>CAWUFW010000222.1:2286337-3752675 GCA_963921515.1 Calotriton arnoldi | reverse complement strand
CACCCATTAGTAATGTACTTCTTGACACATTTGAGAGTTTCATCATTTTGCAAAGCCACTTACCAATCACATTCTTTTAACATACAAATGTTTTGCAATTCTATAGCAGCAACTAAACAGTCTTCAAGTTCTTCATCACCATTAGGTTTTTCAACACAGTTTGAGGAGTTACCTGGGACAGGCAAACGTGAAAGTGCATCTGCTCGTACATTCTTTCCCCCAGGTATGTGTTCCACATTGAATTGGAGGAGTTTTGAAGATAGTCTTGCTATACGTGGTGTGCTGTTACGGAAATTAGTATTTCCAAGAATGGAAACTAGGGGTTTGTGATCGGTTTGTAGTGTGAATTTCCTTCCCCACAGATAGCATTTGAATTTTCCAATAGCCCACCAACATGCCAGTAACTCTTTTTCAATGACGGAGTAATGCACTTCTGTGTCCCTAAGTACCCTGGAGGCGAAACCTATGGTGTGTTCAAGTTTGCCTATAGTCTGTGTTAATACAGCCCCGAGTCCATAGCTACTTGCGTCAACAGTCAATGTGCAGGGTACCGTTGGATCATAAGGTTTCAATGCTTTGACTTGACTGAGTTGAGTTTTCAACCAGTCGAAAGCACCATTACACTCATCATCCCAAACAAAGTCCGTCTCTTTTCTCAGCAGATTTGAGATGGGTCGTACTCTGGTGGCATAGTCTGGGATGAAATGTGAGTAGAATTCGCTCAGGCCTAAAAATGACTTGACCCCAGTTTTGTCAGAAGGTGGAGGTGCTTCTACAATGGCTTGTACTAGCCCTGGTCTCGGTGTGACCCCTGCACTCGAGATAATGTGGCCCAGATATTCCACTGAATCCTTTGAGAACTCACATTTTTCTCGTTTAAGCACAACGCCTTGTTTTTGGAAAATAGTCAAAACCTTATGCAACACTTCATCATGAGTCATCTTGTCAGGTGCATGTATAAGAACGTCGTCTTGAAAAATAGCAACATTTTTCTGACCCTTGAGTAAGTTTACCATAAGACGCTGAAAGACTGATGCCGCTGACGCAAGTCCGAAAGGCATACGGCAGAATTGAAAGATACCAGAAGGGGAATTGAACGCAGTGAGATGGCGTGATTCTTTGTCCAATTCCACTTGGTGGTACGCTGAAGCAAGATCAAGTTTTGTAAAGAATTTTGCACCCGAGACCATGGCTAACACTTCAGTGATGTTAGGAAGTGGGTGAGAGTCCACCCATATCTCTTTATTCAAGCTCCGCAAGTCAATGCAAATTCTGAGTTCGTTGTTTCTTTTCCGTGCAACAACCAATGGAGATAACCAGTCTGAGGATTCGATAGGTTCGATCACACCTCTGTTGCATAGCACTGCGAGTTCTTTTTCGAGATCCTCTCTGATACTAAAAGGTACACTCCTTAGTTTGTGTTTAACTGGGATGGCACCCTCTTTTACTTTATTCATGTGCCTGAAACCTTTTATTTTTCCTAGGTCACCTGAGAATACTTTAGGATAGTTGTTCAACAGTTCCTCTACCTGATAAGAATCACGTATGGCCAACACCTGTTCTTTAGCACCAGGACATAGCATCATCTCAAACAGCCCTTGATGAAACCATCCTAGTATGTTTAGGCCTTTGATGGCTACATAGATCTTTCCATGGATGCGTCGACCTTTAAATTCCATAATATCTTCAAAATATCCTAACAGATCAATTTTACGACCTTTGTAGGATACTGGCGCACGATCTGGAGGCAACAACTGCCTCTCCCCCCATTTTTTGACAAAAAGCGTTTGGGTAATCATGGTGATGCGCGCACCTGAATCCACAAGAAGACGTAGACTCTTCTCGCCAACAAGGATGTAGGCATAGGGATCTACACAGTCCGCTGGGTCACCCGTTCTGACATCACTATCGCTGACCACTAGAACCATGTCTTTCATCTCTGACATAAGCTCTTCTGGATCACTGTCACTATTGTCTTTCACATGACTCACCCTGACCTGCTCTTTTCTCTGCCCCTGGCATACTTTTGAGAAATGCCCCATTTTTCCACATAATCTGCATACTGTATTTTTAGCAGGGCACGGTCTCCCTTGTTTGTTGTGTGTAGGGTAACCACATCGAAAACAGATGTCTGTCCTTTTGAAAAAACTGTTGTGAGTACCTTCCCTTTTTTTTCTTTGGAAAGTTGACGCGTACAGGTGTGACTGCCTCTACAGTTTTATTCTCTAACTCCTTCACTGACACAATCGCAGTTTCTATACTCTTAGCGATACGGATAACCTCATCAAGGGAAGGATTTCCTAACGACAAGAGTTTCTGCCTAATGTTCTTATCACTGCAATGACTAATGAACTGGTCACGTACCAACTGTTCACTAAAGTTTTGAAAATCACAATCAGCAATTAATTTTCTGAGTGCAGTAATATATGTATCAACATCCTCATCACTTTTTTGTGTACGTTTAAAGAACTTGTGTCTGGTTACTACTAAACTCGGTTGTACGTCATATCTACTGGCTAATTTCCTTAATGTTTCTTGGTACTCGTCTAACTCTTCTTCGGCACCCCTTACAGGCTCAGGTAGGTGTTTAAGAGTTGCTCTCCCTTCAAAACCAAGTGAATGTAATAATAAATACTTTTTCCTTTCGGGCCTGAATCTATGTGCTCCTATTGCGCCTAAATATGTTTCAAATGCGTCAAGCCAATGACGCCAACTGATGGGGGGGATCTCCTGGTGAGTCAAGACAAGGTGGTGGTGGTTGAACTGCCTGCATGTTGTGATAAGTAAAGTACTATCTAGTTCTATCACTAAAAGCAAAATAAAGGTACAATCTGATCACATGTAATTAGTACCATTTACAACAAACACATTAGAAAATAAACTAGACAACAAAATGTGTGGTAAATGAATAGTATGAGCTAATTCACACTGCAGCAGCAGCTTAAATGTTTCCTCATATATTGTTAACAGGTTAATCCTGCTGACATAGCTCCAACAAAGTATGTAACAAGAGAAAAAGAGTTGCGTTCTTACTGTTTCTTTAGGAGAATGAGAAGAAAACAATGCTCGAAAAGGAGGAGAGGCAGTGATACTTGCGTCAGGTAAAATAAGAAAAGATCAAAACTACTTCAGGGAGAAACCTCACATGATCAGCTGAGTGTACAAGGAGTCGAGATGATGGATTACTACATGCGTTGATCCCTTGGAGTTCTCTGCACGTCGACGTTAGTATCCCTCACCTCCGTAACTGACAGGATGTAGCAGCTGGAGTTCTCCTGACGGGGCGGGGAGACTGAAACAAACTTGGGCCTGTAATGCTGGCATTGAAGAATGGTTCCGTAGCTGACAGGATGTATGGGGTTAACTTCACCACAAGGGGCGTTGAGATTCCACCAAACTCCGCCTACGTTGTTGGCAGGGTGCCGGATCGTAATTTCCGTTGAAGCGTGTCACATCCCTTTTTCCCTTGGATGGCAGACAGGCTGAGACTGGATCACGTCAGTGGCCCTTGCAACCCAAATCTGGCACTTCACGATGCAGCAGAGCACGGACAAGCCACACCACACTCGCTCCGCAAGCTCGTCTCTCCTGGGCTGCGTCCTCCACACCGGCCCTCATGACGTCGACACTGGGGACAAGGCTAACACCCCGCTAAAGCAGACCCGCTCCCAAGTGCGCCTTAGTCAGCCCAAAACAGAAGCTGTGTTGTGCCCAGTAAACTTCGCCGCCCTCCACGCCACCTCGCCCCCGACACAGATGTCTCACCTCGCTTCACTTCGTTACAACAAAAACGGTGAGTGTCATCAGAGCCTTTGCGTGGGTTCTCTGTGGGATGAGTTTGTCTCCAAAATTATGTAGTACTTCAATAGTAATTCACAGATGCGATGTAGATTAAACACATAAGTTTATTCTCGTACAGCTCTGATCCCACAGCGGGTGAGGTCAGCGTCCAACGTAACCCCCAACGGAATGCCCTCTCAACGGAACCAACTGTCAAATACCAACAGTGTCACAGCGCGAGCTGAGAAGCAGCGCGAGCCGTGACATAACAGTGTGTCCACGCGCAAGGGGCGCGAGGACCGGTTACTACAAGATGTCAAGAGGAAGAGTTGCTGATGTGACTCATGGAACTGTTTTAGTACAATAAAGGTTATAGACGTCAACTGGATAGACTTGGGGAGTAGGAGCAGTAGGAATGATGATTGGCCTGCAGCAAAGAATGGAAATGTAAACAAGTAAGAACAGAAGCAAATGAAACAGGTATTTTGCTTCAACATTACCTCATAAGCAATCAGAAACTTTCCAACAGGAGGTCGTACACGTACTCTCTTGGTTGCAAGATCTTTACAAATTTCCACCCGTAGTGAAAGTCTGACAGTCGAAATATCTGAATGGACCAATTTTTCTTTGAATGTGGGATGACTCTTTGGAACTATGCATTGCAGATTGAGATTGGCCTATTTATCAACAATATTGATTGTCTTTCCTTCTTTCTGTTAATGATACTTTTACATAGAAGCAGTAAATTTAACATACTGATTTACTGGCATGTTTGACTTCCGTCAATGGAATCAATCAGAGCATGGCATATTGAGCTGTGCGTGGCACTTCACATTGTACAGTGCTTGTAGCGACAATTATTATATAATAATAAAAAGGGTAAAATGAAAAATGAAGCCACAAAACAGAGCAAATTTAGCAATTTAGATGGATATATAGAAGCAAAAGGATTCTGTATAGTAGAGGGAGAAAAATTAAGGTATTTGATGGAAACCTACTTAAAGCAAAAAGGCATCATAACAGCAAAGGAAGGGGTTGAACTGAAATTCTAAAGTGGATGAGAAAAGAAGGCTGCATATCACCATGGCTAGCAGGTAAGCACTACTGCAAAAAGCTACTACAATAGCACGTCAGTGATAAACAGAACATTAGTGGTGCAACGTTTGCAGTGTAATGGATCCACGTTTCATAAGTGCAAGCAAGGAGAGTGATTTGAAAGGAAGACTTTCAGAGCAGGAACCGCCTGCAGCAAGCACAGCAACATGGCCCTTTTCCAGGATACCTTTAAAATATTATCAACTGTACAAAGTATGCCCAAGGAACTGCAAAAATGTGCTCACGCGAAAAGCAAAGCAAGAGCAGGCAGGTCGAATTTAGGAAAAGGTAACATCTGGAGACATGCCACAATGTTGGAGACACACCTCAGTTGGAAGCGCGTTTCACCACTGGGCGCAGGCTTGAAAAAAAGTGCACTAATTAAGCAATCTCTTTCAGAATCTAGGCTGAGGGACGCATTCCATGCCAGTAGATGGCACAAGGTACCCACAGTCAATCATACCAACATCTACCCTGTGAAAGAGGACCTGGGTCACCAAAGCTTTTATAGAGACAGGTGTTGCCACAGGCCACGTTGAGGAATGTAATTCCCGCTTGATCTTTGGTAGAAAGCTGATACACCATTCTTCCATTGCGACTGTGATGAAAGAGAAGGTTCCCCTTACAATGGCTGTCATTTCTGTCTTATGATCAATGCCTGAGGTAAATTAACAAAAATGCAATTGGATAAAGGCATTTTATACTGTATTTATGTTATACGTTTGTTTGACATACCAAGCAGCCATTCCCTCCCAATACTTCGTACCACCTGTAGCAGAAATCCTAGGCAAGCCTGCTTTCTCGCTAGAAATGATATATCCTACAAATTCAAAGATGTATTATCAAGGCCACTAAATTATGTGATTCTCTTGCTGTGGCATGCGCTGTATAATTATTGTCTTACCACCCTGTGGCATAGAATATATAATTATTGTTTTACCACCCTTGCCACATAATCAAACATCTGCTGTATAAGTTACAGATTTCAACAAAAAAACAACCATTGGCAAAGTCAGTAGGTCTTGCTTTCATTTTTAATTTGAGGAAAATGTAAATAAAAGCATGCCGTACTGTAAACACACAACAAAACAATGGCTTTCTTTGTACAATGCATGTATGAAATAAATAATTTACTGTGTGGTGATTCAGAATACCTTTGAAATGTAAAATGGTCCTTAAAATATTCCAGAGCAAGCACTCCATGGCAGTGGAATAATACACCACACAGACAACAGAATGAAGGGATAGAAAATACTCTTCTAGCCAAACCCCAAGGTATGTAGATTGTAAAGCATGGGTAACAATAGGTTCTGCAGAGAGCTGCAATGTCAAGCCAGACCGAAAAATGTGTTTCTATCTCAAGGCGCCACACATGGTGCAGCACAGTAGCAAACATTTTGCTAAGATTAACTGGGCAGCTCAACTCTTAGTTGCTGATTGCAGTGTTTAGGCGGGAAACTGGTAATAATGATGTGAAACCTTGCCCAGACATTATTAATGTGTACTCTATGAACAAAATAGTGAAATAAAACTGCCACAGACTGTCCCACAGTAAGCCGTATAATTAGTTTTTTCTTGCCTCGGAATTTAGTCAACCCTGATGCATAACTTCGTCCTTGTTTGTCACCAAGTTCCACCTCCCTGGTTATAATATATAACACAGCCATTTTATACACACAAAATTAAAACAGAAGCAACAAGTTTTACTAATAATGCATTTATTGTTTCTGCGGACACACATGTTCACAAAGGAAAACCTGCATGTCATTCCTACTAAGTGCTTTCCAAACTGCTGAGGGTAGCATGAAATTCTGGAGGTTTCCAGCACTCCTGTGAAATCTTGCAATATGGTAAGGGTACAAATTAGAAAAGGATATAATATGGAACTAATGATAGCCCTTGGGAAGCCTCTCCCGTCCCATATGCTGCTGCCATCAAAAGTTTCACAAAAGCCTTAAACCTAAAAAGATAATAATACCAAAATTAACTTAAACCATCTGCGACTTCCTTACAAGGGGTCAGATCTTGGAGTGAAATACTGTTTAAGACATATTTTCGAGTTTCTAAATAGGTGCTATCTTGAAAGCATAGTAGAAATATTAGACATTGTGAATAAATAATATGGTGATTCCGGAAAACACATTTACACCTTAACAGCCCTCATACTCAATGCGGAAGTTACAATAAAAGTAGGGCTGTCATAGTTCTGTACACTGGATTTTTGCTCTCCTGCCTCACAAAAGACGCCTATTCACTTGGTTTGTGGTTTGCTGGTCAACGTTACTACACTAATAGGTTTTGTGGCGAGTGAACTGGAACACAAGCACTTTGGAAACCAGCAAAATCAGTGTAAGCACAGTACTGCTACAGGATTGGCACAGACACATAGAGAGTCTTGACAGCAACAACATAGGACCTCTGAGAGAAGCCTTGCAGAGCTGAAGAAAGACTCTGATGTTTGAAGAAGTTCAAAGGTCATGCAGAAAAGAGATCCAGAAAATACTGGACACATCCAGTGGACATTCCAAAGCAACTAATACCTTTGATGCTGAGCCACAAACGTGATCTGAAAAGCCAGAATCATCTCAACCTAGGTACACTGCTACGATCTGAGTAACATTCCCGTCTTTTGCGGATTCACAAAATCTCCAGGGCTATGCATGGCACCTACTGCAAGTCGTACATTTATTTCCTGGGGTAGTCCTGCCTTCATCCACGTGCTCCTGCATATTGACCGCAAGGCATATCTGCTGCTGTAAATATAACAGATTACACCTTTTATTTTGTTTTTCCTCCATCAAGAAAATATTTTTCATGGTGGAGAAAACTCTTTACCTACAAACCTATACATTTAGAGAAGGTGCGCCTCCTTTCCTTTCTCACCCTGAAACACCCTTGTCTTTTTTAACTGAATCACGTATGTGCTCCAAAGTGGCCAGAAAATGTTAGTGACTACCCACAGTTATGATTGTATGGGTGTTGTGTGCATATTGTGCGGCTTCCCCTAATTCTAAACCCTTGTCAGATGATCCCTCTGGAGCCACATCTCTGTACACCGTGACTCTGTCAATCATTTTTATCTTAATCTGTCAATCATCAGGATGTTAGAAAAGACAGCAGCAGATGCACACCTAAGTACAACCTAAGGTGAAAAAGGTTCAAGAATCTGGCCCTACATTCCCTATGGCATACACTTTGTGTTGATAACAAGAGTTTCATTTTCTAATTTTTGCAATTGACTTGGGGCCAGATGTACGACCCTTTTTTGCAGTCGCAAACGGGAGATCGGGTCCGTTTGCGACTGCAAAAAAAGAGTGCAGGCATGTACAAACGCTATTTCGCGAGTCACTGACTCGCAAAATAGCGTTTGCAACTCTCGCTATTAGGAAGGGGCGTGTCCCTTCCTAATAGCGGGTCTCAATGCCATGTACTATTGTTTTGCTACTGCATTTGCGGTTGCCAAACACTCGCAGTTTACCACCTACTTCAAGTAGGTGGTAAACCACTCGCAAACGGGAAGGTGTCCCCAGGGGACCCCTTCCTTTTTGTGAGTGTGTGCGGAAATATTTTTTAAGAGCAGGCAGTGGTCCCAGGGACCACTGCTGGCCCTTAAAAAATGAAACTGAAAAGTTTCATTTTTCTTTTTTATATGCAGCCCGTTTTCCTTAAAGTCTTTATTTAAAAACAGTGGTGGCTCCTGGAGGGAGTGCTGCGGTGCGGCAGGGTGGGGCAGGGTGGGGTGTAGTAAACTCCGGCATACGACCCAACGCAGTTAAGTACATAAATAAATAAATAAAACGAATTACATTGCGTGCGCCGCATCGCCATTTGGCGTTGCAGCGCGCGCAATGTAATTCGTATTGTATTGACGTTGGGTTGGTGTGTCCCCAGACTCCAGCTCCGTAGGAGGCTACTACGCCAGAATTTGCTGCATATAACTTTTTAACCATATCTATCTGTTTCGAGCCTATCTTTTTGATGAACAAATTTATAGCATTAATGCTCTTTCCTAGCATAATCCCTCTATTAGACACCATGGGGACCCATGTTAACATCTGGTCGAAGGTCACCCCTAAATATGAAAACAGCTCTGTCTGGGCCACTTTACGTTCAGAGATAAAAAGCACTGGAGATTTCTTAACATTACGGCCTGTAACCAGTATAAATGACTTGACCTCATTTGCTTGTAGTTCCAGATTTTTCATAAAATTTACATAAGTATCTAACAATTTCTGGAGGGCCCTTCCCGAACGGGCAATTAAATCTGCATCATCTGTATAGAGTAAAATCGGGATACGGACCTTATTCATTAGGGGGAAGTCCGACGTTGATTCTAATAAGGGGGCTTCTACTCCATTGGTGTATAGGGAGAACAAAAAGGGGGCAAGAACACACCCTTGACGAACCCCCCTGGTGATTGAAAACCATCTAGTACACTCCCCCTGTTGCCCATATCGGACACAGCGTTCGTGTACATTTGCCTAATAAACAATATTATTGCTTGGTCGACCCCCATCTCCTTCATAAAGCCCTACAGATGAGAATGAGCGACACAGTCGAAAGCTATGGAGAAGTCCATAAAAGCCAAATATAGATTACCTTGTTTGGCTTGAGTGTACTTAGCAATAAGCAGACTCAGGTTAAGACTTTGGTCCTGGGTACCTTTGCCCTTCCTAAAACCATATTGGGACGAAATCAAGATTTTATTAGTCGTAGCCCATTCCTCTAGTCTATTCAATAGAACTCTTCCCATGAGTTTCGCAATTCTGTCCAGGAGGGAAATTGGCCTATAATTTTTGGGATCGGATTTGTCCCCCTTTTTGTAAATGGGTATTAAAATCGATTACGCCATGAATCAGGCGGGCCCACTTTAGCTATTACATTAAAACTGTTAAATAACACTGGACCCCAAAGGTCAGGTGCCTCTGTAAAGAAATCTATCGGAGTCCCGTCTAGGCCCGGAGCTTTATTACTAGTGCACTGGGCTAGAGCTTCAGTTATCTCCAGATGGTTAAAAGAGAGGACAGGGTTAGGTGACAGAGTGTTGTCTTCCAGAAATACAGAAGTCCCCCCACATTTGGCCTGGAATATTTTTTCGAAGTGCACCACCCATGATTCCTCATCCACATGATTTTCTAAATTAAGATCTGTGGAGGGTTTCAAAAGGGGGCGTTGACTACTGCCCAAAATACCCTGGGGTTATTTGTAACTGAAGCTTGGTGTAGTTGTCCCCAGGCTTCCATCTTCAGTTAGTTTAGTCTAGTCTTTCTGGCAGTATTATACATTTTGGCGGGCGTACTTAACCAAGACGCTATTTCTTGTCTCCATCTAAAGGGTTTGATGTAAATTAGAAAGTGCTTTAGTACAGTGCTGGTCAAACCACTTCTGGCCCTTATGATTTGGGGGCATACCACTTTTTGTTAGGCTATTTTTTACCTCCTGCAGATTTGATTCAAAGGCGTACATGATACTTGATGGTTCAGGGTTTATCTCAAGGCAGGTTAGGATTTCGTTATACTTTTTTGCTACAACCCGTGGAATGAAATCATCACTATTGATTTTCTCCCACTTGAGTATAATCCCATTCTTCATTGTTACATGGGGTTTTATGTGCAAGATATGGGAACCGGAAATCCCCTCCCAATGTAATTGGCAAGATATGTCCACATGGTCACTAAAACGTAAGAAGTTGGTTTTAATGTCAGAGATGGCCCCTCTAATGGTTGGTGATGCTATTAAAAAATCAATAGTGGAGCTATATAGGCCAGTACGAAAGGTCTTTTGAAGCTGACCAGTGGTTTCGGACAGAGGATTCATTATCTCTAGATCTTTGGTGATAATACATCTGTTCAGGATACCGTACTGATTATGGCTAAAGTGCACAATTCTCTTTCCATCCTCCTCCGCTAAGCCGCATATTAAATTTGCGGTGAAGGGGCAGCTATGAGCATTAAAATCATCCATCCATATGACTCCCGGAATTTTCTTGCTGTTATCGATTATAACATTTATTTTTTACTCAACTAAGCCTGCAACCTTATACGTCTCGCTCCCAAAAAGATTATCATAGAAGTTAATTATTAGAGCGGTGTTACCATCTGGGCCTTTAAGATGAAGCATATTATAGAATTGGGATTCATTATGGGAGGATAGAACTTTGAATCTCAAGGTGTTCTTTATTAATGTCAAGATGCCGCCCCTCACACGACCGGAATTTGAGGCAACTGCGGGGGTGTAAAAGGTTCTATATAAGTTGCACCTATTTCCCAAGTCTCTTGTAAGCAGATTAAATCAAAAGAAGTAATGTATTTAAACCATTCTGGATCAGACAATTTCTTTCCCAAGATGAATATCAAACGGGAGAGAGAGGAAAAACTATGCTAGTTCACTTCCCCTGTTATGTATGTAAAGATCAAAGGGCACTAGCTACAGGGTAGAAGCTCCATGTGTATGTTTTTAAATGGAAAAACATTTGTTTTTTTAAAAGACCCTCACCCACCAACCTAGTTGGTGGCATGCTTCATCATCGGGTCCCACCCAAGGTACCGAGTGTGCTTCGACGCCTGATTACAGCGGAGCAGGTTGTGTGCAGTGAGTGTGCAGTGAAGTTGAAAAGTGTGTGAGTTAAAAAAGCTGTCCCGGGGGTCCCAGATGTTAAAAGACTATTTTAATTGTGGGCCCTTGGCAGCATTAACAACTGAGAGGCGGATATTTAGTGGAGGTATTTTATGGCTCCAATATCCTGTGAGGTCAACATGTTTCAAGCCAGATCTCAGTATTAAACTGGCTTTCTTCAGGACCTATGTGAGAGGTGATAAGGGGTGGTCTTAATGGTGTGTATTGGAAGACCAACAATGTGTAGCACGCGCTAAGGTGCTATTAACTGGAAGAGGATGGTTTCCTCTAAAAGCTCAATTCCTGTTAGGGATAAAAAGGGGACAAACAAAAACATACAAACATAAACATATAGATGGCTTCATGTTACACATTAAATCATGTGACTGTATTACGTCGTGTCCGTGCTCTATGCGGAAAATGAGCGATTGTGAGGACGCAACGTGACGTTTTGTGGAAATATGGTAAAAAACTCATGGAGTTATTACCATGCAGTGGTTCAATAGCGCTATGATGTAAATATTTAGGCATGAGTGATACAGTTTTACCAGAAGGAAGGTTTTCTTACTCTGAGATTTTCAGAAAAGAGCCCCATGAGTCCCGAGGGGGGCCGGACCTACTGTCACACACTGCCTGTGTGAAAGGGAGAAAGAAAGAAACAACATTTGTAGCAAGTAGCCAGGCAGCGGGAGAAGTCATCTCCGCTTGCCGGCTTGTATTGGGAAAATCCCCCCTGGCTCACCCCACTTACTTCGTCAAGGTCTGCGGCCCTCAGCTCATACCTACAGCTGCCTGCATCGGAACTCTGTCGATGCGGGCCGTTGTGGACTGGGCGTTTAAATACCTTGGTGTAGCCCCAGCTGTCTTCCATCAGCGCTGATGAGAGTAGCGTCTTTTGAGTGAACCGGCAACACTAAAAGCGGACACGAGTTGATGCGCGTGTCTCGCGCTGTATGTTTGGCACATGAAGTTTTATTGGAAGTGTTGCCGGCAAAATAGTGTACATGGGATATTTACATGATAGGGTTTAAAAATGATGTGAAAGTTAAAATGTAAGGCCATAGAAATTTGGGAGGCCTGTACAGGAGGAGATGGTAAAAATAGAAAAAAGACTGAGCGTGTCAAACAGTGTTTGAAAGGAACTTGTCGAGTATCTCCGGGAATGTACAATTGCCAAACGGTAATATTCATTGACCTAGTGTGATATTAAGAAGGGGTCATCAGGCCCGCGCATTGCGGCATGCGTGAAGTGTTCCCGAGGTAGGGGAAACAGATGTAGGCAAACATGCCAGGTAATAGTTTAAAAACACAGCTCAAAGGATGTTTCTGGCCCGCATGGTGGGAGGGTGAGGAACTGGGTTCGAACACTACCATGTGACGTGTCGTGCAAGTAGGTCATTTTGAAGCTGTCAGCCTGAATACTATGTGAGGCATGAGGGTATGGCATGTGGCTAGGTGGTGAATATGTGCCTGGCCAGTCATTGTCAACATGTCATGTACTATAGGTAAGCACGTAAAACCTGGTGGAGGTAGTATGATACATTTCCGCGTAGGCAGGGTGATGAGCCCACATTGCCTACTATATGTTTTCAATGGGACGTCGTACTTGAGCTGAAAGAGGTTCAGCGGTTGCTTAGGTTATTCCAAGGAATATTGTCATTGAGTCCCACTGTATGGGTGGAAAGGCGATAGATCCATCGCTGTTCCTTCTGAAGTAGGATCTTGTCATTCGTTAGACTGTGGCACTCAATTTGTTCGACAACGGTCCATTGCATGTCGTTGGGGGTATGGCCCCTCTGGATATAGTGGTCAGTCATCCTGCTTATGTTTCTTTTGCACCGTATATTGCTTCGGTGTTCTCCTATCCTCATCTTAACTTTGCGGCCCGTCATCCCGATGTATCGGAGTCTACACGGGCAGTCGATGAGGTATATTACGTCAGAAGAGTTGCAATTTGTGTGCTTCCTTTGGTACCAGGTTTTGCCTTCTTCCAGTTCAAGAGTTTTGGTGGCTTTTGTAAGATGGCAGACGCAGCAGTCGCCGCATGGGTAGTGGCCGATTACATTTGGTAAACCCCATGCATTCAGGATGGTATTGGTAGCGGGAGTCTGAGGTTTTCTGGGATGGGTGGAGACCAGGCTGTAATCAGGCGTCGAAGCACACCTAAGGCACACTCGGTACCTTGGGTGGGACTCGATGATGAAGCATGCCGCCAACTGGGTTGGTGGTTGAGGGTCTTTTAAAAAAACAAATGTTTTTCCATTCAAAAACATACACATGGAGCTTCTACCCTGTAGCTAGTTCCCTTTGATCTTTACAATTTCTTTCCCAAACCTGCAATGTTCCATGTGATAATTAGGATCTTATCTGCACCCTTAGAGAGTGAAATTTGGTTATCTGCCCCCCCCTCCCCCAAGTACACCAGTGGCAGCTACTTTTTGGATCGCCTCCTCAGTTCTTTGTCAATCACAGGCATCCATATCCGATAGAGCCATAAAACGATTGGCAGTTGGTACTGACGGTAAGGGGGTTGCTCCATACTTCATACGGTGTTAGGTGTCCATTAAATGAGGAACAATGGTATGGACCCTAGTTCCAATTGGTCCTGACCGTTGGAATGTTGGTTTATAGAAAAAAACCAAGTGGCAGGGCAAACATCTGGGATCCTGAAGACAGTGTTTTGGGCAATAAGTGTAAAACCTTTTGAGCCATATCAGGAGACTTAAGGGTTAAAACTACACAATCCTCCCCGAGTGTTTTAGCTGAGCTGCTCAACCATGGACTCTTCTTGCCATTAAAATATTAAACTGCCCCTCTACATGTTGTATGCTTGTAGATCCAGTGGCGCGCTTTGAGAATTAGCTGGATAGTTGTTTCTTTTTGCATGTTCTTTAATTCTGGGGTGTTAGCCAGAATAACCACATAGGGGCACGCAGCTGGAGGGAGATCTAATCTTGATCCATTACAGGCTCTCCGCGTCATAATGCAGGAGCCATCTGGCCTCAGGTCTGAACTGCCCCGGTTCAGGTCCCAAGATGAAGGGTGTTTTGGTGCCTCTGTCACCGCGTCTGCAGTTGGAGTTAAAACCTTACCACTTACCGGCTTTGGAAGGGTGCCAGCGGTCAAGGGTACTGATGTAGATGTGTTTTGAGGGGCTTGATTCGCCGTACTTGTACGGTTTGGGCCATTTTATTCCATTACATTATCTGCTCCCAGAATGATGGCCGGTTTCGAGGCTATGTTTTGGCCTTGGGGGGAGCAGACCATGCCCCCTTCTCTCAGGAGTGACAAGAATTTTGTGATTGCTAGTTCATTAATTGCTCTCTCAATGGACTCTAAACGTTGGCATAATGGGAGTAATAGCCCTGTAATTTTGTCATAGAGATCCTCTCAGTTCAAGATTTTTGGGGACATGTCCTTTATCTGTGATTGGGAAGTTGATGTTTGAACAGTTGGCAGATTTGAATTGGGTGTTTCCGATTTTATGGATCTCTTGGTGTTACTAGAATGCAGGGCTTTAGTAGGGCCTCTTTTCCTTTTGCAAGCCACTTCCGGTACTAAAGTGGCAGATGTTACTGCAGTGGGCGTAGGGTTAGAGAGAATATCCATAGTAGGTGTGGGTGAGTTGGCTAATGTGTCTTGAATATTCAAACTCTGAGCCTCGCTACTCGCCTCAGGAATCAACACCCTTTCACCATCAGCTGAGCCCAGCAATATGCTCCTTTCTGTGCGGGCAATCTCTTTAGCAATGACTGAGGAGGCTTTGGCTAAAAACGGGTCTAAATAAGTCAAGATTACCTCCTCTGATGCCGAGTGGATTACCCTTTTCTTGCCCATGCTTTGTCCCCCCTTATAGCAACTTTCCTCTTCCCGTTGTCAAGATGTAAGGGGGGGCCCAGCCCAGCCTCCTCCGGGCATGGACGGGCCTGAACTTGGCCCGGGCTTTGCCCGGGCACGGCCCGCGCCGCAGGTCAGCGTTGCGCTATTATGCGCGTTCAGGGCCAGGAGGATCACAGGAGTCGTAGTCCCCAGTGGTGCAGCGGTATCAGGCACAGCTCCCTCTCTCCCAGCAACAGGCAGCAAGGTTCGTTGGGGGCTTACACCGCCCGTGGGACATCGTCGCACTATTATGCACGTTCAGAGCCAGGAGGATCACAGGACTTGTAGTCCCCAGCGGTGCAGTGGTATCAGGCACGGCTCCTTCTCTCCCAGCAACAAGCAGCAAGGTTCGTTGGCGACTTATACAGGCCGCGGGTCAGCATCGCGCTATTATGCGCGTTCAGGACCCGGAGGATCACGGGACTCGTAGTCCCCAGCGGCTGTAGCGGTATCAGGCACGGCTCCCTCTCTCCCAGCAACAGGCAGCAAGGTTTGTTGACGGCTTACACTGTCATTACTATTACTGTTTGTTGTTGTTAATTGAATTTGTAATAATACAGATAAAGATTATGTGTGTTAGATTCTTAATTCTACTACTACCACCCTTCAAGGAACATAATAACATATTCAGTATTTGGAGTGTTTAGTCAGTAATTTATTTTTTAAGAACTTTATTGCTGACAAGTGGCAGAAAACCAGAGAAATGCAATCATAGTAGACTGAAAGTGCAATAAAATAGCACATCGTTCATATAAAGTCTTGCACTCAGGTGACATTTATTTATGCCTTTTAATAAAGATGGCTTTTTGAACATAGGCTAGCCATGGGTGGCCGCGGTGGCAGTGCCACCACTGCCTGGCAAAGGCTAAATTAGTAACTTCAGATGTAAATGAGCGACTACCTAAAGCGCATAATTTGAGCAGGTTTTGGTCACTGGCACTACCAGGACTTTCTTGTTCATCATCACGCTTTGATCCAGAGCGAGAGAGAGAAATGCATAAAGGGGAAAAAGTAGGAGCAAGAGAAACATAGAAAGATTATGACAAAGAGAGAAAGCATGGATGAAAAAGATCCTGAAAGAGGCAGGAAGTGCAGGGTGGTGGAAAAAAAGGCTTAAGGCAGATTCAAGTTATTGGTGTTCAGAAACCCAAGCAAGCAGCATTGCCGGTATCAGACCCCTAAGAAAAGTATCGGGCTATTGCCCTTATTTTTTCTTGCAGATTGAGCACTGAATATGCCTGTTTGTTAAATGATTGAGAATATTTTAGGAACATTATGTGTTTTTAGTCAATGGAAAAAAGCATATTTGAGCATCACTCACACTTGGCACATCATTTACCTGCTGTGGATTTATAGCACCATGTTTTCAGGCACAGTCGGTTGGGTGTTATGTACCTTTCTGTCAAAGTTACAGGGCAAGGTCACCATGTGCCCCCTGCATGCATCCCCAGGCCTTGAGGCAACAGGGGGCCCTGTAGGGCCTCCATTGTTTCCTCATCGCCACACTTTTCATGGCGGGCTCACTGCCATGAAAACTGTGGTGGTGAAGAAACTCGTAATATGGTTGGCGGTGCTGCAGCGGCACCACCAGCATATTGAGAGTCTCTGCCAGCCGCACCACCGCTGAGGGATCATGGATCCCCGGAAGTTGTGGCGGTACTGTGGACGTGGGACTGCCGCACTCATAATGCGGCAGTCGGACCACCAGTGCGGCGATTCCCAATACGCCACCGCGATTTTGGCAGTCCTTGTAATCAGCCCCTTAGCCTTTTATTTTTATACCTATGTACAATTTATTCCATTTACATCATGCTAATGTACCATTCATGCCATTAACATCATGCTAGTGTTATCATTGTGTTTGTGGTGTGTGTGATCCTCCTCAACTAAATCATGTTACTACTCTTTCAGGATGCAGGACATGCACAGAGGTAACATGGATCTACTTGTGGACATTGAAGGATTACATTTCCTGTGGCTGCAAACAAATGAGGACACATCAAAACTACTCCAAGAGCTGAAAGTTCCAGTGATCCTCACACCGGTCAGCAACAATGTTCAGTACATATCAAAGAGCGGAGCCTGATCCCATAGGCACCCACACGGAATACTAAAGAAACTACAGAATATAGCACCTACCTGCATGAAACAACTATCAATACTGCCCATGTCCCTGCAGGAAAAGGACTTTGATACCCACCTATTAAATGTTTCTCCTGCCACCAGCACTTCTGCACACTCTACCTCCTATTAACCGTCAAATTCTTCACCAAATGCCTTTCTAGCCCCATGTGTGCCCTCCCCTAGACAATAGCATTGCCTAGCCACATAATAATCATCTGCTCACCTCATCATGCATTATCATGCCTACTTGCTGCATCCACTTTTCAAACTCCTCTAAGAAAAATAATGAAACACCGAAAGTTGAATCCCTTAACTAACCACTTTAAACTAAATCGCTCTAACAATCAACTAGACCTAAGGCATTAAATAGATCTTAAAAGCACAAGTTTAAAATATATAACATTTTAACCACTCATGAAAATACTAACAAAACTAATAATTCATCCATTAACACTGGATTTCTCTACCCACTATAAAAGCACTTCAATGCCTCTTTAGAGGTAGTAAGTGTTATATAAAAGCAATTACAAAACAATTCAATGCAATAGATATATGCAATTCTACCGTACATGTACATGACACCATTATATCTGCAGTAGCAGAAGTATACATAATGATGACACCCCTTTCCATGCTCCATGTAACTACCTTTCAGTGGGCATTCCCCATTCTGTATGCATTGCTAATACTTCAAAGCAGCATGTCTCCTTGCAACAGTGCACCACTTGATTATGGTGCACCAAATATGCACAAGACAAGACGTTTACACTATACGCCCTATTCAGAAAGGTAAATTCAATTGTAAATATACTTTTATGACTGACGTTAATTTTTTATACTTGTCAGTAATTTGCAAAGAGATTCCTGTATAGCGTCACTCCATTTACGAGTCCTGATTTCTCCTTCACGAATATGGAGAAATCTGCACTTGTAAATCCCACTCAGTGGGTTGGAAGTGGGAGTCCCAAGGAATGGTTTGCCTTGGAAGATTGAGAAGGTCCACACACACATTGATTGATGTTAACTTATGCTTTTCACAGTAAATGTTTCAGGGTTACTGTTCACTAATTCATGCATTCAGACATCCACAATGCGATTCACACACACAAACTCATTAATAATGAATAGACAGACCATTTTAGGTAGGGGGCAGACGGATTGGCTTTGCAAATGCTTGTTTTTTCTATAGGGAGTCAGCTGCGCCTTTTCCTGACCGCTTTTGGGGTCGTCCAAGAGAGCCATAGACATTTTGGTACTTGGGTAACACACCTTTCATATGGTCTCTTTTTGTCATATTTTTTCCATTTTTAATCGTCTTGTTAAATTGTTACAACTAAAAGTCATTGACTTGTACTAATGCACTCACTTGATAGCGTATGCATGATAACAGGGGTGTATTAGATGGAGTGGCACCGAGGCTCATGGGTGTGTGGGACCCGGTGCACCCCAATTATAGATGTTTTCAAACCACTGGATGGCCTTGATATCCATGCTACTCCACTGCATAAGCATCGTGTAAATGGTTTCATATCATATTGACATAGCTATTCAGATACCCTGCAGCAAAGTCACCGAAAACTTCAACAATTGCAGCTAAACTGTTTCTTATAAAGCGCTATTAATGTGCAACAACTTTAACCTTAACTACAGGATCTCATAAAATATTAATGAGACACCGATCCTTTATTCCTACCTGATGGGTAGAAGAAGCCAGGTGCATGCAAGTGTCACTTGAAACTGACCTTAGCACAGATTCTGTCAATTATCCTTGATTCAATTATAAGGAATTTAAAGCGCTTCAAAGAATGCGAGCTACCTGCGCCTCATTAACCTAATAGTTTTATCCGTTTATCCCGTTTACGCGACAGAGTCAGATAAATTATTTTTCAACATTTCCCTTAAGGTGGGCCAAGTACAGAGAATGAAGTAACCGTACGTTCACGCCAGTGCAAATAGAAATGTAATTTTTGAGTTGAAATAACATGAAAGAAAGTACATTTAATTATTCTGACTCCCTTATCCATTTTTAAAGAAAAATTGATGGATTTGTAATGCCGTTATACAACACCAGATTCCTTACATAGCCACCATCTGGTAGGGTGGTGTTGCTCAGGAAATATATTGTCAAAGCATTGAACAGTCTTTAAATGCCTAACGTCACCAGTGCAAACTTGTGATACATACTGTTTTTAGTACATCCCAGAATTAACTGTGGTAACAACTTCATATGCATTTCACAGCTTCTTTCAAGTGTAGATATCTTAATATTTAATCTTACATTTCCCCATGTCTGCCCTAATGGAATTCCGCTACTTAAAATACATAATCACATATGCATTATTTCCAAACATGCATCGCAGCTTTACACAAATGACAATATGTGCATGGGTTCTTCAACGTGTGAGAACAATGGAATGAAAGAAACATCCTGGTGATTATTTTGCCTGATAGGGTAACAGAGAATTGATAAATACATTGAAACACGCATGGACAAAGCCAATAGGTCTTGCCTTTTGGCTGTGACAGTGCTTTTTGTTGATGCTGTTCAGCATTGACAAAAGAAAAAATAAATCCCAGCACGACGACAAATCATGACGCATGCACACATATGCGTCATGACGTTATGGTAGCCCAAAAATGATAATGAATATACGTGCATGAACATGAATGTTTCATGACGCTGCATTGACCATTTTTTCTTTCAAGTTTCCCATTCCAAGAAGGCAGATGCCTATCTTAGTGTAGTATTCTGTGTTGTTATATTTGTTGTTATATTTTACTTGTATCCTTTTCCCTTAAGTTTCCCATGAATACATCATTTCTGTTCTAATTAGAATGTTCCAGGTTGCTTAGAGATATGAGAATGTACTTAAGTATTTCTTGAAGCTGTGTCTGTTGGAGCTGGTTGTCCTCTTGCTGGCTCCTCTCCCAAGTAGCCTACAATAAATCTCTTCAAGACTCAACTGGTTTCCTGCTCAATTACTACATTTTATTGGCGACGAGGATTCCTCTGCATGTTTTCAGGAAAGGGATCATTAAAAGGGCCCATGAAGGACATTTAGGTTCTTATTTCATCAAACGTCATGTTCGTGATGCTTTTTGGTGGCCCAGTATGGATTCTGAAATTGATGATCTTGTTGCCAACTGTTGTGTCTGTAAATCATCAGACAAAACTCTTAAAGTTTCTGTTCCTCCTCTGATACCCATTGAGTGTCCTGATGGCCCTCGGGTGAAACTAGGTGTGGATATTATGGGACCATATGAGATGCTCTCTGGATGTTCCAAATATATTTTAGTCCTTGTCGACTATGCGTCCAAATGGCCTGAGTTTAGGCTTGTCAGGGAGGCTAACACCAAAAGTGTTGTTGATTTTTTGAGTGATGTTTGGTCGAGAGAGGGGTTTCCTGAAGTCCTTGTTTCAGACAATGGGAAGCAGTTCGTCAGCAATGCATTTCAATCTGTCTTGTCTGTTTCAAGTGTGAAGCATATCAAAAGTTCTTTGTATCATCCTCAAGGCAATGGACTTGTGGAAAGGATGAATCGCGTTGTTGGTGATTGTGTGAAGTGGGCTAAGGCTGGCAACCATGATGTTTATGGTGCTTTAAGAAGCATTTTTTGGTTTTATATAACCACTCCTCATTCTTCTACAAAAGTCTCACCTTTTGAATTAATGAGGGGCAGAAAGGCCAATACATCTTTCAGACCTGGATGGATGTCCAAGTGGATTAAATCTGAGTCAGACATTTCGAAATTGATGTCCATTGTTAAAGAGAATGTTTCTTCTACACAGGCTAAGCAAAAACTATTTTATGACTCAAAGAAAGGTTCCAAAACATCAACCTTGGAAGTTGGTGATATGATCAAGATAAAGAAGTCGTATCATGTTAACAAAGGTGAAAGTAAATTTGGGAGACCTGTTAAAGTTATTAAGTTGGTGGGGAATGCTGTGCAGGTAGACGGCGGGTTTTGATGGAACCTTAGCAAGGTTGCCAAAATTCGACAAGATGATTCTCATTCTTCTTCTAAAAAAGAGAGTTTTGTTCCTACTTATGCAGATTCTCTTCAGAGTAATGTCAGAAGAAGTTCCCGGGCAATTGTTAAACCTGCAAGATATAGATATTACGTTTTTTTAAATTTTTTTGTTGTTTTTAGAAGAGAGGAAGGTAATGTAGTATTCTGTGTTGTTATATTTGTTGTTATATTTTACTTGTATCCTTTTTCCTTAAGTTTCCCATGAATACATAATTTCTGTTCTAATTAGAATGTTCCAGGTTGCTTAGAGATATGAGAATGTACTTAAGTATTTCTTGAAGCTGGGTCTGTTGGAGCTGGTTGTCCTCTTGCTGGCTCCTTTCCCATGTAGCCTATAATAAATCTCTTCAAGACTCAACTGGTTGCCTGCTCAATTACTACACTTAGAGCTGCAAATAACAAAATTAAAAAGTGTGCCAAAGAGCATTATTTAGAAAGGAGTGGTTCAACAGCAAGTTGCAGCAGAGTGGTCAGAGGAGCATGGAGCAAGTAAAAGCCGCTGAGGGGTAAGAACAATGGGGAGCAGGGAGGGTGGAACAACAGGGAGGCTTGGTTAAAATTAAAAAAAGCCACAAGAACGCTGAGTGGGGCCGGGCAATGGAAGCAACAGGAGAGCTTAAGGGGAGCAACACAGAGAACACAGGGGAAGCATGTGAGAAAGAAGCAGCACAAAGGGGAGAGAGAGCAAGAAAGCACGTGCACCCCTGCAGAATGCTGAAGGATAAAGAAAGAAGTAGTTCCCGGATGTGGAGCTGTGAAATGTTACAATTCATTCAATCAAAAGGATGCTAGATGCTTCAGGGGAGGAGCAAAAAAAGAAGAGGGAGTAAAGCCATCGAATAAGAAGCAAACAATAAGATTTACAAGATTGTAAGCAATGGGCTGACCAAAAGCCCACTCCAAATACTGGCACTGTATAAAGCAGCTCTTTGACCACAGGTAGATAAAAGCTATTTGTAGGAAAGTAGAATGGAGAGTAGAGGCTTGGAGAACAGAAACAGGATTTAATTCCAATTTATTCATCAGAATAATTTAAATAAGTCGCTAAGGTTGTGTGTAAAAAGTGTTCAAAAGTCTGCATTTTTTAGACCTACATATATAAAATAAATTAGAGGCAAGTGTATAAGGATGATTAGTTAACTATCATATATAAAAATAACAACGCAATCATGAAGATAGTAGACATTTTGGTCCTATTTCCCTAAATGGAGGAGAATTCCGACCTTCATCGTGATAAAAAAATTCAATGAAAAATCCACAAACCTGTAATAAAGTAAGTTACTGTTAAACTATATATCTGTGAAACTCCAATGGTTCAAAACAACTAGGTACAGATGATAAGGCATGTCTATAGGTCAGTATTGAGGAAATTCTAGCAATCAACAAATGCAGGACGAGGAATTATTGCATTTGAGAAGGATTCCATGGAAAGCATCCATAAGTAAGAAGAGAACATTTGTTTTTTTTTTTAAATCTTTTTTTATTAACAAGCTCAGAGGACCATACAACTTACAGCAAATACAAAAGTACATTGCAACACATTTTACAGAGGAAAGCGGGGACACTGGTACGGGGAACCCCCTCCATGTTCGACATTCGTCATCCTGTTCACTAAACCGCAGGTGACCCACCACTTCTAAACTTTCGCCAGGGCGCCCATACTTTCTGCCACTTTTGCTCGCACCCCCTTCTCTTGTACACCGTTTCTTCGGCCCTCTGACACCAGTCCAGGTCTCTCTTCCACTCCTCCAATTGCGGTGGCGCCTGCGCCCCCCAACATCTGGCTATGTTGCGTTTCGCTACCCCCGCTGCCAGGACCAGCCAGATTTCTACGTACCGGGGCCAGGTGGTGTCGCCTTTGATACCCAGGAGGAGCCATCTCAGATCCATCGGGATAGTCTCTCCCACCACCCTGGACATAATGGCCGTGACTCCCACCCAGAAGGGTACAATCTCAGGACAGTCCCACAAGATATGAAGAAAGGAGCCCTCCCTCTGGCACCCACTGGCGCAGAGTGCGGATTGCACTCTACCCCATTTGTAGAGAAGTGTGCGTGGGTAGTAAGTCCGGTGAAGAATTTTGAACTGCACCAACCTGAATCTGCAGCGGATGGCCACCTCCCTGGGGCACTGGAGTGCCTCTTGCCAACAGTCGTCTTCAATACTGCCTAGGTCCGCCACCCATGCTGCCCGCAGATTGACCAGTGTGTCAGGGCTATTATTGATTAATTTTCTATAGATTGTGGAGGTGGGCTTACCCTCAATGGGATCCAACAGCAATCGATCTTCCAACGGAGAGTACTCCGGAAGGGACACCCGCGCCCCACATGGACCCCCAGGGCGTGGACCAGACGGATATAGTGGAAATGTTGTGAGTCTTGGAGGTCATATTCCCTCTGGAGATAGTCGAACGAACGGGGTGACTCCTCCCTCCACATGTCTCCCAAATATTCGATTCCGATGAGTCTCCACCCCTTGAACCCCGACAATGCGGACACCTCACGGAGCTGGTCCCCAATCCACAATGGCGTTCTCCCGGTCAGTCTGCCCTCCCACCCTAAGTGCTTGTTGGCGGCCTTCCAGCACTGCACTACCACCCTCGTTTGTTCCGGCCATCCCTGCTGCGGCCGCTTCGCGTAGAGGAGAGACTCGCAATTGCCACTGTCCATAGCCATTCTGTCCACCCGGTAGGCCGGCTCATCCCTCTCGGAATACACCCAGTCATTGACAACCTGGAGCTGAGACGCCCAGTAATATAACCTGACATTGGGGACAGCCAGCCCTCCGTCGAACACCCCCCTGTGTAGCTTATGCAGCGCAATTCTCGGGGTACCCCCGTCCCAGAGCAGGGTACGAACCGCTTGATCAATGCGTTTGAAGGAATGCGGCGGGACCGGGTATGGTGTGTTCTGTAGGATATAAAGAAGGCGCGGCAGAGCAAGAATTTTAAAAAGGGCCGCCCTGCCCATGAGTGACAGCGAGAGGGAGCGCCAGTGGCTTACATCCGCACCCAATCGGGACAACTGAGGCTCGAGGTTCCGAGCCAGGAACTCATTCTTATCCCGTGTAATATGGAGTCCCAGGTATTTAAACCCCGGGGCCGGACAACGGGACGGGATCCTTGGAGGGGGGCCCGATAGTGGGAAAACCACTGATTTGGACCAGTTAATGTTGTAGCCCGAATAGCTGCCAAATAATTCAAAAAGGTGGAGCGCACGTGCCAACGGTTGGTAGGGTCGGGCCAAATACAGGATGATATCGTCTGCATAAAGAGAGATTCGTTCCTCCCATCCCCCCGGCGTCAGAATACCCCAAATCATCGGGTCCCTTCGGATCCAATGCGCTAAGGGCTCCAACGCCAAAGCGAACAGTAGGGGAGACAGGAACGATCGAGACACTGCCCCATTCACCCGCACTCGGGCAGTGGGCGATGCATACAACAGCCGCACCCAGCTACAAAAGAGTGGACCGCACCCCAGTCTCTGGAGGACCATGAATAAGTACGGCCACTCAATGCTATCAAAGGCCATGGACGCGTCCAAGGCCACCGCGGTCGTCTGCGGGTTCCCGGCCCCCTCTGTCAGATGGAGCACCCCGTATAGTCGCCTCAGATTATGCCTAGTACTCCGTCGGGGTATGAACCCGGACTGGTCTACATGGACCAGTGTGGATATGACTGATAACAATCTGCCTGCAAGAACCTTTGCAAGGACCTTCGCCTCGACATTCAACAATGAAATCGGACGATACGAGCTACACACGTCCGGTGGTTTCCCCTGCTTATATATGGTCACTATCATCGCTTCCCTTTGATCCGGAGGGAGACATCCTGCCTCCCGCGCCTCGATGAGCATCTGCAGCATCGGGGCCACCACAACCACTGCCTGCCTCTTATAGATCTCCACCGGAAGCCCATTGGGCCCGGCTGCTTTCCCCGACTGCAAGGAGTTCAGAGCTAGTCCGAGCTCCGCCGTCGTAATATCTGCCTCGAGACAACCCCTCGCCTCCTCAGAGAGCGTGGGCAACTCAAAGTCGCGCAAGAACTCCTCGCAGTCCGATTCCGTCCTTGTACATACCGGGGAATAAATCTTCTCATAATATGAAGCGAAGGCTTCAGCAATGTCTCCACTGGTGGAGCACCAGGCCCCATTCCCATTCCGCAGTCTGGGCACCCAGGAGCGCTCCCTATCACGGCGCTCCAACCACGCCAGTAACTTCAGTCCCTTGTCCCCAACGTCGTACAATCGATGTTGTGTGGCCAGGGCATAGGCCCGTGCCTCTCCCTCCGCTAGAGCCCTGAGATCTTTCTGTTTTAAGGCCAGGCTATGCCTGAGCTCGGCCGATGCGGGCAGCGCCGGGTCCCTCTCAATAGTTTCCACCTCCTTTTCCAAGGAGCGCATCTGTAGGGACTCTTCCTTCCTTCTGCCCCCAATGAGAGCCTGCGCCTGCCCCCGAAGGACCGTCTTATAGGCCTCCCATAGAGTCCTCTGTGAGTCCACAAATCCCTGGTTCTCCTCAAAGAACAATTTGGAGCCCTCCCGAATCTTGTCCCCTATCTCTGGATCATTGAGACACCAGGGATCTATCCGTGGGTACACCGCCCTGTTAATAACCGGGCCCTGGAGGACAACACTCACCGGTGAATGATCCGAGATGCCCCTCGCCATATGGCTAGGCTCTAGGAAGTCTCCCATATGATCGCGCCGTGCAAGGAAACGATCTATCCGAGAGAACGACCCATGTCTTGCCAAATAGAATGTGTACTGCCTAAGTTCTGGGTGGTGCTCTCGCCAGACATCGCACAGGCCTAGAGCCGTGACAAAGTTTGCCAACCCCCGTTCCCCCGGGGCGTTCAACCGCTCGTTGGAGCGATCAAGGGACTGGTCCATGACTGCGTTCGTATCCCCACCAATGAGGAGAACCCCCGGCGGGAGGTCTGCCAGGAAGGAACCCAGCTTTGGGAGCGTCGTGGAGTGCAGGCCGGGTGGAAGATAACACGAGCATAATATCAAGGAGCGACCCTCCCAGCTACCCTCCAGCGCAGCAAAGCAGCCAGTGTCGTCTGTCCAAGTGTTTGATACCACCATAGGCAATGCGGTGCGCACCAAGATTCCCACCCCCCGGGCCCCCGCCGTGAACCCCGCATGGGCCACCATCTTATATCCAAGCGATCCATAGCCCTGCACCTGTTACCGCGTAAATGGGTCTCCTGTAGGAGAATCACGTCCGGAGCATGACGTTTCAGGTGCTGCAGGACGAGAGTATGCTTGATTTTGTTCCCCAGCCCATGCACATTCCAGGTCCAGACCCGTAGCCTAGCTGGATCACCCATTATCACGGAAGGAGTACGGACAACGAACCCCCAACCCATGCCCCCACCATGCTCTCCGGGTTAGGCTGCAACACAAGCTGAATAATGTGGTCCTGAGCAACTACCCCCTCCACCCACCCACCAACACCCCAAACCCCCAACACCCCCTCCCTGCAACCCTGCTAAGTGGGACCCCAACCTCCCACCCATGAAACTGGCAGAGTGCCTGTCGCCCCATGTCTCTAAACATCAACATTGAAAAGGGGGCTGCGAATCTACAGCCAGCGTAAAGATGCACAATGAGGAAACTACTGACAGTGCCCATTGACCAAGACTACAGCAGGCCACCCCACCTCGTAGGCACCTACTTCGTACAGTTTGTATACCCTCCAGTTCCCTGACTGAGGGACGCCTAAGCCATTGCTTCGCGCAGCGGTGAGGATCCCCTCAGCCCGCCCGCGTGACTCCACAACAACCACCCACCCATGTCCAGGTGGAAGCACCATCGCAGCATGTGCAGCACCCAGTCCACCAAGCTGCGGCTCGCCTGACATCAGGGTCACTTATCTGTTCGTTGGTCCGCTCTCCGGCCACCTGGAGCCCTCCAGTTCTCGGACTCATCCTCTGCGCTTTGTTGATGGGACTCTGGGCGCTGCTGCCGGCCCCTGCGACCAACTGCACGCCAGCCCTCCAACCAGTCATTGGCCTCCTCCGGCTTCTCAAAAAAATACGCCTTCCCATCATCCAGGATCTTTAGTCGGGCCGGGAACAGCATCATGTACTTAACCCCTTGATCGCGAAGGGCCCTCTTTACTCCATCAAAGGAGCGACGTTGACGCTGAACACGCAGGGTGAAGTCGGGAAAGAGACGAATGGTGGCATTCTCAATGTGCAGATCTCCCTTCAGGCGTGCAGCCTGGAGGATTGCGTCCCTGTCCCTGTAGTTCAGGATACGGGCAATGATCATGCGCGGTGGCGCTCCAGGTCTCGGTTTGCCACCCAGCGCCCTCTCCACAGAGAAAAAATTGGACAGACGCTTCGGTTGTAAGTGCTTGAGCACTAGGTCCTCTATGAACAAGTCCACCGACTGCCCCTCCATTCCCTCCGGCACTCCCACGACGCGGACGTTATTGCGCCTGGCCCGTCCCTCCTGATCCTCCAGCCGGGCGTAGATTTCGGCCTGGTTTTTAGTGAGAGAGGCGACCTGCTCCTCCAGCCGTTTGGTTTTTGACTGAAGGCTCCCAATGCCTGTCTCTGCTTCAGCGACTTTGTCGGACATCTTCCTGAAATCCGCACGTAGCAGATTTACCTCCTCGGTCACCGAGTCCAGCTTAGGTTCCAGGGTACCCCTGAGATCTCTGATGGCCCTCATGATATCCTTAAGGGACGGGTCAGGGTCGCCGTCCTCCGAAACAACTTGCTGGCCCCCCCCCCGCCGCTCCTTCATCTCGGCCCATAGCGACAGTATATTTATCTATTTGGTTGGTCTGGCTGGGGTCCAGTGGCCTAGTGCGGCCCATTGTGGGACAAAGAGGCCCCTCCACGCGGCACGACCCCCCGGCCGGCTTCTCCCTCACTCTGGGCCCCCTCTCCCGGGAGGCTACCCCGCTGAGTGTTCAGGCCTCTGTCCTCTCAGAGCAGGCCTCGAGTTACGGCGGAGAGCAGGGCCCCTCTCTCCTCACTCCAGTGGTGTGTACGGATCCCAGGTGGAAGTCCACACTCTACCATGCCCCTCGGAGCCCTTAGATAGCCCTGGACGGTCAGAGATGGAATTGACCAGCCCCAGGGGGCCCCAGGGCCCGCACGCCGACCGCCAGCCCTGGATCCTCACGGGTCTCCCTGGTCTCCAGCCAGCGTATGGGTCGTCCCACTCTCCCCGGCCCGGTCCTCACGTGGGAGCTGCTGGTAGACAGGATGATGGCCACCCACCTCTAGCGAGACTGCTGGGCTTCACAGGTGAGAAAGTATGCCGGTCCCCACTGGGCCGCGGACGGCCCCGCTGCTGGTCGGATAATGGCGGATTACGGGCTAAAATCACCGGCTCTTAGCGCAGCTTAGTTAGCCTGCGGCCATCTTCCGCTGCTGCAAGCCACGCCCCCCAGAAGAGAACATTTGTAAAGAATTGTTGTGTCATTTAGGACAACATCTAAAGCTTGCCAAGCTGGACGAATCTTGACAGAAGCAGCAACCTCAAAAAAACTGCATGCAGCACGATAGAAAATTCTTCAGTCACGAATGGTGTACCTTACTCGACACAGAAATATAGATAGTGATCAATCCCAGAAGCTGAAATACCAAATAGAAAGAAGTGACCTAGTAGATCAACAACATGGGAAGTAATATCTAACAGGGCAAAATAACATAGGTTTATACTACAAAGAAAAAAACATACTTCTAACTTAGAGTAGATTACTTTAATCAAACTGCTTCTGATCCTCATAGAAATTCAAGAATATCTGCTCTCCCATGTCAGTTGCAGTCTGAAAGGGTTTATTAAAAAAATAAAAATAGATAGCATCTGAATAACAGGACTAGCCGGCCACAGTACCCCTCGGAAAGCTGGGATGGAGCATGCTCTGTAAGCAAAGAAAAGGCGCATGTTTATAGTATTTCACAAAAGGTTCTGCAAAGGGGATCTAATGACAGATTCAAACAAAGGGAACGTATATGTGCATAAATACTGAGAGCATGAGACAGGAAGAAAACACCCTTTAATTTGTAATAAGAATGCAAACATTCCAGACAAGCGCCCTAATAAAGATTTTCTCGCATTGGGAGGTAAGATGTGAAAGAGAGGCTCACAATGCATTTCCTTTAGGCGTTTTGTTAGCATGGCAAGACAAATATGGCTGAAGCAAGTTACACTTGTTTGTTCACTTACACTGCACTGCACCTGGAGCACCTGTATTGATTCAGGTCGGACTGTCTTATGTACTCATGTTTTGATATATCCTAACTCAATACAAAATATTGACTATTGATGAAATTGTGTTGATTATTGAAACTTGGCCAATTCTATTGTTTTAGCCATATTTCAAATGATTCCTAGGGGAACACTGTTTTCTATGTCCTTGTTACCCATTTTCCTTGGGTTATTGGGTGGCCCGTATCTTTGATGCGATATGCCGATTCTAAGTAGGCATATAGTTAAACGTAGAGGTGTTGTGGCATGATGGGGAGTTGGAAGGCTGAATCAGAATTCTGCCTGTAGGGCAGATTACAATATTTACTTGGGCATGCGATGGGCTGGAAATCTGGGCAGTCACACATAGTAAGCTTGTAGGGAAATGGAGACAGTTCAGTGTACGGTGGACCTTGAAGTTCCTACAGAGCAGGAACAGAATTAGATTCATATCCAACTGTGTCTAAAATATGAGATTTCAGGAAACAAGGGGGCTGGAGGAGGAGGTGCGGCTTCTCTGTTAAGGCGAAGGAGCGTCACCCCACTAAAAAAATGCCCCCAAAGATAGAAACATAAAATGGTAATGAAGTTAAATTATTACCATTTTATTTTTCAAACCCCGAGCCGAGCGTCAGAATGGGGGGCGGGGCTTTCTGATTTCTGCTGCTGCCAGTCAGGCAGCAGCAGAAAGCAGTGGTAGGCAGGGTACCTAGGTTTAAAGTGCATATGTCTTTTTGGCCGGCCGTCTTGCGACGGCCAGCCAGACATGCGCAGTTTAAACCTCTATCCCAGCTGTCTTAAGACAGCTGGGTTAGAGACAGCATAGGGCTCCAGTGCCCTTGGGAGCGGCGAGAGAGGCTGCTCCCTCCAATCCTGGCGCTGCTCTCATGCAGCATGAGAGCAGTGCCATTGGTTACTGCAGTTTTCTGGAGCGAACCTGCCCGGAGAGAAGCCCTGAGCGAGGAGGAGGACATCGTGCCAGGAAGAAGGTAAGTGGAATGATTTTTTTTTTTTATTCCCCCGCCTCACCACCCTGCTTACATGCCAGCTGCCACTGGGGAGAAGGTGTGGGACAGAGTACCTGGGCAGCACTTTAGAACACTTTTAAGCTGGCTTCAGTGCTTCAATTGCTTCAAAGTGCTTCAGTTGACACTGTAGGAATGACAAGTTATTTGGGCTGGCCCAACCAGAAGAATTTACTGATCAGATTTGCCGCAGTGGCTAATCAGTCCATGGACCAGTTTGTGGAAGAGCTTTAAAGTGACCTACATTAAAAAAAGATGCTACAACCTTAAGAGAGGGAAGATTTGGAGAAAATATTAGCTGTGTATTAGACATCAAGATCATATGTACATAACCTGCTCCTAACTAAAGGTCCTTCAGTGAGATAAAAGTGTAATTCTGCGCATGGGTGGCTTGGAGCAGCAGAGAGAGTTGGGGCCTAATTTAGAGAAGCGAAGTAACAACGAGGCCCATGCGGGCCATTTTGCCACTGTCATATTCCTGGTTGCCTACCGGCTAATGGTCTGTTTTCAGAGCTAGCTGTACTGCCATGAGCCAACCATGGAAGTCTGCAAGGTCCCATTCTAATCGCAACTTCCGGCAGCCTAGGTTGATTTTAAATGTATTGCCAGGGCTGGCTTTGGCTTCTAGTTCGACCCTAGTAACAAGATATCTGGCACTTTTTTGTGGGTGATCCATCTGCCTTCTTGTGGATTTTACAACCAGTATAGACCTTGGCAGTAGGATACAATGCTGTATCAGAATACTGGAAATCTTGGGAATTCCATTAAAGAAAATAAAGGGGAGGGGTGGGTCCAAGATGGCGCCAGTGTAGGAGCATTATCACGGAGCTCCGCCTCAATCATTGAGCCGCAAGCGGTACAGTGGGGGGGGTCGTGCAGCAGCTGCGAGGCATGATATCGAGGCAGCCTCATAAGGAGAAGGTGTTGGCTGCACCGGGGCAGCCAATCCAGGCCCATTGTGTGAGTGGTGAAAGAAGAACGCCAAGCCTGCGGGCGGCTACCAAGACTGCCGCTTGAGCGTCCGACTCGGGTGAAGCCCTAACCTACATTGTGGTGCTCGTCAGAGCAGAGTGAACTACCAAACTGCCTTGAGGCGAGGAGGCAGAGAAACACTGCAGCCGCCCGTTAGGCCTAGGGGCCGTCTAGAGGAGTTAAGCAGTGATTTGGACCGGAAGGATCAGAGCCTGGCTGCGGACGCTGGGGCGGGGCGGGGCGTGGTCCAGTGCGAGGCAGCCTGAAATCTTTACAGCAGTAGATGGGCCTGTGGTGCCCAGAGGGCGTGACGGCTACACGCTTGGCCCACACCTCATGACCGCGGGTGGCGTGCCCTTCTGAGCTCGGCACAGCCCGCGGTCCTACAAGCTGCGGACAGTGGTGACGCACGGCTGCCTCAAAAGATCGGGAGCAGTGGCTCTCTTGCTCCTCACGCCCAGGGGCACCAGAGAACCGTGCCAGCCTTGGTGGAGCTACTCAGGTAGAAATCTTACCCCCTGCATGCTACCACTACGGAAGTGTCTTTGTCGACCCACACACAGAGAGGCCTGCTTCTTCCTGGTTTGCCTGCACTATGGAATGAGGGTCCAGCTGCTCTGCATGTGTGGGACCTGGCTGCGGGACATTAGGGAAGGTTGTTTGGCAGTGGACAAGAGGCCATTGGACTGAGTGAGTACCACTGCCATATTGGGCCTTCCCCCTATGGTGCCTTTCCATTTCTCCATGCTGCTCGTGATCTTGCGACCATGACTGCACTGCGCAGCAAACGGGACCCTTCCATTAGGGAGTTACTTTCCAAAACTCCTGCCAAAAAAGCATACCACACAAAAGACTCCAGCCCACCCCAACATTCCCCACTTGAATCCTCACAAGTTGCCAGTGAGGGAGACGAGGCACCGGTAGCTCGAGGCTTCATGGAACCCCTCTTCCATACACAGTGAGATTATATTGTGAATCTGCGCCAAGAGGTGGCCAGTGAAGTTAAAGAGATCCGCCAGGACGTGAACAACCTTGGGCAATGTGTGGACACGTTGGAATAGGGGGCTGACGCTAGAGAGGAGGGGAGCTGGAACCATGCCGCAGCCCGATTCCTGAACTCCGGGACCAAAATGAGGATCCCCATCACTACATTGAGGACTTAGAAAACAGATCCCGCAGATCTAATATCCATATTAAGGGAGTTCCGTTGTAGACAGATGCGGGTAAGCTCGAGGAGTATCTATTCAGACTATTCCGTCATATTGTCCCTGACTTCGCCAACAAGGATGTGATCCTTGACCGCACGCACTGGCCTGGCAGCCCTTCTGGCCAACCTGGGTCCCCGCAGGCCATCCTAACCTGCCTCCACAGCTACCACCAAAAGGAAATGATTATGTCGCAGTGTGGGACCTAACCCACGTAACTTTTGAAGGAACCAAGATCTCGTTCTACCAGGAACTCTTCTTCATCATATTGCAATGACACAGGGCCCTGAAACCAGCTACATCTTTCCTACGTGAGAAAGGGATCCGCTAAAAATGGGCGCATCCATTCCACCTCACCTTTGCCTGGGTAGGAGAAACGCACGTGGTCCACACACTGTCGAAGGCAGCACCAAAGCTGGGTCTGGCCCTAGAGGGATTGGACTTGCAGTCGCAGCAGCTGCCCCCCACATCTTCGCAGCATACATTGAACCGCCGATCCAGACCTCGGAACAGGAAGAAGATGATCAGACCATCGGCGGAGAGCCTCAGAGAGGGGCCACCCTGCTGACACTGCTTACAAACAGGGGAACGTCGCCGGACTCGGTGGTGGAGTGAGGAATTGGAAGGTCCCCTCCTTCTGTGGTCACTACAAGATAGAAACACTGGTGCAAAACCGGTCCTGCCATTAGACTGACCCTCTGCGCTGAGACATGCTTGATTCCAGGGTGTGGTGCTTGTTGTTTGCCCCCCAGGGACTTGAGCGGCACCCCTTTCCGAGATGCCTGGATGTATTGAATTTCTCCCCGGGTGGCGGAGCTCCCGTGCACCTACGTTTCCTTGTTGCTCTCTGGAAGAATCACCAGTGACATGGACCCTCTACTCCAGGCTTGTTGTTCTTCACCTGTTGGCGTAGATCATATTTCTGTATTATTTACTTTTGTTGCTATGGTTGCTTGCAGTATCTCTAATATTGTAATTTTCTTGCTCTGCCATGCTCAATCAGGACACACATGGGAATCACAGGGTGGGTTGATACGGGGACAGATGTCCTGGGCTCTTTCTATTCCCCATAGATATGGTCAAGGTTTTGAGGTTTAATGTTAGAGATTTGAATGACTCGGCCAAGCGATTTGGCTTGTTGTCTCCATTGAAAATCTCCCAGTTCGATATATGTTTATATGCATGAGACGCATCTCCTCCAGAAAGATCGGGGCAGCAAAAAATCAAAGTGGTTCGACCCTCAATACTTTTCTTCAGGTCCTGGGAAGAAGGCTGGGGTTGCAATTCTTCTTGCTACACATTTTCAGGGGCAGGTGATTCACACACACTCAGAGATTGCGGGACGCTTGCTTTCCCAGAGCTTCTCCCTACACCAACACCACTTTACGGTGGCATGCTTGTATGCCACAATGATAACCAAGAATCCTTCATTCGCCATTGCTTCTCGATCACTCAATACAAAGGATGGGACCGACTGGGACATAAACCACACAGGGCCTTCAGTGGTTGAGTGAGGCGCCTTGGTGGGCGTGTGGAGGAGCTTGAATCGCACAACTAGAGCCTACTCCTATTTCTCAGTGGCACACCAATCTTACGCTGGGATAGACTACTTCCTCGCAACAGAGTCCTTACTGCCTGCTGTGTACCAGGGGTGGCGGCCCTTTCGGATCATGCCCTGATCACAATTACTCTGCACTTACACCTGCAATACATGATCACAAACATGGAGTCTTAACCCTAAACTCCTAGCATACGAACCCACAATTAAAGAAATTAGAGAGGTGATTCAGAGCTAACACAACACTAATGAAACCCTCCAGACACCGGGAGCCTTACTATGGGATGCACTCAAGGCGGTGGTCAAGAGAGCATACATAGCAGTAGCTGCACAACTCAACAAAGATTGTAAACACAAACATTCTGTGCTGGAAGCTGAAGTAACAGCACTTGAGAAGGCCCATAGAGAGACAAGCTCCCACAAAACACGCAGGCAACTCACAATGGCTAGGAAGCAACTCAGGGACCTAGACATGGATGCAGCAGGATACTCGCGTTGCTCTGCACTAGACAGAGGTACTCTGTGGGGGGGTAACAAGGCGGGTCGACTTCTTACTCACCACCTACGCCATCGCTGGCGGATCATAGAAATTTCCACCTTCTCTGGCCAGGTGGTGAGGGGAGATAAAGAGATCGCAGGTGCACTTGACTAGGCTTCCGGAGAGGGAGGCGTCCTTACTAACCCTGGGCGTAGTTCGCGTAGTGGCACTACGCGTAGCTACGCGAAGTGCATTACGCACGCTACGCGTAGCTACGCGAACTGCATAGTGCGGTAGGGAAATGCTGTTCGCACTGATTGCACAGTGCCGGATGCTTGTCCGCACTGTGCAATCATTGCAAACGGCATCTTGCACAGTGCAAGCGGTCGTTTTCTGCCGCTCGAGTAGATTTGTACTCGAGCGGCAGCTTTCTCAACGCGGACTGGTAGTTTCTCATCGCGAGCGGTCGCGAGCATACGCGACCACTCGCAATGAGAAACCTGACCTCCCCGCGTTGAGAATCTCGCCGGGAAGTTTATTTTCCATGCTCGCAATCGGCAACTTGATGTTGCTGATCGCGAACGAGGAAAAAGTCTCGCCGGGATGTTGATTTTGCTCGCTCGCGGTCGCCAACTTGACGTTGAGGACCGCGAGCAAGCAAAAAATGCCCGCTACGCGTTTTTGCACTGTGCTACATGCAATTCGCGTAGCGCGTAGTAGCGCAAACTCCGCGAGCGTAGCGTAGTTTTCCGCCCAGGCCTAGTACTGGACGGAGATATCACTGTCCCAGAAGTTCAGGGAGCTATAGGGAGACTCAAACCTGATAGGGCACCAGGTCAAGATGAGTTCACTGCTGCTTTTGACAAGATATTTGCTGTCCAACTGGCCCCCATGTTGACGAAGTTGTACAACTCCTTTGCTTACCAAGGCTCTATCATGGACACCAAGAAATTGGCTATTATAGCGGGTCCTACATAAACAGGGTAAGGACCCTGCGCTCTGCGCCTCATACCAGCCTATTTCTTTGCTGAACGTGGACGTGAAGATTTTCACAGGTGTCTTAGCTGCCCGCTTGGGGCAGTACATGCCTAAATTAATAGATCCTGACCAGGCAGGTTTTATACCGGGGCACGGTTGCGGCGATAACACCAAGCGATTACTCCATCTCATTGACAAGACCAACCGCTCCAGGGCCCCTACCCTACTCATTTCAATAAATGTTGAAAAAGCATTTAGTCGGGTACACTGGCTCTTTCTTCACAGTACTGATGGTGATGGGTATGGGATCTTGATTTCACAGCTGAATCTGGTCTTGCTACTAAGAGCCCATGGTGTCTGTAAGAGTCAACTGGCGCTGTCTTGCCACTTCCCCATTTCTAGAGGAACGCTATAGGGCTGCCCCCCGTTTCCGCTTCTCTTTGCTCTTTATTTGGAACCCCTGGCAGAACACCTGCAGAGGTACGCTGACATTGGAGGAACCTACATGGGAGGGCAGACTCACAAAGTAGCCCTTTATGCAGATGATGTGCTTCTGGCTGTTACCAGCCCTCGCAAATCGCTGCCACCACTTCTGAAAGAACTTGAACGGTTCGGTGGGGCCTCAGGATTTAAGGTGAACCCCTGTAAGTCCCTAGCCCTTGCCCTAAATATCCAACGGGCGGAACAGGCTCACTTGGCAGCATTGTTTCCCTTTACTTGGCCAACGCAGGGGATCCCATACCTGGGGATTCAACTCTTTTCTACGCTGGACAAAACAGCAACACACAATTATGGGGCTCTGCTAGTGGAGGCTCATTCCATGGTACAGTCCTGGCACAGGGGTCCTATTTCATGGGCCGGCCAAATAGCTGCAGTCAATATGTCCCTGCTCCCCAAGATCCTGTACCTCATGCAGACGTTACCACTCCTGCCCCCGCCACATAGTTTGCAAAAATTACAACGGCTCATACAGACCTTTGTATGGGGCGGCAAGCACGCACGCAAGAACAAGACATGCTCGTTTCTGCCTGTGGCAAAAGGGGGAGTGGGTATCCCACATTTGCAGAGATACTACTAGGCGGCACAATTACGCTTCCTAGTGGAGTGGCAGTGTCCAACCACGGAGAAGCATTGGTGTCTATTAGAGCAGGCAGTGGCGGTTGTCCACATTTGTAAAATCCCGTGGCTCATGCGAACACTTTGACCACTGGGGGTATACATCTCTCCTGTGGACCGAGCGACACTTGGAGCGTGGGATAAATTGTGTGTGTTGGCCCAGCTCTCCTCCCATCTCTCTCCCCTCACTCCCATTATAGGGAACGCAGACTTTCCTCCAGCATTACATGGCACATCTTTCCTCCGTTGACAGGAGGCTAACTGTAAGAGGACCTTTTCAGCATTCAATGCCTCTTAGATTTCCCACAGCTGCAGAGAGATTTCAGATTGCTCGATACTGAGTATTGGCACTGTATCACAATTCGCCACTGGGTGATGCTCCCACAGGTGGGTCCCCACGTGAGCAGACTTACTCCTTTTCATCGATGGCTCCTTTCTCGGCGAGATGAAAAGCGCCTTCTCTCTGATATTTATACATTCCTGCATGGTGCCTCGGGCTCCCCGACCTCCCCTGCACGAACACGGTGGGAGACAGAGTGTGAACAAAAATTTTCGGATAAAGAATGGTTGAACATTTTGCAGTGAACATGAACATCCGCCTGCAGTGCGTCCGGCAGAGAAACCCTCCTCAAGCTTACCCATTATTGGCATTTTACACCAGCGTGCGTGGCTCATGGAGTGGGGGATATGATGATCGCTGCTTGCGCCACTGTGGTGCATCTGGCACTCTCACACACTTGCTATGGCATTGTTCTAAACTACACTCTACTGGACAGAAGCGCTCTTTGACATTGATCAGATGTTCACCACCGATTTGCCCGCTTCCCGAGTTACATCCTGTTAGGCCTTCCCAACCCACTAACATACCCACTGAAGTCGAGGAGAGGGAGGGCTATTACCCTAGCACTTTGCACCGCTAAACAAGTTCTACTATCTAAATCACTGCCTCCCACATAGATTGGCTGCATAAACTTTGGGACCTACTCAGTATGGAGAAGTCGACCTCTATGGTGCAACATACTACTCCAACCTTTGAAAAGACTTGGAAGCCATGTCTGAAATTTCCATCTCATACGTTTTGGGAACTTTCCCGCCTGGTGTATCTGTGGGTACTTCCACTTACTGTGGATGACTTAAGGTCATGTTGAGTCCTCACTAAGCTGAAATGGTGTCTAAACATGGCTACTTAATGACCTGCACATATGCATCCTACTGGGTTAATTTTGTTCTGTTCTTTTCTCTCCTATAGCTTCCCGTTGACCCGCCCCCTTTTCTGTGCTAAAAACTCAATAAAAATCGATTTAATCCTAAAGACAATAAAGGGACAGAGGTCCAAAAATTGCTTGTATAGACCATCTGTTCCAATGTCTGCTTTTCTGTTGCTCTCAGTTTAAGTTAGAAAAATATACCCTTAGTGGATTACATTTTATAGTAACTTTATATGCCCGCTCCTTCCTTATAGGCCTGAGCCTTGAACTTTAGGCTCAGGCCTGCAACTCATTTATTAGGCTTTTAGCGACTTATATAGCTCTCAGCCATGAGCAATAATTTCATTGCATATGAGATAAAAATTTAAATGAGCAGCTTTGATTTGTATCTTTAACAATAGTGAAAAACTAAGAGTCGCATAGAAAAATGGCAAATTAGTGATTTCCTTTTCCAGTGAGAGAAAATGTAATCTAGTAAACGGTAGAATTTAGAGTCAGATTTAATGTTTAATAGCCATTCAGTGGTACACTGCAACTTTGTAAAAGACTGCATCCTCAGTGGAAATGGCACAGTAATGTCATTCTAGTTCTCATGGATAGATATATATTTAGAAAAGAGAAGTCAGCATTGATGTGTGCAGTTTTAATTGGTCGAAGTGTTTTTTTTTATTCCCCTACTCTTGCATGATTGAGCTGCTGCACATAATGTATTGCCAGCAAAGGGAAACCACAGGCAGCAAACAAAGGGCTCCATTGAGGCCTTCCAAATATATCACAAGATGTCTTTGCTGCTGCCAGACATAGAAATCTAGCACATGGGGACGAGGGCTCATCATATGATGATTTCCCAGACAAGAACCAACTACATAAAAATAGGATCTGATGATGTAATGTTTCCATCTGCTCTACATTCCAGATTGCAATACCCAGTGTTCAGAGAATACTAAAGACCACAAAACGCAAAGATCTTGCTCAAACATACTCCGTATTAATACTTGGATGTCTAAGTTAAAAATGTAACCTGTGTAAAAGGCTTTTTTTAAATGTAATCTGCTCCTAATCTCCGTTCACGAATTTCATCGCCCCCCTACCACAGCATGCACTGTTGTACATATGCACGCCTGGGTTTTCCTCCATGTACAGATGTATCAAACATCAAGTCATAGTCTGGTTTAAAAATACCTTATATAGTGCTTGCCACCACCGTTTTGCTGTTTTGCAGCACTATATATGACAAGTATTACTTTTACCCATCTGGGGCCATATTATACAATGCGGCGCATTTCCCTTGTTCAAAAGGTGCACTCAACACTAACAAGGAGAGTGCGCCGTATTCGATTAAATGCGCTGCTCCCAGGGCAGCCGCAAACTTGTGCTGCTCTGAGGGGCAGTGCATTCAAGTGCAATACGGAGCGGCTTTGAAGGAGCCACTCAGTGTTTCACTGTGCAGGCGGCAACCTGCCGGCATTTTTAAGAGGGGTGAGAGATCCCCTTGCAGGAGGGTGCAGTGAGTACTTCACCAGCTTGCAAGGGGATATCTAGGGAGTCCATAGGACCCCTTTCAACCCCTTTAGAGGGCTGTCATCAGGGTGCGAACTGACAGTGCTCCTCCTGACAGCTTCTTTGCCTCTGCGCCCGCATCCATAATATGGCGCGGGCGCAGAGAGACTGAGATTCCCTCATTTGCATGGGGCCACGCTCCAATGCAAATGAAGGAATGCCCTCTGATGATAGCACTGGCGCTTTATGAGCACCAGCACTATCTGTATTACCAAAGGGGATGCACAAGTATCTGTGACTGCTTCTGTAATACCACAGTGCCCCGGGGGTGCGCAAAGTGGGCGCAAACACCCTTTGCACCACTGGGGCACTTTGCATAACATGGCCCCAGGTAGTTGGTTTATCAATACTAGAAGAATGGTAGCTTTACTTGACCTTACCAGGATTCCAAACTGTTTCCTGCAGCTTCCCTGCAAATAGCAGAATGGAATGATTAACGCAAGCCGTTCCGATGTGAACAATGGGCCGTGCTTTGCGTGGGCCACCATGTTTAATACTGGTGTTTGTTCATGATTTCTGACAATGATCTTGATGATAGTAGTGAAAACTGCTGCCCATGACTCTTCCTCAGAGACTGCACCTCCTTGGAAGACAACGCCTCAGTCTCTTGTGAAAGAGAAGCCACATTAGATGTTTTCACTATCACCTTCTCTCCTTTTTGAGTGACCTGAAACAAGATCATGCACACCTGCAGGCTTCCTTGTAACAGGTTTGTGTCTTGCAGGCTCCAGTAAACTGCCAATGACCATCTAATGAGAGAGATCGCTTCAAGTGGCACCTTTCGAGAACACTCTAAGACTTACTCTCAATAGCAATATCAACACATTTCATTGATCATGGATTTATGATCTGCTCACATTGACAGCCTCCTGGCATGATAGAAATGGATTTGTTTCATCATTAGGCTGGAAAGGCGACCTTGGCTCAGGGCAGATTGGACTGGACCTAATGCACGCTCTAACCCAAAACACCATTATGTGTATTGATGGAGTCACTGGGAGCAGAAAGGTGTGCATCTATTGTGTACACCTTGTAGTGGCCTGGGTGAAGGGCACTAGGACCCTGCACTGGACAGGAAGGGGAAAAGGAACCGGACACCACATCCGGTCAAGGCGGTGGGGACGGGGCACTTGGGACGAGAGGGGAACGAGGACGGACATGCATGTGGGCAGCAGCAAGAGCCATCTCTAAATAAAGGATTACGTAACCCTACCTGACTCTGGCGTGTTTCCTTGGTCAGGGGACACGACAACTGGCGACGAGGAAGGTGGGAGTTCCTTTTCCACGCGACACCAGACGCGTGCACTGAGACCCTCGCGACCGAAAACGGAACCAGGAGCCCACCCTCGTCCGCCTGCTGCCGTCGACGAACAGGGGAAGAATCGCTGCGGTATCCGGAGCCCACCCGGTCGCAGGACAGAAAACGGAGCCAGGAGCCCACCCTGGTCCAAGCGCCAAGAAAGGAGCAACAGCATGGGAGCCCACCCCGCAGTGAAGACACGCAGTAAGACTGCCCGACTGCTCGACGGCAAGCGGTGCACCCAGCATCACGCGCACAGATACACGGTGCACCCGACTGTGCCCCCAGCCGCCCGCAGAACAAAGAAAGGCCTCAGCTTCGCGCAGAGATTTAAAAGCAAATCTCGCGTGACTGAAGCGGCCATTTTGAAGTCAGGCGGGGGCAACGAATAAGAAACAAGAAAGGCCCAGGGGCCATTTTAAGAGGTCAGGCAAGTGCGCCTGCAACGCGAGATCTCGTGAGACTGCGGTGGCCATATTGAAGTCAGGCAGGTTTGGCCAATAAGCTTCAAGGAAGGCCGGAAGGCCATTTTTAAGTCAGGCAGACACCAAGAAGCAACAGAAAAGGGCGCAATCACACGAGCAAAGCCAACAGATCAAAGGCAAAGGATACAGTGTGACCCATACAGAAAAGAAATCGCGAAAGAAGTAATATTATCATCTTGGCACCACACGAAAAAAAAAAAGAAAGAAAATAAACGCAAAGAGTGAAGAACTAAATAAAGGGAAGAAACATAATAAATAAATAAAATGGTTGAACCGCATGAGTGACAAAAACAGTCCACAAGCAATATTTCGCAGACCACTGCCATTCAGCCTATCAGAACCACAGGCCGGCATTAGGTGGGAAAGATGGATTCGGCAATTCGAGCGCTACATGCGCACCACGGACATCGCCGACAGCAAACAGCTGGACCTCTTTCTGAATCTCGTAGGGGATGAAGTGGAGGACCTGCTCATAACATTTCCTAGCGATCAAACAGCGACATACAAGGGAGTGACACAATGCCTCACAGCGAAATTCGACCCACAACGAAATATTGACTTTGAGAGGTACACGTTCAACACTGCATGTCAGCGAGCAGAGGAGTCCCTTGACGACTTCGCCACAAGACTGCAAAAATTGGTCACGTACTGTGAGTTTGACAAGTTTGACAATGAGCAAGCGATAAGACTGCGCATCATTGAAGGCTGTCAGTCTGTAGAGTTCCGTGCACGGGTTCTGAAGGAACCAACAACGCTAGAGAAGATATTGAACATGGCCCGCACGGAAGCAAGAGCAACGGCGCATGCCAAACAGATGGAGCTGGGGAAAGAAAAAAGAGTGGAGCAAGCGAATCGTGTCACTGGAAATAGCAAGAAAAAAGAATACCCGGTGCCGTCCCCAACAAAGAGGAACAAACAAACGTGCTATCGCTGCGGCCTCGAATTCCGCACGTCGGGGCGTGCCCAGCAATGGGCCAGAAGTGCAACAGAGACAATCACTTTGCAAGCGCCTGCATGAGAGTTTAGAAGCGAGCGAAGTCGAGCGGTGAGACCACGGATGACCACCAGCAGGTATGCCTGTCACATGGAAATGGCGGATCGCAGCAATCGCAGCTCCTCCGATGAGTCGGAAGAACCAACGGCACCTACGAGTGTGGCACGACTGTATCTCATGTCAGATGCACCTAAGGAAGACAGAAGAGAAGAGCACATTCATCTCGTGGAGAAGCATCAAATAAAGAAAACCGCATCGGTGGACATTGAAGTAGGGAGACACAATACACGGTTCGTGCTTGACAGTGGGGCCACTTGCAACATCATGTGCAGGTCGGAGTACGAAAAAATGAAAGTGAGACTGCCGCTCTCACCATCCATTGTTGATGTGTTCACGTGGGGCTCCAAAACGCCGGTAGAAAACATGGGGAAATTCACGGAGACCTTAACGTACAAGGGCAGGTCCTGCCAAGAAGAGATACATGTGCTAAAAGGTGACATCCCAGCACCATGCCTGCTAAGCAATGTCACGGCGCAGGTGATGGGTCTGCTGGCGATGACATACCACATGTCGGAAAAACGGAACATTTTACAGGAACATCCAGCCATACTACAAGGCCTCGGCAAACTGAAAGGAAAACAAATAACTCTGCACATCAACGAGGCGATCAAGCTGGTAGCCCAACACCATCGACGGGTGCCCATACACCTACAACCACAGGTTGAAGAGGAAATCCAAAGTCTACTGGCCCAGGACATCATTGAGCCTGCGAATGGGCCGACGCCATGGGTGTCCCCAATAGTGGCGGGTCCAAAAAAGAACACATCAAAGATCCGCATATGTGTGGACATGAGGGTGCCAAACACAGCAATTGAGAGAGAGCGCCACCCGGGGCCACACTTAAATGACATGATCAGCTGTCTGACTGGGGCCTGCCGATTCTCAAAGTTGGACCTATGCAAAGGGTACCATCAACTGGAGCTGGACCAACAGTCAAGATACATTACCATGTTTTCAACGCACATGGGGTTGTTTCGATACAAGCGACTGAGTTTTGGCATTTCATCGGCGGCGGAGATATTTCAGGAGACCAGAAGGCAGGTGATAAGGCCGGTGAAGAACGGTCTAAACTATAGCGATGACATTCTAGTGTTTGGACGATCGGATGAGGAACATGACAGGGCCCTGCGTCAAGTATGCCTACAGCGGGACTAACGTTGAACGCAGACAAGTGCGAGCTTCTTCGGACACATCTTCTCCAAGAAAGGAATGAGGCCGGATCCCAGCAAAGTAGAGACACTCAGGAATGCAAGTCCTCCGACAGATGTCGCAGAAGTGAGGTCATTTCTGGGACTTGCCAGCTACTGTGTTCGGTACATAAAGGACTTTGCCCAGTGAGCACACCGCTCCGAGAGCTAACAAAGCAAGGTCAGAAGTTCCTCTGGTCACAGGAATGCAATTGGGCGTTTGAGGAAATCAGACAGGCTGTAATGACAGTAGATCATCTTGCCTATTTCGACCCCCTGCTATGCACTGAACTGACAGTAGACGCCAGCCCAGTCGGACTAGGAGCAATACTAGCACAGCACCTGCCGGGGAGAGATTCTACAAGGAAAATTGTTGCTTATGCAAGCAAGAGCTTGTCTGACATCGAGAAGGCATACTCCCAACCTGAAAAAGAAAGCCTAGCAGTGGTATGGGCGTGTGAACACTATCACATGTTCATCTATGGGAAGCCGTTCACCATCATAACAGACCACCAAGCTCTGGTGACAATATACGGCAATCCGTCGGCAAAGATGCCGCCTCGTATCGAGCGCTGGGGTTTAAGGTTGATGGACTATGACTTCAAGATTGTCCACAAACCAGGGAAAGAACACAACCCGGCTGACTACATGTCAAGACACCCTCTACCGCAGGCATATGAGACCACATCAATGGCAGAAGAATATCTTAACTTTGTGCTAAAACAAAACACTCCTGCGCCAATAACGCTAGCGGAGCTAGAGCGGGAGACAGCGAAAGATGCCACCATGCAAACGGCGAAAGCAACAACAAGACTGCAAAGATGGAGACACATCAACAACAACTGCACCTGGGGAGAAGGAGTAAACAAGGAGGAAATGCTAGCGCTAAAAAAGATACATGAAGAACTGTCGGAGACAGAAACAGGCATCATGATGCGAGGAACAAGGATCGTCATACCAAGTTCGCTAAGGCGACAGACTGTTAATCTGGCACATGAGTCGCACCGAGGCATGGTGGCCACAAAAAAATTGTTAAGGGAGAAAGTATGGTTCCCTGGCCTAGATAGAATGGTGGAAGACACCGTCCTGACATGTCACATCTGTCAAACAACAGGACCGCCTACCAAGCCCGAACCGCTACAAATGTCGGAACTTCCAAGGGCGGTGTGGACAACTTTGGCAGCCGATTTCTTTGGGCCACTGGACACGGGCAACTATCTGCTCGTGATTATTGACGAATACTCACGATTCCCTATAGTGCGCCACGTCTCATCCACATCAGCAGCAGCGACGCTACCAGTACTGGATGACATATTTGCGGCCTGAGGCTCCCCAGAAACTTTAAAGACAGACAACGGTCCTCCATTCTCAGGGGAAGAATTCCAAAAATTCATGACTTACCTAGGCATTGATCACAGGAAGATAACACCGTTGTGGCCACAAGCGAACGGAATGGTGGAAAGGTTCATGGGGAACATAAAGAAGGCTGTCCAACGAGCAAAGATGGCGCAGATCTCCATAGGCCAAGCACTTTGTCAAGTGCTATGAGACTATAGAAACACCCCTCACAGCTCCACAGGAAGATGTCCCACTGAGTTAGTGCTGGGAAGGACAAGCAGGAGGAGGCTGCCACAGGTAGAAGCAGCGGTACCACCTGAGCACAGCAGCATCGCCGCCAAAGAAAAGATGAAAGCATATACATATGCAAGGCGACATGCCACCCCTTCGCACCTCAAACAAGGGGACTCAGTGGTAGTGCGTCAGCGACAACAAAGAAAGTCTGACAGCCTGTTCTCAAAGGACACGCTAACAATCACAAACATCAAGGGGCCAATGATTACGGCGGAGTCGGAACATCACCGAATAACACGGAACAGTTCTCACTTCAAAGGACTGAAGACCATGACTGAAGACGGCCAAGACACGGCAACAGACGAGAGTGAAGCGAAGGGTCACAACGGAAAGGGAACAGACAAGGGTGAAGGACAAGCAGAAGAATCACAGGAAGAGGATTGTCCAAAAGAGTGAGCAGACGGCCGAAAAGACTCATTGAAGAAATGTAGTGATGGGGATGCACACATATCTCTCCATTTTCGCTCTGATACATCTTTTCTCTCTTTCTGTCTCTATCTATATATCTCTCTCTTCCTCCTCTCTCTCGTCATTTCTTTGTGACAAAGGGGGGAGATGTAGTGGCCTGGGTGAAGGGCACTAGGACCCTGCACTGGACAGGAAAGGGAAAAGGAACCGGACACCACATCCGGTCAAGGAGGTGGGGACGGGGCACTTGGGACGAGAGGGGAACGAGGACGGACATGCATGTGGGCAGCAGCAAGAGCCATCTCTAAATAAAGGATTACGTAACCCTACCTGACTCTGGCGTGTTTCCTTGGTCAGGGGACACGACACACCTGTGTTGCTCAATCCTCTTGCACATTGGCACAAGGGTGTCTTATTTGCCTGAACTTTGCAGACCTTCCAACTCGCAGTGTGTGGCTCAAGGTTTTGTCACTCATCGCACACTAAACAGGAAGGCAAGTAGAAAACATTGCACAGAAAAGGTTTTCATCAAGTTTTTGCACTGTTGAAATCCATTTAGTGATGTAAAGCCTTCTCAAGGCATAAGATCCAGATGAGTTCATTGTGTTGCGCAGTAGGGTAAGTGTGGCCGCTCAAGCTGTGCCAGGGTTCCAAAACCCCACCCCCTCTCCTTGGCCTCGCCCTTTCCAAGGTCCCAACCCTTCCTCCCTCAACGATCACATAGTGTAAAAATTTCAAGGTTGGCAAGTCTGCCTTTGTCAATTTTCTCCAGAACCTACTCCCATCCAGTGTCTGTCCAGTTGTAGATCAAGACAACCTGGCCCAGTATCAGTGCTCCCCTTTTTGCTTCTGCTTGCCTAAGGCCTAGGGTTTAGATTGTCTTTGACCATCAGGGACCTATGCTTAAGCTCCTCCAGCATAGATTGCAGACTGTAGACCAACCCCTGGGTTATCTACATTCTGCATTTCTCCTATGAAACACCCCTCCCAATGAATTCTAAATACTGGGATGCCTTCATTTGCATACCATTTATGGATCTCCCCCTGTGAATGCCCTAGGAGAGGCTACCTCCACCATGCTTGATAGTACCAAGTGGGGGGGAGGGGAGCTCTGAAACCCCTTCTGCAACATGGAGGTGTCCTTAGCACAGAGAGAGAAAGACAGCAAAGAGAAGTTCTTAAGTGTGCATGAAGGAAACTTTACACAATATGACTGTTATATACTCACAGGATGAAACCCCTAGAAGTGCAATTAATAATGATAGCACCTTCTGGCTCATAGAGTGAATTATATGTCATGGATCTGAACAAATAAGGAAGGTAAAACAAGATATATGCAAATCTGTAAAAATACCAGCAACAAAAGCCTGAATCCTTTTTGACAGTGGTTTTGCGGCTGAGCAAACTAAGGCTCAATAATCAGTACAGAAGGGACAGCAAAGCAAGTATTTAGGGGGAAAGGGTCTAATTTTGAATTTGATGGACAGGGTACTTGTCCACAAATGTGGTGGAGCATCCTGTCCACCAAACTGATGGTCTTCCAGCTCCATTTAAAGTCGGGCAGACTGTCATGTTTCTACCGGCAGTGCCCCTGCAGGCTCCACCACCAGGAACCTTGCACCTTCAGCCGAAAGACTTTGGCATCGGTGTAAGTACATCAGACTATCTGCCTTATATAGAGCAGACATGCTGATGCATTTGTTTCTGGCCAGCACCACCAGGAAAAGCCTGGCGGTTATGAACAGAAAAAAAGAAAAATGACCACACACCCTAGCAGAAAACTTCCAGAGTTCCAGGGTAATTATTTTTGGTTTATCAAAAACAAACCTTCGCTTTGGGAATTCATTTTTGCAACAAAAAAAAAATTAGCTGAGCTGCAGCGTAAAACACGGTGGCTGCTCAACAAACTTACAATGCCTTCAAAGGAACCCCCATCTCTGTGGCTTCTCTGAAGGCTTAGAGATTTTCACCAGACAGGCAGAAATTTTTAAAGTGGTGGCTGGTAAACCACCGGAATGTTACAGGTAAGGGCTTACGCCCCCCTGGGCAGATGACGGCTCGGGTGCCACAACTGTAAATGAGGCCTAAAAGCTCAAATTTAAACCATCCATACTTTCTTACATTCAAAATCTAAATAGCAACAAAAGGAAAATTCAGAAATCGAAAGATTCTGGCACAAACACTTTTCTCCAGAGACTTCCAAACACTGAATATAGTGTGCACAACATTCAAAAACAGCATCAACAAAGCTATACATGAATTCAACATTAACACCATATTCCATACCATGCGCCTACAACAAGATCAATGGGGCCCTTCAAAGCTTTGCATCAGCTCACCGCCCAGGCTATCAAATACTCAATCAATAAATTAACTGATATCACTTGCTGCTTCATCAACAAAGTCAAAACTCACTTTCAGGCACCTATTATACCTCACAAACACTTCCTCCAGCATATAGCTCTTCCCTGTGATTTCTCAGCTGGAACTCCTTCGTACATCGGACCATTGAGTTCCTTGTCAGCATCATCCACTGACTGAGATCCGCCTCTTATGATTCCAATGTACTATTCTTGTTGCCAAAAGGCTCCCTCTCCCCAATGCAGTTATCCGTATCATCAACATTTTCAGTTCTCTCTCATAAAAGGCAGATTTTCCTCCTTGCAAAAAAGTAATTCAGATAAACTTATTCCAGGGAAACATTAAAAATGTTGACTTTGATGAACAATGCAATTCCCATCTCAACCTGATATTTCCGCTTTTTTATGTTGAACAGTTGAATTTTACTTCACACTAGAAAAAAATATGTATCCATAAACATGCATTCTCCATTCTCGAAGTAAAAAATAATTTAGAAACATAAATGCTGTTCATTATTTCATATCAATAAAAAACATGGTGTATTTACAAAACAGACTGTGCAAAAAAGTGTCATAATAATTTTGGTACCGAGTTTGCATTGTATTTTCACAGTATTAAATGTTTTAAGTACAAATTCACTATAAATTAAATCATAAATAATAGTAACTACGTTTGAACCAAAGATATAGATTAGAAGAAAAATTGCTATAAGAAATAATAGAGAAAAATGAAAGACAAAATCATAGTGGAGGGTAATGCCAGCACACAGGTTTCTAGAGCACAATTTACATAACTTTGACACATACCACACATCACCACTCATAGACAGCCTTGATTCAGAAGACTATAGGTGACAGACAATTCAAATTATGAGTACTTGTTCACTGTTGGAAAATTATTATTTTTGCTGTTTCGAAAGGTGATTTAGAAACAGTCGCTCTACGCCATTCATTTTAACTTCTGTGAAGTAATTTAATGCATTTTTCTATTTTGTGTGATGTAACAGTGTGCAAACGTCCTTTGCCATAATTCTTACATCTTACAATTATTTAGTTCATTTAGGGCATCTCTAAAGCGTGTGTGCCAAGTAACTCGAATTCCTGATACATCTTGGACATTGCATTGACCTTTAGAGTTTTTGCATCCTTTTCTGACCGCGATATTTTCTGTGCAGTATCTTCAATTCAATAACGTTTTTGCAGACCCTTCCACGAGGAGGAATTTACGATTTGTTTCCTAGGTACTTACTCGGTAATTCAACTCCCAAGTCTAGCGCCCATATCTTTTTAAAATGTTGAATTCTTGTAGTAGTGATCTCTTGATAAAAAGGAAGATGATTGTACAGAAAACAAGAGGCAGAATTCCTTCCTATTCTTCCAGCAATTACTAAATATGTATTGGGTTTATTCCAGGCAGCATAGCAAGCAATGACCTTTTAACTAACATCTTCTATTGGAAATTCCAACTAGGGTGTATGAATGATGCACATTCACTGGTGTCAAATTCATTGCTTTCCTCCGGACATTTTTTACCAAGGTGCCAAAGACGCAGAAGAGAGCTGGAAAAATCTGAACTGGTGAGTAATTGTGCCACAGTTCTACTACCATATCTCATTGCAGTACAATGATAAAGCTGATACGCTAACATCTGCCAGGCTGGTGGAATATATAATAATTGTCACGGTTCATTGACATAATATCGAAACCATAAATATCATGTTACCAAAATACTGTGTCAAAATATCGATCACAAAAATATCGTTTATCTATACATATAAAAAGTAAGTAGAAAAATATTGAAAAAAATATGGATTTACACTAATATGAAAAAATATACAGAAATATAGTTTTTAATATATATATAGTTAAACATATTAAATATTTTGACTTGTAACACTAATATAATATTAAATATGTGAAATATTTAAATATATATATAAACATATACTTATATAAATACACACACATGTATGTGTGTATGTGTATGTACACATATATAATCTAAAACTATAATTGCAAATATTCATTTTAATTTATATTATGATATTATATTTTTTAATTTACTAATATAACAAGTATATACACACATATATATATATATACATATATATATACATATAAAAATAAAAATGAAAAACTATAAAAATAAACTGGAAAACACTTTTAAAACATTGCCAATTTAATTATACATAAAAAGTAAACAATAAAAAAAGTTTTACTAAAATTATCTTAAAAATAATATACATTTCTTAATATAAAAAATATATAATTGAATACAGAAAAACATAATAACAATATATATTTAAACAATATGAACAAAACCATTACATTATAGAAATAACTATACTATTCCCACTCCAGTCGGTGTAACAGTAGGGAAATCGTTGGACTCAGCAGGGATAAAATGTACTATTCCCGCTCCAGTCTGTGCAGCAGTAGGGAAATTACTTCACTTCAAACACATACCATATTTTAATACATATATTAATTGAACAAAAATATAAAATAATAACATAAAAATCATATATATATATATATACACACACATTTTAAAAACAATTAAACAATTTATAATTTTTTTAAATAATTAATATCAAACAAAAAATGCTACTGATTATTTAATTACATTCCCATGCTATGCTCCCACATATCTAGTAGCCCAAATTTAAAATATAATTTAAAAATATATATAAAACAATTAACATAGTAAGTAATAAATAATAATTATTTAGAAATAAATACATAATTGTTCATTAATTATTACTTAAATAACTTCCCACCCTATCCCCCAACACAACACACACCTAATATAAAGCATAGAAATGTATTAAATAATTTTCATACTTATAAAGAAATTACATATTTTGAATTAAAATTAATAATTAGTTAAAATGTAATATTTACTTAATTAACTTACTTAACTTCTCACCCTATTAACGTAATTAACTTCCCACCTACAAACCCAACAACCAGCACCTAAAATATAACCTAAAAAATATAATATTTACACAACTTACATAATTAATTATCAGTCAACTAATTAATAAAAAATAATCACTAATCAATAATTAGATATAACATAATTAAGTTCCCACCTCATACCCCTACAAACCCAACAACCCACACCTAAAATATAACTTTAAAAAATAATAATTACACAATTTACATAATTAATTCTCAATTAAATAATTAATAATTAATCAATTATTACTTAACTTACCAACCTATACCCCTACAAACCCAACAACCCGTAGAATTAATATTAATTACAAATTATCAATTAACCCGTTGCGTGCGTATGTCGGCCAACGGCCGTCGCAAGCACTACCTCTGTAGTGCTGCGAACGTCCGTTGGCCGACGCGGCCCCGCCCACTCCGCTAAACCGCCGCACCGCGGCGGAATTGCCGCCGCGGTTAAGCGGTTAATTATACTTAATTAACTTCCCACCCTGTACACCTATAAACCTCACGACCCGCTACCACACTATAAATTACTATTAACAATTAAATTAAACTTATAAATAACTTAAAATTACAACGTATATTTAAAAAACATTAATAACAATTATACAAACAATATATATCATATACAATTACAATATTATTTAAAACACAAAGATAATTAAAACATTATTTTTACAACAATATCATTGTATATGATATTAACAACTAACTGATATTCTTGAGAACGATATTACTTACCTTAAAAATCGATATTTTTTTCAACGATATTCCTGCATCACAATATTTCTGTGGCACGATATTAAAAACTCAATATTAGTGTCACTCGATATTTATGACTCGAAATTTTGTCCAAATACCAATTGTCACTTATCTATTTCCTTCAGTCATACTGAAGTATTTTCTCATAGTAAATCTGCACATTAACTGAGTATTGATCAAAATTAGATAAGCTCAAACTTTCATGGTGTTGTTTTAGACATAACGCCTTCTTTCATATCCTCAGAAGTTTATAGTTCATAATGAATCGGGTTAAGGCTGAATCGAGACTCTGATGCCCCTTACCTGCAACTGGCTCAGGGATGCTCAGAAAATTATTTCAGAACATGTCCATTTTAATTATATTAACCTGGGTTGCCAAGAAAATTGTAGATCAGATACATAGTTGAGATCTGATCTTCTTCACCATATAGCTGAGGTTAGAAAAGCCTTAGGGCATCATTACGATGGCGGGCGGACTTTAGCGGAATGCGAGACCGTCCGCCATAGGAGCGGCGGTCCCGCTGTGAGTATTAGGATGCCACGGTGGCGGTGGCATCCCCTATTCCCAACATTGTGGCGGGCAGTGTTCACAGCACCGCCCGCCACACTGCTGGGAATGCACGTTGGGCATTCACATGCACAAGGTGACAGGCACCGCGCGGTGCCTGCCACCTTGTCCATGCCAATGCAGGGGGGTACCATAGGTACCCCCCATGTGCACCACCCACCCCCCCAACAGCGAAGACTGTATGCCTTTCCATGGCGGCAACGCCGCCATGGAAAGGCTGTCCTCCGCCATCATCATAATATGGACGTCGGTGTCTTGCAGACACCGCCGCCATATAATGTATGTTTTCCGCCCGGTCGACGAGTCGACCGGCAGAAAAGCGGCGGACGGTCTTTCCGTCCGCCGCGGACCCCCCCAGCCATAGTAATATGGCGGGGGGAAAATGGCATGCGGGCGGTGTGAAATGGCGGGCGGATCGCCATACGGGCGGTGGCGATCCGCCCGTCATTGTAATGACCCCCTTACTTTCCAAATTGCATGAAGTAAAGTATAGATAACAGATCACAACGTGTGATTTGTACAGTTAGTCATCATTCTTAAAGAATCTGAGAACCGAGACAGCATTTTCTATAGAATAGAACAGTTTGCATTGATAAGTCTAGAAGACAATTCTCAATTTATACAGTTAATTTTCCTATTTGGCCCAGACTATCTTTGAGAGACTACCCTTGAGAGTGCTTCATGCTTGTGGATGGGGTTTTCTAGGGATGCCCTGGGTCCCCTTTTTCATGAACAGAGCCACAGAAAGAGCTGTGGGCACTTAGCTACAGAACTAATTTGACAGTCAATAAATGCTCCACATTCCCCAGTCTGAGTTATGCCTGGGTAATGTCCAGAATATCACAAAGAAGACACTGCTTAACTTGTGTTCCTTGAGGTTTGGGCAACATTGTACAGTAGGTCCACCACGCTACTCTTTTATCGTATGGAGGCATCTACCACACTGTACTAGAATGGTTCCTCTCCTTACTGTCTGACAGACAACAACTTGTTCAAATAGAGGTGTGCAGAGTTCCTCCACACCCAGAGACCTATGATGTTCCCAGTGGTCAAAACTGTAAATGCCCTCCGTATAGGAAAGGCATTCGCATGCTGCTACAAGTGTTGTAGCAGTTGTATGTTATTTACGTCACTTAATCTTGAACAGCTGATGCCTGTTTAATACCCATGCTTTGTGGGTTAGTAAAGCTCTGTAAACACTTTACACTACAAAAGTGAAAATATTTGGCTTTGTCAATGTTTGTTTTAAACCACTCTTGAATTTATAGACAAATAAATAATGGACTCAGGCTATTTTCTCTTGCATCCAAACAAAGACAGTGGAATAACAGGATGTGCTTTAAAAATGTCATGGGTTTTGAAGGAGGAGAGCTGCAGAGGTAAGGGCAGGAGGAGATAGGTTCTGAACTTCCCGCTCTGGCCCTACCGCCTCCCATACTTCAGACTGTCACTGGCACAGAAAAAGAAGGGAGGAGATGTGGAATGGGGAGGGCATCCCAGAGTGGAGGGAGATCAACTTCAGTGCCCTCAGCACCCCTGACTGTTCCCCACCACCCTTTCCATATGAAGGAGGGTTGGCGCGTTATGTGCCCTTTAACCACACATCTGTAGTGTTCATGCTCGTTAAAGCAACTACGCTGTTGACTTGTACACTCACATTCACAGGGGCAGTTAGCACAACATGTGTGGCTCAACCGATAGTGCCCTAATGTGGCAGCTACTATTGACTCATACACTGTTTCATGGTGGTCCTTTAGCTTCAGACCCACATCTGGCCTTCTCTCTGTTGATGATACCCAAGTTCTCTTCATTCTCCTCAAAACAAACTGCACAAGGCAAATTTTCTCACTTTTATTTGTCACGTGGTGCTACACTGCCTTAACATGTTCACAGTCAAACACACAAAAATGTACTGCCCATCACTGAGGCACCATGTAGCATCTCTTCTCCCATCTCATTTGTTCCTGACAACATTCTGCCTTCCATCTTATAGAAAGCTTTGGAGTCCACTTTGATAGCCAAATATGCCTTTCCACCTTCAACATTCCAATCCACCCACAGTCACCATTCCAATGTCTAGAAGAGGCATTCCCACTTCAGATTCCACCACTCGAGAATACCTTGCCCTTTACCTTTGCCGCAACAGTCTTCTCATTGGTCTCCAGAAGTACTCTTTCCTGCTTGCTGACAAAGATTGAAGTCTCTTCATCTGCACTTCATTGTTGCTCACTTTCTCCTTCAACAGAGAGATCAAGCAAGCTGTCTCATACTACCCAACAGGGTCATACACACATTCCTAACTAAAATAGTCCCATTAGCCCAGAACTTTGCTCCTCCACCCAATAACCTATTTCAAGTCATGTCCCTCAAAGGCTTGTATCTACCCCTTAACTCAAACAGACCCTCTCTTCAACATTAAGGCATCAGCAGAGATGTATCCATCTTGTGGCTGCTCAGACAATGCTGACCCAATTCTCACAGACAGATGATTTCAGTAAAGCTAAGCTCTTTACTTCCATTTTCTCTTAAGAGAACATGAACCACAAGATTTAAATAGGGTTGAGGGGAATCTTCTTGAGAATTTCCTAACCCGTGCAGTTGCTGGAAGGAGCTGTGGCACTAGTATTGCAGTCTCAATTACTGGGGTGTTTAAATAAGACAGCTTTGGAGATTCACTGGCAGGGTCTCTTATGGACAAAGCTGATGCACGTGGGGTAGCATATTGCTTCCAGGGGCGTAGCTACTATTGGTGGAGCAGGTTCAGTAGCACCGGTGCCCACTGAACCCTGATTAGCACTGTATTTTATAATTCAAACAGCAGCCAAGCGGCCCATATCCTTCCTTGCACTAAAGTCCAAGACACACTGGCCACGCTTTTGTTTGCTTTGTTATTTCGATATAAATAATGTCCTTAAGTCCAACTTTGGGATTTTCCCCACATGTTCCAGTGCATCAGCCTCTTGTATAAGGACAGATACATGATCACAAGCGTAGGTAACATGAAGCTGTGGGCAGACTGCATTTAACAGCAAGAGAACAGCAGATACGTAGGGATGGGCACAAATCTGAAATTAATGCAGAGCCCATTCTTGACACATATCTTCGGTTTTCCCAGAACTCAAGGAGATGTGGGTTGGAACCCTCAAGGGCTGCTTGTGATCATTGCCATCTTAACACATGGGCATGCTGAGCAGTTGCCCAGGAGCCCCACGAGCATAGGGGGCCCATGCAGACCAGAATTTAACACTACTTTTCCGTTAAACATTTTTATTACTGTGAGTGGTTGTGTAGGCAGGGCCCAGTGCACTGCTTTGCCGAGGGCCTATAATGCTGTTAAGATGGCCCTGCTTGTAAATCACCGTACATCTGAAGGGCACCTGCATGGATTGCTTGTAGGTACACATGATCAGCCAATTTACAGTTGTTCACAAGAAACTCACTTAGATAAAACATTTTTTATATTTTTTAAAAGGTATAACTGTCTTGCAGCGATTTAAGCGAAATTAGCATACAATGTAATCAATATGCATTACATTTATTATTTTCTTTTGTTATACTAGGTAATTAACTTCAAAGAACACATATGACTAGAGAGAAAACAGCCCCACAAAACAGTTCTTATGCAACACTCAATTCAGCCGAAGTAAGTGCTTTTTATTTTCAATTGTGGTTTACGTAATTAGAAAAATATCGTAAACTTATACTGTGTATTGACACTATTTACACATACATCTATGAAAATTCGTGACTTATGTGACCCCAGTGGAGTGACCATAACCAAAACAGTGAATATAGCTACAGTGACAATTCTTAAAAAGGGGAGTTGGTTATTGGAGTAGAAAGGATGTCCATAAAGGTTTCAGAGTAAATCATAGGTACTAGAGTATGTTCTAGTGTTTCTTGGACTATCCTTTATCAATTGTCGACGACGTTTCGACCCTCTATCATTACAGGGTCTCTTCAGGACGGAGATTTTGGGGACCTAGGCCCTTCAGTTATGCCAGTGGTATATTTTAATATAGTCATCTAACATCAATATTCAGAATAGGGTCCAGTCTGTGCGGTCTTCCAATGGATAGACTACCCTCCGTGGGCGTGTTCCTTCCAGATAGAAGGGTTAATGACTCCTTGCTTCTGTATTTGACCTAACGGTGTGGCAGATTGGTCGGGATATTGGAATTAACCCTACACTTGGAATAACTTGGGAAACTTCCAGCAGCCGGGATGATGCTCGCATTTTTCATCGGTGCAACCATCTCCGTGTATTAGATACCGGATTCACAGTTATCACAAGTTATCCCAAGTGTTGGGTTAATTCCAATACCCTAACCAATCTGCCACACCCTTAAGTCAAATACAGAAGCATGGTGTCATTAACCCTTCTATCTGGAAGGAACACGCCCACGGAGGGTATTCTATCCATTGGAAGACCGCACAGACTGGACCCTATTCTGAATATTGATGTTAGATGACTATATTAAAATATACCACTGGCATAACTGAAGTGCTTAGGTCCCCAGAATCTCCGTCCTGAAGAGACCCTGTAACGATAGAGGGTCAAAACGTCGTCGACAATTGATAAAGGATAGTCCAAGAAACACTAGAACATACTCTAATACCTATGATTTACTCTGAAACCGTTATGGACATCCTTTCTACTCCAATAACCAACTCCCTTTTTTAAGAATTGTCACTGTAGCTATATTCACTGTTTTGGTTATGGTCACTCCACCGGGGTCACATAAGTCACAAATTTTCATAGATGTATGTGTAAATAGTGTCAATATACAGTATTAAGTTTACCATATTTTTCTAATTTCTTAAACTACAATTGAAAATAAAAAGCACTTACTTCGGCTGAAGTGAGTGTTGCATAAGAACTGTTTTGTAGGGCTGTTTTCTCTCTAGTCATATGTGTTCTTTGAAGTTAATTACCTAGTATAACTTAAAAGAAAATAATAAATGTAATGCATATTGACTACATTGTATGCTAATTTCGCTTAAATCGCTGCAAGACAGTAATACCTTGTTAAAAATATTTTAAAGAAATTGATCTAAGTGAGTTCCTTGTGAACAAGTGTAAATTGGCTGAATAGCAATACCCAGTTCACAAGGACATATGGGTTGCTCTTGTTTTTGTTGTGTAGGTACACGAGCCCTTCTAGGGAGGCTGTATCTTTACAGACCAAGTGCTCACAGACCATTTGTTCCTGGCTGGCTCGTTCAGGATGCTGTGGATGGCTGCTTTTCCCACTGATAGTGGTAGCCACAAGGAGCAGTTCTTCCCCCGTGGCCTGTTGCTGCTGCTTTCCTTAGCAGTTGCAGCCCCAGCCCAGGGGTGAGCAGGAGTAGGTCAGCCCTGAGCAGAGGCCATGAACCAGGGCATGGTCCTGATCCATGGCTTGCTGTCGGTCGCACAGGTGCTCCGGGCATTGAGCGACCAGAATAAAATAGGATTTAAGCTTGCACTGTAATCTCCTGGTAGGCCCCAGGCAGCTGTCTTCTGCTCTGATATCACCAGGCGCAACCATCTCTGATAGAATCGGTAAAGAAAAGCGGAACCGCAGTCTCAACTCGACGCAGCTCTCTTTTTGTTTAAAACCTCAATTTTTTCTTATTTCTTTAGCACCTATCTCCACTTGTAGGTGTCACTTTTGAGCTTATTTTACTCTTATTCACCCTTTTTGTGTGAGATGGAACGGTCCGGCAGTGGGTGTGGCTGAAAAGTGTTTCAGAGAGGGACTCTTTTTTTCCCAACTCAGTGCCGGTGGAAGGATTTTACTTTCACCATTCATTCATTTTCTCTGAAAATAGCCCTAATCAACTGCGTGGCTTGGCAGAAGCCGTTTCAGGGAAAACACAGACAGCATTGCAATAGCGCTGCTAGTCACTAAGTTAAACCTAAAAATTGAGCACTTCTGTAAAGCTGCCAGCAGGTATCCATCCTAAAAAGCAGCCTGGAGCTAACTTCTGGTGTTTCCCCTATATCTGGCAGGCGATCAGGGGCATGAGGTCCATGGACAGCCTCCACCTTTAGGAGGGGACTACGCATGGCAAAGAACATGACCTCACAACCATACAATGGCGCCTCGCATTCCACCATTGGGAGTATGTAGTGTATGTTGTCAATATTATTGTGGAGTACACTATGAATATGTTCCTAAATGAGCTGTTCCCATGAAACAAAGGAATTAACATCAAGACGCACAGAGGATATGTGAAGCTCGCGGGAAATAAGGTCAATGATCAGGAGTTCCCGCTCAGTGGCCTCACTGGGGACGAGTGAGCTAAGGAGACTGGCGGAGAGCTGAGCCGTGCACTGAAAAAAGGAATAGTGTAACAATGGTGCCTCGTGTGCAGTCTGTATAGGATTGCCCATAATGGTACTCATCATGTGTGAGGTGAGCGTGCCTCTCTTCAAGGCTCATACCTCGGAGGGCAATAAATTGAAATGTGGACTTGGTCGCTCTTGCAAGAGAGAGCTGGGAGCGTGATGGCAATGCACACCACCTACACTATACACTTGGCACCAAAGATGTACCATGGACCAGAGAATGTATGCAACATCCTCTTTTAATTGTCTTCACTTAGGGAAAAGAAAATCTGAGCTGGAAACACACATAATGGCATATACTATTACTGCGGGGCCAGATAATCTTGGTCCCAGTCAATGTACTCTTGTAGAGGTAAGAGAGGGGTGGCCTTTTCTGTGCTGAATGTAGCCGCGCTAGGTATTAAAGGGTTTTCTCTGGCATGGAACCAGGAATTCCAGGGTAGGGGGAAATGACAGCAATACCCTAGGAATGTGTTTACAGGGCACAAATTATTCTACAGTCTGTGCTTCCCAGAATGGACTGATTCCTTTTGTGTGTGTCCCATTGTAGGACAAGGGTGCACCGTATAAAGCAGGCAATCCCTTTTTGTAATGGGGAACACCGCCAGGCAAATGAACAGCTGCCTGATTACCTTCGCAAAGAACCTGCACTCCTCCCCTTCAGGAAACAGCTCAAAACGGTCCTGTTCAGGGAGGCTCTGGACACTGTTTAATCTCCCTCCCTGCGACGCTACTATGTTGCCACCAATGGCCTTTGGCCACTCTCTCTAAAGCGCTAAGAGACCTGTCGGTGATTATGCACTATACAAAAATCAATTAACATAACATAACATAACAGTTCACTGAAAGCAGCTCAGTCACGGATTCAACCATCTTTTGCATCAAATCACTTTTTTAACAAGGGTTATAATCCATTCTTAGTTGATGAAAGCCAGAGTCATGTCCTCGAGACCAATAATCACTGCACTGGTGACACGTAGACGTAATGCAACCGAAAATGTTTATGCATGTCCGGAATCACCCCCAGCACCATTTTCTCAGGCACCTAAAATGGCCAAGCAACGGGCTTCAGCTTCACAGTAACAGTTTATTTTCTCAGGCAAAACTTGACACAGTTATGAACCTCATGACCACTCAGATCTGCTTATGGCACTTCAGGTGATTCCCTTCAAAGAGCTGCGCAAATTAATTCCTCCTTTTGCAGCATTTTGCCTGCTCTTTAGTGATATAGTGAAAAGCATGGGCCAGCATAAAGCTAGCCGGTAGTTCCCCATATTCCTCCTGCTTGCCCTTGTAGGTGGTGTATCAGGGTATCAGTGACATTAACCAACTGTCAGTCACTGCAGTCCTTTTGAGAATCTTAGGTAAGATCACAAAGTACAGGGCATGACTCATTGCCAGGGCCGGCTTTAGCACTGGTGGCGCCCAGTGCAACAATGTTTTTTGGCACCCCCCCCCAATGACCACCTACACCACGGATTCCCTCCCTACAACCCTTTAACAGTCTCCATAACCTCTCTCTCAGATGCATTTAATTAATTTTATAGCGTCACACATAAAAGTGAAGGGTGTCAGATCACTTTACATAACACACACATTACACAGAGACAATCAATCATAGGTGTGTAAATCAGTGTATAGTAAATGTTACATAAGACAGAGGACAACAAGGGGTGGATTCACATGTCATCCATACAGGTAGGCAGTATAGTTGAAGAGTACTTGGTCTGGAGAAGCACAAACTCTGAATTTAAAATGTAACACAATGGATTGGGGCTCTCTTTAATAACAAGAACTGATTTGTACCCAAATGAACCCTTTTTGCAACATTAGAATAATGAAAGTCTGGGGAACAAATCCATACGCTCTAATCTATACCTTGAAGTCTGCACACAGTCCTTTGATGACAGTTAATAGCTCACTGTAAACTGCAACTAACAAAAGGAAGTCTCTGACAAAAGCAGTAACCCACTGACCTGTTTACATTATATTCACTTTGTGATCTGCATGGTACATGTTCTTTGCAGCAGGCATATTAACCCTCTGCACTACCTTACCATGAATCAAAACTTCCACGAGTCAAAACTTCTACTAGATAAAACTTCGATCTCGCCAGGAAGTACATTAATCACCGGAGTTTTCTTGACATTTTAATTGTTGACTGAAAATTGCTGGAGGCCAGGAATGCGGCAGCAGGGACTTTAGTCTTGCTTCAAAGCATGGACGTGGAGTCAGCAAACTTCCAGGGGAGAGGAAGTGGCATCACACACCCTAAACCAGAGGTGGTGTTAGAAATGGGGTCTTTAGTTGGCAGTAGGTATGCACACTGTCCATGAAGGGACCCTCACTCTAGTCAGGGTAAGTAAGTAACACAGCTAAGATAACCCCTGCTCACCCCCTTGGAAGCTTTGCATGAGCAGTCAGGTTTATCTCAGAGGCAATGTGCAAAGAACGAACACACACACACACACACACACACACACACACACACACACGTTACCATCCTTGTGGGGACTATGTGTGGATACCTGCCTTGTGGGGACTAACCTTTCCCAATGTGTTTAAGATATACTAATTGCAGAAAAATGTTAAGAAAAAAATCATTATACAGGATCCTGCTTCAAATATGCAAATATAGCTTAATTTAATCACGCGCACAGAACCATCATTGTGGGTACTTGAACACGTGTTACTATCCTTGTGAGGACTTGCTCCAAAATTGTCTATTGTGATTGAATACATTCAGGAACAAATGTTCAAATGTTTTATTTCCATACAGGCCTTAAATTATATGATAGATTATTAATATGTGAATAGCTGCTTGTGTCATCGGGCCCACTTAAGGTGGCTTTTAAGAAGTATGAATTTGTCACTAGAAAAATGTAGCAGAGCAAGTCCACGTAATTAGACTTACATATATTTAACAAAGAAACAAAGAGTTAATGGTATGAAAAAAGAAAATAATACCTAGACAAACCAATTGGCAAGCTACAAATCATGCATTGTGGTCAGGTGGGATAGCCAGGGTCAGATTACCAAGATCCATTTTTGTAAACTTCCCACCTAGACGTCATCTTTGCATGACTAGAGATGGTATGTAAGTATAATAATGTTCAAGAACTGATATGGACAGTGTGTGATTATAGTGATGGCCAGATCACCATAGAGATAGTGTGTGATTAGAGTGATTCCCAGGTCCCCACAGAGATAGTGTGTGATTATAGTCGTGTTCAAGTCCCCTCAGAGATAGCATGTGATGATAATCATGTTGAAATACCAGCAGAGATAATGGATGTTTTCAATCATGCTGAGGTCCCCACCGAGATAGTATGTGATTATACTGATGCACAGGTCCCCTTTGAGATAGTGTGTGATTATACTGATGTCCAGGTCCCCTCAGAGATAGTGTGTGATTATAACCATGTTGAAATCCCTACAAAGGTAATGTTTGATCCCAGTAATGGTCATGTCCCCACAGAGATAGTGTGTGATTATACTGATGCTCCGGTCCCCACAGAGATGGTGTGTGATTATACTGATGCCCAGGTCCCCACAGAGATGGTGTGTGATTATACTGATGCCCAGGTCCCCACATAGATAGTGTGTGATTATACTGTTGGCCAGATCCCCACAGAGATGGTGTGTGATTATACTGATGCCCAGGTACCCACAGAGATAGTGTGTGATTATAGTAATACCAATGGCACTACAGAGATTATATGTGATTATAGTGATGCCCAGATCCCGACCGAGATAATGTGTGATTATAGTCATGTTCAAGTCCCTTCAGCGATAGTGTGCGATGATAATCATGTTGAAATCCCATCAGAGATAGTGGGTGTTTCCAATCATGACCAGGTTCCCACAGAGGTAGTGTGTGATTATACTGATGCCCAGGTCCCCAGGGAGCTGGTGTGTGATTATAACCATGTTGAAATCCTCACAGAGGTAATGTTTGATCCCAGTAATGGCCAGGTCCTCACAGAGATAGTGTGTGATTATACTGATGCTCAGGTCCCCACAGAGATGGTGTGTGATTATACTGATGCCCAGGTCCCCACATAGCTAGTGTGTGATTATACTGTTGGCCAGATCCCCACAGAGATGGTGTGTGATTATACTGATGCCCAGGTCCCCAGGGAGCTGGTGTGTGATTATGCTGATGCCCAGGTCCCCACAGAGATAGTGTGTGATTATACTAATACCAAAGGCACTACAGAGATTATATGTGATTATAGTGATGCCCAGATCCCGACAGAGATAGTGTGTGATTATAGTCATGTTCAAGTCCCTTCAGCGATAGTGTGCGATGATAATCATGTTGAAATCCCATCAGAGATAGTGGGTGTTTCCAATCATGACCAGGTTCCCACAGAGGTAGTGTGTGATTATACTGATGCCCAGGTCACCAGGAGCTGGTGTGTGATTATAACCATGTTGAAATCCTCACAGAGGTAATGTTTGATCCCCGTAATGGCCAGGTCCTCACAGAGATAGTGTGTGATTATACTGAGGCCCAGGTCCCCACAGAGATGGTGTGTGATTATACTGATGCCCAGGTCCCTACAGAGATGGTGTGTGATTATAATGATGCCCAGGTCCCCACATAGATAGTATGTGATTATACTGTTGGCCCGGTTCCCACAGAGATGGTGTGTGATTATACTGATGCCCAGGTCCCCACATAGATATTGTGTGATTATGCTGATGCCCAGGTCCCCACAGACATAATGTATTATTATAGTAATGTTCTAGTCCCCTCAGAGATAGTGTGTGATGATAACCATGTTGAAATCCATACAAAGATCATGTTTGATCCCAGTAATGACCAGGTCCCCACAGAGACAGAGTGTAATCATAGTGATTCTAAGGTCCCCCACAGAGATAAAGTGTGATTATAGTAATGCCAGGTCCCCACAGAGATAGTGCATTATTATAGTTGTTCTCAAATCCCCTCAGAGATAGTGTGTGATGATAATCATGTTGAAATCCTTGCAGAGATAGTGTGTATTTATAGTAATACACATGGCACTACAGAGATTATATGTGATTATAGTGATGCCCAGATCCCGACAGAGATAGTCTGTGATTATAGTCATGTTGAAATCCCTTCAGTGATAGTGTGCGATGATAATCATGTTGAAATCCCATCAGAGATAGTGGTTGTTTCCAATCGTGACCAGGTTTCCACAGAGGTAGTGTGTGATTATACTGATGCCCAGGTCCCCACAGAGATACTGTGTGATTATGCTGATTCCCAGGTCCCCACAGACATGATGTGTGATTATAGTAACGTTTAAGTCCCCTCAGAGATTGTGTTTGATGGTAACCATGTTGAAATCCCTACAGCGATAATGCTTGATTCCAGTAATGGCCAGGTCCCCACAGAGATAGAGTGTAATCATAGTGATTCCAAGGTCCCCCACAGAGATAAAGTGTGATTACACTGACGACCATGTCCCACTGAGATAGTGTGTGATTATACTGATGCCTAGGTCCCCACAGAGATACTGTGTGATTATAGTAATGTTCAAGTCCCCACAGAGATAGTGTGTGATTATAGTGGTGCTCAGATCCCCACTGAGACACTGTGTGATTACCAAGTCCCCACAGACATAGTGTGCATGATCACAATTTTGTTAGCTCTAGTCTGTAGGTAGAGGTTGGGTTCAACTCATTTAGAAGGACTGGCTGTATCCCTGTGGGTGGCAAATTAATGCTCAAATAAAGGTTCTGATGGGATTGATGGTGTATAAGGCCACTAAGTATTCAAAAATTGGTTTATGGTGTTGCGATTATCGAGAAGGTAGGTTCTGACATATAGGCTAGCTCTACTCTGTCCCCATGCTTACTCTAAATATTTTAGAATAACATTTTGTGGCCTTCCGGGAGGGGGTGCTTAATGGTGTTACCTAAATTGTCACCAAACAATGACGCTGTGTCAAGAGGTCATGGCTGTTGTTGGAGGGCCTTCAAGTTGATCAGGTGTTGACTAGGCCAGGTTTGACCCTCATCTCTCAAATGCCAGGAATATCTTGATTCCATCCTCTGATTTTATAAGCCAAGACAACATCCTATCCAGTCTCTTGCTAGTCCCATATCACAAGGCTACTTTTTATTGCCCAATATTTACATTTCTCTAAACAGCCAATTTGAAATTATTCAGCTCTTATTCAATAACCTCTAGTTTTTGTGTACTACGGAAGAATGGTATCTTTTCTCTAAAGAGTCAATTAATGTGCCCTTGGATTAGAAAGAGGTTTATTCATAAGTTCCTAAAAACACCAGCTTTGTGGGCAATATCCAATTCTCTAAATGCCAAATCTAAACATCCATGTGTCTTCAAATAAGCCTAGATTATGATAAAGGCATTCAGCAGCTTATTTCTTAAGCATGTCTTTAAAGGAAGTGTCTCTCTATTTTAACAATTCAAAATTGCTTACAACTGCATTATGGGGAACTGCCATTATGGAGGAATGTTCAAACACCTTTGTGTTGTGTTATTTTATGTTACATTGTACTTGATTTCTAAAGTGTACAAATAACCTTGGGTCTCTTGGTGCTGGTTGCTAAGGATACCACATAGTGGAGCATCTTATTCAGTAAATTGCCTTAAGATTGTTCAAAAGGTGGTATGAGAGGTTATGGTTTTAGTAGCAAGGCTTTCACGAGTCAGGGAGCGAGAACTGAGAAGTCTTGCCAATTATATGAAGATTTCTTACATAGATGTACTCTTAGGAGATGAAGGTGGGATGACCAGAGGGTGCTGCTTGGAGAATACCTGAATTTTGATGGAAAGAGACAAAGAAGATGTTTCAAAAAGGAATGTATACATTGTACACTGGACTTTAAAGCAAATTCTGGCATTCATAGTAAGCCAATGTAAATATGCCAGTACTGGTTTAGTTTTGTTGAACTGGGGGCCAGAAGTAATAAGCCGATGGCTTTGTTTACTACAGATTGAAGTTATTGCTGCAAATTGTTGTTATTTTTTCCTTCATACGATGCATTACAATAATCTAATCTATGTCTGCACAGTACAGAAATGGCTGCTCTTCTCCTTTCAAGTGTAAGGAGCAGAAGAATAGATTTAAGGTTGTGCATATGAAAGGTAGAAGAAGAGATAACTGAGGAGACTTGAGAATCCATCTTTACCTTAGAATCAACTTTGACTTTGAGGTTTTTCACATTGTCACCTGGAGCAGCAGAGGGTCTGCAGGAGGTGGGCCAACAGTTAGATTACCATATGCAAGAGTTTCCCTTAGTAACTAGATTTCCTGTTTTATGCAGGTTGATCTTAAGCCAATTTCTTTCCATCCACTCATTTAATTGAAGAGCTACTCCATCATGGCCATGGACTTTGAGGGAGTGCCACATTTAGATGAAAATTCAATTGAGTGTCATCTGTATCAATGTAGAAATAAATCCAAAACATCTGAACATTGAACAACTCTGGTGCGCAAAGGTTGTTGGGGTGACCTATATTGGAAAACAGCAATTTTCTGGGTCCTGTCTTCCAGGAAGGAGGACAACCTTTCAAATACTTTGCCAGATAGCCAACGGAGGGTAAGACAGGAGATCACAATGTTATGTCTATAGTATCAAATCCCACTGAGAGATGGAGAAAAATCAGGGCACAGTGACTTTCAGTATATGCTGCTATTTTCAGGTCATCTATGGTAAAAAAAAAAACATGGGTAGTCCATTGATATTTGGGTGGAAAACAGTTTTGCCACCATCAATGATATGATTGCGTTCTGGATATGGGGACACTTGAGTGGCCACAAGATTTATAGGAGCTTAATGACAGCTGGTAGGAGGGTGATGGTTCTGTCATTACATAGAACATTAGGGTCCAGATTGGACTTTTTAAGTAATGGTTTTACTATGCTTCAATTTCACCTGAACAATGCCAGATGCTAAGGAGGATTGCCTGGCGACTCATTATGGTCATCATGCCTATCCAGAAAAAAAAACATTTCAGCCATCAAATCAGGTCAATATGGCAAGTACCATGGTGGGCAGCAGAACAGTGTGTGTCTTCAAAATAATTCCCTTCTCATCAATAAGTCTGCACTATGTATTCCATCAGAATATTCACTACAAAATATCAAGGCCTAAATATTGAGACCCAAAATATCAAGAATCTTAATATAAATAGTTTGTACAGGTTTACTATACTTAACTTTGCATCGATGAACCTTGGTGTCCCACCCAGCGTGAACTGTGCCCTTTGAAGAAGCAATGATGCAAACTGTACTTAACATATACCCACAAACAGCCATACAAGGATGTTCTGCCACTTTAACTAAAGAATTTGGAGACATGCCAACAATCTGTGCATTTGGAGACACCTCCAACAGTCTGCACTAAGTGTAGAATATGCAACAAACAGCCAATTTGCCTTTGAATTAAAAGATGTATTACACTAGCCTTTGTACCTGTAACAGAGTTCGCCTAACTACTACAATTAATTTATAGAAAGTCCATTGTACCAACAAAAAAAGTGCAAACGAATGGCCCGATTATGAGTTTGGCAGTCCGACTGCCAGACTGCCATTGCGGCGGTCGGGACAATGTCACCAAGCCGGCGGCTTCCCGACCGCTGTATTACAACAACACCGCTGGGCTGCCGGTGTTGTCTCGGCGGTGCAATGGCGGCGGCTTGCTTTGGCTCTTACAGAGCCTGAAGGATATGCTGCCACCGTGGCAGTGCTACTTGCACGTTGGTGCACTCTGTGCCATGCACCATGTCATGCCCCATGCATACAGCCCATGGGCTAAAACTCCCTGGGGCCCTGTTTGGTGCCCCTTTCCTTGCTTTTCTGCTGATATTGTCAGGGCCGGGTCCCCACCATGAAAAGGTCTGCGGAAAGGCAGGTCGTGATCAGCACGGCAGTGCTGGCATTGTCACCATCGCCACAGACCACTGCTTTTCCTACCGCCGCCCCATCAGGATCCAGGATCCTGGCGGTGGTCTTGTGTTGGGCTGGTGGCAGTCCGACCGCCAAACTCGTAATTGGGCAGTCGGACCGCCACCATGGGTACGGTGGTCTTGGGACCACCGTACTTGTGATCGGGACCTAATTCCCCTAATGGACTGCTTTAAAGACACTTGGGTTGGCAGACTGCACTGTTCTGGACACAGATGCCAACCCAAATTCCAAATACCATGGTGGAAGGTCTATGACACCACCATGGCTCAAGAAGACAAAACCAAGAGCGCAGTAGAGGATGGCACAATGCCTTCCAATCTACATTAGGGAGAACTCATCCTACACTCTACAAATTCATAGAAGGCCTACAAAAAGAACACAGCTACCAACAACTAAGAATGGAGGAATCATTGACCAAAACTAAACCTAAAATTAGCAATCAAACCAATAAAATGTGCTACATGCTAAAATGTAAAGGAAAATTATTTATTAAAAACAAAGGAGTACACTACTTAGAATCAATAGCAATAACCCCTTTATAAAAACAATCTACACACTAACCAATACACCCTGTCAAAGGTGTACACCAGCATAACTGAAATATTTTATCTAAATAGTAAACAAATCATTTTTATAGAAGAGTTAACACAACATAGAAGTAAAATAGCCATAAAGACTGATACATAAAAAATAATCTGTTTATTAATTAGTTACAAATTAAGAAATTACCAATCACAAAGCACAAAATTACAAATACAATTAAATGGAACCAAGCTTATGCATGACATCAAAATATAAATATAAAATAACTCCTAACAGTTACATCAAATACTCATACATAATAAAAACTAACATTTCCCACCCACAAATAATTATGTAAATAAAACTTAGATGTAGATCTTCATCAATATCCATGTTGTCAATATATAATAGCCAAAAAAGGGGAAACATAAATATAAAAAAGGCCAAATAAATGCAAAAATAAAACAAGTTGAATTCAAATCTGACAAAGCAATCAACATTATAAAGAACCATAAAAACCTGATAAATTGTAAAAAAAAAAAAGGAAACACTGCAGGAAACTTGAAAAATCAAAGCAAATCAAAAATTAAATAATATGGTTTACTAGAAACCAATATAATTTTCTGTGAAAAAAATTTGAACTCCACAGGTTTGTACGATAACTTTGGATCAGTAAACATGTAAAAAACATACAATACCCACCCAGAGAAACACTAACTTCAAAAATAATATAAACATTTAAAAGTATGCAAAACACATAGCATAACAGTATATAAAATAACAATACAGTACTACCAAACTCTAGTTAGGCCTAACACACAGCACTATTTAAAAAATAGCACACAGTATGAATGAAAAAACAAAAAGGTTAATACCAACAATATTACTACCATTAACTAGTCCTACCTACACCCTTCACCCCAAAACCCAATAAACAAAACCTTAAAAATGTTTTACCTTATCCAACAAGCAGCAGTGCAACTCACCTCCAGGAAAACAATTAAAAAATAGCACAATATACTACAAAAGTAGAGTTGGTAGTAAAAAATGGCCACTAAATGAAAACAAAAAAGACTATCTCTCTATAGAGAACAGTGAGACTTTAAATAAAAATGATTTAAACTGTTTAAAGAATGTTTACAAATGTAAAACATGATAATAAAGGTTAAATGAAAATGAAAAACAGTTATGTAAAGTATAAAATAAAGAATACTATAAAAACAAAAAATAACATAATATAGTGTTTATAATATACTTAAAAACCTATATAACAGATGTCTACAAATAATTATGTTTTCCAAATGCATATAGCTGAGAAAATAAAAATGTACCATATTGAAACAATAGTGTAAAAATAAAAAACATTAAACAATGTTGTGAAACCATAGGTTTCAGGAACGTTATAGTTAGTTGGACATTTCACTTGTACAAAACCATAGAAATTCCGGCGTTATAGTTAGTTCAGCTAACTATAACTCGCGCCCCATAATGCACTGCTGATGACATCACATATTACATCATTCATGACATGGTCAGTGACATCACTGATGACATCTCAAATGACATCACTGATGACATCACTGATGACATCATCCAGTGACTGTGTGTTTCTGTAAAGTTTAATTTTGTTTTATATATATGCCAAGCTGTATTGAGGAATGAGTGGGTGTATAAGTGTCTGTATGGAGGATTTAGTAGGTACGTGACTGACTGTATAAGTGAGTGATTAAATGTGTCTTACTGAATGCATGGGTTAGTGACTAAACTGTGTGAAAGTCTGTATTAGTCTGTCTGTTGTTGTGTAAGCTGCTGCATGGGTTGGTGAGTAGCTGCATGAGTGTCTACATGGGTTATTGATTGCTTGCCTGAGTATTTGTATGGCTGCCTGAGTGTGTGTGTGGGTGGGTGGGAGGTGTGTGACTCTGTGCATAGATGTGTGAGTGGTTGATTCACTGGGTGTATGGGTTCAAGAGTGCATGTGGAAACAGCTGTATGGGTGGGTGAGTGTGTGTATGGGTGTGTTGGTGAGTGAATGGATGTCTCAGTGGTACATGTGCAAGTAACTACATATGTAAAAGGCAGTATATGTGAGTGATGGTGTATATAAATAACTATATGTGAGAGTCAGTAATTGTGAGAATAGCTGCATGGATGAGTGTGTATTTGTATCAGTGACTCTATAAGAGAGTAATTATGTGTTAGTATCTGTATGAATAAGTGAGGTGGTGTCTGTATAACTGTATAGGTGAGTAAATGGAAGTATGATTGATTCTTTGCATGACTGACTAAGTGTGTGAGTAACTCTGGATATGTGGCAGTGTGTGAGTGTCAGTATAGGTGTATGAGTGCATATGATAGTGTTGTATTGATGAGTGACTGCATGTATGAGTGACTGTATGGGTGAATGAGTGGATGTGTGTGTAGACCTAGGAATCAGTCAGTGCATATTTAGTAACTGGTATTGATGTGTCTATTTTTTCGAAAATGGTAGTCTGTATTTTAGAGTGGGTGTATCAAAGGTTATATTCAGGTGTGAGGAGGTGCATCAGATTTTCACGTGGATGATGTCATCAGTGATGTCATGAGTGATGTCACTGACCATGTCATGAATGATGTAATATGTGACGTCATCAGCAGTGCATTGCGGGGGCGCGAGTTATAGTTAGCTGAACTAACTATAACGCCGGAATTTCTATGGTTTTGTACAAGTGAAATGTCCAACTAACTATAACGTTCCTGAAACCTATGGTTTTTTCAGTTAATTTCTATGGTTTTTTAAATGCTAATTCCTAACTATAACGTGCCTGAAACCTATGGTTTTTTCAGTGAATTTCTATGGTTTTTTAAATGCTAATTTCTAACTATAACGTGCCTGAAATCTATGGTTTTTCCAGTGAATTTCAAAGGTTTTTTAAATGAAAATTTGTAAGTCTAATGTACCTCAATCCTATGTTTTTTTTATTATGTATATATATATATATATATATATATTTAAAAAAATTGTGAATAATTTTAGTTAGGAAAACTATATTCATTCTTTTTAAAAAAAATATTATACAGAAGTCGCGCACCCTACACGATGGCTGCGCGCATTCCGGTAGCCATTTTGAAAAGTCGCGCTGGGGTCGCGACTTTGGCGTAATTTGTAAAGTATGAAATATCTTTAAATTAATTATAAATAAAAGTTTTCCTTTAAGTGTTTGTCTAAATTTATTAATAAAAGTATTTTTAAAGTATTATTTTCAATATAATTTCGACTAAAAATTATTCAATTATTATTGGATTCGGAGGTTAGGAGGGATGGCCATTTTGCTCGATCTGTTTTGCAAGATTTTTGGTCTAGTCAGGTGGACACCCTCCTCCGGGTGAGGTACGGCTTGAGGATTCTATTCAAAAGGTGAGGAATCAACAGGCAGAAGTATCCATCAGAAGAGCAAGTTACTTACCTTCGGTAACGCTTTTCTGGTGGATACAGTATCTGCCTGTGGATTCCTCACTGTCCCACCCGCCTCCCCGTTGTCCACCTGTTTCTACCAAAAGATGCTTTTACTGTTTGGCATGAATGTTTTTAATATGTCTTAATCATGCTTATGTTTTAATAGTGAGAAATCCTTGATCTGTTGCTATTTCTTTATGCCTTTATTGGTTATGCATTTGTATATATATATATATATATATATATATATATATATATATATATATATTTAGTATACTATGTATACATGTGAAAATGTCTCGGTCCCCTGTTTGCCTCGGTGGCACGGAAAAAATGGGTGGAACTGACGTCAGCACGCCGACGAGGTCCTCTTATGGCTCCTATGACGTCATACGGTGTCGCAAGCGGAGCCGTGCTATTATGACATCGTCGTCGACGTGGGAGAGCTAGGAAAGAATTTCCGCAGAATACTGGCGCAGGGGATATTCACCTAAGTGTTCAGGCTAGTCCTTTGGGAGCAACTGTTTATGTTGCCACTCCAGAAACCGAAACCAGTGATCCGAGGGCAGAGGCCCTGCAGATGGCACACGAGGTGGGGAGCCCAGTCGTGTGCACCGGTGGGGCAGCGAAGTGACAAGCACCACTACCCACAGAAAAGGTAACGAGGGCACTGAATAACACAGGATCTTCTCTTTGTATCTGACAGGAACAACAAGGTTAAAATGCCCTAGTTCCAAAATGTAGAATTAGTGCTACAACGGTCTTCAAGAGGACCTGCGATGGATGCCGCTTCTGCCTTCCGTACACTGGAGGTGGCACATGGGTCACGCGGTACGGTCATACTGCGGTGGGACGCACACTCGTTGACCTCTCATGGCACTGCTCCACACTTCGGGGACAACGCTTTTCATTAGCTGTGTTTTCTGATGACGTGTTGCGCCGGCCCCGTCCAACAGCAGAACCCCTTTAGATCCAAACAGACTCTTCCACTCTCTCACCGGAAGTGAAACCAGGCCACGCGGACACTTTCACAATACAACAGCCGGGAATGCACTTTTCGGTAAAAAAAACACATTCCTTCCTCCTAATTTATCAAATAAACGACTCACTGAAGAACAGGGGCCAGCTTCGATCGGTAAACAGCTGTTACAACGACTTTTTTACTTCGTGATACCATTACAATGCATGCATTACCACGCATGCGTTGTACATCGCAAAGTAATTACTACGCATTTTTTTAGAACGCATGGTCATTTACCACGCATGCCTTTACAACAAATTTTGTTGTAAAGGTATGTATGGTAAATGACCATGAGTTCTAAAAAAATGTAGACGATCCACGTCGTTGTAAGGAAACAGAGGCTGTTCCGTTTCCTCACAATGACGTGCACCGCCCCTCAGAGACGACATGAAGCAGGAACCATGAGGAGAGAGGAACCACGAGGAGTGAGAGGTAAGGGGGATTGGGCATGGGGTGGTGGTTACTTTTCTAGGGTTTAGGGTAGTGCAGTGGTGTTTGGGTAGTGTAGGGGGTTGTGCTGAGGGTAGTGTTTTAGGGTTTAGGGTAGTGCAGTGGTGTTTGTGTAGTGTAGGGGGTCGTGCTGGGGGTAGTGTTTTAGGGTTTAGGGTAGTGCAGTGGTGTTTGTGTAGTGTAGGGGGTCGTGCTGGTGGTAGTGTTTTAGGGTTTAAGGTAGTGCAGTGATGTTTGTGTAGTGTAGGGGGTCATGCTTGGGGTAGATTTAGGGTTTAGGGTAGTGCAGTGGTGTTTGTGTAGTGTAGGGGGTCGTGCTGGGGGTAGTGTTTTAGGGTAGTGCAGTGGTGTTTGGGTAGTGTAGGGGGTCGTGCTGGGGGTAGTGTTTTAGGGTTTAGGGTAGTGCAGTGGTGTTTGGGTAGTGTAGGGGGTCATGCTGGGGTAGTGTTTTAGGGTTTAGGGTAGTGCAGTGGTGTTGGTATAGTGTAGGGGTCGTGCTGGGGGTAGTGTTTTAGGGTTTAGGGTAGTGCAGTGGTGTTTGGGTAGTGTAGGGGGTCGTGCTGAGGGTAGATTTAGGGTTTAGGGTAGTGCAGTGGTGTTTGGGTAGTGTAGGGGTCGTGCTGGGGGTAGATTTAGGGTTTAGGGTAGTGCAGTGGTGTTTGGGTAGTGTAGGGGGTCGTGCTGGGGGTAGATTTAGGGTTTAGAGTAGTGCAGTGGTGTTTGGGTAGTATAGGGAGTCGTGCTGGGGGAGTGTTTTAGGGTTTAGGGTAGTGCAGTGGTGTTTGGGTAGTGTAGGGGGTCGTGCTGGGGGTAGTGTTTTAGGGTTTAGGGGAGTGCAGTGGTGTTTGGGTAGTGTAGGGGGTTGTGCTGGGTGTAGTGGTTTAGGGTTTAGGGTAGTGCAGTGGTGTTTGGGTAGTGTAGGGGGTACTGCTGGGGGTAGTGTTTTAGGGTTTAGGGTAGTGCAATGGTGTTTGGGTAGTGTACGGGGTACTGCTGGGGGTAGTGTTTTAGGGTTTAGGGTAGTGCAGTGGTGTTTGGGTAGTGTAGGGGGTACTGCTGGGGGTAGTGTTTTAGGGTTTAGGGTAGTGCAGTGGTTGGGTAGTGTAGGGGGTAGTGCTGGGGGAAGTGTTTTAGGGTTTAGGGTAGTGCAGTGGTGTTTGTGTAGTGTAGGGGGTAGTGTTTTAGGGTAGTGCAGTGGTGTTTGTGTAGTGTAGGGGGTCGTGCTGGGGGTAGTGTTTTAGGGTTTAGGGTAGTGCAGCAGTGTTTGTGTAGTGTAGGGGGTCATGTTTTAGGGTAGTGCAGTGGTGTTTGGGTAGTGTAGGGGGTCGTGCGGGGGGTAGTGTTTTAGGGTTTAGGGTAGTGCAGTGGTCTTTGGGTAGTGTAGGGGCTCATGCGGGGGGTAGTGTTTTAAGGTTTAGGGTAGTGCAGTGGTCTTTGGGTAGTGTAGGGGGTCGTGCGGGGGATAGTGTTTTAGGGTTTAGGGTAGTGCATTGGTCTTTGGGTAGTGTAGGGGGTCGTGCGGGGGGTAGTGTTTTAGGGTTTAGGGTAGTGCATTGGTGTTCGGGTAGTGTAGGGGGTCTTGCTGGGGGGAGTGTTTTAGGGTTTAGGGCAGTGCAGTGGTGTTCGGGTAGTGTAGGGGTTCGTGCTGGGGGAGAGTTTTAGGGTTTAGGGCAGTGCAGTGGTGTTCGGGTAGTGTAGGGGTCGTGCTGGGGGAGTGTTTTAGGGTTTAGGGTAGTGCAGTGGTGTTCTGGTAGTGTAGGGGGTCGTGCTGGGGGTAGTTTTTTAGGGTTTAGGGCAATGCAGTGGTGTTCGGGCAGTGTAGGGGGTCGTGCTGGGGGTGGTGTTTTAGGGTTTAGGGCAGTACAGTGGTGTTTGGGCAGTGTAGGGGTCGTGCAGGGGGTGGTGTTTCAGGGTTTAGGGCAGTGCAGTGGTGTTCGGGCAGTGTAGGGGGTCGTGCAGGGGGTGGTGTTTCAGGGTTTAGGGCAGTGGTGTTCGGGCAGTGTAGGGCTCCGTGCTGGGGGTGGTGTTTCAGGGTTTAGTGCAGTGGTGTTCGGGCAGTGTAGGGGGTCGTGCTGGGGGTGGTGTTTCAGGGTTTAGGGCAGTGCAGTGGTGTTCGGGCAGTGTAGGGGTCGTGCTGGGGCTGGTGTTTCAGGGTTTAGGGCAGTGCAGTGGTGTTCGGGCAGTGTAGGGGGTCATGCAGGGGGTGGTGTTTCAGGGTTTAGGGCAGTGGTGTTCGGGCAGTGTAGGGCTCCATGCTGGGGGTGGTGTTTCAGGGTTTAATGCAGTGGTGTTCGGGCAGTGTAGGGGGTCGTGCTGGGGGTGGTGTTTCAGGGTTTAGGGCAGTGCAGTGGTGTTCGGGCAGTGTAGGGGGTTGTGCGGGGTGGTGTTTCAGGGTTTAGGGCAGTGCAGTGGTGTTCGGGCAGTGTAGGGGTCGTGCTGGGGGTGGTGTTTCAGGGTTTAGGGCAGTGCAGTGGTGTTCGGGCAGTGTAGGGGGTCGTGCTGGGGCTGGTGTTTCAGGGTTTAGGGCAGTGCAGTGGTGTTCGGGCAGTGTAGGGGGTCCTGCTGGGGGTGGTGTTTCAGGGTTTAGGTCAGTGCAGTGGTGTTCGGGCAGTATAGGGGGTCATGCTGGGGGTGGTGTTTCAGGGTTTAGGGCAGTGGTGTTTGGGCAGTGTAGGGGGTCATGCAGGGGTGGTGTTTCAGGGTTTAGGGCAGTGCAGTGGTGTTCGGGCAGTGTAGGGGGTCGTGCAGGGGGGTGGTGTTTCAGGGTTTAGGGCAGTGCAGTGGTGTTTGGGCATTGTAGGGGGTGGTGCAGGGGGTAGTGTTTCAGGGTTAAGGGCAGTGCAGTGGTGTTCGGGCAGTGTAGGGGGTGGTGCAGGGGGTGGTGTTTCAGGGTTTAGGGCAGTGCAGTGGTGTTCGGGCAGTGTAGGGGTCGTGCAGGGGTGGTGTTTCAGGGTTTAGGGCAGTGCAGTGGTGTTCGGGCAGTGTAGGGGGTCGTGCTGGGGCTGGTGTTTCAGGGTTTAGGGCAGTGCAGTGGTGTTCGGGCAGTGTAGGGGGTCATGCTGGGGCTGGTGTTTCAGGGTTTAGGGCAGTGCAGTGGTGTTCGGGCAGTGTAGGGGGTCGTGCTGGGGGTAGTGTTTTAGGGTTTAGGGCAGTGCAGTGGTGTTCGGGCAGTGTAGGGGGTCATGCTGGGTTAGTGTTTTAGGGTTTAGGGCAGTGCAGTGGTGTTTGTGTAGTGGGCAGCGCATGTGCTGCGTCGCTAGGCGAGACCTAAAAAGCATTGCACCAAGATGGCTGCCAACACTTCCTGGATTGAAGTGTTGGCAGCCAATTAGAGCCAAGCTCGTGCTTGTGTAGTTAGGTCCCGCCCAGATATATAAAGATTTTTTTCCTTTAATATCTCAAACTACTGAACGGATTTACACCATTTAAAAAAAAGGGCGCTTTCTGAACCAAGGGCTACCTTTTTGCCAAATTTGGTGTAATTCCGCTCAGCAGTTCGGGCTGTAGCCGTGTCTAAAGTTTCCTATGGGAAATAACATGGGGAAAACGCGTTTTGGGTCATCCCTTTTTCTCGGCTCCCGCTTGATGAATCACCCCGAAACTTTCAGGATAGGAGCTGACCGGAGCGCCCCACTAGTTTTAAAAAGTTCGCGAAGATTCGTCATCCGGCGCCAAAGTTATTGGGAAAAGAAAAACGCTTTTCCTATGGAAACTAGGTCCTAACTATAACTATCTACTGGCGACCGCCAGTAGATAATGTATGTGTGTATATATGTGTGTATATATATATGTATATGTGTATTTATATATATAAATATATATATATACATATTGAAGGCAAAGGATGAAATGCGTCAGCCATTTCTTGTCCTGGTTTTCTGTGAATGTGAGGTGGAGATTACTTCACTGCTGTGCCATTTATTTTTCGCCACGTAGCAGGAGGCTAAAGTCTGGTTTTGAATAAATATATATATATATATATATATATATATATATATATATATATATATATATATATATATATATATATATATATATATATATATCTTTATTAGTGGGTCCGTGTGCAGGGAGGAGGGGTTGTACAACCTCTGTGCCAGTGGCAGGCAGGTGGGTGCTGTTCTTGTTCAATATTTTTTTTTTGCAGAGTTTTATTTAGCGCAAACTCGACCCGAAGGTATCAGAGCGCTTTACATGACCACTAGTTACATTACAGACAGACACATTCAATTCTGTTAGGCATGGGGAGATTAAGTGTTTTGCCCAGAATCACAGAATGTTGAGCGTCCCTGTCGAGACTCGAATCTGGTTCCCCAGCTCCGAGGTCGACCGCCCTAGCCGTTAGGCCACGTTCAATATTTTACATGTTTCGCCCACACAAGAAGAATGAAGCCCACCCTTCTTTTTTATCTTGAATAAAAACATGTAAAAAAGATAAATATAAATATATATATATATATTATCTACTGGCGGTCGCCAGTAGATAGTTATAGTTACAACCTATTATCCATAGGAAATCCGCGACATTCTATTTGAAATAACTCTCTTGCCGGTTGACGTATCTTGCGAAATTTTCAAACTTTGTGGCCCGCTCCGGTCCGCTCCTACCCTGAAAGTCTCGGGGATTCGTCAAGCGGGAGCCGAGAAAAAGGGGGTCCCAAAACGTGTTTTCCCCATGCATTTTCCCATAGGAAACTTTAGACACGGCTACAGCCCGAACTGCTGAACGGAATTACACCAAATTTGGCAAAGAGGTAGTTCTTGGTTCAGAAAGAACCCTTTTGTTAAATGGTGTAAATCCGTTCAGTAGTTGCTGAGAAAATGAAAAGTAAAAAGTTAGTGATATCTATGGCCGAGTAGGGTCCGCGTACCCTCCCGATCACGAGCTGCATGTTAATTGGCTGTCAGCTGGCTGTCAACATTCCGATTCAGGAAATGTTGGCAGCCATTTTGTCCCTCGGTAGAACCGAGGGACAGAAACAAGTGCGCAAAGCGCACAAAGGGGCAGGGTAGAAACACCCTGACCCCTAGGGTTTGCTCAGGGGTCCCACAAGGACCCCCTTGGCAAAAAAAAAAATTTTTTAAAAATCGGCAGGATGCGCTCAGGGTGCGCGAATCCTGCCGGAAAAATCGAGCGCGGTCTCCGCGCTTGATGTTAATTGGCCCCCGGGTGGCCCAAGTCCCGGGGGCATGGTGGGGGATAATTTAATGTGTGGGGGCCTCAAAGGGCCCCCAAGCCCCGAGGACCGCCACCCCCGGGGCTTTTTAAAGATGGTGCGGGAGGGCTCTGAGCCTCCCGCAGCCCCGGGGACCACCACCTCCCGGGGCTTTTTTAAATACATTATTAAACCTGTGTGTGGGGCTCCAGCCCCACACGCCCGGGACCACCACCTCCCGGGGCACTAAACATTTTAATATGGGGGTCCGTTACGGACTCCCAGAGCCCCGGGGACCACCACCTCCCCGGGGCTGTGTACTGAATGGGAGGGGGCCGCGCGGCCCCCTCCTGGAGCCCTTGATGACCCTGGGGACCACCACCCCCAGGGTCGGCTCCTGCAGTGTCCCGGGTGCCTACCCCGGGACACTGTAGTTTGCTATGGCAGGACGGGAGCCTCGCGGCTCCCGTCCTGCCATAGCAAACTGCTTTGGATATTGGAAGAGAGAGCAGGAAACCTGCTCTCTCTTCCAATATCCAAAGTGATTGCTTTTCCACATGGGGAGCAGCATGTCAGCTGCTCCCCATGTGGAACAGCAATGCCGGCTCCCAAGGGACGTGGGAGCCGGCGGGACTGTGGGGGATTGGGGACCCCCACAGTCCCCCAACGGAGAAGGGCCAGCCCCGGGGATGGGGTCCCCGGGCAAGTAGTGGCCCGGGAGGGGGCCACGCGGCCCCCTCCCCAAAAAAGAGCAAACATTTTTTTTTTTTAAATGGAAAGGCCGACCCGGGGATGGGGTCCCCGGGGCCTTAAAATGGCCAGAGGAGGGGGCCACGCTGCCCCCTCAAAAAATAAATATAGAGGCCATGCCCCGGGGATGGGGTCCCGGGGCCAATACAGGCCCAGGGAAGGGGGCCACGCAGCCCCCTTCCCGTTTTTTTAAGGTCATTTAAAAAGGGGTAAGGCCCTGGAAGATGGGGTCCCCAGGGCCCAATAAAGAAAAAAGGAAGGGGGCCACACAGCCCCCTTCAGGGGAGAAAAAACAACAACAACAAAACGATCGGGCCCGCAGGCCCCGCCCCCTTCCTTCACCACTCTGCAAACGCGCCCTGGCGCGTTTGCAGAGGGGAACGACTCCCCTTGAATACTGGGGGTCCCTGGGGCCAACTAGCCCACCAGGTACCTCCAGTATGCGCCAGGGCTGCCTTGCAGAGAGGTGTACAGAGGCCACGCCCCTTTTACACCTCTCTGCAACGCAGCTCTGTGGCGCTTTTGGAGGTATATGGTGGGCTAGTTGGACTCCGGGGACCCTCAGGATTCAAGGGACTTAATCCCCCAACTTAAAACGCGCCACGGGCGCTGTTTGCACAGTGGTGAAGGGAGGGGCGGGGCTTCAGGTGACATGTGTGCAAACAGGCCTCGTGGCGCGTTTTAAGATGGGGAATTAAATCCCCTTCAATCCTGAGGGTCCCTGGGGGCCAACTAGCCCAACAGGTGCATCCAGAATGCGCCACAGAGCTGCGTTGCAGAGAGGTGTAAAAGGGTGTGGCCTCTCACACGTCTCTGCAACGCAGCCCCTGGCGCATATTGGAGGTTCCTGGTGGTCTAGTTGGCCCCTAGGGACCCTCAGGATTCAAGGGGACTTAATCCCCCAACTTAAAACGCGCCACGGGCGCGTTTGCAAAGATGTCACCTCAGGCCCCGCCCCTCCCTTCACCATTGTGCAAATATTCCTCTAAAATCAGCCGAAATAGGAATTCTGATTTACTCACCTGTTATAAGGAGAGACCTCAGTGCTGTATCTTTCAGCCCAGTACTGGTCCTGAAAAGTAATTTTAACCGTACTTACCAGTAACTTGAATTTCCTTCCATAGGCTAACATTGACTGGTTTCACTTGGAAATTCTTCTAAGTGTGGAGTTTTGGAACTTTAAAATATTCCTCTAAAATCAGCCGAAATACGAATTCCGATTTACTCACCTGTTATCAGGAGAGACCTCAGTGCTGCATCTTTCAGCCCAGTACTGGTCCTGAAAAGTAATTTTAACCGTACTTACCGGTAACTTGAATTTCCTTCATAGGCTAACATTGACTGGTTTCACTTGGAAATTCTTCTAAGTGTGGAGTTTTGGAACTTTAAAATATTCCTCTCAAAATCAGCCGAAATACGAATTCCGATTTACTCACCTGTTATCAGGAGAGACCTCAGTGCTGCATCTTTCAGCCCAGTACTGATCCTGAAAAGTAATTTAACCGTACTTACCGGTAACTTGAATTTCCTTCATAGGCTAACATTGACTGGTTTCACTTGGAAATTCTTCTAAGTGTGGAGTTTTGGAACTTTAAAATATTCCTCTAAAATCAGCCGAAATACGAATTCCGATTTACTCACCTGTTATCAGGAGAGACCTCAGTGCTGCATCTTTCAGCCCAGTACTGATCCTGAAAAGTAATTTTAACCGTACTTACCGGTAACTTGAATTTCCTTCATAGGCTAACATTGACTGGTTTCACTTGGAAATTCTTCTAAGTGTTGATTTTTGAAACATACAAATATTCCTCTAAAATCAGCCGAAATCCGACTCTGATTTACTCACCTGTTATCAGGAGAGACCTCAGTGCTGCATCTTTCAGCCCAGTACTGGTCCTGAAAAGTAATTTTAACCGTACTTACCAGTAACTTGAATTTCCTTCCATAGGCTAACATTGACTGGTTTCACTTGGAAATTCTTCTAAGTGTGGAGTTTTGGAACTTTAAAATATTCCTCTAAAATCAGCCGAAATACGAATTCCGATTTACTCACCTGTTATCAGGAGAGACCTCAGTGCTGCATCTTTCAGCCCAGTACTGGTCCTGAAAAGTAATTTTAACCGTACTTCACCGGTAACTTGAATTTCCTTCATAGGCTAACATTGACTGGTTTCACTTGGAAATTCTTCTAAGTGTGGAGTTTTGGAACTTTAAAATATTCCTCTAAAATCAGCCGAAATACGAATTCCGATTTACTCACCTGTTATCAGGAGAGACCTCAGTGCTGCATGTTTCAGCCCAGTACTGATCCTCAAAAGTAATTTTAACCGTACTTACCGGTAACTTGAATTTCCTTCATAGGCTAACATTGACTGGTTTTCAGCAAAAAGTTTCAAAGTGTTGATTTTCACAAACTACAAATATTCCTTAAAAATCGACAGTATGACTTAAACGCATTCTTTCAACTGTTTACAGGAGATGCACCAGTGCTGGATCCAGGATCCAACACTGAGTAAGAAAAAGTAACGATAACAGTTTTTACCTGCTAAGTGAATTTCCTTCCATAGGATAACATTGGTGATTCTATGAGAAAAAGTTTCAAAGTGTCAACTTTTAAAATACAATAATATTCCTTAAAAATCACGACTGTAACCAAAACGCTTTTACTCAACTGTTTACAGGAGATGTCCCAGGACTGAATCTAGGATCCAGTCCTGTGGTTAGAAAAGTAATCCATAAAGTAACTAATTGCATTTAACTAGAAATTCACATTGAGCTGAATGTTGCATTGTGTTTGAAAATGTGTTGCCCATTGCAACAACTGTAACTACTGTACTTAAAAGTCTATTGCCTATCTGCAAAGTATTTAAACTAAAGTAATTCATTAAGAGAAAGTATTTTTTGTAATGTATAATATAATTACAATGTAATTTAAAAATCAAATATGTAAAAAAATGTTTTCTAAAAAATTTCGAAATCAGTATGAAAAAAATGTATATAACAATTAATACATTTAAAAATTGTCATTTACAAAACCTTTGAAATTCACTGAAAAACCGTAGGTTTCAGACATGTTATAGTTACAAATTAGCATTTAAAAACCTTTGAAATTCACTGAAAAACCATAGGTTTTAGGACGTTATAGTTACAAATTAGCATTTAAAAACCTTTGAAATTCACTGAAAAACCATAGGTTTTAGGGACAGTTATAGTTAGTTGGACATTGCACTCGTACAAAACCCGTGAAATTCCCCCGTTATAGTTAGTTCAGCTAACTATAACTCGCACCCCGCAATGCACTGCTGATGACGTCACATATTACATCACTCATGACATGGTCAGTGACATCACTGATGACATCACTGATGACATCTCAAATGACATCACTGATGACATCATCCACGTGATAATCTGATGCAGCTCTTCACACCCTAATATAACCTTTGATACACCCAATCTAAATTACAGACTGCCATTCGCAAAACCATAGACACTCCAACACCAATAACTACATACCCACTCACTGATTCTTAGGTCTACACACACACACATCCACTCACTCACCCGTACAGTCACTCATACTTATGGTCACTCAATACAGGACTATCATATGCACTCTTACTCCTATATAGACACTCAAACACTGCCACTCATCCATAGAGGTACTCACACACCTAGTCAGTCATGCAAATAATTAAACACACTGCCATTTACTCACCTATACAGTTATACACACACCAGCTCACTTAATCATACAAATACTAGCACATTGTTACGCTCTTATACAATCACTGATACAAGCACACACTCATCCATACAGCCACTATCACAATCACTCACTCTCGCTTATAGCTATTTATATACTCCAACACACATATATACTGCCTTTCACATATGTAGTTACTCACACATGTACCACTGGGACATACATTCACTCACTAACACACTCTTACACACACTTACCCACCCATACAGTCTATCACAGATGCACTCTTGAAACCATCCACCCAGTGAATCACCCACTCACACATCTATGCACAGTCGCACACACCCCATCCACACAAACACTCAGGCACCCATACAGATACTCAGACAACAAATCAATAACTCTTATAGACACTCATGTAGCTATTCACAAACCCATGCAGCCACTTACACAGCAACAGACAGATACAGACATTCACCCAGTTTAGTCACTAACCCATGCATTCAGTAAGATACGTTTAATCACTCACTTATAGAATTAGTCACGCACCTACTAAATCATCCATACAGACACTTATACACCCACTCATTCTTCAATACGCCTTTCCCTATATATATAAAAATATTTAAACTTTACAGAAACACACAGTCACTGGATGATGTCATCAGTGATGTCATTTGAGATGTCATCAGTGATGTCATCAGTGATGTCACTGACCATGTCATGAGTGATGTAATATGTGACGTCATCAGCAGTGCATTATGGGGCGCGAGTTATAGTTAGCTGAACTAACTATAACGGGGGAATTTCACGGGTTTTGTACGAGTGCAATGTCCAACTAACTATAACTGTCCCTAAAACCTATGGTTTTTTTCAGTGAATATATATATATATACATATATATACACACATCACTGAAAACCAAAGGACAAAGTGACACTATAGTTAAATGAAAATTCTAATTAAAAATACCATTTTAAACTGAAAGAAAACACTGAAATCCACCAGTTGTAGTTTGAAGCACTTGATGTAACTGCACCCCACCTTGCCACTGCTTATGACCTCACATGTACATCACTCATGACATGTTCAATTACATCATTGATGACATCCCTGAGGACACCAAAGGAGATTGGCATAGTTAAGTACAGTAATAAAATCGTACTTTATGTTTAAATATTAAAAAACAGAAAATTAACTGAAAAAAGTTACAATTATGTTATAGTAAGGTATGGTAACATCTTACATTGCAGTAGAAAAAAACATTAAAAATTCACAGAAAAAAACAAAGACTAAAGTGACATTATAGTTGGGTGAAAATGGCAGTTTAAACCATAATATTTCAAATTTAAAAAACACTTAAATTCACCAGTTATATTTAACATAAGTATCTATAACTCACGCCCTTGAAATGCAGTGCTTATGACCTCACATATTACATCACTCAAGACATGTTCTATATATCATTGATAACATCAAAGCAACATCTGAAATCAATACATTGATAGCAACACTGTGCATGGAGATGCGCAAGCGTGATGGATCTGCATTCTGCACAAAACAAAAAAGTTTACCTGTTTTGGGTTTGGCATGCCTTATTTTGTGCAGAACTGACATACTTGGCAACAGCTGCAACAGGGTTATATTCTATATATAATACATCATGCCTATGTACATGCAGTGACTGTCAGGTTAATGTGTGCCTATTGTGTTATAATGAGTGAATATATTTGAATTGCCATACCCCAAATGCACATGTAGCCCCAGTGTGAGATGTTCTTACGCACCAATGAGCCACATGCCACTAAAATCAGTAGCAACAAACCATAGCGCTGAGAGGTAAAAGGTGACTGACTGAAGGTACATCTGTCATGTACAGATAAGTGAAGCAGCTCCTGACATCGTAGACAGCTTACACATTGATGGGATGCCACGTGTGTCAGTTGTAGAAAAGTAGTGCTGTTTGGTTAAATAGCTGAAGTGTCACGTGGATGCAATCAATAGCAACTACCACACAAGCAAAGTGGGCAAAGGCATAAAAAGTCCCTTGTACTCTTTGCCTTTCGCCAGTGACAGTTGCATCATTATTTTATTTCCATGCGAAATCGAATAAGGTATGTGAACTGAAGTGAAATGACTTCACATATGGTGTACCAGCTACTCCCACATAACTGTCTCTTACATGTATTATGACATGCAATTCCATGAAGAGAAGAATTGGATTATTCCATACCAACCCCATAGCCAAGGACGTAGAAGAAGAGTGCCACATTTGTATACCTTTCAAATTACTTTATTTTGGCAAAAGGCCTTCAAAAGTATCACATACAGCAGTCTAGATAAAACCATTCATGTTAAGAACACTTTTGTACAAGTAAAAATTCATAACAATTTTAAATAATGACATTCAAAACATCACTGGAATTAAGAAGATAAGAGTAAAGAATCATATGTAAACAATAGTAAAACAGCCCAAAATCGCTTTGGTGGTAATTTGTACAATAAGAAGGCCTCCTTGCTTGTTGACCGACAGTTTGTGATATTGTTTCCCCTATATAGTGCATGATGGAATAGACCGTTTAGATGCTAGTGGCCACTCCACTACTTGCTGTGTAACCTCCCTGCCTCTATGTCCTGATACCCCACTTGTGGCCTAGGAACTTAGCAACTGTGCAACAAAAACAGCTCTTGTGTCCGATTTTAAAATTCACAGAGCTTTCCGAAAGTTCAGCGTGCCCAATTGCTGACAAATGGGCTTAATCCATTTTGTTGTGTGGGAAGCGTGACGCAACTCCAGCAATGTTCCTTTCACATGGGGCAAGCCCCATGTGAAAGGTCCTGCATCACACTTACGCCTGCCATGAGGCAGGCGTAAGATATTGATGCGTTGGCGTCCTAGAAGTGGCCAGTGAAATCTTAGATTTCACTGCGGCACTCCTATGACCCTTTCTTGCGGGGGAACGCCCACCCTGCATACATTATACCTGACTAAGGTATAATGTAGTGCGCATCTGCCTAGATGCGTCACTTCGTAAATATGGCGCAACATGGCGCATTATTTACACCGCCGCTGCATCACAAAAAGTGACGCAACAGCGGCGCAAAAGTGACGCAGGGGCTCATAAATAAGCTGCTGTGTCTGTGCAAATTTAATGAACATTTCAATGGAAAATGTGCTGTCTGTAAAGTGCGCTACGACCCAATGCTTTAGTTACATAAAAAAATCACCTGGCCTCATATCCATTAATGTTTGGACAGTCGCGAAAGTTTGTCATTCTGAAAATTGGGTTATGGTTCTTAAATGTTTGGGAAGCACCGCCTTACATCTCCAATGTGCTTCTATTGTGCAGTGAATAAGCTTCAACTGCTGCAACACGTGTTGCACGTTTTTTCTGAGGAAAACGTGCACTGCTGCTGTTTGTGCTTAATCTGAATGTGGGTTAGGAAAGCTTGCACTTCTGCTTACCATGATGTAAATGCTGTGTGTATGGGTGTGGGACGCTTACAGGGCTGCTGCATGCTCTCTGCCTCATCTGTGTGTATTAGGGAAGTTTGTACTCTTTCCGCTTGAGGAAAAATGTCCTAGTTCTGGTATCTATTTTGTGTACATTCAAGCTTTCACTACTTATGTCCATGCTGTACGTGCTCTATGTGTGAAAGGAAGTTGGTACTACTATTGTCTGTATTGTACCTGTTGCATAACTGAGTGACTCTTCCACCACTGCTGCGATGGTATACTATTCGATGTGTGTGCGATAAGTTAGAGAAAACCTTTTCAATATATAAACTCCAAAGCTATTTGGTTGGTCCATAATTGTACCATATATATATAAACTGCAACAAAGAAAAGTTGGCACTGTAAGACGGTGCCTTGTGTGTATTGTCACAAAATACGTGTGAGGTATAAATGCACCTTTATGGCAACTTGCCTTTCAGAAAATTGAATATCCACTATTCCCCAGGAACGAAGGGCGTTTTAATGATAATAATATTTAATATAAGTATTTATTTACATACAGCACATAATAAACCTAGCAAGTCTTGTGATAAGTGCAATCATTACACTATGAATTAACACATTCACCATTGACCTCAGAGGCATGAAAAGCTCTGACGGCAGGTCTCAGGAAGCGCATTTACCTATTGTACCACTTTACCAGGGAAATGCAACCTTCGTTTAGCATGGAATCTTTTAAGTGCAAATTAGCCTTTAGTATTCATTTGTGCTATATAATTTGAAAAAATACCTATATTTCAACTTGCTTCTTTCCCAATATGTGCTTTTGAGGCATTGAATCACTACTGTTCCATTTAAAGAGTTTTCACCAAATGCCAATCATTTTTTCCAGATCTTTTAAAATGAATCTCTTATTTAGAGGGTTAACCAGTGTTTCATTAATGCGACAATCACATTCTTCACAAATCATTTTAATAGTGCATTAAAACATGTCCCTCTATCGCGGCAGTGAAATAGTGGACTTTTTGAAGTACCTCAAATTTGACTGTGCTGAGGGGCCGTAAAGTGGGCCCAGTCTGCATGTACCTTGCCCTGTACTAAGCAAAATAGATTTTTCAGAGTTATTGTTGCGGTTAGGTCTTACTGCACAGTTAAAGATACAACTGGCATTTTACTTGTTATCTATTTCCCCTTCAGAATAAGAGAAAGAAAGTCGTTTCCACCTTCTCTTTCAAGTAAATGTACCGAAAATAAAAGAAAATGCATTGCGGCTTCTCGCATTTCTTATGTTCCCCTCATCACCATTACAACAAGGACGGGAAATCAGACTTTGCATTTCACGCAGAGTTAAGACAAGACCCTGCAAAGCAGTTGTTCTCAAAATTTTGGAATGAAGGCCTCCACCCTTCTCTGAACAGCAGCGCAGACAGCACTGGATTAACAACAGAATGGTTTCCAGGCCTCCTACCTGAAGAGGTGTTAACGAATGCAAATCACGGCTTTTGTTTCGCCTTTCTAAGGCTGGAAACACAGGTCAAAGTCAAAGGTGGAGGCCTGCACTGAAGGAACACCGCTCCCCTCCCCCAGCCCCTAGAAACACGCTTGGGCTGCAATTTCAACATTTGGAAAGGCAAAGAGCTGAAAGCGATCATTAGTGTAATGCAAGCAGGGAATTTGAAAACGAACGAGTTAAGTTACTTTAAAAAAAATCCTTACATTGTTGCTTGTGCAGCTGTGAGAATGCAAGAACTAGATAAGGCCTGCTATTTAATAGTGTAAGGTGTGCGTTTCATTCTAACCTATAAAGCAATGCATAAAATGATTTACAATGTCCAATGCCACTAATTCATCTGGCGGTCCTTATTCACCTTAAGTGTATCATTTTTTATTAAACCATTTCTTTTTGTAATTATTGTTTGTAAAAGAAATTCAAACTAAACAGAACTGGTTAACCCAAATATTTTCAGAATATGTTCCATAAATGCCAAGAAGTTCTGAAGTACATAAGTCTAAGAAATATTTTAATTTGTTTTTCATTTTCCTTGTACCTAAACGTTTTTTACATAGTTAAACATCTAATCATGATTAAAGAATATAATTTAACGAATTGCTTCAAATGTGAGAGAGATGACAAAACACCCTCCTGGGACATTTTGACCTATACACCACTGCAAAAATGACCGCATATGCAAATTGTGAGGTTTATGCAATAGCACTGATTATTTAAAAATTCGATCGCTCATCCAGTAGCACTGGAAAGTACCCCCAGGTTTTACTGAGTGGTTTCTATTTCTTCTATTTAGGGAGCAAGCACTAATATGTGCAAAGTTAATGTCAAAACCTGTTTGAGCGTGTTACTTTCTATTGCAAGCAGATAATAATTGGCTGCAAATAAAAAACAAGCATTGACAAAGCCAATATGTCTCACCTCTGAGACATATTGGCTAGGAGAATGAGTTTCAGCCATGCTGCATGGCTGCAAATAATGTAAGAAAGCGCTATGATGCCACTGTCGCTTCATTTTGTACTCTTTGCAGAAACTGGGAGCCTTATTGTATAAAAGCCAATTGGGTGGATGACCAAGAGAGAATGCAAAAGGCTATGTAAAAGAAGGAAAGGTGAGCCTAGAACAGCTGCCCAAGTAGAGAAGCCAATTAAGAGGCAGCTATCCCCAATATCAACCTAGAACTGGGACTGGCAGGATGGACCAGGCACACACAGAACAATTTCTCTCCAAATAAATCAGGAGAAAGGACTGGACACAGGGTTACCAAGGCTTAACAGACCACTTCGTGGTCTGTGGCAGTCTCCAAATACCGTCAAAACAGATTTCAAGCCCGGCCCTAATCAATCAATCAGGGGGATTATAAGCGCGCTACTCACCCGTGAGGGTCTCAAGGTGCTGGGGGGGGGGCAACTCCGCTCAGTGGAAGAGCCAGGTCTTGAGTGCCTTCCTGAAAAGGTTCAGTGAGGAGGCGCGTCTGATGTTGATAGGGAGCTCGTTCCAGGTCTTCGCTGCGATGTGGGAGAAGGCTCTTCCACCTGTTCTGCCTCTGTGGATGCGCGGGGTTTCAGCGAGGGCGAGGGCGAGGTCAGCGGATCAGAGGTTTCTATTGGGTATGTAGAAGGAGATTCTCTCGTTGAGGTATTGGGGTCCGGTGTTATGGAGGCATTTGTAGGCATGGGTGAGTATCTTGAAAGTGACTCTCTTCTCGGCGGGGAGCCAGTGGAGGTTCCGCAGGAGTTGGGTGATGTGTTCATGTTGAGGGATGCCGAGGACCAGTCTGGCTGCGGTGTTCTGTATGGTCTGGAGTTTGCGGAGCAGGGACTTGTTGATCCCGGCATAGAGGGCGTTTCCGTAGTCTAGCCTGTTGGTTATGAGTGCGTGGGTGACGGTCTTTCTTGATTCGCGGGGGATCCATTTGAAGGTGTTCCGGAGGATGCGGAGGGTGTTGAAAAAGCTGGCAGTGACGGCGTTGACCTGTCAGGCCATGGAGAGGGAGGAGTCGAGAACGATGCCGAGGTTTCGGGCTTGGTCCATGGGGGTTGGAGGGCTGCCGAGGGCGGTGGGCCACCAGCTGTTGTCCCATGCAGAGGACGAGGGTCCGAGGACGAGGACCTCTGTCTTCTCTGAGTTGAGTTTCAGGCAGCTGCTGTTCATCCAGGATTTAACGTCCTTCATACCTTCCTGGAAGCTGAGTCTGGTGGTGATGGGGTCCTTGGTGAGGGAGAGGATGAACTGAGTGTTGTTGGCGTAGGATACAATGCTGAGTCCGTGCTGTCTGATGAGGGGGGCCATGTAGATGTTGAAGAGCGTGGGACTGAGCGACAATCCTTTGGGTACACCGCAGGTCATTTCTGTGGGTTCGGAGAGGAAGGGTAGCAGTCTGACTCGTTGGGTTCTGCCGGTGAGGAAGGAGCGGATCCAGTCGAGGGCAGTTCCCTGTATGTCGGCGTAATGGAGTCTGGCAGTGAGTGTGCGGTGGGAGACGGTGTCGAATGCTGCCGAGAGGTCGAGTGGGATCAGGGCCGCTGTATGTCCTTGGTCAAGGAGGGTACGGATGTCATCTGTGGCGGCGAGTAGGGCGGTCTCGGTGCTGTGGTTGCTGCGGAATCCGGATTGGGAAGGGTCGAGGATGGAGTTTTCTTCGATGAATTTTGTTAGCTGGGCGTTAACGGTCTTCTCTGTGACTTTGGCCACAAAAGGGAGAAGGGAGATGGGTCGGTATTTCTTGAGGTTCGTGGGATCTGCTGAGGGCTTCTTGAGCAGGGGTCTGACTTCTGCGCGTTTCCAGTCATCGGGGAAGAAAGGTACTGGTCTTGAACGTGGCGTTGATGGTGTGTCGTAGTTCTGGCGCGATGGCGGTGGCGGCTCGGTGGAAGATGTTCAGCAGGCAGGGTTCCGTGGGGGCTCCTGAGTGGATGCCTTTCATGGTTGAGGTAGTGTCTTCAGTGGTGACTGGGGTCCAGGAGGAGATGGTGGGCTGGCTGGTGTTGCTGGCGAGGGAAGTTGTTTCGGAGTCAGGTGTCTGGTCGTTGAAATGGTCATAGAGGCCCTTGATTTTCAGATGGAAGTAGGATCCGAGCTTGTTGCAGAGGTCCTGGGAGGGGGTAATGTCCGTGGTTTCACTGGGGGGCTTGGTGAATTCCTGGATGACGCTGAAGAGTTCATTGGAGTTGCTGGAGTTGGCAAGGATCTTGCTCTGGATGAAGGTCCTTTTGGTGGATCTGATGCGTTGGTGATATTCTGTCATGGCGTCCTTGTAGGTGGTGCGATCTTCTGACGTTTTGCTGTTCCTCCAGTTCTTCTCGAGACTTCTGCAGGTGCATCTGGATTTTTGGAGATCGGTGGTGAACCAGGTGGCCTTTCTGGGGCGCTGTCTGTCGGAGTTGCGCTGGGGTGTGAGCTTTTCTGCACAGTTGGAGATCCATCAGTGGAGTTCTTTGGCTGCGAAGTTGGCGTCAGTCGAGGTGGTGGGGGTGTTGCGGTTGAGGGTGAAGTTGAGCTGCTCCTCCGTGATTTTGCTCCAGTTCCTTCGTGGAGGGCGCGTAGCAGGTTTAGGCAGCTTGGGTATGTCGACATGGAAGTGTACGCAGTGGTGGTCTGTCCATGGGGGTTGTGTGATGTGGCTGAAGTGGATGCTGTTGCCTCCTGCGAAGATGGGGTTGAGGGTATGTCCTGCCTTGTGGGTGGGCGTGGTGATGAGCTGTCTCAGTCCTATGTTGGCGAGGTTGTCCAGGATGTTGGTGGAGTTGGGGTCGCTGGGGTTGTTGAGGTGGAAGTTCAGGTCTCCGATGAGTATGTAGTCCATGGAGGCGATGGTGTGGGACGCGATGAGGTCTGCGATGGTAGTGGCGAACGTGGTGTGACGTCCCGGGGGTCTGTAGGCGAGGCTGCCATGAAGCGTGGTTCTAGGACTGGTCTGGATCTGGAAATGGAGGTGTTCGGTGGTGGAGAAAAGGTAATTTGTAGTGGAGGTGGAGAGTTGGAGGGAGCTCTTGTGTATGATGGCGAGTCCTCCTCCTGGGCAGTTGGGGCGGTCCTTCCTCTGGATCTTGTATGCGTCAGGGATGGTGGTGGCGATATCGGGGGCGGAGGAGGTGTTGTTCCATGTTTCTGTGAAGAAGGCAACGTCTGTTGAGAGGGTGTCGAGGAGGTCCCAGATCTCTACGGCGTGTCTGTGTAGGGAGCGCACGTTGAGGAGGATGCACTTCAGTTCTTCGGAGGTGTTGGCGTTTGGTGCGGGGGCGGTGGCCGTGGGGGTGCAGACGGTGGTGAAGGTTCGGCAGCAGTGGCGGCAGGAGAACTGTCCATGGGTAGTGCTCGGTGTGGACATCTGGCAGTAGTTGCTCCTTCCGGGGTTGAGTGCGAGGAGGGTGGTTGAGTAGTAGCTGTGGATGGTCGGGATCCAGGGTTCCTGGTGCTGGTCGCGGTCAGGTCGCGGACAGGCGCAGACGGGCTTGACTTTGGTGCACCTTTGGCGTGCCAGCAGCTCGCCAGCAGCGCGGCCGCCATTATATAGGGGAGGGGGAGGCAGGCACAGCTGGGAGGTGGGTGCGGGAATCGGCGGGGGTAAGTCCAGTCAGACTTTTTATTTACACTCCAGAGTAAACATTGCCCTATTACAGTTGTAGTATTTACAGTCATCCCGTGTGGTGTAAACAAAAACTGTGGGGCAGGAGACAATTAGTTCTTCCTTTTCACCTTATACTCTAAGCAGATTGAATGTTTCCAACAGAACTCACTGCTTTCTTTATTATATAGAATAAAAAAGATATATATATACGAAAAAACAAGCAGTTCATCTTATTAGTAGGTGTAGTACTGATGTGTGAGAGGCTGCAGCTACTTCTTAACAGACCTAGAGACCCGAGCAGTAGACTATTTCATCCTGGCCAGTAGCTGATCTAGCATTAGTAGAATTGAACCACACAAAAGTTCTCATGGTGAAGCAACAGAGGCCACTTCTCAAGTACTTCTGTGAATGCCTCGTTCCCACCTTTGCTGTGCTTGTGTCGCTCCATTTTGGAACAATGTACATGAGCACCAGTTAGATCACCTTAATTTTTTGAGGCCCAAGGAGATTAAGTGAGTTGTCTAGAATCACAGGATGTTGATCCAACATCAAGGCTTGAGTTCTAATTTCCAAGTCTGCAGCTATGGCATAACAAATCCTTTCCACACTTCCAGCTTGAAAACCATCTCACTTATAAGTAAGGCTTCCAGTTTTCAGTTTTTACTGATTTTTACAGATAAATACAGACACAAAACAATCTACTATCTGTCTGTATTTATTTTTAAAAGTGGAAAAGTACAGAAAATTGTGGTTCTTGTGACACTCCTTGTTGTCCTTGTAAAACAGATGGAAACCATGTGGATTTTAAAACAGGATGTGATTCCCTTAGATACAGGCATATGTTAACATATATTTGTGTTTAATGCTAATATTTACCTGTCGGTGTAGTGTTATGTTATATGTGGCTGCTTAATTTACTGCAGCGCGACAGGCATCAAAGTATGAGTGAATGTTTATCTGCTAAATAAAGGTGGAAATAAACATTTTACTACTCCATTTATTTTCAAAACATAAAATAAATATGGATATATACCAATAAAGTGGTCAAAAAATAAATACGGATAAATACAGACAGAAATGTTAAAAAAGAAACACCATAAAACCGGGAGCCATACTTATAAGGCAAGTGGTTGAGCAAAGCCTATGCTACTTCACAATGTTGTAGTTCAACTGGTGAAGTCTAAGAAGACAAACTATGTTTAAAATACTCAGGAAGGGCATATTGATGTGGACACCAGCAGGAGGTGGGTTGTTTTATAGCAGAACTTCACACCTCAGCTGAAGAGCCAAGTCCCAACGGTAATAAGTGTGGGTGCAAAAGCAGTAGCAAGGGCACCATGGGCCCTAATGCAATGTAGGAATGTGGGTTCCTACCCACCTCCCCTGTTTGGGCTTAAAAAAAATACCCACTAATTAGGATGAACTTGGAGCCGGTGTCTCTGCACCTACTTCAGTAAATCTTGATATATATATATATATATGTCATCATTTTACAATTGAATAAAGCCAAAGAAGCTCTGACAACTGCATTATATACTGTGATCAGCAGTAGCCGCATCAATGCATTTTCTCTTCCTCACCCTCTCCTTTGTTAGTGTTGACCACTCACATGATGCCATGCAATAAAAATAAAAGTGCCATGATGCGGTTAGCTCTGCCTGCGTCATTTTGCTTTTTAATTTTTTTTTTATGTCAATTTCATACATGCAACTAACCCTGGGCGTAGTTCGCGTAGTAGCGCTACGCTTAGCTACGCGAAGTGCACTTCGCACTACGCGAGCTACGCATAGCACTACGCGAACTGCGTAGTGCGGTAGGAAATGCTGTTCGCAATGATTGCACAGTGCCGGATGCTTGTCCGCACTGTGCAATCATTGCAAACGGCATCTTGCACAGTGCAAGCGAGACAGTTTTCTGCCGCTCGAGTAGATTTGTACTCGAGCGGCAGTTTTCTCAATGCGGACTGGTAGTTTCTCATCGCGAGCGGTCGCGAGCATACGCGACCACTCGCAATGAGAAACCCGACCTCCCGCGTTGAGAATCTCGCCGGAGGTTTATTTTCCACGCCGCGATCGGTAACTTGATGTTGCTGATCGCGAACGAGGAAAAAGTCTCGCCGGATGTCATTTTGCTCGCTCGCGGTCGCCAACTTGACGTTGAGGACCGCGAGCAAGCAAAAAATGCCCGCTACGCTACGCATTTTTGCACTGTGCTACGTGCAATTCGCGTAGCGCGTAGTTGCGCAAACTACGCAAACTACGCGAGCGTAGCGTCGTTTTCCGCCCAGGCCTACATGCAACAGTGTTCAACATTATAAAAAAAACTTTGACAAACCCAGTAGCCCTCTCGTAGGTGACACCTATTGGCTTTACCAATGTATGTTATATGACCGTTCTTCACCCACCTTTGGGAATGTCAACAAGCTGTTTTAATTTGTAAAGGTTTGTGAACAGTTTTAAAATTCATCAATTCAAACAATTTAAATGTAATTACATATTATGGCAATATTTGAATGTATCTTCTAAGAACGTGACTAATTCACTAAGAACATGCCTTTTCTGCTAAAATGAAACTTCATACGCTGTGGGCATAACATTGCTGCAGTTCGGTGAATGCAATGAAAGTCACTCACTCATCTAGCCATCATCTAAAAGAATGTATTCCATAGTGCATATTAATATGTAATCGAAGGCAAAGCAACACAAACACTGAGAGCCTCATTTATGAAAACTGTCACATCGCTGCGTGAAACCAGTGATGTAACAGTTTTCACTGTGCCCTCCTTGCGACACCATGGATGCGCTGTATTTACTGTACGATGTCCATGTCGCAAGGAAGTATTCCTGACGTATCTGTAGGCGCAAAAGTGACGCATTGCCGGAGTTGTGTCACAAGCATGATGCAACTCCAGCAATGCATGGGGTAGTCCTATTCCCATTGCACTGCGTCACCCTTATGCCTGCCATGAGGTAGGTGTAACGTTTTGATGCAGTGGAGCCCTTGAAGTGTCGCAGTGAAATCTCATAGATTTCCCTGCGATTCTTCTACGACCCATTTTTAAGTTTGAACGCCCACCATGCATACATTATACCTGATGCAGGTATAATGTGGCGCAGGGCTTTACAAGGTGACGCACCTGCCTAGATGCGTCACCTTATAAATATGGCACAACGTATGGCGCATTCTTTACAGCGCCGCTGCGTCATCAAAAGTGACGCAACTGTGGCACAAAAGTGTTGCAAGGCCTCCACAAATAAGGCCCTGAGGGCCAGATGTATCAAGCGTTTTTCCCGTTTGCGAACGGGAAAAAGCCTTTTGAGATGTATCATCCCAAAAGGCATTCGTAAAATAGGGACCTGCAATTTTTGCGAGTACCTATTTTGCCAATGCATTTAAGGAATCGCAAATTGCGATTCCTTAAATGCAATTTTGGAAGCACCCAAAATTTGCGAGACATGTTGCGCACATACATGCCCTTAGGGCATGTATGTGCGCCACATGTGCACACACGCATATTTCAGGGGTGCAACAGGATGTCCTTTTGGCACCCTTGCACCCTTGGAATTGCATGCGCAATTTGCGAGTACCTATTGGGTACTCACAAATTGCACATGCAATTCCCATTCATTTCTATGGGCCTCTTGGCCCATAGAAATGAATGGGAAGCCATTCCTTATTTGCGACTCGCAATTTGCGAGTCGCAAATAAGGAATGCATAGGAATTGCAATTTTAATTGCAAAACCTACATGCATTGCATTTTGCGAGTCCTTAATAGCGAATCGGTAAAATTCGCTATTAAGGACTCGCAAAATACAATGTTGATACATCTGCCCCTGAATTCCTAATACAAGCATCAAAATGGAACAATAGACATTGATGCCTATAGGGTATTTGCAAAAAACGATCAAATCCCTTTATATTCTAGTGTGGCATAGTGCACCATCATTTTTTGATTGCAGATAATAATAAAACTGCAATAGTGAAGTATTCTGGGATTTGAAACTGACCCAAATTGATTTTAGCAAAGTTTATAAAATCACAAATAATTTTCAGAAACAAATAGTCCAAATTCAACGGCTTCATGTAAATAAAGTTTTTCTTTAATAGATAGAACAAAGGTTAATTTGCATTAAAAATATTTTTAACACAGGGTTATGCAGCTTTTCCTTTGAAATGTCTGTGCTTTCTGCTGCTAGAATGTGTTTCTAGTGAGCAAAGTGTGTTTAAATGCAAAGTGTGTTTAAGACTGCAGTACCGCCTCCTGTCTGCAGGGGCAGAGCTGAGCAAAAATTTAAACACACTTTACAAAACACAGGTCCCCACAAGGCAATTTTTTAAAAAGTTGTAAAAAATGACACAGATGTTCCCTAAGTCATTTTTTATCATTTAGAAGACATTGCCTTGTGGGGACTTGGGTTCAAGTCCCTACAGCGTGAGTGTGTTATCACACCCAAGTCCCCACAAGGATAGTAACTAACTAACTAACACACACACACACACACACACACACACACACACGCACACACACACACACACACACACACACACACACCAAAAGAACTCCATACCAGTTTAGAAAAATAGCCAATATTTATCTGAGTAAAACAAGACCAAAACGCAAAAAAGCCAACATGCACAAGTAAAGATATGAATTTTGCAAGAATAAACTTAAGAATACAGTTCCTTGAAGTACATAGTGACAACCGGGGCTATAGCAGCATCATAAATAACACAAATCCAACAGTTCAGTGATAAGGCATTGGACAGACCCACAAAATAGTACCTTTGAAAGTGAAGAGGCCTCGGGGGGGGGGCTTGCGATGAAATTTGAAGATGAGGCATCAGCGGGCATCCGTTCCGAAAGTTAGGCAGACGTTGAGGCCTTGGAGTCACACACGCTGGGGATCGAGCTCTGCAATGTCGAGGTCAGGTGCGCTGGCGTCGGCGGGGCCGGGGCTGCGATGTTGTCACTGTCGATGCGTCGTGCTGTTCATGAGCGGTGACCACAGCTTTGGTGCAGGTGCGGCATCAGTGCTGAGCGCGGTCATCTGCAGACTCGGAGCTGCAATATGAGAAGGGGCGATGCGTCATTCCCTTCATGAGCAATGCCCTCAGCCACGGTGCAGGCAGCGGCGCCATTTGACAAAGTCGGAGTCGATGGCACTAGACATCGCAGTCGATGCTTCGTGCTCTTCATGAGCGGTGAGCACGGCGTCAGTGCAGGCAGTGAGGACGGAATCGGGATTGCTTTTCTGGAGGTTACAGCACAACAACTCAGTTCCAAGGGCCTAGGACTGGTTTTGACTCCACTTGGCAATGCAGGACTCACAGCAGAAGAATCCCAGTGCTGGTAACAAGATGTGGATGAAGTCTTTGATATCCCTGAGACTTCCAACAGGAGTTTTGATCAAATCAAGCCCTTGGAGAAACTTGGAAAGAAGGATGTAGAAAGCAAAGTCCAGTCCTTTCACTGCCCAAGACATAAGCAGCAGCAGGAGTCCAACACCGCAAAGCAAACAACAAAGTGGTAGTCCCTCCTGACAGCAACACAGCTCTTCTTCCTGGCAGAATGTCCTCAAACCAGAAGTGTTCCAAAGTTATGGTGTCACAGCTCCAGTACTTATACCAGTTTCTGCCTTTGAAGTAGGCAAACTTCAAAGAGAAGTCTTTGTAGTGCACAAGACCCCACCTTTCCTTGACCTGGCTCCAGACACACTACAGGGGGGGGGGGTGGAGACAGCTTTGTGTGAGGACAGGCACAGCCCTATTCAGGTGTCAGTGACAACTCCTCCCACCACTCTAGCTCAGGAAGGCCCATCAGCCTAGTGATGGCCCACCGGGATATGCAAGGCACACCTCAGCTCCCTTTGTGTGACTGTCTAGAGCAGGGGTCTTCAAACTGTGGGGCGCGACCCCCAGGGGGGCCGTGGAGCGATGCAAAGGGGGTTGCGCCTTCCCAGTCACACTTCTGCCGAGGCCCAAGGGCTTCAGCCCCCCCCTCTTCCCCGTCCTGCGTCTCAGCTGGGGCTGCTGCAGTGCAACTCGAGCTGCTGGGGGCTCAGCTGGGCAGTGTCTGGAGTCTTATCTCCGGCACGCCCGAGTTTTTCACAGGTCTTTAAAGACCATTTGCATATTTACATGCCTTTGTAAACTGGTTACAGAGGCTTAGTTTTTTTCCTGGTTCCAGTACCCCTGGGCCCCCACTCTGTCTATTCCTTACATTTGTATTTTACATTTACTGCTGCAGTGTGAGAATGCATTTCATGAAAAGGAATATAAAGTAGGGTTGCCAAAAGAAAAATGCCTGCCGTGTTTTGTTTAAAGAGCCTGCAAAGACCTCCTCTTGACACTAAATAGACTTATAAATAAAAAGTATGTATGCATTGGTTATGTGACTTTTCTGTCTTTGTTCTCTTTAATTATCAGTCATGGATCATTGAGGCAGCCCTAGAACACAATTAAAAGTGCTTTCTATTTATATTTGCTGTTCGAAGTATGCACAGATAAGTGCTTAAAATACAGATTTAGGTGACTGCTTATTTTTGTACCGACTGGGCCATCAAAATAATCTGCTGGCAACCCTAACCATAGGACTGGAAGTTTGTTGCAGGATCAGCACATTATTTATTTCCTCGATCCCCGATTAATGCCATAATAGCAATAGTTTAACTTAGATCTTAAACCCTACGCCGCCAATCATAACATGCTGAGTTACTTCAAGTGTCTGGGAATGCACTCTGCATTCAAACAACTCACTCGTCATTCTCGCCCTTCACTTTCACGCTCACCCTGCATTCACAGCGATCACAATGCACTCACACCATTCACCCGCTCACCCTGCACTCACAGTGATCACTCTGCTCTCACAATGCACTTGCGCTGTTCATCCTATACCTCACCCTGCAGTCACACGAGTACACTACTAATCCTGCACTCATGTGACACTTCACTCACCTGTCCCCCTCACTGCTCAATATGCAACTCACTCAAACAAGCCCATCAGTAATCATACACTCATTCGTCCCATTCTGAACATGCATCCGCACCTAAATTCATAGCCACCTCACTCACCCTGCAGTCACTCCTCTTACCCTACTCTCACACTGTTGCATCGCTCACCGTGCACTCACATGGGCACTCTTGTCACCCACACAGTGCAGAGGGTTAACGTTCGTGCTACAAAGAATATGTACCATGCAGATCACAGAAATGAGTGTGAGTAAACTATGAGTAGCGCTATAAAAAAATGAAATGTTTGTCAGAAAGGTGCTATAGAGAGATGAGGTGAATTGTTGGGTGAGTGGCAGTGAAGGAATTCATGGAGAAGGAGGAAACGGGGGTGGGGCACCAAAAAAGACTGTTGCACCGTGTGCGACCAGTTTTAGGACCAGCCCTGGCTGGGAGTGTTAAAGGTGAAGTGAGAGGTTGAATGGGGAGAGTTCAGAAGTTGTAAAAAGGGGTGAAAGAAAATGGCCTGCAAAGTGAGAGAGGGATCCGGGGTTAGGAGAGGACAGAGGGATGGAAGGGAGGGGGTGAGAGGAAAGCTGCATGGGTAAACTGCTTAACTCTGCACAAAACCGCCAGGGTTTTAAGGACCCCTGCTTCTCCCGGCCAGGGCCAAGTGAGCTTCTAATGTGGCAGCACGTATTCCTGCGGAGTGGAAGGCCCTTCACAAAGGTTGACTAGAAATCTTTCTGATGTTAATTGCTGTATTTTGGTTATACACTGGTACTGATGGGGTGAAATCTTTCCTCAGTGTTACTGTGTACACGGCATCACATAACATCATTTACCTTTTCTTCCCACACAATTTAGTCAAGCCTGTCACGTAATTTGGTCCTCACCTGCCTCATAATTCCAGTAGCCCTGCCTACAGGTTTAGAAATTTTTGTCAGGAGGGGGTCCTTACGCCTCAAAATGGTGACAGGGGGGTCTCGGCATCCAAAAGTTTGAAGACCTCTGGTCTAGAGTGTGCACAAGAGCCCAACTGTCATCCTAAACCAGAAGTGGATTCTACAGACAGGCAGAGGCATAGAACGTTTAAGCAAGAAAATGCCCCCTTTCTAAAAGTTGCATTTTTAAACATGCAATTTGAAAACCAGCTTCACCAAAAGATGTATTTTTAAATTGTGAGTTCAGAGACCCCAAACCCCAAACCTCCATCTGCCCCCAATGGGAAATTACACTTAAAAGATATTTCAAGGCAATCCCCGTGTTACCCTATAGGAGTTTGGGGTCTTTCACTATTAGGACATGTAAAATACACCAGTACATGTCCTACCTTTTAAATACAATGCCCCCTGCCCATGGGGCTGCCTTGGGCCTACCTTAGGGATGACTTACATGTGGTAAAAGGGGATGTTTGGGCTTGGCAAGGGGGTGCACTTGCCAGGTCGAAATTGCAGTTTAAAACTGCAAACAAAGACACTGCAGTGGCAGGCCTGAGACATGTTTGAGGGCTACTCATGTGGGTGGCACAATCAGTGCTGCAGGCCCACTAGTAGCATTTGATTTACAGGCCCCGGGCACACCTGGTGCACTTTACTAGGGAATTACTTGTAAATCAAATATGCCAATCATGGATAACCCAATCACCAATACAATGTACACAAGGAGCCCCTGCACTTTAGCACTGGTCAGCAGTGATAAAGTGCCCAAAGTCCTAAAACCAGCAAAAACGAAATGCAGCACACAGCGAAAACAGGAGGTCAGAAGCAAAAAGACAAGGGAAATCACACCAAAAGATGCCAGGTCTAACATGTAGTCTTTAGACAGATAGTGTCATGGACAAAACCAATTTTGGTGCCTCCTCCCACTCAATGTTAGTGTGTTGGAAAAAAGGGAGGGTGGGTGGGAAGATAGAGGGGGCAAGAAAAAGGAAGGACATGGGAAGAAAAAATAAAATGTGGACACGGGTGCCAGTGTTTAAGGCAGTTTTCATTGCAGGTGGGCCAGAAGGAACTACTGCAGGAAGCTGATGTGCCCCTCTGAAGGTCAGCGCCCTGGTTGTGGGCCACGCTAAGGGCCAGCCATGCTTATGACCAACGACACTTTGAATCATTCTATGCCCACAGCTTCTCGGGTTTCCTCCTGACTTACCAAGAGATTTGAATGGAGGACAATCAACAGTATTTCCTGTTTCTTCCACTACTTTGAGGTGCCTACGGAGTAGGGGGTGTCAAGAGCAGTGCCAGATCCCACAGAGAAAGCCAGGTGCAGGCACACAACGCCCATAGGGCTCAAAGGGCTTCAAACCCCCCCCCCCCCACCCCTTCGTCGTGTGTGTCAGCCTGGGCTGAGACAGCTTCCCGGGCACACACACAGACAGTTTTTGAGCTGCTGTGGGCTGGCTGGTCATGGTGTCCGTCTTATCGCAGCCGCACCCGAGTACTTCACAGGTCTTTAAAAGATCATTCACTTGTTAACAAGGCTGCTTTGTTTTTTCACCCCTCCTGAGAGCCCCTGCATCTCCAGTCTGCCTATTGCTGGAAGAATTAGCCCCCCCCCCGACATTTTTAGTAGCCCCCCCACCCAATTTTTTTTTAGTAGCCCCCTTCCTCCCATCCCCCCGCCAAAATTTGGCTCTAGTTGCGCCTCTGGCCAGGTGTAACAACTGCTATCCCCTGGTCACCCCTAATCGATTATAGTTGTATAGCAGAACACTCGTACACTTCATCTTTTATAGCAATGGACAACACATCCACACTATTGGTGTAACAAAACACATTTGATTAGCGTTTAAAAACATGCACTCATTTCCTGTTACTGAACAAGAATGCATTCACTTTATGCTTGCAGCACGGCGATCTCAGTATAATGTGAATTTAGGACCTTGTGGTGAGGGCATCTTTGAAGCGCTGATGGAGGTTTCGCTGCATGGTCAAAACTGTGTGATGTTTACCCATGAGAAGCATGCCACAGACCACAAATTGTCATCTCGTAATCATTAAATGAGTTTATTTCCATCTTTCCAGCACCCGCTGTAATAAAATATTTTTATGGTAAAGCGTGATAGACTGCCGGCCCCAGTCTCTGTAATGCTCGTATGCTGTAAATTACACAAATTGGTAGCACTTAAACTGTAATAAAACTGTAATCACTTAGGAAGGGTATTTATTGAGCATGTTTACCAAAGTTAACTTGCATTCGCCGCTTCAATTAATCATTATAAACTGCTTTGCTGTAACTGCAGAAGTGTTTGAATCCCACGAGAGCGCGCGCGCTGCTTCAAAGAAGTCTTCAAAACTGGATGGGTCAGCAAAGCGCGCTCCGGCCTTCAGAGCAGCGCGCGCAGGGCTCTGTCTCGGAGAGACCACTGTGTTCGGTTTGAAAAATAATTTGTCTCAGGAGAAGGACCATCGTGGAGAGGGCATGAGAAGAATGGCTCTTCCCTGCCAAAAAGCAAGGGTGAACCATGACCGGCCACGTACAAGTCCCTAATGAACATGGTTTGATCATGAACATAGAAAAGGGCTTCCCCCAAATGACACTCATGTTATGTCCTCAGGCATTATGTTAAGATTAAAGAAGCTGGAGGCTGGTTGTCTCTTAACTTCCTTATCCCACCAACGTAGCACAGCTCATCAGTCACCTCCTTGCTCCATCCTGCAGTAGAGTCCCAACTGCCACACCTTCCAACCAGCCGCGGCCCGTGCAGGTAAGAGCGGTGGGGCGATGGGGCCGGGTTTGGGGTGGGGGATTCGACAGACATCCACGAGGGAAAATTACATTTATAATTAATTTTCCTTCATTGTCATTTGTCGAAATCCCCCCTCCTCCCCCCACCCAGCCTCACCAATTTTACCTGCACTGGCTGCATCTGCTTCGAACGTTTCCATAGTCACCCCCTACGAGTCACTGAGTAGAATGCACAGGTTCAGTGACTACTTAAGGCAGTGATACTCAAAGTACGGCCTAAGGGCCGCTTGCGGCCCTCTTGACCTTTACATGCGGCCCCCCTGGTGAGCACTAATATTTTTTTTTTTTAAAGTTCAATAAACGGACAAGCATTTATTAAACTGCAAGTAAATGCTTGCCCGTTTATTCAACATGTTTTTCGACCTCCTTAAACAATCCCTGACCCACCCAGACCCCCTACCGCCACCCTGCTGGTATCAGTGCAGCCCTCGGTGACACCACAGACCGTACTTTGTGGCCCCTGGACAAATGTTTATGAGTACCCATGACTTAAAGGGTAGACAGCAACACATCTCCTTCTGTAAACATTTGTAGGTCACATCTTAAGGATACAAAATATCATAAAAACAAATCATAGTAATAACAAATAATTAAAGTAAAACATCACTGTATGTAACACCCCAAATAATTAAGGGTGACCCCGAGTATAGGGCACCAAGGTCATACAACACACACAGTTAATGATCACAGTAAGGAAAGTGTTATAAGCAGAACTCTTTCTAAAGATTCATGAAATTGCACTTGACATAAGTTTGCAATCACTGCCATTTGTAATCATTCAAGTACCGTGATAACTTCCTTGGCCGAACACTACAACAAACACTCTCAAATTGCAAGGTACTGGCAGTGTCTGTACCAGTACCTATATCCTCACACTGGGGTGTCCTAGAGGTGTTCATACCAGGAAAACATGTTTCTACATCACTACCCTGGGTGAGTCCACATTTCTATACTTCACCAATCTGGTCATACTCTACACTCCAACATCACTTAGCTCCACCACATTCTTCCTCGCCTTTAAAATGCGCTTCGGACCCCAAAACCCTGATTTTCCTTTTGGGGTCCACCCTGGCTTTTTTACGTACTTCAACTCTCCTTCATACCATTTCTGGGAGTGAACATTATGTTTCTCATCAAAACTTTTTTGTATTTCCTTTGATATCTCTAAATCTCACAAGAATCCACCACTTTTAAACACTCTTTACTCTTTAACCAGTCTGGGTTAAGCTTAGATCCCACACATCTCTTCTTGGGCACTGAATGGTGAGAGTTTCGTCACTACCTTCGGAGCATTGCGGTGAGCGCACAGTTTTGGTCTGAAAACCTCTTTTAGTGAGATTTTCTTGTCTATTGCTATTGGAGCAGAATCTTTAACTAACTGGTTCATATTTTCCATGAGTCAGTTTACCTGTGGTGAGTATAATGCTGTACAAAGATGAGTAATGCCTAATCATCCAAGAATCTCCTCATTTCGTCAGACTCAAATTGGACTCCATTATCTGTGATTATAATTTTGGGTAACCCTTCTGAGACAAACATATCTTTAAGAAATTCTAACACACTCATAGTGGTCACATTGTTTGCACAGCACGCAGAGACCCACTTGGTCGTGTAATCTACCGCTACCAGAACAAACCTGTCTGCTTGTGACAACAGGTCAAAATGGCCGACAATGTCCAATCCCAGATTGACCCAGGGTTCTTCTGGAATTTCAACAGGTACAAGTAGGACACTCCCTACTTTTCTAGATTTGTCATTCCCTGCAGATTGAACACAATCCTCCCCCACCGTCCACCTGTTTGCCCAACCCAGGCCACCAATATCATTCCCTCACACTTGCTTTTGTTTGATTTCTCCCCAGGTATCCCTCATGTGCCAGGTTCACTTTTTTGTCCCACAAACCTGCTGGAGGGACTATCTGATCACCTTGGAAAAGCTCTCCTTGCTCAATACACAATTCCTCTCTGTCATTCCAAAATGCCTTGACATCATCTCCTATCTCCTAGAAGAGCGGCCAGCCTGACACCACAACATTTTTAATGGTCTTCCTTACAGCATCTCTGGCAGCCTCCAACTGCCATTCTGATTTGTTAATAGCTGATTCCCTGACCCACATGACGGGAAAACTCCCTTGAGCTTCACCCCTCCAGAGCTGACAATCGGCAATCTGGACAAGCAATTAGCTGGAACGTTCTTGACCCCTGGTAAGTACTGGACTTGGTAGTTGTATTCAAACAGTCCTTCCACCCATCTTTGTATGCAAAGAATAGGGTTCTCAACTCTCCTGCATCCCAGCAACTGTACAAGAGGTCTATGGTCCGTTCTGAGTACAAATGGCAGCCGCCACAAGAAAACTCTAAAGTGGTGCATTGTTTACGTGCATGCTAGAGCCTAACGCTCGATCACCAAGTACCTCTCCTCAGCACCCCTAAAAAACCACGAGGCAAAAGCCACAACCTTTTCACCCTTGTACATCTGGGACAACACGGCCCCCAAACCTCTCAAACCGGCATCTGTGGTCAGCATAGTTTTTCTAGTGACATCAAAATGCCCCAGAGTTGGCATCTTGGCAATTTCACTCTTTATGACCTTAAAAGCCTCTCCACATTCCTCTGTCCAAGTAAATTGCTCGACCTTTATCAACTGCATTCTGATAGGCTGCACCGCACTGGCGAAATTCCTGATGAATTTAGAATAATATTCCACCAGCTCTAAGAAAGGTCTAATCTGATCTTTATTAGATGGCGCCGGCACTTTAACGATGGAATTTGCTAGTTCTAACTTGGGACTGTTGCTTTCACCTGAAATGATATGCCCTAAGTATGACACCGAACACACCCCAAACTTACACTTTTCTTTCTTGAGTGTGAGTCTTTTGTCCCTGAACATCCCAAGTACCTGTCTCACTCTCAACATCTCATCATGTTGCTGCTTGTCTCTCCCATAAACCAGAATATCATCCTGGAAGTACATCACTAAATCGATACCCTTCAATACCAGCTTCATGAGTCTTTGAAAGCATGCTGCCACTGAAGCCAACCCAAAGGGTAACCTTCTAAACATGTATGCCCCCCAATGGTGTCACAAAAGAAGCCAGTGCCTTAGATCTTCATGCAGCAGGACCTGGTGGTAAGTGGAAGACAGGTCCATCACAGTAAGTACAAACACACCCTGAAGCATGGCTAATGCCTCAGTGATGTTAGGGAGCGGCTGACAATCAACTCAGATGAACCGATTGAGGTCCCTGAGGTCTATACACATCCTCAATTTGATGCCATTATCTTTAGGAGCCAGAACCACTGGGGCCAACCACTCAAAGGACTCTATTTCCTCAATGACTTCCATGCGCATCAGTTTATCAAGCTCCTCTTGCAAGGGTTTTAACATGAGGTTAGGTACCTTCCTATCCTTGTGTACCATCGGTTTGACACCTTTTTTCAAGATGATCTTATGTTCAAACCCAAGTTGGTCCTTGAATGCCTCCGCAATTCATAACTAAGTCCACATCCTCGCCTAAAGTAGTTACCATCATCACTTGATTGGGTGAATGTGGGTTTAAAATAATTACGGGATCCCGTTGATTTCGCCATCCCAATAAATTATCACCACGCCTGGCCACATAGATTTTGCCCACCGTTTCTCTTCCCCTGAACATTCTCCTTATGGTGTACCCTAGCAGATCTATTTTCAAACCCTTATACCCTTCAGGGTTGATGTCAGATGGTAATAGCAGAATTTTCTCCTCCACATAGATCTTTTCCCAAATTGTATCACCTACGAGCTAACACAGTAAGATTCTTGCCCTCTATTTCTATAGGACATTCAGGCATGACAATGTGCCCACTATCCACCTTTCAGTCCACTTGCTTGACCTCCAGAGAAGGAGGAACCATCTGCAAAATTTCATTGTGACACACTTCAGGTGTTTCACTTACCTCATGCACCCTGGCATTTTTGCATTCCTTCGCGAAGTGACCTTTTTCCCCTACAATAACAACAACTAGCATTGCGGGCATTGTAATTTGGGCTATTAAATCAATGATATGCACTATCACATTTGAAGCACCTAAATTTTGTGTCCTTCTTTGGGCCCGGCTTACCTCTCTGTGAACCCTCATTTCAAGTCACCTTCTGGAAGTAGTTCTTTTGGTCTCCACTAACTCCTTTATTACTTGCAAGAGCCATTATCCTATCCATGGGATGTTGTGTGTTCCCCCGCATCTCAGAATTTGGTGTCTCTCCTTGCATCTCTTTAACCCATCCTTTGGTATGTTCCATGCCTTCCACCACATCCACTGCTTCTTTCAATGTTGGATTTTTCACCAAACGTTTCTCTTGCACCCTATTGTTGTTAGTGCAGCGCACCAGTTGATTCCTGATAAAAGAATCTGTCAGATCCCCAAAGTCACAAGTACGAGCAAGATTCTTTACCGAAGCTACGTAATTAGCCACTCTTCCCTCCTTGCCCTACATCCGTGTAAAAGACTTATGCCGTTCCATTACACCATTTATACATGGACCAAAATGTCTTTCAAGCATCAACATGGACATTTTGAATACGTCCTTTGGATCACCTGCCCATTGCCCACCACAATTTCATCCAAACTCTCATAAATGTTTCAGCCTTCTATGCCTAGGTTATGCTATAACATGTCCTGTTTCCTGGCCGCCAAACACTTCTCACCCCCAATCGCTATCAAGAATGAGTCAAATAGCCTTTTCCACCTATTCCATGGTAGAATTGGCTCCTCAGATTCTGACAGAAATTGCGGTGGTTGACACATGTTTGCCACTGCCGCCATTTTTAACCTGCAATAAATTCTTCAAAACAAACTAAAGAAAATAGCTGCTACAGCAAATTACAACAACAAACCAATGACATTTTGTGTCTTCAGGAGCCCTGGCTGTTTGAGGTACCCGAACCAATAGATGCCTTTTTTATGCTTACCAAAGAGGCAGTACGATTGAACTTAGGGCGTCCCTCAGGGGGGTTGATTACGTTGGTATCATCAAAAAGAGCCAATAAAGTAACTAAGTTAAATGTGAAATGTAGGTGGCTATTAGCCTGTCAGGTAGAACTTTACAGTGGTATGCGGGCAAGAAGACAAATAATAGTGATCAACATATATATTCAGCCAGGAGCAATAATCGATTATGAAGAGCAACTGGGTTTGTTAGAGAAAGATCTGGAGTCTATCTGTATAATAAAAGCATCATATTTGATAATGATCCTAGGAGATTTTAATTACAAACTGGATCCTTCTCTTAGTGATAAACTGTTTAAAGACCCTTCAACTATTGCACAGGTACCCCCAGCAAAGTTTGCTGGAGCAGGTAGTTCTGCACAAGATAAATATCTAGTAAAGTTCCTCGGATCCATAGGATTATTTTGTGCCAATGGACGGGCGAACTTCGACTGCCCCGCAAGGAAGACCTTTCGCATAGGGAGTCAGAATTGCCCAATTGACTATGATTTTATAAATGCATGGTTTTTTAGGGAAGTGGAACGATTTGAGATATTGCAGAGTGAAGGCAGTGACCACTGGCCCTTACAATTATTAATTAAGATAGAACAAGAGTCGGAAAGAGAAAGAGTGGTCCCCTTACAGATTGAACACCCTAGACGCATAACCACCCGTATAACCGAGGATAGCCTGAAATTGGTTAATAATCTGATAATTGATTATACGGCTGTTGGTAATTTGGCACCAAGAGATAACATTTTAACATGGTATGAGCTGACAATTGAGCAGGTGGTAAATTGCCTAAGGATACAAGTAAAAGCAGGGCCCGCTCCAAAGAAAAAAGAGAGAACAAATGGTTGGTTTAACAATGAGTGCAGGAACTTAAAATTGAGGGTACGAAAATGGGAAAGACAGTTAAGGAAAAAAACGGATAAGGGAACAATGGAGAGCCTCCGAGTGGCAAAACTAGAATATAAAAATAAAATGAGAGAAATCAGACATGTATTAGGAAATCAGAATACATGTCCAAAAATTGGCAAACAATGTTAGAAGTGATAAACACAAATAATATAAGATTATTCTGGCGATTGGTAAAAGAGGGAAACGTACAAGGGGAAATGCGGTGTTTGGTGGGTGAAGATGATTGGGTTAACCATTTGAGTAATCTGTATAATGGTAAAAATATGAAGAAGACCCTGGAAATAAGGCCTGAAGAGGTAGAACAATTAAAGCCGCACTTCTCTTTCCAAAATATAAAAGAAACTATTCGATCTTTAAAGCTAACTAAAGCCGCTGGGCCAGATAACCTACCTGCAATTATATTAAAAAATAGTACTGACTGGTGGGCAAGCTTCTTAAATGCGACCTTCCAAAATATTTTAATTTCAGGGATTTTCCCAGAAAGTTGGAAGGGGGCTATTGTTAGACCAATTTATAAAAAGGAGGATGCTACATTGCCCCAGAATTATCGCCTTATAAGCTTGCTGGATGTGGGGGAGAAAGTATTTTCTAAGATATTGTTAGGTGTAGTGAAGTCCTGGGCAGAACACTACAACCTGATAAAAATAGAGCAAGGTGGGTTCAAAGAGGGCCACTCAACCATTGACCACTGCCTTAGTTTATGGGCAATGGCAAAAAAGGCAATGGAAGTGCGAGGCAGCCTGTTCTGCTGCTTTGTTGATTTCCTATCCGCCTTTGATTCAGTAGATCGCAGTCTACTGTGGAGTATGCTGGCAAAGCTCGGAATCAACAAGACAGTACTTTCACTAATTCAGGAAATGCATTCAAGGAATTGGGCCATGGTAATCTTGGATACCCTTGGAACTTTATCTAAGAAAATTCAGATAATGAATATCATGTCTGCTATATGCTGATGATTTAGTGAAAGTTGGAAGGGGGCTATTGTTAGGCCAATTTATAAAAAGGAGGATGCTACATTGCCCCAGAATTATCGCCTTATAAGCTTGCTGGATGTGGGGGAGAAAGTATTTTCTAAGATATTGTTAGGTGTAGTGAAGTCCTGGGTAGAACAGTACAACCTGATACCAATAGAGCAAGGTGGGTTCAAAGAGGGCCACTCAACCATTGACCACTGCCTTAGTTTATGGGCAATGGCAAAAAAGGCAATGGAAGTGCGAGGCAGTCTGTTCTGCTGCTTTGTTGATTTCCGAGCCGCCTTTGATTCAGTAGATCGCAGTCTACTGTGGAGTATGCTGGCAAAGCTCGGAATCAACAAGACAGTACTTTCACTAATTCAGGAAATGCATTCAAGGAATTGGGCCAGGGTAATCTTGGATACCCTTGGAACTTTATCTAAGAAAATTTAGATAATGATAACAGACATGACAGAGTTGGGCCCGCAAAAAAAACTGCACACCTTTTATGAATATTGTCTAAAAAATGCCTCACGGTTAATTTAGAAAAGACCAAAATAATGGTGCTGGGTAAAAGAAAGAGCTCCTTTTACTGGAAACTGGGAGAGGTCAGAGTTGAAGAAGTGGATAGATATACATATTTGGGTATGTGGTTCGACAGTAAGTTAAATTGGAGGGATCACATACAGTCATTAAAATCAAAGGCTCTCTCTTCAGTATGGGGCCTTAAACAATTTAAGCAGAAGTATGGAGGTCCCTCGCTGCGGCCAATTCTATCAGCTTTTAATGCATTGGTCCGCCCACAATTCCAGTATGGTGCAGAGGTTTTATTCATGGGGGGCAAATCGGATTGGAACTTAGAGGAGGGCAAATGCGTGAAACAGCTCCTTGCTCTCCCTCCATCAACTATGATACAGGCTGTGCGAGTGGAATGTCATCTTACAGCCTGGAACTTCCGGGGAATGCAAGCGTCATTGAACTTGTGGCAGAGAATGAATGGAGAAGGCCCCCCCAAAATAGCAAACCTTTGTAAAAAGAAATAGAGGCCAGTGAACTTAATTGGGCGTCCCAAGCTAGAAATAAGTTAGACAAGTTATGCGTTAAACTTTCCCTAGAACCAGATCAATGGAAATCAGGGCAGCAGATTCCCAAGCAGGTGTTAAATGCTATTATTAATACGAAGGCCCGAGAAGAAGATTTATGTTACTTGGGAAGCAAATCGTCCTCCCGGTTCTTGATAAATGGGTGGACTAACGATTATATATTCCCCTATATAGAGGCCATGCTTAACCCAAAGCTCAGAAATATAATACTGAAATTTAGAGTTGGCTTGAACCCATGCAACACTGATTGGAAGATAAAATCCGCAATGACGAACGAACAGGGTCTGTGCACATGTGGACTACTAGTAAAATGTAGCGGCCCACATATTTTGCTAGATTGTTTGTGGTTCTTAGAAGAACGGAAATAATTTTTAAAACCCCTTTTTATTGCTTATAAAACCATTAGTAGGGACCAAGCACTTAGTCTATTGATAAATATGAGATTTTTGAAATGTGACATGTGCAATAGGAAGATTTTTAACTGCAATACAGGAGTCGCTGAAGGAATTGGCAATATAATTTGAAATGGGCGCGGGGTAGAAACATGACTTTACCCATGACCTGGGAATTTCCCTGACTCTCGGAAATCTGTATGGATGTATAAATGTATATCTAATGTATAAGTGACCCTTTTCCTACTTTGGTGATGAATTAAGAGCTTCTTATAGGTTGGCAGAGTTCCCATTGTATATTTTATTAGGATTTTTATCGTGTTTTACATTGTTTTTATGGTCACAGTGCTTGTATAATTCACATTTTAATTGTATGTAGTGTGGCATTTTTATATGGCTATATTTGCCAAATAAAAATAAATAACAACAACAAAACAACAAACCAAATTAATAAGCTAATACAATAAATGAATATAAAAAAAATCAACATAATAAAGTGAACATTGCCTGTTGCTCTCGAGCTGTGATTGGACTTCGGTTCTCAAATCCAATCAATTATGTCACTGAAATGTCACTCTTCGGTCTTCATAGCTGTAAGAATTAATTCTTTCTCTGCCTCCCCTTGAGTTCCCAATACACGTGTGCGTGTTAAATGTAAGGGAAAAACAAATTAGCTTATTTAACCTTCAACTCGTATAAGACTGTTGCCGTGGTTGCGTTATAGTGGGAAACGCCTATGCCGTCAAAGCGTAGGGTGTGCCCAATCACATCATGGCCTTGCGCTTCCTTGTGCACGAGCGACCGCTATTCAATCATGCCAGGCTCTTGCGTCTGCCAACCAATCCCACCAGGTCTCGTGCTTCCTTTGCTCTACACACTGCATCAGTTGATCTAAACATGTCAGAAAGCCACACCTCAGCCACAAGCCTTCTGCTCGAGCTGTTGGAAATGCAGTCGCACGCCACCCGCCCGAGCCGCTTCACAGCTTGGCTCACGGCACATGCTCGAGCTACTTCACGGCCTGGCTCCAGCCGCCCCCATCTTGACTCGCGCTGCACACGAGCTCAGCACCAGTTAAAATGGTGTGCGCGTGAACAAGGTAAGCCTCCTGCTGCTCCTCACAAAGTTAAAACATGCTAACTGGTCCAAAATGTATAAATTTCATGACAAGCAGGCACATCTAGAGCTTTTGATAAAAAACGCTCAATAAGGGTGTTCGCTTCTCTTCACCACACGTGCCAGACTTCACTTTGGTTTTCCTCTTCGCCGCACAGAGGGATTCATGCTGGGTTCTCTTCTCTTCTGATGGGTGTTGGAGGAAAGAACCTGCCCCTGACAGGTTCGCCTCCTCGCCAGTGTTAAGATTAAAGAGGCTGGTTGTCTCTTAACTTCTTTATTCCACCAACATAGCACAGCTCACCAGTCATCTGCTTGCACCATCCTGCAGTAAAGTCCCAACCGCCACACCTTCCAACGTTGCCATAGTCACCCACCACGAGTCACTGAGTAGAATGGCTCAGTGACTACATAAAGGGAAGACTACAACATATTAGTATAGTGCCAGGGCTTGAATTAAAAACATACAAGTGCAGGTACTCACAGTCCCAGAGTACCTATTAGCCATTGAGAAGTACTGGTGATCTACAATTACAACAATTGCACCCTTGCTGAAAAGTGCTGGTGCTCTCCCTTTCAAATTAAAGAAGTGCATGTACTAATCCTACTAATCCTTTATGGGTTCCAGAGTAGTGTGCTACTCGCTGAAAAAAGCACTTCAACATCTCATTAGGGGTAGCAAGCGCTATATAAATGCAAACCTTTTCCCTCTTCTATCCCTCCGCTATCCTTCTCAATCCAAATAACTGACTAATATCCACCACTCAAATTACTTTCATATTTCACTATACTAATTCACCACTAATCCTTATGGGTTCCAGAGTAGCGTGCTACTCGCCAAGAAAGTGCTTCAACACCCCATTAGGGGTAACAAGCGCTATATAAATGCAAACCTTTTTTTCCCTCTTCTATCCCTCCGCTATCCTTCTCAATCCAAATAACTGACTAATATCCACCACTCAAATTACTTTCATATTTCACTATACTAACTCAACACTAATCCTTTGTGAGTTCCGGAGTAGCGTGCTACTCGCCGAAAAAGCGCTTCGATGCCTCGTCAGGGGTATTAAGCGCTATATAAATGCAATTACAATACAATACTAAGTATCTGCCCAGTTAGAGCACTGTACAGTGTGCAACTTTAGTGACATCACTCTGCTAAAACTGTCCAGAATGAATGCGGGTGGAGCTATTTGGGTGGAATGGTGTGCGAGGTCCTCACATGTGGTCTGGTCGTGTTGCGGTAAATCATTTGTTATTGATATGTGTGCCAGTGTTTAAATAGGTATGTGAGCGGGAATACAGCATGCATCATGTAGTATTTCTCCAACGTACCTGCTTGATGAATCTTCACATGGGTCTTGGTAAGGAGCATTAAGATTAGGTTGTAGTCAAGCAGAAAAGCCAGGAGTTATTCTTTATGTCCAGCTATGGTGGAATGTGCACTAGATTGCATTGGTGCTGGAACAATTTTTTGAATGAGTGTGCTGGCCAGTAATGTAACCTTACTAAAGGCATAGGAGATATGTGACAGGTTGTCTTTGCAAACACAACAAATGCTGCCAGAAGAAAAATATTTTCATTACCTCTTTATAGTTCATTCTCCATCTAAACTCTTTCAAGTTTTATAGGGGTGCTGCAGCACCTCCTGCAGCACCCCCGCTCCCTAGGCCCAGAACCACGATTAGCTTGCTGTGTTTGGGGATTCATTGTATGTATGTATATGGTATTTCTATAGTAGTGGCCTAGCCAAAGGCAGTGGTTTCAAACTGGATGAGGCATGGTTTTATAATCTTCATGAAGGTGGTTGGGGAGTTCAAAAGTTCGGTGGCTTGGACATAAAAGGTGCAACTTCTTTGTTGTTGAAGTGTAGGGGTTGGGCAGAAGCTGCATCTGGGACAGTGAATGCTTAAGTTTTTTTTTTATAAACTTCTTTTTATTAAACAAGTGTCAGCATCAGTATACATTTCAGCACACACAACGGTTAAAATACAAATGTTTCATCATCCAGCATGAACATTCACAGATAGCTATTTGGGCACAGTCAATATTATACGTGGATACTCCTGTCCTGTTACCTCCCACCTACCTCCCCCTCCCTTCCTAGTTATCGGGTGCCCCCCAATTCCCCCTGTACATTCCCCACCCTTGCCAAACTTTCTCCCATTGTTTGGTGCAGCCTCTACTCTCGTACATCGTCTTTTCCGCAGCACAGCACCAGTCCAAGTCTTTCTTCCATTGTGACACCTTCGGCGGTTGAACAGCCCCCCATGCCCCCGCAATATTTCTCTTGGCTACCATTGCAGCCACCATTAGCCAAATTCTTTGATATTTGGGCCACACCTGTTCCCCTGAGACACATAGTACATGCCACCTGGCATCCATAGGGATCTCCTGTGCAAGCACTTCTGACATAATCCGAGTCACCCTCCCCCAAAATCGCTGTATAACCGGGCATTCCCACAGTATGTGGAAGAAGGTACCCCTCTGAGTACATCCCCTCTGACATTCTTCTGTTGGTATATGTCCCAACTTGAACATTAGTGTGCTGGTGTAGTATGACCTATGCAGGATCCCTAGTTGGACCAATCTAAATCTTGCCCGGATCGCCACCTCTCTAGGACTCTGCACCACCTCCGCCCAATAATCATCCTCCAGCAAGCCCACATCAGACTCCCATGCCTCCCGCGTCTTTATGAGTAGATCCGGGGAATTGTTAATTATCTTCTTGTATGTGCATGACAGTGCTTTCTCTGGAATTGGGTCCAATACTAATCTGTCCTCTAACGGGCTATATTCAGGGATCTGATCCCCTTCTTTGAGGTGCTTGCCCAGCGCATGTTTCAATTGCAAATATCTATAATGTTCTGTGTGCGCTAATTGATATTCTGTCTGTAATTCTGAGAATGATAGCATTGCCTGCTTCTTCCAGACATCTCCAAGGTGTATAATATCTATTAATTTCCACTTAGAGAAGCCCTGCAGCCCACCAACCTCTCGAAGCATTTCACTGTTCCATAGAGGGGTCTGTTCCATAAGGCGGTTGGCCCAACCTAGGAATCGATTAGCCCTCGACCACACTTCCAACACTATCTGAGTGTGTGCTGGCATGCTTCCATACCGTCTTCGCCCGTATAGTGCCCCTAAATAACCGGCAGTCCCCATCGCCCAGTGATCCACCCTATACGCCGGGTCATTCCTATCCTCGAATACCCAAGCATTAATGACCATTAGGTGAGAGGCCCAGTAGTACTTTTGTAAATCCGGAATGGCTAGTCCACCCTCGTATACACCCCTTTGCAACTTAGCTAGTGCGATTCGTGCTCCCTTGCCATCCCACAACAGCGTTCTCAATTCGCTATCCACCTCCTTAAATAATTTTTCCGGAATTTGACAGGGGGTGTTTTGTAGGACATAGAGCATGCGCGGCAGGGACACCATTTTGAAGAGCACTGCTCTCCCCATAAGGGATATCGTCAGTGCCCTCCATTGTGCTACGTCGCTCCTCAAGCGCTCCAGCTGTGGCTGTAGATTCCCCCCCAGAAATGCAGAATCTGTTTTTGCTATGTGTACTCCCAGATACTTAAAACTGTCTTTAATCTGCAATTTGGAGTCTGCGCCCAGTTGCGGCAGTGGTCCGTTCGATAACATGTAGAGGAGAGACTTATCCCAATTGATCTGATATCCAGAATACCCCTCAAAGAGCTGGAAGATCTGTAGTAGTCGGTTGATTGTAAACCGTGGTCTCGTTGCATACAGGAGGACATCATCAGCATATAACGATATCCTCTCTTCCCACTGATCATCCCCGGTAATGCCCCCCTCACCCATGCTGCCAGTGGTTCGAGCGCCAGTGCAAATAAAATCGGCGATAGAGGGCACCCCTGTCTCGTGCCCTTCTGGAGAGCAAAAGAGCGGGACACTGAACCATTGACTCGCACTCTGGCCAGGGGCTGTGTATACGGCAACTCAATCCATGAACGGAATTGAGGGCCAAAACCAAACCTCTTAAGGACTTCGAATAGATAGTGCCACTCTATACTATCAAATGCCATGCAAGCGTCTAGCGACAGTAATGCTGCCTCCACCTCCGGGTTGGTCTTTACCAGGTGCATCATAGAGTCGACGAAGATTGAGCCTGGTGCTTCGGTGAGGCATAAAACCCGATTGGTCTGGGTGTATCAGTGTCGTGATTGGCACCAATAATCTGTTTACCAGGACCTTAGCCAATATTTTAACCTCTAAATTTAGTAAGGATATCGGCCGGTACGAACTACACTGGTCCGCCGGCTTACCTGTCTTGGGAATTACCACAATAGTTGCTGTCCTCTGGTCAAGCGGCAAGCACCCCCGCTTCTTCGCCTCATTAAACATAGCTAAGAGATATGGGGCCACCGTATTGGCCGTGCACTTAAAGAGTTCTGCCGGCAAACCGTTAGGACCCGGTGCCTTCCCTGCCTGCAAGTCCTGTATGGCACCTACGATTTCTTCCGTCGTTATATCCCGCTCTATATCGTCTCTGTCTTCTTCTGACAGGACTGGCAGTCGCATTTCCTCGAGCAGCTCACAGCAGTCTGTGGCAGTCCTAACAGGATGCGTTTCATATATCTCCTCATAGTAATCGGCAAATACTTGCGCCAGAGCCTCCCCCGCGGAGTGCACCGCTCCGCTGTTGTCTCGCATTTCCGCCACCCAACTCCTTTCTCTGTCCCGCTTTTCCAGCCAGGCGATCATTTTATTAGTTTTATTGCCCATGTCATATAGTCTTTTTTTTGTTGCCAGTGCCGCCGATCTTGCCGCGTTATTCGCCAGTTCTTGTAACTCATGCCTCCGAAGGTCTAGCTGATGGGCCAGATCTTTATCCTGCCTCCCACCTCCCAGAAAGGCTGCTTCCATCTCCATTATTGTCGTCTCCAGTTTGTCCCACCGCAGTTTCTTTTCTTTGTTTTCCCCACCTATACAGGCTTGGACATACCCTCTCATAACCGGTTTAAATGCTTCCCAGAGAGTGCAGGCCGCCTCAACCAACCCCTCATTTTCCTGAAAATAGAGTTGAGCCCGTTCCCGGACTTTTTGAGCTTTGTCTTTGTTCTGGAAGAACCACACATTCAGTCTGGGTGGCAAAGTATATTGACGGACCGGACCTCTCACCATTACCTCCACCGGAGAGTGGTCCGAGATACCCCGTGGACCTATACGTGTGTTCGAAAACCGCCCCTCCCCTTCTCTATGTGTCAAGATATGATCTAGCCGCGAGTAGCTGCCGTGGGCCGCCAAATAGAATGTATATTGTCGGGTATTTGGATTATGCGACCGCCAAAGGTCTATAAGACCCATCGCCTCAGCGAATGCGCGAAGCGGCTCCAGTCCTCTCTCCCTTGTTGACACAGAGTCTCTGTCCAGCTCTGGGTCCATAGTGGAGTTCATGTCCCCCCCTAGTACCAACAGGCCTGGTGGAAGATCAACCAGCAAACTTCCTAACGCTGTAACTGCCTCGGCGCGCGCCACTGGTGGAATGTATCAGGAGACCAAGTTAATTGCCTGTCCCTCCCAGTAGGGCCACAAACCTACCCAGGGGATCGTGCCAAATCTTATCAATCACCAGGGGGAAACTCGTCTTGACCAAAACCCCCACACCCCGGGAGCTGGATGTATAACCAGCATGGCAATCAATTTATATCCATACCTGTCTAGTGCTCGGTATCTATGACCTTTAAGATGCGTCTCCTGAAGCAGCACAATACCCGGGGAGTGTCGGTGTAGATACTGTAGCACTATGCTCTGCTTAATACAGCTCCCCAACCCATTTACATTCCAGGATAAAATTTGTAGACTGGTGTTCCCTTGCTGTCCCACCCGTTGCCCCCCATGTGGTATCTGTCTAGTTCCCCGCCGTGTTACCCCCTCTTGTGATGCCATTACTGTACATAGAGCCCCAACCTATATCGATCCTGCTGTGCCGACCCATTGCCCTGTTTGGATGCTGTGTATAAACCCCTGACACTAAAACTATAACAACTTACAAAACGTAACATTCCCTGTGTTGTACTCACCCCCCTCCCTGCTGCCCTGCTAGTGGGTAAAACAGCTGCCACCTCCCCAACTCGCAGAGTGCCTGTCGCCCTTAACAGATAGTCAAAGATGGGGTCGGTCGACGCCGAACTCCTATGGCCCCTACCCCGGATCCCCACCCTCCCTCCCCATAGCACTATACTGATGCATACCAATAGCAACCATTGAAGACTTTCTAGGAAACCGGGGGCTCCCCTTTCAGCAAATCCATATTCACTGTTACTCCTCCCGCCCCCTCCCAAAGTCGGTATCATACGACCTTCTCTCCATAGCTCTCAATCTGGAGGGGCACTGCGATCCCGCTTTCCAGACCTTCCATCCGTCCCTATTCAGGCGGTCTTATCAGTCCGAATCTTCTCCCGCCGTCCTACATCTCTCTCCATTTTCCTCGTTGAGATTGGGGCCCTCTTTACGCCAGCCCTCCAGCCACTCCTTGGCCTCCTCCGGGGTGCCAAAGAACCACGCTTTCCCTTCGGCCTCTACTCTCAGTTTGGCGGGGTACATCATAGAGTACTTGAGCTCTTTGGCCCGCAATTCCTTTTTTACCAGTTCAAAGGCGCGCCTTTGTCTTTGCACGTTTAACGTAAAATCCGGGAAGAATCTAATCACAGCATTCTTATGCATTAGGTCCCCATGTTGCTGCGCTGCTTGCAAAATGGCGTCCCTATCACGGAAATTGAGAATCCTGGCAATAATCATCCGCGGTAGAGCTCCGGGTTTGGGCTTAGGGATGGGCGCCCTCTGTGCCCGCTCAATGGTGAAGTGGACGGAAAGGCGCTTCGGTTTGAGATGGTTCAGGATCAAATCCTCCAAGAAGAGGTCAACGCTCTGTCCTTCCATGCCTTCCGGCACCCCCACGACCCTTATGTTGTTTCTTCGTGCCCGCCCTTCCTGATCCTCAAGTTTTGCCGCCATGAGTTCCTGCTGCTTCGTGAGAGCCTGGACTCTCTCCTCCAGACTTTTCGTGCTAGTTTGCAGGTGCGCCACCTGATGTTCTGTGGCGGCGACTTTGTCCGACAGTTTCCTAAATTCTGCTCTCAGGAGGTTGACATCCACTGTCACTGCGTCAATTTTAGGGTCGATCGTTCCCTTAAGATCCGCGATGGCCGCCATGATTGCACTCAGTGAGGGTTCTGCCTGTTCTTCCTGCTGTGCGGGTTGTGACGCCGCCGTATGAAGCAACACCGCGTATTTATCCATTTTGTTCGCCTGTGCCCCTGCTTGTCCTTTAGGCTTCATTCAGGCGGACACACCGATGCCACGGCAATCGTGCCAGGGGGGGGCCAGCCGGGCTTTTTTCACCTCCAGGCCTTCGATTGCAGACGTCCCGTTAACACACCCGTTGTGGTCGTCTCACTGTGGTCAATAGACTCCTGCCAATAGGGCCAGGGGCCCCCTCACAGTCGCTCTGCCCTTGTCGCACTGGTCTCCAAGTTACAGCGGTAGTTCCCGTCCCACGGTCTTGGACCCGCTCTTAGCTGGCGCCGGGTGACTGTCCCGCTCTCCCAGGCCACTGCAGTCGTCTTCTAGTGATCTCTTAGGCCCACTTCCGCTTGTGGGTCATATGCGTAGCCCTTGGCTCACTGCTGCTTCCTATCTTTAAGGGCTCTTGGTCGACCCCGTCTCCTCAGGCCTCGCCCAGATGGCTAGTTTCTGGTTGATTGTCCCCTGTTCCCCGGCTATTTACTTTCCCAGTCCGCTGGCACCTGCAAAGCCCAGTGTGTGCCAAGAGTCTGCCCCTTTGCGGGGATATCAGATTCACTGGGCTCCACCTCAGTGAGCCGTGTCAGTCGTTTGCGTGCCTCCAGGAGTTTTCTGCCACTCCTCTGCCCCAGGCCTGCTATGTGCGTCCAGCCAACTTCGCGTCAATGCCGCGGTGCGACCGGCCCGTGGGAGCAGCCAGGCCCCGCCCGAGTCCTCCCGGCCTCCGCCGGCGTTGCGCATTGCCATGGCGTCTCACCTTGGCAGTCTGGTCTCCTTCGCCGTCTTGGGCCACCAAGCCGCCCCCAGCGGGTCCGCTGCCAACAGAAAGGCCTGGGGGAAGAGCGCGACACCCTCTGCAGTCGCCGGGCTCGGCCGCTCTTTCTGTGGTCCACCGGAACCCCTCCAGTGGGTCACAGGCAGCTCCTCCTCACAAGGGCCGGTGCCCGATTCTCCGTTCCCTGACCTTCGGCACCACAGCACCGTGGGGCGGGTCCCTTCACTCCACCCCAGGTCTCGCTCAGCAGATCGCCTCCGAGGGCCTCCGGGGACTCGACGAGCGGAGCTGCGTCACACGGGCCAGCGACCCGTCAGCTGCGCCGACCCTTGAATTCGCTGGTATGAACGTGTGTCCCCGGTGATCCTCTCACCAGCGCTACTGCTTTGGTTGCATCAAAACGGCTGGATGGACGGATTTATCGGGTTTTAGGGACCCGTAGGACGGAGCTCTCTCAAAGCGCCACCATCGCTGTCGGCTCCGAAGCCATGCCCCGTGAATGCTTAATTTTTGATGACGGAACCTTGGCACAATATCTTGGCATGCTTGCTGCGTCATGCACATGCAATGTGCATCTCTTTGTTTACCTGTGTGTTAGGTCTTGGCCTCACTGATTGCCCCAAGCAGTGGTATCACTTTTATGCCCAAACCGGGACCCAACAGCAGCACCTTCGACATCGCTGAGCAATAGGCCTCTGATGGGCCTTGTGAATAAATGCATGGTGAAGACTGTTCAGGGATGTCTTCAGAGTGAGTCCGGTACGATGCCACTCCCATTTATTTAAACCCTCGGCTGCGCCCAGCTCGAGGGGTGCGTGATGACATCAATCAAACACGAGGAGAGGTCAGATGGTCCTCTCCACCGTGCACATGAAATTAAATGTTTCAGGCACGGTGGGGCATATCTTCTCCCCCAGTACATGCTGCCATTGGGATACCATTCTGGGGAACTATGAGTGGTCTTATGTCTGCGGTTACAATATTCCCAGGACTGAAAACACCACATCCGGTTTTACTGGGTGCAGCTATACACTTAGTAAAATTGAGGGAGAAAGGGACAGGGGGCTGCAAGCGGAGGCGTGGCCCGGTCCCTTCCCCTCCATCCAGCATCACAGGTGGAGTAAACAATTTTCCACCCAGTGAGGCCATACAATCCCTGTGCCCCAGATGTACCCCTGCCTGGCACACATGCCACCAGCCCCTGCTGATATTTCCCACGTGCACAGAGCAGGTGGTAAATATCAGCAGAATAGTCTCTGTCTTTGGAGAAAACATCCAGATTTGCACTTGATATTTCTGGCTCTGCACAGTTATTCATCATTCAGGTGAGAAACAGCGTTTAGCTGTAAGATCAGAGATCAAGGTGGCAGGGCACTCCTCAGGTGCAGTCTCTGATCTGGTGCAATCCGCTTTGGGCACAGTTTCTCTGGTGCAGTGGCATGGTGCACTCGGGCACAGTGCTTTGATTTAGTTGCACAGTCCCTGTGGGCACAGTTCCTTGATGCAGCATCACAGTCACCTCAAGCATTTTCATCAATACAGAGGCACAGTCTGCCCGGGCACAAATTTTCAGTGCAGTAGCACAGTTTGCTTCGATGCTGTGGCTCCGTTCACTGGGGCACAGATTCCTATTGTGCCTGCCTGGAACTATTTGTGAGAAGAGACTGCGCTCATGCTCCTCAGAGCATGCAGATCGATCTCCTCAGTCTTCCTGTTCTGGTAGACCCACACACAACACTGGGGGGCAAGCTGCCTCTGGCTTTCCTTTGACAGTTATTATTATTATTATTGTAAAAGTTTTATATAGCGCTAGCTAGACCCGGGGGTATCAGAGCGCTTTACAAAATCAGGAGCCAGGCAATAATCTAGACACTTGGTAACTGACGCACAAACAATCTTAGGCTAATGTACAAACAGCAATAAATACACATGGAAAAATTAGGCAATGCGGGTGGAATACAGTATGGACACAGACAGCAGCAAGGCCCTGATGGCGGTTACTGCTTAATGGCAAGTTGCCACTTATGAGTCCAGTGAGAGAACGACCAATCAAGGTAAAAAGAGGCAAAACAGAAGTAAACAGCCATCTGTTTAACGGGTCAAATAGAGAGACTGCTAGAACTAAGGTTAAGAATTGTTCAAGTGTTCCAGTATTTGTTGAGGGGAAGGCGTTTAAGGTCTCTTTTGATGCCAGTGAAGAAAGGGTTGCATCGTAAGTCCTTCGGTAGAGAGTTCCATATGCATTACCCGAGAACGAGCGAGCCTGGGTAGATTTCTTTTTTAGTTTGGGAGGAACGAGAAGAAGTATGTTGGAGCTTCTCAGTGCTCTGGTTCTTCCTGCTTTAATGAGTTTGTTGTCTAAGTATTCAGGGGTGTGTGAGTGAATGGCTTTGTGGGTAACACAGGCAGTCTTGAAATTGCATCTTCCTTCTATAGGAAGCCATTTGAGGGTCTTGAGTGCAGGCGTGATGTGATCGAATCGTTTAATATATATATTTAATATCTGTTATGTTGGAAAGAGTGAGAGTACAATTTAGAGCCTTCAGGTAATTGATCCAGTCTTTGATAGGAAGGTGGTTACTTTTGGGGGAGAACAGGTTAATTTCGGTTTTGGTGGGATTTAATTTTAGATGGTTAGATCTAAACCACGATTGGATATTACACAGTGTGACATTGAGATGACGGATGTCCCTGGGGGATTTAATTTTGTAGTAGAGTTGAGGGTCATCTGCATAGAGGTGGAATTTGATTCCAGCTTGCTTCAGGATGATAGAAAGGGGCTCCATAAAGAGATTGAACAGTGACGGGGAGAGGATTGAGCCCTGGGGTACGCCAAGAGAGAACGGTGTGGGTTTCGAGAGGCAAGACTTGATTTTGATTTGTTGTGATCGGTGTTGAAGGTAAGAAGTGAACCATTTTAAAACAGTGCCATTAAAACCGGCGCGGATCCTCAAGGATTCCAGCAACGCTGAGTGGTTCACAGTGTCAAAGGCCGCTGATAAGTCAAGTAGGATAAGTATGCATGCATCACCATCATCTAAGGATCTATGTATGTCATCTGTGATATTAAGCATGGCAGTTTCAGTGCTACATCCTTTCCTGAAACCTGATTGGAAGGAGTCATGTAGGTTGGAATCCTCAATATGTCGGTTGAGTTGTTGTAAGACGCATTTTTCCATAGTTTTGGCTAGGAACGGGAGGTTGGAGATAGGTCTGAGGTTGTTGAGATAATTCGGGTCAGCCCTGGGATTCTTGGGAATGGGTGTGATTTGACCTAGTTGAAGGGAATCAGGTACACAGCCCGAGGCTAGAGAAGAGTTAATGATTTTTGTCCAACACAGGGCGATAATGTGGTCAAGGTTATGTACTATTTTAGCAGGGAGAGGATCCATGATGTGAGAAGTGGGCTTTAGATGCGCAATAATATTGAAAACCTCAAGTTCTGTCATGGGTTTGAAGACCGACCAATTTGCGTTGTTTTTCAATTGGATGTTGAAAGGGTTGTCGCTAGTACCATTTGGAGCCATTTTTTCTTTGGCGCGGTCCAGAGGAGAGACTGAGGGAGTGTGGGGAGTGTCAGAGCAGATTGGTTGTAAGGGGGTGGGGTTGTGACTTGAAGGAAAGATTGATCAATTTTCATTATTTTGTCTGTGAACAAACTGGCAATTTCTTCACAACGTTCCTTAGAGGCTATGATTTCATGTGTGGAGGAAGAAGTGGTTTGTCGTTTGACAATGTTAAATAGTTCTCTGGGCCTGGTTTTTGCACGGTCAAGTTGGTTGCGGAAGAAGGTGGCTTTTTCTCTGAAGATGTGCTTCTTGTATGTCGTCCTTGCAGTTCTGAGTAGCGTAAGATGTACTGACGATGGGTTTTGTCTCCAGGTCCTTTTAGCTTGCCTAAGATGTCTTCTATCGTTGTTGAGATCCGAGTTAAACCAGGATTTTGATTGAATTGATCTTAGTTGTTTTAATTTGAGAGGTGCGACTAGGTCAAGAGCTTCAGTTATAGTAGTGTTGCAGTGTGTAGTCAGCTCATTTACGTTATGCGAGGAAGAGTGATGTTGTAGTTGTTCACAGATCTTGGCTTCAAGGTCCGTAAAAGAGACTTGGTTGATGTTTCTGGTCCATTGCTTAGGTTTAAATGATGAGTTTAAGTGTGGTTTGATGGAGGTATTAATGTTGAACACTATGAGATGGTGGTCTGACTAGTCTATAGGTAAGATGGCACTAAGGGAGACCAGTTCATTTTTGGTGATAATCGCGTCAAGTGTAGCGCCATTGATATGTGTTGGTTTATTGCAGAGTTTATTTAGGTCGTTCATTTCTAGAAGGTTCATGAGGCGCCTGACTGTGGAGTCTTCTGCGTTGTTCCAGTGTAAGTTAAAGTCTCCCAGGAACACGTCCTTCGTGTCAGTTAAGGAGAACCGAGTTAGTAGGTCTGATAACTCTTCGGCGAAGAGGGCGCGAGTTCCAGGTGGGGTGGTAGATGGTGTGAAATTTGACAATGACAGTCACACCTCCCCCAGGGTTGGTAGGCTCCTTCGCTCTCTCAGCAGGCGGGCTGGCCTCTAGCTGCTTTTGGTCAGGGGAACAGCTTCTTCATTACAGGAAAGACGTTCCCTCACCTCTGGGAAGCTGACTGTAGGCAAACACCAGCTCCGGTTGCACTAATGTTCTGTGGAGCACATTTTCCTTTGGTCAAAGAGAACTTGTAACTGGAAGAAGTGGATCAGTGTCTCCCACTTTTATACAGTCAAAGCAGACAGGGGATGTGGATTCTCTGTCTGCATTTTCAGAACCAGTTTGGGGTTGTTCTTCTTTCAAGTGTCCTCTCCAGGCTGTTCTAGGGACACAGCCTTTGAGTAGTGTGATGTTCCTTACAGTAGGGTAGTCTCCATCCTGGAGCAAGCAAAACAGAGGCGCAAAGGTGAGTTTTATGCATCTGACTATCAACAGTCACACTCAGTAGTGGTCAGGAAAGACATAAAACCCTGGCCTCGCCTAATAGGATCTCTTTCATCTTAACAACAGAGACTGGAGACCCACTCTTCATCCCTACCATCTACCAAATGGCAGTACTAGAGGAAGAACAATCACCAGACAATCTCAGTAAAAGTCCTAACTGAATTTCTAAAAGAGCCTTGTCTCTTCGGTCCCCACTTCAGTGTCTAGATCTCGTCCCTCCAACTCCAGCAACATCTGTAGTACGCTTTCACTGTCTGGAAAAACAACTTCACCTTTATCTTCTGCACAGTAACCGGCCACAGGTTCCAAAATGGAACCCACAAGTCTCCATTGCTCTGGTTTACTCATGCACATCATGCATGTATCACACAGGCCATAAACATACACATGTACAACATACCCCTGGTATGTTGGTGCTAGGATCTGCCTTAACACATAAAAGCAGAACATTACATGAATGGCCAGTAGACCTCCACTCCAGTAACACAGGTAAAATGATCTGATCACTACTATGCATTCTGCGATCACTCTACATGCAAAAAAACACTGCAGTGACGACAGTTCACAGTCAGTAAAAGAGTGCACATTTGGTGGGCCCCTTTAGGTCAAAGGACAAACTTAGGCCTATGCACACACTCTTAATTAATATGAGGTTAGGGTTAAAAGCCCACAACCTGGATACCTGACATGCAGTCGGTACTCAGGGCAGGGGAACACAGCATTACACCATGCAGGGGACATTTCTGTCCCAGCAGGATTACAATGTCCAGTCCATCCCATGCTTTGCTGGGAAAGACAGCTAAATAATTTGACCTCCCAATATCTTCAGTGGGACAGCAATTCTTTCTGTATGAATTCCAGGAGCAACCCAGTATGACAAGAAAATCTACCCTAACCTAAATGATGTATGGAAAGAGGGGCTAAAGCTCATGCCTATACTGCCCCTGTACATAAAGTAATACCATGCCTTTAAAAAATAAAGTGTGTCTGGCTCCTCACCTGCATGCTTACCCAGTGATCCCAAACCAGACTCCGTCATAGGAGCAGAGGCTGAAGGAAGCTACTGAAATCCAACAACACCTACCTCTCCTCCCTCAGAGAGAATCAGTAGACTTATTGATAGCTTAGAGCACAGTGTCAGTTCCGTGGTGGCAATACTATTAAAAGGCTTCAAACATGTTGGCCATCCTGGGACTCAAGACTGTCAAACGGGCACAACATTTCACCCCCCAAAGATTTGGCCTTGGAGGATATAAGGGAAGATCATAGCCTAGAAAGGAGCCGCCAACACCTCTGCTGTCACATTCAATGATTTAAATTGCATTTATATAGCGCCTACTACCTCTGAAAAGGTGTTGAAATGTCTAGTGCTGGTTTTCACCAGCTGGCAGGCACCGCAGTGCTCATGAGGCAAAACTGGCTTAGATCCACTTTGTTTCATTCTGAGGTGCAAGCAAAGATATTTAACTTTCCCTTTGATGTGCCCACTTTATTTTGCAAACATGTAGTTGACGTGCTGTGGGGCATTAAGACAGACATATTAAAGTGTACTCTATAGGCGCTCTATAATACAGACTGACTCTTTGAAAGACCATTCAAGGTTCATGTCAATTGTAGGCATACAGGTGACCGTAGAATCAATACAAAGGACAAGGTTGTCCGGACTATCTCTCTAAATAACCTGATTAAGACTGAGGTTATTCCAAAGCAACCATAAGAGCACCCGTCAGACACTCAGAAATATTTATAGGTTGAGCCTAAGGGCAGCGCGCATGCGCTGCTCGCTCTGCGAGGCATGCTGTAATAGAGTATGCAGTGGAAGCCACGCCCACTCTCCGCCCATATTTTTTATTGGCTTGTGTCATTGTCTTTCGTAAGCCCTGTCTTCTGATTCATTATGAGGCTTGTTAGTCCCTCCTGGGTACCGCCTTGTCGCCATTTGTTACCTCCCATAAGGACTGGACCTTTTACTTCGGTTGTTACATGGTACGTGTTTGTTAGTCTGTAAGCACTATTTTCTTTATTGGGTTTCTCTTACTGCAGGCACGATGACATGTCACGAGTGCATTGCTTCCTGTACACCCGAGCGCACTCCGCTCCCCTAGAACAGGAAACTTGCCGTGTATGGAGCCATTCAAGCCGTACAGCACGTCACGGGCGCCTCGCCGATTACTCAGTCCTGCTCTGGCAGGCCGTGCTTGAAGAGCCGCTTGTGTACGACCCCAATTATATGTGATGCTAGATTATGGGGGTTGCTGCTAGACAGGAGTCCTATGATACAGAGAATTTTTCTGCTTGAAAGAAAAGAGGAGTACTTATGAGATTGAAAGGGTGTGGTCAAATAAATCTGCGGGCTGTTGGGTGGGGTGTGTTGGTCGGCTCTTTGAGCTGGGAAGCACAAACCAGGTTCCAGGTTTCCCAACAGTAACTGAACTGGAACTCTCATAGCTCCCCAAAGAAACCATACATAAACCTTCTGGTCCATGCAAAATTATATATATGGGGCATTTCTCGAAGGTGACTGTGGGTGCATTACATTTGAAGTATCACATTACGTATGCACTTATTTTCTAAACGAAATGTAACTCGAGAATATGTACACAAGACCGCATCTTTGTTATAGTTCTTTAAACTATAACTTAAAGTTCCACTTTGTAAAGTCTGCGCAAAACGTTATTTTGTGCAGTAAACTTTAAAGTGAGCTTTTAAAATACAACCATTTTTTATATTTATCCGAATAGATTTCAAAGCAGTGTACCTCCTTGTACAGTCCGGTAGATGAATGGATGTATAATATGTTGTCACTCTTTGTATCAAGTGCTACCCACTCACGTTATTGCTCAATACCTCAGTCCCCATTCTATCTAGCCCAGCACACCTCACAATCCCATCATCTCTTATAGCCTCTTCAAGTACAATCTTCAGTCTGCAGATGTGCAACAGCCCAACCACCAAACTTCCCTTCTACTGGCAAACACTGTAGGAACTTTATATGTCCTGATAATTCATGAAGGGCTAATCTGTTTCTAGTCTGGCTCATAAATAGTAATGTAATATACATAACCGTAACTGACCCTCACAAATACTGTAACACTCCGTGGTCAATTAGTTGCTGTACAAACAGGTGACGGGGAGGGCCAAATCATGCAGCATGGTTGAGTAAATTATGCAGCAAGAAAAGGCAAATTATGCGGCGTAATTCAGGAAATTTTATGATAGCATTATGTCATTATTTTGTCATTTCTACACTTGTTAACTGAAACATTTTCCGGGCATTGGTTGCACCTCATTATTAACTGTTTAACACCCAAATATAGCAATAAGCAAATAAAGCAGACCCGGCAAACTTTGCAAAGGACCTTCCACTGGGTGGCAACGTGTGACGCTGAGTTTTTAGTAACTTTTGAACTGTTCGAGCTTGAGACAATTTTTTTTGTATAAATCTGCAGATTATGTAGCAGATGGATTATGTGGCAAATGCATCAAAAGTATAATTTTGCGAAAAACACAGCAGCCGCACAATTGAATAATTCTCTGCTTATAATCAGTGCCACTGGAATTATGCGGCACGGGAGGGCCAAATTATGCAGCAGGGTTGACTAAATTAAGCAACAAGAAATGGCCAATTATGCGGCGTAATGCAGCACAATTTGCCATAGTATTATTTTGTCATTTTTATGTTGAGCCTAGAGTCAGCGCGCATGTGCTGCTCTGTAAGACTTGCTGTACTGGAGTATGGAATGGAAGCCCCGCCCACTCTCCTCCCATATTTATCATTGGCTTGTGTCATTGTCCTTCGTAAATGCTGGCTTCTGATTGGTAAGTAGGCTTGTTAGTCCCTCCTTAGTACCGCCTTGTCTTCGTTTGTAACCTACCATGGCGGTTGTTACACGGTATGTGGTTTTTAGTCTGTAAGCACTATTTTCTTTATTGGGTTTCTCTTACTGCAGGCACGACGACGTGCTTTGCTTACATTCAGAGCGCCATGCACACTTTCTCTTTCCAGTGCCATAGGTCTCCTGTTGCATTGCAAATATTTTTACCTTTGCTCTTGCCCAGGGTCTGACGGGAACGTTGGGGGAGTGCTGTTCCGGGTTCCCCCATTCTAGAGCATGCGGAGTGGGGCGCACGCCCCCACCAGGCTCCTCCTAAGCGTCCGATCTGTAGTTAACTACAGCTCGTAGCAACGGCGCTATTTTAACATGCAGCCGAAAGAGTCACCGATGTTTCACTCACAAGCCCACCCCTCTGCTCCCACAACTATCAGAGTTCTCCCTTTCCCCCTACATCCAGTGTGTTGCAGCGAGTGCGATTACTTCATTCCAGGGAAGAAAGTGGCCGGCTTCCTTTTCTCCTGCTGCTGAACAAATCCGAGAAAAGAAGCAATTTTGAGCCTTCTTGATGTTTGCAAAGCAGCTCTTGGGATGACAGTTTCATAGGGGACTGATAAAATTGTCACTACTCAGAATTTGGGAAACATATTTGTTTTCAAAGGGAAAAGTGTTAACGTAAAAGAACTAGCAACATGCAGCTGCCAAACACAGGCATGAACTGGAAATGCAAACCAGCCCTGGATTTATTTCTAAAATGTAACTGGGACACGCAGAAAAAAAGAGGCACCCCATTTATTGTTAAAGTGTGCACGCGTAGGATTATTTGCTGCTAAATGCAACAATTACACTAACTATTTTAATGGGGGAATTTGAAGAGAACGTATTGATAAAATGGAGTTCTTGTGCCTCCTTGTAAGACAAAATCATAGTTTGTTGGTGAATAATAGAAAAAGTTGTTTTGTTGTCTATTTCATATGAATGTGTGTCAAAGGGAGACAATAGCGAGATACTACTACCACAAAATGCATGCTACATTTTACCACATAATTTGCCTAGCTAGCCACATCATTTGGTCAATCCTGCCAAATAGTTTTGCTCACTATTTGAGAATAATTCTAGTGACTTTGTTTATAACCTTTTCCTTCAACCTATCGCTTGATTACCTTTAAACGTGTTCCTTGTTCTCACCGGTACCTTTATTAAAATCCTAATCTTAACTCTTACCCTAAGCGCGAACATAAAGTGGAGAGAACAAAACTCCGGAATGGAACATGGAATTCAATTTATACTGTTTTTAAACAAGGCAGGAAGAGCACAAAGGACCACAGGGACATACATGATGGGATAGCACATGTTCCAAACTATAATTAGATTAGGTGAAGATCTCCTCTGCCAGAGGGATGGCATACAAAGACCAGACTGCATCCGTAGTTGGTAAGTAAACAATGGTCCGGAAACAGGACTGAATCTGGTTTCAAATAACATTAGGGACGTTTTTGAATGAACATCAAAATGAGGCACACATTCCAAGACGGGAGGAATGTCACTGAAGACCTTCAGGTAGCACCATTCAAAGCAGGACAAAGGATCCTGACAACATGTGACTAGTAACATGTTCTGTTAACTGTTCTTCTAGAGCGCATGGCTACCCAGAACGGGCTTCCCAGTGGCAACAGGGGACGTGAGTAAACATACGCTGCTCATGCGAGCTGATGGGTCTTTAGCTGTCTTCTGAAACTTAGCAAGCTGCAGTTCGCTCTTAGTTGAATAGGGAGGCAATTCCAGAGTTTCGTTGCTAGATAGGCGAAAGACCCCTCTCCACTTCTGGCCCTATTGATTCTGCGGATGGCCAGGAAAAAATGATTTTTTTTTTTAAGTTTTGAAAAGCGTAAAGTTTATTGAAGAAAAAGGGAAGGGATAAAAGGGGGGGAAATACAATAAAAATACATACAAATTATATTTCTGAAGACTATAAAAATACATAGATAAGAGGTCTTCTTACCAGTATAAAGAAGATATGTAAAAATATAATACAATACAAATCTGGTCAATTACCTAAAATGCAAGCACAAAATGCAAATATATCTATACAAACAATTTTAAATATGAAAACAGATCAGAATGTCAAGGAGGCTTCGACACCTCTTGTTCCGAGATTTTGCGTGCAGAGGAAAGTTTAGCATGACAATCAATAAAATTCGTAACTGGGGACCATATAAGCGAACGTTTGAGAGCTAAGGAGATTGGGAATGCATAAACTGTATCCAGTCTGTGATTATAGCACACTGCATACCACCAAGCCTGGAAGGACAGGTCAGACACATTTTTCCAGTGTTTGGTGATCTGCTGAAATGCTACTCCCAGAAGTAAATCCAATACCTGCAAGTGTAAGGGACAACTCGACCAATCTTCAGAAAGAGAGCCCAAAAAAATTTTGACAAAAGAAAAAGGGACTGTATGATGAAAAATTTGGGTAATTTGTTTCCAAACACTCTTCCAGAAGGTCTGGACAAATGGACATGAAAAAAGTAAATGTTTTAAATCAGCGTTCATGGATGAGCATGACCAACAGGTGTCGGGAAGTTCAGTATTAATCTTGTGTAAAAATGAAGGGGAAAGGAGTAATCAATTATATATGAAGAAAAGTGTCTGTGTGGTGTTAGCTGCTCTGGATGTTTTCCTAATTTTAAGCCAAATGTTATTCCATACTTGAACGGACCAGGCAACCTCAAGGTCACGTTCCCAGTCTAATTCTACTTTAGTTTTGTCTCTAAAAGGGGTCAATTTACGTAGACAGGTATAAATTGCTGAAGCTTTGGGTCCTGAACTCAAAAATATTTGAGAAGCAATAGGAGTCTCCATGACTTCCAATAGATGGGCTTGTCTTTAATTGTTATGCGATGATTATGCCAAACGGAGGATTGAAGAAGAGAATTCATATTGGAGTTATCCAATAAAAGTGAATCTAATAGCCTATGAGTGTGTTTAACAATGGGGGTAGATAGCTTCTGAGGTTTCCGGGTGAAAGAGAGGTATTCAAGAAAGGGAAAAGGTGCGATGTATGATTGTTCCAGCGTCACCCAAAGGGGGGAATCTGACGATGGGGTGGCAAGCCAATGGGAAGATTGACGTAAATTAAAAGCTTTGTGATAAGTAGGAAAATCGGGAAAGTTAACCCCACCTTCTGTTTTAGGACGAGTAAGCTTTGCTAATGACATACGTGCTTTCTTCTTACTCCAGAGAAAGGACGACAACAGAGTTAATCTTTTTGAAATACTTTTGGGGTATGGTAACTGGAATGTTAGACACTGTAAACAAGACGATTGGGGACAACATCATCTTCATTGTATCCAACCTCCCCCACCAGGACAGGTACAAGGGATGCCATCTGTCAATAAGGGAAGAAATCTTTGAACAGCATCTGTCTAAGTTGATGGAGATTGATGATTGAATAGAAAAAGAGAAATATATACCTAAGTACTTTATATGGTTAGTATTCCAATTGAAGTTGGTGATATTAAAGTCTTCTTTAAAAGTAAATTTAGTTAAAGGTAAGATTTCGCATTTGTCATTGTTTAATTTATAGCCAGATACGGAAGAATAGGACTCAGTCTCAGATAAAAAAGCGGGTAGAGAAGAGATGGGATTAGTTAGGAACAATAGTATGTTGTCTGCATATGCTGCCAATTTAACATGCGTGCTACCATAATTAAAGCCCTGAAAATCTGAATTCTGACGAAGTTTACATAGAAAAGGTTCTAAAGCCAAATTAAATAGAAAGGGAGATAAAGGACAACCCTGTCGGACACCTCTGTCCAAATTAAAATATGAAGAAGTAAGGCCATTAACAAATATGGCTGCTTTAGGATTTGAGTATAAGAGAGAAATTAAACTATTGATTTTAGGGCCAAAGCCAAACCATTTAAGTGTTGAAAAGATGAATGGCCAATAGACTCTGTCGAAGGCTTTTTCCGCATCCAAAGCTATGGCAGCTAAAGACTCGGAAGAATGAGAGGATTTCGAGAGAATATCGAAGAACAGGCGGGTATTATCAGTATGAAAACGACCTTTTACAAAACCTGATTGCTCCTTACCTAGAAGGTCCGGAAGGAAGGATTCTAATCGTAGGGCTAAGGATTTTGAGAAAATATTATAATCGATGTTTACCAATGAAATCGGTCTATAGTTTTTACAAAAGCGGGGGTCCTTATTATCCTTGGGAATGAGGCAAATTAGGGCATCTAAAAAGGAACCTGAAGCAGTACCAGTTTGTAAGAAAGAGGTCAAAAGTTTATGTAGCTTAGGGAGAAGAAGTTGGGAAAAATGCGAAAAAATTCGACAGTGAGGCCGTCAGGAGCGGGAGCTTTATCCTTCTTGAGAGAACGCAAAGAATTATTTAATTCTGTCATTGAAACATCCAGTTCTAATGATTCAAAATCTAAATTGATATCAGGGGGTTTAGTAATGGAAGAAAGATAGTTTATGATGGAGTCGTCTGTAGGGTTGGTTTCTGGCGTATATAAAGAATTATAAAACGTATGAAATTCGTGTAGAATTTCTGAGTCTTTAAATGTGGGCGTTTGTTGATCATCAAGGATTGAATCAATATTAAATTTGTTTTTTTTAACTTTGAGATAATTGGCCAATAATTTGCCTGATCTGTTATTACCGCCATAGAACTTTGCACTAGACTTAAGTAAATACAAAGAAGCGTTATCAGTAGAATCTTTATTGAATTGAAGTTTCACGGCTATTAGATCTTTTAAACAATCCTTTGATTTAGAGGTGTAATAGGCGTGCTCCAGGGATTTAATCCTAACAAAGAGATCAGTGGCGGATTTCCGGGCGATATGACGCTTCTTGGAGACGTAATTAATTATAAAATCTCGTGCAGCCGCCTTGAAAGCATCCCATACGACAGAAAAATGAAGGGTATCTGATTCATTAAAATAGAAATATTCACTAAAAAAAGAGGTAAAGGAAGAAGTAAAGACAGGATCGAGTAGTTGTGAATTATTAAAATGCCATTGTCTAGGGGCAGAAGATTTATGTAAAATGTCTAAGGAAATGGAAACTGGGGCATGATCAGAGATCAGGATAGAGCCAATATCTGAAGAACATAGGGATTGAGAAAGGTCATGAGAGATGAAAATATGATCAATGCATGATTGTGTATGGTGTACTGGAGAGAAGAAAGTGTACTCCCTCACGGTGGGATTGCACAATCTCCAAGCGTCAACTAAATGTCTTTGCTGAAAAGAATGTAAAAATGATTTGTGGGCTTTGGAAGGTATGAAAGAAGACGAGGAGTTACGATCTATGAAGGGATCAATGACTTGGTTACAATCACCAGCTAAAATCAGGTTATCATGAGGGAGTTGCATTAGCTTTTCTGTAAGATGGGACCAAAAAAGGCAGTCACCTGTAGTCGGTGCATATATATTAAATAAAGCGAGAGGAGTCTTTCCAATCAATAAATCCGTAAGTAACCATCGACCTTTATCGTCAGTCTCTTGAGAAATAAGTTTAACATGGAGAGATCTGTGACAATGTGATAACGCCATTACGCTTGCCATCACCTGGAGAAAAGAAAACATCACCAACCCAGTCTCTCTTTAATTTCAAGGATTCGGATTCAGTGAGGTGTGTTTCCTGAATCATGGCTATATCGGCATTTAGTTTAGACAAATGTGATAATACACGTTGCCTTTTAATCGGTGAGTGTAAACCTCGGACATTCCAAGTAACAACATTTAATGTCATCTAAAAACCATTAAAAGTGCAAGCAAAATAAGACCAGATATAACAGCAACCTTGATAAAAAATGACCATAAAAGCATATAAATGAAGAAAGATATAGTAACATATGAAGAAAGAATCATGTAAATAAATAAGGAATTAACTTTGGAAAAACCAATTGGAATTAAACCAGATCCAATATATGCTGGATAGATGAAGGGAAACATCAGAAATGGGAAATTAGAGAAAGAGTAAGAAAAAAACCAGGAAAGGATAAAAAGCAGAGGACGAAAGAAAAAGGAGAGAGGGTATCCGTAAATCTAAGATAATAGCAGTTAAGAAAAATGGGGGGATAAAAATTGAAAAATAGATTTCCTTAGTTTGAGGAGTGACAGAGGAAATGGGAAAAGAAGATGATGCAGAAGAGAGGATCTCTGTAGTCTGAAACATAATAGAGAAAGTAGGAAAGGAGAATGATAGAGAAGAAAGATATGAAAGGTAGCAGATAGAGAAGTAAGATATCTTATAAAGAAAGAAGGGAAGAAGAAGGGAGGTAACCTGAAAAAGAAGAAGTAGAAAAACAAAAAGGGAAAAAGACATACCTACAAGTGTCCAAAAATGGGGGAGGGTGAAACCACATGGAAGGGCGGCACAGCCGGATCTCAAGGAGGGAGGCACAGGTATAATTGGATAATACAGGGTGCGAGACAACAGGCTGAACAAACAACGGGAATACCTATAAGAAGAAAATACAATTAAATTGTAAAGATTGACAACCAAACGTACATAATTAAAAACAGAACAATGAGAACAAAAAATAGCTGGAACAATCTGGAGAGGAAAATAAATACATTATCCAACAATGCGAAAGATAGAATGGACAACAACATTAAACAAATTATAACTAGTCAAAATGAGAGGTGGAAGCACCAGACGTATCCATAGTATCAGCTTTACAGAAATTGAGAAAACTTTTCAGTTTGAGAGGATCTTCATATGTAGTTGTTTTGTTCTTATAAGTGACCTTGAAAAGACAAGGGTGAAAGAGACCATATCTAGCACCAAGGTCACGAAGATCTGGTCTCATCTTCAGAAAGTCTCTACGTCGGTCTGCAGTGCTCTTAGCATAGTCTTGTGAGAAGAACAACGTGTGACCCATCCATGAGATACATGGTGATTTTTTAGAAGCTGATATGACTTTAAGGAGGTCCGTATATTCCAGAAAGCACAAAATGACTCCTCTTGGACGACTAGAAGCAGAAGTGCCAGCATGTTGACGACCCAATCTGTGTGCACGTTGTATGTTTAGAACTGTTTCCACAGGCAAACCCAACACCTTAGGTAGAAAAGATTTAAAGAAGGAGATAGGGTCTGCATCTTCCGTGTTCTCTGGCAAGCCATAAATGCGTAGATTGTTTTTTCAATTTCTATTTTCTAAATCGTCAACAAGTTTCTGTAGAATAGATACTTGCGATTGAAGAGCGTGTACTTTAGATTCAGTCACATTATAAGAAGAAACACTCTGCTCCACCGCAATGAGTCTCTCATCAAGTTGGGACCATCTGTCTGTCAAAAATTGAAGTTTTGAATTGGTCTCTTCCATAAAGGGCCATAGGGCCCGTATTTCTTCCAAGAGTAAATCCAAAGAAGCAGGTGGCGGTGATTTTGCAGGAGATGGAGGGTCTTTTTGAGCCTTTTAGAGTTAGCTTTGACTGAATTTGCTAGTGTAGGTACCATCGACTGTGTCTGTGAGGATGCACCAGGCTTTTGTGAAGAAGCAGACTCCATCATGGCAAATTTTGTGAAAATTGTAGAGTTCTTGATAAGTTTATTAGATGGAGATGAAATAGAGGAAGAAAGTCTCCGCAATCTCCCCATAAAATGAGTACAGATATTCCAAGAAAAATGTGTCAGATGATGGCGCAAAAAGCAAGTATAAGTGAGGGAAATTGGTATGAGATGAAGGGCAATTATAATTGAGAGCAAAAAAGATATCTGTTTTTGGAGATAATGTTTTCCAGCACACAGACCGATATCGAGCAGTGAAGAATATCAAGAGAGACCACGTGTGTAGTCACAGCAACACAAAAATTATCAGCGTTGCGACCGTCTTCGTGAGAAGAGATCTATGGTCAGTTCAAAAAAGTAGAAAAGCGGTGCAATAGCAGCGATAATATGTTCAGTAAGCTTAGAGTCCAGCCATGAAGAATTCAAAAGAAAGGAGATGGCATGTTAGATGTGACTCAAAATATGAATATGCGAAAAGCATGCGCAGTCGCAGCCGAGCAGTGGTTCATGAGAAGCAAAATAATAATGCTGCGAGAGGAAAAAATGACGAATTAAACAACCTGTACAGCCTTAATGACTTATGAGTGACCACCTTTTGAGGAGCGAGAGACTGTCAAAATAGACAAAAGGTACCTCCTTAGCCACAGGTTAGCCGGATCAAGCAAAATTCAGCCATGAGGTAAACATTCTGTGATAATCAATAAAAGCTCCCATTCATAGATATCTAGTACTTCTGTAGATTATGTGCCAATACGTGTGAGGACATAATAGACTGAACAGATGTAACAGCGTTTCCCACAGAAAGTAGAGGGGTTACGCGCTTGGCAACAATTTCCATATATATCCATGCACAAAGGTCAGTTTTGTTAACATCGTTAGTTTATCGCGGGTATTATCAGGAAACTGGATGCGAGCAGCCTCCGTTGTCAAGAGTTAGCGAGTCTGAAGGAATTAAAGTGGTGATAGGCGAAATGCGTGTACCGCTACAGGCAGCTTGAGGAGACGGGAACCTTCAGCGCGCGACCATAAAATGGCGGCCGCGCCTGAGGTGACAGCAGGGCTGCGAGAATACCTTTTACAAACGTTGCTGGCGAGTGTCCTGCAAATCCAAGATGATGTCGGGTGGTTCCAAAGATAGTAGCTGTAATTCATTCAGCTGACAGTTCACGGGGCTCGCATACCTCGGACATTTTCCGTGCCGGTCTGCGCAGCTCACGGGGTGTCCGCCATCTTCCGTGGGCGTCAAGCCACGCCCCCTCTCGGAGAAAATGATTTTTTGACCTTAGAGCTCAAGCTTTGTAGTACGGGACAATGAAATATCAAAACGGTGCACGCTGTGGGCTGCTACTGCTCATTTAATTATGTAGATGCCATTTGGCAGCTTGTGTGATAAAGTGAAGGAGCCCTTGAGAGAAAATAAACACGCTCTTGCCATGCAATAGTTCTTGCATTTGAGAGATTTTGAGCTATTGGCATTGTAAATGAAAAAAGCCTTTCATTTATGTGTTTAAAACACCTGCAAAAAAAAAAAGGCATTGTCATTTACAATACCAATAGGTCAAAGTTTTAAAAATTAGAGACCTATTGCATTGCAAATGCTTGTTTCTGCTGAGACCTAGCCACAATTACACCTGGGATTTGGCTGACTGGCTAGTGAAGGCACATTCTGAGGAGGAGATCTATGGGTCCACTGCAGCCTTGAAACCCGGTTAACTTAAGCAAACATTTTCAGTAATTATGTTACTTGAAAGGATCTACCAAAAGGTGCATGATTCCAAAAACACTGTATCAGAGAGTTGCCAAAATACAAGCGACCCAAGACAAGTATGATATTATAGCATTGATTTGTTATGCATATTCCTGAAATAAACATTAGGTGCCACAAAAACACAATTTAACTGGTTCAGTGCTCTAGTGTGCAAAAGTAGAGATGGAATAAAAAGAAACATATGCACAATTAGCAATGAAATCAGTGGCTGCTTAATTTCATTTAAAAAAAACTCATAGGTATATATCACATACAGCATTGATAAGCCTAACTGTGGATAAAGTACAAAGAAAATGAACATAGACATTTTGACTCTTGATGAGTAATTTATCACAGAAACATAATCAGGATTTGTCCACAGACTCTTCCCTCCTCTATCCTTCCTTGACTCACCTCAAACCTCATTCTACTACTGTGCTCTCCCTAGTAACCCTTTCTAGTTCTTCCCTCCTCTATCCCTCCTTGACTCACCCCAAACCTCATTTCTCTACTATGATCTCCCTAATAACCCTTTCTAGTCCTTCCCTCCTCTATCCCTCCGTGACTCACCCCAAACCTCATCTTACTACTATGATCTCCCCAATAATCATTTCTTCTAGACTCTTCTCTTCTCTATCCCTTCTTTATCCTATTCAATCAAACTAACAGATTCACACGTCCACCGCTCAAATTAACAACTTATATTTCTCTATACTACTGGGTTCCGGAGTAGCGCGCTACTCACCGAAAAGCGCTCCAATACCTCGTCAGGTGTAGTAAGCGCTATATAAATACAATTACAATTCCTGGGGCTGAAATCTGTAATAGCTGAATGTAGATGCAGGGACGCAGGCTGGAACTGCCACTTCTGGGCCACCTGCATTTCGACAGCTAAACCTGGCCAACTCGTAATTAAGGCCCTAATAGCTTGTTGAACTCGCCATCATCAGCTAGGTCCAGGACAGGAAAATACTAGCCTTCCGTTTCGGTTACTAGCAATATGTGGGCCAGAAAACCCACAGAACCAACCAATGACCCCTTCACCATGTTGGAGAGAATGCAAGATGGCACCTGATATAGGCCCGGCATACGTCTTTGATTCGTGGTGCGTCAGATCAAGGTCTGCGTCATGTAAGGTGAACACCAACAAGGGCGCAGTAACACCACGACGGACCGGGCGCCATGATCTGACTTTGCGGTCTCCTGACACCCTGTAATCAAGATATCTACATATGCCACAGTTAATGAGACGGCAGCTGCTCCCGCGCACTGTTTCAGGGGCTTAATCACGGATCCGCTGACGCGGCATCTTGCGAGGCATTGCTCAGCGTAGCGAACAGAAACCATACCGCAGAGACACCTCCCGCTGGGAGTTTGCACTAATTTAACATTTTTAACGCTTTCCCCGTGCTGCCGGGGTGTGTGAAGGCGCAAGGTCTTAAAAGACGACCATGAATGTTTCATGAGTAGGAATTACCTGTCCGGGCCGCGTTAAACCTCGCGAGCTGAAACAAATGCACCTGCTTACTGATCCGGGACAGTGTGGTTATTTCCAAAAATGTATCATATACCTGAGCATTCTTCATGCAGCAATCAGTGGACGCAATGTACTGATATGTTTCCTAGAAACAACAGACATTTCCTATAAACAAACCCTGGCTCCACATAATCAAACAGTTATTACAAATTCCGGCTCGAAAAGTATTTTTTTCTCAGATTCAGAGGAATCGCCATATTTTCCTTTACTCACGTTGTTCTGTTAATTTTAAGCAGCCTGAAGCCCCCTCTGGAGGCATGTAACGCATAAGAACTCAGCTATAATATAGCGTTATATGATATGGGATATCATTACAGTATATAAACTAACCAGACAACGTAACACAATGGAACATAACATGAAATGACATAACTTGTTAAGTGGTGGGGCCACTGAATCATACGCAATACAGAATGTCTACTGCCACAATGTGGCCAATATGTAGATGCAGAATTAAACATTCTACATACACATAAGAAGGTAGGTAGATGTGAAGTGAAGTGAAGAACAGTAAATCAAAAGACTTACAGAGCAGCTATGGCCCTGGTGACAGCACTCCAATGCCAGTCCCAAATCTTTCGTGTAGACTCTCTACCCAAACAACAACTAGCCACTAAAGCTGCTATATATTTTTATTTGTATTTTTGCAAGGAATTTTATATTTATGTTTTCTATTCAGTTATGGCCCTTACAGCCCTGAAGAATTCAACAAGGTGGTTGTGGCTGCTTGGATGTTTTTAAAGAAATATAAGAGGAATTAATAAAGAAGTGATGCATCTATTCAAGGACTAACATGACTTTATTGAACAAGCACTATTGAGGGCCCCATCATAAAAACTAAGAAAAATAAATATATGCAAATCTTGAGCATATAGTGGTAGGCAACATAGTGCATGCAACATTTTTCTGGGATGACATTGTTGACCTCGATGTTGTGAGCTACAGCGTATGTTGAGAGGCATATTATAAAATACAACCAATGACATGACCTCACGTGACATAACACAATATAACATATTAGCATGACATGCAATGGCATGACATAACTTTTAATCTACATTTGTGGTAACTCCCTGCCATGAACATGACAGAGAGACCAGTTTATTGAATTTGTCTGTCAATACCAAAGTTAAATCTAAAAGTTAAAAGCGCTTGTGCACCTTAGCCAGGGGAATCAAAATCTGAGGTGCTTCGGAACAGTTGCTTTCACTGAGTTTGTTTCTGTGAGTTCTTACTAATCCAATGGCGACTCAGCTCTTGCAAGTGATTGGTCTCTTACTGGCCAACTCTTTGCCAGGAGTTGACCCATCAATCTTGAGTCATAAGCCTTGCCCTATCAATCTTCGCGGTGCAATGGACAAGTCGCAGAACAGGTAAGACATTTTTACTTCTTTTCTCTCCAGCTGTTCTTTTATTATAGCTCGCGCGATCGTCTTCCTTCTGATGCCTTCTTACAGTGGGTAGATGAAGTGGATCAGGTATTCCTCAAGCACAACTGTCCTTGGGTGCTAATCCGGATTTCTTTTGCTTCGGAGTATAAATAGATGGAGGGCACTGCTTGTGGCCAGGGCAAGCAGCCTCCTTTCTCAGGGATTTGTCATGCTCTACAGGTGAGGGTGGATGTATTGTGAGACGTCAAATATCCCAGTTTGACCTACTGAGTGGAAGTTGCCTATGGCATCTCAATTTCTTTTTTGCTAGAATTGTTAACATTGCTTTTTCTCCATCCTGTTAGCTTTGTTTTGTGGTATGGACCGCACACTAAGCTCTACAGTCCATGTTGCAGGTCCAAGAAGGGACACTTCCTTTTGCCAGGCCAAAGCGTATTTGGCTCATGGTAAAATTACTCTTTTAGGTTTCATCACCTACATGGTTTTTGACAGACTTCCAGGATTTTAGCCCATATTTTAATGATGACATAAGGCATGTATCTAAGATGGGGCTGTACCCTACATCAAAATTCAGTTCAAAAGTGGGAAGCCTGCTGGGAGCATGATCAATTTCTTAAAGAGCTTTCTTTCAGGGGGAAAATTCTGTTTACATGTGATCAACAAGAGAAAAGGGCGGCATTTAATGTTGCCTTTAACTTTCCAATAGCCTTCATGATGTGTGCTTCCAGGTTCATGTTGCAGGTCTGGGTTACCCCCAGGTAAGCACAGGCACTGCCCTCCTCCAGCTTTAAACCACTAATGGTAAAGGCTCTCTCATGTCACCGATTTTTCCTGAAGACCATTGTCTTTGTACCCTTTGTTGTTTATTTTCAGGTAATTTGTTGTGCAGGGTTTCTCCATGGCTGCTAACTGAGCTCAAAGCCCTATTGCTGTCGGTACAATAGGGATAGAATCATCGGCATAGATTAGTGCTGGCGCCTGAAAGTCCTCAATGGTGGGCAGGGAGCCTTGCAGCATGTTTTTGTAGATGCCATTTTTATAGGGTTAAAATAGAAGTGTGTGGCAAGCAGGCATCCTTATTTTACTCTGCCAGATCCTGAATCTTTAGCCTGAAATAAGCAGGAGGGACGATTAAACAATTGTGCACTGTGGTTTTATGTATGTGTGCACAACATTTTCACTTTATTTTTTTCCCATGAAACTGTCCCTCTTTCTTCCATTATTCTTATTTACTGCCTATGCCATGTATCTCTTTCTCCTCCAGGCTTCTCAATTTGTATTCTTCTTTCCAACTCGCCATTTATTCCCACTCTGGCATATTTCTGGCATTAAGCTCTAGCACCTTGTGATCTTCGACACTTTGTCATCTTGTGTCACCTTAAGCATCCTGGGACGCTCACGATTCAAAATGTCCCTCTGTATGTGCCTCAGCATTGAGAGACCTACCACACTGTATCCCCCACAACAAAGAGCACCCAAATCTGTATTTCTCATTTTTTCCCAGCATGGCATCTTTAGTACTGTGCACTTTGTCACATATCACACTCAGGCACACCGTGTCCTACTTCATTCAATTACCCCATTCACAATGCCACTACATGGCTGTAAGTATCCAACTTCACTCAGTACTCTCAATTCCCTTACGCACATATACTTCCACAACAGGCATAACCATCGACCAAATTCCAGCCTCCTTGTCTTTCTAATCCAAAAAATGATTCTTCAATTGATAGTTTCAAAATGCATATTTTATGCCTAAATCCTGATATTCATAGCTTGTTCACCATTCTTTTGATTGGGTGACTTGTATCCTTCCACTGCTTACATTCTGAGAACTACTTTTTTCTTTCGTTCCAGAACTCTATGAGAGCCCTTTCTCTCATACCTCCTGTGCCCTCGAGTCTCCTTGCTTGTGTATTGCCCGTGGAAGTCACCGCTTCGGCCATGCTGGAAGAGGAGTCACCCATTCCCTGTAATTCAAACTGAAGCAGTTGTCTGGCTTAATCCTTTTACTTCAACCTAAGGTGGCTGAAGATTGCATTGCAGTTCTCTCTGCAGAGATGATATTATTATTATTAGTATTACTATTAGTAGTAGTAGTAGTAGTATTACCATTAATACCAATAATAATAAAAAATGTATAACAGTTTCATCGAAAGTGCTTACACAGAGCAAAAATAATAGTATGTTTATGTATTGTGTTTTTAATGCAAAGTGTTTTATATTGAACATTGTAATATACAAATATTATTACACAATCAAAATTGGTACTCGATTTATTGATCTTGGAAGGATGAAAGGATAAGTGAACCCTGACCGGATTTTAAGCTACAACCAGTAGATCACATATATTTCTCAACAGCTAGTGCTCAACTTACTGAGTGGCTTATTAGGTATCTTGTGTGTAGAGGAAGCTTGCACTGATGCTGTGCTTGTGGTACCTTTGTTGGCTGTTTACTGAAACGTGAGAAGCTCTTTTCACTATACAAAATGACAAAACGTTGACATTATCAAATACTTAATTGTAAATCGTGGGAAATAAGTTAGTTCGAATCATAGGAAGTAAATTTATGTTGGTAACGAAGATGTTAATACTCTTTTCTCATCAATCCCTTCCAGTTAAACAAATGTTACTCCTGACCAGTACCCGAAAGTAGAGGAGAGACCAGACAAGTGTGTCATGTCAATAGCATGAAGAGGTGAAACCCTTGATCTAAGACATCTAAATGACAGTTCGTTCACTAAAGTGATACCCAGAGCATGTGAAATAAAAACTAGGCCTGGTTGAGAAAACTATCTGGTATTCTCTAGATAACCCTAAGGATTTAAGACGTTTTAGCTCTACTGCAATGAGGTAAAAATACAATAACATGCAGGGTCATCAATAGTAGAGAAAGATCTCTGGGCCTCAGTGCACACTTCATTCAGAAGAATAAAATATTTCGGATTAGAATCTCTTTTCTTGGGCTCTCTGTATTCCCACAATATTTTCCCATATGTACATCCACTTAGTGCATTAATCTAACCTGTACTTACTTGATTTGTAAAGGGACCCCAAAGGATTTCGCAGGAGCTGGACAACAGCGCTGCTGAATGCCACGGATGCTAAATACAAGGACTGCCTGTATTGATTCCACTCTATGCCTTTTTCCTCCTCCACCCCAAATTTCCTGTCTCGTTATTAGGTCGAGCCTGGGCAGCGCATGCGCTGCTCTGCGAGGCATGCTGTATTGAGGAATGGAATTAAGCTCCGCCCATTTCTCGCCCATCTTCTCAATTGGCTTCTATTACAGTCCTTTTAAAATCGTTGCTTTTCATTGGTGAATAGGCGTACTAGTCCCTCCTTGGTACAGCCTTGTCTGCATTTGGAACCTCCCATAACAACTGAACTTTTTACTTGTTGTCTTACACGGTCTACTTTATCAAGTCGTTGAGCACTATTTTCTTTAATGGTCTTCCCCTATTCCACCCACGATGTCGCTCCCGCTTTTACACGGTTGTTATTAATGTATTTTTTAATTTGCAGCGCTGTCCGCTTTCACCTTGGCGCCCGTGCCTCTTTATAATTTAATTTGCAGTGCGGTCCGCTTTCACTTTAGCGGGCACGCTTATTTATTTATTTAACTTACACCACGGTCCGCTTTCACTTTAGCGGCTGCACTTCTTTATTTAATTAATTTGCAGCATGGTCTGCTTTCACATTAGCGGCCGCGCTACAGAAAATCTTTCTTTTTTTAAGTGAAAGCCTCCCATACCGCACTTTCACTTTAATGTTGGCCGCGCCCCTTTCTTTAGACGCTGCTCACTGTAACCTGAAAGGGGCGTGGTCACTATGGAATTGGTCTCACATTTGCGAGAGTTTGATCTATCGGCATTAGAAATGACAATGCCTTTTTTTATATATGTGTTGCTTTGAAAACACATAAACAAAAGACATTGTCGTTTACGATGCCAATAGCTTAAACTCTCGCAAATGCAAGACCTATTGCATTGAAAATGCTTGTATTACTCCCAGCCTCGTTTTCACCTCTACCTTCTTGTCGTTGTTGCTGGTTTTCTTTCACTTCCTCCTTCCTTCTCCCTTTCCTGCCTTTCTCTCTCATCCTTTCGGTCAAAGTTTGATGATGAGAAATAAATTCAGGTCCTGAAAAAAGAGTCCCGGTTCCCAATGCCTACAACCACCGGCAAAAATTAAGAACTGCTTGTAACCTAGAGAGGAGGGCGAAGGATGCACCTGGTGGATCCTGTGCACGTTAGAAGGGATGAAATGCATGAGCAATGGAGGCGGGTGCCCTGCTGTGGTGTGCACACCAATACAGAGCTAGCTCCCACCATGCTTGTACGGGTTTGAAACAGTCAACACTCCTCCTGCAGGCAGGTGGGACACGAGTTTGGAAAATGTTTCACTGAAAGCTGTCAATTATCGAATCTTTGGAAAGTCTGCGGGTAATTGGTGTCTTTATTTAAAAAACAACTCAGCAGAAAAGGGCAGGTTTTCCTTGTTTCCCTACAATTAAAAAATTTTGTGGTTTGGATATAACTTGATTTGGAACCGATTTTCCAAGTTCAGGTTGATGGAACAAGTGTGCAAGACAGGGCTAGGGATCAAAATGTGAGTGGGGGGGCATTGTTGCCACTGTGAGTGCATTCTGCTCTTGGCAGATCGGTTTGACTTGGCATGTGTGGCTGGCTTTGTGGCAAGAGGCACGGCCAGCTTCTAAGGCTGGGTGTGTGCTGGAGCCTGTTTAGGAGCAATGAGGTCTGAGGCAGATTGGCTTTGTGACTTATGAATTTTATTTTTTGTGATTTTTTTTAACAAGAGCCTTTGGAGTGAGGGACTTGTGTGGTACTAGGTAATAGTGAAGAAAGGGAATGGAAGTAATGGAATGGATGCTGTGCCTGCGCATGAACTGCTGTTTTGTATCCATCATCACCAGCACCATCCTCATCACAAAGCACCAATGGTAGACCACTGGATAAAGTGATGACAATCACCAGCAGTAATTGGGTGCCAGACTGCGTATGACAGGAGACTCCATGTTGCACATCACTTCAGTTCACAAACCATTGAGATGTCATTCAAACTCCAAGTTTTGCCATTTGCAGAAACCACGACTTCTGAGACCTCTTAGCTACATGCTGGACATGGTAGCACAACAATGCCAATTTGTTTTTTATTGTTGCATTATTAGAAACTAGAACTGGGATTGCCCTATTCTTCCTACAGTTTTTGTTGTACTGGATAGTATCAGAGAGCACAAATGTACACCTCACTACAGACATGTGGACAAGTGTGTAACACAAAGATGATTTGACAGTGACCATTCAATTGTTGTCCTAAGCCTCCGACAGTGCAGATACACCAATCACCCACCATGTAATCAAGCAATGCAATGTCTGCTGAATTGACAGAGTGTCACACATAAGGTGCCATGGGTGGAGCTTTATCTAGAGGATGTTATTCTGGAGCGGCTTGTGGATACCTTCCTGGGGTTACGGTGTAGACAAAGGCAGCAAAATCATTGCAGCCTGGAGCTCACACACATTAGACAAATCAAAAAAATCCCTTGCTTCCTGAAGGATCACCCTATTACAGACAGGATGACGTGTGTTCTTGAGATCTGCTCATACTTTAACCGATCCTACACTGTGTGTAAAGTCTTGCCCCATTACCAGGCAAGGTGCCGTCCTCTCCGCTGACAAACGTAGATATAGGTAGTCGGTCTGTAAAACACAATATCGAACATGGCACTCAGCACAGCAAATAACACACACAAATTCAGGAGATGACTCACAACCCTAATGCAGACTGTTGATCCTGCACATCAACAGTGGTAGCCTGCAAGCTCTGCTAGGGGCACAAAACTGCCTGCTCTAATCCTGCTGATCAGAACATGAACCACCATACTTCCTCAAACCAAATGCCATTGGTCCCGTCAACTCATTCATACCTGGAGCCAGCTTATCGAGGTCACCACCGTTCGCGTGACGGCAAAAGGATCTCACCCTGGAAATGTAAACATGATCTAATAAACAGCCACATCCACTCTGCAATTAGGACTGGAGAAGGACAAGGTCCATGAAGGAGGTCAGACACTACAAAAAGATCCCATAGACTTTATGGGATATACTACATTAATTTTCTGCAACTTTTTCCGTCCCAAATATGCTACCTGGATATCTTTGTCAGACAACTGTATGACGGAAATATTGCGCCCTAAATTTAATTTACAAAAAATATCGCCCCATTGACATTAGTAACAGAAAATCTACTCCCAAGGGGACGTTATTTTTTTTTAAATGATGTTTAGAACTCAGACATTATTTCTGTACACGGTATTTTGACATACAACCCAAAAAATGAAGTTTTGCCCCTGCAGTCACCAGCCACCATTGCATACAAATAGCCATTGCCTGGCAAAATATACCAAGAGAAGTCTATTTACTTGGTGACAGCTATCCTCAAGAAATCACTAAATTATGAGCCATGATAATGTAATATAAGAAAACATAAAATCCCTCATACATTTGATGCGCATTCAATGATTGTCCGTATCCCTCAGCCAGGCTCTGAACAGTAAAGAAAATAAGATTTTAGAGTTACACGTAAGATCATGTGCAGGTCAAAATAACATATTTAATTTAATTTGTGGTGCACAAAACGTGCAAAACTGTCATTTGATGAATTTGTAAAGTCTATTGCTACACTCAAGAGATTGGAAAGTGTTAAAACAAAAAGTATTAGACCAAAAAATCCAGTAACAATTTGGATTTTGGTGGTAAACCTATAAAGCTACTTTTGTACGGGGAAAAATTACACGAAAAACAAGTTTTGTCAGGAAAACATGCTATAAAAATGTTTGTTGTAGGAAATGGTGCCCGATTTTTCTGAGGGAATTTAATTTTGAACACCCCAAACATTAAAGACTAGACTGAATTCCCCTAGTCTCCCTACAGTTTTTGTTGCACAGGATAGTGTTTCTGAAGTATGTATTTGACTTGCTTCTATTCTGGACCACAATAAACCTGCAACAATAGGATAATTATAGGAAAACTGAGCTCGATGAACCTTGTATTTTTCAATTAAACGTTCAGAACTTTGTGCCAATCATATGAAATGTCAAGTCATTCAAAACCTTGCTGTCATGGCAGTGATGTCTGGCTACACCCCGGGCTTTAAATGTGCTGTATTCATGCCTACATGTATATCTAACATCTACTTGTGTTTCATGCAGTCACTAAGGTTTTTTTGTCTTTGCGTTTAGAGTTAACGACATCGGTTTGAGTATCAATAATTGGATTTACTAAATTTGCCCGCTAAAAAAAATCCGATATCAGCACGGTAATTAAAAAAGTGTTTCCTTTTGGGGACAGTTTTTTTTAAATAGAGAAAAGGTCACCGTTTGTGAGGCTGCCAATCACACACAATCTGAAGAAACCGGCAGCATGTGACAGCATAATTATATCTCAAAACATACAACTATTCACGTTAAAAGACAGCTAGTTCATAACAATGACATTCTTTTCTATGGACTTCTTTCACAGGTGTATCCCCTTAAACTAAAACACTTTAAAGTAAATTAGGATAGTGGCTTGACAGTTTGGAGACCTGAAAGGGAGCTGGGGTAAGTTTCTGCCAAGCTGCATTTTGTAAGAAATGTTTTGCTGAAGGAATAGTACAAATGATCAAATTTCTCTTTTCTGAAATCCAGGTAGAAACTAAAACAGACTTTGTAAAAGTTGACACAAAGGCCTCTTGTCTTTAGAGTCAAGTACCAGATTGAATTACTGGACGCATATGATTCTGCAATGCCTGCAGGTGTCCAGAGTTCCTGCAGGGAGGCTTATCTTGTAAAGCTGCAGTGTTGTCATGCTTCTTGGATGGAATACATTTTTCCATATCAGTGGATAGCAAAGTCTGCTCCTCTACCGTATTGAGGCAAAACTTGATGAAGCCAATAGTTTTGACCTTTGTTTACAGAAATATTTTTGCAAACTTCAATAATAGTGTAAGTTTGTGCACAACAATGGTACAGCAGGCCGGCAGTAGTGCAGGTGGTAAACGAGGACTTCAGTAAAAAGTTGGCAGAACTGACAGGTCACTGGTGGGCACCAATGACTGCAGAGCTCCTGCCAACCTGAGGGTGGGCAGCAGGCCACAGAGTCCCCTGACACATGATGGTGAGTCACAAGCTGCAGTGTCTCTAGTGGGGTGCCACAGTTATACGGCACACTCGTAGTGCGGGCATAGCATAAAGTGCCATATGTGGGGTGAGGGACAGGCTGCAAAGACCTTTTCTGGGGTGGGTGGGAGGGGCAAGAGCTACAGAACCTCTGGTTGTGGGTGGGAGGCATGGGTTCCCATGCCCCTGGCTGGCTGCAAAGACAGCTGTAAGCCTGATAGCAGCAGTTCCCCTGGTGAAAGCTGAAGACACACGCTGAAGTACTTCCGGAGCAGGCTGCCCTCATGCAACCGTTAAAGACAACGCAAACAAAAATGGTGACTTCTGCCTATATATATCCGTCCATTCAATCTCGGCAAGCGAGAAAAAACACAAATCAACCCAGGACTGTGCTCACCTACTGTCTCCTTGAACACTCATTTCATCCAATTACCTCAATAATGATGAAAAAGAGCAATAAACCGCCTTTCTTGTTGGATTGCATCATGCTCAATGTAAATTCACAGCGTGCAGATGTCAGTTAAACACTTCTAAGTGCTGGAGACGTGCTGTCAAAACAAAGGTTTGCAGTACACCCTTGTTCCTCTAAGCCACCCTGAATTAAAAAATTGTGAAGGTCAAAGTTTGCCTCAGGCTGTTAGGTGTCTAGACAAAAAGTGTTCACAACTCCTCACCTGGAACTTTGACATTTTTACATTTCTATACCAGGTGGTTGCCTCTCACCAAGCACTTTGAAGTCCATCACTGTGGTGACTAAGGTGGCAGGCATCTTATTGGTTCCTACACTTTTAAGAAAATGGCGCTCTGATCAGGAAGTAAGGTGCTAACAAGCTTTGTTAAAGCCAATAGGTGTTGGTTTAATGTGCTAACTCAAGGGAACCGATTTTGTAAGTGGTTGTGTCTGCATGCTTTAGCACGACACCCAAACCCATAACACAGGTGAGTGTGCTTATATCATTGTTCTGTCTGTGAATTCACTTGTATTCACAGCAAACCTGTCTCCATTAATCAAGTGTCTGCCTTGAAACAGGAACAGTATAGGAGTACGTCATAGTCACCACATGCAGTATAGGAGTGCATCATAGTCACCACATGTCCCTCATTATATTTATAAAATGTGTGCACTTATGTTACACTTGGGCCACTTTGTGTGTTTATTTATACTAGCGTTTGAAGTATATTAGTGCACATGTGTTACCTCATAATTTGCATGCAGTGATGCTAACAGTGTGAAGACATGTTTCACTTTATGTTGTGTGATCAACTGTAGAAACTCATGGTGTGTCGATACATAGTGCTGGGCACAGTGTATCAATCATGACAGTATAAAAACAGTGTGTGCAACTATGTTTCCTAATGGGATGGGCAGTGCTTAGATAGGGTGAGTGCCCTTGTTGCATGATGGTTTGCATACAGTGATTCAAACACAGTGTGCACCTGTGGAGTGTGATGAACTGTCTAAACATGATTGACTGGTGTATGCGCTAATCACTAAACAGTATGTCAACCTCTGCCACGTTGTTCTGTGTGAAGACAGTGGGATTAATATACTGTGCACACCTGTGTAATCAGGCATGTGAAGCTGTGTCTTTCATCTAATTCCTTACTGTGTACATGTGCAGATGTGCACACTCATGATCACTATATCATGCCTATACAGCAGAATGAACCAGATATACACTGCACAGCTGGATAAAACACTGCATGAACGTTTGTCTCTGTATGGTGTTTCTGCAGCAGTATCGAGATGTGATGTATGTACGACTGTCACCGCATGTTGTGTAAAAAGACAGGACAATGCTATCTTTTTATATGTGGAGGCTCCACACTCGTAAAGATACTACTCGTGAATCCCTTTGTGAATAGCAAACAATCTTAAACGTACACAAGAGTGCACGTTTACCTTTGTAAATCAGGCCCACCATGTACCTCTGGGGGAGAGAGGCCTGCTGGATGCCAAGATCATAAGCAGGAAAACCATGGACGGGGGTTTGAGCATGTGTCCATGTCTGCGTCTAAAGCAAGGATTGGAGTGTTGAAGAAAACTAATAAGGAGGTGGAAGCTGAGGGGGGCTGGGAAAAGGGGGGCAGGATAAGAAGCAGCTGGTGCATCGACAAGATGCATTAGCGGGGAGGAGGCTTGTGTGGAAAATGACAGGAGAGGGGCTCTTCAGAGGAGCTGGTGGAAAGAAATTCGGGACTCTGATGAGAAGAAGGATGGGGATAGGAAAAGGGGGCTTGGGATTATAACGAGGGTCAGTTAGATAGGTCCCACTGGTACACGCACGCACCTGCAATCACACCTGTAAAGGTTAATGCTCGCGGAAATACTGCATTGAGTTATTTTAACTGTGAGCAAGTCTGCTCTCAGTGGGTGGACTGTAGGTCCAACCTCCTGTTTCCTAAACACAAGGTTTGGTCTGCATCCCATCTGAAATCCCTTTGAAGCCAGCACTGTGTTCCTCCACAGAAGTCACCTGTCCCGTGTTGAATCATATTCAGTAACCCTGGTGAGTGTCTCAGGACAAGCTACCTTACTGAAGGCCAGCCACGGGTGGCTCAATGTGCTGGGACAGACAGCCCCATGAGCAGAGCTTCACATTAAGCCCTCACGTAAGCTTTATCCTACAACAGTTGATTCTTCTAAGTGTTCTTGTGTTGCACACATTGATCCCGTAGACCACTACTACTTACCGTGTGGAATGAATCCTGTTTGAAGCAACTCCTCATTGTACAGACTCAGGAACATGCTACTACTGACAGGTTCATTGTCCCTCTCTTTGGTGTAGATATGTGGGAGCATCTGTGAAACTGAAGCCTTTATGCAAGTTTTCTCCTTCCACAGTAGACTAACCATATTAGCGCCTTTGACGCCTCCGGGCATTTGTTCGTGCTCTATAAATTGCCAAATCAAAATCAAATTCTCAACGGGGTTAGGATCAAGCTCACTCTTTCTGTTTGCGGAATGACCTTTTGAATTCATTGAAGTCTAGCTAAGATTTCCTCTGACAGATGTCACCGGTATATCAACCCCGCTGTCCAGTTTTACCTCTATTCTCGAAGAAGGCGCCATGTACAAGGTACAAAGCTGCATCCATATTTCCAGGGCAGGCTCAGAAAAGGCTCAACTATATGAGGTGTCCTTCTGAGTGGTTTACATATATTCTTCTTATGTTCCTCAAGTAATGTTCACCTTCTCCTCATTTAATGTTGAATCTCCAGGCCTCGCTCATCATTGCTTTTCATATTTACCACATGAAATCTCAGGAGTTCTTGAACATATAACCAGCTCTGCATGTGGTACAATAGGTCTTAAATCTCCTGACAATATTCTTGCATTTTCTTTGATACTGACTCCTCCTTGACCATTTCTATCTCCTCTGAAGAAACCGAAATATGTACGTGAATAAATAAATGAAGTCAAAGCAAATGGCCAGACTTGTCATTTTCACTTTGCAGCGTGTAGATCGGTTGTTTTGACTTCTCAGAATTCTCTCATTTTGTTCATACACCTTAGTGGGTACCTAAGAGTCTAGAAGGAAGCAGAGTCACAAGCTCATGTTCAAGTCCACACATTGATATCAAAACACGATAGACACCAGCTCAGTGCTTAATAAAAAGCACGGGGGCAAAGGTTTACTTAGAAACTCCCCACCAGCACTTGCAAGTGCCAGGTTTGATGAATACTGCGTCAGTCTATTCTTGATTCCACCTCGTGCATCTTTATTCCAACCCCCTTCTAAACTTTCTGTCTCTTTATTTCCACTTGTGGGATTTTATTTCAGCTGTGTGTTCTCTCTTTGTGACTTGTTCCTTTTCTTTCTTTCCCTCCTTTTTTCTTTCATTTTTGCTTCTCACTCTTGCTGTGGGTCAAAGTCTAATGATAAACAAAAGTACTCGTTCGAAGAAATGAGATCCAGGGCCCACCACATGCAACCACCAGCACAAATTAGGCACCTGACCTGTAAAGCAGAGTTTATAAACACTTAAGATATGTTTTTTATGTCTTTCACCTATTAGTTGTGACGCTGAATTCCAATGAATAAGGATGACCATAGACTCAAAGGCCACACTAACTGACACCACAAAGGGGGACGGAGGGCAAAGAAAGGCTGGTTATAGAGTCTAAACTCCCCTCTTAATCTAAATAAAGATTTAATGCACGCATGACAGCAGTGTGAGGTGCAGTGGTGGCTGGCAGGGAACGTGGGTGGTGGAGCAGGGGGAGGGTGGGGGGAAAAACAAACTATAAAAAAAATCACTTACCTCTTCATGGCCGCTGTCTCTCCTCCTTCATTGCTTCTCTTCCTGGTGAGTCCTGGAAGCAGGAAGCACACAGGCTCCCCTAAGCCAATCACAACGCTGCAATGCAGCGGTGTTATTGGTCGGAGCGCCGTGGTTCGGCGCTTAGACGGGGGACTATGAGCCTGTGCATGTTCCCCACCAGGCTGTGTATTACAGCCTGGTGGGAATCTGCAAAGTGCGCACGACTGTTTGGCTGGCCCAAGACGGCCAGCCAAACCGTCATACACACTTAGATTGTGCCCACCACTCCTCCCCGTGTCCCCAGCCCAGCCCCACCTCGCTCTAACTTAGCCCCATAGCTACGAAAAATAAAATGTTAATAACCATGTTATTATCATTTTTTTTTTTACTGCTCTGAGAGCAGTGGGATGACACTCCTCCGCCTCAGCGGAGGAGCCGCCCCTGGTTAGGTGCAGGTACTGGAGGACTCTGTGAGGAGCCAATAATGTTGGCAATTTTGACGAACTGGCTGAACTGGGCAGAGTGAGGAGCCGGCACTGGTGGGTAATGGGAGGATATGTCAGTGGTTGGCTGTGGGAGAAGCTGCACTGGAGGACAATGGATAGAACTGGAAGAGGCGGGCACAAATAGGAGCAGGCAATAATGGGCAGCATGAAGAGATGCTTCAGTGGGAAGTGGAACTTGTACTGATGGGCAGGATGAGAAACAGGCAATGACTGGCAAGAATGGTCCAGTGTCATGAATTGCCTGGCTGATGCAGAAGAAACCATGAATGAGGTACACTTTGCCACAGGCAACCCGTGTAGAGCTTGAAGGGCCAGGGAGAGATGTTCGCCCATATGCAGGTGCAGAAGTTGTTATGTGGTGGCATTTTGGATTCTCTGGCGTCTGCAGAGATATAACATCACCAACGTACATAACCAACACCCGAGAGGGCCAAAACAATAATGGTCTGCTCCCTGAATGGGAACATATGCCATGCATAGATTAAATAGAATTATTGTGGCCTAGAAGGAGAATTTATTCACTTGATTAACCTTCATCCTTATGCTGCCTTTTTAGGTCGAGCCTGGGCAGCGTATGCACTGCTCTGCGAGGCATGCTGTATTGGAGTATGGACTTGAAGTCCCTCCCACTCTCCGCCCATATTTGTCATTGTCCTTCGTAAATGCTGACTTCTGATTCCTTAAAAGGCTTGTTATTCCCTCCTGAGTACCACCTTGTCTTCAGTTGTAACCTCCCATGAGGTCTGTTGTTACACGGTACGTCTTATTTAGTCTGTAAGCACTATTTTCTTTAATGCGTTTCTCCTACTGCAGGCATGACATACTTGCCTGCACCTTTCAGCGTGACAAGCGCGCTTTCACTTTCCAAGCAGCCCGTGGTGGTCGAGGTCTCGCATTTACAAGAGTTTTAGCTAATGGCATTGTAAGTGACAATGCCTTTTATTTATGTGTTAATTATCAAAACAGATAAATAAAAGGCATTGTCATTTACAATGCCAATAGCTTAAACTCTTGCAAATGCGAGACCTATTGCATTGCAGATGCTTGTTTTTTCTAGGCCTCAGACTTGAGATTGGAGCCACTCTAACTGGTGGTCAGAATAAAGTATGCAGGTCCACATTAAGAGTATTCAATGAATTACCCCTGCACTGTAACTCATTGTAATCAGTTTAGTGAAAACGAATGGGAAACAGTCAATAAAACAACTTTTCTACATAGAGTATACATTGTATTAACCATCCCTATACGGTACAAAATACCCTGTACCTGAGAGCCCTAAGTCACAATCTACAAAAGCTGGATCAGCATTCACTCTTTCATCAGGGAACTAAGGCGAAACTATGTGAAGTTAGCACACAAGCCTCTCTGCATACCTTATCTTCAGTAACTGTATGGTTTCTGAGATCAGATATGTGCCATATGTGTCCCAGCGCGCTAATGATTTCTATTCATGGCAGGCAGCAAACTCAAGAAAGGCGTGGATCACAGGAATTTATTCGTAAAATTTTCCTCAGAAATTTCAGAGAACACCAGTTGGAAAAAAACAGTTCAAAGTTTGGAGGAAGAGGCTGGGCAAACTGAAGTGAAACATCTCTTGTGAATAACAAATCTGGGCAGCTCAGGGGATGGGTGAAGGTCATAAACTCACAGCACGCCTAGAAGCCCCCAACATCAAGGCCCTCGTGACAGGCCATGGAAGGGAACAAATCAAAGACTTTTTATTTGATCTATTTATTCGTTATTTTGTAGAGTGCAGACTCCATCCCACCAGGTTTCACACCACTGTACAGAACAAGAGTTGGCAAAGCAAATGGGTCTCGCCTTTAAGAACCACTGGCTTTGCCAATAGTTTTAAGCGATGCTATGCAGCATGGCGAAAGAGGAAACCAAAAAAAAGTGCTATGACACAGCTGCTGCGCCCGTGTCACTTTGTAGGTGCACGCACTAAGTACCTACAAAATGCACGGGTGCTTTTTTTCGTTTTGTCTACTATTTCAAGTTGGATTGGTAAATTTTCAAAAAAGGTAGCGCTAAACAGTTTTTTTCTTTAAAAAGTGGATGCTGAAGGCAACAAGGAGAGCAGATGCGGACACAACATGTAGGCTGCGAGAGGGTAGAGCATCGTGGAGGATGGGGTTGGAAGCAATACGGAGAGTGGTGGAAGAAGTAGACAACAATGGTGAGAGAGAGCAACGTGGAGGGTGGGGGAACTGAAGCACGCGGGAGAGAGAGAGAGCACAACATGGAACGGGGAGAAGCACATGGATAAAAAAGCAATGCAGAAGGAGAAGCACAAGAGGACAAGCATAAAATGGAGGGGGTGGGGGAAAATCACATGGGCGAGAGCACATTAGAGCACAGCGGAGGGTGAAGAGAAGTACTCGAGGGAAACTGTTGGAAAACACATGCAAAAGACAGTAAAAAGGAGTGCCTGAAAAGTAATCAATGGAAGCGCACAAGTAATGAGGCCTTGCTCCAGGAGAGGTACAAACACGAGAAGAGGAAGTAAAGCTCATGCAAAAAGTATTTGAAGCAGGATTGACTGCATTTGTAGGTTGCTTTATCAAAAGCATGCCCCGTAATGCGATGAACACTATGTTTTCTTATTCCCAATGCACAACAATTAAATGCAAAAGGGAATCAAATATGAAGGTTATGCAAATGTTAATCTGCCCAGCGAGCACTCGCCTTAGGGCTAACAGCAACATTCTACCACATAGTTCTTTCTAAACGTTCACATATTGATTTTCATAGAATAGGCCAACAGGTTGATAGATTGCTATAGACAACATGGGTGGTAGCAGGGTGGTGGCAGTGGTAGGGTGGTGGTGGTGGTGGTGGTGAGAGTGATGGTAGGGTGGTTAAGGTTGTTGTGGTTAGGGTGGTGGTGATGGTTAGGGTAGGGGTGGGGGTGGTGGTTAGGGTGGTGGTATGATGGTGTTTGTGGTAGGGTGGTGGTGGTAGAATGGTGGTGGTGGTGGTAGGGTGATGGTGGTGTGGGGAAGGTGGTGGTAGGCTGGTTAGGTTGGTGATGATGGTGGTGAGGGTGGTGATTGTAGTAGAGTAGAGGTGGTGGTGGTAGGGTGGCGGGGGTGGTGGTAGGGTGGTGGTGAATGTGATGGTTTGGATGGTCATTAGGGGTGTGGTTAGGGTGGTGGTGGTAGGCCAAATTAAACTTACTCGATTGCTTTCTGATGGTACCCAGCAGCACCAACTGGTGATCTCTGGCAATATAGTCAGTTACCCTTGCACTGTTTTCTCAATGCCAATGCTGTGCAATAGAAAAGCATCTTTCAGTAGAAAGTAATCGTAGCTCTGAAAAAAAAGCCCGAAGCAACACAGAGAACGAGTACATGTATAAGACTGCTGGGAAGAAAATGCACTCTAGTTGAGTGCTTAGATAAAAAGAAAAAACTAGTGCCCGACTACAGGATCAGTGGAAGTACACAAGTACTTGGGCCATGCGTCCGGATGGTGACAAACACAAGAGGCAGAAGGAAAGCGCACACACATGCGACCGAATGACAAGCAAGCAAATGACAGTGCAATGAAGTCAATCATTGGTAAGCAATGGGCAGGCTCCAATCCCCCTACAAGTTAACAAAATGTAGTTGCGTGCAACAGAGCAAGAGCATGCACTATCTCAGCGAGACATAAAAAATGGGTGCAACCACCAGGCAGAGCTCAATCATGCATTGACTAGTAGCATAACAGAGAAAAGTATGTACAGTGCAACTTTGGTCAAGAACTACAAAGGTAAAGGACTGCAGTATACAGGAGGTATGTAATAGTCACCATGAGAGTAGTGGGCTATACAAGATTGCAGCAGCATATAGAATGCGTTCAGTACAATAGTGACATAACTAAGTACGAATGTGGAGCAGCAGTGAGTAAAGATCATTGACTTGAAATATAATACAAGCAGTGTCAAGAAAGAGCAATTGGTGCAGCAGAAGACCTTCGATTTAAGGTTGTTTCATGAGAGAACACCCAATGGGAAGGTGTTGTTGACGGCAGTACAGAATTTTTGAGAAAAGGTAGGAGAGATTGGATTGGTAGAATGAAAGAGAACACCATTTGTAAATGATAATCATGAGGTGTAGAGGGGGAGAAGATTACAGAACAAAGAAAATAATAATGAGTGGCACCTCATTTGCTCAATGAGTTATGAGGGGATCTCTGTTGTGTTATTCCATAGTATTAGTTCTTCTTATCCCAGTGGTCCATCTTTCTCCATGGAAGGGTCACATTTGTGTCCTTGTAAATGATGGAAGATTATTTTCCCTGTCCAGAAAAAGTCCTCAGCACTTTTGACTACTAGTGAGATAATATTATCTGTGTGATTAGGCACCTGCCTGATTCATGTGGAGGAAAACTTCATTACTCAGAGCCATGTCACTGGGAAAGTTTCAGGTTTCAATATATTTTACATTTTGTAAACAGCATACAAAAATCTAATCAGTCTCTAGGTACCCGAATAAGAGGTTTTAACATTATGGAACTTGGTGGTACTCATTTCAACAACCTCGGAATTTTAGACGTCCTTTAGGAGTTGCCAGGGGTGGCAGCTGGGACCCCTGGCACTGCCTTTGTGAACCCAGTCAGCTTGTCCTTATGGAAGTCGGTTGGGGCTTGACTCTTTGTTTTCTGTCATTTTTGTATCACACTGATAGTGAATCATATTACATTTTTCACTATTAGTATAATAAGCTAAGTACAATCAGCTTGAATATGACCTTCTCTGGCAGTTGTGGTGGGTAAAAAATGCTTTTAAATGTATGCTGTGAGCATGCTTGCGGGTGAGAGTGTGTTTACATGAGAGAGAGGGTGTGAATGTGTGTTTATGTGTAAACGTGTGTGTGAATGAAAGTGAAGGCAAAGGGTGTGTGATGTCACATCCGCTACCCCTGGCATTTTGGTGAATTGATGTCCATGCCCAGATTAACTGAAAAAGACTAAATGAGTTCTAATAGGGTTCAAGCCTATAATTTGCATGACAAGCCAGAGTCACTGGCATAGAAAGGCCAGTGGCTGTGGGTATAAACAAAGTTCTAGAAGCAAGAACGCTTTTCAGCATATCGACTCATGATTGGTTGCCAAGGTATATATCCAGAAATGCAGATAAGGTGGCTCAGTACGTTTTCTGTGCTACAAAGATAAAGATAAAGAATTGATATAGAAAATCTGCCGTTTCTACAGGGTCACCCCAGATTTTTTACCTATGCGGGATCTTATATTTTTGCTGGCTTTAGAACTCTGTGCACTGTAACCCTGCTAACCACTACCAAGGTGCATGTGCTCCCACTTTAAACAGGGTCAAATTGACATATTCCTAATTAACTTACCCATAAGTCCCTAGTATATGGTACAAGGTGTACACAGGGCATGAAAGTCAAGTGCCACTGGTGGACTGCAGCATCTATTGAGTCATCCAACACAGTGGCAGAGCACAGCTTCAGACCTACCCTGGGTAGCCTGACTATACGAGGGCAAAACATGTGCTGAGAGCTGTCAAATGAAACCCTTTTTACAGGTAAAAACTCCCATTTAAATATTAATAAGTCAACCGCACAGCAGGATGCATGGCATTAAAAAGTAGGACATGTAGAAATTAAATGTTAACATGTCCTTACAGTGACTATCACCCGAAAGCAATTTTGCACTGTGGCAGGCCTAGCTGTCCTATGTAAAAAGCAAGAGTACATATGGGACCAGTAAGAAAGATAATTAAACAACTATTTCTTATTGTTATTAAAAATTCAATTCAATGGTGAATTCAGAGTTTTAATAACTATTAAGGAAAAGTACCTTTTAGAAAGTTACCTTTTCCATGCCCAAAGTGCCTGGAGGCTAATTTGCATTGGCTCTCTCGCTCCTTCCAGCCAGTAATTTGCCTTGAAAGGGTGTGAAAAGGTGTGACATGTCTCCAAGGAGCAAACAATAGGCTGACCTGAATAGGACACCTCTGAACTCCACAGAATATGCATGATGTGTGCTGTGGGCAACCTTTTTGACACTACAGTGTCAAATCCTGCTTGACCGGTCTGTGGGGTTCACATATAACACTTGGAACACACTTGTACGTGGAGACAACAGGGTGCCAAGAACATTCTAGTGGAGCCACTTTTTGGTTGCTGAAGGACCCCGTCTTGGTCCTACCAGACATTTGTCTCTGGGTTTACATATAAATCTTGAAAAAGGGGAGAACAGAATGCCAAGTCAATTCTAGTAGATTCACTGTCTTTTTGCTGAAGTACTCTGCTTTTGTCCTACCAGATTTCTGTCTCTGGGTTTATTGCGTTTTAGTGGCTGCCTCAAACTGGATTTTAATGTTGGATGTGGGAGGACTCCAGGATGACCATAGTAGACTTCCCACACACACCCCAGCCCCCAGAGCTCACATTTAGTGTGGTCAAAGGGTTTCACCATTTTGAAAACTACCAAAGCGGGTAGTGTGGCCCCGGGAACTTTTATCCCATTGGTTATGGCATAACCAAGAGTCACTCCAACCTACTAGCTAGTGCCAGGCATACATGGGATACCTAAAGCCACTCACTTCAGACCACTTCCTGGACCTGCACAATATCAGAAGAGGACTTGACCTGTTGTCTGGGACCTAAGGGGAGCCCTGAGGAACTTGGCCTGCTCCCTTTAGTACCAAGGACCAGGACAAAGAAGTGGACTCCAAAGGTCCTAAGGCAGACCACCTATTTAAGCTACAGGGATACAACAAGCAACAAGAGGCCTTTTCCTGGGAGTAACCAGCTTATCAGTGGCTACTGGACCTGTACTGGACCCTGCTGCTGGCCTCTGCCTGACAGCCTGTGAACCTGGTTGGTGTATCCGACCTGCACTACATCACAGTCAGCTTTAATTTGCCCCTAGGTCCCGGTCTACACCGACCATTGACTCCAAGTACAAAGAGGCCACTCTTTTAAAAACAACAAGTTCCGGCTCCCCTTTGAACTGTTGTCGGGTAACCTTTTCTAGGCCTTTTCTAATTTTTCTTGTTGTTTTATCCGGTCTTTGGTATTTCCTCACTAAAATGTTATATGTGATGTGTTGAGCACATTCAGTTGGGTCCGATATGCATATACATTTTGAACAAAGAATATTAGAATAAGATTGAATCTCTTTTAGATGCCCTTTCTCACCACTTTTTCTTTGTTTATTTTTTATTTTTTTCTGGTGTACTATATTGAATGATGAATTATGGCCACTTAGTCTGGCTAATGTAAGGATATATATGATTTTTGGTTTAATTTGAGCCAAAGTGGCATTCTGTTTCAGTGTTGTTGTAACTTACCCCAGCCCCTTCAGTAGCTGAGTAACCTCTGTCTGTGTGTTGAAATAATTAATGCTCCCGACAAGGACAATAAGTACCAGGGCTGCCCGTATGGGAAAGGAAATGGCTAGAAGGTGAGGTGTAGTCTCCACAAGGCAATCATGATTGAGGGCTGGAATCTGTATTCTCAAATTGTATTACGTAGTATTTAGTATAGCTGTGTGATTAAAAGTACTTTCTTTTCCAAAAAAGACAAGCACTGGCTGGACATCAATTTATTGTCAAAATCCAAGAGCGGGACAAAGGGCGAATGGAGGTCCAGCATACACGCCCCCAATCAGGCTATGTAGGTCAAAGGAGTATGCAGTTCCTGAAGAGAAAGAAAAAAAGAAAGGGACCGAATAGGTCGGGGGTAACCTGAGACACCATATCCAGGGATCTGATTGCTCAGGAGCAAGAGCCCTCACACAGTTATTTTGTTTTGCTTTTGCCGATGTGAAGAGTGAAGTGCAATGTAAAGTATGAGACTGTGAGTAGACTGGTGTAATGTGTGGTTAAAAATAACTAACTGATCATTGTTGGTTATACACCCATGAGCGTCTTTCCCACAGAACTCTCCCCAGAGAATGCAGACAAGAAGGGTGTGATGGTATGCACATGCTTCCAATTATGCCCTAACTGCAATGTGAAGCATCCGTGGGTGCACCAGCATGATGTTTGAAAAGTATGCCTTTCCCCCACCATGACGAGTCCTCCTGCAAGTTATGCTTTGCCTTTTGGTGTAAAAACATCTTGAGGTACTGAAGGGAGAGATGTTGGGCACGCGCGAAGATGCAGCATGCATCCTCTGATTTGCCTGATATCTTCAGAGAACAGGACCCTCTTGGCATCAAGGAGGAAGAGGAAGGTCCCTCTAGGAAACAATGCCCAGTCCTGAGGTGTTGTCCTGGAGCACCTCTGAAGAAGATCAAGATGAGGTGCCTTTAATGTCAACACCAGCAGGACCACACATCAAGCAGAAACCAAGTGGGATGAGTACCACACCAGGTCAGAGCCAGGGGACAAACCCCTGCTTAAAAAAGCTGAAGTAGGGCACCGCTCCCATGAGAGTCGAGTGTCAAGTCCTGAGCAGAGCAGAAAGAAAGCCTCATCCTCCAACCTATCACCACCCTTGGGCTCTGGTTGGGATTGAGATAAGGCTTTGGAGCCGAGCAAGCTGTCCACATAGGGCGTTGAGCCTAAACACCCCCTCTCACCCAAACAGCACCAAACCTCCCCCTTCAAGCTGAAATCAATGCCAAGAGCGCCTCCGAGATTGAGCGCTAAGCTGATGCTGAGAGATCCTTCAATGCCAATATGGGATGAATCCAAGCCTCCCCTCCTAGAGAGATTGCAAAAGAAATAAACACCAGATGGAAGCGGAAGTTCATTCACCAAGAATCTGGCAAGATTTCTGTTAAGCCACCCCAGGAAAGCCATCAACTATGCTGTCCTCGCTACCCAAGAAACAAAGGCTAACTTTCAAGGAGAAGCTGGTCTTCTGTGCTCTACGACACAACATCCGGTTCTGAAGAGGCACAAGTACAAGGCAACAATTCTTCCTCCCCAACTTCCCATACCCAAGCATTCACCAATACCACTAACAACTCCACCTCAACCACCACCATGGTCATACTCATCACCCTCTCCACCTCCACCAGAATCTCCAGAGAGGTTGGTCCATTCGTTTTCTGACTCTGGCAGGCCATACAGGGAAAGCCCTTAACGGCCAGAAGACAGGGACGAACCCTGGCACAACTACAACATTGACTTTACGGATGAACCAGATTTAGAACCTTACCTAGTCAAGATATTTTCTCTGCATGATAAAGCCTTGTACCACGCCATCTTTCAGAGAGTGGTGGCCACCATAAATTCAACTTGCGAATCCTACAAGATGAAGGCTACTTTTTGGTGGAGACCATCTTCAAGGCCAAATTCACTGTCCATTTTCTGCTCTTGCTGAAAGGCATGCTCAAGTCAATCCTTCAACTTTAAAAACCTGGTCATGGTTAAGGTGGTCATGGCAGTGGCTTGGCCGCTCAAGATGGAGGACCGTAGCTAACAAGGCTTTGAGTCGCAGAGTGGGAGAATCGCATTTTATCCTTAGTAACCAGCGGCAATACCCCTGCTTGGAGCAGGGGAAGGTGGCTAGAATCAGTTTGGGCTCTTGCTGATGCCATGAACTACCTTGGAGTAAAGAAGGAAGGGCCCGTGAGGCACAGACCAGCCTGGGCCACGCTGCAACCTACAACCCCTACTGGATTGGCGGCGGTGAATTGACGGCCCTTACAGCGGGATCCCAGCACCCCAAAGCCTGGATGCCCACGAGAACTGCGTTCCAGTGCAGAGAGCCAGAAGAGGCACATGCAACACCCCGACAGACCTGGGCCACCTGACTATCAACAACTGTCAGAATCGAAGTGTTTCCCCCTGCCGTCTTCCATGATATATGCAGTGTTGTGTTAGCATTCATGTAGCTGTCATATAATCGTGATTTCTATTGTGCATGTGCCCGGCTACTGTAGAGTAGTGTAGGCCTAAGTTAGCATCTGAGACGCCATTTTCTCTCTCGCACTAGCCCTGTTGTGCTGTGAACAATTCCCGGTCTCTGTGCCCCGCTCTCTGCTTGCCTCAGCAGAAGCTGCTGTTCAGAAAGGTTCTCATATCTCATCCAAGGTCGGAACCCAGATGTACGATGAGAATAGTTTATTCAGCTCTGCATTCCTCTCATCGGACATAGCTATGCTCCCACACTAGAGAGAGCTGAGATCGAGTAAGACGGCCTTGGAAGTCTGATAACATGTACCCACACTGCAGGTGTTAGCTCATCTCTCAGTGCCTCCTTTGTAAGCCTCTGTGCCCAAGCAGTACTTTTCCATTAGGGGCAGGGTTTTGAGAGGTGTTGGAAGGTTTAGCCCATGATACCAAATGTTTGGAAGTCAGTCCCCTCAGTAGCATCTTAGGAGGCTAGTAAGACTGGACTCCGCTGCAGCGCAATTTACAATAAAGAACTTTGGTTTGTATTCTCTACTGCGTCACCGACTCTTCATTTCTTGGAAGGCTGAGAGGAGGTCGCGAGTGACCCAGGTGGCCCTAATCGGGTCACTTCCTTCAGTTGGCGCCCAAACAGGAACTCCACCAGGTGACCCATCCTCGCCCGCGACTGGGTGTGGAGGTCGGGGTCGCATCCCATCGGATGGGCGGATCGGGGTACCCCACACGATTGAGCCTAGTTCTCGCAGCTGCCCCGCCCGTCTGATCGGGCGGTGCCTCGTCCAGTAGTCGCCCAGCTGGGGTCCTGAAAAGGCGAAACCCTTGGATCTGACCGTTTGGTCCGAAGAGTCGGCAGTAGAGAATAACTTTGCTCGACTAGTGTGCACCAGGTGAGTCTGTCTTGTCTCTTGATATCTTGAATAAGGTCTGAGGACCATTCTTGGCTTGTTCGGACTTGGTGGTTCTGTGGACCCTTGAGGGACAGAGTGTTGCGAATGCTCTGCCAGGCCACCTGCTGAATTTGGTTTACTCTTGAAAAGGCCTCGGGCTAGAGCCTGCCCTCTTGTTTTGGTACAGTCTTGGGACCGTCTTGTTTTGGTACAGTCTTCGGACTGTCTTGTTTTGGTACAGTCTTCGGAGTGTCTTGTTTTGGTACAGTCTTCGGACTGTCTTGTTTTGTCTTACTCTTGTTTGGTGTGTCGTTCAGTTGTGCGAGTAGTGTATGTGTCTGTTGTTAAGATGCCTTGTTTAAGTAAATTGTGGTGTGTGGGGTGCCGCGGTTGCTCTGCAGAGGCTCGGTTGGAGAGGCAACCTGCGCCTCCGGAAGGCACCCCGAATTTTGATATGTATGTGAAGCACGGCCTTGGCCCTATTATGTTTAGTACATTATGGCACAAATATACGAGGGACAATGCCGAGCTTCAGTGGCCACCGACAGGTAATTTCGACGAACAGAAATTGAATTATCTGCAAGATAAATTATTTGCCAGCAGCATTCCGTCCATCATCTTGTGTGTTTTGCATTTCGCCCTAAGTGGGAAGGGTATGCCCAGACGTGGGTCCCTTGCTCACTACGCCACTGGAGTCAAGTTATCCTGGCTGATGAAGGCTGATAGCCTGAAACCGGTCCTAGGATGCTTGATTCCGGTCCAGGGAAGACATGGCTTGGCAGTTCGGTCTGGACTGTTCCCATGAGGCACAGGGTCAAGACTGAATTGCATATGGCTATGTCTGAACTGGGGTGGCGTGGTGAAGCAAAATAACGATGGATTAAACCCAGATCTGTGACTGGGGGTGAATGTTTGCCAATGTGCAGCATTCCGTCCATCATCTTGTGTGTTTTGCAGTCGATGTTTGATTCCCTTCAGGTATGGCAAAAGGAAGCTAGGCAGCGACGCATGCGGGCAGAGAAGGAGGCCCGGAGAGGGAAAATGCAAACGATCACTCAGAAAGCAGTAGCCTATGATAGGGATAAAGTAGAAAAGGGTATCGAGAGTGCTGATAGGAAGTTCCGACTACAATGTGATAAGTCCTATGTTGCTCGGGAGGAGGGGGCTGCATTTGTGGATGAACTATTGGACCCCAGGCCCCCGCCTCCCTATGCCCTGCAACGGATATACCCTGTTGTTCCAGCATCTCAGCCTGCTGCTCCTCTTGTTTCTCTATCTGGCTCTGCTGTCCCTGCTGTCTCTGATCCAGCTGCTACTGCTACAGCCCCGCCTGTTTCCCCCTTGGCTTCGCAAGCTGCGAGCGCAGTAGCTGTGGGCCCTTCAGCTACATCTGCTGTCCCCGCTCCTGTTTTCCCCCCTTCTCTCACACCTTCAACGTAGTCTTTGCTCACATTGGTGCCTGTTCCTTCATCTATTGTGTCCTTCCCGGACATCTCGTCCCCGGCTTCGTTAGGAGCTGGGACACCGGTGCTTGGGATGGATGAGGGGAATTGGGCTGCGGCACGGGAACGAATGGGGCGAGTGCTGATTCGATCTGATGTGGGGAACGAGGAAAAGCAGATGGTCGCTAATCAGGCTGCGCAGTGGGCACGGAGTCCTATCTTCAGTGTAGAGGATGTGTGGAGTGTGTTGAAGGATTTCGAGCCGTTTGTGCAGCAGCATGCCCTCAAGCACATGTCGGCTACATTGATAGGGTTGTGGGAGCAGTGTTTTGGTGGTGTAGCACCCCAGATAATTTATGACATTTGAGATCGTGTATATGCTGCTGATATGGCCCCTAACGACGTTTTCAGCAATGTGGCGACGATGATTGGGTACCGGGGCAGGTTGCACCAGAAAACGTTGACGACAGTGTCCCAATTCCCAATGAGGGAGGTCCATCCTATTTTTCATCCCGAGATTCCAGAGTGGCGTAATGCGCAGGATATTATTGTCCAGCCACGGGTAGAGGCTCGCTTTCAGGAGCAATGGGTTTACACTCCATGGAAAAGGAGTGAGGTACTTGCCCTTAAAAAGTCAGCTACCGGACCCTAGGAAAAATCCCACAGCATATTATAAATAATAAACAGAGGCCACTTCCTCGACAGTGATGACACTGGCCGATGTTGAGATGTTTTTCGGGTTGTTGGTACCGGTGGATATATGGCGACAGGTACACATGCAGGATCATGTTGCGGCATTAGGTGGCACTTGGAATGCGATTAGGGCGTGGGACAATGAGCGGAAGCCTGGCGAAAAGCCTAGAGCTGAGATATTGGCTTTGCCGGGTCGTATCATTACTTACATGCATTCTCTCATCCCACCCAGACGAGTAGATTGGGATAAACTAGCGGCATGCCGACAGAAGAAGGATGAAAGTGTGTCAGATTTTTTTACTCGGTTTGAAGGGGTGTTTTGGGATTTTAGTGGACAGGATTTGTCAGTGGAGGGCTGCGTCAGGTTGTTCGTTAACAGATTTGTAACGAATTTGCTTCCCGAGATAGCTGCTCGGTTGCAGGCCTCTGAGAGCACCTGGACTACCTAATCCCCTTCAGTGTTATTGAGTATGGCCCAGTACTATGAGCATAGGGAGAATGAGGAGAAGGAGAAGGTAGAGAAGAAGTATAAGGAGTTGAAGACTAAGGTACTAATGCAGCAGGCAGCAAGAGGGTCCGGTAGAGGACGTGGTACTGGTCCGGCTCAGCGATCGCATGGCGCAGGCAGATGAGGCGGTCCTGTGGGGCCGAATCAGTGCACATATTGTAAGAGAGAGGGGCACTGGCAGAGTGAGTGCCCGGACTTATTGCAGAAGGTTGCCGCCCCCAGGGGTCGGGGTGCCGGTGGACAGGGAAGCGGTGAAGGCGGTGGGGTATCCTCAGGGGGTCGCTCTGAACAGAACAATTTTGATCATCCCCGAGGAAGGCAGTACTATCACGATGACTATGACTTGGACGAGGCGTCAGTGATGTCCTATAACTAGGACAGCCAGGGACAGGGTGAGGGACCAGTTCCAATACCTGTAGATGAGCATGGTCCTTATGTCACGGCAGATCTGCATGGTTCGGCTAAGAAATTTCTGGTGGATACAGGTGCAATGAATAGCTCTGTTTCTTGTTCACTGGTCCCCGGGGCAGCTCTGTCTGGCCATAACAATGTTTCGGTAGGGTTTTCAGGCATACCGGTTGTGAGCCCCATCTCTGAACCTCTTGCTTTAACTATTGGCCCTTTCACTGTGGACTCGCCCTTTCTGTTGACCGCGAATTATGGCGAAAATCTCATGGGACTAGATTTGTTGAAGAAGTTGCATGCTAAGATTTCATGTTCTCCGGATGGTGTCTATATGACAATAGGACCCGATGTGGCCAGTACCAAACAGTGTTTTTCGAAAGACGCACCGCTTCCTGCTGAATTCAAAGATGTGCCGCCCACGTTGTGGGCAACAGGAGATATGGTTGTGGGGATGTTGCAGATACCACCGATATCTATTACGATAAAAGATAATGCTGTGCTACCTCGTATTCCCCAGTACAAAATACCGCAGGCGGGAGAACGGGCTTTGCTGCTGGTCAGATGTGTTGACCAACACTAGGTGCTGGGGGCTATAAACTCTATTGCCACAACAAACCTCAGCGCCACTTGCTGCCACAAACTCGTTTTTCCTCTCATCCCTGTTTTCAGACAAGCTTTTGGACGCTCTACCCCTCACTACACCTAGTTACACAAACAGGTTCCAAACACCAAAGACTCTTGCAACATGATTTATTGCACTGCAAACAGCAAGACTTGTTATTACCAACAATGGGACCTGTTTTTATCAACAGAACGGACTCTTAGATCTGACCGGTCTCACATGTTTTAGACCCTGAAGCAAGGTCCAGCTGCAAGATAAGATTGTCTGTTTGACCTGGGTGGGAAGAGAATTACTGTTGGGCTTGTGTGACAACCTGCCCGAGGCGGGGACCCCAAGCTTTTGTAACCATGTTGATCAAACAAATGCATTGTGTCAAACCTGTATAAAAGGAAGAGCCAAGGGAGTTGTCAGCAGAACACCTCCCTGAGACATCCCGGTGTCTCAGTTGATGCGATCTCCTCATGAGAAATAAACCATTTTCTTCTCTTCCAGTTTCCAGCGCCTTGCCTCATTATTTTGATAGCGAACCCAAAGTGAATTAGAGGTGGAACCCTGCACCGGGCAGCATTGAGGGTCATAGAAGACTCGCTGCCTTTCACAAATTGGCGCCCAACGTGGGGCCCATCAGCGACGCACGGGTCCGGTAGAGAGGTCCTAACGACGGAGTGAACAACTAAACGATTGGGGTATACCTGCCTGAGCAGACCCTTGTCTGGCTGCCGATCGACTGAACTTCACCAGTTCCGAACGGACCTCTCTCGAGTGACCCGCGGTCCTGACTGGGACCTTAGAGGAACGCCGTATTGATTGTTGGAGTGAGAGGACAACCAGGCGCTGGAAGGGGAAGACTAAGAACTGTCCATACGGTCCGGGTAAGGTCGTGAAAAAGCGACTTAAATTGATTGATTGATTGAATAGTTTGATTGAAATACTAGTATTCCTTTTTTGATATTGAGTTATTTGCGACATTTCCCTGCTTGCAAACAACAAAGAATAGGAATATTCTCTCTCTTTGCAGGCAGCGAAGGACAGGTAGTGCAGACTTTTTGTCTAAATTGATTGATTGAGATATTCATTTTGACCGATAAATACGTCATGCCTGTTTTCTCTAGATTGTTTGATTGTAATTGTTTTGGACCAGACCGTTTGTTAGAGGTCAGTCAGCCGGCACCGCCGAAGGCACCCTAACAAGGACATGTACGTAAAGTATGGATTAGCCACCGTAGCTTATAGCAAACTATGGCATAAATACACTAGGAAGGACCGGGTAAATCAGTGGCCACTGACGGGATCTTTCGATCCCGCTAAAATAGAAACGTTAGAATTAGCTCTCCACAAAAAGAAAACTAGACCAGCCATGTTTGACAGTTTTGGCTTATGGCGAAAAGAGGCAGCTCAAAGAAAGAAAAGGGACGAAGCTAGACAAGATAAAGAACGCGAAAATCAGCTTACCAAGCCTGTAAAAGATTAGAAGAAAAACTAAAAGAAAAGGAAATCGATAAAAAGGAACAGGAATCAAAAATATCAGATCAATGCCCTGTTAGAACGCCCTCGACTCTTTACCCCAAGTTACCAGCAAAACAAAGGATAGATGATGATTTATTGTTAGGTCCCCCAATCATATACATGCCACCCCCTTACGCCCCTACTCATCCCATAGTACAACGCCAGGACCACCAAAGTATAGCCGGAGATGGCACGATCGCCTCAGTCTCCACCGCCTCTGCTCCCACCGAGTCACCCACACCAAATGCCTCATCAAAGGATACAGTAGTAGAGGTAGGATCAAAAGAAACAGGAGCGCCCAGGGTCCCGCGATTAAGTAAAAATGAGCGAGCAGGCATTGATAAAGTAGTTAAATCCCTCATAGATAGGAAGGAGACAGAAGAGCATGTAACTGACATATGCAACTCCTATGTTGAAAACCGCAAACGATACTTTATTGTACGTCTCTGTTACCACACTCTTACTGCATATGAAGAGAAGTACCAAGATGTAGGGCCCGAGCGACTAGTGGCTCTCTATAGGAAGGTAGACACCGGAGATGAAGGCGACAACAATGTTACGGAACTCTTTTCATCCACACTGGAGGTATTCCGTCACCTCGTGGAACAAGGACGGATAGATAAGGACAGGACATCTAAGATAGCAGGACCCCCGGTGGAAAAACCAGATAGCATGATGCTGATAAAAGAAGCTGCCCCTTATTGGGTACCTCCTAGAGGACAAGGGACTCATGACAATATGAACCATCAAGACGCTAGAGGAAGGGTGGTCTACAATTGGGTGTATCAACCATGGGACAGACAGGACATTTTGACGTTCCGTAAATCTTTACCGGATTTGCGAAAGAACCCCACCGCCTTTTACACCGAGCTAGGTACCGCTCTGGGATCAACAATAATGACACTTGCCGACATAGACTTGTTCTTCGGGTTATGTTTGCCAGCAGATGTGTGGAAACAGATTAGGAAAATAGACCATACCGAACTGCTTGGTCATACCTGGGAACAACTTAACACACTAGATAAACAGCGGAACCCTGGTCAAAAACCGGTTAAAGCAATATTGGACCTCCCTGACAAAATAGTGCAGAAAGTGAAAACGCTGATCCCAGAGAAAAAGATAGACTGGTCCATAGTAACCGCGTGCCGCCAGAAACCACAAGAGGATGTCTCAGAGTATTTCTCCAGATTTGAAACGGTGTTCTCCGATTACAGTGGACAAGACATGTCCACCGCAACCGGACACCACTTATTTGTGCAGAACTATGTAAAAGGACTACTGCCAGATGTATCCCAGAAATTACAAGCCAGCGAAAGTAGTTGGGCAGCATCTAAACCGGCGGCCATTCTCCAAATGGCCCAGTACTATGAGCATCAGAAAAACGAAAATGACAGGGCTACAGAAAGGAAAAAGAAGGACTTGAAGGAAAGGGTAATGGTAGCACAACTCCAGGGGGCGAATACAGGAAGGGAGCAATATAGGGGAGGATACCAGCAGAATACCCCTAGAGTACAGCCACCTAGTAACAATTCATCGACATCATATGTAGGACGCCAAGACCTAGGACAGGATCAATGTGCATTTTGCAAAGAATATGGACACTGGAAAACCCAATGCCCGGCTTTGTTAGGTGCTGGTAGGGGCAGAGGGGCGAGGGAAATAGCAAGTGGACAGAGAGGAAGAGGACGTGGGAGAGGGTACACGAGTGAAGCAAGCGAGGAAGGCCAGGAAGAGTGAACACATTTGACCATCCCAAACAGAATCAGTACCAACAGACAGATTATGACAATACGTACGACTTTGCATAGGACAGCCAGGGGCAATGGAGGGATCCAGTTGAGCTCTATGTTGATCAGCAAGGCCCTTATGTTACCACTGAGGTCCTGGGCACAAAGTCGCCATTTCTGGTAGACACAGGAGCAACACGTAGTGCACTATCCAAACGACTGATTCCAAGGGCACCCTTGTCAGGCTCACATGTGACCTCAATAGGATTTGACGGTACGCCCTCCACCAACCCTTTGTCCCGACCGATCTTAGCGACTGACACGACAGTTAACATATACACCGACAGCCAATATGCCTTCGGGGTGGTTCACCATTTTGGGATCTTATGGAAAGAAAGAGGGTTCCTGACTTCACACGGTACACCCATCCTGCATGGAGATTTAGTCTCCGCCTTGACGCAAGCAGTCCTCCTCCCCAAGAAGTTAGCAGTGATAAAATGCCAAGCACATAGGAAAGTGACTGATCTCATTGGACAGGGAAATGCACTAGCAGACGTTACTGCCCGAGCCACGGCAGGAGACAGAACTACGCAGATTACTTGCATAAATTGACAAACGAGCTAACAATTATCCACCAACAGGTGCAGAAAGCTTTGCCTGATGTATCCAGGGGCCGGGACATGAAATAAAGCCAGGCGACCATGTTTGATCTGCAACTTCCAAAGAACGAAGAATCTGGAGCCTAGGTGGACGGGCCCCTGGCAGAGTCCTGATCACCACCCGAACTGCCCTCCGAGTGAAAGGAAAATGGAACTGGCTGCATGCCCATCGCTGCAAACGAGTCCCTCCAACCCTGGCAACCTGTGAAGGGGTGGAGGTGCAAGAGGAAGTACTCGCGAGAGACCGACCAGCTCTGAGTTGCTACCCACAAGAAGACACCCTCGAACTATCAGAATTTCCCGACCCCACGGTGCCATCCAGGAAAGGGTACAACCTAAGATCGATGAAAGGAGGGAGCTCCAACGACCAGGCCACTAACTGAGTCAAGGTCTCAGATCGGTAGCACAGTCAAACAACGCTACCAGGAAAGCGCCAGACAAAAGTCTGTGGTCCTAACAGTTGTTGAGCTCCTCGAAGATGATGGAAGAAACTGAACACCTGCAAAACCACAAGACACCAAGACTGCTAACCTGCACAGCACAAAGACAATTGCACTTGTAGCTGCATTTCTCACCTGTCTCCTGCTAATGGTCGCACTCTGGATCATTGAAGAGAATGCACCTGCATACAGAACATTGTCACCCACCATGCAACCAACCACCAAGAAAGAACACTACCTGGTATCACTTCCGCCACATCTCCAAGAACGACGCAAAGAATTCTGGAATAATTCTTTCGTGCAGATGTTGCACCAGCACAATCTTGCCACCAATGCTACCAACTGTTGGGTCTGTGGGCTGTTACCACATGCCACTGAACATTCCATCCCTTTCATCCCTTCGCCCTTTTCTATTCACGGATCTTGCCTTGCCTGGATGATGCTCCTACAAGAAAGTTACAAAGACAATGCCACTTCCGACGGAACAATCGCCCAGTTCTACAACGAGTTCTGGCGAAACAAAACAGGAAGGACAGCCGCCCCCTTCTGCCCTCACACCTTCAATGCGACATTCCAGATTAATGTCCCCTCCAAAGAACGAGTGGAAATGCAAGTGTTCAATAATCCTAACAGAGCCACATTTTCCTACCTGAAGAAAAGAACTGCTGCAACACTGACTGTGGCCCTATCTGTGGTGAACGTCTCTGGCCTTGTATGCATTGAAGGCCGTGGGACTGAGAATGTGGGTCACAGCACCTGTAGCATTGTGGGGACTTTGAACACTGCCAACCCCCAGCGCTTGTTGCATCACCCAATATGTACTTTGTTTGTGGAACCAAAGCCTACACCCGGCTCCCAGGAAACTGGGGGTCACGTGCTACATCGCCTTTGTTTTGCCACCAACCTACACAGCCCCTGCAGAGCATCATCGAGAAAAGCGTTCTAAAGACATTGATCAAGCAGACTCTGCCTCATCACAGTTCCTCGACGCAGCCTGATAATTCACCTTCTGTCTATGAAGCAATCGAACATCTCCATAGACTATCTTCAGAAATTCATCAAGGATCAGAGACTTGGACAATTGGAAGTTGGCTTTGGGGCATCTTGAAGGAGTGGGGTTGGAAAATATCAATGATTCTCTTGGTCCCAGTATTGACAATATGTGGTTGTTGTTTGGGTATACACTGTATACCACCTCTGTGTTATGTTTGCATAACTACCTTGCACCCTAAGACTATGGACACTCAGCTAACAAAAATGAGAGTAATGTATGATCAAGAGATACAGGACATTATGGAGATCGAAATAGACTGACAAGCTGGCTAGTTATGTTCAAAGGGGCCACTGTTAAAAGCAAAATGACAATTATGAACATTACCTGCGCCATCTTGTCTGGTGAAATTCTATGTGCACATAAGTTACAGTCATTTTAATCTATCACAGCCATTTTGTACTCTGTTGGTCACCTTTGTTTCACCCTGCCCTTACTAGCATCCCTCTGACCGACCTGTTACTGTGCTGGGGGCTATAAACTCTATTGCCACAACAAACCTCAGCGCCACTTGCTGCCACAAACTCGTTTTCCTCTCATCCCTGTTTTCAGACAAGCTTTTGGACGCTCTACCCCTCACTACACCTAGTTACACAAACAGGTTCCAAACACCAAAGACTCTTGCAACATGATTTATTGCACTGCAAACAGCAAGACTTGTTATTACCAACAATGGGACCTGTTTTTATCAACAGAACGGACTCTTAGATCTGACCGGTCTCACATGTTTTAGACCCTGAAGCAAGGTCCAGCTGCAAGATAAGATTGTCTGTTTGACCTGGGTGGGAAGAGAATTACTCTTGGGCTTGTGTGACAACCTGCCCGAGGCGGGGACCCCAAGCTTTTGTAACCATGTTGATCAAACAAATGCATTGTGTCAAACCTGTATAAAAGGAAGAGCCAAGGGAGTTGTCAGCAGAACACCTCCCTGAGACATCCCGGTGTCTCAGTTGACGCGATCTCCTCATGAGAAATAAACCATTTTCTTCTCTTCCAGTTTCCAGCGCCTTGCCTCATTATTTTGATAGCGAACCCAAAGTGAATTAGAGGTGGAACCCTGCACCGGGCAGCATTGAGGGTCATAGAAGACTCGCTGCCTTTCACAGAAGCATTTAACTCATTATGGTTACATTGTTCTCTAGTACCCCCCTTTTTTAATATACCGACTAGGAGCTAGAATAAAATATTTCGCCCACTAGCCAGGTATTTTTAATTTTCCATCCACTCCACTAACACTGCACGACACATAGTCTCATATAAGTGCTTCTACGTAATTTCGCAAGTCGAAGCACGCCTCAATCCGCAGCGGATTGAGAGGACCCCAATGATGAAGCATGTCACCAGTGGGAAACCCTGGTGAGTGAGGGGACTCAAGAAAGCAATTGTTCTTTCTTGTCTGAAACCAGACCTTCCAACTCAACTTGATTTGGGGTCATACACCACCCAAGCTAGGCTCCATATCCGGTATTCTGGTTTTTCTGTGTACAAGATCAGGGAGAGCACAGGGTTGCAATGGCTGGATGCCCTACCCCTTGCCCTATTATCCACTAGAGTGACAGCGCATTCCAGAACGGAGTTATCCCCACATGAGGTGTTCCTTGGCCGTCCCGCGAATGTGTGGGGTGTACCCCTCCCGAGCCATTTCTCTGATATTGAATACCCGTTGCTTGTGGATTACCTTTATGAGCTAACTAAAAATGTGCGTCCTATTCCTCAACAGGTTCACGAGGCACTGCCACCAATACCTGAGGGGCCGGGGCACGGCATCCAGCCCGGAACGTATGTGCTGGTCCGCAACTATCAGAGGCGAGGGTGCTTGGAGCCAAGGTGGAGGGGGCCCCTACTAGTCCTCCTCGCAACAAGGACCGCTGTGAAGGTGGAGGGACGGAAGAACTGGATTCATACCTCCCATTGCAAGTGGGTCCCCCTCCCTCTTCCCTACGACCAGTGGGTCCGCAAGGGGATTGGGGACCACGAGACGGAGAAGGTCCCTCGTTTTATCCACTTTTCTGACGCCCGGCTGACCTGGGCACAGACGGAAGAGGAGAATGATGCTGCTTTGAACGAGGCGGTGCCTCCAGAAATAAAGGTTGCCCAGGTCTCACCTCCATCTGGTCCACAGGAACAGGAATCTCAGTCCACTGACTCTCCTGAGTTTAAGGTCTTTTTCCGAGACGAGTCAGTGCCAGGAGTGGCTCGATACAATTTGCATCCCCGGCGAAGGGACAGTGCACCCGAGGGACAGTCAGGTTAGCAGGGTTGGACCTCTGGATGAAGAATAGGGCTTGTGTACTCTGCTTATGGTACCAACAATAGTTTAGGGACAGAGAGATTGGTGCACAGTCTGAGACATTGGACAGGATAAGTGGGGGGTGCTTTCCAAGGAGGGAAGTCGCCCTATCCTGAGCGAAGAGACAGTAAGGGTTGTGATCGTGCAGCTCCACCGCGACGTGCTCGTTAGCACCACCATTGAGAGATACTGAGAGACTATTTTTTCTTTTTTCCTAAAGTGCTCGTTAGCACCACCGATAATAGACACTAAGAGACTATTTTCCTTTTTTTCCCTGTATACCTGATACCATAGCACAGACTCTCCTCTGGTAGTTTGACAGATGAAAATGTACCCCTTTGGTCGTATAGTTATGGAAGAGGAACAGCCATTAGAGGGACGTCGCCCTGACCAACATAGCCCCATTTCGTCGAGCTGGCCCACTAAGACTAAAATAGTGTTCCTAGTAATAGTTTTTATAGCTTTGGTGGCAGTGTTAGGCATCCTATGGTTTTTAGAAGAAAGACATCCTGTACACACCCTGATTGCAACCACTACAGCTCCCCCCGAGCATGTCTTCGTCACCCTAGCCCCGCATAAGGAAAGACATCGGCAGACCTATGTAGATAATGTCTTCCTACAAAAGCTCCATCAGGCCCACCATACCACAAATGTCACGGATTGTTGGGTTTGTGGTTTACTCCCCTCTGTAATGCACAAAAATGATCTGTTGTTGTCCTTGCCCCTCTCTTATCTAGCCAGCTGTGGAGCCTGGTTCCAGTTGTTCACTATGTTATATATCCATTATCATTCAGATGCGATGAATATGATGTACCTTGATTATGAGACTGTACTGGGTTATATAGCAACACACCAAAGATATACCCCGGGACTGAATGGGGCAGCTAACACGCTTCATCCCGCAGCATGCATGAATGTGTATGAAAGGAAGAAAAACATAACATGGTTTCTAGAAGAGATGACCGATTTTCAAGACTTTAACATCACTGAATATTTTAGGTCCTTCCAGTTACGTAATATTACTCAAGATAAGGCTATGCCGGTATCAGTGATTAACACCACCACTAGTTTTTGTGTCCGAGGGTTTGGAAAGGTCCCGGTGGGAGAGAGTATTTGTAGTTACACTTATGATTTGAACACCACCAGTAGTCCGCCATTGCTTCCGCCCCACAACGTGTACTTCGTCTGTGGGTCCCAGGCTTACATATGGCTTCCTATGGGGTGGTCAGGTGTGTGCTATGTGTTCTTTCTCTTGCCCCCTGTGTATATTGCACCTTCCAATTATCATAGAGACCACAGATTATGGCGCAGGAGTGTGCACTTGACTCGAGTAAGGCGGATTCTTGACACAAAGGATATTGACCAGACTGACACTACCTTGAAGCAATTTACAGACGCCATGAAGGGTATACTGACCTTTTGGGGCCCCATGCACAACAGCCGTAGTATACGCCGACTCACAAGGGTGGTAGAGGGAGCCATTAACACTACTGCAGGAATACTGACCAACCTCACAGCTGAGCTCCAGGCCACGAGACTCGTTGCCCTTCAAAACAGGATGGTGTTAGACGTCATCCTTGCTGATCGGGGTGGGGCCTGTCGCGTCATTGGTAGTAGTTGCTGTGTGTACATACCAGATCACGCCCCGAATGTATATGCAGCTATACAAAAGTTACATAGATTAGCATCTGACATCCATCAGGAGAATGGTACATGGTCCTTATCTGGGTGGTTTTGGGGTCTGTTAACGACATGGGGCTGGAAAATACTCCTCTTTTTAGTGGCCATTGCCGGTGTGATATTCACTTGTTGCCTGTGCATCAATTGCCTTCCTGCCTGTTGTTACTATTGTATGCAGAAGCTAACACCCAGGCCTGGAGCTCAAAGACAAAAGGATAAAAATTCTGTCATGATGGTACAGGCTGTTCAAGATTTAATGTCAATTGATGAAGGCATTTTTGAATATTGATATGTGTACCTGTTCAATATTGCTAATGATTGCCCCAATGATCCACTGCTATATATGTGTCATTCTGCCTTACCTTCCATTAGAATTGTAAAGACCCTAACCTGATAGCACCAATAAAGACTTAGCAATGAATGCTAAAAGGAGGGTCTGTTAGAATCAAAGTGTTTCCCCCTACCATCTTCCATGATATATGCGGTGTTGTGTTAGCATTCATGTAGCTATGTCATATAATCGTGATTTCTATTGTGCATGTGCCCGGCTACTGTAGAGTAGTGTAGGCCTAAGTTAGCATCTGAGACGCCATTTTGTCTCTCGCACTAGCCCTGTTGTGCTGTGAACAATTCCCGGTCTCTGTGCCCCGCTCTCTGCTTGCCTCAGCAGAAGCTGCTGTTCAGAAAGGTTCTCATATCTCATCCAAGGTCGGAACCCAGATGTACGAAGAGAATAGTTCATTCAGCTCTGCATTCCTATCATCGGACATAGATATGCTCCCACACTAGAGAGAGCTGAGATCGAGTAAGACGGCCTTGGAAGTCTGATAACATGTACCCATACTGCAGGTGTTAGCTCATCTCTCAGTGACTCCTTTGTAAGCCTCTGTGCCCAAGCAGTACTTTTCCATTAGGGGCGGGGTTTTGAGAGGTGTTGGAAGGTTTATCCCATGATACCAAATGTTTGGAAGTCAGTCCCCTCTGTAGCATCTTAGGAGGCTAGTCAGACTGGACTCCGCTGCAGCACAATTTACAATAAAGAACTTTGGTTTTGTACTCTCTCCTGCGTCACTGACTCTTCATTTCTTGGAAGGCTGAGAGGAGGTCGCGAGTGACCCGAGTGGCCCTAATCGGGTCACTTCCTTCACAACCCACATTGGCCAAGTGTTAGAGGCCTGCATAGAGCGGGCCCAGTGCACCCGCACGTTGAAGAGGAGGCCTTGGCATGGTGGGCTTCAGGGGCACCTGATCTCCCACAGCCACTGCCGGCAGAGTACAGGCTTGGCACCCGCTGGGGAAACTCTCCTGAAGAGACTCACAAGGGGCTGAGGCACGGCCTTGGATGTTGCCGCGGGCTGGGAGTCCACAGCTTGCCAGGTTTTGGAACCGTATGTCTCCTTCACTGAGGAAGGACACAAGCGAGGTAAGAGGCACGAGCCCCTGCGGGGGCCGATATCGCTGACGAGGCCCTGGGCATGATGAACGCAGAGATTGCAGTCCCTGAGCCCTGCAAGATGCAGCTAAGGCCTGGTAGTGGCTGGGGGGAGGGGTGGGAAACTGGGAGATTATGGTGGCAGGTGGCATACCCCCACTGCCTCCAAATGAGACACACTTGCAACCTCCAACGTCCAGACTGATGAGAGGAACCCCAAAGACTTTCTAGGCACTGAGTTCTTACCGAGGGATCCGCCTCAGAGAAGATAGGAACTGCCTCATGGTAAAGACCGACAGGGAGACCCCATTGCAAACCCCTGCTTTATGTGCCTGCCATCTGTGGGGACAATGCAAGGCAGCCTGCCCATATAGTCAGTAGCCTGCCATTGGCTTTCGATTTCACCTTCCCTGACCACCCCAGACGACTCCCGAGTGACCCGGCTTAGAGGTGGGACAAATCATTCCCCAGCCGTGGACGGACTTGAGGCCTGGGGAGCTGCAGCAAAGAAGGAGTTGGGGGGAGCCCCATTCTGGAATCATTACGGGTGGGACCCCTGGTGGTGAACCAGGCCTTGGCTGGCTGGGCGAGATCACCCTCATCCTAAGAATTTGGAGCCCTGGGGACCAATACAGCAACACAAAGACACAGCTGCACGATGGGTGGAGGTGAGACTGTTTACCAGGACATTGCCTCTGGTCTATAATTGGCCACCAGAAACCATTGCGGGTCCCTCTAGACCACATTCCCCTTCGTCAAAACCCCAAGAGCATGACAACCCTGCCTGCTCATTGCCCATGCAGCCCTCGGCACCCCAGTACAAACTAATGACATCTTGCATTCTAAGGAAACACTGCGGTCCTCCGTTGAAACTAAGATTGAGGAACTCTGCACTGATTTTGGTCTTCTCTGAGATGATCAGGAGAAACTCGCATTCATAGTATCTGAAATGGAGCATGCCCTCAAGGACATTAACCCTCAATTAGCTGATGAGGGGAAACACGCTCAAGACCTGGCTGATAGAGTAAAAAGACTTGAAGATCACATGGAAGACGCAGAAGGGCATCCATGTGGTGGGACTTACAGAAGGGCTGGATGAAGCCATCACGAGGACCCCCTTCCTGCTCCTTAACCCCTCGCAGGTTCTGTTGCCCTACTTCTCTTTGGAACTGGCGCACCGCCTCCCTGCCCGTCACCGGGCTCTCCACCCCGACCAGCCGTGGCCAGGCTTCCGCACTACAAGGACCGAGACTCGAATCTAAGGGTGGCCAGGCAAACAGATCCACTTGTACTGGAAAATAACAGAATCTTTGTGTTCTGGGACTATGCAATGATGGTGCAACACCAATGATCCTCGTTCCTGGGGTCAAGCGCCGACTCCATGACCTCCACCTCCAGTACTCACTCCAACACTCGGCCAAACTGAAAGTCATACGAGACAACCATACCTACTTAGTCACCGACCCAACTTCAGCCAGGGACTTCCCACCACTCGGAGACAACCCCTGTTCTTCGAGTCCCACCGCAGACGTCAGATGAACTGATAAAGAGCACTCCGTCAATGTCGCTGCCTGGTTACTGGCTGCCTGGTTACTGGCCGACTGACCGGGGTGGTGCGGGGGCGAGAGGGCTCCATGGCCATGACGGGTGTGGGTCACCACCAGGCCTAAGACTTTGCTCCTCCCCCCTCCTCGCCCCCACTCCTGCACACTGGACAAATGACACACATGTAGGTAACTCCCTACAGCCCCATCTAGGGCCCAGCCATTCATGCGTAGCAAATCCTGGACATCTATCCCCGTTACCATCGTTCTCCTGTTCCCCACAACCAGGACACCACTTTGCAAACAAACCTGCCCCTTCGCCTACGGTATGTTTCTCTGACAATGGTTTGGTCATGTAGCCCGTTGCTACAGGCCCCACACACAGTTTCTGTTCTACAAGTTCTCTGTTATCACAATTCTTTTCCCTTGCAGTACGAGATCTTCCCAGACAGCACCTTAATTGCACATGGTGGATGGAGATGGGGGGTGGGTGGCGCGAGGGGGGGGGAGCGACCAGGGCCCAGATCAGTACCCTAATAATACATGACACACGGCATACAGACAAGTTTTCTCACCCTAAATGTTAGAGGAATGCACACAGCGCGTCGGCGATATTTGATCTACTGCTACTGAAAACGACAATGGGCACACATATGCTTCCTCCAAGAAACTCACCTATTCGGTGCAGAATGGCAGCGGCTGCCGAATCGCTCCAGGTACTGTATTCAGCACCACATATTCAGCCTATGCATGGGGCGCGCCAGTGCATGCCCTTCCAGCCAGTAGCCACTGAGGTAGACGATGAGGGGATATATGTTTTTGTGGAGGGACGCTTAGATGGTACGATCGTACTCCTGGTATGCGTCTATGTGCCCAATGTAGATCAGGCCGGGTTCTGGTAGAACCTGCCCAGAGTCTTGGCCCATTGGACTGAAATCCAGTAGATATTGGGTGGGGATTACAATAACGTGTTAAATGTCCACCTTGACAGGTCACACCTGCCACTCCCCCAGGCACCTACAAAAGGCCATCCTTCTTGCATTTCATGATTACTACTCTACCAGCTCTCCCTGCCTGACCCCCACAGTCGTTCCTAACAGACCTCGCTCTCCCCAGAATCTCCACCACCGAGTGTGGGGAGCAAGGCAACCCCATCACTATCACAGGGTGAAGAAAGCCATAAATGACTTGTTGAGGAATAAAACACCAGGCATGGTTGGCCTGCCAGGGAGTATTAAGACTGATTTGCAACCCACCTGGGCCCTAGGCTGACCGCCATATACAACAAGGCCCTTGACACCGGGACCCTTCCGCCGTCCTTGCGGGAGTCCCTCCTTCTCTCCCTGCTGAAGCCACACAGGGACCCCCAGTCGTCTATCCTCCTACTGCCTAATAGCCATATTGGGATCGGACTATAAAATACTGGGGAAAATACTGGCAGACCGCTACCTCCAAATACTGCCCAATGTCATCCATCCTGACCAGAAGGGGTTTGTCCCCAGTTGCAGCACCTCCCATAACCTTAGGCGGTTCTTTCATGTGATGGATCATACGTCGCTGCAGTACCCATGTGCGGTGAACCTGATCCTTGACTTGGAAAAGGCATTTGATACGCTGCCCTGGGACTATCTATTCCAGGTGCTGATCAGACTCGGCATAGGTAGGTGCCTCCTAGCATATACGAAATTGCTTTACACAAATCCAACCTATAGGGTGCGTATCGGCTGCCTAGTATCAGCCCCTTTCCCAATTGGCCAGGGGACCAGGCAGGACTGTCCTCTTTCCTAATACTTTTCGCCATAGCCATGGAACCCCTGGCCCTCTGCCTTCGGAGAGAGGGTGAGCAATGAAGAATCCCACTAGATGGGATGTCTCATGCAGTGTCACCATATGCAGATGATCTACTGTTGTACCTCCGTAATGATAACGATGACACTGAGCCAATAGTCATGACTCTGCAGTCCTCTGGGGTGGCATCTGGTCTACAGGTAAACTGGACGAAGTCCTGTATTTTCCCCCTCACCAGTAGTGAGCTGCCTCAGTCAATCCGCCTAGGCGGTACTCAACTGACCTGGTCAGGCAAAACAGTTCAGTTTGCTATTGGATCAACCTATATCATTCCCAGAGGGACCTACTCGAAGGGAACCTAAGGAAAGCCTTCACAGCTATTAAATCCCAGACAAAATTCTAGATGTGCTAGCCCCTGGCCCTTACAGGAAGAATCGCCCTCTCCAAAATGATAATCCTCCCCCCGATTACTGCAGTACTTTGTCAACATAACAGTGTACCAATTACGACAATTCTTTCGAGAGCTGGTTTCCCTACTGGGGAACTGTATTAGGATGAAAAACTATGCCGTATCGCCATTAACAAACTCCAATTACCAGTGGAGCAGGGCGGATTAGGAGCCCCATTCTTCGAATCATATTATCTTGCAGCCCAACTCCAGTGCGTGTCTCAGTGGGTGGCTGGTGTTAACCTATATGAAACCAGTGCCGGCGACGGGCCCTTGCCACTTGATGTCTTTTACCAGCTCCTCCAACCTTCTATAAAGCTGCACCACACTTGGTCCCTACATGCCTGGGTAGGCCGCAAATGTATCAACTGAGTTTTCCAATTGATGCGTCACGTTCTACCATACACACCCGAGATTCCCCTTCATGACCTGCCACGATTCCCCGGGTTCTTCATGAGCGGGGATCTTGATGCATGGCACGACATGTCGATTGACACAGTGAGCGATCCATTTCAAGACCGGCACTTGCTGAATTTCGATCAACTACAGCAAGACCATGACCTCCCTCCAGGACAATTTCTTGTCCACGATCAATTATTGGCTACATGCTGGCAGCTATGGCATGCAATAGATGAGGAACCTCCCCCCATGCCGTCATACACACTCTTTACACCATGGGTACAGGGCATCACATGATAACATGGCTAAATAAGGCAGCACGAGAACATTTAGGAATTCCTTTAGCAATCGTATGGCAGAAATGGGAGGATGAGAGTGGGCGCCCTCTCCATGAGACGAAGTGCACAAAGGCACTTGAATACCCACTGGGAATAGCACGCAAAGCACGATTAAAAAACATACAGTATATGATATTACATAGGGCCTACCTGACCCCGTCCAAACTTAACCGCATATTTCCCACCTCCTAGAGATTTTGGTCCAACATGGCGGACTCCCAACACATGCTCTGGTCCTGCCCTACCCTGACACAATACTGGCAGGTCATCCATGACACGCTTGCCACGACCACAAAGCTCCCCTACTTGATTACATGGGCTGGAACTGCCTTAGGGATTTACAAACTGGGCAACAATCAGACGGTTTGAGCCTGATTCGTGAATCCAGCACTTCTATTGGGCAAACGCACCCTCACGCTACATTGTAGAGATCCCCAATCCCCTTAACTCACCCAATGGAATAAAGCACTGCTGAGATGGGAAGAGGCCAAAAGTGCTAACCTCCATTATGAAGAGGCACGTCGCCTCTGAACAAGCCCATAGCAGACGCCTGGGACATGATGCTAACACAATTTTGAGATACAATACAAGAGAACAAACCCCCGTGATGGCAGTCAATGAGATACTACCACCTCCTTCGCTCACCTCGCCCGCCCTGACTTTGGGTCCAGCCGCGCGCACGGCCCTCCTGCCTGGTACATGTGTGCCCCGGGATGTGCCTGTAGGCTGGGAGCTGAGTTCCATGAATAGTCACAGCCCTGTGGTCTGGCCACCCAGCCAGGCCTGTTCGGACGCCTGTGCATTGCTCTGGCCTCACCTACGCACCCACCACCCACAAACGTGCTGCCCTTCCGTTGCTCCCTTCCCCCAGTTCTGTTATTATAGAAGTACATTCCTATCCCAATTCATGACTCGAGCCCTGATCATCGCGAGCCAAGGATCAGGTCCATCCAGGGGGCGTGCCCCACTCCAAGCTCTGTGCAGAGCCACTGCAAAGCCTAGGCGCCCTGACCTGCTGCTCTAGCTGTACCACAGCAGCACTTGGACTTTGCAGCCGGACTCACTGACTACCACAACTGCACTTATTCACCGTGCAATTCTGTCTGCTTGTTCGCATGACACAGTTTTAAGTTGTGTGAGTACTGCAACATGTGAAAAACCTCAATAAAAAGATTTTTTTTTAAATGGTTACAGTGGTCATGACATGATCAGGAAGAAGTTCAAGATTTCTAGAAATGGCCCTCGTTACATCAGAGGCCAGTTCCTCCCAGACTTCCTTTTGGTACATACAGCAAAGAAGCAGGCTTCAGCTCAGACAACGGAGATGCCCTCCCCTTGTCTCTCCACCAGATAAGGTGAACATGTGCCTCGACATCGCCGGCAAACAAGTAGCAAGCAGTGAAACCTCCCAGAGGTTTATCTTCAATTTGGTTGGCCTGCTGTTGAGGTATGACAGGTTTCACTGGGAGGAGATGGAGAAGTTTGTGCAGCACCTATTGAGACATACAGAACGGGAGGTGAGGAGCTATTCGCTGAGAGGATTATTTCCAATGTGAACATCGCTGTTTACTTGACGTTTGGATACTGGTTCCTGCAGTGTAAACACCAGTATGCTGCTCCACTGCCACCTACTACTTCCCGTCTTGGTGTTCAAATTGGAGGTCCAACAACACCTACTCAACAATCCATTCAACAAGGAACAGCTCTTTGGAGCCCAAGTGGATGAGATGCAAGAAGAAATCAAGGACACAGAGACAGCAAAGCCCATGGGTGCCCTGCTATCTGTCACTCTGAGGTGCACCTTTCATAGTCAGGGGAGAGAGTAAGGTCACACTCTCTGACCAGGCACACACCTACCAGTGCCAACAACAAGCCATTCATGAGTCCCAGGCAGGCAGAGGACACTCAAAGGGAAGATGCAGAAAAAAACAACGGCTAAGGCAGAGGCAACTTTGGTAAAGGCACATCCACACTCCCAAGCACTGACACACCCACGCTCCAACCTTATCACACACAGGGAGGCTAAAGGATTTCTACCCTCACTGGGGGGAATCACTTCAGATCAGTGAGTGCTGCAGTATGTACAGCTTAGAATTCCACATCACCCAAACCAACATAGCACCACACCGACCAATCTTCAGCTATGACCACCTCACTCTCGTAGAGGACAAACTCCTCCAAAAGGGCCTACTTCAGCCCTTGCCCCCACACCAATGGGGCAAAGTGTCTATTCACTGTACTTTCTCATTCCAAAGGACGGCTCCCTCCAGCCCATCTTAAACCTGAGTTCGCTGAATCATACATCCTGTGATCCAGCGGGTTACTAGCAACAAGCATTCATACACCGAATACTCACCTGGGCCCATTCATTCATACTACGCTAGCAATTTTCCGCTGGTGGGTCAGTTGTACTCTTTATCAATATCCCTGCTACCAATTACCTTTTCTGATTGAAGAGTAATGACTTACTGATGGACCCTTTGATAATTGGGAAGTTTAAAATAAGAATATACAATACAATTCATAAACCTGAAATAATCACTGACTCAGGAAGTTTTAAAATGTTTATCTAAATTCTTTAGCAGAGTAAATTACAAACCACATAATACTTAATCGCACACCAAGGAGGAAGCATACTAAATTAATCACTTATTTAATCAAATGACGGTCCCTCAGAAAGAAGAAGTTAGAGACAGCAGTACAGCTAAAGGTTTACGCTTATAGTTACCTAAGAGTGTGAGAACCAAACCCCTTGGCCAAGGAGTTGGAAAGATGGGTCCCAAGAAGGATGAAGACCAAAGACCTCTGGACCAGGTTCAGAACAGGATAGGTGACCTCTCTACCAACGACGCCTGCGTCGTTCCCCTCTCTGTCACTTCGTTCCTCCTCGATTCTTCCGTGTCTTCTTTCTAATGGAATCCGCCGCCCCCGCCTCAGGACCTCTCTGGACAGCGGTTCAGTCTGCAATTGATCAGCTCGTTGAGCACCAAAGCCTGAATCTAACTAATTAGCTAATTCTATATCTGTTATACCCTTCTACACCCAGGTACCTCCCATTAATGTTTCAAATTTATGGGCCCACTACTTCTGATTGGACAGGGGGTTGATCCTCACACCGTGACAATTTAGTTCAATTTCTTTAAGCCCATTGTTTTAAAATACCGCCCCTCACAATTAATACATTTGCTTTATTTCCCACCCATCTCACGACAAAATTTAATACAAAATGTATATACATTGTTGCAATTGATAGAACATCTCATATGTTCAGTGGAGGTGACCAACGGGTAGTGTCCTTGGCTATTTTCCAAGTTGACTTCATCACGTTGTCGTGTTATTTTCAGGGCACATGCGCACATTCCATAGCTCTTGAGCTGCTGTTCAGTTAACCCAGGCCCAATTTACGAACTAATAGAAAATCAAAGAAGAAACATATTAAAATCAAAAATAAATGTTTTCACTGTATACCCCCTACTTCTACTCTATTCCCATTTAATTAAAATCCATCCCGCATTAGTAGCGTTAGAAATACCACATTATTAATTGCAGCAAATGCGTAAGCTTTAGCATGTGAGAACATCAAGCAGCCATTTTAGCATACACTGCGCAGAAGCAAAGATTCCCTCCAAGCAAAGAAAGACGTCATACCACGTGATATGGTTGACACATGTGCAATGGAGTTTCCCGCGATTTAGCGGCCATTTTGGATTAGACAAGGATTACTTATTAGTTTTAAACACATAGGCAAGCTTCTCTCGGATACGGTGTTGTGTATGCATTTATTAATAAAGACATTACAAAGTTTAATTAATTAATACTGTGAGAGGATTGCTTACGAGCAAGTCTCATTGTGAGTCCTTGCTCCATCAATCCCCTCTCTGATGGCGTTTCTGAGCCATCAAAACTACCCACAACCAGATGCCAACTTCTTAGCATATTTTTGTCACAGTCTCATTTTTACACTTTCTATTTTTATCTTCTCCTTTCAGTTTCTTGTATATTTCACTTTTCAGATCTTCTAATTCTATTTCATCGAATTTTCGTTTCTTGCCTTTTCCGGTCACTCTATATGTCTCATTCTTTCTACAACATTTGCACCATATCATTATTGACAGTATTATTATTGCTATCCCTACTAAGGGTACTAATATTTGACCTATCAGTCCTTTTCCTACATTAGTAAACCAGGTACCAATTGACGCAATGCTATTTGTCAATCTTTCCCATACACTATCAACTTCCAGTGGTTTCAGTTCATTCTCAAGTTTTATGTTCTTTATATATGTTCTGATTTCTGCACTTTTGTCAGGAATATATGTGCAACAATGTTTAGTTTTCAACAATTTACAGACTCCGCCCTCTTTTGCTAATATTATATCAAGAGCAAGTCGATTTTGCATAACCATAGATCTAATCGCAACCATTTCCGCATTAATCATTAGAAATCCTCCAGCAGTATCAGTTGATAAACGATCAACCACTGTAGATAATTTACATATTTTCCTTGAGTTCAGAATTATTCCCACTGAAGGTATCAATGCACCAAATATGTCACCTACAATTTCGGAAAAACTAGCTCTTTTACTTCGGGTTAATTCACTATTATTTTCATTGCTCCCAGTGTTTTTTTTTACGTGGTATATTTTTGGGAAAACAAAATAACTTCCATACCACCGTGTAGGAAGCCTAAAGTAAGCCTTATTCCCACACACATAATAAATTCCAGGAAAAACTGAATCTGTTCCTCCTTTTAGTCCCCAACCTCCAAGAATTAAGAAATTATATTCACATTCACTGGTACGGATGAAAATATTGTTATAATCAGTCTTTAACCTATGTAGACAAATTTTCCCTGTCTTTACAAGATCCAGAGCCATAGCAGCTTGAGCTTTGCCAGGTGTGTAAATACCCTCTTTCTCAACCCAAGGTGGAAGATGAGCTTTATGCTCAGACGCCTTCTTTTGGAAATTCTGTCTTCTATTCTCAACTAAGTTCAAAAATATCTCTTCTTCTTCATGTAATGAACATGTTAGATTGCTTCTATGTGCATGTGTTATGTCTATCGACTTCATTGTTAGGAAAAATTGTCCCATAAATTGTGCATCTGGACTACTAAGCACTGGGTTCATATTCTTTCGAATCGGAACCTCTGAAAATATCACATCTATATTTGAATAATAATACTGAAGTTTCCCTGTTCTATAAAATAAACTAGTTAATACACTGCATGATATGCTAACCCTTCTGCTACTGATTCAGGTAACTTCATACAGACATAACAATCACTAACTTCCATTGTATCTACATACTGAAACAATAATTTAGTGAAAACATTTAAACTAGTATCGTTATCTGTTACCACGTGATGAAACTCTGGTTCATCTTCTGCTTCTATTTTTACTCTATCACCTTTCAAGTTATCTATCCTTCCTTTTGTTTCATTGTTAATCTTTTTATCCATTATCATAAGGTAAGGAATTGCTACAATCACAACTATACACACTATAAGCACAACTACCAGACTACATATGCATATAGCACAGCATCTTTTACAGCATTTCCGTTTCGGTCTCCCAGAAACTCTGTCGTCAGGCATTTTGACAAAGAAGATTTCTCTTCTTTTCTTTCAAGACTTTTACGTTATCAAGGTGGTTTTACTTCTTTTTCATAAGTCAGTTCTGCACTTGTTCGTCACCACTTTCACTTGACTCTGAACTTTCGTAGTCTTCAAGGATTATATAAGTCCAGTCAGGACCTTTAAATTTATTGTTCACAAGTTTCAATCTTTTGCTTTTTCGTTTTCAGTTCCACTTGTTTGTCCAGATAAGCTTGTTACTTCATTTACTTGTTCTGGATCTTCACTTCGGGTTTCTATATGGTATTTTACTCTTTTAATGACACTAGGCCAATGATCACCTTTTCTGACTTTCTTTGTTTGCACTGTATCTTCACCTTTTGAGTCTTTTCCAAAAGTTCTTTTAATTTCAAGGTGTGGCACAATTTGATTTTCCTCGTTTTCAATTTCTTCTTCTATCTGTTCTTGTTCAGGTCTTATTGTTGTTTCTTCAGTTGCCCGAGTGTGAGTTTCTACTAATTGACCCTGTTCAGGATTTACGTCTTCGTGTTTGAGGCTTTCTTGCTCGTTGTTTTCTTGGGTTTCTTCTCCCTGAACGTATTTTTCTTGTTCTAACTGGTTCTGATCAGGGCTTATTGCACTTTGTACTTCTGCAGCCTGACCGCGTTCTTCTAAACCTTTCTGTCCCTGCTAAAATGTTGTTGTTTCGTTGTCGATTTGAGCCCAATTTCCTCTCCCTATCTGGGCCTGCTCAGGTTCTCTTATTGTTTCATTCTCCTTATCCTGAGCTGCTGCTTCTTCACCTATCTGGTCCTCACTAATTTCCTCTAATTTAGCTCTATTTCTTATTTTATTGTAAACTTCTGGTATATCAACCACTGGTATCCAGTCCTGACTTGTGCTCGGTTGTTCTTCTTCAGCTTCTCCCGAATCTCTCACCTGGGATTCTTCAGCTGGCCAACCTTCAGCTTCCTCAGCTATTGATGCTGACTGAGGATCTTTTCCTTCAGGAGCTGGCACCCTTTTGGTGTGGCTTACATGAATCCAATTAGGCAATCCTGCACATTTCACTGCTGTGTTTGTAACTAATATAACCTGACAGGGTTCGCCCCACCTGGGTGATAAACACGTTTCTCTGGTGTGATGCTTCACTACCACCCATTCTCCGGGTTCAGATCATGCTCTTGTTCAGGCTGCCTGGAAACTGCGTCTTCTCCAACCTGGTGAGAGACAGAACGCACGAGGTCAGCCAATGCTTTGCAATAATCTAGAACCATATCATCAGTTATGTTCAGCAGTTTGTTTCCAGGTACATGTGCATGTCTCATTGCTCTGCCCATGATGATTTCATGTGGACTCAATCCTGTATTTCTATCAGGAATGCTTCTGAGTCTCATTAAGACAAGGGGCAATGCATCTGGCCAATCTAACGATGTAGATGCACACATTTTTGACAATCTTGATTTTATTGTGCCATTCACTCGTTCAACCACTCCAGAAGCCTCCGGGCGGTACGCACAGTGCAATTTTTGTTCAATTTTAAATGCTTCACAGATTATTCGAATTACATCGTTATTGAAGTGACTTCCTCTATCTGATTCCAAAGTTACTGGGAAACCGAACCTAGGAATGAGTTCTTGTAACAACAGTTTTGCGACTGTAATGCTGTCATTCCTTCTGGTTGGGTAAGCCTCCACCCACCTTGAAAACAGACACACTATGACAAGTACATATTTCAGTCCTTTACATGGTGGTAACTGTATGAAATCTAACTGCAATCTCACAAAAGGACCCTCAGCCTTTCCAGTTTTTCCCAAACCAATTTCTGTTCTTCTTCCTGGATTATTCATTTGGCAAGTTAAACACCTCTGGCAAAGACTCTCTGCTGCAGCCCTAAACTTTGTATTGTACCAACTTTGTCTGAAAAGTCTAATCATGGCATCTCTCCCTATATGTGTGTCTCCATGATACATCCTGGCCATTTGTGAAATCAAACAGTCGGGCATGACTGGTCTGGCATCTGAATATACCCATACATCATCATCTGTTCTTCGGGTACACCCTATTTTTATCCAAACATCTCTTTCACTCTCCTCAGCATCATCTTGCAGTCTTTTCACATCATTCCATGTTTCAGGTGTTGAGCATAGCATAAGTTGGCAGATAATTCCCATCCTTTCGACTTTTCTGTTTACTGCCAACCTGTTTCTGGCACAGTGTTGAGCAACTAGGTCTACGTATCTGTTACCGGCTACCACCCAATCATCTCCTGACTGGTGTGCGGCACATTTCACCACTGCCAATTCTTTTGGTGATTGTATTGCCTCCAATAGTTCCTTTACAAACTGCCCATTTTTGATTGGGGATCCTGAAGAAGTCATGAAATCCCTCTGCATCCACAGTTGGCCAAAATCATGCACAACCCCGTATCCATATTGACTGTCCATAAATATGGTTACTTTTTTTAATTTTTCCCAATTTTGGAGGCTTTGATCAAAGCAATTAATTCAGCTACTTGTGCAGATTTGACTCCTGGTAAATAGGATGCTTCGACTATTCCAGATAGTTCACCTACAGCATAGGCTGCGCTCAATTTACCATCCTCATGCCTTAGGCATGAGCCGTCCACAAACAGCTCCCTGTCTGGGTCTTTTAGGGGCATTTCCTGTATGTCGGGACGCGGTTTTGTACACAATTCTGTGACCTGTAAACAATCATGTTCTGGATCGTCCTTAACTTCTTCACAATATTGATCTGGCAATAATGGAGCAGGATTTACAATTGTGCACCTAGCTATGGTCACATTTTCAGCTCCTAGAATTATTCGTTCATACCTTGTCATCCGACTAGGCGTGAGATGCTGAGTTCTAGTTCTTGTCAACAGGATCACAACTGCATGTGGGACAAACACTTTAACAGGATATCCCATTACTATAGACTCACTTTGCTCAATGCTCATACAGGTAGCAGCAACTGCTTTTAAACAGCCTGGCAATGCTGCAGCCACTGGGTCCAATGTAGCAGAAAAATATGCTATAGGACACCTGTCTAGTCCATGTCTTTGGGTTAACACTGAAAGTGCACAATTTTCTCTTTCATAGCAAAACAGTGTGAATTCTCTTGTATAGTCAGGCATGCCCAAAGCAGGTGCCTCACACAAAGCATTTCTTAATTTTACAAATGCACCAGCACTTTCATCATCCCATTCAACTGGATCCTTTGCTGTCTTTTTTGTTAACTGAATTAAAGGCTTTGCTAGTAGTGAAAACCCTATAATCCACTGTCGACAGTATCCTACTATTCCAAGAAACATTCTCACTTCTCTTTGTGTTACTGGCATTTTCATTTTCTTGATTATTTTTATTCTATCAGATGGTATTCTTCTTGTTCCCCTTTCAATTTGGTGTCCCAAATATTTAACTGCCGTTGTACAAAACTGCAGCTTCTCAGGTGATACTTTGTGTCCTTCTTCAGCCAAATGGTTGAGCAATGCAATTGAATCTGCAACACAATCATCATGAGTTTTGGATGCTACTAATAAGTATGTCAATGTACTGCACCAGGACTGAGCTCCTGGGCAGTACTAATTTTTCTAGACACCCTTTCAGTATTTGGTTAAAAATGGAGGGACTTTCTGTGTACCCTTGAGGAACACGATTCCACACATAGACATGGTTTTCAAATTTAAACAAAAACAAATATTGGCTATCTGGGTGCAATGGTATCGAGAAAAATGCTTGGCATAGATCAATTACTGTTAACCATTCTGCACTCCAGGGTATCTGGTATAGGATTACTGCAGGATTTGGTACTATGGGACAACAAGGTACCACAATTTTATTAATTTTCCGCAAATCCTGTACAATCCTATACTTTCCACTAGGCTTTTTCAAACCCATGATTGAGGAATTACAAGGACTACTCATAACTTCTTTTAATATGCCTTGTTTCACCATTCTGCTAATTTCCTCAACAACTCCTGCCTTTACTTCTGCACTCATTTTGTACTATCTGGTATTTGGGAAATTGCGCCTTCTTTTATAGTGATCTTTACTGGGTCTATTTTTGCCATAAGTCCTACTTCTTTCCCTGTAAAATCCCATACCTTAGAACTCACTGTAGTTCTTAATTCTTCTGGTAATTCGTCTTTTGTTATCAAGGAGAACATCTCATCCACTTCAGTACCTTGCTTGGCTAGCATGAACTTATAAACATGATCTTCATCCGGGGTCTGTACCGCAACACCATCGGGTGTGCAAAAAATAGTACAATTCATTTTGCACAGTAAGTCTCTACCCAATAAGTTTACTGGACTGGAATCACACACCATAAATTGGTGCATTTCTCGAAAGTTTCCTATCTTTACTTCCATAGGTTCAGTAAGGGGTGTTCTGATCTTTTGATTTGCTACACCTACAACTTGGATAGCTTCTCCAGAGAGAGGGAGGTCTGGGATGTCTGCTGTTCTTACAGTAGAACGGGTAGCACCAGTGTCCAAAAGAAAAGTGATATCATTACCTCTTACTTTCCCTTCAACATATGGACCTGACTGATCTACCGGTAAGGATGCGCAAAGTACGCACTCCTTCTCCCCCTCTCTTAGGCACCGTCATTGATGACTATATGGAACAAATTCGTCCTGTAAAAGAAACTGTGAAGTTACATATTCATTCTTACCACTTCCTCCTTGATATCCGACGTCTGTACCGTGCTTTGCTCTGCTTACATTACCCTGTATAGGGGCAGGTGGCAACTGACTCTGAGGGTTTACACCCTGCTGTGAGTCATTCTGCATCTGTGGATTTAAATTATGATTTGGGCCATTATTATTTTTAATCTTTTTACATTCGTCCTTCCAATGTCCCAACTTTCCGCACCCATGACAAGGAAATTTCTTTTTAGCCTCTTCTCTACTCATTCGTCCTCTCACTTTTCCACCATTCCCTGTGTCACCATTCGTTCCAGATTCTTTTCCCGGACTTTCTGTTGGATTATCCAAATTAATTCCCTGTCGCTCAGCCATTTTCACTTGAGCCCACATCACTTTCTCTTGCAGTTTCTTGTGCCTATCCTCAATGTCGTCTCCATAATATTTAGCATATTTCAAAATTTCGTCAATAGGCTTCCCTTGCCAGCATAACATATGCTGCTTAATCATCTGACAAATCTCTGGTTTTAGACCATAAACAAATCGATAGACAAACTGACTCATATTTTTGTCTCCAATATCCTCGAATCCACTATACTGTTTGAACACCTGTAATAGACGTTCATAATAGGCATGTACCGATTTGCTTGCTTCTTCGGTAGTCCTGTCTATTTTCACCCAATCTGTTTCTTTTGGTGGTATTTTCCCTTTCAAATAAGTTATTACCTGGTGATACTTTTTCATCACATCATTTGATGGGGCATCTGTCTTTGCATCTCTAGGATACTCTTCACTCGGCCAGTCGACTGTAATTTTACAATCTGTCCATAAATCGGCAGGTACCACTATGTCAAACAAACCATCTAAGTCCTTTAACAATACCTTTGAGACTTTCACAAACCTCTCGACCTGCTTGTACCATTCAAATCGGTTTTTCTCTCAACTTTGGAAAATCATTTGTAAATGACAAAATATCTTGTCTGCTCCATGGGACATGAACGTAACCTCCTCCTGGAACTTCCCGCATCGGGTACATCTGATCTACTTTCCCTGTTTCCTTCCATAAATATTCAGAAGTCGTTCTACTGTAACGTGCCTCTTCCTTTTTCTTTGTCCATCTAGTTTTCCATTTATCTAGTTCTCCCCATTTCTGTAATAGTGAAATTCTTTCACTTGTAGTTTCCTACCAGATGTATTAATATTTTCTAGATCTTTGTCAGTAAAGTCTGCTCTATATGGTTTCTGTAGTACTTTTGACTTTCTTATTTCGATTCCCATTTCTAAGGCCAAATCCGCCAATTTTTCATGGAATATCTTTACATTTCTGGTTATGCTCCTACATACGAACAATAGTTCTTCCTCACTATAGGTATTCAAACGATCTACTCCTACGTTGCCTGCTATCATTTCTTCTAACTAGACTTTTAATTTATAAATGTCCAAAATCTTTGGGGGTGAACTTTGTCTGTCTATTCCTTGTGCCCATCTTTCTAAGTCTTCTGGGGTTACTACTGTTGCACTCTTAGTTCCTGAATATGTTATTATATTTACATCCTTTGAGCAACCAGGTGGAACTCTTCTGGGGGTGCTATTTACGGAGTCTCGATTAGGTAAATCCATTAGTGAAATCATAGATTCACAATCACTGATATGGTCATCAATTATTACTGCTTCATGTTTTGGAGTCTCCACAGGTATAGGCATAGTTAAAGGCTTTGGACAATTTACTTTGTCACCATATAAAGGGACCACAGGACCAATGGTTACAGGTATTGTCAGGGAATCAGGATGTACATTCAACTGTGTTATTTTCTGTATCAATTCCGCTCTGTTTCTGTCTATAGCCTCTCTTTCCTTATCCTGAAGTACCCTATTAACTGGTGGATTATGCAATACTTGCTGTACCAATGGTGTTCTGAAAATTGGTGCACTTGGAGAACATCCACTTGACCCTTCCTGATATGGTGGAGGGTTCTTTAATATTTCTTCCATAAATTCATCTTCGGATTCTCCAAACCCTGTCAAATGTTTTGTTTTTTTCTTTGCATTTGCTCCCTAACGGCTCATCTGTCATGAAAACTGGATACAAACCCTCGGTAAGCATCGCTCTTCTCCACTGTTTCATCTGACTTTCTCGTGTCTCATTTTGGTGTCTAGGGAAAAATCCCATATAACCCCTATTGCTTCTGGGTCTATCACGTTCAAATGCCTCGGTTTCCCATTCCTCTAGGGCTTCGTATTGAGTTAATCTTGGTCTGGGTTCTAATTCATTCATTCTTATTCGTAAATTTTGAAGAACTCTCCCATTGAAAGTACCATTCTCTGGGAAAGCTAATATTACATCATCTTTTGTATATTCTATCCAATTTTCTAACCATACGCAAGTATGATAACCCCTCTCCATCATCATGAATGAGGCGGGCGTTTTTGCTGGTGGAATGATAATTCCTTCCCTAGTTTTGATTGGCTTATCTTTCTTAAAATAATTGTTAATCTTTTGTAAAAATGAAATTTTTCTCTTTTCTACGTACATTTTGGGTAAATATCTATGTATCGAATTATATTCTGCAAAACCTAGGAATCTTCTGTCTGGACGGTTTCCTGTCAAAGTTGGGTCACGTTTCCACATATAATCTCCACTATCCACTGAGATTTCGACTTCTATGCTGACAACCAATCAAACTCCAGCTAACATTTGTCTCGGACCAATCCTAGCGCGGCTTTTCTGTGACGTCTCTTTGACGACCCCTCCTTTACAATCTGCGTTTCTCTGTCCCTCGCCGTTTCAACCAATCCCAGCGCGGTACCTGTGACGTCAGTATTACTCCTGACTACCGACCCCTCCTTTACAAGACTCGCTCCACGCCCGCCGTGTCAACCAATACCAGCGCGGCGTTTGTGACGTCAGCTTTTACTCCGACAGCTGACCCTCCCTTTACAAAATCGTACGCAAAAACTTTATTTTCTCTATGCTTCTTAAAATTCAGTAACAACATAAAACATTCGCTATCGTGCCAGTTTCTCTAAATTGGAAAAGATAATTTCTCTCACACTTAGTAAAACCTTTCCGTTTACTAAACATACACTACGAGTAAAACCCTTCCGTTTACTCTTCACATAAGCTTCGGAAGTACCTGCTACTTCTTCAATGTTACCCTTTCTAGGTGATATAACATCAAATTTTCACTAGCGTATTCCTTTGCTGTCACTCGCACGCACAGAGTCCCTAGCCAGTACTGATAGCCCTGCTTAACGTTTCAGTACTATTTCTGCCTGACAGATAACCTCACTGCTGTATGGCTTCCACTTACCATCCGCTATTCAAAATTTCCCGGGGATTCTAGACAACATAAAACAAAACTTTTATTATATTTATATTTATTTATTAATTTATAAAGCGCCAGAATCGACCCCCGAAGGGGTATCTCTGCGCTCGGGACGGGACACCTGAGAGGAACTCACTGCTAAAAAATAGAATCAAAATCAGGAGCAGAAAAGAAAAGTCTTGAGCTGTTTCCTAAAAGGGAATATTCCGTGCACTGTCTAAGCTGCACAGGAAGCTTATTCCAGAAACAGGGGCCTAAATAAGAAAGCGACTTCCCACCTTGTCTGGACCGTTTGATTCTAGGTACTGCAAGGAGGGATTGAGATCCTGAACGGAGGGACCGCTGAGGTACATAGGGAAGTAAATTTATCTGTAAGATAACTAGGGCCAGAATTGGACAAGGCCCTGTGTATGGTGCAGCAGATTTTTAAATTGTACTCGTTCTCGTATAGGGAGCCAGTGAAGCTTAAAGAGCAAAGGCCGAGAGGCTGTCCTGGGTGGGGCGTTCAGGATCAAACGTGCTACCGTATTCTGAACAACCTGCAATCTATTAAGAGCAGACTCATTAGCACTCAGCAATAGGCTGTTGCAATAATCCAGGCGGCTTAAAATAAGCGCCTGGGTTAGCGTCTTCCTGGATGAATCAGGAAGCAAGGGAAGGATGCGACGCAGTAGGCCCAACACATGGAAACAGGAGCCAGCTGTCTGTGCAGCGTGCTCCTTCATGGTAAGGGTCTGCTCCAGACGAACACCCAAGTTTTTACACAGGACTTAGGGGCGGGGGCGGTACCCAGATCTGTGGGCCACCAGTTGGGGGTCCACAGAAATTGAAGCCTCCCCAAAAGCATAATCTCCGTCTTCCCCACATTGCACTGAAGAAAGTTACTCCTCATCCACTGCGCGATGTTTCTCATTCCCAAAGAGAAAGCAGCCTGTACCCAGGGTGTAAATTTTGCGAATGGAAAAAGCAGCTGGGTATCGTCCGCATAGGAGACGGGAATAAACCCGCTACTCCTTAACAGATTGGCCAAGGGAGCCACATAGATGTTAAACAAAGTCGGGCTCAAACAAGAGCCCTGTGGTACTCCCTTGGACAATTCCGATACAGCGGAACGATACGAACCAAGAGTTAACCGCCTGTGATCGGGATGAGAGAAAACTCGTCAACCACTGTAAAGCCAAATCTCTGAGCCCAATCTCCTCCAATCTCCTGAGCAAAATCTTATGGGAAACTGTGTCGAATGCGGCAGAAAGGTCCAACAGCACCAGAATCATAGAGTGGCCTCTATCTAGGGTCATCCTGATGTTGTCGGTGACCACTAGTAGGGCTGATTCTGGGCTGTATTTGGGGCGAAAGCCTGATTGAGAAGAGTCAAGACTACATGTCCGTTCGACATAGTTGGAAAGATGGATGTTAATATGTTTCTCCAATAGCTTGCCCAGGAACGGAAGGAGAGAGATGGGCCGGAGATTGGAAAACTCAGTTAAGCGGGGCCTTGGTGTTCTTTCGGATAGGCATAACCTGTGCTGTTTTCCATTCCAGAGGGACCGAGCCTCCTGGCAGAGAGATTGAGGAGATGTGCAATGGAGGGAGACAGGTGACAGGCGAGAGAGGTAGTAATTTTTGCCGGGATACAATCCAGGGGGATCCTGATTTAATTGAATGGATCAATGATTCCACCTCCGCCTGCGTCACTGGGGAAAGCTTCCCAGTGATTGAGTAACTGTCAGCCCAAGTGCTTTGGGAATCGTAATTGAAGGGGAATGATGTCCTGATTGAATTATTTTATCATAGATGGTCTCAATTTTTTGTGTGAAAAAGATGCTAATATCATCACATAGTTTTTGTGTCTGGGCTATTAGGTTCTCACATGCTTTGGGATTAGTGAAGGACTGAAGTATGCGGTACAGCGCCTTGGGGTCATTTTTAGCCTGGTTTAATTGCAGAGCTATATGAGCTTTGCGTGCTGCCCTAATTTCCCCATGATACTTAGCCAAAGCTATATAGAACCGCTCCTTATCTTCCTCCAAATGGGTAAGGCACCACCGTTTTCATGCTTCCTACAAATTCGTTTTCAGTCGCGAAGTTGAGGGAGTACCAAGCATTCTGAGGATGCTTAGGGGAGCTAGGAGAGGGTTTCAAAGGAGCTAGCTGGTCCACTGCTCTAGAGACTGCCAGGTTATATTTATCAAGGGCCTCTTCGATGTCATCTAATTCCGATATCCGAGGCTCTTCAAAAACTGAATGAAACCCTCTGGCGTAACTTTCTTCCACTGACTGAAAAGGGGAGGGATATCATGTGTGATGTAAGTTCCTTTCCCAGGCGCCTGAATGCAGAATTCAATTGATGCATGATCAGACCAGGACATAAACTGGGGGATTTACAGGCAACATTGAGGGAATTAGAAAAAATGATGTCCAGTGTGTGGCCAGCTACATGTGTAGGGCCTTCGTTGAGCTTGGTCAAACCTAGAGTAGTCAACTCCGTTATTAGTGACCCTGTGTCCGCGTTAGAACTGCACTCACTGTGTATGTTGAAATCGCCCAGCAGCAAAAATTGCTGCTCGCAATTACATGTGGGGCGATTAATTCGATTAATTGAAGAGAAAAATCATGCATCGGACCAGGAGGTCTGTATACCAAGGCCCCCTTCCAGCTCATGTGGGGCGAGAAATCTATACGGAAAACCATTGCTTCCATGGTTGGATCGCAATGTTGTTCCAGCTCGATGATTTTAATACCATCTCTATGTGCAATAGCGATTCCACCTCCCATTTTATTTGGTCTATCCATACGGATAAGTCTATAACCCTCTGGTAAGGCAAGAGCTATGGAGGGAACCGAATGGGGCTTCAGCCAGGTTTCGGTTAAAAACCCAAAGTCTGGCTGGACCGAGGAGAGGAGATTCCAAACCTCGGTGGAATGCTTAGGGAGAGATCTCACATTGCATAGTAAACTTTTCCACCCCGACTCCGGGCTGTAAGAAGGTGTAAGCTTTGTAACAGAGGGGTCACAATGGGGTATATTGGCCCTAACAGGGTTACTAAGTACTTTCTTATCGATGGTGCCTTGAAAACGGCAGGTCAGACAAGAGAAAGGACCCTCAAAAGAGGGCCAGAAGTCTGACCTACCAGCAGGGCAAGGAGTAGGCCTCCGCTCTACCATCTCTTTGACGGAATAAATCCGTCTCGGAGGGCATTCATGGTCAGAGGAAGGATGGCCAGGACTTCTGGCGTCTGGCGGCTTCTGGGCGCGGACGGGCGCAGAGGGGCTTGACTTTGGCGCGCCGCTGGCGCGCCCGCTGCGCGTCGTGGCTAGCATCCGATTTTATAGAGGGGGTAACCACTAGAGCGCTGACCTCCCTCTACACCGGAAATAGTACCCGCCTCCCTCCACACAAACGAGATAGTCTCGCGGTGGACCGGGGAGTGGTATCCTGAGGAAACACCAAGTAAGTAAAGTGCAGTGCAAGTAAAAATAAAAGGCAGCTCAATACATTTAAAAACAGCTCGCTGGCAAAGCAATTACTCCGCACTGGCAGCACACGTCCACTCGCGTCGCGGCTAGCATCCGATTTTATAGAGGGGTAGCCACTAGAGTGCTGACCTCCCTCTACACCGGAAATAGTACCCGCCTCCCTCCACACAAGCGAGATAGTCTCGCGGTGGACCGGGGAGTGGTATCCTGAGAAACACCAAGTAAGTGCAGTGCAAGTAAAAATAAAAGGCAGCTCAATACATTTAAAAACAGCTCGCTGGCAAAGCAATTACTCCGCACTGGCAGCACACGTCCACTCGCGTCGCGGCTAGCATCCGGTTTTATAGAGGGGTAGCCACTAGAGCGCTGACCTCCCTCTACACCGGAAATAGTACCCGCCTCCTCCACACAAACGAGATAGTCTCGCGGTGGACCGGGGAGTGGTATCCTGAGGAAACACCAAGTAAGTAAAGTGCAGTGCAAGTAAAAATAAAAGGCAGCTCAATACATTTAAAAACAGCTCGATGGCAAAGCAATTACTCCGCACTGGCAGCACACGTCCACTCGCGTCGCGGCTAGCATCCGGTTTTATAGAGGGGGTAGCCACTAGAGCGCTGACCTCCCTCTACACCGGAAATAGTACCCGCCTCCCTCCACACAACGGATGTTTGTTTATAAAAATGAAATTCTCATTACCCAATTAACAAGGTAAAACCAAAACCATCCTCTGATAGCCAGATAACTGATCCAGCGGGTTACTAGCAACAAGCATTCATACACCTAATACTCACCTGGGCCCATTCATTCCATACTACGCTAGCAATTTTCCGCTGGTGGGTCAGTTGTACTCTTTATCAACATCCCTGCTACCAATTACCTTTTCTGATTGAAGAGTAATGACTTACTGATGGACCGTTTGATAATTGGGAAGTTTAAAATGAGAATATATAATACAATTCATAAACCTGAAATAATCACTGACTCAGAAAGTTTTAAAATGTTTATCTAAATTCTTTAGCAGAGTAAATTACAAACCACATAATACTTAATCGCACACCAAGGAGGAAGCATACTAAATTAATCACTTATTTAATCAAATGAAGGTCCCTCAGAAAGAAGAAGATAGAGACAGCAGTACAGCTAAAGGTTTACGCTTATAGTTACCTAAGAGTGTGAGAACCAAACACCTTGGCCAAGGAGTTGGAAAGATGGGTCCCAAGAAGGATGAAGACCAAAGACCTCCGGACCAGGTTCAGAACAGGATAGGTGACCTCTCTACCAACGACGCCTGCGTCGTTCCCCTCTCTGTCACTTCGTTCCTCCTCGATTCTTCCGTGTCTTCTTTCTAATGGAATCCGCCGCCCCCTCCTCAGGACCTCTCTGGACAGCGGTTCAGTCTGCAATCGATCAGCTCGTTGAGCACCAAAGCCTGAATCTAACTAATTAGCTAATTCTATATCCATTATACCCTTCTACACCCAGGTACCTCCCATTAATGTTTCAAATTTATGGGCCCACTACTTCTGATTGGGCAGGGGGTTGATCCTCACACCATGACAATTTAGTTCAATTTCTTGAAGCCCATTGTTTTAAAATACCGCCCCTCACAATTAATACATTTGCTTTATTTCCCACCCGTCTCACGACAAAATTGAATACAAAATGTATATACATTGTTGCAATTGATAGAACATCTCATATGTTCAGTGGAGGTGACCAACGGGTCGTGTCCTTGGCTATTTTCCAAGTTGACTTCATCACGTTGTCGTGTTATTTTCAGGACGCATGCGCACATTCCATAGCTCTTGAGCTGCTGTTCAGTTAACCCAGGCCCAATTTACGAACTAATAGAAAATCAAAGAAGAAACATATTAAAATCAAAAATAAATGTTTTCACTGTATACCCCCTACTTCTACTCTATTCCCATTTAATTAAAATCTATCCCGCATTAGTAGCGTTAGAAATACCACATTATTATTTGCAGCAAATGCGTAAGCTTTAGCATGTGAGAACATCAAGCAGCGATTTTAGCATACACTGCGCAGAAGCAAAGATTCCCTCAAGCAAAGAAAGACGTCATACCACGTGATATGGTTGATACATGTGTAGGCTATCCGGTTTTAGGTTTAAACCTATAATAACTGATAAAACCCCACCGAAAGGAAATAGCCCTCACCAGTGTAAACATAAACACTGAAAAAACACCTGCTGAACCACAAACTAAATACCATTCAAAGAAAGGAAAAGGAGAGTGAAAGAGTAATTTTTTTCTTCCTGAAGGGGCCAATACAATAACTTTTTAATACAAGCTAGCAACAAGAAAGACTGGGCTAACATTATACTGCTTGAGGTTTGTTGTTTAGGGATGTCACTAAAATATTATTTCTTCTTCCTTTTGCTTTTTTCAGTTTTGTGGTCTTTGGTCTAAAGATGCAGGGTTTAGAAGCATGTTTTAGGTCTTATTTAATGATTTTATAAACTGTAGAAAATCAGGAAATATCAAAATCATATTTGACATTTTGGCTGTGTTTGATTCTTTCACTGATAGGTAAAATGACTGGTTTCATGAGAATCTTTCCCAATATGTGCCATCACATTTACCTACAGAGAATGGGTAAAAACCCTTGATACATCAGCCCTCAGTTTCTTGTGAGTCAGTATTGATAGTAGGTGAATTGCCAACACCTCAGGCTTTAAACATTCAATGCAAGGTATAGTGACAAGTATATGTGAAAAGAGTGCTATCACCAAGCATCTGGGATAGTGGTGAAAATATGGAACCCAATGTCACTTGGAATGCTGCTGCAAAAGGTTATTTCCAAGTTCAACAAATATTGGAGTGATATTGTTTGTATTGCAGTGATTCAACTACTCATATGAACAAGCATTGGCATAGCCAATATGTCTCGCATTTGGGACCTTATAAGTGTTTAGTTATCCAGCACAATATCCTTGGTGCAACAACATCAAGTGTTGCATGGCTAAACACTTATAAGGTCCCAAAGGCGAGACCTATTGGCTATGCCAATGCTTGTTTGTTTTTATGCCTTCTGTGGAACATGGACCCATTATTTGTGTCTTTCCACTGCTCCCTTTTCAGGTGCTTCTTTTTCTTTTGGGTTAAGCACTCTACAAGAGTGCATGTGTTTCCCAGCTGTCTTCCTCAAGAGCACTGTGTTCCTCTTTCTTTCCTGTGTGTTTCTCACCTTGTCCTCCCTCCTCAGTTGCAGTTCTTGCTTCCTCCACGACAGCCCACCTTCTCCTGCTGTTCTTGCTTTCCCACCCCTCCTACCTTGTCCGTGTGCTTTCCCATCCCCAGCCACCCTCCATTGCTTGAGTGCTTCCCAATCCTTAACCACCCACCTTACATTCTCTGTGCTTTTCCCCATTCCCGCCTGCCCACCTCTGTTTTTCATGTGCTTCCCTATCCCAGGCCCTCCGTTGTCTGTGTACATCCCCATTGTTGTCTCTCGCTTGTCCTTCGCTCCCCACTTGCCTCCTTTTTTCCTGCCCTCCCTCCCTCTGTGTTACCTCATCCCCTGCCTGCTTCCCATCCAAACCTACTCCCCCATTTGTTTTTGTTTTGTAGCTCATTATAGAGTATTTGCTAATACATCTCAACTCAATAAATGAAAAAAAATGCTCGTCTCATTTTGTAGGTGGCTGCGTCATAGCTCTTTTTTTTACATAAGTTTCTGCTATGCTGCGCAGCAGCTCGTTCAACTGTATAGAAAGGCCAAAAACGTGCCAAAGCCAACAGGTTTCAGAAGCGAGACCTATTGGTTTTGCCAATGCTTGTTTTTCTCTGTTGTCTTGACTGTGGTGTTTAATCCTGCAGTATCCAACAGACATGCTGCCAGCTGAACAGAGAGCGCCGCATCCCTAGGTTGTGAAGGAGGCGGCTGAATGAAAGACTTACATCTCTTCAGTATTTTTTCCTGTATCAGAAGGTCCCTGATGCATGTTGTAGCGCCTACAATACATAATGTAATAGGACTTTTAATGCATTTTATGTCACTAAAGTGATTCGGTCGGGGACATCGTGCAATACAATGAAGTAAAGCGTTGCCCCAGATCAGACTCCCGTGCTGCTCAACCCACCTGGAATTTTCAGTATAATAACAGTTTTTCACAGATATTGAGGAAAAAGCCGTTAAAAAAACATGAAGGTATAAAAACGAAGACTTTAAAGCTGAAAGTAACAAAATTGGTTTCTTCCCGTTTCCCTTTTAAACAAGTAAACACACCTTCAGTGCAGACGAACACCCATGTGTGCTGTGAAACTTCTAAAACCAGCGCGCGCCTCGCGCTGAAAGTTAATAAAAAAATTTAAAAAATAAAGCTGATAGCAGCACGGCCGTGATAGTGACACGGCCGCGCGGCGCGAAAGTGAAAGGAAAATGAAGCTGACGAGGAGGGAGTGGGAGGAGGGGGTAGGGGAGGGTATTCACGCGCTGTAGAAAGCCAGATGGCAGCTGTGCACGTCGCGCGCGCTTGTGCGCTTGCGAGCAGCAGGCGTGACCACACGCTCGTGCACCATGGCCTTTTGCTTGCGGGTAACCCCACGGAAAAGGCCATGACGCATGAGCGTGTGGTCAGATTTCTGAAACCCCTAACTTAAAGTCTCGCCAGAGCAGCGCTTGCGCGCTACTCGAGGCTCGACCTAAAAAGTTGTGTGATGACCTGTCAAAATCGATACCTGAGCTGAAGTGCTTCCCTGTAAGAGATCCTTGCCACTTGTTAGATGATATGCTGAAAGCATCTTTACAATCTTCAGAGTTTATGAAGAATGCTATTGACTTTTTAGTCCATTCTAGTGCACTGTTTTGTTATGCGCGGGAACTAAAATGCAAATATTTCTCATTTTGTGCTTTGTGTGGCATCAAAGAAAGAGTCATCCCAATTGTGTCACTTAGCTTATGGTTCTCAGTCCAAGAGGCTGTGAATGCTATATTATCCATGTGCCAACCGTTTACAGAATTGATGATGCCAAAGGCAAGAAATGTGAGGATCTATGGTCGCATATTGATAGATTTTTGCAGGAAAACATAACTGCTGTAGTGGACATAATAAAACAACTAGAGTCTGAAAACACCCTTGTCTGCCAAGTGTTCAGCATAATTGGTGTAGATGTGAAACATCTCCTTGAGAGTAGGCTGGGCGACACCATTAGTGATTTTGGCACTGCAAAATGCTCCATGTTAGAGGGCTTGCCACTTGGTAAGCAAAGCAATGTTGACAAGCAATTCAGGAACTTTCATTTTACAATGTATGAGAAATGGCTTGCAATGATGCATAGAAGTGTCCCTTCACCAACCATGGCATTTGAAGTCCATGAAACCTCACTATGGTACTCTGCACAAGTTCTATATCCCTTCTGTAAAGGGGAATTTTCTCCGTAGTTTCAAAAGTGTTGCTTCATTTTTGACCGCTTCAATAACTCTGTGGGCATAAGCGCCCAGTTAAACACAAAAGTTCCCGAACCTGCCAAGAGAATCGCAATCTTTAAGTGCACTACTATTGGCATCGAAAGCTATGTCAGTGGCCAAAGTTGGCAAATTGTGTACTGGCTGTTTTGGCGTTGCTCATCTCAAGTGCCAATGTTAAGAGGGCCTTTTCACAGAAAAAAAGTTTACATGGGAAGGAAAAAGTGAGCGCACATGACCAAAGACTCACTGAAGAAGTATTGTATGGTGTACTACAATAAGTTTGATTTGCAAAAATGTATTTGGATCTCATATACACTGTACATCCACTGTCTATATACCATTGACTATCAGTGCAGAAAGCAAGCAATAATAAAATCAAAACGTTCCATAAACACCGGAAAAACACTGTTTCTGTTGTTTCTAATGGCGCGAAAATGTGTAACCACTGATAACCACTGTTTTTTTAAGGTATGGAAATCACTTGAAAACACTGAAAAACCCCACCAGAATTTACCAAAAATAGAAACTGAAAACAGGAAAGCCTACACATGTGCAATGGAGTTTCCCGCGCTTTAGCGGCCATTTTGGATTAGACAAGGATTACTTATTAGTTTTAAACACATAGGCAAGCTTCTCTCAGATACGGTGTTGTGTATGCATTTATTAATAAAGACATTACAAAGTTTAATTAATTAATACTGTGAGAGGATTGCTTACGAGCAAGTCTCATTGTGAGTCCTTGCTCCATCACCTGTCAGAGCACTTTCAAATGACAACCTTGCAGAATGTCATTCTGCTGCTCCACTAAAGGGACTTTATGACGGTGTTAGACTGCACGGTCACCTACTTCCACAACCCCTTTCAGCCTGCTGTTGTGAGCGTGTTTCATAAGTGCAGCAAAATAAACAACACGGGGAAACCCTTTATTGGAACATGAGGGTGAATTTGTGGAGGAATTGGTTAATGGTTTCCAGTGCCCAGACAGACTAGAACGTGCCAAGTTAGAGCTAGCCACCAGGAGAGTAAAGACATAACTTATGAAATAGCCTTTAAATAATGTTGTGTCAAAAAGGTTAAAATATCTATTTGCAATAAGCAAACCTCTGGTTTAACTGAGACACCAACATTCTAAATGGTGGAACTTTCCTAAAAAGATTGGTGGGATTTTGAAATCTTGGCAGCCATGTTGGACTGCAAAACTATAAATACCAAGCCTCTGCAGCCACAACCTTCCTAGGCAATGGCGCAAGTGTCAAGGCAAGAGTTCCTGAGTAAATCTGTACTTACTTGAGGACCACAGACCGGATTCTGCAACTGGAATATTCAGCCATGGTGATGGTGAAGTTAGTCGAGCACCCAGTGGAAAGTCCATGTACTTTGACCCTTTAGAAGACAAAGAAAGAAAAGAAACCCACCCACCTATGCATTACCCGCCATTCTGCTGTGGTGGCTGAGCTGGGGGGATACCTTGAAGACATAGTGCTGGCATGGCTGCTCTTAGGCCAGCGGGAATATCTGACACAACCTATTACACTCCCTAATGGTAAGGCTCCAGGCCTGGACGGCCTAAAGGGCGAGTTCTAATAAAACAATTGTCGATTTGCTGTCGCCACATCTACATACCCTCTATGAAGAGACATACACTAGACAGACAATACTCCACTCACTAAGGGAAGTTCTCGTGGTTGCGCTGTTGAAGCTTGACAAAGCGCCAGAGTGCTGTGAATCATACAGATCACTGTCTCTAAAAAATACAGATGCAAAGATACTAGCCCAGATATTGGTGACCCAGTTGCAGCCATTGCTTCCCAGCCTGATATTGCTGGATCAGTCAGGCTTCATACCAGCCCACTCCACCGCACATAATTTGCACATCCTATTTGCACTGTTACACCAGTTGAATCCATCGTTGCAGGCAGCGGCAGTCCTACTGGGTACTGCCAAAGCTTTTGAATCCATCAAATGGGACTACATTTTCATGATTCTGGCCCATATCGGGATATCTGGGGTACTCCTGTGATGGATTCGCTTACTATATACGGACCAAGTGGCCCGAGTACGTATAAATGGTAAAACGTCTGAGGAGTTCCCAGTCCACAGGGGCACGCAAAATGAGTGACCCCTGTCACCGTTATTATTTGCTATTACACTGGAGCCCCTGGCTTGAGTAATCTGACAGTGTCATGCCGCTTCCGCACTCCACTTCTGATTGCGCCCTCTGGGTATCTCCTTATATGCAGACAATATGGTACTGAACATCAGAGACCCTACCACACATCTAGCTCAGTAATCCGGAATATATTAGATTTGAACGATACTCAGGCCTGAGCATTAACTGGTCTAAATCCGTGGTATTTCTCCTGACGCCGAGCACTCAAGCCTTCTCACTAGATTGTCCCTTGCTGTGGAGCATGGACCCTGTTAAACACTTGGAAATCTGGATCCATAGCGATCCTGAACTTGTAACACGTTGCACTTGAAGAATCAAATTCAAAGTTGGTCCAGATTACCGCTATCTTTAGCAGACAGAATAGCCATTGTGAAAATGGTAGTACTGCCCAAATTTCCATACCTTTTATCAACATTCCAATAGTGGTGCCGCAACACCTTTTTATACACTTCGGGCACACATGATTACATTGGCGTGGGCAGGGAAACAGCCATGAATACACTGGGATGTGCTCACCCTACCATACACACTAGGAGGCTTTAATGCGCCAGATTTGCAGGTACACTATTTATGTGCACAGGCCCATTTCGCCTACTAGTGGTATGTTCCGCATGACTATGTTCCCCATTTAGCGGTAGAGCATGATGATGAGTTTCCCATCCCGCTACAAGCTATACTGCCGCATAAGCACAAGGGTGTTGCATGTACAAAAATCAACATGATCCACTCCACCACACAAGCTTGGCGGTCTCTAAAGGCACAAGAGGGTAAGGTCCCTTTATATGCTTCACAACTCCTGCTGAAATTCCATCCCACCCTGTCAGCCTTGCAGGAGAAAAGGGCGATGGGACTGCTTGGTTGGCCTCGGCTGAAGACAGTGGAGGATGCCTAGTCCAGTGGCACTTCCATAGCCTTGACCGACATTTCACATATGTAGTATCAAACCCTGCTGTTGACCTTCACAAACCCTTCAGAGCTGCCCTGGGCGAGTCCTATCCTCAATTTCCTAGTGAACCCCCTACACTCTGTGCCTTACAAACCTTGCTGACTAGTGACACACACAGGAACTTGATCACTAAATTATACAATGTGTTCGCAGACAGACAGACCGGCAGCCCCGGATCTAGCACAGGAGAGATGGAATGCGGTGCTGGACCGACCACTGGAGCCGGTGGACTGGGCCTTCTGCTGCACACAGCTGAGTATACTCACATCTAACTGTAATTTGCTCATTATCCACTTTAAGTATTTACACCAAATGTACTATACACCTGTCAGATTATGCAGATATGGTTTGAGAGAGGATGCAAAATGTGTATGCTGTATAGCACCAGATGCAGATTTCCTGCATCTGGCCTGGCTGTCCGGTGATTATGGACTCAAATTAAGGAGGCCCTGACCACTATGGTGCTGGAGACGGTGGACTGTAGCCCGGAGTGTGCTTTATGAGACTGGTGAAAAACTTACTACCAGCCAATCATCGATTTGCATCTGTGGCTTAACTGTTAGCAAAGTGAAGAGTTGCTCTGCATTAATACAATAAAGGTAACAAGCGCATTCCATTAGGAAATGTCCCTATTATAAGCTAAGTCAAGATTGTTGCTAAAAGGGATAAAGGGTGTCAGGATAGAACTCTTGAAGAGTTTTGATGAGAGAAATCGAACATAAGCCTAAAGCTTTAGCAAAATAAGCTAGAATGAATTCTCAGTTCAAATAACAGCAGATCTAGGAGTAACTAAGACTTCCCACAAAGATGCCTAAGAAACTCAATACAGAGTCTCCTCTCAGAGAGTCAAGGAAAAGGGAATCAGTCTGCTCTGCATCAAAACTGCTTCTGAATCAATCTGACTAATTAATATAAAAATAATTTTTTTCTATTTCAACATTAATGCTATTTTTTCTTTACGTTGACCGATAGGATTTAAGCATGCTCCTGAAACCGGTCTACTCCCCATCTTCTCACCTGAGTACAACTGTATTTTAACAATGTGTCCTTGAATGTTGCGGGCACATCTTTTTTTGTCCGTACTATTGTCTTCCTATTAATCATCCTCCCTATCATTTGCATGTCCTGTGGTGTAAGCCTCACTTTCAGTCAACTAATACAACAAATGTCTATTCATTAACTAATAAACAGTAGCTTTCAAAGTTGCAACTTCTGCAACAGAGAGAAGAAAAACAACTTGCACAATTGTGAGTGAAAGAAAAACAAGCATTTCAGAATTAATGGGCCTTCACATTAAACATGGTGTGATTACCAATGTCGCTTAGAAATGTATCTTGAGCAAGAAATATTGCATCATCATCATTTCATCATTGCTCTCTACCTGCTCTTGGCAAGCTACCCGTTTGCAGGGGACCCCTTTTGTTTTTCAAAATATGTGATTACAAGTGTCAACTTAAAAAAAAATCAAGTCCTTATTACTAGAAGACAGGTCTATAGGTTCTACATATGGTTGCCTACTACAATTTTTGTATTTAACATGCTTTATTTTCAAACGTAAATTATGCACATTGTATTTTTAATAAACATTTTGTAAATAATTAAATTTGCGTTAGCAGTTCCCCCGATGGCTGAAAACCCATCACAAGTTTTTCACAAACGAATCATTAAAGTACACTTTAACTCCCTGTTGAGCCTTCTTTTTCACTTTCATGTTTTCCAAGTTTTCTCAGTTTCTTGTATTCTTTATTCATTTTCTTTTCTGAATTTAATTCTCCCCCGAGTCCCGGTTTCTTTCTCTATTCTTTCTTTTGTGAGGCCAACATCTAACTATTTTATAAACAACATATAAAGTTATCAAGCAACCACCTATAATAAGTACAGGTTCAATAATGACTCTTAAAAACTCTTCCTCCTACTGTTGCAATCAAATTTCCAATAGCAGAAGCTCCTTTCCCAAAATTTTCTAATATACCAGCGGTTTCTAATGGTTCTAGTTCAGGTTTCAAATCAGAAATATTCTTCGCCAATTCTTCTGTCTTTTTATTCCTATCAGGTATGTATGAGGAGCAATGCTGAGCTTTAAGCATCTTGCAAACCCTACCTTTCTCTAGCAGTAAAATGTCCAAAAGCTAATAGAACAATGGTTTTACAAGATCAAATAGCCACTAATTTTTGTATTACCAGCCAGCAAAGCACCAGAAGAACTAGTTGCCAATTTATCTACTACTATTGAGAGCTTTCTAATCTTTTTGTCATTTAAAACTACTCCCACAGGCGGTATGACTGCTCCACAAATGTCTCCTACTAACCACGTCCCATCAGAAACAATACGTTCATGTCTATGATATGGTGTCATGGTTAAAGCATTTATATTATTTACATGATACATTTTAGGAAACAATAAGGCTAGATAGCAAATACCTTCCCAATCAGATGGCATCTTGTCCAGTAACAAAGTAAATCCCTGGAATAACTGTTTCTTCCCCTGTAAGAATTTGAACAGGTCTCTAAAACTTCAAGTGTGTATTCACAACTACTAATCCCAATGTGTGTCTATCTAAATTAATTTCTTCCTTTTTAAACATTTGTCGTCTGTCAAATTTTAATTTTGGATATACCATTTTCTTTTACTACTCATCTTTTTTCTTTGAAACATTTTGATACATTTCATCTTTGTCTTTACTATGAAAGATATAAGATCTACTTTCCTCTAATGATATAATATTTGTTTCTTCTAATGATCTCATTAGACAGGTCAAAATGTTTTCGTATGCCTTAACGATGTCTATAACAGAAGGTGATCTAAAGAAATACCATGCAGTGTCTTGATCTTTTGCTTGTGGGTGTAAATTCATGCTTTTCTGAAGAGTAACTTTCAGGTTGTAATTTGAGAAATAATATTCAAAATATTCTGGACCAGATGTGCAGCGTATTTTACCAGTCGCTAATGGCCCATTGGGCTCTTTGACCTAGCATACTGCAGGGAACAGATGGAACTGTATGCGGAACAGTTACCACGGCCATTGCGGCCGAAAGACATTTGGGGCCCCCTCACTACTTATCTGCTCTCAGTCCCGGGGGACGTAGCGAGCAACAGCTACAGGGCGCTAGATTTAATCAACTGTATATTTTTTTTATATCTTTACACTTGCGAAAGTGATGCTGTACAGATAAAGCTGCTTTATTTCATTGTCAGTAGCACTAACAGTCGCTATGTTGCTGTAAGTTTTGCTAGTTCTGAAAAAGCAAATAAAAACAATTTAAAAAAAGAAAAGAAAGAAAGAAAAGAAAACCAAGTTAAGTAATACATGTTGCAATTACCAGAGAAAAGTGCTATAAATAATATGGTATTTAAGAAACCTCATAGCGATTTGATTATAGAGTTGTTTCAAATACGAAACAAGAGACTTATTGCAGGTCAAAATTTTAAAGGCACACAGCTGTAAGGAAACAGTACTTAAGAGACAACTAAGTGTTAATGACAAAGGCATAAAAACTCAGAGTAACCGAATACTGGACCTGATTCACAAAGGGGTTCTGCAATCGCTGGCGGAGTATCCCCAATGAGAAGCCCAATTGCAGAGATTCCGGCCCGAGTATGGAGATTCCCCCACTACTGTGGGCCTTCCGCCACGAGCACGGTGGACCTTTGTGATTCAGGGTCATTGTGAGGATAAAAGTAAAAATTGCATGTTTAAAGAGACACTGTAAGGTATCCCTCATTAATCCTTTTGTAGAAGACGTGGGGTTTAATTTTCGATTTCTGTTCTAATCCATGGACAAAACGGGAGTGAAAAACCTCAAGCGGGCTTCAGAGAATGTTGTAAAAGTATGACAGTAAACTGTATCAATAGTCTGAGTAAGAGATTTTGAGGCAGCAAATTTACTCACTACTTGTACAATTTTTCGCAGCTATACAAGTCAGCCTCGACATTCAGAATTACTGCAAATGTGCCTGGAAGAGGGATGTAACTGTCAAAGGAACATCACGGCTGCTCTCTTTTCTGGTCTCTCATCCCATTTTTTCTGCCCTTGATTCCATTGTTCCACTTCACTGCGTGGTTCAAATCATTCACTCTGTGTAGCACAGTGGGGCATTGGAGATGCTGAAGCACGGGGTTCCACCAGTCACTTACTCCACACCACGAACCACACGTACATCTCAGGTCGATGGATCTTTGTTGTCAGCTGAGACGTCAAAGTTAAATCTCAGCATTAACCATTACCAATTACAATTACTTTAGCTCAGTGAACTAAGGGAGTTAAATTGAGTTAAAGGATTTTATTTTATCTTTTTGCTATTCATCTTTTTTTATTAGAGTATTATTCTCCAAAGTTATCAATACAAGTTCAGAATCAATAAATATTTGATAATGAATCAAGTTAGGGAATCAAAGTTTAGCATTAATACAATAAAGGTAACAAGCGCATTCCATTAGGAAATGTCCCTATTATAAGCTAAGTCAAGATTGTTGCTAAAAGGGATAAAGGGTGTCAGGATAGAACTCTTGAAGAGTTTTGATGAGAGAAATCGAACATAAGCCTAAAGCTTTAGCAAAATAAGCTAGAATGAATTCTCAGTTCAAATAACAGCAGATCTAGGAGTAACTAAGACTTCCCACAAAGATGCCTAAGAAACTCAATACAGAGTCTCCTCTCAGAGAGTCAAGGAAAAGGGAATCAGTCTGCTCTGCATCAAAACTGCTTCTGAATCAATCTGACTAATTAATATAAAAATAATTTTTTTCTATTTCAACATTAATGCTATTTTTTTTTTACGTTGACCGATAGGATTTAAGCATGCTCCTGGAAACCGGTCTACTCCCCATCTTCTCACCTGAGTACAACTGTATTTTAACAATGTGTCCTTGAATGTTGCGGGCACATCTTTTTTTGTCCGTACTATTGTCTTCCTATTAATCATCCTCCCTATCATTTGCATGTCCTGTGGTGTAAGCCTCACTTTCAGTCAACTAATACAACAAATGTCTATTCATTAACTAATAAACAGTAGCTTTCAAAGTTGCAACGTCTGCAACAGAGAGAAGAAAAACAACTTGCACAATTGTGAGTGAAAGAAAAACAAGCATTTCAGAATTAATGGGCCTTCACATTAAACATGGTGTGATTACCAATGTCGCTTAGAAATGTATCTTGAGCAAGAAATATTGCATCATCATCATTTCATCATTGCTCTCTACCTGCTCTTGGCAAGCTACCCGTTTGCAGGGGACCCCTTTTGTTTTTCAAAATATGTGATTACAAGTGTCAACTTAAAAAAAAATCAAGTCCTTATTACTAGAAGACAGGTCTATAGGTTCTACATATGGTTGCCTACTACAATTTTTGTATTTAACATGCTTTATTTTCAAACGTAAATTATGCACATTGTATTTTTAATAAACATTTTGTAAATAATTAAATTTGCGTTAGCAGTTCCCCCGATGGCTGAAAACCCATCACAAGTTTTTCACAAACGAATCATTAAAGTACACTCTAACTCCCTGTTGAGCCTTCTTTTTCACTTTCATGTTTTCCAAGTTTTCTCAGTTTCTTGTATTCTTTATTCATTTTCTTTTCTGAATTTAATTCTCCCCCGAGTCCCCGGTTTCTTTCTCTATTCTTTCTTTTGTGAGGCCAACATCTAACTATTTTATAAACAACATATAAAGTTATCAAGCAACCACCTATAATAAGTACAGGTTCAATAATGACTCTTAAAAACTCTTCCTCCTACTGTTGCAATCAAATTTCCAATAGCAGAAGCTCCTTTCCCAAAATTTTCTAATATACCAGCGGTTTCTAATGGTTCTAGTTCAGGTTTCAAATCAGAAATATTCTTCGCCAATTCTTCTGTCTTTTTATTCCTATCAGGTATGTATGAGGAGCAATGCTGAGCTTTAAGCATCTTGCAAACCCTACCTTTCTCTAGCAGTAAAATGTCCAAAAGCTAATAGAACAATGGTTTTACAAGATCAAATAGCCACTAATTTTGTATTACCAGCCAGCAAAGCACCAGAAGAACTAGTTGCCAATTTATCTACTACTATTGAGAGCTTTCTAATCTTTTTGTCATTTAAAACTACTCCCACAGGCGGTATGACTGCTCCACAAATGTCTCCTACTAACCACGTCCCATCAGAAACAATACGTTCATGTCTATGATATGGTGTCATGGTTAAAGCATTTATATTATTTACATGATACATTTTAGGAAACAATAAGGCTAGATAGCAAATACCTTCCCAATCAGATGGCATCTTGTCCAGTAACAAAGTAAATCCCTGGAATAACTGTTTCTTCCCCTGTAAGAATTTGAACAGGTCTCTAAAACTTCAAGTGTGTATTCACAACTACTAATCCCAATGTGTGTCTATCTAAATTAATTTCTTCCTTTTTAAACACGTAATTTCCCTTTTTGTCGTCTGTCAAATTTTAATTTTGGATATACCATTTTCTTTTACTACTCATCTTTTTTCTTTGAAACATTTTGATACATTTCATCTTTGTCTTTACTATGAAAGATATAAGATCTACTTTCCTCTAATGATATAATATTTGTTTCTTCTAATGATCTCATTAGACAGGTCAAAATGTTTTCGTATGCCTTAACGATGTCTATAACAGAAGGTGATCTAAAGAAATACCATGCAGTGTCTTGATCTTTTGCTTGTGGGTGTAAATTCATGCTTTTCTGAAGAGTAACTTTCAGGTTGTAATTTGAGAAATAATATTCAAAATATTCTGGACCAGATGTGCAGCGTATTTTACCAGTCGCTAATGGCCCATTGGGCCTTTTGCAACCGGTAAAATGTATTTTCCTATGTATAAATGCTATTTTGCGAGTCAGTAACCTATTACCGACTCGCAAAATAGGGTTTGTGAGTCACTATTAGGAAGGGGCATGCCAAGGGCATCCCTTCCTAATAGCGAGCCACAGGGGATGTACAATTGTTTTGCAACCAGAATGCAGTCAAAAAACAATCGCAGTTTACTGCCTACTTCAAATAGGTGGTAAGCTAGTCGTAAATGGGAAGGCGTCTCCAAAGGGACCACTCCCCTTTGTGAATGGTAGCGAAAATGTTTTTTAAGAGGAAGCAGTGGTCCCAATGGGTTGCAAATTCAGATATGCCTCATGAATATTGATGAATCAGGTCCCTTGTGACCCATTTGGGAATCACTAGTGTGTCTGAGACACATTAGTACATTTCATTTTGCGAGTCTCTAATGGTGAGTCACAAAAAATCGCAATTAGAGACTTGCAAAATGTTTGTACATCTGGCCCTCTGTCTCTAAAATAAGCTAAGCAGTATGCTACATATAATTGTGTATGACAGTGGGATATGATGAGAAGTCACATTGTCTGAGACTGAATAGGGTAAATGAGCGCAAACATAGCAATCCTTGGCATTTAAAGCTTGTGTGTATTCTTGAACTAATCTAGAATAAATATTAGTTGAGAATTCATCATTCGAATAATCTACAAATGAAGCCTTTAATTTTGTTTAATCTATTGTATGTGCAGGTGTTATAGTTGCACACGCAGATACAGGCACCTCTATCTCTGGTGTAAAATTGAATCACACTTACAATGTAATGAATACTAATAATAAAACCATTAGTGTAACACCTAAAATGATCCTACATCTAGCTTTCGTAAGGAAACACGTTTGCCTATAGTCAAACCTTTAAGTAGAATATAGCAACAAGCTGATTAAATTCTCTACCTTAACTTCTACTTATACAAAAGCAAACTTTTTCTTTCTTTCAAAAGTTGACTTGCAGTTATTTCATTCAGCTTATGTGCAATAATCTTTGTGAGCTATCCCTAACCCTACTCTGCCTTTTTCTATATATGTTATCTCTACTCTTTTACTGCAACCTTGGACCTAAGGAATTCTTCTTAGTTGTTTTAATCAATTCTTTTTATTATTTCAGTCTCTTTTTACTTCTTGGATTTAATACAGTTAATCACTCTTAATTGAAGCTGTTTTCAGTCTCAAGTTCAAATAATGTTTTCAAATATTTGTTTTAATCAGTGCTGCTTGTCAGTGTGGCATATCATGGAGGCTTAAACAACTCAGAATCCAATTTGTCTGGACTTTGTTGTGTTCCATTTGGCACATTTCTTGAGTAGTAAGTTCCTTCAGGTGCTCAAGACCTTCGACAAGGTACTCTCGCTCTTGTGGACGTCCTCAGTGTCTGCTGATCCTCTTCTGTGTCACATATACCCTTGATTCTGTTTCTTTGATAATTGTAGGTGACATTTGTTCGATTGACACACTGGAGTTCAATTGTCTTTTACCACTTGACCGTTCAAAACTCCAGATTTGTCCTTCTTGTCTCACACTCATTCTTTCATATGGGTCATTTAGCTGTCTTTGTGAAACTCCAACAGCTCTTTCAGAGTGTACTTCCACACTGCTCTGTGATATTTCAGGAACTTGCACTGGTATGAGATCTTGTTGTTCTTCACCCCTTTTTTGTTCTTCAGATTGTGCTGTAACCGGTGCTCTCTGACCTGGTTCAAAGAACACTATTTCTTCATGTGGACACCTTACTCTCGGAGTGTGCGAAGCATGCACCCAATTAGGTACCCCAGCACTTTTGACAGCAGTGTTTGTGATCAGAATAACCTGGTAGGGTCCTTTCCACATTGGCTCCAAGCAAGACTCCCGCACATGCTTATTCACCAAAACCCAGTCATCAGGACTAAGGTCATGGCCCTGCTCCTGATGTGGATTTTCAGTGGCAGCTCCAACCTGGAGAGAAACAGAATGCACCACGTCAGCCAGTCCTAAGTATTAATCAAGTTTCATGTCATCTGTGATGTACACAAGGGCATTTGCAGGAACAGCAGGCAGTCTCATTGCGCATCACATGAGGGTTTCAAAAGCCGATAATCCTTTTCTCCTGTCAGGAGTGCTTCAAAAACTCATCAGAACTGATGGTAATGATCTGCCCATTTCAAAGAAGTGGAAGCACAAACTTTGGCCAATCGGGACTTCAGTGTTCTGCTTACCACTATCCGTGAAGCCTCAGGACGATAGCTACAGTGTAATCTCTCTTCTAATTTAAGAGTCAAACACAGCATTTTAAGGACCTCCTTATTAAAATTAGTCCCTCGCTCTGACTCTAGAGAAACTGGAAATTCATACCTGGGTATTAGTTCACGCAACAGCAATTTAGCTACAGTGAGACTGTCATTCCTCCATGTTGGGTAGGCTTCAACCCATCGAGAGAAAATGCACACCATAACTAGGACGTATCTCAGCACGTTATATACAGGCATCTCAAAAAGATCCGACTGCATCCTATTGAATGGCCCACCTGATCTTCCTACATGACACATGGTGAAGATGTTCTTCTGTACAGCTAATCTACACTCAGCCCACAAATCACGCGCACCACAATATCAAAGAAAGTATTCAAATCTGTCCACAAGCAGTGGCGGCCGGCATGGCTCCCCTGCCCTGAGAACAGAGCAGTCCCGCCCACCCGCAAAGCAACACAGAAACATAAAATTATAAAAACTCAAAGTTATTATCATTTTATGTTTCCTTTACTTTGCACTGCTTAAAAGCAGTGGGGCAATGCTCCTCCGCCCTAGTGGGGAGCTGCCCCTGTCCACAAGACATTTGAAATTTTAACAAATCTGTCAATTTGTGTATATACCACTGTGCAGGATTCTCTCTCAATTTTAAAGAAATTGTTTGTAAATGTTGCAGGATCACCGCTACTCCATTGCACATGAACTTAACTTCTACCTGGTATATCCCTCACTGGAAAAGTGAATGCCTCATCTTCATCTGGAGGTGCCTTACTATTTGCCTCTGCTGTGTCTCACAGTTTCTTTTTCTTTTCCTGCTTCTTTGCGCATTTGCTCTCTAATCTGTCATATCACTTCTTTTGAGGATGTATTTTACCAATTCCACAATGTGTAACCTCATCGCTGAAGATCTTATTGTCACAATAGCTTTATTATCTAATTGTGCCCTAAAGTCTCTCTATAATGGGTCACTCAGATACACTTCATATTTCCCTGTCATTTCAGTTAATCTGTCGTGTGACAGCGCACGCCTTGAGATTTCTTTACTCAAATATATCAGTGCCTTTTCCTGATAATGATCCAAATGTGAAATGTCTAGACAACCTCTAAAGATGTCCTCTAATTCTACTTTTCATTTAAACCTTGCCCTTTGTTGACTAGCAGGTAGTCTCTCTGATCTCTCCACTCTTTTTAGTCTTTGAGGTTTCTCTTGTTGTGTGAAACAGAGCTGACACGACTTTAGGGTAAGTAAATTATGTCGTTTATTACAATCTTCTCCTAGAACATGAGTGTAGCTGTCCCTCTGCCAGCCCATCTCCAGCTGACCTCCTTGGAACACTAACACCCCAACTGGTACCTGAAACACATGAACAGACTGTGGTCCACATTCCTAACAGAATACAGTAGGACTAAGCAAGAGTATAACAGTTTATTCAAACCACGGGGAAAAATCCCATCCTCAAACTGTCCTGTCTCTCCCTTTGCAATGGGTGTAATAAAGACAATCCTCTTTCCTTCTCTCAATGATGAACATTTTGTGGTGGTGTCCAGGCAACAATTTGCGAATTCTGGGATGCCAGGATGAACCCGGTTGCAACCACTCCTCCTACAGCTCCTTGAGCTTCTAGATTTGCATTAATATTTATGGGAGGAGAAGCCACTGGCCTTGCCAATGTCTCTGCTGCCACAACTTCTGGTACTGGTACACGAACAGTCACAATCGTCACACATGGAGTTATTACAGTAGGTGCTATACCAGCACGCATGTTTTGAAGTGCCTGTATATATTCTCTCAATCTGAATTATGTTTTGTTCAACAGGGGCTGTGTCCACGGTAGCATTAGCAGCTGTAGCACTGTGATGAGTCCGCCGAGCCCCCATCCCTCTTTGATGTGGGGAGCCCCGGACACTCCAACATGGCCGCCGGGAATACCCCAACAGGAAGTGGCGGCGACGGACTAGTCTCATCAGCTCGGAACACCGAAACCACACCCCTCGAGCCAAGAAAAGCCACAGAGAACACGGACATGGGAGAAGGCGAGCGGATATCGACGGAGGAGAGGAAGCGAGAGACGTGCGACGCGACTGGAGAAGGCGAAGGAACAGCGGAGGACGTCGTGAGCAGCGACCGCGAGGCGGACCGCCCACAGAACCCGGGACTCGGTTTCCCGCTGACCGCGTGCAAGACCGACCCTCCGAGGAGAGAGAAGGAGGCCGGTTCTCACCACGCCACGGCCCCGGAGGGTCGTGGGTCCAGGCAAGTGGCTGGGGCGCATCCATTTACCTTAAAGGGGGTGGTGGGCAGGGCTGAGGGCCACACCAAGTCCGGCACCCTGACTACCCCTCACCTAGGCACCTCACGAATAGGGACACTGGTGGTGGTGCACTTCCCTCCCCCTTTTGAATGTAGAGCAACAGGATGGTGTTCCTAAAGATTTCCTTTCTTTCTTTTCTTTGTTGTCCTGCCTATATCCCCGACTGTCGCAACCCGGACAAGACAGCCCGAGACCTTCAAGGAGCGAAGGAGGATCCCCTCCCCCCCAGCAACCGAGTCGTTATCGGAAGAAGGAGGACGGAAACCTTCACATTGAACACTTATGTTGCGTGGACATAGATCCTGAATATCTAAATAAATCACCTTGCACCTAAATCAACGTCCCTGCTTCGTATCTGCCCCAACAAGGGGGCGAGTGGGCGGGTGTCCCTGTCAGGGTAGACCATCACAGTGGTGTCAGAAGTGGGATTTCGGTCCTGATACAATGACCCAACCCGTGACCATGGAGGCCATCATCACCCAACTAGCTGAAGGGCAACGACACCTGCAACTGGTCATCGAGCAACAGACCAAACAGGCGAAACACGACCGAGAGGAACTGCACACAGCACTGAAAGACCAGGCCTCCCTCCTGACCAATAACCAGCAGGTACAGGACACGGCCATTCTACGTCTGACGGACGCTATCTCTAGCGCTAGGGTACATCCCAACGTGCCGGGGACAGTCCTACAAAAGTTCCAAACTGGGGACGATCCGGACTATTTCTTTGTTAATTTCGAGCGTGTAGCTACAACCGCCTCCTGGCCCCCAGAAAGATGGGGCCAATACATAGCTCCCCTGCTTTCCGGGGAATTACAAGCCGCCTACCAGGTCGCCAATCCCGCAGGGACAACCAGCTACCCTGACGTTAAGAAAGCCATCCTAGAACGGCTGGGATGCGATCAAGAATATTATCGCAGCCGGTTTAGGAAAGAGAGATGGAGCCTGGGGGACAATCCCCGAGCACTATATTTCCGCATCCGGGACCTCGGAAACCGGTGGCTACAACCCTCTATAGCCACCCCGGATGACATAACAGAGAAGATCTACCTGGAGCAATATCTCGACGCCCTCCCATATAACACCCGAGCCTGGGTCAAGCAACACCCTAACCTCTCCGTGACATTGGCAGTTGATTTGGCGTGCGCATACCACCGCTCTCCGGAGTTCAAAACCCCAACTCATCGACCCTCCGTCTCATCCCCGAAACTCCTAGCCAGAAACCCCAACCCCCAGACAGAACCCAAGGGACCCTTTCTGCCAAAGACCCCCTTAAGAGCCCCTTTCACAACCCCGATACAGGGACCACAGTGCTTTCACTGTGCCGAGTGGGGACACATAGCCCGACACTGCCCGACACGCCACCCAGGCCCAGAACCCATGGAGGTGGGACTTACACGTGGGCGGGTACTGGTCACAGGAGACAAACCCCTCAGATACACAATATAGGCTTATGTAAACGGGAAGGCAGTAACCGCCCTCCTGGACACGGGCTGCCACTACACCGTCATCTCCAAAGAGCTTATCCCCGAGTCCCTGCTAGTGAAGGGAGAGTTTGTACAGGTCACATGTGTACACGGAGAGAAGAAGCTGTATCCCTTGGCCGAAGTGGTATTGGAGATCAATGGGGAGCCCCAGTTGAGGAAGGTAGGGGTTGTCCCCACGTTACCCGAGCTAGCGCTCTTAGGTACCGATTTACCTCGGTTCCACGAGTACCTCCACTCCCTGAGTTCCCATGACTCACTAGTGGGATGGCTAGAAAGCGCACCCTTTTCAAACACCGATATAAGGGCTCCCGCTACCAAAAGAGCACAAACTAGGAGAGAAAGGAGGGAGGAAAGAGCACTATACAGCCAGTCTAAAACTGTGCTACCCGTACCTGTCCTTCTCTCCCCAGAGACTCCTCAAGAGCCACCTCAGAACTACCATCAGGCCTAGAGGGACGACTCTACCCTGCAAAATGCCTGGAGCCAAGCCCAAGATGAACAACCAGGAAAGGTAGGTCCCTATTTTACTGTCAAAAAGGGCCTTCTATACAGGCACACACTTGAGAATAACCATGGGAAGGTACAGCTACTGGTCCCTAAGGCATTTCGCGAACAGGTGCTGTCTCTGGCCCACAGTCAAACTGGGGGAGGCCACTATGGGAAGGGAAACACCCTCAAATATCTATTAGAGAAGTTTTACTGGCCGGGCGTGTATCAGGAAGTGGCCAGGTACTGCGCCTCATGTGTGCGATGCCAGCTGGTTAATAAACCCGTGTTACCCCGAGCCCCGCTCCAACCACTTCCGGTCATCGATGTCCCGTTTAGAAGAGTAGGGATGGACCTGGTAGGTCCCCTGATACCCTCTGCCAGGGGCCACCGGTTCATACTGGTCTTTGTGGACTACGTCACCCGGTATCCGGAAGCGTTTCCCTTGACGACCACTACCACAAAGACAGTAGCCCAAGCCATGGTCACTCTGTTCTCTCGTGTCGGCTTTCCCCACGAACTCCTGACGGACCAGGGTACCCCCTTCATGTCCCGGTTGATGAGACAGGTATGCGAGCTGTTAGGTATCAAACAGATCAGGACAGCGGTATACCATCCACAGAAGGATGGTCTTGTGGAAAGGTACAACAAAACCATCAAAACTATGCTAAGAAAGTGCATCGACCGAGCGGGGAGGGATTGGGACCGACAGCTACCCCTGGTTCTTTTTGCGATACGATCCGATGAACAGAAGTCTACGGGGTTCTCGCCGTTTGAGCTGTTGTTTGGGAGGAGACCCCGTACCCTCCTGGACATGACGTATGAACAGTGGACTGAGGAAGAGGACGAAGCAAAACCTCTGCTACAATACAGTGCGTCCCTTAGGGATACTTTGTCCTTGCTATGGGACGAGGTACACAGGAACATGGAAAGGTCCCAGAACCAACAAAAACGGTGGTACGACAGAAACACCAAACTTAGGGAATTCGCGGTAGGTGATCAGGTACTTATCCTATTGCCTACCACCGAAAAGAAACTGTTAGCCACTTGGCAAGGCCCCTTTCCTATCCTCAGTAGAGTAACCCCTGTTACCTACAGGGTGGCCGTTCCCCACAGAAACAAGACAAGCCAAATATACCACGTTAACTTGCTGAAGGCGTGGGAGGGACCGGTCCCGGCATCAGGGTGCGCGACTGCCCCTATAGTCCATGTTGCCCCGAATAAACCCCTTGAAGTGACCCTAACCCCCCAGAAGACCACAGAACAACCCCAGCCTAACTGGGGACCCCAAACCACAGTAGAACAAAGAAACCAACTGAGGACCTTGTGCGCATCGTACCCGTTCGTCCTGTCCGGCGCTCCCGGAAGGACATCCCTAGTTGAGCACGACATAATCACCACCTCCCCCCCAATCAAACAACGGCCTTATCGCATCCCGGCTGCCCGGAGAGGGGCCGTAGAACAGGATTTAAAAACGATGCTGGAGGCAGACATAATCGAACCCTCACATAGCGCCTGGTCTTCTCCGATTGTGTTAGTCCCCAAACCCGATGGGAGCATACGTTTCTGCATCGACTTCCGCAGACTCAACGCAGTGTCTAAGTTCGACGCATATCCTATGCCACGGGTGGACGAACTCATCGAGAGACTCGGGAACGCCAAGATTCTATCCACTATCGACCTCACAAAGGGGTATTGGCAAATACCACTGAAACCAGGCATCAGAGTCAAAACCGCCTTTTCCACGCCCATTGGCTTGTTTCACTTCAAGGTACTGCCTTTCGGTCTCCATGGGGCCCCCGCCACTTTCCAGAGACTCATGGACTCAGTCCTCTCTTCCCACCAGTCTTATGCCATGGCCTACCTGGACGATATCGTTATCCACAGCCCCGATTGGGAGACCCATCTACAACACCTAGAGAACGTCCTGAAAACATTGCAACACGCAGGCCTTACAATGAATCCCAAGAAGACGACACTAGGGGCTGACCACATCGAGTACCTAGGGTATGATATCCGGGCTGGGCAGATCCGACCCCAAGTGAGCAAGATAGAGGCCATCACCCGCAGTACCCCGACCCACCTCCCGGAAGGACATACGTTCCTTCCTCGGGCTGGTCGGGTACTATCGAAGGTTTATCCCAGCTTTTTCTGAAGTAGCCAGTCCACTCACAGACCTCCTCACCAAGGCACACTCCAGTAGTAAGATACAGTGGACAGAGAGACACGAACAGAGCTTCCGCTTCCTGAAGGACTCCCTTTGCCACAATCCTGTGCTTGCTTGTCCGAACTTTGACTCCTCTTTTGTATTACAAACTGACGCGTCAGACAGGGGTTTAGGAGCCATCCTGTCCCAGCCCGATGCCCTCGGTGATCTCCACCCCATCCTCTACCTTAGTCGTAAGTTGTTTCCACGGGAGGTGGGTTACGCTACCATTGAAAAGGAATGCCTGGCCATCAAATGGGCGGTGGAGGCCCTTCAGTATTACCTCTTGGGTCGCCACTTCATATTGCTCACTGATCACGCTCCCCTCACCTGAGTGGCCCTCCATAAGGACACTAACCCTAAGGTTCTCCGATGGTTTCTTGCCCTACAGCCCTTCACGTTTTCCGCCCTCCACGTTCCGGGACGTCTGCAGGGCAACGTGGACTTCCTCTCAAGGTGCCCTATGAACGAATGGCCCACACGTCCATTCCTGGGGGGACGGCAGTGTGATGAGTCCGCCGAGCCCCCATCCCTCTTTGACGTGGGGAGCCCCGGACACTCCAACATGGCAGCCGGGAATACCCCAACAGGAAGTGGCGGCGACGGACTAGTCTCATCAGCTCGGAACACCGAAACCACACCCCTCGAGCCAAGAAAAGCCACAGAGAACACGGACATGGGAGAAGGCGGCGGATATCGACGGAGGAGAGGAAGCGAGAGACGTGCGACGCGACTGGAGAAGGCGAAGGAACAGCGGAGGACGTCGTGAGCAGCGACCGCGAGGCGGACCGCCCACAGAACCCGGGACTCGGTTTCCCGCTGACCGCGTGCGAGACCGACCCTCCGAGAGAGAGAGAAGGAGGCCGGTTCTCACCACGCCACGGCCCCGGAGGGTCGTGGGTCCAGGCAAGTGGCTGGGGCGCATCCATTTACCTTAAAGGGGTGGTGGGCAGGGCTGAGGGCCACACCAAGTCCGGCACCCTGACTACCCCTCACCTAGGCACCTCACGAATAGGGACACTGGTGGTGGTGCACTACCCTTCCCCTTTTGAATGTAGAGCAACAGGACGGTGTTCCTAAAGATTTCCTTTCTTTCTTTTCTTTGTTGTCCTGCCTATATCCCCGACTGTCGCAACCCGGACAAGACAGCCCGAGACCTTCAAGGAGCGAAGGAGGATTCCCCCCCCCCCAGCAACCGAGTCGTTATCGGAAGAAGGAGGACGGAAACCCTCACATTGAACACTTATGTTGCGTGGACATAGACCCTGAATATCTAAATAAATCACCTTGCACCTAAATCAACGTCCCTGCTTCGTATCTGCCCCAACAAGGGGGCGAGTGGGCGGGTGTCCCTGTCAGGGTAGACCATCACAAGCACTATCAGTATTTGTTGTAGGGATCACATAAGGTAGTGGACGCGAAGCCAATAAAGCATCCAGAATATCATCCCCTGTGTCTGTTTTCTTTGCGTCTTCTTCCTCATTTTTTGGTTTCTGATTCTTTTTTTGCCTTTTGTGTGGTTATAACTGGATACATTCTAGGTCCCTCGAATACTCATTTTCTCTACCTTTGTTGTCCTTGGTCCCATTGTGCATCTGCATCATTTTGCACAGCTTTCTTCACCCTACTCTGATATTTCTCCTTCTCTTTAGCATGAGCTGCTTTTTCCCACACATTTAATGCGTCATAGTGTGCGGGTCTAGGAGGTGGTTTCATTTCATATAATTTCTCACGCAAGTGTTCAATAACTTTTTAATTGAATGTACTATGTTGTGGAAATTCAAATGGACCCTAATTTTCAGTAATCTTGTACCATTGACGAAGCCATAAACATGTATGTAATCCCACATTTGTCATCATGTAATGAGCTGACATACCCTCCGGTGGTGCCTCTTCACCTTCCTTAACTGAGACTCTTGCATCACCCCATATCAGATATCTAATGGTTTTATAACATTTCATTTTTGCAGTAATTCAACAATAAATGTAAAATGATCGAATTCAAATTCAATGTTTTGATTCTGTTTTTAATTCCGTATACGTCAATCTCTTTCCCCAATCCTCTTAGAGCTTTAATACTCGAAGTCTCGTCAAACAATTTCAACACAGCACTTTCACAACTGACCTATCCCAGAGCGGAACTCTATGTCTTCATCAACCAATAGCAGCACGACAGTACACAAATCAATCAATCTCAGTGCGGCACACTATGACACATTCTCTCACTCCTCACAGCTGTTCACCCTCCTTTACAATTTTCTCATACGCATAAATTCTACAACTCTAAGCAAGTGTAATACACAAATAACTTTGTCTGCTCCACTAAAGAAAATCAAAGTACTTCAATCACACAAGAATCAATCAGAAATAAGGTTTTAACACCCTCTGACTTCCCTACACTTACACACACGCGCACACACAAATGAAATCTCGTCCATTTGTAAATCACTCTAACTGATGTAGCTTCCCCTTTGTGCAATAGGCTTCACTAACACCAATCAATATTAGTACAATCACAAAAACGTTATAGTCCCTATCTCAATTGTGCAATTCGATGGTACATCACAAATATACGCCACAAATGTTAGCAGACAAATATCAACACAACTTCAACTGTTTATTTTTCTATCTATCCAAGAATCTTAGACTACCTTGAGTCCTAGAACCACTTCAACTGCTCAACATTTAGCACTTACATACCACTTATTATCAAGCAAAACAATAACACAAATCTCAAAAAAGACAAGAGCGATGCGTGACCCTATTGATACTCACACCTTCACCACTGCAACTGCCTTTAAGACAGCAACTCTGTCAGTCTTCAAGTTTTGGCTTTGGGCTTAAAGACATGGGCATTTCTAAACTAAGATTAATTATTATTACAATTCTTGTCTCGCGACATGAAAAGGCCCTCTGCTACCAACTCCTGGAGCACAGTTTTCCGCCAGTCACTTACTCCTCACCATGAACCTCAGGCGATGGATCTTTGTTGTCAGCTGAGACATTAAAGTTAAATCTCAACATAAACCATTACCAATTACCATTACTTTAGTTCAGTCAATAAAGAGAGTTAAATTAAGTTAAAGGGTTTTAATTTAGCTTTTTTTTTATTTATCTCTTTTTATTACAGTATTATTCTCCAAAGTTATCAATACAGGTTAAGAATCAATCAATCAATATTTAATAATGAATCAAGTTAGTGAATCAACTTTTAGCATCAATACAATAAAGGTAACAAGTGTGTTCCATTAAGAAACGGCCCTATTCAAGTCTAAATCAAGATCATTGCAAAAAGTGATAGAAGGTGTCAGTACAGAACTCATGAAGAGTTCTGATGAAAGAAATCCAGCATAAGCATAAAGCTTTAGTAAAGTAAGCTGGAAAGTATTCTCAGCTCAAATAACAGCAGATCAAGGAATAACTGAAACGTCCCACAAAGAGATGTCCGAGAAACTCAGTACAGAGTCTCCTCTCAGACAGTCAGGGAAAAGGGAATCAGTCTGCTCTGTATCAAAGCTGCTTCTGAATCAATCTGCCTAACTAGCTAGGAACATGCATTCATATAAAAACACGTTTTCTCTATTGCAACATTAATTTACATTTTTCTTCACTTTGACCAATAAGATTTCAGCACGCTCCTGGGAACAGGTCTACTCCTCTCACCAGAGTACAATTGTCTTTTAACCATGTGTCCTTGAATGTTGTGGGCACATCCTTTCTTGTCTGTAATATCGTCTCCCTTACATGTTCTGTGGTGTGAATCTCACTATCAGTTGTCTAATACAACAAATGTCTATTCATTAACTAATAAACAGTAGCTTTCAAAGTTGCAACGTCTGCAGCAAAGAAAAGAAAAACAACTTGTGCAATTGTCAGTTAAAGAGGAAAACAAGCATTTCAGCAGAAATGGGCCTTCACGTTAAACATGGTGTGATTTCATATGTCAACTTAAAATAAAGCCCAGGACATGTTACTAGGTTGCATGTCTATAGGTTCTAAGTATGCTTGTGTACTACAATTTTTGCATTAAATATGCTTTATTTTCAAACACAAGTTATGCACATTGTAGTTTTAATAAAGCATTTTGTAAATAATTAAATTCACATTTGCAAAGGCTAGACAAAGGTTAGTCAATTACAGTAAATTACTTTTAGTAATCCTGCTAAGTAATTGCCGTGGCACCTGCCCATCGCCAGTAATTTTGGTTTGTGATAAGTGGACCAATTAACAGTACTACCCTTCGGGGTCACCACAGCTCTAACGTCCTTTGCCAAATGTCTCGCAATGGTGGATGCTTATCTGTGCAGAGTGGCAATACAAACCTTCACATACCTCAACAACTGCCTGTTTTAGAGCTGAAGAAGATCACAACGCCTAGCAGATTCTTCAGCTAACTCTAACCCTGTCCCACAGCCTAGGGTTCAACATAAACACAAAGAAATACCACCTGCAACCCCAACAGATCTAGCCCTTCCTTGGGTTGATATTAAAAGCTGTGACAGATAAAGCATATCCCAACCAGCAGATGGTGATAGCATTCCAACAGCTGCTGCCTCTTTTTCAGTCCACTCGTTAGTTAACTATAAGACCTTGAATGAAGCTCTTGGATATTTTGGCATCCTGCCCAGCAAATATGCCAGACACCACATTATACATGTGCGCAGTCCAACAGTAACCCCCGGGGCAATGACCACAAGCAGAGGGTCACTGGGAAGCTCTTGCGATTATAAAAGCCAGAACTCAGTGCTCTGCAATGGTGGAAAAGCAGCAACCTTTTGCTTGGCAGGCCTTTCCTAGACACTCTTCCACAGGTAACCATTACCACTGGCACAACACTCACTGGGTGGGCACAATTCTTGGCCACATGAATGTGCGAGGCCCCCCTCACCACCAGATCCGGCACATTAACTACCTATAACTGATGGCCATCCACCTAGCTCTCAAGGCCTTCCATGGGCTTGCCAATGGCTAGGTGGTTCTCATAAAGACAGACAACATGACAGGCACGTATTACAAACAGAAATGGGGGAGTCCACTACCCACAGGGGAAGCCCACTACCCACAGCTGTCTGCACTAGCACAGCAATCACCACATAATCAGTCTTCTAGCAGAACTCCTACTGGAGGCGGACAAGGACTGTGCAGGCCTGTTAAGCAGGACGAATCAACAAGTCAGAGAATGGGAGCTGCACCCACAAGTAATCCCCAGCTACTTACAGTGGTGGCGAACCCCAGCCGTTGAACTCTCTTCCACACCCAAAAACGCAAACTGCCCAGGCTGCGCCTCCAGGTATGCATACCCACTGTCCGTGGGAAATGCACTATGGATGAACTGGGCAGGGATATTTGCCTATGCTTTTCTGCCCTTTCCACTCATCTCGTACTTGGTGAGAAAGGTTAGGTAGATGTCCGTGTCCCTCATCCTGGTGGTCCCAACTTGGACAAGACAGCCCAGGTATATGATGCTTGTGGAGATGTCCATTAGTCCCTATGTGCCTATCCCATCTCAAGGTCGAGTTGCAAAACCTATCAACCATCACCAAAGAGCTCCTTAACACACACAGAGCCACTAGTGCCACCGTGAACCGAATCAGTCACCAAACTAGAAGATACAGCGCCAAGAATTCACACCATGAGGTCACTAGGCAGAGTAAGATACCTTCCCCCAATGACCCATCTCGTCCTAGGAGGGCAACTGCTGAACTATCCGACAATGACATAGATGACCTCCTCATATCCTATGCCAGTCCGACTGACAACAGTAAGTCTCGATGTGGCACTATCCAATCCATTCAAACCAACCCCTTCAAAGAACCCACTCACAACTACAGATCCATTAATAGAGAAAACCTCACAAGTATCAACATAGTGCAGACTACTCTCCCCCATTCGACTAGCAAGATGAAGTGTGCACTCATCAATTGCAGATCCGCTAGCAAACATGCTCCTGACATCTATGACCTCATCCTCGCGAATGATCTAGACATTATCGTCCTTACTGAAACATGGCTAAATAGTTCCTCCTCTCCCATCTTAGACCTACTGGTACCTCCTAGTCACGACTTAATCCGCCTAGACAGAAATGTGAAACCAGGTGGCGGGCTAGCCTGCATTTACAGAAACACAATCTCAGTCAATCAAGCAGATTCCATCTCTTTATCCTCCTGCGAATCTCTCTGTATCAACATCTCTGATGACAAGCACCTCGCCAGCAAACTTCACATAATTTACCATCCCCCGGGTGATAATCTGACGTTCATCGATGAGTTAATGGAAGTCATTACATCCAACGACAACTCACAAGTGCCACAGGTTTTCCTGGGTGACTTCAATCCCCACTGGAACAACTCAAGCGATCATGGCGTAAGCTGTCTTAAATCTTTTCTGTCAGACCAGGATCTGTCCCAATTCTGTGACAGTCCAACCCACAACAAGGGAGAGACATTAGACCTCATCATAGCGAAAACGATCACAGTATCATTAGAATCCATCACCACATGTGACTGGACGGACCATTACAGCATTTTCTTCTCCATCAATATTGAGGTAACACCAAAAAGGGGCCAACCCACAAAAACAAACAATGGAAAAGGAATATACAAAATATTAACCCCATCGCCCTGGTAAACCGATGCAACTCCGCCCTGATCCCCAAGTTAGACATGGTTGACGTCCATGACCTCACAATCTTTTACAATTCCACTATGCTTGAAATTCTTGATGCTACAGCGCCCCTCCAAGAAAAAAGCGTTTCCTCCAAAATCTCCAAACCATGGTTCAATGAGAACCTAAACTCTGATTGGCACAGGCTAAGATCAGCTGAGCGACTATGGAAATCAGCACCCTCCACTGATCACCTATTTCACCTTAGAGTGCTGAGGAATTCATACAACAGGAAGATACTAAAGGCTAAGGCAAACTTTTTCAAAACCCAGCTGAACCAAGCCATTAACCTCCCCAAAAAACTATTCGTAATCGTCAAACAACAAGCGCGCAACACGCCTAACTCTATGGAACTAAACGATTCAGCTACACCTAATTGTGATGAGCTTGCCAATTTCTTCCTAGAAAAGACAAAATCCATTGAACTCGACATCCAATCTAAGATGGCCTTTCCACAACCTATTGCTCATGATACTAAATTCCACTCTCAGATCAAGGTCCATTTTAGTACTCCGACCGAAACCCCAAAAAACAATGCCTCTTGGCACACCTTCTCGCCCATCCCTGAACAAGAAATCTATAACACTCTTCTAGCGATTAACCCCTCCAATCACTTCTCTGACCCCTTACCTCCTTCTTTATTCAAAATGATAAAAACCTCTATTCTACCCCTATGGTCAAAGATTGTAAACGCCTCTCTGAGACAAGGCTCCATACCGGACTGTCTCAAAGTAGGGCAGGTCACACCTATACTAAAGAAATCCGACTCCCTCTCCTCAGATCTCAACAACTACCGCCCTATATCCAACATCCCCACTTTGGCGAAATTGCTGGAAAAATGTGTACAAATACAATTATGTAACCACATCGAGAATTACAACCTTCTAGACAAACACCAATCCGGCTTCCGTCAAGGTCACAGCACGGAATCTGCACTCACCCACATAATGGATGACATACTAAAAATGCTAGACCACAACGAATCATGCCTATTGATTCTTCTCGACTTATCCTCCGCTTTCGATACGGTAAAGCACGACAACCTATTGTCCCTACTGGAACGAAGGATGGGCCTTACTGGCCCAGTGTTACAATGGTTCACCTCCTTCCTAAATAACAGAACTCAAAGAATCAAGATGAAGCATTCACTCTCTCAACCCTCCATGGTCACCATAGGGGTTCCACAGGGCTCAGCACTCTCACCCATTCTTTTTAATCTACTCATGGAGCCCCTGGCAAACGCATTGAACTCTGCGAACATTCTATATCACCTGTATGCGGACGACACTCAACTGTTTATGAAAATCTCCTCACCAGAAGACTTCATCTCCCTCAACGCTATTCTACAGAATACTCAAACTTGGCTCACTGGCAACCACCTCATGCTTAACACCAAAAAAACGGAATTCCTTCTCATCTCCCCACCCAATCACACACCCAAAATAGACTTATGGCTGAAACATCTAACTTCCTTTGATTGTGCTCCCCACATCATTGACTCCGCGAAATCCTTAGGAGTCACCATAGACAAACACCTAAACATGCAGGCTCAAATCAATAATGCCACCAAGGGAGCTAATCACCAGATGAGTATACTAAGAAAACTTAAACCCTTCCTCCCACAGACCAACTTAAAAATGGCGGTACAAGCCCTAGTGTTACCAAGATTGGACTATGGAAGCACCACTCTATGCGGTCTCCACAAATACAAGCTGGCCCCGCTGAGGGCATCGCTTAACGCTGCGGCCAGACTGGTCTCAGGAACTAAAAGAAATAACCACATTTCTCCGACCTTGAAAGTCCTGAACTGGCTGCCCTACAAGGCTAGAATACACCTAAAGATCGCCTGCATGACCCATAAAGCCCTGCATAGCAATACCCCCAGTTACTTAGCACTAAAGCTTGAGCGATCGGGAGGATGCAGACAATTGCGAAGTGCGAGTTCACTACTACTGAAACCACAATCCTTCCATAAAAAGAGAACTGGTTGCAGAGCATTTTCAGGGTTCGCACCGAAGATTTGGAACTCCCTACCTCCAGTGGTTCGTGGAATCTCTTCCTTTACCTCCTTCAAAAAAGAAGTAAAAATGCTTCTAATGAACAAATTCACATCCAAAGACTTTAATTCTATGTTGACTACCAGTCACCTATACTATCCATATACTACTGTCTACCTCTTTTGTATTGAATAGCGAATTTCTGAATGTATGTATACTACCTCAACCACCTAATGTTTAAAAACTGTGTATTGTGAAGCGCTCTGATCCCCTCGTGGATCTTTCTTTGATGACTACTAGTCACCTATACTACCCATATACTACTATCTACCTCTTTTGTACTGAATGGCGAATACCGAATGTATGTATACTACCTCAACCATCTAATGTTTAATAACTGTATATTGTAAAGCACTCTGATACCCTCGTGGGTCATGTTCGCGCTATATAAAACTTTATAAATAAATAAATAAATATGAGAAGCTACTGATCAGGCCGTACCTTCAAACACAACAAAAACAAAATCAGAACCCCCAGATCCAAAGAAGCTCTACTTTGCAATCGGGTACCTAAAGTCCTAGACTTTGGCTACCTAAGAATGTATGACTAAGAAATTTGGCGTATTATATGAAGAGGGTGGATATCCATCTTAATTAAAAACACAACTCCAGTCAGGTTAACCCTCAAAGTCACTAAATTAGCCCGAGCTTAACCCCTGGTAGCTATGGCAGAAAGCAGACAGGCTTAACTTGGAGGCAATATCTAAAGTATTTATGCAGTACTAAAATAGTAAAACAAAATAATAACAATCCCAAAACAAATTAGAAAAATAGAGTAAAATTTAATGGACAGAATGACACCAAAATGAAACAAAATCCAATAGGGGAACTAGAGGCATAATTTTTTTTATTAGAAATATCGCCAAGAAGCACACGGTACCAATGATAGAGGATGGTTATGGTAGACCAGGACCTTTGCATAATTTGATGTGGAAACGATGGAGTGCAGGTCGGATACACTAACCAGCTTTGCCCTACAGGAATACACTTCTAAAGCTCCCCCAGGACCTCGGGGAAGCTCTTAGGGAGTCACAAGGTTGCAGGCAGGGGTCCAGATGAGGGTCCAGTTGCCAGTGGTCACCTGGGCAGTTGCAGTTATGACCCTTGGAGTCCACTTCTATGTCCTGGATACAAAAGGGTACAAAAGGGACAGCAGGTCCAAGCTTCTAGGCGCTTCTCAGGTCTCAGGCAGGAGGTTCAGTTATCTGCTGACCTTCCACAGATCCAGGAGTGTTCTGAAGTGGGTGCCTGGAGGTGTCACATTTATGCCTGTCACGAACTAGTGGGTAGGAATGAATTCTAGGGACACCCTAACCAATGGGGTAAAGGTTCCCGTAGCTAACCCTACCCACTTTGGGCATTTTCAATAAGGCCGAAGTCTTCGCCACACTAAAATTGGGCTCTGAGGGCTGGAGGTGTCTGTGGAGAGTGTACTATGGTAATCATAGTGTCCTTTCACATCTAACACTGAAATCCAGATTTAGGCAGATGCTGTGGCCCCACAAAGTCCAAGACAGCCGTCTGGTAGCACAAAAGCTACATTATCAGCACCCAGATAGTGGATACACACAAAGTGTTTTGATTTTATGTTCCCCTCCTTTGATGCGTGTCCCAAATGCTATATGTAAACCCATAGCACACCTGTCAAACTGGTCTTGACACTCCAGCAGGATCTGACACTGTGATGTCAACAGTGGTCAGACTGTGATGGGGGCAGGCTTGGCTGTTGGGGGGTGGGGGGGAGGTTGTGATAAGGACAAAAAGAAAGGCCCTGCCCTAATGTTAACTTACATTTGCCTGTGACAGTGGAGGCCTCTTTGAAATGCCCACCAAATATCATATGGAAAACTTCTGCAGACCTGTCAATCAGGATGTGACATTCAAGCAGGACTTCACACTTTAATGTCAAAGAGGATCCTTCCTCCCAATATTTCTGTGTATTCTATCAGGTTCAGATGGGTCATCCCTGCCCATTCAGGCAGCCCATTGTTTGCTCCTGGGAGCATGTTCACACCTCATTCACGCTTGTTTAAATGCTAATTCCTGGCTGAAGTTGGAGAGCAAAAATGCAGATTTAGCTTACAGGGATGGAAGGCAGGAGAAAAGTAAGCTTCTAAAAGTTACTTTTCCATAATATTTAGAAACAATCCAACTTTACCATTGAATTGGATATTTAATAACTAATAAAAAAATGTTTTCTAGCTAGTCCAATTCCTAAGATACGGTATTAGTGTTTTAATATTACATCCCAGTGCATTTCTAGGGTTCAGACAACCCTGCTACAGTGAAAATAGATTTTAGAACTTTTTCACTGTAGGGACATGTGTAAAATTACACTTTTACGTGCCCTACTTTTAAATACCATGCACCCTGCAGTATGGGCTCAATGGCCTACTTAGGGGTGACTTATAAGTATTTAAAAGGAATGTTTAGGCTTGTCAAAAGGGGTTGTTTTTACAGGCTGAAATTGCAGTTAAAACTTGAAGAGTGGAAGCCCTGCAGTCATTTTTACACTGTCCCTGCAGTGTGACACAACGGGTGCTGTACCGCACACTGGTGATGTCGATTTTACAGTGCATGGGAACACTCTTTACCATTTAGTAAACACTTATAGGTAAGTTTAAGATGCCACTTAGGGGTATACCAATGTTTAAAGGGGGGAGCACACAACTTTACCCCTGGTTAGCAGGGATAAAGTGCACAGAGAACTAAGGCCAACAAAAACAGTCATGGACAAAATCTCTGTGAGGCTGATGCTTTTAAAAAGTGGTAGGGCAGAAAGACGTAAACCTGTCACGCTGCCAAGATGAATATAGCACTTACTTGACACTGAAGGCCTGCTGCTAACGGATAGCGCATGGACAGGCCTGCACCGAGAATACACATCGCCTGCCATCAAACACGAGTCATGCCTGCTGCCGGCCGCTGCCTCTGTACTCGTCACCTCCTGTCTCGGCTGGCGGTACATGGGGGTGCACAGGATGCCAGATGCCAATCCAGACGTTGCTCTCATGCTGGAAATTACCCAGTATGAGAGAAGCGCCGGGATTGCTCTGAGCGGGCTGGTTTTCTGCTCACAGAGGGACTGGGAGTCTGTGCCTGTTCTCCACCCGGCTGTGCAACACAGCTCAGATTGGAGAGATCTCAGCGCGCATGTTGGTTTGGCCGTCCTAAGACATCCGGCCAAATAGACATTCACACTTTCAGTGTGCCCACCACTCTTCCTCCCTGCTGCAGCTGCTGTCCATGAAGATGCCCCCGTCCTGAACTAAGACTGGCTCAGAGAAACGCTCAGTCAGCTTGGCTGGCAGCCCCTGCAGGATAAAAAATTAAATGATAATAAAATTGTTTTTATTATAATTTTATTTTTCATGCTTGAATTTGCAGGCTCTTAGCAGTGGGGTAATGATCCTCCGCCTAAACGGAGGAGCCGCCGCTTCAATTACCATATTGTGTGAGGCACTTAGGCCCACTATATGCAAATGTCAGTCAGCCAAATGGAAGAAATTTGTCCACTTCTGCCATCTCCAACCAACTAGATCCTTTCAAAGTCAAGGTTCATGTTATCTTTTGCACCTTCAGAAGGCAGGTCTTGCATATATTTCTATATGGCTCCACTTAGCCGCTGTGGCAGCATACATGCAGAACACTTTTCAGGATTCCTGTGGTAAAGGCATTTATGGAGGACACAAGAAAGCAATACCCCCTAGAACACCTCCAGCACTAGTGCAGTTCTTACAAGACTTATGGGGCTGCCTTTTGAACCCCTCCACTCTTGCATCATAAAGTTTCTCTCATGGAAGGTGGACTTTTAAATAGCCATAATCTCGCTCAGTGTGTTACAAGCACTCACTATTCAGTAACCATTGATTCAGGTGCATAAAGACTGAGTAGTCCTTAGAACCAATCCAAGGTTCATGCCCAAGGTAGTCTCACCTTTTCACATAAACCAAACTATTGAGCTCCCTGTATTCTTTCCACCACCTGGTTCCATAGTAGGGGAGTTATACATCTTAGACGTCAAGAAGACATTCATATATTATATTGACAAGACTAAGTGGTTCTGTAAAATTTACAAGCTCTTTGTAGCTTTTGCAAAACCCCATAAATGTGACCCCCATTTCCAAGGCAGACATTGCAAGGTGTCATTGACACTGTGTCACTCCCAATGACACTGTGTTGTCAAAAGCATCCAGGTTTGCTGTGCAGAAGTTAAACATGTACTGCGTCTCCCAGGCCTTACTCTACATGTAAAAAAAGGAACCACTATGGCTTTCCTGGAAATATCAGATTAGCAGGCATCTACAATGCTGCTGCTAGCTGGTCAATATCGGGCACCTTTACAAAGCATTAATTTGTGGATATACTTGTCTGCCAACAGGCTACGATTGGCCATACTATGTTAAAAACATTATTCCAAACATCTGCGTAATCTACTCACTAGCCACGGCTTTGGAGGAAGCTGCTTTACAATCTATGCAGGTCATGTGTATCTTCAGCCACACATGCTATGAACCGAAAATACTACTTACCTGTAAGCATCTGTTCGTAGTGTGTAGTGCTATAGATTCACATGCGTCCACCCTCCTCCCCGAAAGCCAGCAATGATGGCATATGTTTCCTCTCATCCCAATATGTACGACCTTACATTGCACATAGCACATCAAAGTAGTCTTATTCTACACTCCACTTTCACCTTTTACACAAGTGGAAAACAATATCAGGGGGAGTCAGCGCCCAGGCGCTTTATAGACAATGGGAGGAGTCATAAAACATTTTGTGACTCAAAGCTTCTTCTAAGAAAAACAAGTTGTAATGTCCGAGCCTAACATTAGATGGCAGGAGTATGCAGTGCATGTGAATCTACAGCACTACATGCTATAAACAGATGCTGATAGGGTAGGTAATATTTTCCCTCTAAATCATTGTTTTTCGTCTATTAATGACATGTGAAGACAACGCTCCCAATAGCTTTGCAGTATTAATGTACTAGAAAATACCACATTAGCGAATTCATTCATCCAATGTGCCTTATAAGGCACTTGCCCCTTGCTGATTTGAAAACGTACTTTCTTTGACAAATGTTTGCAATCATTTATGTCTACTTTTAATAGATACAAAACTTGTGTGTTCAATATATTGTTTTGTTAGCGTTCAGGAACTCTTTCACAGTCTATCTGTATAGTGTAATCAGAAGATTGGTATATGGTATTGTTAGTAGACAGAACCAACCTTCTCATTGGGCACACCCAGACATTTACCTTGGGCGACAGGAATTGAGGAGCAAAAAACCCTTTCATAATAGAAACTCTTTTACCCCAGCCAGGATGCATTGTCACCAGTATATGCCTCTTTCAGGTATCAATGGTTTGTTTGAGTTAGGGTACAAGTAAAGTGAGTTCAGTCTTGGTAGATCTTTGTGGTGTTTTATGTATATTGGTGGCTGGGCAAAAGGACTTTCATTCTTTGTCTCTCGAATGGGGATAGGGGTCAGTTGTCCATTGCTTGGCTTGAGTGTGTTGTTTTCTATATATGTATCCCATCACAATATGATGCGCTGTTGTTCACAAAATGGTGTGTTGAGTTGAAGTTAGTTTTATTTGTGTGTTTCATATGTATATTTTAGAGTAATGTGTGACAATACCATTAATTTACCAGTACTTTGCCAACTTCGGAGCTGTTCTGTGGGTGATGAAATGGACATGGTTTGTTAGTTTGCTGCGGTGAATCCTGAATGTGTCATTTGTCCTATCTGCTGAGATGGGTGTACTGGCAAAGAGCAGCATAACATGAATGCAACTTGCCAAATATATTATTGCTAATGGACCCAGTTAACGGTGCAACATATATGTTAAATAAATTGTTGATTTGTGTGTGTGTGTAGATGGGAGAATGTGTGGTTTTGTGTGTGTATGTTTGTGTAATCACGCATGCATACAGGTGGGTAGATGTAATGGGCACACTTTGGTTTTTGTCGCCTAGGCGACCTAGAGCTTTTGCGCTCGTCCTTTTGGTTAGCCCTTGTTATGGTTTAGTGTGACTAGAGATGGAAGTGGTGCCAGCAAAGTTAGTATATACACGCGAGGACAATGTTTCCTTTCAAGGCATTTGCTGTACCTGTGTTGCTTTGTTTGATTTACCGTGTTTAGGTACTGAAAGCTCAGGAAAAATAGAAGCATCGGCAGCATGACCGAAGGGATTGTCTGACAGAAATGATCGACTCTAGAACTGACCAATTAAAGATTCACTAACACTGCCAGTTCATTATTCAAAGGCATGCATATGAAACATGAAAGCTCATAGGCTGCGTAAAGTACGCCCTCCCCTCTTGTCTCCTTTAGTTTTGAAAGTTGATTAATATGAAAAAAAAGAAACAAGGGAATACTGTGAAAAGAATAAACATGCACAAAGCACCTGTTTTGCAGCGAGCACAGCGGAAAGAGAAACACGAGAATGTGGTGCAATAAACACCGGGAGGTGGGGAGGAGTGTGGGCTGTAGTATTTGTTAACCTGCTACTTCCTCAAACTGAAAGAAAAAACACAAGGCTCGGTTATTTCTGTGCTGTGACATTTCCTTTTCGCTATCGCTCTTCCTTGTACAATTTTAAAAGTGGTATATGTGGCTGGCTTTTGAGCGAGCCGCCCCACAGCTTTCCGGGTTCAAGGACGCTACGCCGGTAAATTAACAGCGACACCATGCACCCCGCGATCCCGGAAGACGTGAAGAGCCTGCTGGCAGGTAAAGTAACTGTGCAGGGAAAGGGGGCAGAGGGCGGATACTTGCCATTTAACCAGTCAGACAGAAAGGCCTTTGCGGTGTTTAACTTTACAGCATTCTTCAGAATTCTGGAGCTGCTGTTAGTTTACAGACGCAGGGCGGACGATATTTCAGGGAAGGAATTTATTCGCAAAACACAATTTAGCATCGGAAATAATAAGGAAGTGGAATAGAATTTCCTCATTTTCAATTTACATCCAAAATGTCGTCGATCTCAAATGTGCGACGGCTTTTTGTTAACTATTTGCTGCTTCTTGTCAACGTTTGACTGTTTAGCAAGGTCTGTTAAACGTTTATGGCAAAGTTTTGATATACTCCTATAGTAGGTGCTGAATATTTCTGAACCGTGATCTTTCTAGCCGGCTGGAGCAGGTCGTTGTCCTTTCTTCCACCTCCTTTGACTGCCATTTCACTGGCGAACCTTTTGCAATGTATTATGTAAGCCAGTGTTAATACACTGAAAACGTCTAGCCTCGTGCTTATCTTTTAGATGTTAAGTCCTAGTTGACAATTTCCAAATAAATGCCAAATCTAATCATTTAGGTTTGTATATTATTGTATTTAATTGGGAACTATATGCCAAATGTTGTGCCAAGCCATGGTAGGGCTACACAACCGCAAGTAGGCACCAGTTACATAGAATGGCCCTTTAGACTGTTTTATCTTAAGCTACCTTCTAAATCTGTAATTCGTCCATCTTGCCAACTGTTCTTGGTGTTGGCAGTGGTTTATGCCATCAGAAGAGTGTATTGACTGCTGGCAACTGCCTGCTCTACAATTATGAGCCCGCGACAGTCATAAGCACATATTGATGGAAAAGGCGATTGACAGTTCTTAATGCCTCACAACATGGGTTCAGAAAGCTATTAGTGTCTACTGTCCATCTCATCCAACACACAAATCGTTCATCTGACTTGCCTGCTTTATATCCCACATTCACACTCACCAAACTTAAAAAAAACATATTAACAGTAGTTCAGCACGCGGAGCATGCTTATTGATTCAGACAATTTCAGAATTCCACAAAAGATGCTAATCATTCTTAATTAATTTGAGTTGTTACAATAGGGAATTCTGGAACTTAGCTTTCTGATAGGCTTGCTGTCTTCCTCCCACATGGACCTTCATGCTTGTGGGTGCTCTGAGTTGACAGTCATTACTTGAGCTAAGAGGTCTTGTCAGGCTGTGTCCATTAAACTAAGATCTTGGCCAAGAGCGCTTTGAACTCAACTATAAAATTATAGATTCAGTATGCCCTGCTTACAGCAGTTTTATGTATAAAATTTACCCTCTTCTTTGTTTGGGGTGCAGGAGGGTAACATGAGCCCCCCGTATTTTAAATTCACCCCCCCCCCCCAACATTCAAAATCTTGGAGTCAAACCTGATTTTAATCAGTGCTGTTGGCTGACGAGCCAGCTATCCTCCTCCATCGGCACTTTTTTGTACATCACTCCCAGAAATAGCATAAATATCTTTGAAAATTCTCAAGTTCATTTTTCTTATCATAATTGCTATTTGGTAGACCCTCAAGCACACTGTTATGCTCCTTGCCTTTGCCAACACTTCATCAGCTCTTCATCTTTGCCTCCATCTTTGTTGTCACCCCAGTAAACTGTTAGGCCATTCACACATTCCCTTTAGCCCAAGGCTTTCTTACTGTAGCCATTATAAAACCCCACTATATTGTATTTTTCATTGGATTATAAAACCGCCGCCCCACCAGCCCCTTTTCAGGACCTGATCCTCTTTCTGTTCACACCCTTTATTTTCAGCTACCCTACGTTCCTCATGTCTACCTTGTCCCTTGTACTCCCTGTCCCAATAGTCCCCCCATGCATGTTTATATGTTTACATTCAGTTATTCCGCTTCAGTGGTTCTCTGTCAGCCTGGTCATTCTACACCCCGGAGCGGCTGGTATGCTGAAGGAGCGGGGGGCACGCAGGCGGGAGGGGAGGAGGGAAGGGGCACTAGGGGTCGCGTTTGGGAATTACATTTTTTTTAAAAACGTACCTTCGGCTCTCTGTGTCGCACTCCTCTTCACCTCTTCAGGAAGGCAAATGCTCCCAGAATGCCCTGCAGTCAATCCTGAAGCTGCTCTCGCACATGAGAGCCACTTCAGGATTGGCCTGAGTGCCCTCGATGTGCTCTCCAGGACAGATTGGCAGTCTGTGCCTGCTCTGTCCTAACCCAGCTGTGTTGCTGGGTTGGAGAGAGCTTTCACTGCGCATGATGGTTTGGCTGGTCTCAGATGCCGGCCAAACATCATGCGCAGTGATGGGAGTGCACTACCACTCCCCTCAGTGCCTGTCACTACCAGGCCCCGCCCCCAAGGCTCGGCAGGAAAGGAAAAATAAAACAAGTGTCGTATTTTTACTTTCTTGCTGTTTTGGCGTTGGGGAGGCAACGCTCCTCCGCCATAGCAGAGGAGCCGCCGATGTCTACACCACTTTTCACTCAACACTCAACCAGTCTCCAAACATCATCATCTGGTTTTCCCACAAAGAGCTTCTGCTCCATGCATTATTCCTTAGTTCCGGGGTTGTCACATTGATCATCTTCGGCCCCTCGTTGATTAGTGCTATCTTCTTGTACATCCTGCCCTCAAAAGACGCCTCTCACCAGAAGACTGCAGTGTCCTTACTTCGCCTCTGGCCATGTGTAACCAATCCCCATCTCAACATTAAAACTCCTGATCGATATCTCTATAGTTCACCTTTGTCTTTTTTACTGATCTCGGGCTAGCGCTAACCACTATTACTTGGACTCCCATTTCTCTTTGTCCACATGTGCTGGCCACATGCATGCATTTCCTGTCACAGTCACAAGGTTCGCTCGCCTGTCTTGCTTACGGTTGGCTTGGAAACCACTCCACGCTCAGCATCTTCTTCATTCATAGTGGCATGATACCCCGTTACCCTGACCTTTATTTCCTTTTTACAAGGTTATCTACTTTGGCTCCTACCTTTGCCTTCACACTAGGATGGACTCTGGCCCATGTGCATAGCCAATGGGGGGAGACATCTTTTCCTTTTAGCCCCAATCACAGACGGGTCTCCTGCAATATTGCTTATGTGTACCCTGCCATGAATGAACTCCAATAATTCTGTCCTCCTGCTCTAGCTACTTGGCCTGATCTTGCTGTCTTGACTTGATCCTCCTTGCGTCTTGCCCTCCAAGACTTGAAAATGATTGACACACAGACATAATGCCCAGAAGCCCAATGGAGGCCACGCTCACCTCTGGCTGTGCCCTTACTTCATGCTCCCACTCTCTGCCATCAAATTCACAAGAACCATTTTTTCTCTTTTGTACTATTTGGAAAGTTGATGTGATGACTGTTGTTGCTGATGACGAATACTTACTACCGATCAACTCCTCTTGCATCGTCTCTAGCACATTTTGTGGTCTTCCGTTAACACTGCAAGCCAATACTTGATGTCTTAGCTACAGGTCTCAAATATGCATGCTCTTATGCCTGCTCCAAATTGCTCTGAATTGCCATACAGCTCTATTGAGATGGCTATGTGGCACTCCCAGTTAAGAATCAGAAACTCCTGTCATGTCAAGAGCCCGGCTTGCTGCCAACTCTACTGTGTACTATTTATTCTCACTCTCCTTTCAGTCCTTTCCACAGCTTTATGTTTCTACTGCCTTTTAGTCTACCTACTTCCCCTCATGCTGAAGGGTTTGTCCTAAGATCATGGCATCTCATCTCTATTTTTTGCATTAAGTATTGCAGACTCTTCTACCCCTTGGAATGGTACAATTTGGCTTTCTGATAGTTAGCCCTTCTCACCCTAAAAACCCCTACGCTTTCTAGTCTTCTAAAGGTGTCTTCTTTCTGTTGTATTAATGGCAAAGTCTGGCAACACAGCCTGGAATTTGTTCTTTACATCTGATGCCCACAAGGCCCTGACACTGACTAGTGGGCAAAAAACAGCAACTGGTCAAAGACTGGCGACAAACTTCTTATGTGTCAGAGGCGTAGCATTCTCTCTTCCTCCCCCCACTGCCAGTGGCATTGAAATCAGAATGTGTTCCCAGTCTAACCACTTCCTTCGGACTACCTGACTTTAATCAAACAGTTTCTTGACATGGTCATAATTAATCTGGTGAAAGACCTTAGAGAACAAAAGAAAAAGGGAGGGGAAAAAAAAGGAGTAAAGAATGTAAATGATAAGGACATATGGGTAGAGGAACTGGAGTGAAATGTATGTATATATACGTTATTTCTATAGCGCAACTCTAGGCTAAAGGCATTGGAGGATGTACGTGGTCAAAGGTGAGCAAACAAATTCAGTGGGTAACATGAGAGGAAGCTGAGTTGTGGATGGTTAATACATTATGATATAGTGTTCTTTAAAGATGTAAGTCTTCAACTCTTTCCTAAATTGGAGCAGCATTGGGGCAGTCATGATGAATATGGGGATGTTGTTTCAGATCCTGGGTGCGTAAATGGAAAAGGCCTGTTGTCTTGTTTTTCCTTTTTCGCACTTTTTTAGTCTGCAGTCTGATGGTGTCCTGGCTGCAGATGTGCCAAGAACAACCAGAGATGGCGAGCTTGTCTGCTGGTTGTGATGGCTTTGCAAATGATGCTGCTGGTTTCGAAGATGGTGCGGGTTGGCAAGGGGACCCAATGGAGTTCCAACAGGATGGGGTGATGTGATCATATTTCTTCAGGCCCTCGATGAGATGTGCTGTGGTGTGTATGATACCCCTAAGGGGTGCTAGTGTGGAGTCTCTAGGTTCATGGAGTAGACATTACCACCATGCAGGGTTTTGACTAGCCCAAGTAGTGTGTTTGAGGTCACTACACAGAGTGCAAGTACAGTGAGATAATACTACATAGACTTTACAACATCAAAATTATCACTAATGTTAGAAATTGGGTAACTGGTTGAGGAGAGAGAAAACCTTTTTAAGCAGCAACCACAATTTTTGTCAGGGTGAAACAAACGCAAACCCCAAATTAACCTGTGCTTAACCGTCTGGTAGCTCGGCACAAAGCAGCCAGGCTTAACAATCAATCAATCATGTCACTTATAAAGCGCACTACATACCCGCGAGGGTCTCAAGGCGCTGGGGGAAGAGGGGGGTGGTGCTGCTACTGATCGAAGAGCCAGGTCTTGAGGAGTCTTCTGAAGGCCAGTAGGTCTTGGGTCTGTCGGAGGTTGGTGGGGAGGGTGTTCCAGGTCTTGGCGGCGAGGTGGGAGAAGGATCTGCCGCCGGCGGTCGTTTCCGGATGCGGGGGACTGTGGCGAGGGCGAGGCTGGTCGAGCGGAGCTGGCGGGTGGGGGTGTAGAAGCTGAGTCGTCTGTTGAGGTAGGCTGGTCCGGAGTTGTGGAGTGCTTTGTGTGCGTGGGTGAGGAGCTTGAAGGTTATCCTCTTGTTGACAGGGAGCCAGTGCAGGTCTCTCAGGTGGGGTGTGATGTGGCTGCGTCGGGGGATGTCGAGGATAAGACGTGCAGAGGCGTTCTGGATGCGTTGCAGCCATCTCAGGAGCTTAGCCGTCGTTCCTGCGTAGAGGGCGTTTCCGTAGTCCAGCCTGCTGGTGACGAGGGCCTGGGTGACTGTTTTTCTTGTTTCGGTGGGATCCACTTGAAGATCCTGCGGAGCATTCGGAGGATGTTGAAGCAGGATGAGGAAACGGCGTTGACCTGCTTAGTCATGGAGAGGGTGGGGTCGAGGATGACCCCTAGGTTGCGTACGTGGTCGGTGGGTGGCGGGGCTGTTCCCAGTGATGTTGGCCACCAGGAGTCGTCCCAGGCTGAAGGGTTGGAACCAAGGATGAGGACCTCCGTCTTGTCCGAGTTCAGCTTCAGGCGGCTGGTCCTCATCCATTCGGCGACGGCCTTCATTCCTTCGTGGAGGTGGGCTTTGGCGGTGTGAGGGTCTTTGGTGAGGGAGAGGATCAGCTGGGTGTCGTCGGCGTAGGAGATGATGTTGAGGTTGTGCTGTCGGGCGACGTGGGCGAGGGGTGCCATGTAGATGTTGAACAGCGTTGGGCTGAGGGAGGAGCCTTGGGGTACGCCGCAGATGATCTTGGTGGCCTTGGATCGGAAGGGGGCGAGGCGGACGCTTTGTGTTCTGCCGGAAAGGAAGGATGTGGTCGCGTCCAGGGCCTTCTTTTGGATCCCGGCGTCGTGAAGGCTTGTTCGTAGTGTGTGGTGGCAGACCGTGTCGAAGGCGGCTGATAGGTCCAGGAGGATGAGGGCTGCTGTTTCTCCGTTGTCTAGCAGGGTCCTGATGTCATCGGTGGCGGCGATGAGGGCGGTTTCGGTGCTGTGGTTGCTGCGGAAGCCGGACTGGGAAGGGTCCAGGATGTTGTTCTCCTCGAGGTAGCGGGTCAGTTGTTTGTTGACGATTTTCTCGGTGACCTTCGCGGGGAACGGGAGCAGAGAGATGGGTCGGAAGTTCTTGAGGTCCTTGGGGTCTGCCTTGGGTTTCTTGAGTAAGGCGGTGATCTCGGCGTGCTTCCAGCTTTCCGGGAAGGTTGCTGTCTCGAAGGAGATGTTGATTATTTTCCGGAGATTGGGCGCGATGGCTGTACTGGCTTTGTTGAAGATGTGGTGAGGGCACGGGTCTAGCGGTGAACCGGAGTGGATGGTGTTCATGATCTCGCTGGTGTCCTCGTCGTTGATGTTGGTCCAGGAGAGCAGGCGGTTGGTGGTTGTGGGGGCAGTGGTCTCGGTGGTTGCCGGGGCGGTCGTGGTGTTGAAGCTGTCGTGGATGTCGGCGATTTTGCGGTGGAAGAAGGTGGCCAGTGAGTCGCACAGGTCTCGCGACGGCTGGATGTCGTTGGTGTTGGAGCTGGGGTTGGAGAGTTCCTTCACGATGTTGAAGAGCTCTTTGCTGTTGTGTGCGTTGTTGTCTAGGCGGTCTTTGAGTGAAGCCCTTTTGGCGGATCTGATGAGGTGATGGTGACTGCGGGTGGCGCTCTTGTGGGCGGCGTAGCTGTCCGCTGTCCGTTCGTGGAGCCAGATCTTCTCCAGTTTTCGGCATGTTCGTTTGGAGGCCTGGAGGTCTTCGGTGAACCAGGTGGCTTTCTTGCTGGTGTGGCTGTTGGGCGGATTCTTGAGCGGGGCGAGGGTGTTGGCGCAGTCGTCGATCCAGTGTCTGAGGTTGCGGGCGGCGGTGTCGGGGTCGGAGGGTTCGGCGGGTGGGCTCAGGGCGAGGTTGTGGTTAGCTGGTCTTCCGTGACTCTGCTCCAGCAGCGGCGAGGCATTTGTTCGGTGCGGTGGTGCGTGGTGGGCTTCCTGTAGGTGAAGTGGATGCAGTGGTGGTCAGTCCAGTGGGGTTCGGAGGTGTGGTTGAAGGAGACGTGTGGGCTTGCGGAAAAGATGGAGTCGAGCGTGTGGCCGGCGGCGTGGGTGGGTGTAGTCACGAGCTGTCTGAGTCCGAGGGTGGCGAGGTTGTCGATCAGGGTGGTGGAGTTGGTGTCCTTGTTGTTCTCGAGGTGGAAGTTCAGGTCCCCGAGGAGGATGTAGTCCGTGGAGGCGATGGCGTGTGTGCTGACGAAGTCAGCGATGGAATCGCTGAACTGTGGTCGGGGTCCGGGGGTCTGTAGATGAGGGTTCCTCTGAGGGTGGTGTTGGGATCGGTGTGGATCTGGAAGTGCATGTGTTCGGCGGTGCTGAGGGTGTCGTCGGTGTTGGTTGAGACTCTGAGGGTGTTCCTGTGGACGATGGCGATGCCTCCTCCGACTCCGTTGGTGCGGTCCCTGCGGGTGATCGTAGAGGCAACGTGTAAAGTATTTATGCAGCACTTCAAACAGTAATAAAGTGAAAACACAACACAAGAAATATCCCACACCAACTTACAAAAAAAAATACAAGTTTAATAAACTATTTGAGACCAAAATGACAAACATCCAATCAGTAGAACCGGAGAAATGCAGTTTCAAAGTTTCAAGTAAAAATAGTGCTTAGAAGCACAAAGCGCCAACTGTGGTTATCTGGTCGTGCTGGACAGGAGACAAAGTCACAAGTTCAGGCTGACTGCGATGGAGTGCAGGCCTGATACAGGGACCAAGTTAGGCCTGCTGAACAAAGCTACCTTAAATTCTGGTTTGCGGAGCATTGCGAGGTCCCGTGTCAAGGTTGCATCACGCAGTGGCGGTTCCCAGGAGCAGACAACCACTAGGGAAAATTAAATAATTAATTGGCCCTCGTTGTCGTCTGTCGAACTCCCCGCTCACCCGGCATCCCCGCCCTTACCTGCACGGGCTACGGCTGCGTCAAAGAGGGGCTTGCGATGCGAAGGCCTGCGTCGAAGATGCGTCATGCAGCGGCAGTTGCTAAGAAGCTGTGGGGTTGAGATGCGGAGTCCTGCATTGTCAGCGAGGATGCCATCGATAAGGGTCTTGGGATGCAAAGGTCTGCATTGGGGATGCGTCACACAGCGGCGGTTCTGAGGAGATTGCGGGCTGAGATGCAAGGTTCTGCATTGGGGATGCATTGCGCTGCTACAAGTCTGATGTGGCTGCGAAGAGTTGCGTTGTGGTACGTCGGTTCTGCTTGCAGGACCACATCTGGGCTGGCAGAGCTCCTTCAGGCCCATCTCCAAGGGTCCGGGACTGGGGTGGCACCACTTGGAGGGCAAGACTCACAGCAAGTAGGGTCCTGGTGCTGGGTTCAAGATGGTTGGAGCCTTTTCTGTCAGTGGGAAAGCTCCCTCAAGGCCTATATTTCTTTTATTGTGAGACTAAGTTCAACTTGGGCTCAACAACCAGTTAAATCATTTCAGTAAACTAACATGATAGATTTTATCATCATTATTTTATTATTTTCTTTATATATTTTATTACAGTTCACTTTCTTTCTCATTTCGGTTTTAAAACTTTTTGTTAAATATATATATCAATAAAAGTCGACAATGCTTCCACAAAGAATTTAACAATGCATACAAAATACTGTCAAATACAGAAACCCCCGGAAAGAACTACATTCATAAATACCAAAACAATAGACAAAACTCATCCAGACACATATAGACTCATACCACATTCACACAGAAAACATCTGAGGAAAGGGGAGACTACAGGAAACAAAGTCTCCATGACCAAGTATAATACATATGTTCAACAGAATCTGAACATTAGGTCGACGCGCGTTTCGGTGGCTTGCAAGGAGTAGTATGACCACCTTCTTCAGGACCTTTCCAGATACCCACAAAAAGTCACACAACAACCAGGGGACCTGGGATCACAACAGACTAGTGTCAAACCCTTTCTGAATGTGCTAAGGTAGAACCTTTGTGATGTGCAAGTGTGGCAGGTGACAGCGCCTCCCCCTCATGAAGTCAGAGATGGCCCATGCTGCCAACACCTATAGTTGTTTGTCTCAATGTCTGGGAGCAAAACACAAAGACCAAAAGCCAGCTAAACTTAGTCATGTGTCCCAGGATACAGACTGCAGATACCAATGGTTGGAACAAGAAAATGCCAACTTTCTAAAAGTGCCTTTTTCAGAATTGTGACTTAAAATCTGACTTTACCATTAAAGGGAGTTTTAAATTACAATTCTTTACTGACAAAGCTTAACTTTCCTACCTGCTCCCAATTGGAAGTTATCACTTATTAAATGTAATAAGTTAACCCAATATTATTATCCTACGGGAGAGGTAGACTTTGCAGTAGTGAAAAACGAATTTAAGAGATTTTCACTACCAGGACATGTAAAAGTTGAAAGTAGATTTCCAACTTTTTAAATACACTACACCCTGCCCTCTGGTCTGGTTAGGGCCTACCCTATGGGTGACTTATATATATTAAAAAGAAAGATTTAGGACTCGTAAAAGGTTTATTTTGACCATGTGGAAATGGCAGGTTAAACTACACACACAGTCAGTATCTGGGAAACTGCTTGCCGCTCTCGGGATATGATGCCAAGTTTTATCATATGTTCTAAGTTACATGGTGTTTTCTTATGCGGCTCCATGATATGTTATATTTATACGATCAAACAGGACATCATATCGCAAGAGCGGCGAGCAGTTTCCCAGATAGTGACTCACTGCAGATGTCCCTGAAATGTAATAGATTTCATGTATTCTCTCCAAATAAATCAGCACACTAAACAAATGCTTCATCCTCTCCCTTCCGTCCTCACTTTCATCATATTCTCCCTGGTTCCCACCTCCTCTTGCCCCCTAGCCCCCCCCTTTTGTCGCCGGCCCCTGCCACTCCTCCCCACTTTTTTTCCCAGGCCCTCCTTTTCAACCGCCCTTCTGCCACTCCTTTCATTACAGGTTCCCGGTCTGATTCCCCCCTTACCCTGCTTGTCTTTTCTCAACAGGCTCCGTGTATCATCAGCCCCACACCTGCTCTGACTTTCATCACAAGATTCATTTCTCTCCTTTTTTCTTCTTTTCTCTCCATGCTTTTATTTCGATCACAACTGTGCCTCTCTTCTCCTCCCCTGCATCTTCTTTCATTACAGACTCCCTATAACTCCTCTTGTTCTCGTTATTTTATCATGTGCTCCCTGTCTCTCCTATCCTCCCCTTTCATCACGAGTCCAGTCTTCTCTCTCATCTACCAGCTTTTCCTTTCATCAAGTTGGTCCTTCGGCCTACTCTTTCCCCTGCTCCTACTTTTATTACAGACTCCCTGGCTGGCGTCCCGCTTTCCCTGTTTGTCTTTTCTCAATAGGCTCCCTGTCATGTGTGTTCTCCACCTGCTCCTCCTTTCATCACAAGGTCCAGTTCTCTCTTTTTTCTCCCTCTCTATGCTTTTATTTTCATCCCAACTCTGTGTCTCTTCTCCTCCCTTGTATCTTCTTTCATTACAGACTCCCTTATCCTTCTTTCATTACGTGCTCCCTGTCTCTCCTATCCTCCCCTTTCACCACATGATTTAAGTCTGCCCTCTCACCCACCGGCTTTTCCTTTTATCAATAGGGTCCTTCGGTCTGCTCTCCCCCTGCTTCTCCTTTCATCAAGTCTCCCAGTCGCTCCACTTTGCTACCGACTGGCAAAAATACACATTCATGGCCACAGAAAGCGATTATATTTTTCATTTTTTGTACCAAGAAATGATCAAACTGGCTGTGTATAATTTAACATTTTAACAGGTGAATTCGTAATTTAGAATACCTGTCAGGCCTGTCGAGAACATAAAACAAGCATTTGCAATGCAATAGGTCTCGAATTGTTGAAAGTTCGAGCAATTGATGTTGTTAATTACTTAAGAAATAGACGCCGTACTTTCAGAAGTGTTGCTTGTGCACGGTCAGCTAAAATAAGAGCTGATCTGCCTGCCCTGTACTGTGGTGCCCCTGCTTCCTGCCGGGCCAGACTTTTATTTTGTTATAGGACTGCAACCGGCAACAGTGTGCCTGCACCAGGTGTGTAATGCACACAAGCACCTACCAAAGGGACTGGTGTTCTATACTGGCTAGTGTGAGTAAATATAAGCATCAGAAATGTAATAGGTCTTGCATTTGAGAGAGTTAGAGCTACTGGCATTGTAAATGACAATGTTTTTTACCTATGTGTTTTGTTTTGGAGTCGAGTGGATGTATGTAGTGTGGAGTGGAAATTTGTGACTTGGATTGAAATTGTTAGTTGTGGAAGTGTGCTAATGAAGTGGTGCTACGTTGGTCCTGAGTTGCTGCGGGCGTGGTGCTGTGCTGGTGCTGAGGTGGGGCTGGGCTGATGCTGCGGTTGGGTTGCGCTGGTGCAGAGTTGGTGGTGCGCTGGTGGTGGTGCACTGATGTGGAGGTGGTGCTGTGCTGCTGTTGAGGTGGTGCTGTTATTTTTGAAGTGGTGCTGCACTGATGCTGTGGTGATGCTGCGCTGATGCCGAGTTCGTACTGCACTGGTGGTGGTGCACTGATGAGGAGGTAGGTGGTGCTCTGCTGATAGGGTGCTGTGCTGATGCTTAGGTGGTGCTATGCTGATGCTATGCTGGAGCTGAGGTGGGGCGTAGGTGGTGGTGTGCTTGTGCAGAGGTGGTGCTGAATGATACTGAGGTGGTGTTGAATGATGCTTTGGTGGTGCTCAGGTGATGCTGTGCTGGTGCTTAAGTGGAGCTGAGTGATGCTGAGTTTGTGCTGCGCTGGTGCTGAGGTGATGTTGCAATTGTGCTGAGGTGGTGCTGTGCTAATGCTGAAGTGGTGCTGAGTTGCTGTAGAGGGGGTGCTGCACTGGTGTTGAGGTGGTGCTGCGCTCATGCTGTGGTTGGGCTGCGCTGTTGCTGAGTTGGTGCTGCGCTGGTGGTGGTGCACTGATGTGGACGTGGTGCTGTGCTGATTCTGTGCTGCTGTTGTTGAGGTGGTGCTGTGTTATTTTTGAGGTGGTGCTGCGCTGATGCGGAGATTGTGCTGCACTGGTTGTACTGATGAGGAGGTAGGTGGTGCTGTGCTGATATGGTGCTGGGCTGATGCTGAGGTGATGCTCTGGTGGTGCTGCGCTGATGCTGAGGTGGTGCTGCTCTGATGGTATGCTGGAGCGGAGCGGAAGTGGTGCTGAATGATGCTTTGGTGGTGCTCAAGTGATGCTGTGCTGGTGCTTATGTGGTGCTGAGTAATGCTGAGGTGATGCTGGACTTATGCTGATGCAGTGCTGTGCTAATGCTGAAGTGGTGCTACGTTGGTGCTGAGGTGGTGCTGCGCTGATGCTGTGGTTGGGCTGTGCTGGTGCAGAGTTGATGGTGCGCCGGTGGTGGTGGTGGTGCACTGATGCGGAGGTGGTGCTGTGCTGCTGTTGTTGAGGTGGTGCTGTGTTATTTTTGAGGTAGTGCTGCGCTGATGCTGAGTTGATGCTGCACTGGTAGTGGTGCACTGGTGAGGAGGTAGGTGGTGCTGTGCTGATGCTGAGGTGGTGCTGTGCTGATGCGGAGGTGATGCTGCACTGATGCTGAGGTGATGCTGCACTAATGCTGAGATGGTGCTGCGCTGATGCTGTGCTGGAGCTGAGGTGGTGCTTAGGTGGTAGTGTGCTTGTGTGGAGGTGGTATTGAATAATACTGAGGTGGTGCTGAATGATGCTTTGGTGGTGCTCAGGTGAGGCTGTACTGGTGCTCAGGTGGTGCTGAGTGATGCTGAGTTGGTGCTGCGCTGATGCTGAAGTAATGATGTACTGGTGCTCAGGTGGTGATGTGCTAATGCTGAAGTGGTGCTGCGTTGGTGCCCAGTTGCTGCTGAAGTGGTGCTGGTGCTGAGGTGGTGCTGCGCTAAAGCTGGTGCTGTGTTGGTGCCGAGTTGGTGGTGCGCTGGTGGTGCTGTGCTATGGTGCTGTGCTGCTGTTTTTGAGGTGTTGCTGTGTTATTGTTGAGGTGGTGCTGCGCAGGTGCGGAGGTGGTGCTGCACTGGTGGTGGTCCACTGATGAGGTGGTGGTGCTGTGCTGATCTGGTCCTTTCCTGATGCAGAGGTGGTGCTGTGCTGATGCAGAGGTGGTGCTGTGCTGATGCAGAGGTGGCGCTGTGCTGATAATGTGCTGGTGCTGCACTGGTGCTGTGGTGGTGGTGTGCTAGTGAGGAGGTGGTGCTCTAGTAGTGCTGAGTGATACTGAGGTGGTGCTGACGTGGTGCTGTATGATGCTGATGTGGTGCTCAGGTGATTCTGTGCTGGTGCTGAGTGATGCTGAGTTGGTGCTTCTCTGATGCTGAGGTGATGCTGCACGGGTGCTAAGGTGGTGCTGTGCTACTGCTGAAGCGGTGCTGCATTGGTGTTGAGTTGCTGCTGAGATGTTGCTGTGCTGGTGGTGTGGTGGGGCTGCGCTGGTGCTGAATTGGCGGTGGTGCACTGACTGAGGCGGTGCTGTGCGGATGATGCTGAGATGGTGTTGTGCTGGTGCTGTGGTGGTGTTGAGTGGTGCTGAGGAGATACTGCGCTGGTACAGAGGTGCTGCTGAGTGATGCTGTGCTGATGCAGAGGTGATAGTGGTGCTCTGATGCTGAGGTAGTGCTGCGCTGTTAGTGAGGTGGTGTTGCACTGGTACAGAGGTGGTGCTGTGCTGGCGCTGAGAGATGCCTAAATTCAAACTAAACATTAAATATGTTTTAGAAACGCTGGGAGGGGTGGGAAGGAAGGAGTTATTTGTTACATATAGTAAAATTTCTGAAGTAGCAGTGTTTAAATGCCAAAATTGTCTATTGTTTGGGGAAAAGGATGTAACTTAACCCCCTGAGCAGGCAAATTATTCACTAGGGAACCCTGTTCAAATGCCGTGTTCTCCCTGTGTCAACCCTAATAACAAGCGAATCTGACTTTGCGCCCCAGGCTTTTATTGCATTTGTATTAAATCGCTGCTTTCCAAATTATTTTCAAACTAAAGTGCCAAATCGACAAATCAAGAAATATAAATAGCCCCTGGTTTTGAGAAGAGGGTATTCTTCCTGTTTGGTGGTGCTGACCCCAGCGCCGGTTCCCGTTTGTGAGACGTGAAGTTGTTGCATGGGAGTGCAGGTCAGCTGCTCGGAAACATGTCTCTGGCGGGCTGTGCCACGGCCATACATGAAAGATAAAGGGAGGCAGAGACTGGGGCATGAGAGAGAGGCAGAAACGGTCAGTGGAAGAGAGAGAGCGGAAAAGCAGACAAGAGGCAGACAGACAGGCGCAGTGTAAAAGTCAGAGAAACTGGGGCACTGAGAGAGGCGGAGGCAAGTTGTGGAAACGATAGACACACACTCTCAGTGGAAAAGATAGCGACAGGCAGCAGAGGAAACAAACAGGAAAAGCAAGAAGCCCTGGAAAACAAAGAGAGGCAGAGACTGAGGTGCGTAGAGAGACAGACCGACATTTGAAAAAGGCAGAGACAGACACAGTGGAAAAAACAGAGAGTGGGGCACGGAGAGGTAGAGACAGAAGTGAGAGGTGACTTGTTTAATGGGGGATATCTAGTGAATGTTGTCACAATATATTTTGCAACACAGGAATACGTCATTTAATACACAATCCCAAACTATAGTGCTGGAAATTGTTTATGATTTAAGACAGCAAGCTTTTTTACTTTTTATTGGATAGCCCCCTTCAGCTTGTGCAGCGTCACTCAAAGCGGATTCATTTTATTCGTGAAACAATGTGTCCATATATTCGTGCGTGGAATGGATTTTGAATAGGCTTTTTGCTTTGATAATGTCTTTCCATGCGTTTTAATGTGGACAGATGAGGGGGCTGGTAAGACAAATGGAGGATCGTAAAGTCAGGCTTGCTGGTGCAGGGCGAGGATGGGAAGCAGCTACAACTGTAAAGAGCATTCAGTGACAGAAGACATCCCCTCTATTAACTTAAGTCTTCCAAGGCTATCTTCCTGAGCGTTTGGAAGGTGGCAGGTGCTTCTTTCAGTCCACTTGCTAATTTGTAAGTTTATGCCTTTGCTCCAATGGTGTGGCCACCATTTATTCACAGGTGTGAATTTCTACGTGTGCCTGAAAGACAACAGACACGCGAGAAAAAGAGGGCACAAGCTAATATGCACACCAATGAAAAGGCCGTGGGGATGGGTGGGAGGGCTGGGGGGCAACAAAGGGGAGAAGGGGTGGCCGGGAAGGGAAACCAGCAGGATAGGAACCTCCACAATTGCGACTTAGGGAACAGGGTTCGAGTCTCCGCATCAGTAAAACTTAGGCAATAAAAAATAGAATGTAAATACATGAGGATCCATCCTCACTAAAACAACGGCAGGAATGCCGATAAACGTAAAAAATATTTGCAATGCAATATGTCTCGCATTTGGGAGAGTTTAAACTATTGTCATTTACAATGCCAATAGCTCAAACTCTTGTAAATGCAAGACCTATTTCATTGCAAAGAAGCGGCCGCCATTGTCCTGGGCTGCTTGGAAAGTGAAAGTGCACATGGCGCGCTGAATGTTGCAGGAAAGCACGTCGTGCCTGCAGTACCAAAAACTCATTAAAGAAAATAGTGCTTACAGACTAAATAAACATACCATGTAACAGCAGAAGTAAAAGGGCCAGTCCTCATGGGAGGTTATAAATGAACTGTACACAAAAAAGTAGGAGGGGGGTCCAAGGGAAGTTTAAAGACCAGCAAGGATTGGTTCCCCAAACAATTAATAATAAACACTGAAAAACCCTTGGGTCGAAGTTGCCAGACAGAGAAAGAAAGAAACTGGAGATTATCTCATGAAGCTTGTGGGGGAATCCCTTTTTTAGGACGAAATCCCTCACCCACCATAGGTGGCATGCTTCATCATTGGGATTCTCCTTGTGACGGAAAAACCTAGTTCTGCCACGGGCTACAACCCCCTCTCTGAGAGGGAGGAGCTCAGGGATGTTTTGTTCCTAATTTTTAGGATATACTAAATCCTGCAATGAGAAGAGTATCAGGTTGGGTAGAGAGCGCAGCGCAAAAGAATATATAAACTGTGGGGGTAGTGATATTAAAACTAGCAACCAGGAGCGACAGGAATAACTTTATTGACTCGTTCCTGGGGCCAGGATTAAAAACAGAGCACCGGCAGTGATAATTTATAACTGCAAGTATCAGACGAAGATAGGTCTACATGTTTCAGCCTTTTAGACCCAGACAGGTGTCGCGGCTTTCGTCAGGACCTAATTATGCTACTGCTTGACAAAATGTGAAAAGTGATAAATAATAAAGATAAATACAACACCAGTAATCCTACTGATTGCATGGATGGTTTACTGGTCAAACCCGTATCGTACGGATAAGAGGCCTCACCTTAACCTGGCAACAGCTCAGGGAAGGGGCACCACTCTTTCCGTCAGTACTCCGGGTGGTCATTAAGCTGCCACATTACTCAAAAACAATGCACTCTATGCCACTGCCTTCTACGCCAGTCTATTCTGTACTTTTTGCCACTTCACTCTAGGCCACTCCTCTCTACGACACTCCACAATACTTCACTCTATGGCGGTCTACTCCATTAAACTCTACTCCACTCTGACACTCTACTCCACTCTACAACACTCTACTCCAATCTGTGCCACTCTGTAACTCTACTCCACTCTACGACGCTCTGCCCAACTCCCTCTACGCCACTTCATGCCACTTTACTCCACTCTGTTCTACGACACACTACTCCACTCCACTACCCCACTCTATGCCACTCCACTCTACGACACTCTGCTCCACTCTACGACATTCTACAACACTACTCCACTCTATGCCATTCCACTCTACTACAGTACTCCACTCTGTGTTACTTCACTCTATGACAGTCTGCTCCACTCTACAACACTCTACACAAACCCTCTAGGTCACTCCACTCTACACCATTCTACTCTACGACATTCTATGTCACTCCACTTCACGACACTCTACTCCACTCTATGACAGTAACTCCACTCTACACCCTTCCACTTTACGACACTCTACAACACTCAACTCTACTCTATGCCACTCTATTCCACTCACCGCCACTTCACTCTACTCCACAACACTCCACTTTAAAACACAACACTCCACACCACTCTCCTTTATGCCACTAACTTTTAGCCATGCTGAACAGCAGCCACACTGGTGTACAACACGGCTAAAACAGATTGGCAAAGCCAATAGCTCTTGCATAGGCGAGACCTGTTGGCTTTGACAATGCTTGTTCTCTCATTCCATTCCGCAAAGTTTGATTTCATTCAGCCACTTTTGAAGTCAGAGTGTGAAGAAGTCAAAGGTTCAGTTCGTACATGGATGTCGTTGGTTGGAAAGTATGACCCTCGGTGTCACTCTCTGGGGTATTTCCCATCGAAGACTCCTTTTACATCTGCTAGGCTTTCCCCATTAGCTATCTCTGTTCGTGTAACCAAATACCTGAAATCCCAGTCTCAAAGACTTTAAGCATGTCACAAAATATCTGTTTCTTGCACGTGTTGTTCTATCATTCAGTGGTGTGTCCCTTACTAAATCACATTCTCTACCTCCAGCAGTGTGAAAAATGTTCCCCAGTTCTGCATATGGAAGGCCATGGCACCAAAACAATCTAAATAAAAAACAAATTGAAAAAATACGATGGTTTTGGGGCCTTTTGGTGCCCCTGGACCTCAATGGGCCCCAGGGTAGCGCCCCACTCTACTAACCCCAGCTCTACGGTACTGTTGCTCTCCTTCTCTCCCTATTCTAGAACGTTGTGTTGTAACTCACTGAAAAACATAAGCGCTTCGACACCTTTTCAGGGCTAGTAAGCGATATATAAATGCAATTACAATACAAAATAATATTGCTGTAGACATGGAAAACGTGATCACGTTTTAGTCTGCATGTAAAAGTATTCGGTGTTGAGCAACGAAGCCCTTCTCGAGCCTTCAGGTCTAGCTTGAATCTGCAGCAGGATTCTGCCTCCTGGAACACAGGCCGAGCAGATCACAGCTCTTCAGCAGAGACAACAGCTCTTCAGAGGTTATCACACTTGCTGTTTTGTGCTCAAGTGACGAGTTGGCCGGAGATTGCGAGAATCTTTCGAGGGCCTGACAGTCAGAGAGAGATACAATGTCGGTTCTCGCCATGAAACCTCGACGGGCAGCTCTGTCATCCTCCTGCACACTCTAGACGGCAGCTTTCCTTCCTTGCTATAAAGAGTGGAACATGTCCATCCAGAGTTCTTCCGCGGATTATCAATCAATCGTACCATTTTAATTTACATAAATCTATACCGTAGCTTGTATAAAGCAATATGTATACAATAGAACTGTTTTTCATAAAATAGTATATCTTGCTTAGTATACAAGACACTGTTTGTACCCTGATGTGGATTTCAGAGGCAATATTTTTATTCATTTATTTGTTGCAAATGTCGTGTGTAGCGCTGACATAGCACACTCAAGCCACTTGAGAGCAGTAGGTTGCTCCTAGACTTTCTAAGTGATTTAGTGTTTTGTTGTTAAAGGATGAATAACAGGAATATATCTGTTTGTTTCTTCATTAGGTCCTCTCAAAATGGCTCTGCCGAGTTATAAGAGATGTTACGTAGGAGGAAACACACTTCAGACAGGAGTGGGGGGGAAGTGTCTGGTCCAGTGTAGTTAGAATCAGGTCCAGATGTGATGTGGGTCTTTGGTCTTGCTTTGAACTATTTCTGCATCCTGCGGTGGGGGTTGCATGCAGCTGCTTCACCGCGATTCTGGCCAAGAACCACGAGTGAAGCTTCATCCAAGTTTCTTGACTCATTTCGGTTCTCCCCAATCTGGCCGTGCATCAGGGGTTAGGGGTGTTTCAAGTTGTCTTCTGAAACGCAGGTGGTTTTGTTCTTCTGTCAGGGTTTGGCTGAGCGGCCATCTCACCCTTTTCCATGCGCAGGCGGACTGGGAATCAAAGCAGCCCTGGCAAAAAATGTTCAAGCAAGCCCCACTCCCTCCTTCAGCACCATCTCTCTTTCCATCCACCCCTTATCGGTGGCTCTGCTCTCCCCAGCCTCTCTGTTAACTGTGCTCTCTCCATCCACTGCCTTTTATTCACCTCTGTTTCTCTTGCCCTCCCCCTCTCTCTTTGTGTATGCCGCCATTGTGCCTGCTGCAATAAAGTGACAAATTGGCAAAGCAAATAGGCCTCCATCTGGGACCTATTGACGGTGTTAATGGTTTGAGAAATATGCTACTGTTCATACAGTGCATATTTTACGCAAGTAAAGACTGAGTTTTTGCAAACTTTCTTTGCTTTAGTGCAATTTTGTATTGTTATTGGAATAGACTTTACTAACTTTTGGCAAAGCCTAGATGGCCAAGCTCTAAAGGGCTGAGCTACTGGGTTTTACAATGTTTGTGTGGTACATGTGAGCTGAGCCGCATTTAAGTGCCCAGGTGAATTTTGGCTGTGGGAGGGTGTTCATAAATGGGCACGACTGAGCGTTTTTGAGCTGAGGCCGTAGGCAATATGAGTCTGCAGGCCACAAGATTGTTCAGATTACATGGTCATGAAATCCTTGGCCTCTCTCCAGTGTGTGCCTACTGATGGTCACATATGTACCATTTGTAATTACCAGTCCTAAATTATTTATAACAAAATTATTGTTGTTACTCATTTATATAAACTGCTAACAAGCACTCACAAAGCCAATAGGTCTGACTTATTTAGGCATATGTTTGTTGTGTGATATGCCTGGATGCAAAAGCAGAAAACTCACAAAGAGCCATGTAAATGCTGGCCGTGTAACATGCTGAGTGAAGCACAGGATTGTAGTTCTCATGTTTTAAGCCACACCCTTAATGACTTAGGCCATGCAAAGCACACTAGGAAGACAGCTGGAAAACACATGCACTCTTGTGGAGTGCTTAAACAAAATGAAAGAATAGTAGTGGCTGAAAAATGAGCAGTGGAAGGACACAAGCCATGTGTCCATGCTCCAGGAGAGGGACACACACAAGAGGAGGTAGGAAAGCCCACACAAGCTAATGAATAAGAAGCAAGCAAATGAGAGTGACAATGAAGCCAACCAAAAATTGTAAGCAATGGGTGGACTCTAAGCCCCCTTTAAGCTAACAATATGTCTCACAACACACATCACATGCCCTGTCTAGTAGGTTCAACCTAAAAATGGACTCAAAAGGCTGTGGCCTACCGAGTAAATGCCCGATGAGGTAAATAGTCTGTCCAGGCCTGTTCTCATATGTTTCTTTAAAGGCTTCTATTGGAGACTGTACTCGTCATGCTCAGTTGTGTTACTTGTAAAGCTTTGATGGTACAGACCCAAATTACAATACACCTGGAATTATATATGGGGGCCAGTAATGCCGTTGCCTGCCTCACTGGGAATTAGGAGGTCCACAGAATTACCTTGGACCTATCATGTGCTCCCCGGAGACTTATGCTGCTGAAAACAGCTGATATCGCTGGGGGGAGTTGTTGTAGAGAATGGGTATTTACTGCAGTATTCAGACTCAGATTTACCACTTACAGTGGTGATTTCTCATTACTTAGAGCATTCCCAGGGTTGAACTCTTAATCCCGGTAAATTCTGCACTCCTATAGTTAAAGCGACCTCCAGCATCATTAACTCTGGTGGTGTTGAATTTACCATCTTCCACAGAAAACTTTAGCACCCTTTTTTTCTTAATCTATGATCGAGTACCTACCAGAATAATTCTGCTTCTCTTTTTTCACTGAGAGATCAGAGTTTTCTTTCTTATATTTGTGAGAAGCTGTGGTGGTTACCACCTTATTTAAGTTACTTTCACTGTACTAAACCATTTTACATTGCTTATTTCATTTTTTGCCTTTGTTTTCTATGCATTGGGAATACACAACATAAATTAAATCTGAAAGATGTTTCGTGGCCAGGCTTCCCTCCTTCACATTCATATCACAGGACAATAGCACTGCAGTACGGAAGGTGATGACATTCGGCTCCTGCATGTACAAATTAAGCAAATACTTAAAAATTAATCTCACACATGAACTCATGAATTCTTAGTGAGCCGTTCCCTAAAGAATTTCCTGGCACTCCATGCACAAAGGAGCTACACATGCTTGACAACACTTGGTGATGTGGCTATTGTTACCACTGTCACTTTAGGGACAGAGATATGCACGCTCTTGTCCTCGCCAACACATGGTCTTGTTAAACGTGCCCATGAAGTGTTCTGGTGTGGCCGGTCAATGAGAATCCTAGGCCGTCAACTTGTGACACTGTTGAGCTTCCATTATAGTTATGGGTTGCGGTTCCTTTCGCATGTTAAAGGTAAAATGGCGTGCAATGTGTGTGGTGTTGTGTGCACGTGGCATGAGAATGTACGTGGCATGAGAATGCACGTGGCATGCCAGCTAACATTTCTGGTGTTCACCAAGTACATCTGCTAGTAACATGACTTTCATCTGTCCATGATCTTTCAAGGTTAGGTCTGCTTGTTGACTCTTGGTATTAATTGGCTATGTTCTCATTATGAATGCTTTGTGGTGGTATGCCAGGCACAATCATTGGTAGTGCCCACAGTTCCAATTCTAGCTGTAAAGCTCTCAAAGGTTCTTGAGGTAACCTGTCCCGGAAACCGTCTATTGGGAGCATTACTTGAAATTGTATTATGTGTATTTGTTAAATACTTTTAAAGAATATTTTATGCATTTGCATCGGATGCTCTTCAGTTATACACACAGAAGAATTTAAAAGTATCGTGTAAAATGAACCGTATACACGCCATTTGCATTTAAACCATTTGCATCAATTTTACTGCCAATTTCTGGGGTGGTGTCCTACACCCAACGCACAGAATATAGGACGAACCGGTTTTACACACACCTGCCCTTTAGGTCAATCCAAATGATTTGCCTTGTCTTGGCAGCATACGCCTGAGCGGTTAAGATTGACCTCCTGATTGGCAGTATCATAACATGAACTAGGACCATTATAATTTAAAAAAAATATTATAAGCATTTCTCAATCTTGTAAACTAAAACAAGAAACATTATTTTGTTAGGAAATCAAGTATCTAAAAAAGAAAGTAAACATTGGATTTCCAAAGGATGAGAACTAGTAAATCAATGTAAAACAGTATATAAAATATGGCAGCATTGCTAGTTATGATTTAACATTGCCATCGGGTATTCCCACCTAGTTTAAAGATGACTGGGGATTTTAGGGAATAACCAGCAAATACATTGTGTCTGTGGTCATTACTGCGTTCCTCCTGTGGTAGCAAACATCTGCAAGAAACATTACAGGTAATTCACTGGGTCACCCATCTCAATAATGTCTAGAAGTGTTTAGAATCAGTGAAATAGGAAATAATTGTTGGTAACTGATTTTAAACGAACTGTCCAAAAGTACATAGCTTTAGTAGGGTTATTAAGCATGTCTTAGCTTCTTAGTATGTAGTTATTTGGATCAATGATCATATGGTAAATCTGGAGCCAGTCTATAAGGGGAAAAAGCCTACAAATATGGCCTTCTGCTTAGATTTCTTCTTGTAAAAAAACAATGGAAACTCCAAAGAAGAGCTTAATACAATGGAAACTCCACAGAGAAAAACAATTTCTTTCGCTTTGCCCTTCCTACTCGCAAAGGAGTAGATCGCATTGGGTGCACTGAAAGTTTATGGCTGGACTGCTTCTGAGTCCAACCCCTGTCCAATAAACTGGAATGGCCTGGCGTGCAAAAAACGATGGATTTAACCCAGATCTGTGACTGGGGGTGAATGTTTGATTAATTCAGCATTCCGTCCATCATCAGTTCTTTTTACATTTGTCGCCTTAAGTGGGAATGGTATGCCCATACGTGGGTCCTGTGCTCGCTACGCCACCAGATTCAAGCTAGCCTGGCTGATGAAGGTTGTTACCCCGAAACCGGTCCCAGGATGCTTGTTTCGGGTCCAGGGAGGACCTGGCCTTGCAGTTCGGGCTGGGCTGTTCTCATGGCAAACAGGGTCAAGATTGATTTGCATATGGCTGGGTCTAAATTTGAATGGCGTGGCGTGCAAAAAACAATGGATTTAACCCATATCTGTTACTGGGGGTGAATGTTTGATTAATTCAGCATTCCGTCCATCATCTGTTCTTTTTGCATCTGAGGCCAATCTCAGCACTCATCAAACGATTCCTGGAAATATTTTGACTGCCAAATCTGGTGGCACAGTGGTGTATCGATGGACACTTTTAGCCCTGCACCAATTGGCTCAATAAATGAAGTCCATTCTTGATAGCCTTCTAAATGAAATAAAAGTTTCTGTTTAACTACTACTCCCACCAAGAAAAATAATACTGTGGTATTTCTTTGTTCAACTACGGGATATTTTGCAATTGGATGTTTTTTGGGGGTCTCTTGTTCTAGTCCCTCTAGACCTGAGGCCTTCAATCTGTGGGGCGCGACCCCCATGGGGGACGCGCATTCCCCAGCCTCACTTGTGCCTTTAATCTAAAACGTTTGCTTTCGTTTTGGAAAAAGATAACCGTCCCGGGACGGCTAATTTCGATAGATTGCTTCAGCTGAAGGTTCATTAATTGGTCTCCTGTGCTGTGAAAAGCCTTTGTGCCAGGGTGCCTTCTTCACTGAATGAAATACAAATGTGCGCAATTAGTTAATCTGCAAGTGTACAGGGTTCTTGGGAAACTTTGTGATGACAAAGATTTGGTATTTTTGAGTGGTAGTGCAAAGAGTTAACAACTGGGCTGTGAAGTGCGTCCTTTATAACTGTATTTGTATTTACACAGCCCTTAGTGCCCCGAAGGGACAGTTATGTAAAAAAAAAAAAATTTGCATTACATACGCTCTGGTATTACTAAAATCTACATTTTGGAAGCACCATTTTATCGTAAAACTGTTTGCACATTTTCTATAAGTCTATCTTATATTGTGTATAATTCAAGTATAAAATAATGACTTACATATTCACAGTGCTTTCTGTCAAAGGCTGTGACCTCGTAGCACTAAAAATACACAAGTCACTATTCTCTACTGCACCAACCAGGATGTAATTCTGTGGCTCTCTGGTTACATACAGACCTCTGCAGTGTACTAACTAATAGAGGTTTCATAATGTACTACAGTGCATTTCCCACTGAGTAACAACTTTTTAAAATTTATTTTTCTTTTAAGATCCCCATTATTTTATATGTAGCTACCTAATGGTGTAAGACCTAAAAAAACATACAGAATATTTTGGGGCTTATTTATGAGAGGCTTGCACCGCCAGAGCATCACTTTTTTGATGCTCCAGCGATGCAAGCGTCTCAAACATGGCTTTGCATGGCCTCATAGATATGGAGTAAGACAAAGCAGTGCAAGCCACTGCATTGCCTTACTCTGCATCAAGTAGGCGTTGCATGGGGGTTCCCACTTGATAATAGTGTTGTTGCCTCATATCATATTTTGTTCATGTTTTAAATGTTATGCTCTATGTTTTTTGCTATGTGTTTTTCTGTTCAGGTTTTTTGCTTCTGTTTCCAACTTATGTGCAGAGCTCTGATACTCTTGGGTCATGTTCGCGCTTTATAAAACACTTTAAAGAAAAATAAATAAAAGTTAACATACTGTCTAAATAACTTTGTGAGGTTTCCAGCTTTTTAATTGCTTTCATTCAATTAAACTGGAAAATATGGTAATCCCTGGAATCTATGGCGAGAGATAAAAGGGTAATTTGGTCTGTTAAATCAATTACATTCTCAGGCATAGAAGGATGTAGCTCGTGTGATGGCTTACTTGCATGCAGGATTTGTGTGAAGAATAGGCAATGGCAGGGCTGCTTGTTTGTACCATTTGTTTTCAATCGTAACATTTCATATTTGCCAGAATAGCTGCCAAAGGTGCAAATACTTATTTCAAAATACAGTCGCGGCCGGCATTAATCGCGGGTGGGGGAGCGGGGGGTAGCGCAGGGAGGAAGAGGGGGTTAATTTAATAATTTTTTTTAAAAACGTACCTGTCCCCCGGCCGGGTCCCGCGTTTTCTCAGCGCCTGCTCCTGCTCTCCTGCCTCTGGCAGGAACAGGAAGCAGGCAGCCTCCCTCCCCTAAGCCAATCACAACGCTGCAATGTCAGCGATGTGATTGGTGGGGACGCCAGCCAGCCAGGGGCTTACGGGGAGGCCCTTCACTGTCAGAAGTGGACGGAATTAACAGTTACTTACCTGAATACTCGCTCCTTGGTCAAACACCAACTAGAAATATTTCAGCTTCTGGACTCAGATAAACCGGACATACTCTTTCTCACCGAAACTTGGCTCTCTGAAGAGTCCACTCCAGACATATTAGCAGCACTCCCCAGTAACTATCACATTTTTCAAGCTAATAGGGCCCCTGGGAAAATAGGGGGAAGGGTAGCAGCTATAGTTCATCAGAAGCTAGAGTTCACTTCTCTCGCTGCGCTGGGCATGCCGTCAGATGACGGCTTAATCTTAAAACTTGATTCCCCACACACCCCTTTGATTTGCGTACTCATTTATAGACCCCCCCCCGATCATATGCCTTCATTTCCCCAATTACTGGGTGAACAAAATCTCCCACCTAGTCATCAACTATGCCAAAATCTTAATAATTGGGGACTTCAATTATTGGGCTAATGATACAATGGGTGGCACTAGCTCGGCTGAATTGACTGACTTATTCACCGGGCTGAATTGTGTCCAGCATGTGACACCTCCCACTCACATCAAAGGAAACACCCTTGACCAAGTCTGGACATCCAACCTGACGGTTTCTAAGGTAAGGATCTCCCCTTGCACCTGGTCTGATCAGAACTTTATAAAATTCTACCTCACCAATCTGCACCTAGCCAAGTGCCACATTAAGGCAAGCCGTTTGGCAAGAAACTGGAGACGCTCCATTATCAGAGACTTCTGCAACTTGCTAGCGACTATGGCCCCACCTGAACAGCTTCTGGTCAATAAACACGAAGAAAGCATCAAATCGTGGCTAGAGTCCGCCAGGATAGTTTTGCACCCATTAAGAAAGTCAAAATAGTCAGACACCACGATGCCCAACGTTGGTTCTCTGAAGATTTAAAACTTTAAAAACGTGCCGTACGCCAAGCAGAACGTGCCTGGAGAAGAAATTACTCTTCAGACAAAAAAGATTTATATCCAATTCATTTTAAAAAGTACAAAAATGCCATCTTACAAACTATGGCAGCTTACTTCTCCAACAAGATAGTAAGTTCAACTAACAAATCTAAGGAAATCTTTGCTATTGTTGCAGAGCTATCCAAGCAGGATAGAGTCACAGCGAAACCAGCCCCCACTCAAGCATTATGTGACTCACACAATAATTATTTTATTGAAAAAATTATCACCATCAAGTTTAGCATACCTGCTATTGCCCCCTCTAAAGCTCAACCATCTATGCTCAGGAGCCCTCACTCTCTTGTGCAGTTTTCTCCCATCACTGGGGAAGCCTTCTCAAACCTAATAAGGAAAGTTGGATCTGGCTCTCCAACGAATTGCTGCCCTCCGTACATATTAAGGGAAGCCTTCCTCACATGTCCAGACCCCCCTCTTGCGCTTCTGAACCACTCCCTCATTCAGGGCACTTTCCCTAATGTATTTAAAGAAGCGGAAATTGTTCCCATCTTGAAGAAAACCGGGGCCGACCCTTTAGCTCTTACGAACTTTCGCCCCATCTCCCTTCTCCCCTTTCTAGCCTAGGTCCTGGAAGCCCATGTGGCAAATTGCCTCTGCTTTTTTATTGAACAATCCCATTACCTTGACCCCCACCAGGCGGGCTTCTCGCCTTCCCATTCTACAGAGGCTGTCATTTTGACAGTCCTAGACGAACTAATGAAAGGGGCCGACAAGGGCATTACGCAGGCCCTGGTACTTCTCGATCTCTCCGCAGCATTCGACACAGTCGACCATGAACTTCTGGTTGACCGTGTCAGCAACGCTGGGATACAAGACCTGGCTGTTAAGTGGCTCATATCCTTTCTAGAGGATCGCTCTCAAGAAGTACACCTTGCCCATTTCTCCTCCCCTAGGGTTAAATTGTCAAGTGGGGTGCCGCAGGGTTCCTCCCTCTCACCGCACCTTTTAACTTATACTTACTCCCCCTTATTCACTCCCCAGGCGAAAGGAAGGTTTGCACCTTCAACTATGCCGACGATCTCCAACTGATGCGACACATAAGCAGCTGGATGAACAGTAACCACCTGAAACTAAACCCAGATAAAACAGAACTGATCTTAATCAGCGGGCCATCAAACTGGAACTCTAACTTCTGGCCGGCCGAACTTGGAAACCCCCCCTCCCTTCCAGTTCAACTATAAGCCTGGGCATCACAATTGACAGTGACCTGTCTATGACATCCCAGATTGGGACGGTGGATTCTTCCTGTTTCTATCAGCTACGCAAGATCAGGAAGATTAGCAGATTCCTTACCACTGAAGCCCAGACCCAAGGAGTATTGGCTTCAGTCATTTCTCATATTGACTATGCCAACTCACTCTACTTTGGTATACCAGCATACCAATCAAAAAGACTACAACTGGTGCAAAATCAGGCTGCCAGACTAATTTACCACCAGCCTAAACGGCACCATGTCACCCTGTTGATGAAAAGACTACACTGGCTCCCGGTAGCCGAACGTAGCGCATTTAAGCTGGGATGCATCACCTTCAAAGCACTTCATGGCAAATGCCCGCTGTTTGTATCTTCTCAGGTACATCGATACCTCCCTTCTTGGGATCTCAGGTCTTCCCATCTTAATTTTCTTGCTATTCCTCCTTTTAAACGCAAGAAACTGGGGGGACTAAGATTCGCGGTCCTGGCCCCTCAATTTTGGAACTCTCTCCCTCTGGATATCAGATAGTTGACATCTTATTCTCAATTCAGGAAACTTCTAAAGACCTGGCTGTTCCGCCAGGCGAACGAATGAATCACTTCATGGTAGTGTTCCTTGGACTCCAGCGCCATAAAACCGTATGGTGTACGTGCGCTTTAGAAGTATTTTTAACATAACATAACAGGCCATTTTCTCCATGTAGGTGCATTGCAGCCTGCATGGAGAAAGGGCAGAATGCGCAAGACTGGTTTGGGCGGCCCCAGAGGGCAGACCAAACAGTCATTGTGCCCTCAGGAGTGGGCACACCACACCTCGCCTGCTCGCAGAGCAGCCCTAAACACCCGCCTGCCCGCAACCAAACCCTTCTGCTTTCTCGCAGTGCGAGAAGCACAAACATAAAATAGTAGTTATTACCATTTTATGTTTCTGCTTCTCGCACTGCGAGAAAGCAGTGAGGCGATGCTCCTCCGCCCTAGCGGAGGAGCCGCCCCTGTCAAAATAGCAAACAGCTTGACACCAGTGCTAAGGTATGCAAACTACATAATTACACTGGCCCTAAATATTGTACGGCTCCGTGGCATGGCTTTAGGGGTCTGTGCCTTTCTTTGTGAAGGGTCTAAGCATCAATACAATTAAGAACGAAGGGGCTGATTTAGAATTTGGCACAAATGTCACTACATCACAAATGCAACAGGTATCCCGTACGCCTTATTGACTTAGGATATAATTCACATGTAATTAGGTGGATGGGATATACGTCTTGTTTGTGATGGAGTAACCGGTCTTTTCCAGTTCCATTTGAACCAAGTTCATAAATTTGACAAATTTGGTAATAAAAAAACTATCTGTGATATTATAACTGTAGGATACTGCTTCATTTGCAGGTACGTATGCCGAATTTCTTGACTGGAGCAATTAACAGAGCTCTGTATTGTGTAGTTAATCTAAGGCAGCAACATACAAGATATGCTTTCCTTATGATAGCTGCTGTGTGGTTTTTACACACTTGTTTGATTTCTCCTACATCAGAGGCCAAACTGTTGTCACAGATATTCTCCTATATTCCAAGGGGGATTCCTCCAGCAGATCTTCCAGCTGTGGTTCATAACTCTTAAGCATATGTTGCATATGCAAGTATTTGAGGCACTGACTACCCGACATGTCATACTTTGCCTACAGCTCCAGAAAGGAGATCAACCTCCCCTCCTTCCAGACATCCCCCACCACTGAGATGCCCAACATGTCCCACTTTTTGTTGCCCTCAATGTTCCTGAGCCCCTTGAGTGCCTCTGCCTCCCACAGCAGCATCAGTGTAACTCTTCCCTTCCACCCCATGACTTCTCAGCCCTCCTCCAGATGTTAACCACTATAACAAGCGGCGGCGGGAGCCCCTTAATCCTCCACCCCCACAGATGCTGCAGGTACCTCACTGGGTCCAGTGCCCTCCTATCCACCATAAGAGAGGGCTCTCTCTGGTCCGAAAAAACCCCAATTATTCACCACCACCAGGTGGGCCGCCTAGTAATACAACCTGAGGATAGTCAACGCGATGCCCCCATCCCAGGCTTTCCTGGTCAGCATCGTCAGGGCTATGCGGGTCCCACCTCCCCATCCCAAAGCAACATTCTAGTGACCTAATCCACCTGTCAAAAAAACCTATCTGGAACCACATAGGGTGTGGTTGGAGGAAATACAGAATCTTGGGCAGGTATATAATTTTAAATATTGCTGCCCTTTGAAGCTAAAATTCGTCTTTTAAAAAATGTCTACTGTCATGTGCATTGGTGTTTTGGCTAGTATTGGTAGTCTGTAGCATTTTTTGTTTTACATATAATGCCTCTGAAGCTTTTTGAATCTACTTTTTCATATTGAACCAAAATCTTAGCAGAGAAACGTTTGCTTTGAGCTCTTGGTCGATTGGGTCAAATCCAAATGAATTTGTACAGGGTTTGAAGTTTGAGAAAGATGAAAAATTATTCAAAAAAGTTTACTTTGCTCCACATTTAGCTATGTATTGAGTTTGTCTGGAAATGCTTTCATGCCGTAGGTTAGAGAAGGCATATATTTCACTTTTATTACATTTACCAGGGGCAAAATCGATGGCCCGTCTACGTTTTTTGATAATTTTATTAGTGCAAACCTTAGTAATGCTGCTTTGCTTTTCAGTGCCTTCAGGTGAACTCTATTGTCACCTGTTTTATGTAGGTTGAGGAGGGAACAGGCCTTTTTAAGTGTACCCTTCTGGTGGAGATATGTCCTGGCAACATCTCTGTAAAGGGTTCATTAAATCTCCCCTCATCAGGGCCCCTAACCCCTAAAGCATGCACGGAGGGTGACTGTGCAACTGTGAGCGTGGTGCATAGTGCAAGTGTGTGCATGGTACACGTGTGTGCATGGAAATACTGTTAATAAATACATATATATAAAATGGTCATGGTTAAGTGCGAGTCATATCTGAATAAGTGCATGGTGGAATTCATGGGATTTCACGTGCGATTGCCATTGAAGTGGTGCCTATCTTTGTGTAGAGGCCTCTCAGGTCTTTGAAGTTGGTGCAACGCTTCCACCAGAGTGTTACCAGCCCTGGGATATTATGTCCCTCAGTAGCTAGATATGAGTCCTTAGTGGGTGTCTCTAGTGGTCGACATGTTTCTCTCTCCGGCGGAGACAGAGAGAGGCATGCAGGTGGAGCAGCACAGCTGAATGGGAGAACCTTCCCATCGGCCCTCACTGATCTCATGAGGCCATAATTATAGAAACAAGGGAGACGCTACTCCTTTCCATCAACCTGGCGGCAATGAAAAATTTAGGCCGCTAGTGATACTTTATTTAAACTCACCTTGGTCCGAAGAAGCGCTTTGGATCTCCTCCAGAGGCCACAGATAGCGCGAAACATGTCTTCCACTAGAGACACCCACTAAGGACTCATATCTAGCTACTGAGGGACATAATATCCCACTAGCAGCACCACACACCTTTTACTAATGACAGAGGGACCACTTTAATAAATAATAGCCACTCTCCCTCCAGTCATTTTTTAACACACTAGTTGAGACCTCACTTCCACTCACACGCACGCACCTAAACGGCTTGTTTCATCAAAAGATCTCCGAAAAAGAGACCCTTCGGGGGACCCGTAGGGCATTGCAGCGCTGGCCCGACGAGGAGCAAAAAGCCCAATGATGAAGCATGACATCCTTCGGGGTGTGTGAGGGCATCATGGTGAGGACACACTGTCCCCACACATAGAGTAGCACAGGACACCTTTTCCTTTTTCTTTCTCCACTTTGAACTCTCCTCTTAAGGAACAGTGACCCCCCTTTATATACTAGTCGGTATCTCCTCCTGCTAGGCTGGGACAAAGCCTCTAACAAAAATACAAGAAGAAGAAATTCTGTGAACATCCTATGTGAGAAAATACTGCTGCCTCAAGTGAAAATGCTGGAGTGCCTAGATGCCAGAGAAATCAGAGTCCCGTTGACTGGGATGAGCTATGGCAGCTGTTGTTGGACTGCGCCAGACCCAGGGAAGAACATCCCCTCAGTCAGCTACTCAAGAATCTACAAACAGTATCACTGCATTACCTAAAGTGCAGGGCGAAGAGCTGTCGCCTTCTGCAACTGTGAAGGGTGAATTCCCATGTCTGAGACCCCCATCTGTGCTACACGGAAACCTGTGTGCAACTTCCAGTTGCTTCCAGAGGTCTTTACAAAGTCCTCAACTTCACCCTCTCACCTTGGGATTTGGCAAGGTAGATGGAGGAGGTTGCCCTGAGTCCAGAAATGATGACTGCATCTTTCTAGCCCAGATGGTTTTGGAGTTCTATGCAACTGAGATCTGCCTAAATGTTTTCAAAATAAAGTTACCCGAAGACAAGAGGAAATAAATAATTTGAGCAATAGGACAAGAGATTTAATTTGCAGAAAACGCTATGTAAACTAATGTTTGCAGCATATTTGTAGCATTGTGACTGGGGCTATCTGGTGTTTAGGAGTCCTTATATTGATAGCAAAGTGGAATATGGCATGGAACAATACCCGAGGGGCCTACAGTACACCAGAGCGAGGCATGAAATTTTGTGTAAGAATGAAATACATGACGTTCCTTACCATAGGTCTATGTTACACAATGTAGTCCCAGGACCAGCCTACCGGTATCCCCTAAAGTCTAGGGTTTTCTGCAGAATTGCTTTGAAAAACCCAGGTAGGAATCACCTGGGTGCTTGTGATGTTTGGTGATGCACCTGCATTACCAGAAAATGTAACTAAGCCTAGTGGCTATTAATTATAGGGATCCTGTAACCCTGACGAATGCCCCAGATCAGATAGGCTAAATATAGAGGGCAGAAACATGTTGGTAACTGGCAGACACGTTTGAGCCATTGTGCTCATCCTACCCGCCGAGCTAAGTGTTTTTAGCCATACCCAAAGTCCTTACAAATAAAGGTGACAATTGAGGAACATTGAAGTATTTTTAGATTTTCTGATTTTGCCCTGTCCAGTAAGCTTTATGTAAGAGTGCCCTCTTACCGCCAAGTCTTCGCAGAGGTTGAGCCCGCCCTGGTAGTACCATCTAACCGGGGTGGGGGAGAGGATGCCGAAGATTAAGCATGACACTATTATGTGTGTGAGATATCCTCTTCTGTTAAGGATGGCCTTCCCATTTTAGTCTGACTCGCACCGAATTTAGTGGTAACAGAGAAACAAACCCCCCTGTGAATACAGGACAGGGCATCCCCATACATCTCTGATTTACTTGATAGGCACCCTACTTGCATGTGATGTATGCTATATGAATACACATGCATTTTGTGAACAGTGAATGCCCAGATGACACCCATAAATACACACCTCTTAGGGGGCGTGGCTTGGCCGGCTGCAAGATGGCCGCACTCTAAGTGGGCTCTGCCGGCCAAGCTCATAATCCGACATAATCCTGCAAGCAGACAGCACTAAAACTGCCACCAATCAGTGTTTCCTGGACAGGAATTACCTGCGGTGTCGATCGGTGCCGCTCCTGCTCCCTGGCGACGTGGACGGGCTGGGATCGGCGGCCCGGGTGCTGCGCTGGGCCTGTTTCCCGAGGTAGGCCTGGCCCGGCCTTCCTATTCCCGAAGTCAGGCTGATCTTCTGGGGACTTTGCGCCGCCTGGAGGACACCGGAGGCTCCCTTGCTGATTGCTCCGGTGAGTGCTGCGGCCGCTGAGGCTTGTTGAGGCGGGGTTGGGGGTCCGCGAGCTGCACCGCCCGGCCCTTCCACAACTCCGGCGGCATACTCCTTCCCATCCTGCGTCTTCCCTGATTGCCGCCCGGGCCTGGTGACGGGAGCGGCGTACCCCCCGCGCTTCCCCGCCGTGACAGCCTCGGCTCGGCGTGTGCTCCCGGACACCTCCCTGCTGAGCTGTGCGTGGCGCCCTGGGGGTGCCAGCGCCCCGGCCGCCTCTTCCAGTGGCCCAACGCGACTTGGCCTCACCGCTCCTGGCGCTTTGAATCGAGCGCCCTCCCAGCTCCTCTGACGGGCCGGGCCTTGGGCCCTGGTGGCGACGGCTGTCTGCGGGGGACTGGCCTGCTCTTTGCCGCGGATCGGCCCTGCTTGGCTCCTGGTGTTCGGAGTGCGGCCGCCGGGACGGGCGGGAAGCCCTGCACCCACACACATTCCTTGCTGCCTGCCTCTGTGGTCCGCGACGTCCATGCCTCAGCGCCTCGGCCTCTGATTTCAGGTGCTACCCACGAGATCCTGTTGTGCTGGGCCGCGGCGGCTGCGGCACCCTGCTTGCGGGCTTCTTCTCATCCAGGGCCTGGATCTGCTTGGGCCCCGGGGCCTGCCTGGCGCCGGCCACGTTGGGCCCCGGCGTGGCCCCTGAGGGGATTTCCTGCACGTTGTGGGTTTGCCTTTGCGGTGCTCCACTGCGGCGTCTCCCGGCTCACTTGGGGCAGCTGGCCGCTCTCCTGCCTTTGGGTGTCTTGGCGGTGGCGGCTTCTGTGGCGCTGCCTGGGCCTGGAGCGCTGCTTGGAGTGCCCATCTGCTCTTCTTCTCCATCCTGCCGCCGGCCCGGCCCTGCTGTCATCGGTCCGGAGGGGCCGACCCTACGCCGTGTGGCAGCCTGCCTCTCCTGCCGTACCCGTGGGCTCCCTTGACATTCTCCTGGCCTCTGGTTTCGAGGGACTGCGTCATTCCTGAGTCTCCCTGCTGTGCTGCCGCGCTGGTGCCTGTGCCATCAACCTGCTCCCTTTGTCGCCCCTCTGCGCCCGCTACCTGTTGTGGTTGGCTGCGGCTGGGTCTTGGTGATGGGGTCTCTGTTGCCTCCTGGACTCGGATTGTACCGGCTGTGGTGTGGTGGTCCGTCCGCTGTCCCTGCCCCTCCTGGCTGCTATTCCGCCTCGCTGCTCCCTGGTGACGCCTACTGCCGGTGTTCGATCACCATGGGGCGGACTGACCCCAAGCAGCCCAAACTCGCATTTGACCAGCGCCGATCTACTCGTCAGGACGGTGTTGGACCGGACGGCGGCGACCAGGCGGCTAATATGGAGTCCCCTCCCGCGCGTGAAGATGACCTGAAGGCGATCATGCTCGACGTTAAGTCCACGGTCACCGGAATCGCTGCCCAGCTCGACCAACTCTCCGCTCGCCTGGATTCGGTCAAGGCCCGGGTGGATTCCCATGACAATCGCCTCACGCACGTGGAGTCCAGGATCTCGGACATTGAGGATGCCGCCACTCAGGACCACCAGAAATTATTACAAATGGACAAAATATTGGACGTTATCCGGAACAAAAATGAGGATTTGGAGGCGCGTTCCCGTCGGAGCAATCTCCGCATCACGGGGGTTCCCGAGTCCACCAATATCTCCCGCATGGAGGATTTCGTGGAGCAGCTTGTCAGGGAACTGTTTGGTGACTCTCTCTCCACAGTCTTCCTTGTCGAGCGTTCTCATCGCTCACTCGGTCCGCGTCCTGGTCCTGGATTACCTCCTCGTCCCATCATTGCAAAAATATTGAATTTCAGAGATCGAGACGCGATTCTTCGTGCAGCACGCGATAAGGGCAAAATCAATCATAAAGGTGACTCGCTCTCTTTTTACCCTGACTATACTCTGGCAGTCCAGGCTGCTCGCCGCGAGTTCCTCCCAGCTAAGCGGATCCTCCAGAAACATAACGTCGCTTACTCATTGGCTTACCCTGCAAAGCTGAGAGTCCGACAGGGAGAAAAAACGCTCATGTTTCCTGACCTCAGAGACGCCCTCGCATTTGCCAAGAAAATGGACAAATGTGTGGTATTTATAGTTTCTTCACCCTGCTTATCCTCCCTGTTGTCCACTTCCCATGTCCCTTCACCTGCGTGTGGAATACCCTGCGCAAGGAGCTCTAGAATGTAGAGAGCTCCTTGCTGCCTAGCTACAATGCATTTGGTCAGTTGCTGCTGTGTCACCTGTGGGTAGGACGCTGTTACTCCTCTAACCTGTTAACCAATAAAGGTCATCTTCAACCTTTTTCTGGCTACCTACTTCTTCACACTGGCGACGAAGAAGAAGAAGAAAGAACCCTACTACTCTACATTCTCCCTGATGAACAAGGAAGCCTGCTTCTTTACATTCTCCATGCTCGACTTTCCTCCGTTGGATAACCTCACTTCAGCGTCCTAACACAGTTAAGTTCTTTGGAAACAAGAACTTGAAGGTACTTTGTGCACTTGCTTATTGCGCCCCTAACATTTTACTCTCCACGACGCTGCGCTGTTTCAACACACCTCGCATCGGACCCACTTGCTGCGCGCCCCCCCCCGCTCCTATCAACTAGCGAAACTGGAAGCGGTCATGTCTTCATCTCTTTCTCGCTTCGAATTTCATTAAAGCCGAAATCTTGTAACACGGCGATTGACATAAAGCACATCTTTTAAATACCTGCTCGCGCTGTGTGGCCTCCACGCTCCTGCAACGAACTTCCCCTTTGTCATCTGCGTCACACTCCACGCCTCCTACATCGTCTTTGTTGCTGTATCTGGAACCCCTCACAGCCGACGTCACACGCATTCTGCCTCCGCTTTGCAAGTCTACGTGCTGACGCGCACAGCTATGTTCCCTAGCAACCATCTTCGCATTCTGACTTCGCTTTGCAGGTCTACGCGCTGACGCGCACAGCTATAATTTCACGCTGATACGCACAGCCTTTTATTTGCGTATTAGCTATCTTCATCCTGCTGATACACACAGCCTATTACAATTTAAAAGTTCTTCGTCATTTCATTTCTTCGTGTGCTGTTTACGCTGGCACACACAGCTCTCATCCTGCTGACACACACAGCCTATTACAATTTAAAAGTTCTTCGTCATTTCATTTCATAGTTGTTACTTCTCTGTTACTTCTCTAACCTGTTAACCAATAAAGGTCATCTTCAACCTTTTTCTGGCTACCTACTTCTTCACAAAATCATCCCGCTTCTCACCATCTGGCTCTCAGCCCGCCACAACCGACCACCTGAGTGATAACGATTGACTTGTCGGGACTTACTAGTTAATACTGACTTGAACGCTGTCTGTTGTCCTCACAGCTTGGCCACCCTGCTTTACTGCGGGAGTGTACGCTGAGCTCTGCAATGCCCTCACGGGATAATTCCCTCTCTCACCGTTGTTTTCCTTCTTCCAAGTTGCGGGTTCCTGGGGTGGGTTGGGGAGGTAGCTCAGCCTGATTGTGGGGTTGGAGTGGGTGCGGGGGTGGTGGGCCTTTTGGTATTGTTTTTTGGGTCGCAAGGGTGGGGTGGTTGGGTGGGTGGTTGTGTTTGTGGGAAGGTGGTTGTCTGCACTCTGTCGGCTATGGTCCTGCCAGGAACTGGTCTCCTGACTGCATCTTGTGCGACGGGTTGGGTTGGGTTGGGGGGTGTTTGTGGGTTTCGCTTGTCATTCAATGGGGACCTTCTTGTTTCCGAATTCACATCTTCTGTTTCCTATCAGAATGCATCACCTCCCTGCTAGACATGTGCAACTTAGTACGACTGTTCACGATCTCCTCCTTCTCCTGAACGGCACTGTGGTCCCTTCCCTTTTCGTTCCTAGCGCACTGGCTGTTCTTCCCTTGGTTGGGATTTCTAGACACGCAGGCTGCTGGCCGGCCCCGTCGTCCGCCCCTGGCGAATGTCCTGTACGCCCCCTGGTTAAGTACTAATTGTCCCTGCGCCTGCAATGGCTCTCTCCGCTGTCTGGCCTCCTGCGCTGCGCCCTCGCTTCACCCAGTTATGAAACACCATGACTGATACCATATGTTGGACCTGGAACATCCGTGGGCTTAATGATCACCGTAAGGCAAGGCTCATTCACTCTCACTTGCACCGACACAAGGTCGACATCTGCCTTTTGCAGGAAACCCACCTGTTGCCTGCGACCTCCACCAGACTCCAGTCGCGCCACTGGGGTGAAGTGCACTCTTCTTATTATTCCTCCTATTCCAGGGGTGTGTCCATTCTGATACGTAGGGGGCTCCCCTGGCATACTACTCAGGTACTCACGGACCCCGACAGACGGTATGTGATTTTGCACGGCTCCCTGTTGTCCCAAACAATGACGATTGCTGCTGTGTACGGCCCGAACTCGGACGATCCCAATTTCTTTACTCATATATGGCACCTCATCTCTTCCTTGGGCCCGGCGGCTCTTATCTGGGGGGGGGATTTCAATGTTACACTTTCAGCAGTCTTGGACCGCTCTGGCCCCCATTCATCCCACCCTCGCTCCACTGCGCTACTTCAGTCCATACTCACTGACAACGCGTTATATGATGCCTGGCGGCACCTGTGGCCCGAGACCCGTGAGGGCACTTGCGTCACTGGTGCTCGGGGCTGCTGGTCCCGTATTGATTTATGGATTACCTCACCGGATGCCCTCACTTGGCTCACCTCCGCTACTCATATGGCACGCACGTTCTCAGACCATGCTCCAGTCCAGATTAGTCTTCGTCTTCCTCACTCCCCACAGCGCGCTTTCACATGGCGGCTTCCTCCGAATGCTCTCCGGGACTCCGTCTTCTTAGACGAGATCCAAAAGGCGATTACCAACTACTTCGATCTAAATGTCGGTTCTGTAGACTCCGCGTCCATCCTGTGGGAAGGCTTTAAGACAGTGATACGTGGCAAGTGTATCTCTAAACAGGCCGGTGTCCTTCGCTCCATCTGTGCCTCATTGGACAAGCTGGAGTCGGAGATTAAGGCTCTGGACGCTGCTCATGCTGCCCACCCCAGGTCTGAGACCCTCGCGCTATTGCGTGCAAAGCATTCTGAATTTGCTGTGGAGGCCGATAGGGAACTCTCCTTTCTTGGTAGGGAGGCCCGAGCCCGTCGCTTCGGAGAGGGCGATCGGCCTGGTAAGACCCTGGCCAACCGCCTACGTTCCCCCCGTGCGGCGTCGTATATTGCTGCTCTCCGAGATGGTGGCCCCACCAGAACCACCTCCCCCGCCGACATCCAGGCCCGTTTTACGGACTATTACTCGCAACTTTACGCCGCGGGCCCCCCCCCCTCGCGTGAGGCCTTTGAACAATATTTTGATACCCTTTCGCTGGTTTTGCTAGAGGACTATCATCGGGAATATTTAGACGAGCCCTTCTCTAAGGAGGAGATTCTGGCTGCCATAAATAGTCTACCTAGTGATAAGGCCCCAGATTTGGACGGCTTACCCGCCTCGTTCTATAAGGCTTATGCTCCGCTTCTGGTGCCACATCTGGCCGCCATGTATAACGATTCCTTTGATACTGGCCTCTTCCTGCAGTCACTCCGCGAGGCGATGTTAACATTACTCCTCAAGCCTGACAAACCAGCTGACAGCGGCGAGTCTTACCGCCCCCTTTCTTTAATCAATATCGATAATAAGATTTTTGCTTCCCGTCTTCTCCACCTTATGCCCCTCATCGCCCTCCCCGATCAGTCTGGTTTCATCCCTGGCCGTGCCACGTCGCACAACCTTCGGACTATTTTTTCAGTCATTCATCAAATCAACCCTAGCCTCCCTGCGGTTGCCGCTCTACTCGATGCCACCAAGGCATTCGATACACTGGAGTGGCCTTTTCTATTTTTTCTTCTACCGCGCCTTGGCTTTAGTAACATTTTTATCCGTAAGTTATCTCTCCTCTACACTCGCCCCTCCGCCCGTCTCCGGATCAATGGGCAGGTCTCAGCACCTATTCTAATCGAACGCGGCACTCGGCAAGGATGCCCGCTCTCCCCTATGCTCTTCGCTATCGCGATGGAGCCTCTCGCGGCCAGACTCCGACAACACCACACTCAGAAGGGTATCGGCTTCTCGGCCCACGCCCTCTTGGTCTCCATGTATGCCGACGACATTACGTTGTATGTCCGCCATCCCCAAGATAACCTCAGCCCCCTTGTTTGCGAAATAATACGATTTGGTGGATTGTCAGGTATACAGGTGAACTGGAGCAAGTCAGTGTTGTTCCCTCTTACTGATGCCACCAAGACATTCACTCCGGACTTTCCCTTTGTTTGGGCCTCCGGCCGCACTCGCTACTTAGGTATTTGGCTGAGCCGGGACTTGGATGACCTCTGGAGGGCCAACTTTGGGCGCGCGGTGGACTGGCTCGAATCCAGAATACCTCATTGGAACCGACTCCCCTTGTCTCTGGCTGGTCGCATAGCTATCGCCAAGATGGTGGTCCTCCCGAAATTCCTTTATCTCTTTTTGAATATCCCAATACCTCTCACTGCACATTTCTTTCGTAAAATCCGTTCTCTGATCATTTCTTTGGTCTGGGCTGGCAAGCAGCCTAGGATTGCATAAGACATCCTCACTCTCCCCATGTCGGCTGGCGGTATGGGCGCTCCCAATTTTAAACTTTATGCCTTAAGTGCCCGGGCCAGTTTTTTACACTTCTGGATTCACCCCACCCCTTATCAGCCGCACGTTGCGGTTGAAGCCGACCTTGCAACTCCTTGGCCACTAACCACTGCCTTGTTTGCCCCGGCGAGTCGCCCACGTGCCGAGGTGGTTATGGTTGAAACACTGCGCTGGGCCTGGTCGGGACTGCGCCGGCTCTCCAACGCTCCGTTGTTATCGGCTAATTCCATGCCGATTATTCGACATCCTGCTTTCCCGCCTCTCCAACCAACTGGCATGTCTAAACATGCCGCCCGCTTGAAGCTGACGTCCCTGGTGGATCTTTATCCCGGTAACACGTTCTACTCTCTTCCTGCTTCCTCTGGTCCGATGGACACACTGCTCTTTTACCAGCTGCGGGCTATTTGCAAGGAGCTGCATCCCACGTTCCCCCAGCCTCCACCTTCGATGCCTGCGCTCGATTACATATATACATCTCCCACTCCCCGCAAGTTGGTAACTAAATTATACGCCCTAACGCTGTCGACCACCTCCATCTCTACTGACCGCGCACGCGCGGCATGGAGCGAAGAGTTGAGCGTGGACATCGCTCAAGCTGATTGGCTTTATTGCTGTAACCATACGAAGAAATTATCTCCCAACTATCGTCTTCGCCTCATACATTTTAAATATTTGCATAGGCTATACCGCACTCCTGTGCAGCTACATAAACTGGGACTCATTCCCAACGACAGATGCATGCGTTGCTCTGCTCCTGCCGCGGATTTTACTCACCTTGCGTGGTTGTGCCCCAAGGTATCGGATTTCTGGCTGGCGGTTTGTGCCGCCATCTCTGAGATTACCTCCGCGCAGGTTCAGCCGGATCCGCCGCTTTGCCTGCTGGGCTTTGTCAAATTTTGCCCGGATGCTTTGCGCCGCCTGATCGCAATGCTACTAGTGCTTGCTCGGCGTAGGGTGGCCATGTGTTGGGGTCGCAGACCGGCGCCCAAGCTCGCGCACTGGATGGAAGATGCTTCGAGATGCCAGACCCTATTATCTGAATTCTGGGACCTCATGCCAGCGCGATTCCGCCCATCTGACATATGGGGTCCCCTAGTGACATATCTCCATTCCCGACCCAAACTGAGCCGTGCTGCCTCTCCCGCGCTCCCCGCCGGCACTCCGCCCGCGGCGGTCGCCGGCGTTGGTCAGTAGCTGCCTTCCTCCCTGTCCCTATTTTTCCTCTCCGGCCGTGCCTGCTTCTCTCCCTACAGTGCTGTCCCCACCTCCTTTAGCTAAGTGTTGCTCATGGTGCCATTGCTGGGTTGTACAGAATAATGATTCTATTTGAATGTGATTTCACTATGTCTACAATATTCCGTAAATAGCTTGCTATGTATGATGCTTCGATCTGCTGCAGACGTGTATTTTGTTTATGCTGAATCTGTCAATAAAGGTTTTGAAAAATTAAAAAAAAAAAATACACACCTCTTAAACTTAGGGCTAGTGCACAGCAAGAGGTGGATTTCATGTGCTTAGATCTACTTATTTCGCTCTGAATACTAAACTCGTAAGTAGCTCAGTTCTATTTTGTTTTCAAGTGCTTTTCTCGCTTAACCTATATGTGTTAATGAGCTGCAGGTGAAGATTGCTTATCATGACCAATCATTAGAACAGTGGTTCATATGTGGGTGATTGTGTAATCCATACCACCTGACTTGGTCTGTCTGTAGCCCCATACAGTAGCGTAGCAAGGATGCTACAGGTCCTACTACAAGCAAGGAAAATGGCCCCTTTGACTGATGTTGGGGTAGTAAAATACAGCAATTATCAAGGTTCAATGGGCCCCTCATGGCTCTGGGCCCCAGTGCCACTGCACCTGCTGCTCCAATAGCAGCTCTACCTCCCTTCCCCATACTGTTCTAATGAATGGTGTAGACAGAGAAGCAATCCTAGGGCAGTTTAATTTGCTACTGAAGAGTAGAACCTCTGCTAGTTTAAGTGAGTTATTCGAATTCTTTTTAATGGCAGTCCTTGGTAAGAAAAGAGCCTTGCACAGCATCACAAATTGAAACAAAATCTGCTGCTGGAAAACCAGTTATCAAGCCAGGGCCATTATTAATAGTGAGTCCATCAGCAGCCTTGTTGGTTGTGATGCTGTGAATTTATAGCACGACATGCGAGGATTTTGACAAATATTTTGTAACCATGACCTTGTGGTAAAGTTGAATAAAATAGACAACTATTGTAGTGAATTTGACAAGAGCCGTTCCAAATAGGCCCGAGAGAATTATTTCACGGCTTTGCGGCTGTGTGCTATCCAAATTACCATGGGGTGGAAAAATGAGGATTCAAACCGTGAGATGTGTTATTGATGCAATAACTATTCCTGATCGATGGGTGATGCACATGTCCAAAAGGCACTTAGGGAACTACCTCCTCCATTTATTTATCATTTTACAGGGAAACAACTGTGTTTGAATGTGGAGAATTCCTGTGATATTATATTATTTTAGAATTTTCCAAAACATTATGTTCATCTGGGCCATTTCTGTCAATATCCCAGCTTCTGTAGCCCCATGAAATTTGTAGTGTTCCCAGATTTTTCTTAGTTTCCTAAATAGGCAAAAGTTTGCTATTGAAGAATTTAAGAATGTGGAGATTGATAAATATCCCGAGTGCAGGCCACCAGCCACTTCCCCAGCCCAGGCACCATTAACACTTTCCAGAATAAAATATAGCCGTTTTTGTCCTTTTCATTCTCTACATGAAAGAGAACATTGTTCACGATTACTAATTTTAGCCTTTTCTCTACATCACTGTTGCTTCCTTTCTATGTGCAGTTTCTGTTTTATACAAAGGTCACTACTGTGTGTAGCCCGGCAAGAATTCTAGACATTATTTCATATCTAAATTGTTCATCTCGAAAGAAAAATACAATGTCTTCATTTCAGTGTTAATGGCTTATGGATAGTAGCACTTTAACCCTTTTGTGGGTCAAGCCGAGCAATTCAAATTGCCAATGGGGGAGATAACAGAAGTCGTATTTAGAGATATGTTGGGTTTATTTGGTTACTTTAAATTGAAAGAATTTAACCGTACCATATCTTATCTCCATTTTCACTCTATTCACATTTCTTTGCACAGCATCATTTCCTAATCAGATTGAGTGCATTTTCTTGTTCGAGGTCTTGTGCCTATCATTCATCACACCATCTAAGTACTTTTTCTTCTTCTTAGAGGGTAGTTAACACAAAGCATTTAGTGCTGTTCTTACAAACAGTGGCTACTAAATGGTACTTTGGTGCAGGAAAGGTGGCTGTGTAAACTTTTGTTAATGTCAAGTTATCGTGAAAGACATTTCCTTTTGTTGGTTGAGTGCACACTTTTTCTGACGTGTTTATTGTTGCACATATTTGTAGTGTTATTACCAGTGCAAGCAACCTCAAAAATATCTAACATATTCAACAGGTATTGTCCTTTTACAATTTCGAAGTCATACATGATATCAATGTCATAGAAGATGACATTAGTGATGAAATATGTGAGGTAATTAGCAGTGCACGGCAAGGCGTGAGTTATAGTTACTTTAGAGCACGAGTTATATTTGCATAACTATGACTGATGAACTTCAGTCATTTTGTCAGTTTAAAATGTCATGTTTTCACTGAGATTTTCACATAACTATAGCAAACTTTTAAACTTCGTTTTTTAAGTGAATTTCAAAGGATCTTTTTAATGTAAAGGAAGATATTATTTCAATTCCAAACTATAACGTCACTTTTACCTCCGTTTTTTTCAGTGAATTTCAGTTTTTTTTAAGTCAATCAGTAAGATGTCCATCACAGTGCAACCCCCTGCAGGCGCCGAACCGCCCGCTGAACCCTACTGCCGCTGTGTAATATATAACACTTTTTGGTTTGCTAATACTTTTGGCGCCATTTGACGTACCTTCATGAAACTTTTGAAAAAAAAGTTCATCCACCTCAGATCCTTCCTGGGAGGCTTTGGGATGATCCATTAAGGGAGAGGCGAAATAAAAGGGAGGCCCAAAAACAGATAATCCCAATGCATTTTCCATAGATTTTTTGGGGAAAGCGATGTCACAAAAACTATTGAAAGGTATTAAACCAAATTTGGCAGGAAGCTAGATTTTGGACCAGAAGGTATGCTCTTTATGCACCTGACCCACCTCCTCGAGCCTCAAGAGGCCCCTGGGACCCCATTCCCTGGGGACAAAAATATATTCATAGAGGAGGGGTAGTGTTGACCCTCTCCCCAAGCCTGAAGCGGCCACTGGGACCCATCCCCGGGGCAAAACACATTACTTTTAGGGGAGGGGGCGCATGGCCCCCCTCCACAAGCCCAAATGGGTCAAGGCGACCCCATCTCCCGGGGCCAAACAATAAATAGAGGGAAAGGGCTGCGCAGCGCCCTCCCCTACTCAGTCATACAAGGTCCCAGGAACCCCATCCCCCGGGACCACTGCTTTAACCCTGGCCCAGGGAGCCCACCCCAGAGACACTGCGGTTTCCCTGCCTGCAGGAGCACAGGCAGGGAAAGAAGTGTGCTCCCACGCGGCGGAAGCTTTGAAAATGCACCCGCTGGGTGGGAGCACACTTCTGTTTCCCTGCTCACGCTCTTGCGAGCAGGGAAACTGTGATTACTCCTACCGGCGGGAGCAAGCAGAAATAGATGCTCCCACCAGGCGGGAGTAATGCCAGCTCCCTGGGACCGTGGGGCCCTGGGGCTCCCCTCACATCCCTCAATAATATGTTTTGTGGGTGCCCCGGGTGGGCACCCACATAGATTGAAAAAGGCCCCGGGGGATGGGTTTCCTGAGGCCTCTTAAGTCTTTGGGAGGGGGGCCATGGACAGCTAATTACGCCACATATTCCATCACTCATGACATGTTCTATAACATCATTGAAAACATCACTTCAACATTTGAAATTGCAATATTGATGACGAGACTGTGCACGGCAGGGACTCAAGTATTTATCTTAGGGCACGAGTCAAAGTTACTAGAAATAACTATAACTGGTGAATCTCAGCATTTGTTTTTAGTTTAAAACATTTGTTTGGCACCAAAATGTTCACCTAGCTTTAATGTCACTTTAACATTTGTTTTTTTTCAGTGAATATTTATACTTTGTATTTTGGTTGTCAATATTTTTTAATAGGATATTTGAGCAGCATGATATTTCTCTAATCAATTTTGTGACAAACAACCTTTACAGTTGGGGTTGTGACATAAAGATGGTTTGGTGATGTACAATGATTCCAGTAGTGGTAGGTACACAGGAAAATATGACATTAGCAGAGACATTACAATGTAGTACATTTAGACACATAGGGGCCGATTCCGATCTCGGCCGGTAGGGCACCGAATCGGATTCGGCTGAACCGGATCCGATTCTGAGCCCTCTTTCCCGACCGATTCGTACGTGCGCCCGGCCGAGCGAGTACGATGCGAGCGCACGCGAAATCGCCGACCGACTTGTTTGCGGGTCCGATGCGCTCCGACCGACTCGCACGGACACGACTCGCACCGCGCGATGGAGACGTTCCCCGGCCGGGCAAGTACGATGCGCGCCGCGAGCAGTCCGACCGACTCGCGCCGTCCGGCTCGAAACAGCAGTCGGAGCCGCACTTTGGGGGTCCGTGTCGGACCCCCCTGTATGCCTAGCCGCGCGAGTCGCACACAGGGGGGACCCATGGGTCCCCCCTACCTGTGCATGTACGCCGCGAGTCGCTTCGAGGCGTACCCGCTGTAGGGGGCACCCTTGTTCGCCTCGCACCCATTGAGTCAATGGGAGCCCGCGTACGCCTTGTACGTCTGGCTCCCATTGACTTCACTGGAGTCCGACCGACTCGAGTCCGATTGCATGCGTGCGCATCGTACTCGTTCGGTCGGACTGCCAGGGTCCGATTCGGTCGGAAATCTCTCCGGGTCCGGCTCGGTCGGGGTGATTTCCGGCCGGAATCGGCCCCATAATAATTTCAGTACATATATGGCTGTACACACAATCAATCCTTACACAATGGCGTCAGCGGAAGGGGGGGTCTTCAGCCTCGCAGTTGTCTTTTTAGGATTAGCAGGTGGCATATGATGTCAAATATAAACTAAGTGGGAAGAGGGTTCTCTGAGTTAATAGGAAATAAAGTTATAAAGTAGAATACAATATACATTCTTGTGTTAAGGATATAAACCTTGAGCTGGTGCACGGGGGTTTGGAAATAGTGCGGAGAGGAATGTTGGCTGAACTTAAGGGTTCTGATGTGGCACGGCATGTGATCAGTTGTGCGAAATATGGCGAGGCATTATGGCACGGAAATCCAATGTGAACACCTGTACTTGTAGCTGCTTCTGGCATACAACCAGTCTGACTGCTGTTCGCACAGTGAGGGGAGGGATGATATGGGCATGTTAAATATGTGGATGACAAAGTCAATGATTTTACCACACGGTGAGAGTTGTTATGTACGGGGTCCCATGAGTACCATGTTACAATAGTCAAGTTGTTAATTACGAATATATGGGTCACTAATCTGGCCATTTCTGCTTGGTACCAGAATGTTATGGTCTAAATGTCGTTTGACAAAAATATAGCGTGCTAAATCTTGTTTATCAAAATGTCACCCCATTGGAGTTAAACATGGAAAAACAATAGCCAATAGAGTGACATTTTTGTAAACTGTATTTAGGCAACAATATTTATGGCAAGTGGTATTTTGTTATCGATATTCTGACCTACCCTGGCCCTTTGATATGTTATCAAAGTATGCCATTGTACTCATTTTGGTGTTCGTACTGTCATTGTAGATTGTAAATCCGTGCATGTTCATTTCTGTTTATCTTTTAATCCGGAAGTATTTTTACACAGTTGATGAAAATGAGACATGAAGGCCATGGTCTATATGCGTTCTATGAATTTAAGGGAACTGATGAGGTTAAATGAATTCTCTCCAGTGTTAGAAATATATGCAGGACGTGCAATATGAAAGTGCAACTTGAGGGGGTTTTCGCTATTTTTTATGGATTGGGATAAAAAAGGTGTTCCAAAAAAATGAAAGAAGTTGTGTTACATTTCCTTGGGCAAAGAAATTATCATATTTTAGTGCACTGCCAATGTATTGTACAGCAAAGGGATAATTGGTGCATTATGCCTTTTAATATATTGTATTGTATTGTATGTATTGTATTGTATATAGCATTTATAGAGCGCAACAAACACCCTGCGGGTACCCTGGCGCTAAAGATACATGTATGCAGACCAACGTGAAGCGAGAAGGACAGAACCTAAAAACATTACTCAAAAAAACGACAGGATCAATTTCTGGGGAACAACCACGTTTTGATCCTTTTCCTGAACAGGGACAGGGTACTGCATTGCCTAATTTCAATTGGGAGTGCGTTCCAAAGTTTTGCAGCAGCAAAACTAAAAGACCTTCCTCCCAGTCTGACCCTGTTGAACCTGGGTACCTTTGCCAAATAAGCAAAAGAGGAACGAAGGGTCCGGGTAGGAGTATACCAGACCAATTTCTTCTGCAACGGCCTAGGACCGAGTCCATGTAACGCCCTAAACCCTATACATAGGGATTTAAAATAAATTCTTTGCTGCACAGGGAGCCAATGTAGCTCCGCTAGGCACATTGAGGCGGAAAAACCTCGTGGCCTAGACAAGGCCAATTTCGCAGCCGTATTCTGAACACGCTGCAGTCTCTGTATCAGATACTTAGGGGACTCCAGCAACAGAGCATTGCAGTAGTCAAGTCTGCTTAGGATAGCGCCTTGAACAACCAAGGCTCTAACCGAAATTGGGAGCAACGGGAGAATCTTTCTCAGAGCCCTAATGAGGCCAAAACAGCACCCCACCATCTTGTTCACTTGCGTCTCTAGTGACAGGTTGGCATTAAACATAACCCCCAAGTTTCGCACCATCTTAGATGGCGCCAAGACAGTAGATGAGTCAAGGGGCCAGAAGTTGTGAGGAAGAGGCAGATGGACCTTCCCAACTGCGCAGTGTACAATTTCGGTCTTATCCGAATTAAATTGTAAAGAGTTATTACGTAACCACTGCGCAGTGTCATGCATACATGCATGAAAATCCTCCAGGGCATTGGGTAGGGTTCCATCAAGAGATAGAATGATCTGAGTGTCATCAGCATAATTTACCAATTTTACATTATGAGCCCGAATGATATTAATCAGTGGGCTCAAATAGATGTTAAATAAAATTGGGCTGATGGCAGATCCTTAGTGGAACCCCATGACAGATATTAGTGAAGGCTGACTGGAAAGGGGGAAGGGCCACTGCCTGACACCTGCCAGATAGATAGGATCGAAACCAGTCCAGGGCGGTGCCCACTACTCCCACCTCCTCTAAATGTGTTAGCAAAATGTCATGGTTGACCGTGTCGAAAGCGGCAGACAGGTCGAGCAAAATAAGTATTGCTGATTGTCCCCTGTCTGCCAACAGACGCAAATCATCCAACACGGTCACCAAGGCAGACTCGGTTCCGTGTTCTGGACGGAAACCGAATTGTACATCTGCCAGACAGTTGTTACGTTCTAGAAAAGCTGACGGAGATTTGCTAACCAAACGTTCAAGGATCTTCACTGGGTAGGGGAGGAGAGAGATGGGCCGATAAGTTACCCAGACAGGTTGGATCAAGAGTGGCCTTCTTCAAGAGTGGCGTAACTACAGCCTGTTTCCAGCCAGATGGTACAATTCCACTAAATAATGATTGATTACATATCTGTCGAAGCCTGGGGAAAAGTTCTGATGCAAATTCCTTCCAGATTTTATGCGGAAGGGGGTCCAGTGGAGAGCCCGAGGAAACACCCATAGCAAGCCTGTTAAATTCCTCATCCGAAAGGGGCTCAAAATGGTCCAAAAAACTCAGTTTATCGGTCCCTTCACCAATCTGTGTTCCTACACCAGGCACCCCTCCCGCATCAACAAACGGAGTAGCTGCCCCTATTTTTGAGAGGTCTATCAGTTCGATTATTTGTATATAGCACACAAATTGTATTGTATTTTAATGCAATGGGTGATGTTTTTAAACATGTAGTATATTTTTCTATATCTATGTATGGGACATGATAAAGATTGAGAAAGGCTGTTGCTACAGCCGAAACGCGCCCCTCCTGTTTGCTGGGTCGAGGGAGGCCCAACGCAATAAAGAAGCCTCAATCCAGCAGCCCTCGTGTGCGTGCTCTCTTCCTTCTGGTAGTAGGGGAGATATATATATATATATATATAGCATAAAAGGGTGCTACAGCACTTGCGGGCCATCAAAAATAAGGATCAGTCCTACACGGTGGCCCGGCATTTCAATGAAATACATGAAGGTGATTGTAAGGATCTTAAATATTTTTTAATAGACAGTATTCCCCCCAACAAAAGAGGAGGGGACAGAGAAAAAGCCCTTAGAAAATTGGAGATGCGATACATTTTACATTTAGACACTAAGCATCCCACAGGGCTTAATGCTACGGATGAATTGCATACCTGTCTTTAATAAGGGAAAGTTTACAGTTACATAGGTTCATAACATAGGGAGAGCTATTCAGTATCCATGCAAAATTAAAAAGACATGAATAGTTTAGTCGCAAAACCAAATGAAATATCACTAAGGTTATCAATAATCTGCCGCAGTTCCCTCTTTTTAAATTATACACTGGTAGTGGAGGTTTTTACACTAATTTAGATTATTTATAGCTTCTTTTTTATGGATGTCATATGCTTTTAACATATGGATATCTTTATACACAAAAAATTCTTTTGCACATTCACATTGCACTAAGCACTTTCTTAATACCAAGGTTTTTTTTTAAAAATGAAGAATGAATATTAATGGCAAGTGAACCAAGTTTTTGTATTATTGGCAAATGTACAACATTATATACACATAGATGTCTAGCTTAAATTCAAATTATGATCAATGGGTATTTATACCAGGATGTTTTAGAAAACTGCGATTTGCACATCAATTATAATGCACTGATCAATAGTTTTTTTTTAACTCGTTTTACTAAAATTTTTATTTTATTTAGTAATAAATTGAGGGTAAATTTCATCGAGTATGCTAACCTATGAACATATGGATAGGCGCTACTAGTATCACTATGTGAATGAAATATTTCAAATCAATATCAAGGCGGTATTTATACCACTATTTTGTGTTACATTATCAGCTAACAGCGATTTTACAGTCCAATGTCAGCGCCAAATACCATCAACAATTTGGTACTTTTCATTTGATGCTATGCAAAAACCTTGTATTCTGTTATGCACTGGTACTTTAAGCATTAGAAAAAAAGCTGGTAAAAAAATGGTTTAAAACGTACCTCCCCCATGATGTGCGCGTCATGTGATCAAGACACCAAGAGTGTCGAAACGCGTCATGGCTGCTGAGGTTGCTGCAAGAGCGAAAAAAACATTGGCAACTGCATTAGCTGGGTCCGTGCTTCACTTTTTTGGCATATCGATGAGTTCAAGGTGAAGTGTGACATATATATATATATATATGTATTTATAGAGAGAGTTTCCCTGCAGAGCGACGGAGTGCTGGGGTTCATTATACCTCAGATGAGAATATTCTTTCTTAATATCTTAAGAAATAGGTCATTGCAGAGGATGGAAAACATAGTCATTTAAAGAACTCGATCAATGATAGTGAAACTGGTTCAGCATTCTATTTTAGAACTCATTTACTATCACGTTAACTATAGTTTACTATATTCTAAAAAAAAAATGAATCTATAGTCATCTTATGCAAGTCTATGGGTGTCTTTACAATTCCTATTTTCTAGAATACTTTTTTTCATTTTCTCACTGCTAAAATGAGGGTGGAGGTGCGACAAATAGTTTACTAATGAAAAACACTTTAATGCCAGCTCTCTCTCACTGGCACTGTTCCTTTAAAGGACCCTCAAACCCACGTTTTTAAGGACATCAGGAAATCTATTTTCAGAAGTGAAGACAGGGAACAGGTCCTGGAACCAATACTTTTGTGCAAGAAGTGTGCCTTAGGGTTTAGATTTGGCTGAAAGAAAGGTGGCCCGACAGGGAAATAAACTTGCTGCCACAGACCCCTTTCATCCTGAATCATAGACTTATGAACGATTTTATCGAAAATAGATTAACATTGTTGTAATCTAAAGGCAGTGTTCTTTAAACATTACTTCATCAGACAAAGGCCGATAGCTACAAAGGCTACTCTTCACATTTGGGCAAATATAAAGGTGGATCTAGTTCACAATGATAAAGGTGATGGTGGTAAAAATATGGTGACCGGGTGGTTTCAATGGGTGATGAGAGCACCAGCTGTGTTCGATCAGTAGATGCAGTGGCAGTAGAATTTGCTCAATAGTTAAGAAGAAAACATAAAAATGTCTTCCATTAACATGTATGTTCTAAAATGAATAAAGCCTTCATAGATGGGCATCACACACTGCAATGTGTGAAATCAAGAAGGCAGAATATATATTCCCTGTGGCTCCTAGTGTGTAAACTTCATATAGTCGCTCTGGAAAATGTATGCTCTGTATTATAGTTGATTCCTTTATTGATTATTTAATAAATCCTGCGTATTGATAATATTGTGTTATGAAAAGTACTTACAACCGGCAATCTTCTTCAGATAGACAACTCATGAATTGATATTTCTGTTTTGTAAAGCAATGGTTTATAGGTATAGTTACTACAGTCTTCTTAAGGGGATATACAACACTCTATGCAGTGAAAAAACACAGATGATACTTTAAACAACTAGACAATGTACAATTTCAATTCAGTTGTGTATAGACTATATCTTGATTGAAATATGTAATTAACTGGAAACAATAAAACCCCAAGATGCAAAGATATATAAACTGTTAAAATAATACTCTGTTCATTCTCTCATTTGATATGCCTCTTTTTTCGTGTTTTTAATGATCAGACTTGGAAACTTTCATCTTCGATATTCTGAAGGGGGAAAACCTATCCAAGAAAGCCAAAGAAAGGAAAGACGTCCTGCTTAAGAAGATAAAAGACGTTAAATCTAAGTACGATTCTGTGTTCTTTCTTTCGTCTGTGTTTTGTCTCTATGCTGGGCAAGGGTGTAAAATATAGAGATTCATGGGCCCATTCACAAAGGTAAATTCGGCCCTAAGCATACGTTTACTACAGAGTGTACCTCAGCTACGCCTTCCAGGAATTCACAAAGGGGTACCTGGCAGGTGTAAGTCATTTTATGGATGCGGAGATCTCCGCACTTGTAAATCCCACAGAAGGGGTGGGAATTCCAAGACATGGAAAGCCTTGGAAGTTTGTGAACGCCCAAAAACGAGTTTTTGTGGGCATTGACAAACTGCAATCATTTCTCTTATTAGCCTGAAACGGTTCATATTTTTACTTCAGTCAATTACTGGCGTAATACCCTTTCCAGAGTGGGAGGGGAAATGGACCACTCCCAAATTTGGTAAGGCTGTATGGACGGGATTTCTCCATAAGAAAAAACATGTTTCCCATGGAGAAAAAAAAACTTAAGGAAAAAAATGTGCATTTGCAAATGGGAACCTATTTCCCATGGGAAGAGTTCTCCACCATAGAGAACTTAGCATTGACGGAAAGCATTTCTATCAACAAAATCATATGATTGCCCTAAGAAATCCTGTGAAAAGTGGCACTAGGTGCAGCTTTCCATCTGCATTCCTCTCGAATTTTGTGAATTTAAAAATAGTAGTAAACTACACTCCGACATAAATTTTAAATTCTGAGTGTAGTTGTAACTTAATTTTTGAATAGGCCCCTCCATGCAAACTAAAATTGTGTTTTAGCCTTTAAACTGTTCCTTCAGAAACTGTTTTGTTGGTTTGATCACCCACAAAATGCTTTTTGCTCCAATATGTACTTGTAACAGTGCAGAACTGATTTAGTAGTGACCCTTCAATGGATAAATGTGGGACTTATTCGTTGGGTGGTGCCTCAAGCCTGTGAGCAGTTTCATTCTTGGCCACCCTCAATTGCGACATTTATTCAACTACTTACCAGTAATCTACATTACACTGAGTCCATTTCATCCTCATCACATTTCTTACTTTGGGCTTAAGCCGCAAAGGTGAAATCAGTATGCCAGAAAAAACTAAAACAGGGATTGCTGACTAGTAGCATATTAAATATTATGTGAGAGTGAAATCTGAGTGATGTGAATGTGAGCACATTGGCTCCCAGGTTGGAACTGGGGATATTCCAGAATAGTGATGTGAGACTAAATAGGTGAATAGCCCAAACTCACAAGTTTGTGGTTATTCACAAAGTCTTGGCAGTCACATTTCTACCCTCACTGTGATCAGATTTACTCATTTCAAGTGCAGATATACATTTCTATCCAATATGGAAGGATATATTCATCCGTGCTGCACTGGCGTCACCACATATTGCCGTTATTGAGGCAAGGACTGAGGTCTTTCCATTAAGGAGCACATTTTGGCTTCCCAACTTGCTGGGGAAAGCTAATATTTCACAAAGATGTTGCTTGGTGCACAGATGAAGAGACCTGTCTAAAAGATGCATACAAATACAACAGTGTTTATACCTTTTCTGAGTAAAGAAACATTGGGTACTAACAGTGCATACACCAACACAAAGGCTGCTCTCAATGTGTGTTCTGATGAATGTACAAACTCAGTAATGTCTAAAAACAGAGTGCAGAATGATGTCGACATAAATAAATTGATTCGAGTTTAGTAATGCTTGTTATTTTTTTTAAATCTTGGTAAGGAGACTTCAATGAATTTTCCATTTGTCTACTCTTACACATTGTTAACTCTGAGTTAGGTACACTTGTGTCAGCATCCCTTTTTTCTTTCCCTCCCCCTTGATGACCTTAACATACCACAGAACAGTGATTCGGTACTGAGGATTCATAACTTTCGCAAGGCTCTTGATATTTACTGTTGCTTAGCCAGTGCCGGACAGGAGATTCTGAGGTTGGATGATGCGGGAGAGGGTTCTATCACCTGCGTGAACCGAGGTCTGGCACTGATTTATTGGAGGATCAAACTAGCACACTTAGGGTGGTAGGTTATCGTACTTTAGTTCTCATAAGTCATACCCATCTACCAGTTCCATACATGTTGTGTCTTAGTCACCAATGCCCCTGCTTATGCTGTGGATGCACACAGCCTGTCAAATGTAATATCTACAAATAACTGGATCTGTGACTCTAAGACCGTGGACCTGGAACTCATAATAACCAAACTAAATAAATTATCTAATGCATCCTGAGTGACCACAGATCAGATGAATTAAAAACCACATTAGTACGCTAACGATATTATAAATGCGATGTCCCTCCGTTTTCTGTCTTTCCGTGTATTTTGGTTGACCCCCTGGTAGGTTACATTTGGCAGTTCTACAAGTGTTTTCACTCAATGTGTTCTTTAATACAATTTTCCTTAGGTCACACTATTCAGTAGTAACAACTTCCCCGACTGACACTGTCATATTGGCTCATTCCACTTTTAATTTCTCACTCCCTGCATCATCGCCTCAGTTTATGGATTTGAGATGGATATGATGAGACCAGTAAAGAGACATCTGGTTAAGTGTCTAAAATGTCCAACGTGGATCCTGGAGAACTTGGTTGTGAGCCCAGCGGCTCCACCTGACCAAAATATGTCATTTCTCCACGTACCCATTCTCTACCATTTACACCCTACAATTATGAAAATTTAGAACACTTAAAATCTGAAGTATAAGGTGCAATATCGAGACCTGAGTTGACTAATATTAATCATTATATGTTTCTTTTGAATATCCTCGAATTACCCTTGAGTTTAGTGTTGTAAATATGCCTTAGGATGACCTAAAATGGTACATGTAAGAAAACGTGCAGCTCAACATCTGCGATTTTAAAACTTCACTGTAACTGATGGCCAGTTTCAAAGCTGGTTTAAAAATATTAATAATATTTTAACAGAATATTCTCTCTAGATATTATGAGATGACGGAGATTAGTTCTCCACCGCACTGGATATTCCACATCATATCACATCACATGGCCTATGTAACTCTCAATTAAACAACATGGAGCCCTCAAAGAGCCTGTACCGCAATAGCTTAGGAAACCATGCACAAAATGTCAGTATTAATAGAAAAACAATCACCGCTTAAAGTGACTTCCCAAGTTTCTTGGGACAAAAACAGAAATAAGTCTCACAGTTACATTTGCTAAACTATGTTTTTTCTTCATATAAAAAATTATGGAAATTAGAAACTTGAATATCTGTAGAGTGCAGCTACCCAGTACACAAAACATAAAGTTAAAGAGTTCTTGGTTAGTAAATATAAAGATTAGTTGAGGTAATGAGAGAGCCCGACAGCCAGCATCTGGCAGGGACCTGAGTCAGCTATCGACTGCCATTGCCACAGAGGTCTCGAATTAGACTATCGTCAGTAAACAAACAATGGTCTCGAGACATGTATCAATAAATGAAAAGTACATTCTTAACAAAATGCTAAACGCTAATAAGTAGAAAAGTACAGAGAAAATAATGACAAATCTGAAAAGTATAAGGATACAACAATAATACTTAGCATTTCAAAGTATTTAGTAAAAAGTTGCTTCTATTTACATGTAATGAGACTGCAAATTATAGGATTTTCGTCCCTGAGTGTCTCTCTGTCTTCATTCCATACCCTGGCAAAATAGAGACCTTTATTACCTAATCAATTCAGGTATACTCAGGCCAATTCTGCATGTCTGCATTGAGATGCAGACTCTTCTGTGCCACAGGTGAACACGGTTTACACATATCCAGGGCTTTAAGTGGGATGAAAAAACTGGGGGGTCTCTCATTGGGGCGTGGCCACTGTAATTAAGGGCGTGGCTTAAAACACTTTAGCAAAAAATCTGTGTGACTGGTATTTTGCTGCCTCTGTCCATTCATCCAGATATACAACACAACAAGTAACATTACACCTACAACAATCCGGGACTATTGGCTTTGTCAATGGTTGTAAGTTGCATAAGATAAATAACCAACAACTATCACTTCGTTGAATATAATATTGAAAATGCCACTCGCTCTTGTGGGCGAGGGTGTGGCGTAAGGCTAGAGCAGCCAACCTTCGAGCTGAGAAAACAGGTTCGAGCCGGACGTCCTGTGATTCAAAAAATGAATATGCCCTTGTGTAATGTGACTGGTGCTCATGTAAAACGTTCCAAGTTTGCGCTGTATAAAACTGAAAAAGGTGTCTCTTTGAAGTTACATCAAAGGCAGTGACAAGTTGCAGAATTAAGGGACTTTTTTCACCCTGAGGGTAAAAATGGAGAGCCCGATAGGGACTCGTCTCTGCACCTGCTTTTAAAAGCTGTTGGTGCTAAGCACCGGCAGGAACCAGCCCACTTAAAGCCCTGCACATATCTTCACTGCAACTGCTTCGAATCCTTGATAGAGGCTTTTAACCCTGTCCTTGTTGGGGTTCCTGTACTTGTGGGTAATACTCTAAAAAGCATCCTGTTGTTTGAGTCTGGCGGGGACATAAGCCCTAATAAAGCACTGCAAAGTGATAACACTCATTTACTACTACAACTAGAGAGAGCTTCCGTGCCTAAATGCACCCTGGAGGAATGCAAATGTAGCCCTTCCTGTCACTTCACCTAACCTGACTTCTTAGAAACTCCGGGGCTTATTTACAAGCCCCTTGCGCCGCCAGTGCGTCACTTATTCCCATGTTAAAAGCGACGCACCGGCGGCGCAAGGGGCTTGTAAATAAGCCCCTCCATGCGCAGGCAGACGCAGCATCTGAGACAGTAAGAAATGTAGGTATACTTTTTGATTAAGAACTCAACTTTCTCCTGCAGAGCAAATCATTGGTGGAAGGAATGAAGCATAATCTACATCTCCTCAGAAACCTTCTCACAATATTCCAGTCAATTCATCGCAAGAACCCAATAAAGTCCCTCACTCTCCCTTTTACTGGTTTATGCAACTCCATTGATGCAGGCTTTCCACAGCAGGGTACATCCAAACTACAGACGCTTTAAAACACAGCAGCATACTATTTTTAACCTTTGGAAAAAGAGTTACGCTCCTCCCACCCCTACAGTGAAAATCCTGTGCTGGCTCCTGGTGAACAGTAGGATTAATTTTGAGACGCTGTGCATCATGAACCTACTTCTGAAAGATGGCTGCCTACCAAGGTCCAGCCAATCTGCCATAATCCTCCTACACATAGAAACACAAAAAAACATGGTAGAGAACAGATGAACAGAGTAACAACAGCAAGATGTGTCTTGCCTCCTGTTCCACTCAAATTATTTACCACTTACTTGTTAACCACATTGTCAATGCTGGCATGATAACCTATGGAAAATCCCAAAAAAGACACACTGAACCAAAGGCCCAAACATCATCTGAAGTAGTCAAAAAACAACTTGCAGAGATTCTTACAAAACCCATATACAAAACTATTTTTGCTAAATGTTTGCTTTTTCCTACATGTTTTAGATCCGTCTAGAGAGCGCAGCTGTCTGTCAGAGCTTATGTAATCACCAAAAGTAAAGCTTTAAGGAGCAGTACAGAGAAAGGGACTTTGGCTCCGCCGCGCACAAGATGATCATCTTCTCTTCCAGTATCCCTGACAAGCTCCCCTCGTCTCCGCCGAGCAGCTGACCTCTCTGCCAGCCCTCTATGGGCCTTGGCTCTGCCTTCCTCTCTTTAGCCTTTCATTGCCCAGTATTCCTTTCTTTGGCCACTTTCTTTATCCCCTTCTCTGCCCACTTTCTTTATTCCTTAATTTGCCCGCTCTCTTGATCCTTTCTCTGCTCATTATTCCTTTCTTTACCCGCTTTCTTTATTCCTTTCTTTGCCTGCTCTCTTGATCCTTGTGTGCTCTTTATTCTTTTCTTTGCCTTATTTCTCCTCGCTTGCTTCCATATTCCCGCCATCTCTCCCGCTTTTGCCAACTTTTCGTCTGTTTCCCGCCTCCTGCCAGCCCTGTCCCTCAGCGCCCCATCCCTCCTCACAGGATCTACTTCATGGAGGCTGCTGCGCGGCCATGCCGCTGGCACGCCAAAGGTAAGCCAGTCCGTGCCTGGACCATGCCCAGCGCCAGGAACCTGGATCTCCAACCCCCCGCAACTACACCACCACAGAACTTTGAGCCCTGAGCACCGGTCACCGCAACAACTGCTGCTGAACAGCACCCGGTTCCACGGTAGGACCTTTCTCCTGCCTACACTGCCTCGTCTCCTACAGCAATGGAGCTCCTGCCACCACAGCCATCTCCCCGCCGACCAAACAGCACTGCACCCCCGCACCAGGACAACTCATCAGCCTCCTCCTCAACACGCAATTACTCTGGAAGCAAAAACTACTGGCCCATCTCCCTCCTCCTCTTTCCCGCCAAAATCCTAGAAAAGACCAACAATCGCCAACTCACACAACACCTGGAGAACAACCATCTTCTTGACACCTCCCAATCCAGATTCCGCTACCACCACAGCACCGAAACCGCCTTTATTGCAGCCATCGATAAAACATTAGAACCCTTCTCAACTGAAGAGAAATGGCGGCTCTGATCCACCTCGACCTCCTGCAAGAAACCTCAGCATAATAAAGGGGAGCAAGCTAACCATGAAATCCCAGATCAATGCCTCTTCTTCACACTTGGCATGCTACGGAATATCTTTAAGTGGCTCCCCATTAACACAGACGCACCATCACCCAGGCCCTAATCACCAGCTGTCTGGACTACGGCAGCGCACTCTACGCAGGAATCACCACCCACCTCCTGAAGAAACTTCAGACCATTCAGCACTCTGTGGCCAGACTCATCCTTGACCTCCCCAAATGGACCCACATCACCCCAGGAAACTCTACTGGCTCCCTGCACAGAAGAGATGTCAATTCAAGATGTTGATCCAGTTAAAAGGCCCTGCTGAACAAAGGTCTCGCCTACATCAACCAAGGCATGAACTTCCACCAGCCCTCCAGACACGTGCGAGCCAAATCCCTGTGCCTGCTCACACCCCTCGCATTCGCCGGAGCAACAGTGGAGGACGTTCCTTCTCCTACCTCACGGCGAAATCCTGGAACGACCTCCCTCTATACCTCCGAACCTCCACATCTCTTCTAGATTTCAGGAAGGCACTCAAGACCTGGCTGTTCAACTGGTCTCTCAGCAACTGCCACTCCCTCAGCGCCTGGATACCCTCTCGGGGGATTAGCTGTGCTTTACAAATCCACTGATTGATTGATTTGCTTGGACAATAGTTTTGTAGTTTCATTTTTATCACCCATTTATAATAGCGCTGGCACCTGGCGACCTGTGGGGACAGTAGAGTGGTTTCCTGCTGCAGAGAAGCAACTAGGCTTCACGAGCATGGCCTAGTCATTGGGGTATCCCAGGGCACCAGGAGCATTTTCTGCCCTCCAGGCACCCAAGAACAAAAAAAAGAGTGGGACAGGAGCAGGCACCCCGACTACAGCAAAAGAGAGCTGCTGTGCATTCTGTTGAGGAAGTTGAACCATAAGAGAACCGTGACGCATCACATAAGGCCCAGGGAGGAGCAGCTCAACCCACAAAGCGCTGGGGCAAAAACAAATTACATAGAGGCATGGGTGACCTGAGAGAGTGGGACAAGCACCTGTGCAATGATTACTAGGGAAAGAAATGGCATGCAGCCACATCAAAGGCCTCCTGCAAAGAGTCATTTCCTGGTTGCTTGGCAACCAGAGACAAAGCAAGCTCAATATACAAAGCAATATGGAGTGTGGCTAACTAAGGCCTTTTGCGTGAGAGACCACATATTTACCTTGTTCCATTTTCAGGTCTGGCCAATGTGTATGTCTCTGATTATTGACTTTATGCCCATGTAAGGGCACAGTGAGAGGAGTGCATGTGGGAGTCCAGGGTGTGTGTTGTGCAAATGTGAGTGCACGGTGTGCATGCAAGAGTGTAGGGTGAGCAGTGTGTTTACATGAGTAAAGGGTGAGTGGTGTGCCTGTGTCTCTGAAGGGTGAGTAGTGTGAACCTTTAAGCTTATCTGGCTGCTCTATGCAGCACCTATGGTATGGTGTGGATCTGTATGGGGGGGCCTTATATCCCGCACCATCCTGGTGGGGAGAGGCACCTGCCAGGGGTGCCCGCTATCCCCGCCTCTATTTGCTCTTGTGGTGGAGCTGCTGGATGCTCATGTACAGCACATCTGGAATCTGTGGGGTATTTTCCTGCCGGACCGTACTCACATCATCTCCCTCTATGCTGATGACGTTCTATTCTGTGTCAAGGATCTTTCTCTGGACCTCTCCTGTCTTGCCGATCTGTCTCCTTTCAGAGAACTCTCAGGGCTTCGAGTGAGCTGGATGAAGTCATGTGTGTATCCCCCTACACTCTCCACACCCTATATCCCAATAGTTATGGCATGAGCGTCTCTGCGATGGGAGGACCGCTTCTTCTGGAACTTTGACGTAAACGTTTTCCATATTGACCCAGATCTCCTGGAGGGCAACCTGACCAGAACTGGTCCTGCCTGAGGGCCCAGGTCACCTTCTGGAAAACCTTCCCACTCTCTGTAAAAGTTCATATAACCCTGGTGAAAATGGTAATGCTCCCTGTCTGCTCTACCACTTCACCACTCTCCCAGTGATTCCTCTGCAATCATTATTTAAAGATCTACATCAGCTGTTGGGGAATCTTATTTGGCACTGTAGTAGGTGCAGAGTGTCCCTTACCAAGTTGCAGCTCTCAACGGAGTCAGGCGGCATTGAAGCCCCTAATCTTGAATTGTATTTTTTAATGGCTCGGCTGCAATGGCTGGCTCGCTGGCGGGCCAGGACCTGGTGGATACCTGTTCCATCAAGCCCTCCCCCCCCACCCCCCGAATGCAACAATGATCCTTGCCCTTTTCGTCCCTGTGGTGCGTCTCAACGAAACCTCCCACGTTTAGTACGGGTAGTGCTCCAGTGTCTCCGAAGGGGTTACTGGTTTACCTGCAGATCCTCTCCATATGCTCCCTCTACTTGGTCTCCCTGGAGGAACTGGGGCTCTCGCCAGGCGTGACCTTCAGACCTGGGACCGAGCTAGTCTGTTGACTCTAAGGCATCTATTTGCCACGGGCCAACTCCTCTCTTTCGAAGAGCTGGTAGAGCAATAAAGACTTCACCAGAGACAGTTCCTGACATGGTGTGGTAAAGATAAATAAGTCCATGTAGCCGAGATGGAGATGTAGATAGATGATGAAGGTTTATTGTAGATCATAAGGTAATTCTGTAGATTATAATTCGAGCCCCACCAGGAGCAGCTCCCTTGCTGCTCAGCCCATACTCCCAACTGACATTCATCCACCAGGCATCCCCAACATTCCATTACCTCACATGCACCAGCATTCCACAACACATCCACTCTGGCTGAGCAGCAAGGCAGGGAAGTAGGGTGCCAGTATGCTTTAAATATATGTATCAGGTAATTTTAAAATGTTCTTTACCTTGTCTTAAAGTTCAAAGGTTGTAGTTTCAAAGGATTCTTGTAGTTGCCTTGTGGTTTCTTCAGAATTTAAAATTTGTAATCCATCAGGTACACGTAGATTTTCCAGATCGTCGCCAAATGTGGTAAAGATAAATAAGTCCATGTAGCCGAGATGTAGATAGATGATGAAGGTTTATTGTAGATCATAAGGTAATTCTGTAGATTATAATTCGAGCCCCACCAGGAGCAGCTCCCTTGCTGCTCAGCCCATACTCCCAACTGACATTCATCCACCAGGCATCCCCAACATTCCATTACCTCACATGCACCAGCATTCCACAACACATCCACTCTGGCTGAGCAGCAAGGCAGGGAAGTAGGAAAGATGCATGGCACTGAATACTAGATACCACACATGGCCTCCTCTGTAATCATCTGAGAGAGAAATGACAGGTTGACAATTCTGAACCACCTACTAACACCCTAGTAGACAGCCTACACACTCTGGGATATGGGAGATGGTAGGTGACTTGGCTTACGAAGGCCATGATTGCACACACACAGCTCCACCTGCAGGAGCTCCGGACACGTTCTTCCAGTGCTGGGGTCCTGCGGCTGATCTCAGACATGTCTTCTGGGACTACCCAAACCTCACTCAGTACTGGCAGGACCTCCTCTCGACTATGTCCTCTCGTTGACACCTGGGAGGTGGGCGCGCTAGGCATTTATAAATGCCAGAAGGAATATAAAACGGCTGCCCACTTCACTGATTTAGCCCTTGCCTTGACAAAATGCGCCTTGACAAAACGCTACAAAAGCAGGACTCCCTCTAGTAGCATGGCCTGGAGGGCTGAGGTGGTGCGCTGGGTGGAGTCCGAGGTGATGGTGCTCCAAGGGGTAGAACCCTGCCAACTTAGGGCGAACAAAGCAAACACAAGGAGATGATGGACGGAGCGCTGAACTGGGGTGGCAAAGTGAGCTAAAGAATGATGATGGATTCAACCCAGATCTGTGACTGGGGGTGAGTGTTTGAAAAGTTTCAGCACTCCGTCCATCATCTCCTTGTGTTTGCTTTGTTCGCCCTAAGTTGGCAGGGTATGCCCAGACGTGGGTCCCTTGCTCACTTTGCCACTGGATTCAAGCTAGCCTGGCTGATGAGGGCTGTCAGCCCGAAACCAGTCCCAGGATGCTTGATTCCGGTCCAGGGAAGACATGGCTTGGCAGTTCGGTCTGGACTGTTCCCATGAGGCACAGGGTCAAGACTGATTTGCATATAGCTGTGTCTGAACTGGGGTGGCAAAGTGAGCTAAAGAATGATGATGGATTCAACCCAGATCTGTGACTGGGGGTGAGTGTTTGAAAAGTTTCAGCACTCCGTCCATCATCTCCTTGTGTTTGCTTTGTTCGCCCTAAGTTGGCAGGGTATGCCCAGACGTGGGTCCCTTGCTCACTTTGCCACTGGATTCAAGCTAGCCTGGCTGATGAGGGCTGTTAGCCCAAAACCGGTCCCAGGATGCTTGGTTCCGGTCCAGGGAAGACATGGCTTGGCAGTTCGGTCTGGACTGTTCCCATGAGGCACAGGGTCAAGACTGATTTGCATATAGCTGTGTCTGAACTGGGGTGGCAAAGTGAGCTAAAGAATGATGATGGATTCAACCCAGATCTGTGACTGGGGGTGAGTGTTTGAAAAGTTTCAGCACTCCGTCCATCATCTCCTTGAGTTTGCTAACTTCTGTTATTATCATTTTGTTTTTTCTTTTACACTGCTCCAAGAGCAGTGGGTGACGCTCCTCCGCCTTGTTAGTTTGTTACGGTCATACCAAGCTTCTGGAGCAACTACTGTTATGATCCTCGGTCTACAAGTATTCTTTTAATGCAGAAGGCTTTTTCCCTCAGATAAATTGTCGCCCTGAAGCCTAATTATCCATAACATGTACTCTTCTGTATTCCAGACTTATATCCTATGTTTATTTGCTTGCTGGCATGTGATATCCTGGACATGCGATCTCTGTCTGTTTACTTGCTGATAAAATCAATAAAACATGTTTTTAAAAAAATGAAGGTTTAGCAGTGTGCCCGTGTGGGTGTAGGGTGAGAAGTGTGCCCGTGTGAGTGGTTTGCCTGTTTGAGAGCAGGCTGGGATGTGTGTCCCTATGAGTGCTAGGTGAGCCGTGTGCCTATATGGCTGCAAAGTGCAGCACATTAAAGCGAGATATAGTGGCACTGCCAGTGCTTCTTATTTTTAAGTACATCCTTACTATACCTTCTTTTTTATCTATGCACTTACAAAAGTTGCCAATTTTATTGCAGATAATTACCATTTAGTAGCAAAAGCTGCATGTTCATTGTCAGAGTGATTTCAAAAGAAAAGTGACAAGCCCTCACACGGTACAATACATAGCAACAATTTGGGGTCACTAACATGATGCAGCAGTGTAATGTGTGGAAAGGGTGACATCTAAGTACCAATCGGATTGAACAGAAGCAATCCGTAATTAAGGGTTTGGTGGGTTTGCCAAGAAATAGCAAGCAACATGTTTTGCTCTAAAAATACGTGACTGTCTCTTCTAAATGCGGATAGTGCTAACAGTCCTATATTTTTTTAGCTTGGCTGAATGTTTGTCAGTTGAGCTAATTTCGCACTACAGATGGAAATGTTCATTTCCTGCGATCTCGAAAAAGTTCCCTTGTGACCCTATTTGTATTGCATTGTGCAAAATAAAATATCTGTAATCACTGATGCATTTATTGATCTACTGCTGCTCGGGTTGTGATTTTTTTCCTTTATTTTTTCTTTCAGCTATCCCCAAGAATTTCAGGATAAAGGTAAACAGAAGAACTATTCTATTGTGCCCTCCTAATATATATTAGCTCATTAATTCAAAATGTACAGTCATTTGTTTTGATAACTTTGTTAGCCTGCTGGTATTTCACACGGAAAAAAAATCAGAAACCTCATACTGTGTTCGCTTGACACGCCGTCTGGATTTGAGGGTGCTAGCTCCCCCTACTGAAAAAAATACGAAAAGCTCCCAAACCCTCAATGGTGTTCATAAATCCGCGTTCCATTGAAAAGCACACACATTGTTGCAATGTTTTTAAATACTTAACTCATATTATTATACTAGGCACACAATACAATTACACGTTACAAAAAATGGACCAGTTAGGACATTGCGACCTGCTTATTAAACTCGCATGAAGGTAATTAAGCAAACTGGCAACGAACGATTATTTAGGGTCCTGGGGCCGACTGCAGATCATGAATATAATGTATATGCACTTTTCTGAAACATGTTATGCCCGCGTCTGCTAGATTATGTGTGACTTTCGCATGTAACGCACCTGCAAGGGAAAGGGTACAAACGAGTTTTCCTAGGCACTCAAATTCTATATTTGTCGTATATTGTAATATAAAATTTGGAGCTACTAATGTACTCTCTGGCACAGCGCAACTGAATCTTCTACCCAATAACGAGAAGCGTCAGACATGCCAAAAGATTTAGAAAATCAAAAGGATACTGTGGACGAAAGACTTATATTTTATTTCCGTTTGACTTACCCTGCAGAGTGGGGGACAGGGTGAGAGAAGAGTAAAACGAAAAACATCAACGTTTTGGGCTAAGTAGTCTGCCAATTTAGAGGATTAACACTGATGAATGTGGCTTTACTTCTTTGGCAACGACAACAGAAGGCCATTTTACAAAATCTTCTCAGAATGTTGAAAAAACAAACAATTGGCAAGACACAAAAAGTGCTAAAAACAATTGATATCTGGCGTACTGTGCGAGATGAACCGAACACTGGCCGGTCTGTACTTCCGGGATGTTCATACTCGGGGTCATGACCTGCAGACTGGAGACGCCCTTGCGAAAGTTCACAGCGTGAGGTCAAAGGAAATAATGCGGAGCTGTCTTTGGGCGCAAGCTCCGCCCTGGGCCGCCTGGCTGTGGGCTGGCGATAGCGCCGAGGCACGAGTCCCCTCAGCGCCGCCTGATAACGGGAGAGGGTCCGGAGGGGCTCAGCCCGCCAGGCGGAGTGCACGCAAGATCCGCCGCTTGCAACAATCCCACAGACTTTACTAACTGAATTTTATTGAGATATATAAATATTTTTCGTTCGGCAGGAACATCTTTCTGAATTTAGACAATAACCTTTAAAGTTCAACTGTGCTTGGCAATGTTTTCTGCTGTTCTGAAATATTTGCGACCTCGGGCACAGTTCACAGATAAAAACCGTTACTCTTTTTATTCGAAAAGCGGTTTTAGACAATTGTAAAAAAAAAAAGTCAGAGACTGCTGTGTGTCTGAGCTCTGTCTCGGCTTTACAAGGCCGCCGTTTTACATGTATGCTGTTAACTCTCATTAATTTACCGGCTTCCAAAAAATGTAATTGTATCTTCTCGTGCTTAATGTGCTATTTCAGATGCTCTGATGGTCAAATGTAACCCCAGCTTAAAACACTTTCGGGGGGGGGGGGGGGTCACTCACCTCTGTTTATCGGGATATTTTTTTCCTTAAAAGGATAGTGTTCCCCACTCTAGTGAGCACAAGATATTACGTATCAAGCAGTGAAAACACATCACTGGAGCGCAAAGGCAGAATCCCGCCTAAAGTCGATAGAGTGTGCTCTCCAGGCCTCTATAAAATACTAAGTAAAATCAAGATGTGATTCGTGTTAAAATAGTTATGTTCATGATATAGTGTCATAAAAAAAAAAAAAAAACGAATATATATATTTATGAAAGAGATGGAATGTAGTTCAACACCCGAATGGCTTCTGAAAATGTCAGGTAATCCAATAGGTTTGTAATTTATTTTTCCTATTACCAGTTGTAACATTTTGCCTTGCACATCACCATGTGACGGTGATGTCGCCGTAAAAGTCTAACACGTAAGCTACTGTGATAGTTCGGTGTGTTGAGCGTAATCTGCAGGCATCTTTTTGTAACCTACAGATCACTGTGGATAAAAAGAATACTATTGTGTTTGCTGTTACAATCGATATAATTATCTACAGTTCAAATAATGACTCGTAACCACTTAAATATTAATTTTATGTAATGCTGAAATCATATTTAAAGGCAAGTTTTAAAGAGATGGCATTTATTTCTTGTGCTGAAGCAGGGGCATAAGTTGATGCTTTGACTCATTAAACAACCTACATGAGATTTATGGATTGTGAGCAGCCAAGGGGTATATATGCCCCCCAAAAGGTAATGTTTGATATAACTTTCACATTTATTCTTATAGGTCAAAAACACATCATGGGCTGCAACTGATATATTCAGTCGTTTAGCTTGGGTTTTTTCTGGCTCATGTAAAACGGAGCAAATGGCTGTCGCACAATGAGTACACCCATCACCAATCATAAGAGACTTTTTACTGTTAAGTTCAGTGCTTGGAAATGACTCAAACATTAAGACAAAATTGTAACAATCTTTCATCAGTTGCTAAATATGACAGACTGCTATTAACCAAGTGGTTCCATGTATTTTAAATTGTGCTGTTCCTAGAGATGCCATCCCCAAATCTCCCATCAAAAAATTTGGGGGGAGGGAACAGATGGCCATTCCTAGCACATTCAGCATTGCATGCATATCTAATGCTGATTGGATCACATATGAGTGTCTGATTCGATTAATATAGCAAGACCTAAGCCAGGCTTCCCCCCTCTATGTTCTCTGCAAATGTAGATAATTTAGTGTCTTGGACACATAATAAATTCCCATTTCAAGTCAATTTACGATCACCTAACAGGAAACTATAGATTAAAGACAATATCTGGAGCTGATTTCTGTTCATTGTGAACCAAACATTATCACTAAAGCAGGAATTGTTGTGAATCAATGAAAATTTGAAAAAAGGCTTTTTTATATGCGCTTTGTGTTTAAGCAGGACTTCCAAACATATTTCAAGCATTGAGTGGAGTGGTGGTGTTAGGAGACCCACCTTTGATGCCTTGCATTTACCACGTTTGTGCGCATGTTGCCGAAAAGCAGTACTCCATTTCTACCCAGTAAGATTTCAGAATTTAATTGACTCTTGGGTGCAGTCCAGCTCTGCCTGCCGCCATATCACCATCAATACCGATATCGTAGACAGCAATCTTTTACTAGGGAATTATACTCGCTGAAATGGCCTAGCCAATGGGATGTGAACTATACAAATATGCACTACCATAAAATTATAAAGGTGAATGCACAATTACTATTATTTTTAGTCCTTTCAAAGGGTGAAAAATCATGTTGAATACAAGTATACCTTTCTAGGAAGCACTCTAGAGATATGCTATATACCTTGAAGTCTTACCTTCTATCCATGCTGGTGCATATGCATATCAATATGCATCAAATAGAACACTGGGGAGCTAAAATATTCTCTCTGTAAGCTCTGTAGTCAGTTGCAAACAATTGCAAATGACACGTAGATTTTACAATGCAATAACATGTTTTGCATAACACATTTACAGCTGCGGATGTTGCTGTTTCATTGCAATGTTATTGCCAGGTGTCCCTGTTACCCAACTCAATGGTATTCATTTTATTAACCTCAGAAAAATGAAAGGCTGAGTCAGCCTTGCTAGGATTCATATATTCAACTGAGCAGAATTTTGAACAGGACACTCAAGCCACTGACCTATTTTGCTGTTAGTCAGATATCTGCTGAATGCAACTTTGAGGGCTTAAATTGTAGCCGTAGAATCTCTATAAAAACAAAGAGCCCAGAAGGGAGCCTATTAAGCGATTATGTAATATATACATATCATGTTGTGTTCATGCTGATGTCCCAACGTCCTCTTTATGGTCACGTTATTCATTAGGCCTTTTTAATTTTAAGCCAACAGATTTGCTGTACCTCTGGACAGAATATCTATTAAAGCATATCTTAATGAACTCAACCACACATAACCTTTCTTTGCCCAGAAAAGGATTTAGGCTGACTTAAAAAAAATAATAATAATAATAACAATAATAAAATTGTGTCATATTTATGTTCATAGTTGGTCTAGTAGATACAATACAAAGCCTGGCTGATGAGGGGTGATGCCCCGAAACCTGTCCCAGGATGCTTGTTTTCCGGTCCAGGGAGGACCTGGCCTGGCAGTTCGGACTGGACTGTTCCAATGGGGAACAGGGCCAAGACTGATTTGCATATGGCTGGGCCAAACTAGGGTGGCATAGTGAGCAAAAGAACGATGGATTAAACCCAGATTTGACTGAGGGTGAATGTTTGACAATGTTCAACATTCCATCCATCATCTTTTTGTGTTGCTAGTAGATACAATAGCCATGCTCCTTTTTCTATTCGAATAACCTTGTTATTCCCAAAAATAAAAACATTAAGTTGACTTGCCCCAACATCCTCTTGGTATAGATCCTTTAAAATTTTAAGATCCTGTATGAATTGCAGATTGATTTTTAAAACACATTTGCATTAATCTCCTAATAATGCAATAATGTATTGTTTCAATCATGCAGCCAGCAAAACAATAGGAAAGACAAAAATTGAGCGTTCCTTCTTCTGAGTTTGTATTTATGAAGCTTCTGCTTATTCTTTGATTCTGATTTTGAAAATCCATCGAGAAAATGGAGAGTAGAAAAGCTGGTATATTGAACAATGTGAGTAGAAATGATTCTTTCCTACAGCAAGCCTCACGCTTAGTTACTAGCACATCTTTCTTAGTAATTATTTTGAGTTGACATCAGTAAGATTTTTAGAAAGCAAAATATATTTTGAATTCAAAGTAACCATTTTTATTCAATGGGGGGCTTTGCAGAGATCTCTTGTGCAGCAGAAATATAGTAAGCAGATCATCTCACGCTGGATATCTTTTGTGCTTGACCGTTTGTGGGTACTTTGCTCAGGAGTAAAAAATAAAAAAAAAACAAGAAGTTGGCATTGACCATAAAGAGGTGAATGCTTAATTTGTAAAAGAAAGAGTGCCGGTGCTCAGAAGGCCGCGACTACCAAGGCTGCATTGGCTTGGATTAATTTCAGGCCTTTTTAATCCACTTCCATATATTCCCTGCCCCTTTATCTCATTCTTGCAGGTTCCTGCTTTCTCCCTTTGTGACTGTTTTTCCATCTTTCTTTTCCTCCTTTTTTTCTTCCCTCTCTTGCTCTCGGTCAATACCTGATGAGGAAAAAAAAGTGCTAGTCCCGAAAAATGAGTGCTGTGGACCCCACCGGCTCAAATTAAGCCCTGGAAAGGTGGAAGACCCAAGTGTGTTTTTTTACATGAGACCTGTTAAAATTCAGGGAAACATACATGAACGAAGCCTGCTCTACAGAAAGTTTGCTAATTCACAAAAATGGACCTTTTGAGGTGTTCCAACACCAACAAAGGGTGGTGAGGTGGGTGGAGGGAATGCATGGGGGGGTCACGTGGGGGGTGTTAGTTATATATATATATTTTTTTAAAAGAACTTACCTGAAGCCGTCGGCCGCCTCCTGCGTCGCGCCTCCTGTCTTCTTCCTGGTCCCAGCAACCCTTGGGACAGACACCCATCCAATCCCCATTGCTGTAGAGCAGTGCAGGGATTGGCCTGATGGGACTGGAAAGATGCTCCGCTCAGACCAGGGATTCTGTGGGGTTTTTCCAGCCCGGCTGAAGAAACTTAAGTGCACATGTGTGTTTTGGCCAGCCTGAGATGGCTGGCCAAACACCTATGCGCACTTAGGGAGTGCACATAACACTCCTCCTCCCGTGCCTTGGCCCAGAGCCGGCAAATGAAAAATAAAACGATAATGGAACATCGTTTTATTTTTCATTTGCTGGCTCTGAGCTAGGCAGTGGGGCAACGCTCCTCCGCCATTGCGGCGGAGCCGCCGCTGCCTAAAGTCTCTGGTCTCAAAGTGACTTATATCCAAGCAGGTTCAAAGGGACAGTTAACTAGTCAAATGAGTCTTACAAGTCTTTTACAAAGGAAATAGTGTTTGCAGGAAAATATTTTGTGCTCAAAATGTCGTGAAATTGTTCTGAAAGCGTTTTGATTGGCTTCTTGTTCCTAAGCAAAACACTCAATTTATTTTCTTTGTGCCATTTTCCCTGTTATACTGTCATTGTGAATCAGGGCCATTGAGGTGGACAAAAAAGTGGTGCAGATTAAGTAGTCCTTGCAGGGGTGAATATTGGGAATGTAATTAAGAGAATAATTTTTGTCCAGTAGTGATAAGGCTCCTTGCAGCATGGAAGTCTGTACATATTATATGGCAAAACAGAAGTTAAATGCATCCAGCCCCATAGAAAAAGGCTAATATTTTTTTATTTGACTTGGTATCGTTAATCACACGTATTTAAACTTCTCAGCTCCGAGGGAAACACGAAATAATATTAATGGGTTACAAAACCGTAATTGTGCTCTTGAGTACACAGAGGGACACATTCGTGTCTTTACTTTGTGCCATAACTTTTACAAAGAAGTACACTTAAACTGATCATTAATTTTATGACCACAGAAATGAGATGCACAATTTATGTTGTTGTCTTTGGCACGAGCTCCGGGCACCACTGACATTATGGCTGATTGCAAATAGAATAGCAGCCAAATAATGAGTCTGTAGACATTTCATTTGAACATACATTTCTTTTAGAGCCCTGATTAGCCTGTAATTCCTCCAATTATGTCTGCAAATTGTAATGGAGCAGCATACCTGATGCTCTTTGTTGGTTTTTAGATGCCTTTCCAATGGTATAAATAAAAGTTAAGTACATTCTTTCGATGTCTTGATTTTTTAACAAGTGTTTTACACAATGTATGAAAGTTATTGACTGAGATAAATAAAATCACTTTGCACAACATTGCTTGAATAGTAATCAATTTAAAGGAAAATGCTTGCCAGACATTGTTTTATATATGAGGTCGCTGCACTTCCCTTTCATAGACACTACATTATTTCTAAGCAAACACATCAAGGGTTCAGGGATACAGCCATTGCCAAATGGAATATATCAATATAGCTATATGTACATCTCTATCTACGTCTCTATTGTCCGCATGCCTGTATGTCTATCTATCGATCTATCTATCTATGTATGTGCAGGGCGTGGCATAATTCCACATCCTGTGTTCAATCCCCACTGAGCACATCTACAGACTGTACTCAGCAAGTACTGAAGGCGAGAATACTGTCAAATTCCAGTTGTTAAAAAGTATCATGACAAATGTAAACAAAAAAATGGAAAGCCTTTGGCCACATTGTAAAAACATCAAAATGAACCAACCAAATTCAGTTGAAAGGACATTATGAATAGAATCCAATATCTAAAAACCACTGCAATTCCCCAGCACCGCATCATTGATGATCTGCAACGCTCCACAAATGGCATCATCTCTAATTTCACAGATTCAGCAAACTCTTGGAATTTTCCAAATATGCTGGAAATAAAGCATTTTTCTAGTATAAAATCTCTGCAGGGACATCAAACCGTTGAGAGTGGTACTGCAACCTTACAACTGCATTTATCTTGAGTGTAACTTGAGAAGACTTTGTTTTCAGTATAAGTTTGATGGGAAAAGCAAGATGTTGGCTGTGTTCTTGTTTTATTTCATATTTCTGAAGATGTCTGTGAATCGTGAGTGCAACACCAGCAGCTGTTCTTCTCTATGCATATGTCTTGTGAGAAAACATCTAGGTGACATCAGTGGCCAAATAACTGCTTTTAACATGCATATGATAAGTATTTGCTTCCATTGTTTATCGTTGAGGCGTTCTTATCATATAGTATGAAGACTATTTACATGTTGACTCTGGTACTCCTGCCAGATACCTACTTTTAATAACTGTGATGATACTGATGAATTGTACATGTAAGTGCAATAGCCCATCTCCACTACATAATTATTTACAAGGATAACTACATTCTGACAGTTATATTGTGGAAGTACAACTAGTCAGTCCAAATACTTTATTCGGTTAATTAAAACCATAAAAGTACAAACAACAATAAAATCTAATAAATACATTATAAATAAAAATATGTCTTCCTTCAGATCTCAAGCATAAAAAATATTACAGTACATCAAATAAAATTGTTTCCAAGCATTACTATATAGGGCTTACATATACAAATATTCAAAGAAGCCGTTTTTTCCTTTTTCTAATAGCCACAACAAAAAAACTTGCAAACCTAAAACATTCCAGAGGACTGTTTAACATCTGGAGGTATATTTCAGGTCTTACTTGCAAGAAACCTTTATTTTTTAATAATGGTAGTATAAAACGTTTACGTATTCAGCAATAATAATCTCAAAACATCATAAAATGCAGTGTGTCTTGGGCAGAAAAGTTATCACACGGACAGGTACCCCAATCTTTCATCTTACACCACCCCTGGGGTTCCGCCAGCACAAATTGTAAAAGGATTAATCTGAACCTTGTTAAAAGAAAACAATGATATGGAATTGTTATTTCAAGTAAGTAAGGTTCTATTAATGGGGTTGGTTTTAGTAATATATAGGCCCGTACTGTAGGTTTCAAGAGCTCTCTTGCTTCTCTCTCTGCGTGCACCATAGACAGAAATTGTTTTTTAACCCAGGAAAAATCTTCCCTAACGAGCTCATTGGGAGAGTCAAATAAATCGGGGCGCCCCAATTTCTCAGCCAAAATCTTTTTATAGTGTATCCAGGGGATATTGTTTGCTTTGTCTAAAGACAGACAATCCTGAGCTATTTTGCGATTCAGTTCCACTTCTGGGTTAATCCAAATCCTAATCCAACATAGAAGTGGGGCCATAGCTACCAGGTCTGAAACATAACCAACCCCCAATGCCTAATCAACAATATAAGAGCATACAGATTGCAGGACTGAAAGCAGATTTCTAAAAAAAGTATTCTCCACTACTTGGAGTTCTGCTTCCTTATACCCCCAAATATCAGACCCATAGCAAGCAATTGTGATACATTTGGCTCTATATATATTCACCATGGCTTGAGCTGGTTTAGCCCCTAACCTTTTTGAAAAATCAAGTACTGCTACAGTAGCTCTTGACATGGCATTTCTTTTTGCCTTTTTGTGGGGGCCATGTGCCCCTTTCATCAAATAATACCCCAAAGTAAGAAAAGGTAGTCGCACTTATTTCATTTTCTTCACCAAATTGAATTCTCTGTTTTCTAGCTCTAGGTCCAAATATAATTGTGTGTGATTTGACAATAACTTAAATCCAGTGAAGCCATGAAATCAGCAAAAGAACTAAATAAACGTTGAAGCCCTATTGCCGTCCTCGCCATTAACACTGTGTCGCCCACATAGAGGAGCGCAGGAATTAACCAATTCCCTGCACAAGGGATATCTTTACAAGCTAAACAGAGAGGCAAGTCTAAATTATTAATATACGCATAAACAGTAGAGGGGCTAATATACACCCCTGTCTGACTCTCCTTAATACCTTTATATATTGTGAGAGATTACCCCTCTGGTCGTATCTCACCACCCCAGAAAGTCCCCTGTGCAAGTCAGAAAAAAAATTAACCATGTTCTGATCCACCCCTTATTGAGCAATAATGTCCATAGTTTGGATCTATTCACGTGGTCGAAAGCCGAGGATAGGTCAATGAATGCTAAATGTAATGACCCCTTTTTAGCTACTATATATTTCCCCACTATCAGCTGTAAATTAAGACACTGGTCTATCATTCCTCTACCTTTCCTAAACCCATATTGTAGATTAGAAATTACCTTTCGCTCTTCTAGCCAATCGGTCAATTTTTTGAGAATGACTCTGCTCATGACTTTTACTGCCGAATAGATCAACGATATAGGCCGATAACATTGTGGATCATCTCCCCCTTCTTAAAAGCTGGGTTGATAGTAGACCGTGACCACGACCTGGGTAAACCAGTCGAACAAGCAGTATTAAATACACGAGTCAAAATTTTAGACCATAGTGGCAGATTTAACTTATAAAGATCGGCCGGCACGCCGTCTGGTCCGGGAGCTTTGGTATTTGACATTAATGAAACTGCCTCAGTTACTTCCTCTTTATTGAAAACCAAAACATATTTGCCACCTTCTGGTACCTGGGGAGAAAAAATGTCTACTTCAGTAGGGTTACCATATATATTTTGAAACTGTGTGACCCACTATATAGTGCAATCAATCTGGCTGTTTCCAGCTTCCGAGGAGAATGGCCTATTAACAATGTCCCAGAACATAGAGCTGTTTTTAATAACAACCGTACACAAATAATTCCAGGATTCTCTTTTGATTTCTTTTTTATGGGTTTCCAGGGTTTGCTTATACACTTTCCTACACATAACTATCTGGGCTTTATCTTGAGGTACTCGATTCAGGGTATTTATTAGTTTCTGATGAGCCTCTGTGCATTTGTAACCTTACCCTCCGTGGATTTGCTTACTGGTTGCAGGAGGGTTTTAGCCACCTGTTGGCATATCCTGCCATAAGTGTTTAATAATATTTCCTCTTGGGTAGTGCCATTTGAACAGAGTCTGATATCATTCCTGGAAGTATTTAATAAATCATTAATAAACTGCTCGGGTACTACTACAACAGCACAAAAGAAAAAAAGCACCTTGGAGAAACATAGAAATAAAAGACATAAAACAACAAATTAGAAAGCTGCAACGTACCTGGCTCAAAACAAATGCCAAACAAGACAAACTTCACCTACAAAAAATTAACTGATTATACAAGTCGGCTATCAAAAAAGCTAAGAAAAGGTACTATTCAGACAGAATTCAAAATGCTAAATGTGCAAATAAAGAATTCTATAAAATACTCAATGAATTTAGCAAACCAAATTGCCTAAAAGGAACTCATCCTGTTACTCAAGATTTCACAGACAAACTGGCAAATCATTACACAGACAAAGCAGAAGCATTGAACTCGTACTTAAAACAGAAACAAAGCACCAGCACTAACCTCTGTACAAAACAAGAATACTCTAACCCAGCCTCTCCGTTCCTTCCAACACATCTCACACAATGAATTTATGGACCTGGTCAAAGCAAGCAGGCCTGCCGGCAGCCCTTCTGACCCCTGTCCACCACAAATTTTCAAGACAATTCTCTTAACAACCTCTGCTGCCACTCCAGTAAGAAGAATCATCAACGATTCCTTAACTACCGGAATATTTCCAGAAGAACTCAAAAAATCACACACACGCCCTTTACTGAAGAAAACAAACTTGGACCTGCTGAACCCTGACAACTACAGACCCATTACAAATGGACCTTTCCTGGGCAAACTGATAGAAAGAGCAGCGTTCGCCCAGATGTCACAATTCATTGAAGAGAATGACATACTCTCAGACTTCCAAACAGGATTCCGTCCGGGAAGAGGCACTGAATCTGCCCTCCTTGCCATCTGGGATGACCTGAAGAATACAGTTGACCGCAGCTGGGTTGCTGCGCTACTCCTCTTGGACCTCTCGGCTGCCTTTGACACGGTTGACCATGACACTCTGAAACAAAGACTCTATGAAGCCGGCATAGAGGGAACTGCTCTAGACTGGATCACATCCTACCTTCAAAACAGAACTAATGTCATCCACACCCCACCTTTCTCGTCCAAACCATACTCCACAAAAGCAGGGGTCCCTCAAGGTTCTATCATCTCGCCCATGCTTTTCAACATCTACATGAAGTCATTACCGGTACTGATCAATCAATTTCACCTCACGTGCTATAACTATGCAGATGACACGCAAATACTCCTTCAACTGGAATGCCCCAAAGACATTGGAAAATCCCCAATTTTCAGTTGTCTCAGAGCCGTGGATCAGTGGATGACTTGGAGCCATCTCAAATTGAATGCTTCAAAAACGGAAATACTCACGTGTGGCGATTGGAAACATTACGACATGCTTGCCGCCTGGCCTGATGAACTGGGTTCACCACTTAAAGTATCGAAGGAAGTAAGAAACCTCGGGATGACCATGGACTCCAAGCTGTCGATGAATGCCCAAGTGGACAAACTAGCAAGATCAAGCTTTGTCACTATAAAAACGCTGCAACAAATTTTCCCTCATTTGGGATTTCCACACAAGGTCCAAGCTACCATCTCCCTTGTTCTGTCCAAACTCGATTACGCCAATAGCCTCTACCACGGATCACCTTTAACGACCATGAAAAAACTACAACGGATTCAGAACTCTGCTGCCAGACTACTCTTGCCTATCAAACCGCGAGACCACATCTCACCTGCCTTGAAAGCCCTGCATTGGTTACCGGTTGCCAGAAGATCCACGTTCAAGCTACTTTGTATCACCCACAAAGCAATACATGGAATGGGACCGCTTTTCATCAGGAATAAAATCACCAAACACATTCAACAAAGGAACCTACGCTCTAAAGGGGCATCTCGCCTCAAAATCCCAAGATACAAGAAAAAAACCATGGGTGGCACATCCTTCTCTGTTCAAGCAGCCAAACTACGGAACTCTTTACCCCCCAACATAAGATCCACCTTATCTTCAGAAAACTACTCGAGAAATTTACAGCATATTCCTCTGTATATAAGCATTTATTTTCACTATAGATATGTACCTATCTTTGTGTATTGCTTTGTATAAACATGTAGAATAATTATGTTGTTGAAAATAAATAAATAAATAAATAAAAATCATCTTTGGTCTACATGTACTTACTTCCATTGTGCATCTATGTACCTTCCATGTACTTGGATCTGTGTCTCTGTTACTTTTCTCCTGAAAAAGCATATCCAATGCACTACCCTATTTCTCATCCTGTACCCCTATCAATATCTTTAATCTACATATACTTACCTCCTTTATGCATCTATATACTTTCAATGTACTTATGGATCTATACATTTATCACTTTCTTCTCATTTAGCAATTCAAATGCACTACCCTATTTCTCAGCCTATACTTCTCTCAATATATCCTCTAGCCCAGGGGTCTCCAACCTTTTCTATAACGTGTGCTATTTCTTCTCAATAAAAACAGTCCTGAGCTACTAATGGCTTTGACTATTGCTGCAGAAGTGACCACATCAAATACAATCACTATAGTGACCACACCTTGCAGAATTAATAGTAGTGACCACACAGATGTATGTCAGAATATAAAGTGACAAAATATTGCGTCATGCCAAAATATCAAATCCAGAATATGACTAACACAATATCATGAAAGTATGCATGTATAAGTAAGTAAAGATTTACTATTCTTAACTCCACATCTATGTATCTTGAAGGCACAAATATCTTCAAGATAAATAGATGTGGAATTAAGAACGTAAATAAAATTAAACTCTTCTATAAATACTAACCTTCATGAGATTGCGATAGCCGATATTCTGGATACAATAGTTTTTCTGGATGATATTTAAAACTCAGTATTGTAGAAGAACACCAACCATCCAATGCATAAGAAACAGCGAAGAATTACTAACAGCTGTGTCAGGAAAAGCTTAATCAATATAAAATGCTTCCACATGACTAATGAAATAGCAGCCACAGTAGAAAACCGGCATTGGTATAAAGGAAATCCTAACAGCTATAAACACACTCAACTCAGTTTGAACTATCATACAAAGAACAGCTTTAAATATATTTTGTATTTTTAATTTTTGTTTTCAAACATTAGCATATTAGTTTTCCAAACTGTGTATTCTATCAAATACACATATTGGGTAAATGCACACAAAGAATATCTTGCTTTTTGTAACAAAAAAACTACCTTTTTGATGGTACAGACATGTAGCGATGCCATCTATAAACAGCTAGTCCCTCCGAGTTACTTACCGTGATGGGCTGCACTACAGGGAGATACTTCCAGGGTACTGGCGAGCTACCAGTAGCTCCCGAGCTACCCGTTGGAGACCCCTGCTCTAGCCCAACCTTCTAACTCATCTCAAACTTCTTTCTACTACTCTTTCCAATGCACTACCCTATCTCTCACCCTATACATCTATCAATATATCCTCTACATCCACTCTCTCATTTATCCCAAACCCCATACCACTACTATGATCCCCAAAATATCCCTTTCTAGACTCTCTCCTACTCTACCCCTCCTTGCATCATCTGACACCTCTTTTACTATACCGATCCCCCAAAACAAACCTTTCTAAACTCTTCCCTCTGACTCTTCTCCTCAAAAACCCCTTTTTACTCATCCAAAAGCCTCCTCCTACAGCTATGGCCTCAAAAAAAAAAAAACCTATCACTCTTCTGTCCCTCCACTATCCTTTTCAATCAAAATAACAAACTAACATGTTCACTTCTCAAATTCCATATTCCACTATATTAATTCACCACTAATCCTTTATGGGTTCCAGAGTAGCGTGCTACTCGCCAATAAAGCGTTTCAACACCCCATCAGGGTTACCAGCGCTATATAAATGCAAACCTTTTTCCCTTTTCTACCCCTCCCCAACCCTTCTCAATCCAAATAACTGACTAACATATCCACCATTCAAATTACTTTCATGTTTCGCCATACTAATTCAACAGTAATCCTTATGGGTTCCAGAGTAGCGTGCTACTCGCCAATAAAGCACTTCAAAACCCCATCAAGGGGTAGCAAGCGCTATATAAATACAAACCTCTTTCCCTCTTCTATCCCTCAACCTACCCTTCTCTATCCAAATAACTGAATAACATATCCACCACTCAAATTACTTCATATTTCACTATACTAATTTTCAACACTAATCCTTTATGGGTTCCGGAGTAGCGTCCTACTCGCCAGAAAAGCGCTTCAACACCCATCAGGGGTAACAGGTGCTACATGAATGCAAACCTTTCTTCCCTTTTATCCCTCCGCTATCGTTCTCACTCCAAATAACTGACGAATATCCACCACTCAAATTACTTTCATATTTCACAATACTAATTCAGCACTAATCCTTTATGGGTTTCCGGAGTAGCGTGCTTCAACACCCTATCAGGGGTAACAAGCGCTATATAAATACAAACTTTTTTTTTCCTCTTCTATCCTTCTGCTATCCTTCCGATTCCAAATAACTGACTAACCTATCCACCACTTAATATTTACTTGCATGTTTCACTATACTAATTCAACACTAATCCTCTATGGGTCCCGGAGTAGCGTGCTACTCGCCGAAAAAGCACTTCGACGCCTCGTCAGGGTTAGTAAGCGCTATATAAATGCAATTACAATACAATACAATACCTTGTTTCATTTCAGCCTACGTGCCTGAGCCTGTGGGATAATATCACCGAAATTAATACCCCTATCAGGGTTTGTAATCTCCTCTACCCCCCCATTTCAGGCTTAAACATATAGGGTTATGGTCAGTGAATTGGGACCACTTCACTATATATACAACCTGGGGGGTCAAATAAGCAGTAATCAAAATGTAACCAATTGTGGTGTTCGATCCCCTTCCTCTAAAAGAGGGATTACTATCCCAGCCTTGTTTTCCCTTGGGTATTGTAGGTAGAAATCAGCCATAATATCCTCCAGCAGCCCTCATTGCAGTGTATACAGTGGCGTAGCTAGGCACTCTGCCACCCGTGGCGGTCCCTGCCTTCCGCCGCCGCGCTGAGGGGAGGGGGGTGCTGGCGATGATTTTTGCGGCCGCCGCCCTCCGCCCCCTTGCTACGCCAGTGCATACTCAAAATGCACATTTGAACAATTCCCAGGGCCAAGGTTGTCAAATACGTGGCAATTACTCGGGCATGGGTGCACATTAAAATCCCCAAGAATTATAATTGAATAAAAAGTATTTTTGTTATCCCTGTATGACTCTAAGAAAGATGTTAAACTTACAAGATGTTCATTCGTAAAATTTCTCTCAAAGGAATAATAATGAGTCATTTTGGTGCGTTTTTGGGACTTCTAGATTTAACCTATATATTAGGATATATTTTACTTGTGGCTGAAACTGCAGAAGCCCTACAGCTTCACATAATATAAAACATGTTGCTGCAAGCGAAATGCTATTGATGATGTCATTTGTAATGTCATCTGTGATGTCATGATCAGAGCATTGGGATGCTATCTCGCTGTGCTAACCTTAGCTGGGAATTTTCAGTGTTGTTTAGTCTATGGATTGTAACCACAATGTCCTCTCATATTTGTTCATTTTGGAAACAGTTAAATAGCAGCAAGAATTTATGTCAATTTAGCTCCCTTCATCTTTGAAATGTGATATTAATAGACTTCAAGGCTGTGTTCCCCATCCCTCCTCAACCAGCGTCCCTCAGAAACAGGGAGGTCCCCAGACCGCCAATAATTTCTAATGGATCAAGAATACAAGGTCCTATAATTTAATTTAAAAAAAAAAAAAATGTGTTATGTTGATTTGTCACTGATATTAGTAAAGAACTGTAATGTACATAATGTAAAGTATTTTCAATGCATGAATATTTATGACCATAAATGTATAATATATATGCAGATGTTATGTCTAGATGTGCAGTGTGTAATATGCTGGTTATTTTCATACCATTGTTGTTGTGGAGAAGGTCCATAAGTCTCGAGAGATAATGTGGGTGCTGAGCCGCTCCCATCCCCTTTAGGAATTTTTTTAACTAGCACATTCCTCATGGTAGGTCTCCATATATGGTTTGTGCCATTCTGACTTTTAATATGTGAACACTATAAAGAAAGGTATTTGACTAGAACCAGAGCACAAAGTGCAGTGCAATGGATCCTGATGAATAAAGTAAATCTAGCCAGTACTATGGCAATAACCTTCAATTTGACCTTTGGACTGGAGTAAGAAATTAATGCAGATTTATTAGTACATTACGAGCCAGATGTACTAAGGTTCCCGTTTGCATTTCTTAAATAGCGATTCCTACGACTCCGTAGGAATCGCTATTTAAGAAATGCAAAAGGATACGTACAAAATTTGCAATTCCCTAATAGCGATTCTTATATAATAGGAATCACTATGAGGGAATTGCAACTGCATTTCCCTCTATCGGCGAAATAGGAAATGGTTTGCAATTCTTAAATTGCGATTTCCTAATCGGAAATCACAATTTCCTAATCGGAAATCACAATTTAAGAAAAGCAAAGCCAAGGGTGCCTCTGGGCTTAAGGACCCCCAGAAGGCACCTCGAATTTCCTAGTGTACATGTAAGTGCACATATGCCCTAGGGGTATATGTGCGCTTCATGTCGCAATACAAAAATGCATTTTTAATGCATTTTTTAATTTTGCACATGGTTACCATCGACTTGGAGTCGATGGTAATTGCAGTTCCTAAATGCCCAATTCGCATTTAGGAAATGCTTTGTACTTTAGGAATCGCAATTAGGTAATCCCTATTTGCGATTCCTAAATCGCGGTTGCAATTTCTACTGTGTAGAAATCGCAAATTGCAACCGTTTTTGGCCTATTGTACACCTGAAAAGGCCATTTAGCATTTCTTAACGGCCGAAATAGCGATTCAGCCCATTAAGAAATGCTAAATGGCTTCGTACATCTGGGCCTACACTCCTTAACATCGACATCATTTAGGTTATTCCGGGTCCCTTATAGAAAATCATATTTTTTTGACAAGCTCGTGGATAAATTGATCCATAGAATGAAAGATGGATATAGAGACTAGAGGTGTTCATAGAGATAGATAGATAGATAGATGCTGCTGCTAACAGGAAGTTTCTGCCCCCTTTAATTTACCCATTGTTCCCCCCCCCCACCCCATACTTTCATCTCATTGAGTCTGTACTGTGCCCGCGCTGGCCTTTCTCGCGCGCTGCAGTCTCCACGCCTGGGACAGACCATCTGGAAACAACTGTGCCCGTAGAAATATCGCGCCTGCAATTTTCAAATGAGTCTATAATTTGGTGACCTCGTATCAGAGGAGCTTTCATGTTACCACTCGCGAGTGTCTGTAATGGACAAAGGAAGACGCTATCTAATCTGCCCTTGGCTTGTCTGTCTGGTTTGTGCAGGGGATTCCTCGGACCAGTGTGACGAGTACGAAGGGCTCTTCCCGGAGGCTCCTGACAACATCTCGCTGCCTTCTGACCGGGGCGATAAGGACGACGACGCGCCCGCTGACGGTAGGCAGATTTGGTCTTTCTTTCTTCGGTGCTACCCAAAGCAGTGAGTGATATACGAGCCCCTTGGCGAGCCCGCGCTTCTGTGAGCGAGCAGACACGCCACGCCGCAGACAGCCAGCAGGCTCTAACCTCTCCTTTAGGAACTGAACAGCGCTCTCTAGTGGCCGTGAAAGCACATTGAGCATTTAACCACAACTCGCCTCTCCTGGTTAGCTGTTTTCCACCAGGCTGGAACAGGTCAATGCCAAGCAAACGTTTTTTTTCTTATGAATGCTGCATTTTCTGATTCTCCCTTGCTTATCCAATAACAGAGGCTTTTCTTATGAATTTCAACTTATTTGTATTTTACCTATTTAATTTTCAAGAGCGTCCCTCTTCCCAAATTTGAAACTGAACTGTGACATGGATTGCTTTTCGTTTTCATGTTAAATACAAGGTATTTGTTTAAAATAGAAATGTAAGGTGCTTTTTTGAAAGTAACAGGAAGTAAATTATAAAACGCCCAAACGGGCTTGGTTGGTACCTTTGCGCCGGCGATTTAAAAAATGAATCATGGATTTTTAAATTTTTGTTTTGGGTTTCCTGTAATAAATGTCTTTGTTTCTCAGTACCCATAGGTTTAGTTTTTTGTGAAATCCAGTCAGATCAATTTTAGTGTAGTTCATAAACATTATTTATTAAAAATTGGATTTTCCACTTTTTCATAGTTTTCCGGTGGGGGCTGACAGGCTGGCTGAGGAACAAGGAGAAAAAGTGATTTGCCTAGGATCACAGACAGTAACGTGATCAAGTGGGGTGCTGGAATTAGAACCCAGTTCTAGTGATTGAACGGTTGATATCCACTAGGCCAAAGCTCGTCCAACGTGTTTCTGTTTTGATTCAATAAAGTGGTGAATGCGTACACTTTTTAGCAAGATAGTAGAAGTCCATACAAATTATAGTGCACGTTATGGGAGATGGATCTAAGTTGCTTGCATGGCCATTTTCATGTTTGGCAGTCCAGTGGGTAAGGCGTGTGTTGCGAGGCGTATAAGCTAACAATATACCTTAGGATAAGTACATGCTGCAGGTATGTGATATCACCCTCTGGTCACAGGTGTGGATCATGGCAGGGCTGCCTCAAGCTTTCTTCCTTCAAGCTGATAAAATGAACATAGCTCTGGAACAAAAACAGCTCCTATTTATGTCGTGAGAGGCACAGCATTCTGAGGTACGCACCATATGATCGGTCAGGAAAAAAGTCCACCCCCCCCTTTGCAGGTTATTGAGGGCTCACTTACACTAGGTATGGGGTATAGATGCCCAGACAGCTCAGAAAGTACATATTGTCACGCTTGTGATCTAGAGAGAGTATTGTTCAGTTATAATAGGCTGGCCTGTGCGCCATGTTTTAGAATATTCTCTATCTGCAGGTTGCCTGCGTTTCTGGATGAATATTTTATGTATTGAATTGGCACTGGTAAGTAGTTGGAGATTGTGATTGTGCACCATCACGAAGGTGCATATTTCTTGACAATGTTTAATGAAAGCCGATGATGTCTACAACCAAACATGCTGTGTTGCCTGCCAGCAATCAAGGTACAGTTAAACATGAATCCATGCTCTGTTTAGCGATCACACAAGACAATTCAGAATCTTTACACAAGACTGAAATCCATAAAATGAAAAAACGTTGTAAAATGTGTTTCCCTCAATCGGCTGGTGAGTTATATCATTAATGTAATGCTTTGTTTCTGTTATCTTTGGCAATTGGTTGATTGTAAATCTATAAAGAAAGAGGGTTTTTTTTTTTTTTTTTTAGAAGATAGCCTTTGAACTGTTATTTTTTTAATCAGAAAATCACAATTATCTTGGTGTTTTGTGTCTCGTTACCATCAGAGTTTTCGAATACATGTTTTAATTTCAGTGGGTCATTTACAAAGTTATGACAGAAGTATATATATTCTTTTTGACCTAACACTGCCAGAAAAAACACAAAAACCACAAAAGTGGTTACTGTTGGATATTTGTGTTTTGCAATTAACTTGGTTGAGACCCCCCTTTCTAGGGAGTAAACTGAAGACTTCAGAACCAGTAGATCAGGGTATCAATCCCTATTTCACCAACTTTACTTTAATTCATTTAATTCCTTGCACCTCCATTCACTCACCTTCCAAAAAACTGTGAGCATATAGAGAGTGATCCATTTTCATTGCATTCTGTACAAAAGAATTAATTAATTAATTCAATTGTATCATGCTACACCATAGAAGTCTTACATCACCAAGTAATGTTGAGGTTGTGTTCTGTTTGCAGTGGTTGGTGAGTGCTGATTGATGTAGGGGCTCATCTCCTAGTTGGTAAACGTCTTTTAAATGCTGTTGTGAACCTTTCTCCCTTTTGTAGCCCCATCACATCGTGGCCCCAGGAAGCGTCATGTCACACCAAATAACTCATTGATTACAATAAAATAACAAGTCTACATGCTCTGTTATCCGCAGAATGTATTAAAACTAGGAGTATTGGATATCACATTCGTTTATTGTGCGGCAGACCTTTTCCTAATTGATTGCGGCTCAGATAACCCCATACTGTGTGCCTGTGCACTTTGCTGTGGTGCTATGCTTCTGCCGCTGAGATCCACTCTATTTTTGGAGCGATTTTATCTAAGAATACTCATTTAGGAAACTTTGTGGATGATTTTATGGCAGAAATGCTTTAATCTGTACGTCAGAGAAAAATAGGGCTATCACCAATATTCCATTTTAATATTTGTTCGTTATTTTACTATTTGAATCTTCTTCTTAAAATAGAGAAGGTCACATGTTAAAAGAAAAAATATCCTTGATTCTGAGTTGCAAATTCACAGTGCTTGGAGGATGTCTGACAAGGCATCTGTGTGCAGCATCTAACACATTGCCTATGGTGGCATTAACAAATGTGCTGAGCCGTTATTTGCTAATTTGGCACTTCAAAGGAATGATATATACCTGGCGAACGTTAACAAGCTTTAACAACAAGTCACGTGTTGCGTTATTGCCCAGCTACAAGTGTTGCTCGCTTTATGCCCCTCTGAAGGAGTAAAGACTAAATTGACCTTGCTTTAATTTGAACATGTAGTAGTCAATAAATCCTAATAAGAGGATGTTTGACTCATGCAGTTCAAAGGCTAAAACTAATTCCTATAAAACTGCCCACAATACAAAAAGACCTGCCACATATAATACACAGCATAATATTCAATAGAGCATTAAAGTCAACCCTTACAAACACTAAACATAGCATATAACATAGTCTACAGCTCAAGTAAACCATAACATTTCATTAAAAACATTCCCCAATAAGAAATTTGCCCTGTTCTTGCAGTAAGGCATATGGATGGAAAATACAGAATCTGATATAGCGCTCTGTAAGAATATCTAGCTAAAAATAGGTCTTACTTTATCCACAAAGATCTTGGCTGAGCTGTCCTTGTACTACTAATACATTTAATGCTCGCAATTTCATAAAGCATAATACGGGAAATTTCTGTAGAAGCCCATATGATAACTATTAATGGCGATGTGTTATAGAAAATCTTACGTAGGTTATCTATGAGTCTGAGTAAAGTATGTGTACCCATAAATTAGCAATATGGATTAATTTATGGCATTGCAGGTTTCAAATCGACTTAAGGGTGAATAATGTTCTCTGCCACAATATGATGATCAAACTGTGCAGTTCCGCCGCTGAGTACAATTGCTGAATGAAAATATGCTTCCTGCAACACAGCACTCCACGCTTTATGCTATCCCGATCATTCCCTTTGGAAACATAAATTGCTTTTATGAGGTATAAAATTATGTCTATTGCAGAGCAGGGATAAGCTGAGCGCACATAGAAGTGATAAATATTCTAAGCAGTGATTCAGAATAGTAGTTTTTACACTCAAACTTTATGGGGAAATGGTAGTAATAATAATCCAGCCCCTTTAAAGCTCAATATTGTATGTATTTGTTAAAGATTAAGCTTGCGTGTGTGTCTTAGAATAGTTTTAATAGGAATCCATGCAGGGAAAGCTCAGCACAGCAGCTCACATGAAACCAACCGACCCTGGTTATCGTAAGTGCAAAAATACCCCCCTTGATAGGCGCTGTTGTTTACAGCGAACTCAGATCATGTGCATGGTCATTACCAGTACAACAAAGACACTGTACTTTTCATCATACATCTGGCTAATATTACAGACTGTAAGAAATTTACAAAACAATTACCGCATTTTATTTGGAAATCACCAAGTTACGGCATAGTTTATGAAGTGTTTCTACTTAGAAAAGAAATCCATAGATTTACTTTTTTCAGTAAGTGTGAATTTGATATTGCAGGTAAATGCAGTAAATCCATGGTGCGTCTTCAAGGTGAATCTTGTTACTTGATTGTATGGTACTAATTTGATAAACATATATCTATTTATCTACACACACACATATATGTATGTGTATATATATATATATATATATAGATATATATATATATATGTATTTATACATATTCATAGATGACAAAATGTATTAGCCAAAATAACTGTGTTCCAAGAACTGTGTTTTCATTAAAGAAAGGGATTTTACAAAGCAGGTGAATTAACAATGCTCTATTGTTTGAAATCAGAACTTTATTCGATATTTTATTTTCTAATCCTTATAAAACAAAGATGTAGTCAGATTTTCCATAATTTTGGCGACCAATGTTAATCTTCATTTCTCCATACGTAGCATGCTTAAGAAAGAAATGAGAAATCCGTTTGGGAGGAAGTGAATAGAATGTTTATAAATCTCGTGAATTGAGTTTGATCTGTCAAGTGTTTCTTTCTGCTCCTATGGATCTGAAAGCCCACATACTAGATTTTCATTTTTCAGTTTCTTCATTGTAATCACCGCATTTCAGTTTCTGTGTGATATTTAATCATCCTTGCACAGCTATAATTGAACAATAGACCTATCAGCTTCTGTCTCTTTCAGACTCTCGCAAAATGGTTATCTTTTCCCTGATTCTGTAACCGCTTTCTAACCATCTATTAATTACAAAGAGATCATTATGGCTTAACAATGCAAATATCTACATTAGCAGGGTCACCGTGAGGTCCTTCACTAGAACTGAATGTTTTGTCCACAGGACCCCTACCTTATGGTAGGCACTAACAAAATATCTAAATTGAGATGGATTGCAAACCCAGCGCCTGATATGTATTTTTCATAATGCTAATGTCGTTTTCAAGGTACCGCGGAGGTCAAATCCTCACGCTGTCTCTGTATGTGTTCAAAGCCCGTCTTCCTCTTTTAATATTTCTTTCCCTCTTCCTCTGGTTCAAAAGTTCATTTGGTTCCCCAATGGGCACCTAATTTCCCAGATATTCCCCCAAGCCATATGTGTTTTGGTTTCTTTATGGTTTATTAGGTACTGTAGGAAAGTAGCATAACTTATACCCACTAATGAAATCCGAACACCCTTCAGGGATGCTTGCGCTGATTGCCCGCGGCATTTAATTTGAAGGAAAAAATAGCTACGCGTTGGTTTGAAATGCAGGAAATAGGCTGGTGTTAAAGAGGAACACACATTATATCATTCTTAAAAACTGATATTTGGGCCAAGAATTTCGACCATTTTTTTCTCTCAAAGTGTGAAGCCTGATTGATCATCAACCCCATGTTACCGCATGCTAACAGGAGAGTTCACTTGCAGGTTAGCGTGAGCCGATGAAGGCTTAGATGGAGTTTTGATTTTAGCTCTGGACCTTGGTGGAGGAGATTAATGGAATTTCAATGAGCCTAGAGTGGCTGCAGCTTTGTCAGTGAAACAGATGGAGATTCCATGGCCTTGTTGGCTCATTAATACAAGTAGCTTGAAAGGTGTGGTAGTTCTCTCCACAAAAGAGTTGAGGTCATTGATTTTTCAAGCGGAGCATGTTTTTTGTGCTATTGATCAGCAGGTATTCTATTGCCGAAATGACAATTTGCAGCAAGAACAGAAATTTCGCTGTGGTGCATGGTTTGCAAGCAAACTCAAACAACGCCGTTACCTGCTGTGTCACTAGCTATAGTGAGTATCACAAAACAATAGGCGCAGAAGATGTGCATTAAACTTAAATATGATAAGTGCAGGAGGTGTGTTAGCCAATGAGAACTTCTGTGCATTTAAAACAATTTATTTTTAATGAATGTATTAAAAAAACCAGGAGCAACTGTCAGAAACAAAAGGTCAGGCGGGATATGGTAATGCCATGTATTGTTAATTGTGTTACCACAATTGGTGTTATTAATCACTCGACAATTAGATTAAATGGAGAATACCATGCTGAAAGTGTTTTTGTATGTTTTTCCACATTTATAGATGCTAACAGGCACTGATCGCCCATACAGAGAAATTATATATATATATATCATATGTGTATATATATGATATATATAAATCAGACATTAAGTTTTCAATAAAAATAATTCACAGACATATTAGGGGTGGATGTTTGAATTATGGGGATTTTTTATTGAACACAATCGCAATATTTCCTAGGAATGTCTGTCTTAGGGAAATGCGAACTGATTTGGTGGAAGTAACACTCAGCTGAGCCTAAGGGCTGCGGATGGAGCAGAGACAAAAAAATATAATGTAGCTAGCAAATTCCATGGTAACTCTGTAACCAGTAATGAACAGTGTTAATTTTGTTGACTATCATACAAACCTCCCAAGACGCATGCATCTATCCCTGCCTGAAAAACATCTGGGCATAATGTTTTGCATCATAATCAGAGCATTCCTGCCTGGGCACCTGTGCGCACACACACATGCGCTCAGGGCCAACTTTAGTGCTGGTGGCGCCTAGTGTGACAATCTTTGTTGGCGCCCCACAAAAAACCCCTTCTCCATGAATTCCCTCACTGCCACGCTCCACCAGTGCCCTTCTTTTCTCCATAGCCCTCTCTCGCACGGATTTCATTTTTTTTATAGCGCTACTCATACAAATGTTTGGTGTCATGGCACGTTACATCACACACACATTATACAGAGTCAATCATACGTGTGTAAATCAGTACATAGGAAATGTTACATAAGACAATGAGAATTACAAGGTGTAGCAATCACGTCATCAATACTAGTAGGCAGTATATTTTAAGAGTGTTTGGTCTAGAGAAGCACAAACTCAGGATTTAAAACATACCACAGTGGTTGACTTTACTAATAAGAATGTCTTTATACCCAAAATAACCCATTTTAGAAACATTAGGATAATGAAAGACTGGGGGAAAAGCATAACGTTCTAACCCATACAATGCAGTTGGCATGAAGCTCTTTGATGAAAGTTCATAGCTCACTGTGCTTTATTAGGATTGTAACTTATGAACTGCAAGAAATAACAAGCATTTGCAATGCAATAGGTCTCCCATTTACGCATTTAAGCTATTGGCATTGTAAATGACAATACCTTTTATAAATAAAAGGCATTGTCATTTACAATGCCAATAGCTTAACTCGCGTAAATGCGAGATCTATTGCATTGCAAATGCATGTTTAAGTTTAAAACTGAGCATGGCGCCGCTTCAAGGACACCGCGCTCGGTTGATTTTTTTTTTAAACTTTAACACTGAGCACGGAGTCCTTGAAGCGGGCGCCGCGCTCAGTGTTAAAGTAAAAAAATAATAATAAAGAAACCGAGCGTGGTGTCCGTGAAGCGGGTGCCGCGCTCACCAATAACAAAAACAAAGCACAGTGTCCCTGAAACAGGCGCCGCGCTTAACATTGTAGTTAAAAATAAAAAATAAATGAAACTGAGCGCGGTGTCCCTAAAGCGGGCGCCGCGCTCAGCATGCAATTCATCCCAAAAGAAATAAAGTCTGAAAAATGCGGCCGCCATTGTCCTGTGTGTGCGCGCTGCAAATGCAGGAAGCAGTCGCTGTTGTCCCCATTAGTAAGTTACAAAACAAAATAGTGCTCACAGACTTAAAACGGAGACCGTATAACCAGCGAAGTAATAGGTCCAGTCGTCATGGGCGGTAACAAATGGCGACAAGGCGGTAACAAGGAGGGACTAACAAGCCTCATAATGAATTGGAAGCCAGCATTTACCAAGGACAATGACACCAGCCAATGACCAATATGGGCGGAGAGTGGGCGAGGCTTCCAAAGCATACTCTACTTCAGCATGCCTTGCAGAGCGAGCAGCGCATGCACACTGCCGCTAGGCTCGACCTAAAAATGGACAGGGTGGGTTGGGAAAAGCAATGAACTAGCTTGGGGGGGGGGGCGGAGAAAGCACCACGGAACAGGCGGGAGGGGCTGTGTTTGGGGAGGGAAGCAGCACATGAGGGAGAGAGCTAGACAACTCATGCACTCTCATGTGTGCTGATAGAAAAAGAAAACGTAGTTCCATAATTGGGAGCAGTAGAAAGGTACAAGTCATCTAATCAAAAGTATGGTAAAGAGGCTATGCTACGGCAGAGGGACAAACACACGAAGGGGAGGGACAAACACAAGTTGGGCAAGGAAAGGCACTGAATGAAAAGCAAGCAAATAAAAGTGACTACAAAGGCAATCAATGGTAAGCACTGGGTTGGGTCCAAGGCCACAGTACGTTTTTGGTGTGATCCACCAGCCAAACGTTTTCTGGTGGACAAGACCTGAAAACAAAGTTTATTTAAACCAAACGCCTTATAATTCAATAACTGTTTTGCACAAAAAGTAATTTTGCAAAAAAAATGTAACACTATTAATGTGGGACAGTTGAGGGCAAGACACTAATGGTTTGATCTCCAAGGGACTAATTAAGTAAAGCAAAAATGCACACTCTTATAGAGGAACAATTATTGTGTGTGCCAATACTCTATGTAAAGCCATATTTTTTCAAAATGATTTAAGCAGGACTTGGATAGAAAATATTTTATACGATTCCACTTTTTGAACTTTACTTAACATAAAAAGCAATCTTTCACAAAACAAAACGGCCAAAGGTTTGTGCGTCATAACATCATGCACTGAAAAGTTTATTCCTTTTTTAAGTATAAACTTTTTGTCCCCTCATATATAGTCTCTTTAAAACTCAATTCCCACATACTCTTAAATAATCTCCCAAATCAATGAAAGATTGTTTGCAGTCTTGCTTGGTCATCCAGCTCACAAACACCCACACCACAGTAAACATTCCATGATGGAAATCACTACAGATTGAAGAAAACAGCCTATGGGCAGTCAGTATATGCCACAATTATCACTTGCCATGCTTAATTGCTAAAATCAAGAATGCACTAAAAGCATGACTAGCACTTAAAAACAATAACTTAAATGAGAGGTAACCAAGACTTTAAAGATTAATTATCAGACGTCAGTTGAAGTGGGTAGTTGTAAATTTCATTCACTGAATCAGTACAGGATTTGCTACTCTTTTTTTTTTTTTTTTTAATCCATTAACACGTTCATACAAAGCAATAAACCCTATCAAACAATGGTTCATCCAGTCCAATTGATTACCTTTCCCGATCTGCACAAAAGGGTTCACAAATACAATGGCAAAACAATGGTGGTTAGCACTATACAAATGCAAAAAACATAACCAGCACACACTACACCTTGGGTGACAAGTTCTTGCATAGAGAACATAGATAACAACAGCCATTCACTCAGGTGTCGGGAAAGGTTTGGCAACAAAAAAGATTAAGGAAAAAATCCAAGTATAGGAGGGGGTAATGGACTGAAGTAGGAATATTTGCTATTACAGGGCTGAGATATGGAAAGCTACCTGGTAATCCATAATAAATTCATAAAGCAACCAGCAATAGAAGCAAATGGCACCATGCTTGTCCTTGCAAAATCTTGACATATACATCAATTATTTTGATGGTGTGTGTGTCTGACCCACCTGAGAAGCTTGGTGTAGGATATTTTATTGTAATCTTTTTTTTAAAGTTATTTGTTCATTTTGCATATTTGTTTTTATCTTTGCTGATGCATTTTGAAAATGGAATGTACTGAGTATTGATTTGTTAATTATGAGTTGTACTTTTATGGTTTCTTTTGTAGCCAAAACAAATGTTTTGATATGATATATAGAAGCAAATACAGTAAAAAATATATATATTTATAATTTTGAAGAAACAATCTTGCAAGGGAATGAAATTACCAGGTGCGTGAGAAGAAACATGGACACAAAAATCATGGTATCAGAAGCAAAATCAATGCACTAATGTCAACAAATCGTCTAAAATTCACTGAAATGTTTAAGGATTGTTCTCATAACAGGATCCGATGTCCCGCCAGACACCACAAACTCACATCTGCTTCTGTATGAACTACAAAATACGATCAAATTGAAATGTATGCATTGAGTCGTCTCTTGGACAGTAAACAGGACAAACATCCCAAATTTGTTTACACACGAGTTTTCGTTATTTGCATGACATGCTCATTTTGTGTTTTCTTTTAAACGTACATTTATCTGAACCTCTCTCTAAAGACGTTGAAAACAGGCCGTGAAAAAGAATCATTCATCAGCTATTGTCTGAGCAGGTCTTTGTTCGCACGGAGGGAAGGTGCATGTGAGAAAGGCGCCCCACCCTGCAGCTGGTTCCACACTCCGGCATGGTGACCCTGGCTGGATCCAGCGAGATAAAAAGAGCCCAGAGAAAAGAAACAGAACACCACAGTTTTGGTTTCATCTCTAAAGTAAACAATCCTTGGGCACAGTTTTCCAGGCAACTGAAACAAGCACGGAATCGAAACCTGTGGTGCGCGCGCACCACAGAGGAGCCGAACGCGGGAATCGAAACCAGTGGTGCGCGCGCACCACAGAGGAGCGGGGGGGCGAGGGAGCCTGTGGTCTGTGCCGCGCGCTGATGCGCGTCCTAGACACGGACGGGAATGGGCGGAGCAAAGGCGGGACATGCGCCCGCCTTTGCCCAATTGCGTGCCGTTTTTTAAAAAAAAAGCACGCTACAGCCAATGCCAGCCTGCGAAAGCAAAACCACACGCACGAGCGTGTGGTTAGCTTTCTGAAGCCCATACAAGAGGTCTTGCGCTGCGCGAGCAGGGCTGCGCACTGCAACGCTAGGCGCGTGACCTTAAAAGGATATCTGCGACAAAAGCAGTAACCCACTGAGCTATCCACATAAAATACAGTTCAGTGACTTGTGTGGGACATGTTCTTTACAGCAGGCGTATAAACCCTCTGCACTACATTATGATGAATCAGAACTGCCACCATACAAAACTCCATCTCTCTCCAGCAGAAACCTTAATCACCAGACTTATCTTGACATTTTTATTGTTGCTGGACTCACAAACACTGCAGAGGGTGCTTTTAAATCCCTTACTTCTAATCACGTCCCCCCCCCTCCCCCCTCCGGTCAATGTCAGGTGCACCGGTCGTACCGCCCTAGAGCCTGCCTTGTGTGCGCTCGCATACACACACACAGGCTCCACATTGCTCAACTGGCAGGTGTTTTGTTACCTTAAGTTCTAACCGCCATGCTTTTTCTATCTGAATTTGACTTAAGCCATATTCCTGTCTTTGCCAGTTATGAGTTATGTAAGTTGTGGCCAGTTTATGTAGGTAATATGAAAGCCAACAAGGTGGCTTCTTCTCATGAGTAGAGCTGAAAGTTCTGGAAATGGAAGGAAAAGTTTGTGAATTGAGCTCTATGTCCTTACTGCAATCTAAGATTGTCTGCAGACAAGCTCCTGGTTTTTCACTTTCATATATTTTGAAATCTATATCCTAAAGGAAAACCATTCTTAATTTGCTGATAGGGCTCGGAAGTCTTTACCTTTCAATCGGTATTCATTAGTGAAGACCATGGGACTTTCAAAGATTTATTTAGACCTACCATTTCTCCTAATTCTAACTGATCTTAGACATAGTACTTCCTTACTTCCTGGACTTGCAGGCCTACTAGCATCAATAGGCAAAGTTGTTTTTTAAAACTATCTGCAGAAACTGGCCGCAAATTACACGATGCGCTGCAACTTGAAATCACACAATGCCAGCCTAATGACCCAAGGCAGATCCAGATTTAAGAAGCGTGGAGATAAGCACCTGAAGGTGTAGGACCCCTGCCCCAAAGAGTAACCTGGACACCCATCTTAGGGACCTTCCTAGCATCATTCTGCCACAAAAACTTAAGGGAGAGCACTGTTCAAGGAAGCCTTCGATCACCTATCTGGCAGCAATGGGACTAGTTTGTCTTTGCCCTTACAGTACAATTAAGAAAGACCTGTCGACAATACACACAACCAGTAAAAAAAACACAATAAGTCATTATGGACGTGGTACCAGTGATTGTGACCACCCTAAACCCCAAAAATACCCTTACCACCCAAAATCCCATACCCACCCTAAACATTAAAAATACCCATGTCACCCAAAAACCCATACCCACCCTAAACGTTAAAAATACCTCTGCCACCCAGAAACCCACACCCTCCCTAAACCCTAAAAATATCCTTGCCACCCAAAAACCCACACCCATTCTTAACCCTAAAAATACCCTTGCCACCCAAAAACCCATACCCACCCTTAATCCTAAAATTACTCGTACCACCCAAAAACCCATACCCACCATAAACTCTAACATTGCCCTTACCACTTAAAAACCCATACCTACCCTAATCCCTAAAATAACTTGCCACCCAAAAACCCATACCCACCCTAAACCCGTAAAAATACCCTTGCCATCCTAGTTATACATATATATAATAAATAAATATATGTATATATATTTAAAACACACTTAGTTCTTACCTTTAATACTTACCAAAATACTTACATTTGGATGTATTTTTTTTTTACTACGAGTATGCCTTTACCATTCATGCCTTTACAATGATATTCGTTGCAAAGGCGCCCGTGGTAAAGGCATACACGTAAGTAAAAAAAAAATTGGGGAAAAACTTGCACTTTAAAGAGGTTGTCGTTGTAAAGGCACCTCGATGTTTCGCCTTCGTTAAAAGGCTGTTTCACCCTGGAAACATGTAATTGATTGGATTTAATATGCTAGCACATGTAAACACCAGCATTCACAAGTGCTGGTTAGAGAATTATGCCAGCCCTACTGTCTTTGTCAATGCTGGGGGAAAACATAGCAAAACAGGATTGCTTTCTAATTACACACCTCTTTTTGTGTAACATTGCTTTCTATATGGAATAGGAGACAACTCATTGAATGTGATTAGCAATGTGTTAATTGAGTGTACTTTTCAGATGTAAAATAGTTCCTGAGGCATTCCAGTGAAAGCACTTCCTAGAAGCGAAATGATACACCAAACAGCCAATAGCATGAGGCAAGAGAAAATAACACACTGGGCTAAGCCAAAGCCACACTTAATGTGTATTTTAAAGGATTGATAACAAATAAGCATTGCAGTGAGTTGCAAAATTAAGTCGGGCCTAACAACTGGTAACTGAACCTGTAACTGAGTACCTCTGCTCCTACTTAAACCCTAAAACCTTTGCCTCCGCCTCTACTCAGGTACCTCAAGCTCCACATATACAGTACAACCTCTTCACTACCTTTATGTTCATACTTTTATTGCTAACTGTACCCCAGTACCTATATCCTAGACCCAGTACCTTTTCACTTGTCACCTACCTCTACTTATTCCCTAGTACTACTACCCCTACTTAAGATCTGATATGCTTACCCTGTCTATACCCTTGTTCCTATAATGCATTCTATATCCTAGTACCTCTACGTCTGTATATGTCTTAGTATCTCTTATCCCTCTTCTCTTTATTACTCCTGTCTATTTTTATAATTTATTTTTTGCTTGTGCTAGATTTTTGTCCCATGTGTATTCTTTGTCAAGCATTTTTTCTTTGGTCAAATGTCCTCAAATTTTTAGAGTAAAAGGGGTTTTCACATTTTAAAGTGTCACTAGAATGGAGTTTTACCATTCAGATTTCGTTAGATTTGTGTTTTACATTTTCTCTTTAATGGGGGTCGAACCATACATGCAAGCTTTCAGAAAAACAATAACGAAACAGATCAAAGGCTCTTAATTCCAGGTGGAAGAAATGTAACTAAAAGATGCAAGTGTATTTCAAGCAGGAAGAATCTAAGTGAATAAAGCAATATGTACTGAAGCAGTTAGAAAATATAGGACCAATATGGGTTTATCAAAAAGGAGAATTGCCTAACTCTAGCAAACAGGGTTGAAGGAGTGGGAAATAAGGTTTACAAATGCATACATGGAGAGAGATGAATGAAAGAAGGAACTAGATTTGCTACGTCCGCAAGTTAGTGCCTGGGTTTCAAGATACTCCACTTTGGAAACGCCGAGCGGTGGTGGTCCCTCCAGGCTTCTGACCTGATATATTTGGAGACCCTTGCCGTAGCCAGTGGAGTTGATGTGATAAAGCATGCTCTGTAGAAAGTGACATTTCTTCTAAATTGGGTGCACCGTGGCCATTTGCGCCTGTGTGCAGGCACTGTCAGGGATCATGATAGAGCCCCTGATCATATTAAAGGGGGCGTCGTGAGTAGCCAGGGGGACCTCCTAATTCTTATTAAATCTCAATATGAACCATCATGTATAGACAATATATGCAGCTTTGAGCATCCTAATATAAAACGTATTTGGTACGGTTAAGAACATCAGACTTAAAACATAAAACATAGCATATAATAAGTATAAAAATTACAGCTGTCACTTGTTGCTTTTCACGGTTCTCAAGCCGGCGGATCCTATGCTTTTGCAATAAAACCATGATGAAGCCAACTGCACTATGGGAGGTGAAATGTACCCACCCACAACACATATCCAAACATGGAAACTGATGATGGTATTGTGGAAAGTACCTTTCAGTTTAAATCATCTTTGAGTTTCCTGTGAGGGGAAGTATAGAGGGTGACATGGAACACGAAGTGCAATAAACCGTGTCAATAAACCGTGTAAGTGCTTGCGTGGTTGTTGACTGTGTAGTGGTCGGAGGCTAGTGCACAAGATGTGAAATAACTGATGATGGATGGATGAATTAATGAGAATCAGTAATTATAAAGCACTACAGCTACTGAAACTTTCTTCCTGGTGCTAAAAGTAGGGCATGGATGGATCAAAAGAACAGAGGGACGAAATCGTGGGGTTTAAAGTGCAAAGAGCAATGTTTCCATCTTTTTGTGAAAGTATTTTTGATCAATGTGTTCCTAACACTTTTTTAAGGAAAAATGTATGTCCAATGAATTGCAGTGCTCGTGCAACTGGGCTTTACATGCACTAAAGGCGCATGGCCTGTTTCTTTTCTGAACTTCTATCCCATACAGATGACCTGAAATGTTCACTCACCCACACACATGCAAGCGCCTCTTCTAAGACTGCATGTATGTTCAGCCTGTGTCAGAATCTGATATAGAAATGCTATGGTGTTTTCAGCATTCCCTGCCCACAGTGATGATACTGCACCGGCCCCTCAATGTCATGCCTCCTGTCACTATGCACGCCTTTTTCCAATTACAGGATGTAGCTTGTGCACATTGATGACAGCCTCTCTAGGGCTTGAAACTTTCACCGATCCCATGTCGTAGAACTAATGTGCCTCAAACAGACCTTCAGAAACTTACCACAACATCCCTTGATCATGGACGTCAATTCACCAAAATGCAAGGGGTAGCAGAAGTGACATCACACGTCCTTCGACCTCCACTTTCACTCACACACACATACTTACACATGTACACTCTCTTACACATAAACACAATCTCACCCGCAAGCATGCACACAACATATATTTAAAAGCATTTTTTAATTACCTCCGCTGCCGTGGAAAGGCATATTCCAGCTTATTGTACTCTATTTTTATTACACTATTAGTGAATAATATATTTTATTTATTCATTACTAGTGTAATAATTTTTTTACAGAAAATGTGTTTCCCAGCTGCCCCTGTGTTTCTGGCACTGAATTTGCCACCTCTGAGGCCAGGGGTTTCAAAGGGGTGGCACCTAAATGACGTCCATGCCCTTGATACTCCATGCATTAGAAATGTTGGTAATACCCGCACATACCCAAACAAGAGCAATTGTCCTCATTTGTTAGGCTGAATGCCACTTGAAGTCTTTCCTTAGTAGGCCTCACACCAATCTGATACTTATGTTCTCAAATATTCTCCCTCACACATTTCAATTATGCAGAATTCCTGATAACTCTTTTCCAGTCCCGCTATACGATTTTGCAACATGGTGCCTATTTGATCTCCTGTTCACTTACATCTTTTGTCTTGTGTGCACATGCTGAAAAAATACATTTCTAACACATGTTTTTAGCACGCTCCTGAATCTGGCCTGTAGCAGTAAAGGGTACCTTAGGAATGTTATCCTTCCCAGGGCTCTCAGGCATTACTTTGTCTTTCACCCGCCTCCTGTTGGCTGCCACCTTGCAGTTTGGAGGTTTTCAGTGTGTTACACTTGATTTAGTAGATCAAGGACCCAATTTGTAGGTGGTTCCATTGCCAAGTGAACTACAGCAGTAGCATCTCAAAGCCCACAAATACTCTGGACTAAAAGAGACACTGGATACTGCAAAGAGAGGTATAAGGTGTAGCAGGGGCAGTGGCACAGGGGCCAAGTGGTGTGAGGGGCACACTACACCCCAGTTATAGCTGAGCTGCCTTTTAATGCCCAGATGTGACCCATTGCCCTTGCTTGCATTAGGGTCAATGGAACCTTACTATTATACCAATCCACTGCCCCAAAGCAAGCTTCGAGCACCTGTTACATGGACTGGAGAGATGCATGGTGGAGGGGGAGGTGAAAAGGGGAGAGTTTTATGTCTGGCATCCAAGGGTTGTAGCTACCTTGTGACAGCTGAGAATGTGTTATCTGTCATGGAAATTGATGCAGATCTCACAGGCACCATTGTGGGCAGGGTCTGCCTTGGGAAGCTGCAACGCTCCCCGTTTCGCTCTAGATAAATGCTATACATTCAATGTAACATCTGAAAAAAGAGTAATATGTTAAAGATTAACATAATGTAAGGGGTATATGTGGGCGAGAGACTTTTTAAGGTGACCATGTTCTCTTTAAGTGTGTTGCTTGCTTTGCTGTCGGGTTTTGATCAAGTGATTTCTGCCTTTGATTTCAAGAGTTCTGGCATGCACCGTGCTTGCTAGGGCTGGGCTTGCCAAGAAAGGGCACAGCAAAATCCAGTCAGGTTTTCATAATATCCACAATAAACATGAGGATAATTTACGTATAAAGAATTTATTTAAGGGGCTATTATTTGCCCAATTGTTAGGTCAGTTTGAAAATAGGTTGCTTATATATGCTTGTATAAGGGCGTAGTAAGGCCCACCTTAATCAGCTACTGACGTCTGAGTGTATGGAAGTTTCAGGAATAGTGTATATGTTATTGCAGAGGTGCCCACCGTAGGACCAAGAGAGTCAAATCCATGTTGGGTTTTCGGTATAGACACTGGACATGAAAGCTAATTCCATTTGGATTCATTGTCGATGTCTCTTATGTGAATATCCTGGAAATCAAGCATGGATCCGGTCTACTGGACCTACACTGAACACCCCTGTACTGAACTGCTACAATTGTGTGCCCACAATGAGAGGCATTGCTCCTGGTGGCCTTGTATGGAACAGATGGAACTTTGGTGATTTAGTTGTTTTCCCAACCAGAAATTATTTCCAGTCATCTCCAAAAATCTCCAAAGAGGTCTGTACCATGCCTTTAGTCTTCTCCTTTCGCTAGTTCTCTTCAATGCATTCCTGAATCCTATTAACGTGCTTAACAGCCATTATGTGTACTGCTGCTTGCCTGTTGACCACACCCACATTTTGTATCGGGATTCAGAAAGTTTTGGGTAGTATCTGCCCTGTTGGGGATCGTCTCTCTCATGCTCAACAGTAGCTGGACAGACACTGCATAAATAGGGACAAAGTGGGATCCTACTCTTGACTTAAGCGACACTTAGATGCTCCTTTTTTATTTGTTTTCATGCCAAGGGTAGTCTGCAGCACCTTCCAGTCATGTCTTCATCTCTTAGTTGCTCCTCACCTTGCTAATCAACATGATCAACAAAGTGTTTTTTCATCTGTCACCTTGTAGGGGCCTTCCTTTATTATTGACTCGTCACTGAACCACCCTGGATCTTACTATCACACCCCCGACTGCTGGAGTCGCTTTTACTGAAGACCGCCGACAAAAACAATGAATACACTACAAAGAAATTAAAACTTTTCCACTACATAAATTGTTCTGACCTGATCTGATCACATCTCGCCTTCACTAGTTACCTGTCAATCAAAGTGTCCAATTGAAAACTCCCTCCCTGGCCCACAAGTGCTTGCGTAACCCTTCTAATCTGTTCATTCCATGCTGTCCAGCCAGATATCTAGAGCTGGCCTCCCCATGCTGCCTGTGATACCTTTGCTATACAAACACTGGGGGAGACGGTCCTTTTGAAGTCTTGCCTTTGTTGCCTCGCCTTAAATCAAGCGTCATAAATCCTGCAAACACCTGAAGACTTGTCTTTCTTCAAGCATTGGGACTTCAATTAACATTAATGTATTTTTTGTTTCGCCTCACTCCTTTCAATCGCTTGCTCAAAGAGTGCTTTGAAGCATCCTGTTTGCACAGTGCTTTGCTATATTAAGAAAATAGATATTAACAATAAAGGCTGCAGCACCAGAAGCGGTAGTGCCTCTACCTCGCCCCCTGCTGGCATTGTAGAAGAAGGCAGGATTGGTGATCCTAAAAGATGATCAGAGGGAAACTAAACACATAAAGACATGTGCAGATCAAGGAAAGATGCGCCAAGTACTTAATTTGTAATAAAATGAGTGCTGGTGGCGAAAGCTCTGCTCCGGCGGTGCTATTAAAAATCAGCGTGCCGAATACCAAGGTTGCATAGTCTTGAATTTACTTCAGGCCTCTTTAATCCACTACCACACACTGCTCATTCGTGGAGGTCCCTACGTTCTCCCTTTGTGCTGGTTTTACCATCTTTCCTTTCCCCCCTTCTTTACCGTTTTTATTTCCCCTCTCGTGCTCGCAGTCAATATGCCCCTCCCAAAAAATGAGTGCCGGTGGACCCCACCGGCAACCACGGACTCAAATTAAGCACTGGATGCACCTTCAGTTCACAATGGAGACACTAACATATTTAACAGAACCAGAAAAAGTGAGACTGTCCATTACCGACTCCTTCAGCTGCTTTTGGGGTTGGGCTGCTAGCCGCACTTTGTTACCTGAATGTCTTTAATACAAGCCAGGCTCCGTGCTATTGTGAATGTCACTTTGCTGTGGCAATTTACAGTTGTATTACTTAGCATCCTGTAATTCTGTTATACCAGACACTGTTGTAATGACTGGTTGCTTCTTATAGTAATTAGTGTGTAATGAGAGAGTGCCACTCTGAGTGTGTCATTTCGAGATGGCTTGAGGTGCAGATGAAAGCAATGAGTTTGGTCATTATGATGAAGCATGTGAAAGTCACAGTGTATTCTGCTGTCTCTTCCCGTCCCCACTGACAGGCATTTGTTTGCATTTCTGTTAATGTTTTTTTGACCTGGTAAATGCTGTCTTAATGTTTAAATTCCATTTCAAGTACATACAAGCAGTGGCCCGTGCAGGTAGCGTGGTGGGGCCAATTGGGGGGGGGGGGGGGATTTTGACAGACGATGCGAGGGAAAATTATTTATTTAATTCCCCCTCGTCATCTTCCGTCGAAATCCACCCCTACCCGGCCCCACCGCTCTTACCTGCGCGGGCCGCGGCTGGTACATACTGAACAATGTCATACTCGTCCTGAAGTAGAGAGCTGCCGACATGAGTACATGTTTAGGTCTGCCTTAGAGACAACTTTTGTTTCGCCAGCCTCGTGGTTTTTTAGAAAAATCATACATATGTATACACAAACATTATCTTTAGGTCATCCATTTGTCGCTTCGAGTGTTATTCACAGTTTGCTTCGGCCCACCACACCACACCATACAGCATGCTGCAATGCATCATCCCACTTCAGCCATACACTCTTCACTGTGACTGACAGCATTATGCTCATGCCTACAAAGTAGTGTAAATCAGTGGCCCAGTGTGTTTTCATGTATGATTTAATTTCATGTTTTTTATTTTGGCAATGGATAGTTTTTACGTATTTTTGGCAAACATGCACACTATCTTTAGATGGCGGCATGTCTACTTGTTATTTTATTCACTTATGAACTTTTAACCCCTATTTACATATGTTTGCATTTTTTAAATAAAATATCGTTTTGATTAGGCAAGAGCTATTGGCTTTACGAATCCTTGTTGAAGATAGTAAGCAGACTTTATGATACTTGTTGGCATGCAGTAGTGTAGTGTGAGCTGCCATGTGCATTACAAACGTACAATTATTGCTGTTTCAACATTTATAATGCCTGCTATAGTCTTTCCTTCTTACCTCATTATCTGTGTGTTTACATATGGTCTGCGTCTTTCTCATCTCATTTTTTTCTACAGTCTTTCCTTTTTTCTCTATCTTTTTCTTCCAACCTTCTCCCACTTCTAATGTTTCTCATGTTGCCTCTTTTCTCCTTCTTTCAATGTAGTTTTTTTCTACATCCTTCACTATGTGTAATCCTCATTCGGTCTGCCTTAGTAGGATGCCTGTACTCCCAACTCACCCACATTCTCACTGTCTCAATGTCCCTTCCATCTCCTCCTTCTCAGCGTCTCAACCAATGTCTCTTCCTTCACTCCATTTAATTCATTCATTCTTCTATACCTTCTAAGACAGGGTCACACCTCGCCCCTCTCCTACTTTCTCAGTCTAGCGCTCTCCCTTCTCTCAGTCTCTCAAACACTTCATTCTCTCTCTCGTTTTACTCTTCCAATGCTTCTCATACCTATGCTCAGTGAATCAGTATTTACTGTCTGAGTTCTAGATGTCTTGGCCTCTGTTTACTCTCTCCATTCAAAGCTAATGGAACCCAAACCTCTCTTCCTCAAGTTAGTATCTCGACCAGGCCCCTCCTCCACCCTGTCTTGTTACCTGAGCCACTCTTTCCTCACAGTTTTAAGTGTTGTTACATCTCTCACTGCTTTTCATTCTCCTCTCTCCTCTTCTCTGTCTCTAAGCCTCTCTTTCCTCTCCCCCTTCTCAGAGTCTCAACTCCTCATGCCTCCACTTCTCCTCGGTACTTGTACCAATCTCCCACATTTAAATGCCTAGTCTTGTTTTTGTCACTCCTATCATAATTTCAGTGTATTTATTTCGTGCCACTTTCCCACAGTCCCAATCTCTTGCCTCTTGTCAATCTTTCAGCCTCTCTTCTCCCCCCTTCTCCTTCTACTATCTTGGTGTCTCAAAATCTACTCTCTCTATCTCTCTCGCTCTCTCTCTCTCTCTCTCTCTCTCACACACACTCTCTCTCTCTCTGCTTTTCTCTCTGCCTAGCTATTTCTCTCATACCAGTGTCCCAATCAGTCAAAATTGCTTTATTCGGCACATACATTGCCATAAAAGACACATAAAAAATAAACAATACAAAAGAGAAGCCAATGAATGTCATGTCTAAAAAGTACATAAGAGTCAATTAGTCACATAACGATAGCCCTCACCCCAAAAGACCCCCAAGTTGATACACCGATAGACCACAGACGGTCAGGCGGTCAATACCTCCTCTAAGGGGGTTATATATCTCCTTAACCCTCCATCGTTCTCCTTGATCTCAAAGCAGCTTTTAAAACGGTACATACCTCTCAACAGACTTCTCAAGAATTTAACAGAAGATAAAACAATGAGTCCCGAAGCCTAAAATTTTTAAGATCAGTTTAAAAAAAGATTTGAACTATAAACTAAAAAAGGTGCAAAAAAACATAAAGTGCATCAGGGATTGTTCTGAGTGACCGTCATAAGGACAGTCAGTCCCTGCAGATACCACCCGTGTTTCTGACCCAGTAAACTCAGAAGCCGCACCACAGAGCCAGTCCTAAATCGAAAAAGAAGAGACTTTTCCCACATTTTTATGGTCTTCTTGTTCATCTCACTTGTAAGTCTCTGGGAATGATAAAGGTCTATTTGGTTTTCAATTGATCTGATTTCGCAATTGTATCTGGTGATTCAAACAAGGTTGATAAATTTAAGACGCCACACATTTTACGTACATTATCTAACCATGGAATGACAAGTCCATTATCCAAGTGCAAGCAATGAAGTGTCTCAGTCAATCTTCACACTCCTTCTAGCCAATAAGCCTTCCTGCTCCTCTATCACCTTCACATGTCAGCACTTCCGGGTGTGCACATGATGATGGATGATTTACTATTCTGAAGGCAGCGCCACAGTGAGTGTGATGCAAGACTCTCTGTCCCTTTCAATTTCTGTAACACGTACAAGCCTGTACGGAAATATTCCACTTTCCCAAACCTTGTGTTGCAATTTGGGCCAGGTGTTTCTCAACAGTGAACTGAGTTCTCTTTATTGTGTATATTTTCATGCTCAATTGCAAGTTACATGTTTTCTTTGTGTGTTAAAGTTTACATTTAGCTTAGTAAAAAGGGAACTTGATTTAAGTTGTGAACTACCCCAAACCACAGAGGTTTCCTCAATTCTGAAGTGGCTAGGTTACAAAACTTTTGTTCTATCAGTCTGAAAATGGGAACTAAATTTGAACTAAAACATTAGCACAGTTTTCTCATCAAAGGCCATGTCTTTTGTAGTTTTTCTATATATGAGCAAGAGCTTGTCTTTAAAAAAGATATAACTTTCCACTATTGATAAACATATTAACATATTACGTATCGAGTGGATCCATTTTGGTTTCTGACTTCACATCATTCAGTCCTATTGGCAGTCAGGTGGTGGTGAGGGAGCAAATGGGTACCCCAAAATTGAGACACTCCAAATATTTCCTAAATTGAATTTCCCGCATTTACTGGATCAGAGACGGTGTTGAACCTCAATTTCTAGAGGCAATGTTTGCCGCTTTAAGGCACCTCCCAAATCATCAAACTCAAGAAAAATATTCATTATTTAATTGGCCCCACTCAATAATTGAGTTCTAGATCAATGAAAACTTAAAGGTTTTTATTACAGAATTAAACAATAAACAGTACAGAGTCAATGGGCGAAGGTTTCCAAACGCAGAGATATACAGACTATGTGAAAACCAGAAAATATTCTAAGTGTCTCAATGGGCAGCAAAATCAGAAAAGAATCGGACAGCATACCTAGTAGAATAGGAAATTCTTCTTGCTCACCCACAAAACTGAGGGTTTTATACACAATTCTTACACAGGAAATAAGAATTTCTTTAGATTCATTCTAGTGTGAGTGAATGTATCATTTCTTCAGCAGATCAGAGCACATGAAAAATAAACGTCATGTTACCTTACCACCTAAGCACTAACCTATTACATGAATAATTATTCAGCACCCTCTATGCTAATATCATCCTGAGATAGAACAAGATACATTAACAATAATGTGTTGATCTCTGTAAACATGCCAAAGACATGAGAACTTGTTACAAGTTACTGCGGAAATGGAGAAAGTTCATCTTGAGTAGATTAATAATAACAGTGGGAATATCCCAAAACATTTCAGCTTGATTGTGTGTTGCTGAGTTTGTGGGGAGAGGATATGTGCAAGGGAGGAAGCATAGGGAGAGAGTCAGAGATTACTTCCATTTTGGTTAAGATGGTGTTTTACACTGAGTGTGGCCTAATTAGCATGCACTAGAAAAACATACTTCTACACTTCATAGAAAATTTCTTTCAAAAGTAATTACACTATATCAGTCTGTACATGTGAAATCAAGCCTAAAATTTAATTTTCTCATTGTTAATAGTGCACCAAAATATATAAATCCACAGAAACTGGAGGGAGATGTGGGCATACAGTGCCAATCTACGTGGTGCAAGGCCACACACACATGCTGGACCGGATTTGGGCAGCTCCCACTTCTCCTTCCCCCTTGGATCATATTGGCGTGATTGAGGCAAAAAGGGAGTTAACATGCAATCAGACAATTTAACATTTGTGCAACCAATTTATCTACACAAGGAAGACTGGGAATCGGAGGATAAAGTTTAGTAGATTTATTACAAATTAGCAATTAGTCCAGAATGTATGCAAGGCGTGATAATATCAATGAGGTACAGAATTACAATAGGTAAATTCAGATTTCGAAATAAGTTCAGTCTTTGAAGTAGAAGGCATGAAACAAAAGCAATCACAAAGATACAGATGGTCACAAACAAAATGTGGTGCTCCTTATGGAAACTCTGATTCTTCTCATTAAGAATGAATACACTTTAAAGTCATCAAATTAAAGTCCAAATAGAGTTTAGGACAGTAAAGTTCTCTACTCTGAGCTCTAAATTAGGATAGGGACAGTACAAAGCATAAGTCTCTAAAGAGTCAGGAGCAGTGGCGTAGCTAGGGGGGGGACCGCCCCAGGCGGCACGAGTTTTGGGGCGGCAGCCGGCCCCCCTTCCCCCCGCTCTTACCTGCGGCCGTTGCGGCCGCAAGAATCGGCGCGACCGCTATCAACCCCGAGGGCGGCAAACGCAGGGGCCGCCACGGGCAGCCTAAGGTTTAGCTACGCCCCTGGTCAGGAGCATGAAGGAAAGGAGACAGCATTGCGGAAACTTCTGTAGAAGTATTCCAAAATGAGAACAAGTGTTAGCATAAAGCCACACTCAGAAAGAAATTGGGAAGCAGAGCGGTCTGTACCTCTCTAAGTCCAAAGGGAATGTGCTCTACAGTAAACTGTATGAACACCAGGATATAAGAAAAATGTGAGATTCAGATGGTGTGATCTCAATCACACCACCATTATCCAATAAGAGAACAGTGCTCATGTGCTTTGCAACATAGCTCATAATTACCAACGTCTCAGCTAGGACAACCGTTCTTAGCCTTGAACAACTTGCTACTCCTGGTCCAGTCTGCACACAAGGCTCACTTGTAACATATCAGACCATCACGTTCTTGCCAAGATTTCTTTCCCAGCCTTGCTATCACTAATACATTGTCCTTCTAACTCTTGCTAATCCACGAGAAGGCACCTACAAGGAAAAACGTTATTGCAAGCAAAATGAGAAAACACCAGCTTCACGTTAAAAGAAATGCAGGCTTAAGTTAAGCTAATGGTAAAATGAACACTAAATGAGCATGTTTAAATGTGGCTATAAGTGCACTCACAACTACTAATAAATGAAATCTTTATTAATAAATCAGGATTATACACGGTAAACTTTCAGTAACTTTCATGTTATTCAAAATATGCAAGTGTAAAGTGAACAAGAACTACATGTTATACTCTTAAACATTTGTGCACTTTTATGAATGAAACTCTCTTTTCTACCTGAAATATGTTTCTAGTGTGAGGATGGTTCCTAATGGGGACTGAATGTTACGTTTCTCATTAAAATGTTAAAACACACTGTTTATAAGTTATCAAGTACATGTAAATAACTCACTTCTGTGACGTGTAGGGGAGAAGCCAAAATGATGCTGCTCCAGTCCCCCCCTCTAATGGTGAATCTACGGATCACATCAAGATCTCTTATCAGATAGACCAGTTACAATTTCATGGGTTTCATAAATTTTTGTCTGGACTCCTCCAGACATTTAATGTCATCATAATATCCCCTCTGTCTGTCTTCTAGTTCTGTAGCTGATCTCTTGCTCTTCACCCCCTCTTTTCCTTTGATCTTTTGTATCCCTTATAGATTGCAAACAGGAATATTCCATAAAGAGCAATTATCACTAGAGGTCTCAAGATGCTACCTACAATTCCACTTCCTGAATTTCCAAACCATCTGCCTACAGCAGTACATCCATTCCCTATTGCTTCCCATGCACCTGTTGCTTCTAAGCCCTTTAGATCTTTCTTCAGGCCAGTAATGTCCATAATATACGTCTTCAAGTCCTTACATTTGTCAGGAATGCAGGTGCAGCACTGCTGGACCTTTAACATCCTGCAGACTCCACCCTCCTTTACAAGAGGAACGTCTAACACAAGTCTGGTCTGCAAAACCATTGATCTTATCACTACCATCTTAGTATCTACAACTAAAAATGCTCCAGCTGTATTAGTAGACAGCTTGTCAACCAAATTGAACAATTTTCTAATCTTATGAGAATTCAGCATCACTCCTACAGATTAAATAATTGCACCGAAGATGTCTCCAACAATTTTACTAGCACTGGCACCTCTTTTGGATCTGGTATGCTCTCCTACTGAATCATCAAGATGTCCCACATGATAGATCTTGGGGGAAACTTTTCCCATATAGCATGTACTATACCATCTCCTTAGTAACCTATAATAAGCATTTTTCCCACAGATGTAGTAAACTCCAGGAATAATGGGATCCTCTCCATCTAAATAGAATCCCCAGTTTTCACATTGTAGTGTCTTGCATATTTTATGAGGAACCCATTTGGCTCCGATCAGATTTTATAGAGTTGTGACGTCAGTGTCAGAGCAGAACGTAATGAAAGCTTGTGTTAGAATGTTGAGTTCGCAGTTACACACAGCTGAATAAAGACATGTATTACAAAGCTCCGTGTGTGGCGCATTCATTAGCGGATACCCAGGTTGGGGAGGACGCTACAACTGGCGACAAGATAGGGGATAAGTAACCCGAAGAACGATTGTGTTCTCCCAGAGAGTTTGCCATGGTCCAATCATACTGCTCGTGCATGCCACGTGTGTCGCTGTAGAAGTACAGAATCAACGCTTAATGCATGTGGAGTCAAAGCATAGCTCCAGCCACTGTGAAGCAGTCGAAGACAACTAAAGCGTTGCAAAGAATGTACACGTAGATGGTCGAGAACCTGCTAGTCAGGCCATACATGAAGGTACCGCGCTGCCTCGCAAGATAAAGTTGCACATTATACCTAGTGTTAACGCTGAAGGTGGATTCAACCAGGTTTATGAAGTAAAGCTGCTAATAATCATAACATTGTAAACAGAAGCGCGACCTGGCAGAGATCAACTAGATGTCAGAAAATGCAAATTGACATTTAGAAGACAATAAATAAGCGACTTACCGAATCCTTTTAAAGAGAGTCATTGTATTACAGCACTTAGTGAAGTGGCTCAGGGAGAAGTGCCTGGGGTTGTGTTCACTAAGCTGTCCATACCTGAAGTGGCCAGCCACCAAAACTGCAGAGCGGGGCGCAGAACAACTTCACAGGTCTTCGAAGAATAAAGAGCCAAGAGCGCCTTTCGAAATAGTGAAATTTCTCAGATGGCTGCAAAGAAAGTCACATTTTCTGCCATCATTAAAGATGAGTTGGAGGTCAGCACATTGCAAAGTCTCACCGATGAATTACCTACACCAAGTCCCAATAATCCACCAGCTGTGTCATTAAGTTCCATAATGGTATACAACCCTGCTGCGTTCCTGAAACCACCATCACCTTTTGATACTACAAAAGGCAAAATATTGGCGATTGATGGACTGTGTGGATAGAGACATTTGAAGATTCATTGATCCACTTGAAGAGACTAATAACAAAACGATTAGCAAGTATCTCAAAAATCTTGCTGGTGTGAAAGAAGTCATAAAGAAAATGCTGCGAACAGATGAAGAAATCAGAGATTAGATTAAAGATTACGTTTAATCTAATCTTCGTTAGATTAAAGAAACGTTGAATCTCAGGTTCAATCCAGTATCAAATGTTGATTACGAAAGATACATTTTCAGTCAAGAATACCAAAACGTTGGTGAAACCATTGATAAATTTGTGGAGAGACTCAATACACTCATCAAACACTGCAAATTCAATTAATTTAATGATGAAGAAGCATTTTAGAATTATTTATGGATGCTTGTCAGATTCATTCAGACCACGAGAAAAGTTCAGTCTGGACCGAGTGTTAATGGCTGCCAGAGCTGAAGAGTGTGCTGAAAGACAAGCTGCTGACATGGAGGCCGAAGGTGCCCTGAGTGAATGCGTCATGAGTATAAACAGTAAACCCAAGCAAAAGACTGAAGGACACAAAGTGATGTCTACACGTAAAAAGAAGTCATGTTATAGATGTGGGTTTTCGTTTCCATACAAAGGTAAATGTCCCACTCTTGGACAGATATGTAATGGCTGTGGGAAAGAGAACCATTCTGTGATGGTTTGCAAAGCGAAGGAAAAAGTGTGTCACAGCACGAAAATAAAATGGCCGCCAGGACCTTCCAGAATCAATGTTCGACGCACACCCACAAGGCCAAGCAGCAACATCAATTGAGCTAAATTCACACTGAACGAGGAGTTGGCCTAACAGCTAGGGCGGTCGACCTCGAATCTGGGGAACTGGGTTCGAGTCTCTGCAATGACGCTGAACATCCTGTGATTCTGGGCAAATCACTTAATCTCCCCGTGCCTAACAAAAATGAATGTGTCCTCATGTAATGCAACTGGTAACTATGTAAAGCGCTCTGATACCCGATTCGGGTCAAGTTCGCGCTATATAAAACTCTGTAAAATAAAAAAAATAAAAAAATAAAAAATCTAAATCATCATCAAATAGTTCTTCCACCTCAATATCAAGTGAAAGTGAGGATGATGTTTGCACCATGTCGATACTCACCTCAGAGAAACGTGCACATGCCGGGCTGGTGGCATGTGAGAAAAAGTGTCAGTCAAAGAAAAGTTGACATACGAAAGCACCAAAGTCATACAAACACTGTCCAAAGTATATACATCGGCTGCATCAATGCCCATAAAAAGTCATGGTTCCTTTGTAGCAACAAGGAAACACAAGAAAACGAAGGTGCAAGTACCCATACATGTGCTTCAAGGGATAGCGTTTAGTGCCTGTCTGCTCAGTTTCAGTACAGCGGCTGATATGGGACTGATTTCTGTGAATTACAACATGAATGCTCATTCCGAAAACGTAAGTCCATTCCCTTCGTTGTTTCATAGTTTAGGAAAACTTAAGACTATGAAACTAAAATTGCATATTAATGAAGCTATCCGTCCTGTTGCTCAGACACATAGAAAAATGCTTTTCATTTACACGAAGCTGTTGAAAAAGAACTTGAATCATTGCTTAAGCATGACATTATTAAGAGTTCAACTGGTCCAACGTCATGGTTTCTCCCATAGTGGTCGTGCCCAAAAAGGTTAAGGAATGAGATGTACGCATATGCTTTGACATGCGTCAAGTAAACAAGGCAATTGAGTGAGAGCGACATCCAGGTCCACATATTGCTGACATGGTAATTCAATTAAATGGTCTTCTCGCCTTAATTTAAATAAAGGTTATCATCAGTTTTAACTCGAAGAAGATTGCAGGTACATTACTTCCTTTTCTAAACATGTTGGTCAGTTTTGATACAACAGACTCTGTTTTAGTGTGCCATCGTCTGCAGACCTTTTCCAAGACTTAATTTGACGTATCATACAGCCTGTTGTGAATGCATTCAATTATAGCAATGACATATTGATTTTCAGAGCTACACAGAAAGAGCATGATAAAGCTCTCACAAAAGTATGTCATTTACTTGCTGAAGCAGGTTTGACTTTGAATGCAGACAAGTGTGAGTTCCACAAGACAAAGCTAAAGTTCTTTGGCTATATTTTTTCAGATTGGGTTATGACATCTGATCTTGTAAAAGTAAAATCCTTGTCAAATGCTGATTTCCCCCTCAAGATGTTTCAATCTTACATTAATTTCTTGGCATGGCCAGTTACTGTTCAAGATACATACAAGACTTTGCTACTATAAGTGCTCCATTACGAGAGTTATCGAAGAAAAATGTTTCATTCAAGTTGTCGCGAGAATGTGAGAGAGGTTTCAAGAAAATCAAACAAGCAATTGAAAATGCTACTGAAATGGCCTACTTTAATCCAAAGCTTCACACAGAAGTTGTTGTTGACACTAGCCCAGTTAGGTTAGGCGCTATCCTTGCACAGTGCAACGGACAACCAAATGCTCGAAGGCATATTGTAGCCTGTGCCAGCAGACGTTTGTCTCAGACAGAACATGCTAACTCACAACCTCAGAAAGAAAGTCTAGCCGTGGTATGGGCTTGTGAACATTTCCATGTATTTTTTTTATGGAAAGCCTTTTATGCTGCTAACTGATCCTCAAATGTTGCTGACTATCTTTGGTAATCCAAAAGCCTCCTCTCATTGAATGATGGGGACTACGATTACAAGAGTACGACTATATTATTGTGCATCGTCTGGGGAAAGATCAAAACCCTGCTGACTACTTTTCCAGAGTGTCTATACCAGGTCAAGGTACTCCATCCAAGACGGCTGAAGCCTGCATCAATTTCATTGTAAAATCAAATACACCAGCTGCTATATCGTTAGTCCAGGCCATCACTGCCACAAGCCATGATAGTGACCTGCTGAAATTGAAAGACATAATTATACATCAGTCATGGAACCGACACACTCGACCTCTCACCAATGATGGTGAATATCAAAAATACAAAAACGTTAAAGATGAACTGTCCATAACTCACGAAGGAGTTATATCGCGAGGGTCGAAAATTCTGATTCCGAAGAGTCTATAACAGAAAATAATTGAAGTATCTCATGAAGGACATCGTGGTATTGTCGCCACCAAAAGAGCTCTCCGAGACTGAGTGTGGTTTCCATATCTAGATGAGAGGGTGGAAAAGAGCTCACGGTCTGTCATCTATGGAACTGCCTTTCTACAATTTCCATTCAACATGTCAGAACTCCCAAAGCATGCATGGGAGAGAATAGCCATTGATTTCTTTGGTCCACCTGACAATGGACATCATCTTATGGAAATTGTGGATGAGTATTCACTTTTTCCAATAATAGATGATCTCTCATCCACAACTCACAGGCGAGTAATTGAGAGATTATGTGACATCTTTGTGACATGGGGTGTTTCAGTCATTTTGGAGTCTGATAATGACCCGCCTTTCACTAGTCGAGAATTCAAGGATTTCCTAGAGCCTCTGAATATAAAACATCAGAAGATTTCACCTCTGTTGCCCCAGGCCAATGAACTTGTTGAGCGTTTTATGACTAGGCTAAAGAAAGCTGCAGAGGGTGCAACTCTTGAAAGGCTCAGTTTGAAAACTGTATTGAATCCTACCCTACGAACTTATCATTCAGCACCTCACTCGACCACAGGTGAGAGTTCTTCCACTTTGATGTTCAGGAGAGCAATGACAACCAAGTTACCTCAATGGGCCAACAAACGAGAAAGAAGTGAGAACATAATTTGAACTACAGACTTGGTTAATGAGCAAAAAATTAAAGCAGACAAGAGGCGACATGCAAAGAACATTATGTTTAAGCAAGGAGATCTAGTGAATGCTTGACAAATGCAAAGAAGGAAATCCAAGGCGCCATATGGTGCTGAACCTTTCCACATGGTATCTACCAAGGGACACATGGTAACTGCTCAGCGTCCTGGAAAGTCTATTACTAGAGACTCTTCTCACTTTCGGCATTTGATTCATCGATCTTCTGGTGAAGGAAAGACTCAACCTGAAAGCTCAGTGACTGCTGTTACCTTTTCACCATTTTAGAAGATCTCTGACACTGAGGCTATAAGTGCACTCACTACTACTAATAAATGCAATCTTTATTTATAAACCAGGATTAAACACGTTATACTTCCAGTAACATTCATGTTATTCAAAATATGCAAATATAAAGTGAACAAAAACTACAGGTTATACTCTTAAAACATTAGTGCACATGTTTATGAATGAATCTCTCTTTTCTACCAGAAATACATTTCTAGTGTGAGGATGGTTTCTAATGGGGATTACATGTTACGTTTCTTATTAAAATGATAAAACACTCAGTTTATTGGTTGTCAACTACACGTAAGTAATGCACTTCTGTGACATGTAGGAGAGGAGCCAAAATTATGCTGCTTCACACACACACACACTCACTCACTCTCACACATGCTAAGTATGCTATTTGGGAGTAACTCTTGCATGCGCTGTGTGCACGTGTATGTGAGTTTGCACGCATATGTATGCACTTGTGTGCATTGCTCTTCTGCACATCTGCCAGACTTGAACCTCATATCAGGCTTCTAATCTCCTCCTCCCTCCATCCAAGGCTGGTGGTACTCCACCTCACATGTACCTGTTTGCAAGCTTTCACTGGTTACATAGACCAGAATCATTACTCATTGAATTTAAATGTCCACATAAACCTGAAAAAAATCTAATTCATTTTCTGATTTTTTTCTATATTTACTTTCATTGTTAATCCTCCCACCCCCCACTCGCTTTAAATTGCAAATATCTTTCATATGCATCTTTTGTTCTGGTTTTAGATTCCGGGTTTTAGCATGCTTTAATTATTTCTTCATTGTAATATTTCCGTATCTCCCTGACATTTTTTTGCAATTTCCAGATATACAACGTTAACACTGTGTGACTGTTACACATTTCGAAGCATCTTTGAATACAACACCAAAACAACTCCAGCTTGTCGTCGGGAAATAAGTGTTTCACATTGAGCAACCTCATTTGCTTTTCGTGCGAATGGCTTCTACAGGATTCATTGAACAATCCGTAGACATTGATTTCCCAGCAGTGTCTTCTGCCTGATTGATTCTGAAATCTATGTTGTCTGCTTAGTCTCTGGGTTTGTTTGCCAGTAGACATGCATCAATTCTAAAGCTTGGACTTGGATGGAAGCCACTGATAACACGTTTCAGTGTATCTGTACTTCCAAGACTTTAAATTACACATAACTGGCTTCTCTTGGTATTAAATTACACATAACTGGCTTCTCTTGGTATTTTTAAAGAAGATTTGTCTTCCACCTGGAAACTATTCCTTCTCTGCTAGACAGTGTTTCATGTTTTTGTCAACTAAGCGGCAGGAATTGAGCATGGTACAACAACTGAAATTTAGATGTTCTAGACTGTTAATGTAGATCACCTTGAAAAACATTTTGCAAAACAGAATATGGCACGACAAATAATGCCCGGGTGGCCCACTTCACTTGTCAAGCTCCCTAGAGCTGTTGGTGCTGGCGTCTCTGACTGCTGCATCACCCTTTCCTCATTTCTGTTGATTTTCCAAGTGGTCGCTGTAGGTTGAGGTTGATAAAGATGAGCCAGGTGCATATTGGCGCGGATCCTAGAGAACCAAGGAGGGAGGTAGGGGTGGAAGCAGGTCAGAAAGGGTTTCAGGCCATAGCCCCTCAAACAGGGCCGTCTTAACAGCATTATAGGCCACCGGGCAAAGCAGTGCACTGGGCCCTGCCTGCACAACCACTCACAGGAATAAAAATGTTTATCGGAAAATTAGTGTTAAATTCTGGTCTGCATAGGGCCCCTATGCTTATGGGGCCCCCGGGCAACTGCCCAGCATGCCCATGCGTTAATACGGCACTGCCCTCAAAGACTTAACAGGGCCAAAGGGGTCACCAAGGCACTAGCCCTGAGACTGATTTACCCTTTGACTGGATGCTTTGCCAGGATGCTTGGCCAAAAGAATGATACCCATATGGTAATACCTATACAGGGATTTGCCTGATGTGTCTATAGATTAAATTACCTTGCTCGTAAATATGAGGCCAGCATTATGCAGCATATGAATGGGTAAATTATTAGACTGGGGAAAAGGGGTGGTGCAATTAAATAATTTGTACGTAAAGGCACAATGTATCAAAAATGAATTTAAATTTCATTATAAAACACCTTTTTTTTCAACTAATTTATTAATGCTCCAATCCTATAGACATCAAATGCTCACACAGGGGCACACATGCACAACGGCGCTCTCCTTTCATGCCAGGTACTAGCTTCCGCAGGACCAGTGCAATTTTGGCTGCATTGGCGTGGCCAAGGGGCTATAAGAGGAATTGTAGGAAGGAGATGTGCAATTAAATGATTCTCAAAAACAAGCCCAAAATACCACAAAGATGGACTAAAATATACTTTTCAACGTTTTTTCTTTTTCAAACTTTATTTCAATATTTTCAAAAATAGTAACAGCAAGTACAAAAACTTACAGCACAGTTCCCCAAATCCTACACAGACACGTGCCTCCCCAATCCTTCCCCTTCCCCCGTTGGGTTCCCAGCAGATTGTCCTACTGAATAGCAGTAACTGAGGAACCGAGAGGCCGACAGCCTGCTGATCTTGTGAGCTAGTAATCGAGACAGTATCATACCCTTCCTCCGCGACCGAAGCCATTAATTCTTGTAACATTCCAGCCCACTCCCCACCTTAATATCCGTCCGTACCTCACGCATCCTGTGTTCCTCTGCCAGAGCCCACTCTCCCATGTCTCTACTCCTCTGCTCATATGTAGGCTCCCTATGTGACATCCATTTAATGGCCATTCTACGATTGGCTAGCACAAGACCCAGCAGCGCAGATTTATACTTTTAAACTTAACATTGAATGTAGGTCATTACTTAGTTCAGGCTAAGTAATGACTTAGCCTGAAGAGACAACCAAGCTGACCTGCAGTCTATTTATTACCTTCTCCCAGTGGTGAATGGCATGTCCCAAGAGGGGTGGGGCAGGTGGGACATAAAAATAAAACTTTTAATTAAAAGCACTTACCTGCGAGCTCGACATCCTCCTCGATGGTCTTCACTCTTCGAGGCCGGCAGGATCCAAACTCCCAAGCCTATCCTGGCTCTGCTGTCACCAGCATGAGAGCAGCGCCAGGATTGGTGGGAGCGGCCTCCATCAACGCTCAGAAGAGCACTGGAGGCTTTTGCTTTCTCTAACCCAGCTGTCTTAAGACAACTGGGTTAGAGAGGTTTAAAGTACGCATGTGTAGCTGGCTGTCGCAAGATGGCCGGCCAAAAAGACATGCGCACTTTAAACTGAAAATGCCCTGCTCTCTCTGCTGCAGCAGCAGCTCTGCCCCCGTCCTGACTGGACTATTTTTCGTCTCTTGGGGCATTTCAGTGGGGCGACGCTCCTCTGCTCAAACGAAAGAACCACCCCTGCCTTCTCTCAGACCAATGTGGTTATGGCTGTATTGGGATCTGAAGGGGGTGCATAATGCACTGTAAGAGGGGGAGTATAGACAGGAGGAAGAAGAGTGCAATTGGAATGCATGAAAGGGTGGTGTGCAATGAAATGGTTTGCAGTCACACAATCAAAGTATCACAAAGACATATTAAGATTTACTTCAAAACTTGAAATCAAACACTACTTATTACCTCTTACCCAGCTGTTGCTCTCCTCTGGCCCAATGTAGTTACGGTGTATTGGCAGGCCCACAGCGCACAGATAGGAGATTATGGGAAAGGAGGCAATGCTGGATAGAGGAGGACCCCGGGAAGAATTGGTGAAAAACACATTTGTAGCAGTTCTAGCAAAGGACCCTCCTTTTGCCAAAGATTCAGTAACAATTCACTTATATTGTTGGAATTTGCCCCTTAATCAAATTTGCCCAAACTGCATCAACGTCTGTCAGAGTAGAGTCAATGTCTCTGTTGCTCTAATTGCCTCTGCCTGCAACAGCATCTTTCGTGGACATAAAAAGCGAGTTAAAAATGTTTGTTTTCTACATAGTCTAAACTTGACCCAAGGGTATTAGAGCGCTTTACACGAGCACCAGATTCCAAAACACAAGGCTAAATTTTTTTTTTTTGTAGGCAAGGGAAGATTAAGTGATTTTGCACCCAATTACATTGCCCTGATGCTAAGATTTGAACCCTGGTCAATTACAGGCTGTTGCGCTTATGCCAGGATGTGAACCTTGGTCCCCAGTTCCAGAGTTGTCAATTCTGGCTGTTAGGCCACATCTCCAACCATGTTTAATACATCAGGCACTGTCAAATAGGGGCATTGTGATTGTTTTTTGGTTGCAATATATGTTACACTGGCAAACTGCCAACCTTCTGCAAGAAAACTGGACGACATGAAAAGGAAGACATTGACACATGTATAGCTCTTACATATTTCAACAAACCAACTGCGCAAAAAAACTTCTTGTTTTCTGCATGATTATTAGGGCCTTCAGGTATAAAACTGAAAGGACTCCTGTTTTTCTGTGTTTTAGGTTTACTTTAACACCTTCACCCAAAGCACTGAGTAATTATTTTAGAAAGGAAAGAAAGCAGTGGGCTTCCAGCCAATAAAATTACAATTGCTCAAATTGGACCCCACCCCCCTTCTCTGAAGGAAGAAATGACCCAGGCCCCTGAAGTTGTTGAAAGGAGCTGCTCAAAATAACGCCATCAGTAAAGCAAACATTGTCAAAGCCAACAAGTCTCGTCTATAAGAGCTATTGGCTTTGCCAATGTTTTAGACATGCTGTACAGCATCGTGGCTGCTGTGCATCATGGCTATAAAAAGGAAAAAAACAAAAAGGCGTGATAAAATGGCAGCTGTATCGTTTTGTAAGCCTATGCATGCATTTGGCAAGCATGCATGCACCTTGAAAAGGACACAGTTATTTTTTTTTATTTACCGACCCGAGATGGATCAGTTAATTTAAAAAATGTAGTGCAAAATCATGCTTTTAATACGTAGTGCATCTTTTTAAACACGTAATCAGATGAGCGGGTTGGGGACGAGGGAGGGTTAAGCAACACAGCAGATGAGAGGTGAGAAACAACATGAGGGAGAGAGCACTGGCAAAAGAGAACAACATGGAACCCTGGAGGGAGGAGCACATGGTAGAGAGAGCAACATGGGTGTGGGCGGGTTGGTGCTGAAGCACATGGGTGAGAGGGAGCAACATCGAGGGCTGAAGGACAAAAGTTAATGAGGGAGAGAGCTGGAAAACATGCGCACTCTCATGGAATGCTTAAAAAAAATAGAAAAAGTCGTTCCCTAAAAGCAGGCCGTAGTGTTTTAGAAACCTGCCTATTAAAGAAATAGTAAAGAGGCTGTGCTCCATAGGTGGACAAACACAAGATCCTCAGGCTGAAACAGGAAAAGACATCCAATAGAAAGCAAGCAAATAAGAGTGACAGTAAAGCCAACCAATGGTTCGCAATATGTAGGCCTCAAGCCCCTGTATGTTCTTGGGAAGCCCACAATATGTATTTTGCAACCAGACAACTTGCATTTTCTGGTTGGCTCCACCTAAAAAGGAGACGTTGGAAAATACCTGTCAATCCACCCATGCCGGTCAGGTAGTTGCAATCACTGCAGCATTTTATGGCACAACCAAGTTATAGCGAAGATATCGCAGGGGTGACAAAAGCCCAACAGTGGAGATGTAGACCCACCCGCAGCAGTAACAGGATTCGCACCATATACAGTTTTGACAGCCACTGATCACTACATGCCATGTTCCCTCAGAGCAAAATGGAATATGAAACATTGGTAGAAGAGGCAATGCAAGCGTACAACACTCCAGTAGCTACATAATCCTCATAGTATTGCAACAAAAGAATTCAGAGAAAGATTCCTGTAATATTCTTGTAAACGTTTCTTGGAAAAGTGTAGGATACCATTGGAATGCCATATGGGTTAGGTCCACATTCCAGGATTCTTTGTCTCTTCCATCCAGGTACAATGTGGTTTGATTTTAAAATATAATTTATGTTTTTACATTTTTTTTACTTCCCTACAAGGATAATTGGCTTAATATTCTCTTATCTAGTAGACAATATCATCAGGCACCTTCAATCCCTTTTACTATATTAACCCAACAATATATATATATATTTTTTTAGATGAAGAAACCCTTTAACTTATTGTTTTTACTTTGAATGTATTAAGTTGTTATGTGACAATATCTTGGTGGAAATATCAACCTGTCGATATATTTCATCCAACATATGCCACTCTTCATTCCACCCCACTTAAACCATCATCATTAAGAATCTTCTATACAGGCTCAGTTAGTGCGACAGCTTCCTTGAACGGCTTTGTCTGTGTTAGAAATGGGGGTCTCTAGTTGGCAATGGTTTGCACCTTGTCCAAGTAGGGACCCTTCCTTCTAGTCAGGATAAGGGAGTTACACTCTTAAAATAACCCCTGCTCACTCCCTTGGTAGCTTGGCACGAGCAGTCAGGCTTATCTTAGAGGCAGTGTGTAAAGCATTTGCCCATAACCAACAGTAATACAGTGTAAGCACTACAAAAGGACACCACACCAGTTTAGAAAAATATCCAATATTTGTATATACTTAAGACAAGACCAAAAATGATACAAAATCCACAATGCAGTACTTAGAAATCTTCAGTTATCAAAATAACCTTGAAAAACAGTTCCTTGAAGTCGATAGCTCTGTCTGGGGCTATCACAGCGTGGTGAACAACAAATCCAAACAGTTCTGGCTGATCGCGGCATCACGGGCCAGCTACGCTGTCGGGAAGACCCGCAAAACAGTACCTATAGAAATGCAGGGCGTCGGCGACCTCTCAATGAGCTCCGAAAGCATGGCGTCCAAAGGTGATGGTTCTGGAGGTCGGTGCAGGAGTCATCAGGCCCTTGAAGTCACATGCGTTGCAGATCGAACTCCTTGCGGTTGAAGTCAGGAGCGCTGGCGTCAGCGGGCGTCGGGTGCTGCGGTGTGAAGTGCAGCGGTGCGGCGTGCGATGCCCTCAGGTCGCGGTGCAAGCAGCGGCTTGATGGCGGCATCAGATGGCGTCGTCGGTGAGACCAGGGTCGCGGTGCGAAGTGATGCGGTGCACGTCGCGGTGCTGGCAGGTCACGGTGCAAGCAGCGGCGTCGTTGTTGCTGAAACGCTGTCGTCGGCTGACGAACTGGAGTGGATGGCGCCGGTGTCGGTAGGCCAAGGCTGCGGTGCGGGATGAGGGCAGTGCATCGTGTAACTTTACGAGCGGTGCCCTCGAACCACGGTTCAAGCAGCGGCGTCGATGTCTGCATGAAGCGTCGTCGTCGGGGATAACAAGGCGGTGTCGTGAAGCGAGGCGGTGTGGAGTGCGGTGCCCACAGGTCGCGGTGCGAGCAGCGGCTCGGGGGCGGTGTCAGATGTTGTCGGTGAGACCAGGGTCTGGGTGCGGCATTGTGGCGGTGCCCTCTGCAATGCCTTCAGGACACGGAGTCGGCAGCGTCGTCGTAGACGGCGTCGGGTTGCTTTTTCTTCTGTTGCAGCACAAAACACACAGTCCCCAGTGCTGAGGGCAGAAGAACTTGAAGTCTTTGCTGTTCCTGAGACTTCTTGAACAGGGGGCAAGCTCTACCTCAAGCCCTTGGAGAAACTCAAAGAAAGAAGTTGTAGAAAGTTCAGCCCAGTCCTTTCACTGCCCAAGACAGAAGCAGCCACTGCAGGCCAACACAGCAAAGCACTCAGCAAAGTGGTAGTTCCTCCTCACAGCTTCTCCAGTTCTTCTTTTTGGCAGTCTTCTTGGTCCAAAAGAGTTCTAAAGTTCAGGGGTTTGGGCCCCACGTTTTATAGCCCAAAATCCTTTGTCCTCTCAGGCAGAGAGTGTCTGTGCCCAGCCAGAACCAGTTCTGTCCTCTCTGGTGTAGCTTCCTGGCAGGAGGTGGAGACGGCATTGTCAGAGGCAGACCAGGCCCATTCAGGTGAAAGGAAATCTCCTCCCCCTACTCTGAATGCAGCCCAAGTCTATTCAGCCCTTTCCTGACAAACCTAGACTTTCTGGAGCCACTGCTCCTCCCCAACCCCAGTCATCCAAAACCCAGACACTCAATCCATAAACCCAGCAGAGGCCTACTGGATGGCTGAGTAAGAAAATACCTACTTTCTAAAAGTGGTATTTTCAAACACAGAATGTAAAAATCACCTTCACTAAAAGATGCATCTTTAGATTCTGAGTTCAGGCATACTAAACTTTATTTTTCTACCTTGTTCCTAGGGCAAGTTATGTTTATAACATGTTATAAAGAAACTCTCCATTCTGTCCTATGGGAACAGGTAGCCTTGCAATAGTAAAAAACGAAATTGGCAGTAATTCAGTATCAGGACATACCACACACACCAGGGCATGTCCTACCTTTCTCATACACTGCACCCTGCCCACAGGGGTACCTTGGGCCTACCTTAGGGGTGACTGACATGTAAGAAAAGGGAAGGTTAGGGCCTGGCAAGTGGGTGGCACAATCCAGTGCTACAGCCCACTAGCAGCATTTGATTTACAGGCCCTGGCACACTCAGTGCACTTTACTAGGGACTGACAAGTAAATCAAACATGCCAATCATGGAAACACCAATCCATAATACAATTTACAACAGGAGCACTTGCACTTTAACACTGATCAGCAGTGAGAAAGTGCGCAGAGGCACTAAACCAGCAAAAACAGGGTCAAAACCGGGAGGTCAGAAAGCAAAAACTCAGGGGAAACACACCAAAAGATGCCAAGTCTAACAGTCTGTAATACCATTATTAGCTGGTGAACATGGTGCAGTGAAGCATAATCGGCTAGAGGTGCACTCTAGCCAAATACACTTCTCCTCTTTCTGAGTGATCCTCGTAGAGAACAGATTGGAGACTCTAAAAGGGGAGCAGCTTATTTGTCTAGAGTGCATCTCTGACTAATGATGCTCCAAAGCACCAAAATAATGAGCTAATATTGGTATTATGGACGGGAACAGGGTGCTTGCTTTCTGTCGTACTAAAATGATGCTGTAGTGTAAAATCTCTTGGAATTTTCCTTTTTGGGATGGAATTGCTTTACAGGTCAATGTACATAATACAGACTTTGAAATTGAATGTTTGAGCCTGAAAGCTTTTGAAATACCTTCCCTCCTGCAAATCTAAGTTCTAAAGGTTCTAAAGGTTCTGAAACTGTTTGCATGCCAAAAGAGAATATGTGACACAATAGCACTGACAAACCAAAGGCAGAGCCAGAGGCAATGACTCTGGACGTTAACAGCAAGCAACGAGAGACAGAACTCACCAGAATATGGTGGTCCATTTCTGTCGCTTAATTTTGTTTCTCTCAAGGTTGTCTGTGTGTGTTCTTATGGATCAGCGCTATGATGTGTCCTTTGTCTTAGGAAAGGCCACAGTTTGTAAGCATGTAAGTGTTGATGTTTTTTGCCAGAATGTCTATCCTCTAGAGTTCTTGAATTATTGCTAACAGTGTTGTAGTTTTCTGTAACAGTGCAGCCAATGGTGTTGGTGGCCAGTGGTTTCAAAATTTGGCTGCAGTACAAACAAAATATTGTGGCACAAAGAACAAAGTTGTTGACAATTGTACTTGCTTGAAAATAAAGTGTTTATACAGACAGATCCTCAGTGCTGGTTGCTCATTTTTCTTTTAATATGCAAATACAGACAGGGGGCCTGATTTAGATCTTGGCGGAGAGGTTACTCTGTCACAACGGTGACGGATATCCCGTCCGCCGAAATATAAATCCCATTATATCCTATGGGATTTATATTTCGGCGGACGAGATATCCTTCGCTGTTGTGACGGAGTAACCTGTCCGCCAAGATCTAAATTAGGCCCAGAGTTCTTCCACTCTTTATGACTCATGAGTGGGTTATGACGGCACAATGCTGTGGTGGCTGGATATCAAATATTACCTATTCAATTGTCATTCAGAGAATCTAAAACGATTGACAGGTAGGTTAAAAGCAGAATTATCGCTGTTGTGCGAGAGATTTTATATTGTGAAATTCTGCTTTTTTCTAGGTGAGTGCAAAGTCGTGGCGGTTTTGCTTAGTTCTGTCTGTCTGCGTTCGCCATATGTCCTGGGCTACACTAACTGACCTGCTTTTACCGCCCTGTTCCAAAAGCTTTGTCTGATAAGACGGGGCATCAGGGAATCATTTTGAGATATAATTGAAGATCTGATATTATTAGGGCAGACTCAATAAAAATGCAGATCATAGCATCTGAGGATTAGTCCATATATTGATTAGGTTTTGTTTTGTTTTAAGCCTGGCAATAATTTAACAGAACCATCCAAATACACAGCACGCCTACAGGCTTCGAAATCATAGATATGAATACATTATTTCACCTGCAAGATTGACATGTATGAGAACACATAACTGACGGAGGTTACTTTTCTGTGATCCTTGCAAGAAATTAAACCAGGCCTACCACACATTTTTCACGGGCAAGCTGGATGTAAAATTGTGCTGCTCATCATGTACCCAGTTGCTGTTTAAAAAATGCAGCTGCATTATAAACCCCGACCAACAGCGGCTAAATCCACATTTATATATTCCAAACTGTCACCCGCTGGCGCGCAGATGATTGTTTCGGAGGCTCTGACTCCATAACAGATGGAAGCTGAGGAAGGGAATGCTGCAACATTTTTCTTTTTGGGTCACGTGGTGTTCGGTGACCTTTCCGTGGCACATTATGTGGAAAGAAAATATTTATATTCATTTAAGTTCTCCTCAGCGAAGCAATAGCCTCATTACGCCGTTTGATCAATCCCTCCAGCCCGGGCTGCTGCATGCTGCCGTTCCCGCCGCTTGATGGAGTGCGCGAGGAGCCGCTAATGGCGGCGGCGCTCATCAGCGCAGGGTTCACGCGCTGGTCAGCGACAAATAATTCAGCGCTCTGCCCAAGTTCGTTTGCGGGCGGAATTCGCTTCTTGCCCCGAGCCTGCATCCTGGCTGGGGCTGCCTGTTTGATTAGAAGGGAGGCATATTTGCTTCTTAGCAACTGCGTTTGCACAACACACAACTCTGCAGTGCGGGCAGCAAAGCGTTTCCTTTTGTGGCCACGGGACAACACTTCACTGTCGAGTGACAAAGAGCGATCGGCTATGCGGTGCCAGCGCCCACTTTTATGTTTAGGTTTTAAAAACAAGTTTTTTTTATACTAGTTTAGAATAATGAAATAAGTTATCACTGCATGGGGCTTGCCATATATTGTAGTTTACAAATTTCGCACAGCACGTATGTAATGTTTAGGGGCTGCCTTGTGCTCTGCGCACACAATTACATTATTTTATACTGCTTCTAATGTTAACGTACCATTGCGTTTGTTTCATTATTTTATGCCTCATTCTGCTTAGCTTCGAGGCCCTGCCTGACAGCCCCCTATGTTTTTTGTTGTGGCTAAGCCAAATCACTTTGCTTTTTCAAATAACCTAAATACAGTGTTAGGTAGGTATAAATATTAGCTATGTATACCTTTGTTAGGCTAAACTTCATTTTGGCAGGTCGTTTTTAGTTTTCATATTCCTGCATTAATAGCGTGCTTGCATACCGCACAGGTCTCTTTGGGCAGAGTTGAACTGATGGGAGGGTGCATGGTCCAAACATCTGCCATGCAACTTTTTACTGTTTTTTAAATATAAAAAAACGTTTGAGTTAGGATCTGTCTAATTGTTACTTAAAATGTGAAACTATGAAAATTGTATTGTGCGTTAGGGTTTCTCGTTAATAACAATGTTCACTGTGTATTTCATTATTTTGCAATAATGCACAATTTTGTATCTTCACAATAAAAAACATTTTAAAAGGAATAAACAAAATGGGCGCTGAGGGTATTGTGTCAGCAGCAGGGAATGATGGTGTGCCTGGTGCTTTGGAAAAACACAAAAGACCACAGAACATGTCCATGGAGTCTGACCCATGCAATTTCCCACAGCAGCAGGAAATGAGGGTACGGATGAGAAATGTGTCCTCCAGCAAAGACGAAGGTATTTATAGCCCCCAGTTCAGAGCCAGAGTGAGAAGCAGCACTTTCAGGAGATGGCCTCCTTTTATGGTGTTTGCCAGACAGGACAGGAAAAGGCAAATGTATATTTTATCGTTTTAGGGCCTCTACAGCCAGTCTGCCTGGTGTTTTGGTAGGAGGATCAACAGAGAGAGACAGCAGACAGAAAGTGCTAAATGGACCAGAGAGCAGCACGCGCTCATGACGTTGTCAATGAATTCCACCTAGAGAAGCAACATTATACGTGGGCACTTTTAAGAGTCATCGAGAAAGCTGCGCCTTCCGACATCCTGGAAGCACAATTATTTAATGTTGTCTTCGTGGAGAGAGGCCATTTGTGGCTCAGCTAAGTAGTCTTTTCATTAAATGAAGGGTGCAATAAAATGTAATCACAGAGTGATCATCAGAGCACAAATCCTCCATGCAGGCACACGATCACTATCATAGTTGAATTTTGTGTTTCTCTTTTTCAATTGTGTATTATTTTCTAAATATCCGTTGGTCAATTGGTGCTGGACCATTTATGTGTTCACATCTTAATTTGTATACCTCTATTTTGAAATTGTATTTATTAATTTTGTATCTCCCAGACAATACTCAAGTGGGTGTCCGAGTGCTTTATATAAGAAATGTTTTATATAAACAGTAAAGTTCTAACGGGATATAAATACTAGGCAGAATTTACAACGGCCATTTTTTTCTCATTTTGTGTTTTTAAAGTAATCAATTTTTATGTAGTTGACAGCCATGAAACGTAATTTTTAGTCTCGCATTTTCAACTTTCAGTTCTACTTATGTGGCCACTCTTGTCAATTCATGATCAACGTCTGATAATCTAAACTTTTCTCACTCTAGTTTTGGCATTTCCAACTAGTTTTTATTTTTTGCTATGTTTTTTTAATTTTGGGGTACCATTGTTCATTCTTCAGCTCTTCCAAATACATTGTACAAATTTGATTATGGAAGATATTTTGGGCCTGTTTCAGAAAGTATCTTGAACGTTTAGGTTTGACCATGGCTTTTAGGGCATGCAAAAAGTGGGGGATCTCTTAAAGGGGCACACCCTACGTAAATAAGGGCATGGCATAAACACGTAAACAGCATCTCTGTAATTCCCAAACAGTGCCACGCGACCGGTATTTTGGTTCCTCGCTAAGCTTTCTGCTATTGATTGCATCCAGACTTACAGTTAAAACCAACCAGAACTCTTGGCTTTGTCAATGGTTGTTAGCTGTTTAAGATAAATGAATAACAAAAATGATTTTGTTGTAAATAGTATTGAAAACGTTTTAATTCTGAAATTTACTGAGACTGTGAATTAAACCCTACTGAGGCCTGTGGAAGGGGTAATGGTCTTCAGAGTGTCTCAGTCACTCCTGTTATGTTCACTGTGTATTAGACATTGTACTTCATTTTTTCTCTCCACATCTCATCCATCTGAACATCTTACACCCTATTTATTTCCTCTTCCATACCCTCTTTTCACTCTCCTCTGAATGTACTTCCTCGCATCTCCTTCACTTCACTATCCCCCAAACACTCAATGCACCCAATCACCTGTATGCACTGAATTTTTTTTTACTTTCGTCTTGTCAATATTTTGACAACTGTGTACATCATTCTTACACATTTTCACAGAATCGGATTGCAATTGGAATACATGACCACTGTTCATGTATTCTGAACACCTTTCTGACCCACTGACAGGCACTGTGAGAAACTTGCGGTGCCAACCCTCCACTTCAGAACTCTCAGTTGACTGAGTTCAAAGTATGCACTGTACAATAGTAATATGCTACATAAAAAAAAAAAAAACACAACATCCTGGAAATAGCAAACACTCTTAGGAAATTCAAGGTTAAGACACGTGAAATATAAACAGGAACTAAATTGCTGGCATGGATTACTTTAACATTGTTTACATTATTTGTTCAGAAAGCAGTCAGTGTACAAGTAAAGTTAAGGGCATGAATTTAGGGCTCAAGAAGGAGCCATTTCAATGCCAATTTTTAATGACTTCCAGGTCTGAAACCTGGAGGGACCCGGCCTACTTTATGCCCTAGGTTTGACTTACTCATGAATTTCAAGGAGTAAAACGTTTGCTTATAGAAACGGAGACTGGTGCCAGCGCAGAAATCTCTGTAGAATTTCCACAGATTATGTCACCTTAAAACTTGCTTAGAGAACCTGGAAGTTACGCACGTTTGGCAGGTGATGACTCTTTGCCACCATTTTCCAATGGAGCATTATATCACAAAGACATCAATAAATTCATTTGAAGTTCAGTCAATAAAGAGAAGGTTGGTGAAGTTTTACAAATGTATTTTCTCATTCTTAGTAGATTAGTCGATATTTTTATTCTTTATTCCGATTAGTGGCAAATCAATTAAAAAAATGATTAGAAATAGGTTGGTTAGAACAAGCATAGAAAATTAATCAGCGTGTTCCATTTAAAGTATAGTCCCTGTTCTAATCTAAAGAACCTATCCTAACCTACCAAGAACCCATAAAGAAATCTTTCTGGACAAGAGCAAGTAAATAATGGAGCAGTTCAGAATAAGAGAAGGAAGAACAAACTCTCCATAAATGGTTGTTCTGGAGACTGAGCCAAGTTCTCCGGCCAATTGCAGTAGCAACTGTCTAAAAGGATGAGAAGGAAAGAATCACAGCAGTAGCTATGATCAGCATAAAACAGGAAAATTCTCCTCACAAAGTGTAAGGCAAGGAAAAGAAAATCACCGTAAGCAGTAGCTTATGGCAAGTTGGGCTAATATAGCAGAGTGCCAAGGGGCATGGAATGGGTCGGGAAGAGAGTGTGTCTCTAGCTAGGAACATGTACTATATAGAAAGCAGCAAAAAATGTTGCAAAAACAGGTGCATTTCATCACCGTCGCCCAATGGTAAGAAGTCTTCCCATGGTCCATCGTCTTCGCCCTCAATTCCAACGGTAAATGTCCATGCCAGCCTGAAGTCAGTTAGAAATGGCTACAACGTATTACAAGAAGTTACATCTATGAAGGTTCTCATGAGAACCTTTTGCAAGCTTACTCTGTTGGCTGTCTGCTTTCTCACCGTATAACAATGAGCTGATCTATGAAATGAAACATTCAAATTCTGGTAGGTCCTGATTAGATCACGAAATGTAGGCTGCAGCAAGCATTTTCTTTTCATTAATATACTTGTTTATTATGCATATGTGGCAAAGAAAACAATCTACCTACAGTGAAGTCATATGATGTGAGGAAAGAATGAATACATTTTCTCAAAACACAGCACATTTCACAAAAAGTCAAGCCCTAGAGTTTAATTATTACGTAAATCACTATTTTATTAAAAGCATTTTTCTTAAAGGAAAAGTGTTGATGTTTAGAGACGAAAAATGCATTTATAAAAAATTAGAAACCGTGAGCTTTTATTTAGGGGAATTGGATTTACTTGAACAGAATGAAAAGCTAATATTTGTTTGCCCAATGTCTATATTTCCAGAAACCAGCAAGCTATTGTTTGGGCCCAAATTATATTGGATTCTGGTATGATCAGGAACCTACTTGGAGGGTGAGGATGGAAAAGTGAAAGAAGGTAGAAGTGAAGAAAGTTGCTGTAATGCATTTTAAAAAATGATAAATGATAGACCATGTCAAATGTAATAATCAGATTTTTTAACTACCTGTAAAACCTATAATTGTTTGCCTATTTGTTGGCAAAGTGTGCTGAAAATGCCATCTTTTGCCATCACTTTTTCAAAGTTGTCTGGGTGATGGTCACGGTTCCTTGGTACACCATGAAAATAATATTTTGTGAGTGTCACTTCTGAACATATAGCTTTCTAACCAATTTGTTTGTGTGTGCCATAAAATTCACCATTTGACCCTACTGTTTCAAAACTTTCAGTTGGGAGATCCAGCAAACACTTTGAAGGCAATGGGTCTGGATCTCACCCTATGAATCTGGGCAATGGCAGGTTTTTAAGCACCACTTCTTTCAAAGATCACCAGCCACCACTGTCCATTATGTAGAATTGGGACGTGCACACCAATTACCGTGCACATTCTGTGAGGTGTGTTCAGTCTTTTTCATCTGGGTATTTTCTATACAGACAAAGGAACAAAGGAAGTCTTTAGGCAGAATGTACTTCAACCAGAGAGCAGGCGGGGTAGAAAGGGTCCCATAGACCCTCCACACTTCCTTGTGTATCTCAAGTCCTGCAGTCACAAATTTCAGTCCACTACTGGGGGTCCCGGAGTCCCTCCCAAAGGCAAACCAGTGTTCCCTGGTGCAAACCCACCATAGCAGCTAGGGGCATTCAGCCTGACTCTGAAACAGGAAACCCCATCACTTAGCCTCTGAACGGAACCGTGGGAACCCCACATGGATTGTGAATCTTCCTTTGGGGGTGCCTTCACCCCTTGAAAGACTGGGCCAATGGACACCATATTGCCATTCTCTTAGACTGGAAGGTTGGTGTGTGATGGAGCAAGTAACTTGTAGCAAGATGGAGTTTGCAATATGAAAAAAAGGCTGCCCACCCATCTTCTACACTGACAGGAAAGGTCAGCAGTGGCAGAAAAACAGGTTTATCAGTGAACCTGGCCTACTGACTGATGGTGAGGCAGACGTTGGGGCAAGCTAGCGGTGTGATAGCAAGCTGCAGCAAGTAGACATGGTTTCTCGGCTGGTAGGATGGCTTGTAGTTATGAACTTGGGTAAGCACCACGGCAAGGGCTCATTAACCTTCACTATACTTACTGGAAATTGTCAACCGGCAGTAAACAGTGGTGACTCAAAGTTTTAAATTTATCAAAAATAGTCCACCTAGCCATATCAAATTGGATTTTCACTTCTGTCTAGAGTTTAAAAAGGTGGATGACGGATGTCAAATTTATCTGGAAAAGTCCTCAGCTCTTGTTGCTCTCCTTACCCAAAAAGCTCCCCAATTTGCAGTAGGAATAGGGTTGAGTTTGCTTACAGTTTTTAGGCGGCTCCTGTTGGCAGGTTGGGTGATCAGTGACCTTGCAGGTACTGGTTATATAGGCTAGATGGAGAGCATACAAGGCCTTCAAACTGGAGGTGTGTGTAGTGGCAGATGCAGGAACAGATGCGACCTAGCAGGCTGAAAGAAGCCTGTCCATTCCTGAATACCCTTTCTCAGTGCAGCAGAGAGGAAGGAAACTGCAGCACAAGGTCTTTCCTTTCACATGCTGCATTCAGAAAGCCCTCACAGTCCTGTCAGAAGGCTCCTTCATTCCATCTCCTTCTCGGTGTTACTATCAAATCTGCCCAGCCAGTCTCTTACATAAAGAGAAGCTCTATCTAGTACAAATTGTATTACTATTAAAGAATGCACACACCATCCCTGGTTGGTAATGAATAAGTTAACCAATTTCTCATTACAATGTTAACTATTTGTGGTTGTGTGTCTGTCCTCTTTCGGCGTTATTGCAGTTCTCCTGTTGCACATCATTGCATTCCTAAGGCTAGCTTTGGGTCAGCTAATCTTCAGACAGGAATTATAATGGAGCAATTGCCAAGGAACATGTCCTTGTTAACTGCAGTCCCCCTCCCCAAGCACAAGTAAAATCCCCTTATCTCCTTCTCCATGATGGACTGTCCTGGGAGTGTTCTCACATCCTTATTGCGTTATATATAAAATTGTTTCCAGAATACTGACTACCAACATATCATCAAGCCATGTACACGTCTAAGTCAGACTTTCAATTCCTAACTCCACATTCCAAATGTACGTAGTCTGAATATATATTAATCTATATCTATATATATTCACTGAAAAAACCAAAGGTTACAGGGACGTTATAGTTAGGCTCAGATTTCACTCGTACAAAACCATTGAAATTCAGCACGTACCGTTACCTGAGCTAGCTATAACTTACGCCCCAGCAATGCACTGCCTATGACCTCACATATTGCATCACTCATGACATGGTCAGTGACATCACATTTAACCCCTTCACAAGAGCACCTGGATCTCTCCCAGTGCTACTCCTGGTGGCTCACAGATGCTTTTGCCGTAGCCTCTTCCTTACCAGACAGGCACGGTCATATGCACTAGTGCTCCTGTTGTTGGGAATGCCCAGGGGAAGGAAGTGGATGGGACTGTCTGAGCACGTCGGCTGGTACGAGGTGGGCATTCACAGGGTGGGCGATCTCTACAGAGACGGCATACTCATGACCTACGAAAATTTGATGCAGGAGGAGGGTGTCCCGCCGGGTCTGTTTCTCAGCCACACCTCCTGGGTCAATACAATGTGACGTAGTTGGGGGGACATCACGGAGGAACCATACACACATCTCATGCTGCAGTACCTACATGTCATGGGTGCGGGAGGTCACCTTACGAGGTGGTTCGCTGCGGCTCTTCGCAGGCAGGCAGCAACAGATCTAACCCGCTTGCGTAATCGCTGGGAAGCAGACTCGGAATGAGTATACACACCCTGGGAGTGGGATATGATATTAGCAAGCCCCACATTGGTTCCTCGGAATGCAAGGTTCCGCCTCATCCAATACTACATACTGCATAGAGCATATCTATCCCCAGATACAATCAATAGATACTTCCACTTACAAGATGCATGCTGCCCACGTTGTAACTTCCAGGATGCTGACATACTGCACATGCTATGGTCGTGCCTGGCACTGCAACCATACTAGGAAGGAGTGATAAGACATCTATCCACATGCACTGAGCGGACGCTCCCCAACACCTGGGAGGCCTTTATACTAGGGGGATTGGCCAGAGACAAAAAACACAGGGTCACCACTAGGTGTTTGTATCTTGGCTTAGTGGTGGCTAAACGCCTCATCACGAAGCGCGGGAAAGCCAGCGATCCCCCGCCACTGCAAGCCTGGTCTTACTCTATGCTCAATTGGGCCAAGGTGGAAGGAGTAGCACTCCATAGGGAAGACACCCTGGGCTTACGTAAATTCCCAATCTCTGCTAACTGGAACATGATTCTGGCGTCACTCCAATCGGAGCTAGCATCGGTGGGAGCCACTGACACCCCAGGAGAGTGATAATCTGTACAAACACAAGCAGACTCGCGCAAAATTTTCGGTACTCACATGTAGTGACGCTCTACGATACACACAATCGGGCGTGTGCATGATAAGGCAACCAAGCACCACAAGGTCACTTCAATGTTTATTCAACAATGGTGGAGTACCGTGGGCAACGTTTGGATACACGCTTTGTTAGTTGTACCCCTTCATAATCCCTCATGTTTACATTTGAGTTCTCCTGTTTAATCCATAATAACATGATGCGCAGCCCTCATACAAAAGTCAACATGGTTCCTGAGACATAGGCATGGGATGGTAATAGTGGCAATATGTATAGAAAGGTGTCCGATGTGCACATCCATTTGTCACCTACTTGGGGGTTCTAGCCCACCTGTTTTTTATGTATGAACTGTAAGCATGTATCCGGAACGCGGGTGCTTATACCACCCCTTAATGCACAATTTAGAATAGTAGCAGAAAAGCATAATTACTGCACTTTTTGTATGTCACTGTCATACCTTGTACATCAACAACTATTACTGTATGGTAACAAATGTCTCATGTAAAATCAATAAACAGCATCAAACAAAAAAATGGTCAGTGACATCACTGCTGACATCTCAAATGAAATCACTGATGCCATCATCCAGTTAGTGTAAGTGTTTCATAAATGTTTCTGAGAGTTAAAGATATATACTAAGCTACTGCATAAGATAAATTACTGTTCTATTTGTACTACTAATGAGTGATACTGTTTCTAATATATGTCACCTGGGTGGCACCGTGACTCTCTGTATCAGTGTGGAAGTGGGTGTCTGAGTGGCTGTATGGGTGTGTGAGTCGCTGTATGGGTGGATAATTGTGTGTGTGAGTAGCTGTATGGGTGAGTGAATCACTGTGTGAGTAGCTGTATGGGTGGGTGAGTGTGTGAGAGACTGTATCAGTGACTTTGGTGGCTGTGTAAGTGGCTCTATGGGTGGGTGAGTGTGTGTGTGAGTGGCTGTATAGGTGATTGAGTGGCTGTGTGAATGGCTCTATGAGTGAGTGACTGGGTGTATAGGTGGATGTATGGGCAAGTCAGTGACTGTTTGGGTGTATGGGTAAGTAAGTGAGTGTGTGAGTGGCTGTTTGCACAGTAAGTATTTATGTGAGTGGGCTGTGTAGATGAGTGAGTGGGCGTGTGAGTGATTGTATTGATGTGTGAATGGGTTTGTAAGTGGTTTTGTGGATGAGTGAATGGATGTGTGAGTGGCTGTATGGGTGAGTGAGTAGCTCTGTTAGCTATATGGGTGAGTGAGTGGCTGCATGAGTGGCTGTATGGGTGAGTGAGTGGTTGTGTGAGTGGCTGTGTGGGTGTGTGAATGGGTATATGAGTGGTTTTTTGGGTCTGTGAGTGGCTGTATGGGTTTGTGAGTGGCTGTATGATTGAGTGAGTGGTTGCGACTGGCTGTATGAGTGAGATAATGTGTGTGTCAGTAGTTGTATGGGTTTGTAAATGGGTATGTGAGTGGTTGTGTGGATGTGAGTGGGTATATGAGAGGTTGTATGGGGGTGTGAGTAGGTGTGTGAGTGGTTATGTGGATGGTGTCATCAGTGACGTCATTTGAGATGTCATCAGTGATGTCACTGACCATGTCATCAGTGATGTAATATGTGAGGTTATAAGCAATGCATTGCAGGAGCATAAGTTATAGTTAGCTCAGATAACTATAGCTGCTGAATTTCGGTGGGTTTGTATGAGTGTAATCTGAGCCTGACTATAACGTCCCTGCAACCTTTGTTTTTTTCAGTGAATTGCTAAGGTTTTTATAACTCTATTTCCTAACTATATCATCCTTAAAACCTTTGTTTTTTTCAGTGAATTTCTAAGGTTTTTTAATTTCTATGTCCTACCTATAACGTCTCTGTAACCTTTGGTTTTGTCAGTGCACTTATATGGTTTTTTAAAATCCTATTTCCTAACTATAACGTCCTTGTAACCTTTGGTTGTTTCAGTGAATTTCAACTTTTTAAAATTTTATTTCCTAACTGTAACCTGTAACCTTTGAGAGTGAGTGTGTGAGTGGATGTATAGGTAGGTGAGTGAGTGTGTGAGGAACTGTATGGGTGTCTGAGTGGATGTGTGAGTGGTTTTGTGGGTATGTGAGTGGTTGTATTGATCTGTGAGTTGGTATGTGAGTGACTGTATGGGTGTGTACATGGCTGTGTGAGTGGGTGTATGAGTGCCTGTGTGGATCTGCAAGTAGGTGCAGGTGTGTCTGAATGGGTCTGTGAATGGGTGCATTGGTGTCTGTGAGGGTCGTGAGTGGATGGATGAGTCTCTGAGTGGGTGAGTTAGTGGGTGTATGAGCCTCTGAGTGGGTCTGTGAATGGGACTATGAGTGTCTTAGTGGGTCTGTAAGTGGATGGATGAGTGTCGAGTGGGTCTGTGAGAGCGTGTGATAGTCTCTGAGTGGGTCTGTGAGTGGGTGCATGAGTGTGTGAGTCTCTGGGTTGGTCTGTGAGTGTGATGTGTGAGTGGATCTGTCAGGGGGTGCGCAGTAAAAAAAGGAGGGGGCAGACGGGAACAGGTCCTCATCCCAGCTCCCTCTGTAACGGCCCTCCTGTCTACCTTGCCCGCAGTCCACCACCATCTGCTGCCTTCGGTTTTCTGCCTCTTCTGCTCATTTTCTGCTCATTTTTCTACCTCTTCTCTGCTCGCTCCTGCCCTCTATGTTGCCTCTTCTGCTCATTCTGCCTGTTATTTTGCCTCTTTCTGCTCACTCCTAACCTTTATTCTGCATGTTGCCACTCGTTTTTGACCTCCTTTCTGCCTCTTGCTGCTCAATTCTGACCTCTCTTTTGCCTCTTTCTGGTCGTTTCTGACCTCTATTTTGCCTCTTTCTGCTCATTCTGCCTGTTATTTTGCCTCTGTCTACTATCTTCTGACCTTTATTTTGCCTCTTTCTGCTCTTTGCTGACCTTTACTCTGCCTCTTTCTGCTTGTTTCTGACCTTTATTTTGCCTCTTTCTGCTTATTTCCGACCTTTACTATGCCTCTATCTGCTCGTTTCTGACCTTTATTTTGCCTCTTTCTGCTCATTTGGGTGCCCTGGAGCCTACCCAGGGCACCCGGTGAGCACTGTTGGGAACCGCGGGGGGAGCCTCAATGTCCCTGCGGTCCCTGGCATTGCTCTCTCATGCAGGGAGCTGCTGGAAATGCAGCCCCCTGCATGCAAGAGCAATACTTTCATCATTCTTTCCCTGCCCGCATGTCTGCAGGCAGGGAAAGAGATGAAAACTCCGCTTCCAGCAAGCAAGAGCATTTTGACAGCTCCCGCTTGCTGGAAGTGGAATGTTTGCTTTTTCTTGGCGGGAGTTGTCAAAGCTATCTCCCAAGAGTGGGTCCCTCAGGAGATAGCTGGAGCAGGCCCTGGTGAGGTGGCAGTCCCCAGGGCCATATATGGCTCCAGGAGCGCACCCAGCAGCCCCCCTCCTTTGTTCTGCGTGGGGTGCCCCAGGGAGGTGGTGGTGCCCTGGGCCTTATATGGCTCAGGAGGGGAGCTCTTTCTTTAATGTTTATTTTAGCCTCGGGAAGGTGGTGGGGCCCTCGCAACCCCCCTATATAATTTTCAATATAGCCTTGGGGAGGTGGTGGTCCCTGGGGCCCTGGCGGGTATGTGCGCCCCCCATATCATTTTTAATTTGTAGCCCCTGGGAGGTGGTGGTCCCCAGGGACCGGGGGGAGTCCATGCGCCCCCCCTTATTATTATTAGCCCCGGGGAGGTGGTGGTCCCCAGAGCATTTTTAAGCCCTTGGTTTTAATTTAACACTGCATGCCCCCAGAACCTGGCCCACCAGGGGGCTACAATTAAATAGATATAGATGTATGTATATGTGTGTATATATATATATAATTTTAATAACAGATTTTATTTATTTATTTATGTAATTTTGGAAAATAATATTGTGCAAAACCATCAAAGTACAGTAAAAGTATCAACTGCTAATGGGTACTTCACCTGGTATTCTGCACACACTGGTTACAAATAATTACCTCTCTCCAACTGTTACATTGTCAAAAGTCTTCAGCAAATTGTCAGTAACAGCAACGCATAAAGTTGGCAATTGAAAATAGAAAAAGAAAAGTACTGGTTTGGCTAAAAATGTGTAATGTTCCTTTAATAGCTGAAAAGCAATGGATTTTTTTGTAAAGGGGGGAGGGTCCTACCAACCTCCTATAAAGTACTATCTTCACTTTTACACTTTGACCCAGACGAAGGCCGCAGGCCGAAACGCGTAGGTCGTTTTTGTCTCTATTTTTGCACTATTTGCATCAATGAAAATGTAAAAATAAAAAAGACTTCTGTAACTTACTACTTGGTGTGAGCTCGCTGTTCCAAGTGCTACCTTTCCGTGTTCTTCCAAGATGGCGGCGCAATATGAGTGAATGCAGTCACGGAATCCTCCTTTCCCACATATATATATATGTATATATATACTGTAATCCTCATACTTTTCAGAAGGTTACACAAAAGCTAAAAGTCGAAATCTGTGTAGATCATCTAAAAAAGTTGGCTAGTACGGAAAGGACTTTCTTTTGACATAAAGCGTGTAGGGTACTTTGACTCCATCCTCAGTTACTTAAGTTTTTTTTAGATTTAGTATTTAAGTAGTTATTCATTTTATAGTCATAATGTTTGTTTGTGCCATGGGTTTTTTGTAAACATTAAAAAAAACTATGCTGCTAGTATTTACTAAAAACTAAAACTATTTTAGAATGTTTCTGCAGTCACACTTTATACTCCTTTATTGGCTTAATCTTCAGCTCTCGTTTTGAATCAATGTATAGTCAAGAAAGTGAATGTTATGGGGTGTGGCTTGGGCTCGGATTCCCTGTACAATTATGCAAGAAAATATTTGAAAGAAACATCTTGGGAAAGTTGTCTTTGAAGATTGACTCTGAGACAAACAGAACAAAAATCCACATAGGCCTGGAAATGATGAAAGTTTAATTGCACAGAAAATAAACAGGAATCTAAGCATGCTTAATATGACAAATACAGTGTACAAGTGCTCATGAGGCCAGCTTCCTACACACTGCTGAATACATAATTACAAAACTTGAAAAGTTTTTTGTTTGCTCACTGAGATGAATAGTGTGTGTGTCTAATTCAGTTTAGGGCAATATCCTTGATATAGCAAGCTTTTACGAATTGTGTGCATTTTATGCAGATTATGGATACCCTGTAGACACTGCTTATTGAAGTTAAGAGTGTGTGAGAAAGGAAGTGTGTTTTTGAGATCATGCAGAATATCAATGTGTGCTATGATAATTTTGATCTGGAAGAGGTTCAGTTGCACACTCCGATTTGGCGCGGTAGCTCAGTTGTTAAGAGATGATCTTCCTACCACAACTAATTCTTCCTCTTCTCCAGGGCTTTAAGTGGGATGGAAAAACTGTGGAGTCTCTCAAAGGGGTGTGGCCGATAAAACTAAGGGCGTGGCTTAAAAACACTTAAACTGAAAATCTGTGCTTAGCATAGTGTGCCACCCCACTGGTATTTTGCTCCTTCTTTCATTGCATCCATATATATATTTTACACAAGTAACGTTACATCTACAACAAGCCAGGACTATTGGGTTTGTCAATGGTTGTTAGTTGAATAAGATAAATAAGCAACAACTATTGCTTTGTTGTATAGAATATTGAAAATGTTTTAGTTCTGAAATGATGAAAATGTGAAAGAACTATAACTAGTCTCTTTGGATTTACATCAAAGGCAATTCCTGCAGGAATGGGAATACTCATCATTTGCGAGGGAGGCAAGATGGCGGCTGTGTGACTGCCGTGAGAGCCGCTCACCTTGCCACGGAGAAACTAGCATGAAATGAACCTGAAACTTACAAACATCCGAAGAGAGACAAGATACCGGATGAGGCCGGAACAGGGAATCGGAGCTCTGTTAGCCCGCACAGTGACAGGAATTCTTCTCAGCGTCTCAAGAACAAGGAGGAAAGTGTACCTGTGGACCTGGAGTGCTCTGCGGTGCCTGGCTCCAACGCGGAAGAACACGGCAGTCCCGAGGCTCACCAATATGCCCCCAAAGTCGAAAACATCACTCAAGGAAGGCGGAGCGGCTGGAGGAGTGAAGGGGATGCCACCAGTCCGGAGGACAACTACGGAGGGGAAGAGCGTGGACGCTAATCACTCTGCCGGCTTGGAAGAGGAGTAGATTAACGGCAGGACGTCCAGCAGAGAGCAGCGTCCCGTCGACCCGGCAACCCGGTCCAAACAGCAGACTGTTCCTGGGATGTTTGTCGGCCACGGACTCAGCGGTAACCAGACAAAACTAACAAGCAGAGGCAAAACCAATGCTAAAGCTCCTAAAACGACTAAAGATCTGGAGAGCGCTGAAGGGCGTACAGCAGGTAAACCGACAAGTGCAGGTAGGCTGCCCCCTGAGACATTATTAACTGAAAATTCTGATGCAAAATTAACAAATCTGTCTGACATAAACACCGTGACTTCTGGGCCTGGCACTGGAACGGAGATGAGTAAGGAGGAAAGGAGTGGGCTGCAAGTAAATACACCTGTGCAAAAAGAGCAGCGCACTCTGAGCTCCCATGAGCTAAATACGTCAGATATCGCCCATATGTGTGGCAAGAGCACAGGGACTCCAGATGGAGACAAATTCTATTCTCTGACAGATGAGTCTGAACTCACTAATACCAGTGAAATCGAGGGCACAGACGTTGAAGTTACAGGAGAGGATAGTGGCAGTCCTCATCTAAGACTCGATACACAAAGGCACGTACCCAACCGCACTAAAAGGAGAAGTACCAGGGGCAAAGGCAAGGGTAAGGGCTCAGATTCTGATCATAGCCAGACAAGCCAGCTAAAGTGGGATTATTCTACCACCCATTTTGGGATAGAAACCGATGAGGCAGAGGAGAATGGAGTACAACTCGACGCTTCCAAACTATTTGCGGAGTCCAAAAGTAATACGGAATCCCCCCCATCCATGGGACTAATTTGCTCGACACTCAAACAGATGCAGACAGAAGCTCGCCAGGAACACAAGAGGGCTCATATGGCAACGAAGAAACTTCAGGGGGCCATTCGCAAAGTCAACAAAACCTGCTCAGAAATTTCCGAACGTACTACAGTTCTAGAGGAGCGCATTGTGGGGCTTGAGGCCGGGGCCGAAAATACAGGACAGCAAATTGCGACAAATGAAGCCAGAATGACTGATGTGCTTTGGAAATTGGAGGACTTTGAAAACCGGCAACGGCGAAACAACTTGCGGCTACTGGGCATTGAAGAGAATGCGGAAGGGGCGATATACGTGGATTTGTCCTCAGACTACTTAAGGGGGCTTTTCCAGAACTCGCACACTGGAACTGGGAATCAGAGGTGCAGAGGGTGTTCCGATTCCCTCTGATGATGAAAAAGAGAGCAGGTCAGAATGATAAACCCAGAGCTATCCTCATATTTTTGGGAAATTTTCTCTTGCACCAGGCAATCTTTGAGCAAGCCAGACCCAACGCAAGGCAGGCAGCTGAAGGGCACTCCTTTTTTGTATGACCAGATTTTTGTCATACTACGGTAGAAAGGAGATGGAGGCTCTGTCAGTTAATCACCCCTTTCCAGAAACTGGGCTGTGAGGGCTTCTTAATGAACCCCGCCCGACTCAAGGTCATCTTTAAAGGCACAACCAGGGTGTTTACTTCAGAGATACAAGCCCAGGAGTATATGCAGGAACTCTCAAGTAAATAGGAGAACAATATAAGAGCAAAGCTTTGTGCTTCTTGTCTGTAGGGTGTTTGGGGGATTCACACATTAGGATGTTTTCTTTTTGGATACCGGTAGAGTTTCGCCAGGGACTCTCTCGGTTCTCTCTTTTTCTTTTTTGGGTTCTTTTCTCTTCTTTTTTCTTAAATTTAGGCGGAGAGCGGCTAGGGGCACGGCAGGGCGCAGGAGGCATCACAAGGGTCCATGGACCTTTCTTGCCTTTTTGAGTGGGCATGGGAGGGTGGGGAGGGCGGGATCCAAAAGAAAAGTTGGGTGGTCTTTATGTTAATTCTGGCAGGTATGTGTAAATTGTTGCGGTTATGCCGCATGCTGGTAATTGAACTTTTTCTGATAAATGGGCAAGCTTAGACTAGCATCGATTATCATTTGTGGATTAAACAACCCCCAAAAAAGACGGAGAGTTAGTCTGGATGTCCAATTCTTGAAGGCTGATATTATCTGCCTTCAGGAAACACACATCAAAGCTAGTAGACGGGAGGCCTCAGAGTTGGCAGGCTACCAATTGATTTCCAGCACTACACAAGACACAAAGACAAGAGGGGTGGCAGTTATGGCATGGAAGGGAATAGCTAGGTTCCCACGGACTAGCTCGGATAAACTGGGAAGGTGGGTAATCATTCAATGCTGCCTAGAGAATAACATTATGCTCGGTTTATGGTTCGGTTCTCGATGATCCGGCATTGTTCAAAGGGCTTAATGTGGAACTAGTGGGCTGGCCGCTTCCTCTTATTATTTGTGGGGACTTTAATATTAATATGAACTGTCAAACATCTAATCAAGTGGGGGTAGCGTATCAGGGCCGTAATCCCAAAGTCTTTAGGTCTTTGGAACAACTAATGCAACTCCATGGGTTGTCTGATGTTTGGGCAAGGCAAGACTCCAACGACCCGGGATTCACATATTTTTCGGCACCACATCAAACACATGCCAGATTGGACTACTTCATTGTTTCGCAGGAGTTGTTGCAAGGCTGTAGAATATATAAATATCCTAGAGTTATGTCCGATCACAACCCCTTGGTGTTGGAAATAAACATTCATACTAAACCCTCCCCGGCACGCTGGACGTTTAATAGAGCTTTACTCAGCGAGGAGGGCTATGTACAGCACATGAAGCTGTGGATTCCCAGGTTTATCGAAGAGAATTTAGGGAGCACCAACATCCATGTAGTCTGGGACGCCCTTAAAGCTGGTATTAGGGGGAAACGTCTAAGTACGGCTGGGAGAGCCAAAAAAAAGAGAAGAAACTTTTACGTGCGCTATATGCGGAATTGGTAACAGCTGAAACATATCTGATAGAAGCTATTTCCAAAGGGGGAGACTTCGAGACAGCTCAATCAAGGATATTGCTCGCTAAGTCGGCAATTACAGAGATCTCAACTAAGAAATCCGCAGGAAGGTTTATGGCTTGGCGTAGCAAGGTATATGAGAGCAATGAAAGAGTAGGCCATATGCTCGCAGTCCGCACTAGGGAAAAGGAAGTCCAAGCTCAAATAGCCAAAATTAGAGATCCAAGCAATGGTATAGTCACTGAGCCGGCAGCAGTTCCCTCCGCGTTCCAAAAATTTTATCAGAAGTTATATACAAAGGTCACCCAAGCGGAGGATAGAGTAATAGAAGAATACTTGAATGTTCAGTTTGTGGAACAGCTTTCCCCTGAGGAAAGAGAAAACTTGGAAGCAGCAGACCCTGATGCAGAGATCTGGCCCGGGACCAGGGTTCAATTCCCGCCTCGGCGGGTCTTGGGCTCAAATTCCTCGGACCTGATAATTCTCGCCTCGGTGCCTATTCTAATCATGGGTCCCACTCTGCAACTCTGGGCAATAGCTTGCTTAATCTCCACAACGGCCCCAACAGCGCTGGGATGCCTGGCTTCACCCTGGGGGTGCCCAGGAGTGGACATTTCACAGGGAAAAGCCAGGAAGGGTTCCACAGCGGTATGCGTACAGCGCCTGGACACCCCTTTGGGGGTATGGGTGCGCTTTACAAGTACAAATTTCATATAAAGGCAGAGGAGGTAAGAAAGGCGATCAAATCCTTACCATCAGGTAAGGCTGTTGGTACGGATCTAATCCCGGGGGAATTCTATAAAAAACTTACTCCATACTTACTGAAAATTATGCAAGAGATATTTTTAAGGGAACAGTCAGGGGAGGTGGCCCCCGAATCCTGGAAGTCGGCTAGTATAGTCGTGTTCCCAAAAAAAGGTAAACCCATTAGTGAATTGGGCTCATACCGACCAATTACGTTGGTCAATAGTGATACGAAGATATATGCTAAAATTTTAGCTAACCGACTAGCCATAGTCATTAGGAAGCTAGTTTCTCCCTTTCAACATGGATTTGTCCCGGGCCGGGGAACAACGGATCATATTCGTAGGACTATCGCCCTATTTGACTCCTCCAAGGTTACCGGAGACCCTATGGCTCTAATATTATTAGATGCAGAAAAAGCTTTTGTTTGGGTCTCCTGGCGTTTTTTATTGGCAACTATGGAGAAAAAGGGGCTGGGCAAAGGCTTTATTAGAGCTATCCAGATTATGTACCGGGAACCTACTGCCAGCATAGCCATGATGGGCTCTATGTCTGATATAATTAAGATATCACGAGACAGGGCTATCCTTGCTCTCCCCTATTATTCGCCCTTTATATCGACCCATTAATTAGGAAGATAGAAGGGAACGAAGCGATCCAGGCTATACACACCAAAGGAGGGGACACTAAGATCTTAGCTTATGCAGACGACCTGGCCATAATTACAGCTAGCCCGCGGGATGCTCTTTTGGAGATAGAAAGAGAGGCAAGTCACTTTGGCAATATTTCAGGGTACCAGCTTAAAGACAGTAAAACACAAATTGTTAAAAATGGTAAGGTAGATCTCGAGGATGAACGAGTAACTCAGAATGCTAGGTATTTGGGGGTTGAGATCAATGCTAATGTAGAGAAAATCACTGAACTTAATTTGGGACCACTATTACAGAAATTTAAAACAGATTGTATTAGAATGAATAACTTACATCACACATTGCTAGGCAGGAGCAGCGTTATCAAAATGCTGTTTCTACCAAAAATGTTATATTTATTTAGAGCCACCCCAGTCGAAATTAATAAATCCTGGTTTCTAGTTTTAAACCAGATGATCTCTAGGTTTTTATGGGCCGGACAACGGCCTCGAAGAGCCTTAAAATATATGACTCTGCCAAGAGACCGGGGGGGGTTGGGCGGTTCCAAACTTCCAACTGTATTATTGGGCCGCATCTATTCAGCAGATGGTCGGGTTGCTGGGAAGAGATGAGAGTGAGCCGATGGAAGAACCAAATATCTCTATATATGAGTTAATATCTGGGATAGAAGCTCGAGGCTGTCTTATGCGCCATATTGACTTCGCTTATTTTAAAAGGGTTAAATTTAAGACCCTGTTGGGTGCTTTTAGGGTCTGGACTGCAATCCGAAAGAAACTGAGTCTTGCAAGAGTCCACAGATACACCCCGTTGGCTAACAACAATCTACTGCGATACAAAAGGGGATGATGGACGGAACGTTTGAGCCAATCAAACACTCACCCCCAGTCAACTGATCTGGGTTTAATCCATCATCATTCTTTAGCTCACTCCACCACCCCAGTTCAGACATGGCCATATGCAAATCAGTCTGACCCTGTGCCTCATGGGAACAGTCCAGCCCGAACTGCCAAGCCATGTCTTCCCTGGACCGGAAACAAGCATCCTAGGACCGGTTTCTGGCATTCCAGCCGTCATCAGCCAGGCTTGCTTGAATCCAGTGGCAAAGTGAGCAAGGGACCCACGTCTGGGCATACCCCCGCCAACAATCTACTCCCATCTATATTTCATGATGGTTATATGAAATGTTGGGCGGAGAGAGGAGTGAGGAACTTAGGGGATCTAATGGAAGATAGGACGATGTATTCGTTTGATGCAATCAAGGAAAAATACGGGCTGGGGAATAATCACTTTTTAAAATATCTACAAACAAGGGATTTCCTGGCCAAGAAATTCGGTGGAACAGTTGGCTGTTTTAAGATACCTCTGCTGGACACTCTGTTGGGAGCCCAGCCAACATTGTCTATAATTTATAAACTATTAAATAAAGAAATGGGGAATGATTTATTAAAACACACAAATCGCTGGCAGGACCTGTTACAAGCAGGGACTGGGGAATGCGAGGACTCGCTCCTGTTGGGTCAGTCAGCATTTATCTTGGCTAACCTTCAAGTACAATGTTTTAAAACCTGGCTCAATTTGTATATTACACCTGCACGAATATCTAGGTGGGGTCCTCTGGTGTGCACTGTGCCGATGTTTAGCCGCTGACAGCGTGCATATGTTTGCCACATATCCCGAACTCGATTTTCTCAAAACCGAGATTGGTAAACAGCTTAGAAATATGCTGGGATTCGGACTGGATCTAACCCCCCAAGTGATAATCCTTGGGGTGAGTAATCAGTATATGGCTTGGCCGATCCAGACTTTTGTGTTTACAGCCATGACTGTACTTGGGCTCTGCTTGGCTAGTGTCTGGTTAGATAACGATCCTCCTTCCGTACTTTATTGGCTTGGTAAACTGCTTGCAGTATACCGCTGGGAGATGGCTGTGTATAAACGGAGGGGGCATAGGGCTGCAAAAAAAGGATCTGAAATTTGGGCGCCATTAAACAGATGGATTAATGGGGATGATGGATCGTTGGAATCCAGCTTGGGGTAGAGGAGCAATGATATTATAATTATATTGCCCCCCTCAGTCCGTTGACCCTTTTCTCTGAATGTCTTTTGGCTTTACTTAAATCCAGGTGGTCTATAAAGAACTGTCAAGTTTAAATTGTCTTTTGGATCAGGAGGGTGGGGGGAGGGAATCCGCAAAGGGGGAAAAATTGGATGGATGTAACTAATGTATCTTTTTCTTCTTTTCTGTTGAATTCATGCCTAAAAACATCTGAATGAAAATTATTAAAAAAAAAAAAAAAGAAAAGGAGTTACATCAAAGGCAGTGAAGGGCGGTACTGCTACAGAGTTAAGATTTATTTGGTTCACTGAGGGTGAGGGCAAGAATGGAGAGCCCGATAAGGACCTGTCTCTGCACCTGATTTTTAGAACTGCCGGTGCTCAGCACCGGCAGGCCCCGGCCCACTTAAACCCTGCTCTTTTCTCACCATTTGCCTACTGAAGGCCTATTTCTGGATAAACCGAGAGATGGACTGTATTAGAGTGATGTAAAGCTCATGCAACATATCCCCCATGCCTACATGATTTAAATTTACTGCGAAGGGTACTGGGGCACTATGAGAGCCTGCTATTTGCAAAAGCACAGATACAACTTTCTGTGTGGCAACCAGTACTGAATTACAATTAAACCCTTAAATCACAAGCCACCTCTGGTAACCACATTGATTCACTTATAGGAACTCAGATAAGAGAGTTAGACCATGCAAAAATGATGCTCACTCGTAAAGTGGTGATCTCCAAGTTATTGAACTGGTATTGAAAAGCATCAGAGGTATTGGATTATAACCTGTGTGGGGGAGTGGAGTGCCCCTCCAATGTCTCTTGGTGTAGTTACCTAATAAGAAACATTTTAAGAGGGCCTGGGCTGCACTCGTCCCAAAAATGATCAAAATCTGTTAGACATAATTTGCACTTTGCCACAATATGTGGCAAAGAGGAAAGTGCATTAATATCCTATAGACCGCAATACTGCGAAACCATGGATTCTACTAATTTGCTGTCAAGGATTAGGTGGAGGGTCAATGGCCATCACTCCCACTTTGATCAATGCGCAAAGACAACCCACATGGACACTTCATCCTCACAGGGCTTTGGACTTCAGGTCACATGACCCCCGCCCTCTCGGAATACAAATGCAAGGAAAACCGAACTTCCAAAACAAACAACACCACATGCATTTTGTGGGAAAACATCTGTCCTCAGATCCTCCTGTGAAGTATCCTCCAGAGGCAAACACCAACTTCAAACACACACAACACATACACGAGTCCAAAAGCACTTAGAAGCCACATCTTTATAACATAAGGTATGTAGTGATGAGACGTATCAGTGTATACAATTACTTGTCACACCGTTTTTTTACCCCCAGCTTAAGACAAACTAACATGGTCAGTTTTTGTGGTACCAGCTATCAACTTCTCTCGCACAAGCGAGCGGGGGAGCCATAATAGTAAAGGATGGGATCCATTTCACATAAACTCATTAAAATGTCTCATAAAATAAATCACTCATTTTCTTGATTAGTTTATGAATGTGATGGAGCCATTTTAGCATTATAATTTGGAGAATGGACAAGTCCCAGCGAACCTTCCCGGATCGCCTTCTGTCTGCCTGCTGGATGAAGAAAACTCTTTTAGTTAAATGGAGCATCCTCCTCAAATGATGTCATTAGCTCGGATTGAAAAGGAATTGCCTGCAGCCAAATGATTTAATTGTCCTAAAGTGCTGCACTCGTGTGGATCTCCACCAAGCACACCCATCTTCACTGCTAGGTCATTCATCTTGTTTTTTGTTTTTGCCTTGCAAATTGTGAATTGTTGAAGTAAAAGATGTGAATTTGCCCTGAGCTATCGGAGAGTTTCACTTGATACTCAGCTTCAATCTAGAGTATAAAGGTAATGGCAGCTTCAGGGACATCTTAAGGATTTTGGGGGCCCTGGGACAAACCTATTTTGGGGGCTGCTGTTCAGAACCGGTTTGGGGTTATGAGTCAATTTCAGCTCTTTCATACTTTCTTTAGCCAGGTCTCTAACCGTGCACAGGCACTTTGGTCCAGATTTTAAGTGTGTTTACATCTAATATTCAGGGATAGTGACATATATTCTCAAAATAGTAACACCGCATTAGCTCTCTAATTCTACTGCAAATAAATTTCTGTGACATCCTCCCATTTCTCATATGTGAGGTCCTGTTTTGATCTAAAAGAAACTTTTTTTTATGGCTGTTGTGTGAAACATAAGCACAACATTTATCTACAAAATGTCTGAAATGGACTCTCACACATCACCCACAACCTTGTTTTAAAACAATGCAGTTTAAGAATTATTCAAGGTCATCAGGGCAAGACTCTGCAGAAAAGAGCTGTCTCTGTCAGGGACTTCACTGAAAGGCTGGGGCCCTGGGCCAGAGCCCACTTTGCCCATGCCTTAAAACGTCTCCGCAGCTGTTTTTGCAACAACCAGTTGTAGTATGTTGCTTCTCCTATGGAGAACATGCCCAAATGCTTCCCCTCCCCCAAATATTGACCCATTCATTTTTACAGTTCAATGGCAATCAGTGAGTGAAGGCTCTGCAGGTTGAGGTGGGTAGTAACATGCTTTAGGACTAGTCGGTCTAACCACCAACTTGGTTGCGGTGAGCGGTTTATCCTACAGCTCTGAGGGAACAGAACCAAGAGTTCTTTGAAAGAAAAGCCTCTCTCTTTAGGGTGCAAAGGCACACATGGAAATAAAAGCACAACTCACTGCTTGGCACATTGAGAGTTTAAACATATTCACCTATTCACAAAAGCATTTTGGAGTGTGTAAACTACATGTAGTCCTCTTCTACGTACTCGTACCTACTAAAATGGTGCCAAAACATTTAAAATGAAAATAAACGGGATATTCAGGGAATGTTCATATGTGAGTAGTACAAACAGAATGACTGTTCCTCATTGCACTTTACTACTAAGGAGTTGGGTATTTCGAGGCCGATTCACAAAGTCATGTAGGAGTATGTAAAAAAATACTACTGTCTGTATTCATAAATGCTTTCGCGCAACGGCCCAATGTTCAATTTCATTGCAATGAAGGTACAAACACAGAAAGAAAGGAGAACTGTGAGCAGGAGGGGAGCTTTCATTTATTTTGTTTATATATTTGAGGAGTTTTGTGTAGTTGTCTACATGACCCGTCAGGGTATCAGAGCGATGTACAAATCGCAGACAAGTTGTAGATACAGCCAGTGCTTTAAATGGGCCGGTACTCACCGGTACTGAGTACCAGCACTTCCGCTTTTTTTTGCCGTCAGTACCGGCACTTCTCTGTAGCCAGGGAGAGTACCGGTACCCTGATCCACGGCACGGCAGGCGCAGGTTAGGTTTCTCCTCCAGTGCAGGGCAGATGCCGCTCTGCTTCCGAAGAGCTTGTAATGAACCGAGCTGTGAAGTAGCCTTTTGCAGAGTTGCAGCGCAAATTTGAATGTCCCCAAACTGCAGGGGTTTGAAAGGGCTTGTGTCATGCTGTGATTAACAGGACAGGATTTCTAGACAGACCCTGCACTGTCAATCAGGTGCGCAGCGACCATTCCGGTGAAAGTGCCATCATGGCTTTCATTATGTGTAATTAGTTAATTTGTTTTATTGACATAAACGCATTTCTCGTGTGCTTTAATATGGGCTGCAACTAGTACAAAAGTCATTATGTGTGATCATATCTTGCCCTTAGCCCCGCCCCTAGCCCCGCCCACTTGCCACACCTCTATTTTATTGAGTACCTGCACTTATTTTTTCCCATTTAAAGCACTGGATACAGCTCGAGATGCAATAAGGAGTAAGCAAGCAGCAATAGAGTTATATTATACCAGACAGCCGGCAGATTCAGGAGCCAGAGATGCCCATTGAGCTGACAATCAAAATACGTAAACCCAGTTTCTTAGTGTGTTTGTAATATGTTCCTGTATTTCAGCGACTAATTGGTCAATAAGAAAGGGCACTGAAATTATGTGGTAAAATAGTACCTAACATGCAGCAGTTCCGACTAATGGAAAGGCAGATTATGCAGCCTATTACACGATGAAAGTCAAATTATGAGGCACGTTCTGCCACTTTATATATTTTGAAATATTAACACAAAATAGATCATCGTTTTTAAAATGAAACAAATATGCACATTCAGCAAATACCATACAAAATGATATTCACCCATAGTTTTTGATACTGTTTTAATACAATCACTGGAATACCATTTTATTAAATGTCCTTGTTAACTTTCTGAATAGAATAATTTTTCGTGAAATAGATACAGTGCTGCACAAAGCATAAAAAGCCTACTTGCACACATTTCTTGTATTAAAAGGTGCACCACTTTTATTCTGTACATCCTAATAATTTTTATAATGTATCCTTAGTTTTGGGTGATCTTTGTGCTCACAGGTTAGGACCTCCAGAAATACCATTTTGCATTATGGACCAGTCCTGCAGAGTAGTATGGTATCTACAATATTTAGTATGCATGTCTCTCTAAGAGAGATTTTAAGTTTCAAGACTTCATATTTTAAAAAGGAGATGCCAAATATGTTGAATCTTCTAATCTCCGTGTGCCTTCTTTAATTAACTGCTGCTTTTACAGAGTCCCTGAGGATACATGAATAGCGAAAGCAAACATTATGATGGCAAAGACATAATCATAGTTTCCACCCTATTTGAATTATACCTAAATATAATAGCCTTGTTTGTCTCCTCCTGCGAAAAGAAAGCATGGCGGTAGAGGCCAGGGACGCGTGAGCCTCCAGTGCTCACGGTGCATCTTGTCTTGCCCTGTCCACTTCCTTTCCTGCCTCTCATGGTAATTCCATTTCCTCTTCTACAACAGCAACATGGGCTTTAAGTCAGACCCTGAGTGTAAGCATATCCCGGTGCCCAGGCCCCCACTGGAAATACCTGTCGTACCCAGCTTCTGGCCATTGGAGCTGCTTAGTGTTGTCCATGCTGCTCATAGAGTTGCCCTCAGGCCGTTTCAGCTAAGTTAAGATTGTGGAGCAATGGAGATGAGGAGGGTCTGAATTGGGAGTTAGGGAAGCTGAGGAGAAGGTAACCAGTTGTATTCTCTGCTGTTGCATTCTGTGCTAGGCCCAAGTTATGAAAAGGGACATCTGAGCTGCAGGATGTGCCGGCTGTGTCCGATGGCAGCAGCCCAAAGAGTGTTTAAGACCAGCGGCAGCTCCTCCGTTATGGCGGAGGAGCGTCGCCCCGCTGCTGACAGCCAGCAGAAGCAAACATGAAAAATAAAATGATAATAAAATTATTTTATTATTTTATTTTTTACAGAGTCAGCCGAGTCTTAGGGTGGGCCATCGGGACGAGAGTCAACAGCTGGGAGGAGGAGTGGTGGGTTCTGTAAGTGCGTATGTCGGTTTGGCCGGCTGTCTTAGCACAGCCAAACTGACATGCACACTTAGCATTTCTCCAACCCGAGCTGGGTTGCACAGCTGTGTGGAGAACTGACAAAGGTTTCCAGATCCTGTCTGAGCGCCAAACCAGACCAATCCCAGTGCTTCTCTCATGCAGGGTAATAGTATTACCAACAAGAGAGCACCATCTGGATTGGCATCTGGGAGCCTGTGCAGTGTGCACCAGTTCGTAGATGTCTGTGAGGTGAGGATTGGGACATGAGCAGAGGAGCAAGGCGGCATCCGGCAGTGGTAGGTAAGTGCTCTTTTATTTTTTTCCCCATTATTTTGTCTGTGTTTTTGTTTAGGTATTTCCTCTGCGCTGCCTCGCCACTTGGGATTGAGAGCAGCCGCCACTGCTTAAAACCTAGACACTTACCCAATACCCAATAAATGAACGATTTGAGGGAAACAAGGAAAGTGGTGACAAGTGGGAAGAGCATATCGTGAGCTGAAGGCCATATAATCCTGAAGTAGTTTAGAGAGAGAGGATGGGGGCGTACAATCGTAAGAAGAAAGTCAGTCTAGCCCTTCCTCCCATTCTAGTCCAGACCGCTTTTCCCATAATCAGCAGTAGTCCTACCCGTAGCCAAAAATAAATTCCCTTTTACACCTAGGAGTCGGATCATAAATATCCAGAAAGGTATATGGCAAATATTTTTAAAGGGTGCAGGATCAGAAGAGCGTCAAAGATTTGCTAAACCTGTTTCCCATCTTATCTAATGGTGGGGGAACAGCATGGTTTCCCCTAGTGGAATCTGAGCTAGCTCCATCACCAGGAACCCTTAATCCAGTGATCCATTCTCCACAGGACTGCAAGGCCACAATGGTAGTAGCCTTTCCCCACCTAGGGTCCTACAACCATCACTGGATTTCCTTACCCACAGCTGCCATCCATGCCTGGCGTTACCAGGTAGGAAAAGCAATCAATGGGTCCACCACGCAGCGATAAATCCCCCTGCACATAAGGACCAATGCAATGATTTTTTTTGTATTTCACAAACTCCTGTTTTAGGAGTTTGTCTATGAAATAATTGGCAAATAGGTGAAAAAGATGGTGCCTCCTTGCCATTCAGCTCTGCCTTGAGTGCATCTTGGGCACCTTCAGTCACCAGCGAGATCCCCACCAGAGAGACAGATCTCTCAAGACTGTGGGAGGACCTGCAGGATTGAAACAGAGACAAGAGCCCCCATATTGTGCAGGCTAAGACCATGGTAAAGCAGAACAAGATGACAACAAACAGTGTGATGGCAGGCAGACACTCACACAAGAAGAGAACAGTAGACATGGCCTAAACAGCCTTCTACAGTGATATTGCTGCTATAGATACTGCAGAGTGTTGTTTCGTGCCGGCAATTTGCCCCACATTATTGGGAGAATTAGGCAGGGTACTATCACAGTATTTGTGGTGGCATTAGTGTGCTATTGAGAAGGATACACAAAGCAGAGCTGGAAGGAACCAGGTAGTGAACTAATATACACGGTTGATGAAAAGGTAATTGGCTATTGAAAGTGAAAATATGCATGTATTGAAAGAGATGTATGCGGCTATGCTTCATCAAAATGTCAGGTTCCGGCCACAAGTAGTAGATAGGAGTATGACCTGGGATGTGTGTTGGAGGCAAGACTCCCAGGTAATGACTATGCACTGACCAGTGTGTGGATGGGTCTGTCTTCTCCCACTGTGAGACTGTTGTAGCAGTCCTCCCTAGCAATGTGCCCGTGCACAGTGTGCAAGCTTTATCGGCTGTGAACACTACTTTTTCCTCCTGTCATCTAATGCATTGTCTGTTTTTGATGTTCTGAGCAGTTCTGTGTGCACCACACCTCCTCATGCGAGTAACCTCAGAAGCATTTGGAATACGCCGTTAAGCTTAGTTCTGCACCGTATAACACCTGTATTTTGAGACTGTGGGTATGTGAATGGTTGTATGGGTGTGTGAGTGACAGTTCTTTGAGACTGACGTATCATTTCCAGTTGCAGTAGATGGTGTCATATTTATGTCTTTTTATACTGGTGAAATGTGTGCAATTGGGGGCTCCTGTGCTGAGGGTGAAGCCACTGACATTGTAGATGTGCCTCTGTGGGTGTATATCTACAGTAGTGTCCTGGAAATGTTTGTATAACTTTTCACGTGGGGTTTGCATTCGTCCTTGACATGAGGTAATAACTTTCCTAAAGGCTATTGTGATATGCCAGTGGTGTCTCTGTGGACTCTCTGGAGGGATCTGCTTTGACGTGCAGCATGCATAGAAGCTTGGCCCCTGCAAACTAGGCATGTGGTGTATTTTTCAGAGGATGACAGGGGGAGGAGGGATTTGACACACACAACATAGCAGGCTGCTGCTGATGGCATTGGTGAGTCTGGATATCTGTAAACATCCCCAAATTGATTCAGGCCAGGAGTGTTGTCCTTCAGTATTCCTTCTGCTGAGGTCTCACACCGTTGCCTGTGGAGGATGTAGATCTGTTCTCTCAGGTTAACACGTTTCTCTATGCTATTCCTCTTCTAGCATTTGGGTGGGGTTAGTGTGGTGTCTGTGTTTTTATACCTATGACTGCTCATTTGTGCATTGTGCTGCATTTTTGTCTGGATTTTTAAAAATAAAAATCGCTTTTGTTGACACTTTTCCTGTCCTTTTCCTTCGTTAATTGTAAATTGCTTCTGAAGGTTTGTTTTTGGGGTTGGTGGGTTTGTAACATGATGTGCTTTTCATGTGATTTAGATCTTCCAGGTAAGAGAATGAAGTGAGGGTGTATTGTTGTGTTCTTCTATGGTATCCCGATTACACTCTTCTCTTTTCACGCTGGGCCTTGTATGTCCACTGTCTTTGTCTTCAATGGTCTGGGTCTTCTCTTTGGGTGACTCAACAGCATAATTCACACTGTTTGGGTTGTCTTCTCAATGAGGTGTTCGCTTTTTGTTTCTAATTGTAGATACCTGCAGATTGCAGGTAAGCCTGTTGTTTCTACTCGTGGGGCACGTCTAGGCCGTTATTTATCCTGTCACTATGTACCTCAAAGATGGATTACTGCAAATAGGGTTGCTACTCCAATCGTGGGGTCAAGGAATTGCTCTGGTGCTCAAACTATTATCTGCAAAACATAGTATTTCAATAGTTTGAAGTTTGCTTTATCCGTTCACCAACATTTGGTAATTCATTCAGTGTAGCCATCACTGTAGTTTTCATACGTATGGTAAACACTTAATACAGGTATTTATGATGATGCACTTACCAACATTCATTACATCAAAAGGTAGTAGGTATTGCAAGCTAATATGTCTGCATCAGCACCAGGAGCATTTCAGAAATATGTGGTGCTCCCCAGTGGGCCGTCGAGAGGATGAAGGAATGCTAAGGGGGGCTGCTTCAGCATCCTTCCCTCCTTCATCTCAGTGCCTTTTCTGTCTCAGCTGTAAGCAGTGGTCGAAGTGGGGAAAAAAAAGTAGGGGAACTGTGGGTGGAGAATCAGAGGGCAGGAATAACCCATGGACTGGGTCAGTGGGCGGAGTCAGAGGTGTGGCCAGAAAGAGCAAAACATCCCAATTTTTAGTATTTGTTTGGTATTTCACTGACCAGTTACAACTTATTACATTATTTAATTCAACCAATGGATACACATGTTTATTAAAGGTTGAATATGAGTTATTGACATTAAAATGTATTCACAAATTGGGATACGTTTCCAATCACAGAATGTCCCAAATACACTTAAAAGTGAAAGTACAAGCCATTTGTCTTTGAGCCATGCAGTTTCTGTCATCAGCACTTCTCCTCCCTTTTTCCACAAGAGCAGTTCAAACATGAATGACAAAATATCCCAGTTTGCAAATGTTTTCTACCTAATTATGGCTCTGCCATATTTGCCACATAATACATCATCTGCTGCATAATCTGATGATTTTAACAAATAAATTGTTTGTAGCTCAAATGGATCAAAAGTTACTAAAAAAACGTGACTTGTGTTGCTGCGAATTGGAGGGCCCTTTGCAAAGGTTGACTGGTAACCTTTCTCACTGCTGCATTTGACTGTAAGACTGGTACTAATGAGGCAAAATATTTGCAGAGACTTTTAGTATGTATACAAATGTAAAAATAATAAAGTATCAGAAAATATACCGCATTACGCTGCAGCCTTTTTGTTTGCTGCATAATTTAGTAAACACTGTGGCATAATTTTGTTCTCTCTTGCTGCATAATTCTACTGGCCCCAAAGCAGGCAGCACATGTTAAAAGTGCTTGTGCATGGAGCAGAGAGGCCGTGAAGTTTGCGAACTTAGTTTGGTGTGCGTGCAAATCCTGTATTGCCAATCCCTGGTGAGTTGCACTAGGACTGCTGAAACAAGGCCAATTGAGGTACCAATGGGTGAGGCGGACTGACTTCAAAGGTCCTGTGACCTCAGTGACAGAGTCACTGTCACTCTGGGCTGTGTTGCTTCGTAAGCATGCCCGCAAGACTGGAGGTGAACTACAGCATGGATTGTGATGGACAGGCCTTCAAGGTTAACCCACACTTGCCACTGGTAGTGTCCACCTGCTGGTGCTATGACACCATGCCTTCTACAGTCTAGCTGGGCCTTCTAAGGTCAAGCATGGAAATGTGCTCCCTCAGGAGAGTGGCTTGATGGAGTGGTCATGAAGGCTGAACTTGGTTCCCCAATTCCAAATTCGGCTGCTCTAGCCATAGTGCCACATCCTCTCCCCCACTAAACACCATACCACCCCACTGAGAGAAACTCGCACTGCCTTCAGCTATACCCCAATTGTGCTGCGCTATAAACACCTGGATGCGACTCAATTCAAATTATGCACTAGACAAGTAATATGCTGCCTGAAAAAAAAGTAATAACATCTTGGACAAAAGCAATTACTCATAGGGAATGCAAGATTAAGTAAAGCATGTAAAATGTAAGCAGGAACAACGTGGTCTTAACAGGGCGCAACGAGGAGAAATGCTTTATTTCTCCTTGTTTTTGCTGTTTTTATGTGTGCTGCATTGTGCAGCACACATAAAAACAGCAAAACGCCATGCATGATTGTTTATGTACAGTAAGGTGTCCCTTCCTGCACATAAACAGTCATTTAAAAAATGATGAGTTGCAACTTCTATATGTGCTGCACAGAGTAGCACACATAGAAGTTACAAATCGCCATTTAAGATTGTTTATGTGCAGGAAGGGACACCTTCCTGCACATAAACAATCATTCCGCCACAACGCAGGCACCCTTGCACTATGGTGTAAGGGTGACTGCGTTGGCGCTAGGCAGCTAAATTATCACCAGCGCAGGGGGAAACGCAGGGCTGCACCATATTGTTGTAAATTTGGTGCAGCCCTGCGTTTCAGAAGTGGCGAAGCGCGGCGTTAAGCCAAGAAGGCTAATGCTGCGCTCTGTCACTTCTCTGTAAATATGCCCTGTTGTTTAAAGAAAGACGACAAAACAAAAGTGCTTCACTGGCAAACTCTGTAAAGGGGCCCTAATGTGTTTTGGTGTGAATAAAACCAATCTGGTCACTTTGCGACCACTCTGACTTGCTTTATTTAGTTATTTTTCGTATTTTGAACCTTTTTTCTCTCCGCCCTGAGGCTGCACTTTGGAATAGAAAAATGTCGGAAAAATACATTGTCACATGCTATGTCAGTATTTCTTCTCTGTTAGGTCTATTGTTATGTAAATTGGTATTAGTAAGGCTATTGGTTCCTTTCATGTTCTAGTTCGGAACTCTGTTCTGCCTGTTTGAATGCTACCGGTCTTCGTGCTCCTGGGCCCTTGGTACCCGCAGTTTATCTTAAGCCTACAAATAAAGAGCTACTAAATTCTTTATGAGAAGCGTCTTCAATACATTACAGACATTTGCAGCAAAAGGGCTTCTTTCTTTTTTGGATCCATTTCACAGGGGAACAAATAAAGGAAAGAGAGGGTTAGAGCTGTTTCTTGAAGTCACGGTTTTCAGCAACTGAGAAGGAGCGAGACAGAAAGAGAGGCAATAAGGGGAAGACGTGAGAGAGACGGGGGCAGCTGCCAGCGGCAGAGTGGAAGCGGACACTGAGGAAGAGAGACAGAGTCCTTTTCCTTCTCTGCCCACTCCGCCCGTTCTCGAACGGTCAGGAAGGGCCGAACCTTATCTATAGGCTTTCGCTACCTCTGCCGTCCTGGGACACATTTCTAAAGAAAAGTAGGGGAACGGATTGCATAAAATTAAATAAGTAGGGGCACGCCGTGCCCTTCCGATCCCCCCCACTTCGACCACTGGCTGTAAGTAGCAGCTCTATCATTCCTGCTTCAGGGAACAAGTCTATTTAATGTTTTTATCAAAGTCAGCTAACACGGTCAGCAGAATAGTAACATCTGTCTATAAAGGATGTATAGCAGTAGGCCTCGGCCCATTCTCAGCCACCCTGACCTATGCACTTCTATACAAGCCCAAACCATGTAATCATTTCAGGCCCCATAATTCTTATATTTACCTCATGCATGGTTTGCATAAGGCTCAATTTGCAGTTTAAAATTTTAACTATATTATTAGCCATCTGAAGCCGCCTTGGAAAAGGTGGCACCTGACGTGGCCTCTCTTTCTTGTTGTTCCTTGTCCCTCCTTTAAACATGGATGTACATTACTTATGAGGACATTTGTGCCAAAAACATGAATAGAGAGGTGCGTTGTGTTGGGCTCCCAGATTCCCAAAAACTCTTAACCCATGCCAGACTCGTGCCTACTCTCCTTATGATTGTAATTGTAGTTGCATTTATATAGCACTCACTACCCCTGACAAGGCATTGAATTGCCTTTTAGCGAGTAGCGCGCTACTCCGGAACCCAAACAGGATTGAAACACATAGAGGTGGAATAGAAGAGGAATGGGTCTAGAAAGTGTTTAAGTGGAGATCATAGCAGTGGTGACATCCTTTGAAAAGAGGAGTGCCATGTTGCAGGATGTGAGAGGCAGCTCGTGCAGCAGGACTTATCATACAAGCATTGACAAAGCCAATTGGTCTTACCTTTTAAAACAGGTGACGAGTTATTGGCTTTGCTATTGCTTGTTTCGTTTGGCAGAGGCCAATGATCTGGCTACTTATATTGCTGATGCAGTGATATATAAGCATGCATAGCTCACTACGCATAGAAAGGTCAGGCAGCTCCAATTTGCTACCGGCTGCTTCCTTCTGTAGATGCACTTTTGTGGACATTTGATTTTTTATTTACCCCTTCAAAAAGGGCATCCGCTAACCTCGAGAGGAAAATTTAGAAACAAAGCGGTTGCCCTTTAATGATTTATGCGCATGTGTACGTCATCAGCTGGGACCACTGTAGCACTATGATGCATATATATGCATGCGTAGTGAGGTATGCATGCTTATATATCACTGCATCAGCAATATAAGTAGCCAGATCATTGGCCTCTGCCCCAAAAAGGATTCGCCTTTCAGGTAGGTATAAAGCTCCTTTAATGAAGATAACAGCGAAAACAGCCAGAACAAGAAGTCAAATCATAAACGTCCTGACGCGATTCGGGGTGCCCGCCCTTGTTCACAGGCCTAGCAAAGAGTCACAAACCAAAATTGCAATCACCTGTCAAGTTTTGTAAAAAGGGAATGTCTCGCCCCCACTTCCTACGAATTGCGGTGCCTCATGGTACTTGTGGTGAAGCAAGTGTCTTACCCCAGTGGGCTTTGATGTCGCTCTCATGTAACAGCAAAATTTCACCCGGGTGGGATGGCTTCCATATCGTATGCTTAAGTCCGCTGCCATTACACAATCATTCATTAATGCCCCACCAGTCCGAATGTGACAACTTCTCGCAGTCACTTCGGATCCGCTCTTTTCTGTGGCGGGCGTTTCCACGAATGGACCGGCCATACACATCAAACATAAAGGTTGCCCCAAAACGGATTCGCCTTCCAGGTAGGTATGAAGTTCTTTTAATGAAGATAACAGCGAAAACAGCCAGAAGTCAAATCATAAACGCCCTGACACGTTTCGGGCTGCCACACCCTTGTTCACAGGCCTAGCAAAGGGTCACACACCAAAATTGTAGTCACCTGTCAAGTTTTGTAAAAAGGGAATGTCCCGCCCCCACTTCCTACGAAGTGAGGTGGCTCATGGTACTTGTGGTAAAGCAAGTGTCTTACCCCAGTGGGCTTTGATGCCGCTCTCATGTAACCGCAAAATTTCACCCCAGTGGGTTGGCTTCTATTTTATTTATTTATTTATTTTATTTTATATCGTATGCTTAAGTCCGCTGCCATTACACAATCATTCATTTGGGCCCCACCAGTCCGAATGTGACAACCTCTCGCAGTCACTTCGGATCCGCTCTTTTCTGTGGCGGGCGTTTCCACGACTGGACCGGTCATACACATCAAACATAAAGGTTGCCCCAAAACGGATTCGCCTTCCAGGTAGGTATAGAGCTCCTTTAATGAAGATAACAGCGAAAACAGCCAGAACAAGAAGTCAAATCATAAACGGCCTGACACGTTTCGGGCTGCCACACCCTTGTTCACAGGCCTAGCAATGAGTCACACACCAAAATTGCAGTCACCTGTCAAGTTTTGTAAAAAGGGAATGTCCCGTCCCCACTTCCTACGAAGTGCGGTGCATCATGGTACTTGTGGTGAAGCAAGTGTCTTACCCCAGTGGGCTTTGATGCCGCTCTCATGTAACCGCAAAATTTCACCCCAGTGGGTTGGCATCTATATCATATGCTTAAGTCCGCTGCCATTACACAATCATTCATTTGGGCCCCACAAGTCCGAATGTGACAACCTCTTGCAGTCACTTTGGATCCGCTCTTCTCTGTGGCGGGCGTTTCCACTGCTGGACCAGCCATACACATCAAACATAAAGGTTGCCCCAAAACTGATTCGCCTTCCAGGTAGGTATGAAGTTCTTTTAATGAAGATAACAGCGAAAACAGCCAGAACAAGAAGTCAAATCATAAATGGCCAGACGCGTTTCGGGCTGCCACGTACTTGTTCACAGGCCTAGCAAAGAGTCACACACCAAAATTGCAATCACCTGTCAAGTTTTGTAAAAAGGGAATTCCCCGCCCCCACTTCCTACGAAGTGCGGTGCCTCATGGTACTTGTGGTGAAGCAAGTGTCTTACCCCAGTGGGCTTTGATGTCGCTCTCATGTAACCACAAAATTTCTCCCCAGTGGGTTGGCTTCTATATCGTATGCTTAAGTCCGCTGCCATTACACAATCATTCATTAGGGCCCCACCGTCCAAATGTGACAACCTCTCGCAGTCACTTCGGATCCGCTTTTTTCTGCGACGGGCGTTTCCACGGCTGGACCGGCCGTACACATCTAACATAAACGTTGCCCCAAAACAGATTCGCCTTCCAGGTAGGTATAAAGCTCCTTTAATGAAGATAATATCAAAAACAGCCAGAACAAGAAGTCAAATCATAAACGGCCTGACGCGTTTCGGGCTGCCACGCCCTTGTTCACAGGCCTAGCAAAGAGTCACACACCAAAATTGCAGTCACCTGTCAAGTTTTGTAAAAAGGTCCTACGAAGTGCGGTGCCTCATGGTACTTGTGGTGAAGCACGTGTCTTACCCCAGTGGGCTTTGATGCCGCTCTCATGTAACCGCAAGATTTCACCCCAGTGGGTTGGTATCTATATTGTATGCTTAAGCCTGTAGCCATTACACAATCATTCATTTGGGCCCCACCAGTCAGAATGTGACAACCTCTCGCAGTCACTTCGGATCCGCTCTTCTCTGCAGCGGGCGTTTCCACGGCTGGACCAGCGGTACACATCCAACATAAAGGTTGCCCCAAAACGGATTAGCCTTCCAGGTAGGTATACAGCTCCTTTAATGAAGATAACAGCGAAAACAGCCAGAACAAGAAGTCAAATCATAAACGGCCTGACTCGTTTCGGGCTGCCACGCACTTGTTCACAGGCCTAGCAAAGAGTCACACACCAAAATTGCAGTCACCTGTCAAGGTTTGTAAAAAGGGAATGTCCCGCCCCCACTTCCTACGAAGTGCGATGCCTCATGGTACTTGTGGTGAAGCAAGTGTCTTACCCCAGTGGGCTTTGATGTCACTCTCATGTAACCGCAACATTTCACCCCAGTGGGTTGGCTTCTATATCGTATGCTGAAGTCCGCTGCCATTACATAATCATTCATTAGGGCCCCACCAGTCCGAATGTGACAACCTCTCGCAGTCACTTCGGATCCGCTCTTTTCTGCAGCGGGCGTTTCCACGGCTGGACCAGTCGTACACATCAAACTTAAAGGTTGCCCCAAAACGGATTCACCTTCCAGGTAAGTATAAAGCTCCTTTATTGAAGATAATAGCGAAAACAGCCAGAACAAGAAGTCAAATCATAAACAGCCTGACGTGTTTCGGGCTGCCACGCCCTTGTTCACAGGCCTAGCAAAGAGTCACACAACAAAATTGCAGTCACCTGTCAAGTTTTGTAAAAAGGGAATGTCCCGCCCCGCTTCCTACGAAGTGCGGTGCCTCATGGTACTTGTGGTGAAGCAAGTGTCTTACCCCAGTGGGCTTTGATGTCGCTCTCATGTAACCGCAAAATTTCACCCCAGTGGGTTGGCTTCTATATCGTATGCTTAAGTCCGATGCCATTACACAATCATTCATTAGGGCCCCACCAGTCCGAATGTGACAACCTCTCGCAGTCACTTCGGATCTGCTCTTTTCTGCGGCGGGCTTTTCCACGGCTGGACCGGCTGTACACATCAAACATAAAGGTTGCCCCAAAACGGATTCGCCTTCCAGGTAGGTATAAAGCTCCTTTAATTAAGATAACAGCGAAAACAGCCAGAACAAGAAGTCAAATCATAAACGGCCTGACGCGTTTCGGGCTGCCACGCCCTTGTTTACAGGCCTAGCAAAGAGTCACACACCAAAATTGCAGTCACCTGTCACGTTTTGTAAAAAGGAATGTCCCGCCCCCACTTCCTACGAAGTGCGGTGCCTCATGGTACTTGTGGTGAAGCAAGTGACTTACCCCAGTGGGCTTTGATGCCGCTCTCAGGTAACCGCAAAATTTCACCCCAGTGGGTTGGCTTCTATAACGTATGCTGAAGTCCGCTGCAATTACACAATCATTCATTTGGGTCCCACCAGTCCGAATGTGACAACCTCTTGCAGTCACTTCGGATCCGCTCTTTTCTGCGGCGGGCGTTTCCACGGCTGGACCAGCCGTACACATCAAACATAAAGGTTGCCCCAACCTTTCATATCTATGCTGAATCTTTAAAAAACTATTTGTCTCAAGAAAATCAGCTTCACTAAATGCCCACCACTCAAAATCACCAATCACAAGGCATCATATAGTATTATAAAATATATACTTATTTGTTTAGTTCGTAGAACCATACATGACGGAAAGCAAATGCATTTCGGCAAATGCCTTCAACTGGGCCAACCCGTAGACGTCACATACTACCTCTTATCCAGCCCTTTCTCCATTGTGTTTAAACAACTAGACCACTAACCTTTTTCTCTGTTCTGTCATTCTACCTTCGCCAATACGTTCTCCCAGACATTCATTGTGATAAGAACACAGTTATATTGTGTTTGATATATATAGCTTTTGCCACGTGTTTTCAGTTAATAATCCTCAAAAATATTACAAGTTTTTCTGTTTCCTACTCACTTATACCTAAACATGCATAAAATCGGGAGATACAATTAATAGTCAAATTACAATTATAACAGTTCTTTTATCATTTTCTAAATTTTTTTGTCTGTTTTGCTTTTCTCCCCCTTTTTCTTCAAAGTGCCATGTGCTAAACGGCAAAATTCCTAAGTGTCCTAGTGCAAAAACAGTGTCTAAATCTAAATCTAAATCCGTATTTGTAAAGCGCGAACTACTCACCCCTAACTGGTCTCAAGGCACTGGGGGCCGTCGTGGAAATTAAGTGAGCTATTGCCCAGAGTCACATGGTGCTGAGCTGAGCTGCCGCCGGAGCCGGGGATCGAACCGTGAACCCTGTGCTCCGAAGTCAGCTGCCCTGGCCGCTGCACCACACCTCTCCACAGTGCAATAATTTTTCAGAGATTATCAGCATCCTCTGTCTAATCCATATCCATACTCAAAGTGCAATTCCTAATACCATCAATCCAGCATAATATGATTATGATCGTTTTCAATACAAGTTTTATTATACTGTGTAACATGGATGTTAAAAAATCTTTTCATCCATTTAGGTAATGGGTACTCGCAAACAGTTCCCCGGGTAATGGGTACTTGCAAACATTTCCCCAGGGGCTGCAAAGTACTGTCTGTGTAATGCCAGAGGACCGCACCAATCGGGGTGATGAAAGGTGGGCATAGGGGGACGCGAAGCAGATGCATGGTGTGGACAAGAAACAAGCCTTCACATGACTTCTGTCTGCCACCAATGCTCTATTCCCATGCGAATATGTGACGTTGCAACGCATGCGTTTACAATGCATGCCTTTACAACGTGTTCATTACAACGACTGCGTTGTTACCACGTGTGCCATTACAAGTCGTATCAACGACTTGCTGTAGGGGGCGCGCTGGACTTAGGAATAGTATTAATTACTATTCCTACTCCAGTTTGTATAACAGCAGGGAAGGTGTAGGATTTAAAATCCAACACATTCCCTGGTGTTGCACGCCCCCTACAGCAAGTCGTTGATGCGACTTGCGATGTAATGGCACGCGTGCTAACAACGCGGTCGTTGTAACGACCGGGTTGTAAAGTTTCTGCGTTGTGGAGACAGCGTTGTAAACGCTGTTTCCCTCTCATGCACCAAGAATTTAAGTCAAAACATTAACTTTTGATGTAAAACATGAGAAGGAAAGGGATACTCATCTGGTGGCTGAATTGCAAAATGTGAAACCAGAAAACCTGGTGTCAGTGCTGGCTTCCTCACTCCACGACATTGTGCTATCCTGGGCACTTGGTTAATTTCACTTTCCCTCCTATTTCTTCATTACCACATATGAGAGCCCCTTAAAATATACGAGTTCAGGATGGGTGTTGTACAAACCCTTCTCTTGTGTTTTATGTAATAAGCTATAATGTTGTTCCAATTATATAACAACAAAGGCTGCACACAAGGTGTACCTGAGAAATGACTTGCCTCTTGGGTCACTAATGGCATTGTTTTCAGAATGGGTGCGGCATGAACGTTTCCAAGATCATGTTTGAAAACTATCACTGCTAATAAATGCCCCTCAGTGCAGTGATATAATCTGATCTACTACTGTTAAACGCTCATGCATGTTAATAAAATACACTTTTTTGAAGTCTGCAGAGAGTTTATCATGTTTCTACATGTGTAGTGCAAGATCTCATTAAAAATAAAGGTGTTCCTAAAGATAAGTTGTTAGGACACCTTCTTTTCTTCTTTACCATTACTTTAGTTAATGTGTAAATAAAGTATGCCCATTTGTTTCTCAGCTTTCTGAATGTTCCTGCTCTGTCAAGTGAACAGTGTTGCTGTACACCAGGAGGCCACAATTAAAGGTCAAGAGGGCCGCATGCGGGCCCAGGACCGTACTTTGAGTGTCCCTGATTTAGAACATCATCTAACACATTTCATATATATGTAAAGAGCTAAATTTAAGGGTCCTCCTATATCTCCTCTTCAGCATCCTTAAGTTTATAATTTTAGGATGTGGAGCATCATCCTCAACATGATCCAATTCTTCAAAAGAGAGGAGGGCATAAGTGAACATCCATATGTGAATAAAAAAAATAATAATAAGTGTATCACATCAGTAATCCCTTTGAACCGCTCCATTCATCACTCAGTTCGTATTAGTCTTTGTAACTGCTGTTCTTTGAAGCACATATAGATGTTACACATGTACATGGAGCTCCACATCCAAGTTGTGATCCCAAGGTCTTTCAGAACCTAATGTTAAGATCATCTTTGATTGACATTTCCGTAGCTCCAGTTCACGATCCTCATTACGTGGATTTGCTTTAATATGTTTTATTCCATAATACCTGAAACCAATGAGATCCCCATTGTGCACATCCCAGAAATGTTTAGCCATGGGTTAGTTTCTCTCTTGATTTTTTATGGATCTTATAAGTTGTAAAATCCAGTTTTGTACTCTATTAATAGTGCTTCCAACATATTTCATTGGGCATTCACATTCCAGTACACAGATCATGAATTCTGTATTGCATGTAAATCTCTCAGTGATCTCTCTGGTTTTGTCCTCAAATGTCTCATACTCCTTTTTATTCTCTCCATAGGGACATGCTTTGCACTTTCCACATTTCCAAAATCCATTGTTCTTATTTGCCAAACAGTCTCCCTTTTCCTCTAAAACATACATAATCCTTGTGAGCATGTTGCTCAATGATCTTGCTTTCCGGTATGTAATTCTGGAATGTGGAATTAACTTATCTTTCAGATGTTCATTGTGTTGAAGAATATGCCAATTTATTGCTAGAATTGACCATATGTTAGTCTTTCACATTATATTCCATAAAGTATCTAATCTGAGGCTCATTGGAATCCAGATCCTTTCTCAAATGAATATCAGGAGGTTCTCTCTGATTCGTTTTATACAGTAGTTCATCCCTCTTGTGTATATGCGCTCGTTGATCGGCTTCATAAATACTTTTTGGGGGATAACCCCTCTTCAAGAATCTTACGATCATCATGTCAGCATCTTTTTTGAATGCTTCATCAGAGGAACAGATTCTTCATGCTCTTAACATTTGGCTGTAAGGGATGCTCCACTTCAATGCTTTTGAATGTCCACTGTTTGCACGCAGTTATGAGTTGCTTGAAATTTCCTGTGAATTTGTGAGTTTAATTTGTCATTTTCAACTTACAATGTCACGTCAAGGAAATCTATTTTGGTTTTACTCGATGTATCGGTTAATTGGATAATAAATTCATTATTATTCAATCTCTCAATATATTCCATTAGCAGTGATTCCTCTCAATCCCAAATTAGAAATAGATCATCAATAAAACGCACCCACAGTACTATTTTTTCCATGAATCTGGTGTATTCATCTGCACAGGCTACCTCCTTTTCCCACTATCTCATAAATAGATTGGCATATGTGGTGGAGGCACAGGAGGTCCCCAAAGCTGTTCCTTGTTTTTGTAGATATATCTTATTAACAAAAAGGAGCACATTGTTGGTAAGGCAGTTTTGTACCATAGTCATTATCATTTGAGTGTGATGTAAGAAATTTATTTATCGGCCTCTTAAAGAGTGTGAACATGCGTTCATCCCAAGATCATGTTTTATTGATGTGCATAAAGGAGTCACATCCATTGTCACCATAATATATGTTGTTTTCCAGTGGATATTAGTATATTTTGTATATGATGACAAAATGGTAATATGTTCACATGAAAAGAGATCCAAATATCTTGAAGTGTTTTCTGATAGGGACCCGATAGTGCTTACGATGGGTCTTCCAGGAGGAATTTGTTTGTCTTTATGCATTTTCAGTAGGAAATAAATTATAGGTTTTTTAGGATGACCCACTTTAAGACACATGTATTCTTCTTGGTCAAAATACCCAGAGTCATGCCAATTTTTTAACAAATACATGATATTCACATTGATTTTCCTTCATGGGATTCATTTTCAAGTTCTCATAGTGGTCTCTCCTGCATAGTTGTCTTTGTGGTTCCATGACATAGTTTTCTCTGTCCATAATGATGATGTTCCCACTCTTATCAGAGGGTTTAATGATGACTGATATATTGATTTTTAACTCATTCAATTCAATTCATACCATTCTTTGGGTGACAGAATGCTTTTGTGATGTTGCTTATATTGCCTTCTCAGGCTATTGATGTCATCCACAATGAGTTTGTAGAAAACACCTATCTTACTACCAACCGGTAATTGGGGACAGACTTTGCTCCGTGTTTTAGGCTGCTTTGAACATTGCAGTCAGTTGAGAATCATATATATATATATATATATATATATATATATATATATATATATATATATATATATATATATATATATATATATATATTATATATATATATATATATATTATATAAAGGGATTTCCTGTGTTTTCCTGGAACCATAAGCACCAAGAGTTACAGAGGGTCACAGAAAGGCAGCACTCTCATCGGCAAAAAACGCAGGCAAGTTAAAGTTGTTCAGCGTTTACCATTTTTATTTTTATTTTTCAGTTATTTTTCTCCATTTGATTTTCTTTGTAAAGCGTGCAAAGTGCCAAGTGCATCAAAGAACAAACAAACGACCTACGCATTTCGGCCAAATATATATATATTGCCACCAAGTGATTCATTTTGACAGCGCGCTCGCGATCGGTGCGAGTGATGCGGCAAGGGAATCGAGATCCGCAGTTATTGCGACCACCAGGAAAGTATTCACTCGCACTCCAGGAGATTCTTTGACAAGGCTTGTTTAATCCATTAGTATTACAGCCATCACCAGTTCACAAGCCAGCGCGTTTCGACCAGATTGGTCTTGATCACAATTAGCAGCAATCCACCTGTTGTGTCTATTTATACACATATACTCATGCAGCCTATAATGAGGCATTATGGGAGATGTAGTTCACTCAGTGCCAAGTGCATTTTTTGGAAAACCAAAAAGTTTAAAACAAAATGTTATGCATAGTATTGATTAATTACATTATTATTTAAGATTGTATCCACATTATTATACAACCTATTGTTCTATCTCATAGTTTGCAGTCCAGATTATGACCATTTTTGTCACATACATTGTTCCAATATTTTATTAAATCATGGCGCAGTGCCCTCATTTTATTAATCTTCACATTCGATTTGCCCTCAGGTTGCCATTTTCTGGTTTTAATTAGACCTCAGTGGTTTGGGTTTTGTCTGAAGTTGATTCGATTGGTAGATTAGTTGATTTTCGAGATTATAGGTGAACATGCAGTTCTTCGTCCCCATTCAATCCATCTGGTTGCTTGGTGTGGAAACAAATTATTAATCTCGACTCCAAACGTCTCAATTTTGTCACACGGTCCCCGTCTCTCTCACTGGCCGGGATCGTTGCTAGGCCCCAATAGCTCATTTGTTGCCAGCTGTAATTTGAGTGTGTATGCTCAGTGGACTAATGCGTCCACTGCAGGGGTCTGTGTTCGACCTCATGGTCACAGGTTCGAATCCCGGGGGTCCACTCAGCCCTTCATCCATTTGAGGTCGATAAAATGAGTACCATTGAGTTGGGTAACAATAAACATCTGTTATTCAGCGCCAAGATACCCAAGGGTGAACGTGCGCTTTACAAATACACGTTATGTATGCATATGTTTCGTCATGGCATAGTTGTCGTCCCCATTCTGAATGGCACGGATGTGCTCCAAGATCCTTTTCTTTAGTTGACAAATTGTACTCTCAATGTACCTGCGGCTGCAGTTACATTCTAGCATATAGACCACATAGGTGCTTTCGCAGATGATTTTCTACTTGATACTAAAGGTTTTTCCTTTGAAGTCTGTAATTCCTTTCGTGTTCTTCCTTATGCGACATACTTTACATTTTTCACATTTCCTGAATCCAGTTTGGAATCCAGCGATCCAGGACTTGATTTGAGGTCTGGTGTAATGGCTATGCACCAGTTTATCTTTAATCAATGGTGCACGTCTGTATGTTATGCTAGGTCTCTCATTGAGGATTTTCTTCATATCCGGGTCTTTCAGTAGTGAGGATTTTCTTCATAGCCGGGTCTTTCAGTAGTACATTCCAGTGTTTATTCATGATTTTCACAATTTCATGGTTTTCTTTACTGCAAGTCAGAATTAGCCTTATATCTGGGTTTTCATTTTCTTTAGTACAGTTTTGTCTTTCTTTTGTGTTTTGTAGGGTTAGGTCTCAAGAGATTTGTTTAGCTTTTGTTCTGCCAGCTCTCACATAGGCTGGTTTATATCCTCTTTCCAAGAATTTACGACTTGTTTCTTCTGTTTACGATTCTAGTTCCTTTTTGTCTGAGCAGTTACGTTTCATTCTAAGGAATTCGCCGTACTGGATACTTTTAATCAGTGATTTCGGATGGAAACTCGAGCCATGCAGGATGCTATTTGTTGCAGTGGGTTTACGATATGTGGTAGTTTTTATTTGACCCTCATCTACATATACCAGTTTGTCTAGGAATTGTACAGTTGTAGTGCTTGTGTTGTGTGTGAATCGTATGCCAGTCTCATTGTTGTTCAATAGATTCACGTACTGTATAAATTCCTCAGATGTGCCATTCCATATAATGAAAAGATTGTCAATGAATCGTAACCATAGCATGATCTTGTCAGTATATTGTTCCATGTCTTCTCCCCAGGCTACTGTCTTTTCCCACCATCCCATGGTGAGGTTCGCGTAGGTTGGCGAGAATGAAACTCCCATGGCAGTGCCACAGACTTAGCAGTACAGTTGTTGATCGAAAGTGAAAATGTTATTTTCTGAGACACAGTTCTGCCATATCTTTGATCATTCTGGAGTGTTCCAAGTATTTGATGTTTCTTTGGCCCAGAAAGTATTCTAATGCACATAGTCCCATTTCATGGTTGATGGATGTGTAAAGGGATACCACAGCGATAGTTGCCAAAACATTTCCGTTCTGCCACTGTGTGTTATCAAGGATTCTCAAGAAGTCACCAGTATCCTTTATATATGAGTTTAGTGTGGTTACTATTGGTGCCAGGAAGAAGTCAACATATTCCGATATAGGTTCATACAGGCTGTCACAACTTGAAATTATGGGTCTCCCTGGTGGGTTGATGAGTGTTTTGTGTATTTTAGGTAGGAAGTAGATTGTTGGAATTGTTGGATTGTCTTTCCTGAGGAACTTTACTTCATCATTGGTTAGTATCCCTTTCTCAAACCATCCATTGATTTTCGATTGCAAGTTCAATGTCAGTTCATTGATCGGATTTCTTTTTAATCTTTTATAGTTTGCTGACACATTGAGTTGTCGAAGTGCTTCTTTTTTGTATTGTGTTTTTTCCATTAGAACGATGTTCCCGCCTTTGTCTGCTGGTTTGATCTCTAGATTCTCGTTGTTCATTAATTCATGTAAGGCTCATCTTTCGGCATTAGTTAGATTCTCTTTCTTGTTGGTACGTGTTTTGTTTTTCAACATTTCTAAATCTGATGTTACCAATTCGTGGTAGAGATCAACTTTATTGCCTGGGTTCAACATCTGGCAGAATATGGATTTTGGTTTTTCTCTGCCAGTGGTGTTTAATTCTAGTTCTCTTAGGATGCCTGATTCATGTATGTCTTCATCTTGTAAGTTATGAGCTACATCATATATTGTTTTCATGTCAGATATTTGGTCAATGGATATATTCGTCGGTGCTGGGACTTCCTCTGTACTAGGTGTGGGTACGTACCTTTTTGTGTTTTGCAAAGAATTTGGCCAGTTTCAGCTTGCGAACAAATTTGTATGTGTCAATCTTGGTTTCTACAAAGTCATGATGTATTTCTGGGCAAAAGGTTAGTCCTTTGTTTAGAACTCTGCATTGGGTATCAGTTAGAGTTTGATTGGATAGATTGATGATCATATATATTCTATTTAATGCATTGGAGACAATAGATCTCTAACAAAAGGCAGCAAAATTTAGAAAGGAGCACTGGGTTATTTCTATGTCTCACCTACCCTACCTGGTAGGTGAGACCTAAAATGAAGTTGCTGCACTCTAATACCACATGTTACAGACCTACTCCCATTTCAGATACTCATGACTGCAAATCAACAGACCACAAACACAAATTAGTACGTTACATTGGAAAATGTGATCCAAGCCTGAAGTGATGTTAACTTGGTTTACAACAAAAATGGATTTGTGTGACATTGGTGTGCATTTGCAAGGTCACCAGATAGTTTTCAAGAGACTGTGCGAGAGGATACACGTAGATACTGAAGATCAAACAGGAGGATGTTGGACCTTGGGAGATCCACTCATTACAATATTTGAGATGATTTCAGTTTTTTTCTGGGTGCAGTTGAAAATAAACAACTGTATCCAAGGCAAGGCAGTTCCAAACATACCGTCCCAGTTTCCTAGTCTTTCCAGAGGGATTCCATGATCAACCGTCTCTTAGGCAGAAGAGATAAGAACAATTCATGGTCTTTGTCTCTAGAGAGGAGAAGAGCTTCTCTGACATCTGGCAAGGCAGATTATGTGCCCCTCGCAGGCCTGAATGCTGACTGATGATCATGGAGGTGGTGGTTCTGTCCCATATGTTCCTGGATCTATTTCATGACTTCCCTTTCTATGATCTTGCTAGGGTAATGAAGGTAGGAGATTTGCCCGGATCATTGGGTTTGCAGATTATATTATCAAGAGCAGGGAAATGATGTTGTGTTTAGTCGGCCAGGGACATTTCCTTTTGAAAGGGAGGTATTTATAGTGTTTGTGATGCCCCAGTCAGTGTGGGGAGGAACTATTTAATGCATTAGGCATTGAATTGATCCTTCATCTCCAGCAGCCTGAAAGTTGTGAAAGTGGATTAAGGTGGCAGTGGAAGTGTGAGAGTAAAATTGTGTTGCTGGGTTATTTGAAATTGATTACCACATGGTTGATTTTGGATTTGAAGAAATGCAGGAGATTGTTGCAGTATTGATGTATCTAACCATATGCCTTGAAGATCATTGGGGGGGGAGGGTGTCCCTAAAGGTGTTTGAGTTAAATATGCTAAAAATAACCTCCCCCACTTCGTTAGCGCAGTCACTGATACATTTAGCAAAGTTGACTTTTTAGGCTCTCATGATGGCTTTATGGCAGGTTTTCCTTTGTTTCTTGCAGAGAAGCTTACCTTCCATTGAGGAAGACATACGCCATTTGCAATCCTTTGTTTCATTTCCACTAGTCCCTAATTGAACTATTTGTTGGTTGATTTCAGTCAAGTTAGATTTATTTTGTCTTGGCCAGCTTAATGAAGCCAGTGGAAGGTAGTGGAGGAGTGAAGGTACAGATTGTTCTACAACCCAACAGGCTCATTCAGGACCAAAGGGTTAATTTTGCCAGCATTGTAGGTTTCCTCAAACTACTGTGCCTGACACTTGTAGTGCTTCCTTGGAAGAAGTAGCGGGATGTGTGTGCTGTGAGGCTAGGGTTGTACAGGTTTGAGAGGTGTACAGAGATGAAGGAGTATTGCGACCTGGTCATAGGTAGGAGCATACTGGTGCGTGCCTGGGCCAACACAAAGCCATGTATAGGAAACCTGCTTTCATGGATGTCCTTGTCCCATCACAGTGGAATGTGAATATCTACCATGAAGCGGCCATAAACTAACAGCTACCACACTCCAGAGCCTTTAATGCAGCCACTTGATTGTGCATTATCGAGATTAAGGTAATGGCAAGTCCAACATGGGTCAATGCTAAACCAAAGCTCGAGCAAATGCATTTTGGACATGAAAAGGGGAATGTATCTGTGGTCAGGAAAAGACACGTCCTTGTCTGCGTACTGAGTTTAAATCTGTACAAGGCCAGGCTCTAAGTGGCCCAGGCCTACCAAAGGAACTCCACTTGAAATTCTTAGATAAGCCCGCATTCACATTAAAAAAACAATATTGTGGGTTGGCTACTGTGATGCTGTCATGGTTTGACAAGACATGAACATCTTGTCTCGTACTAAATTTCAGGATTCTCAAGGTTCGCACCTGTCATTGTATTTTAAAATCCCTCCTCTCATGGTGAAGTTATTGTTCCCTGTCTGTTCTTTAATTTAGAGGATTTTGCTGCTGAATAAAACACCCCTATATTTAATTTAATGTACATAGTCCATGTTTGGAAAGCACATTGAAGGGAGAACTATCTTACATAAAAGATATTTGGCTGAATAACAAAAAACATTTCTCAGTCATATTTTTTGCATCCGTTTTGAGGGGATATATAGATCATGGAGGCGTGAATTGTTCTCTGTAAAGGCAAAAAAAGCTATTGAATTGAAAGATATCTCAGTAGCTACCTCGGCTAAAATATCGGTGTGGCCACTGGAATTATGCTGCATCGGAGGACCAACCTGAGTGGCAGGATTGACTAAGATGTGATGCAAGGAAACGATATAGAACGTAGTGGTCCCAATAATGTTACATCCATAAAGTGTAAAAAAGACAATACAAATTATACTCAAGACAATAAATTAATACACTGAATCAAAATTTGAAAATGCTCAGATGTTATTTAATCACACCGAACATAAAGTTCAAATTATTATAAGAATGCATTAAAAACCATCATACTGATGTGCCCGAAAAAAGTTGGAAAAGGGAAGGGCGGTGACTGAAGTGAGGTAGTGAGGTGGGTGAAAAAGACTGTTAGGTGAAAATCACAAACAAATTGTTTGGCATACTATTCCATGCCACAAATTCAAAACATAGTCCATCAGGAAATAGATTACAATAAATTACATAGCCATGTAATACAGAAAGTCACAGTGCTGACATGCACTGTTGGCGAAACTGGCATCGATAGTGTGTCGACGTTTCGACCCCTGAATGTGTGTAGGTGTTCTTCACAACCTTACTGGCGGGGTCTTCCTCAGGACAAGTGTAGGGTGAAGGAGGGGAAGGGCACCTAAAAAATAAATAAAAACCATATTGTGAGGTCCAAAAACCTAATAAGGACCGGGGAATGGACAAATAAAGAAACTATTATTACCGTGTTTTTAATTGAAAGAAAAACCTCATAGGCGCTGAAAATCGTCTGGGGTGGTAGGGCTCAAAGGCTCCAAAGTTCGAGAGGGAGAGAGTCAAAGACACCTGTAAGGATAAGGTGTCTGTCAGTAGGGACCCCAAAAGAAATCGAGAGTCATACCTGTGTTAAGTAAAGGAGACAACTTACTCAGATACTAGGAAAATATCCAAAATTAATGTTCCTTGGCAGTATGAAAACCGTGATAAATCATCGATCAGGTAGTGGAATCCATCCACAATACTGCCCACGATTGAATCAAGAGTCTAAAGTAAAAGAAAACGAGGAGACCTCAGTGCATACTAGGACCAAAATTGAATAGGCATCTAGAGTCAATGCCTTCAGCGTCTTAGAACTCTAGACAGGGGGGAGAACTTGACCCGAAGAAATATTAAAAAAGAAGAAAGAACATCATGAGAAGTTTACGGGATTACCACATGTGCGTGATGTTGAACACCATAAAAATAACCTTTGAGTTTAGATAACATCGTGCATCTCAGTATACACGCAATTGAAATCATCATGTACGCCTCACGATAAGGTGAATACCTTCTATAGTCTAAAAAGGTTGTGAGAGTTAAACATGTATTAACCCAAGAACCGCTACAACTATGTTTCATTATAAATGGCGAGAGCATGGAGAGCAACCCACAAAGGCGCCAAACTACATGTACGCTAAGGGATGGGGACGGAAAACTCACCCTCGTAGCTCGACATCACTTCCCAGCAATGGATGGAAAAAGCCACCGGGGTGAAAAACATCCTTAAATATGCACGTATTCAGCGTGCCGTCCGGGCCTACGTGACGCCCGGTGTAGTGCAGTCGATGAATGCCGGTAAGTCTGCACGTAGCAGACAAGGAGAAAAGACTCTTGGACAACTATATGTGTATATGTCCTTGATAGAATATTAAATAATAAATTAGGGGCAGTGTACCAAACAGAAAATCAATAGGGAATGCATATATATGAAAATGCATATCGAGGCATATTAAAGGCGTAACAAAAATGTTACTCTTGAAACCTGAACCAGTTCTGGCACGTGATAAATATAATGACATGGTGAGCATTGAGGAATATGCACTTCTTGAGACACTTACATGCATATGTGTATATTAGACCAATTATGTTTTACAAAAGGCCCGATTGGAGTGCCTGAATGTTGGTTTATACTCCACCGTCACTTAAATAATCATCTATAATCATATGCCAACATATTGTGAGAAAAAACAATTAAGCACTGTAAATGAACGGAAAATCAGTAGGAAGTGCATATATAAAAGAATTTTTGCGTATCAAGGCATATTGATGGTGTAATACAACATGTCACTCCACAATCAATTAGATAGTCATCTATGATCATCATATGCAGATATATTGAGAGAAAACATTAGAACAATATAAATGAACAAAACTCAGTAGAAAGAACATATATATAAAAGTGCATATCAAGGCATATTAGAGGCGTAATACAGCATGTCATCCTTGATGCCTTACCCAGTTCAGTCACATGATAGATATAATAACATGGTGTGCATTGAAAAAATGCACTTATGGAGATACTTTCATGTATATGTGTATATTACATCGGTTGGAGTGCCTGGGTGTTAGTTTATACTCCAACATCATTCCAATAAACAAATATCATCATTCACAGATATATTGAGAGAACCCATTTGAGCAGTATAGATGCCCAGAAACATCGAACCAAGCTTGGTCTCAGGTGACAAAAAAGGGGAGGTCAACACCTAGATCATTTCATTGTATGCAGCACAAAAGGTTAATCACAAGGGATTTTTTGAAAGGCATCATGAAGTGTTAAGACACGCTAGTTGGGCATTGCTGGGGTCCTGTTCATTCAACCCATTAACAATGGTGTCCAAACGTAACATCCATTTGGATTCTCTGATATTTAAAATCAAGGAAATATTGCCCCCTCTCGGTCCCAATTCAGCCTTCTCTATCACCAGCCACTGTAGTTGGTTCGGATCGTGTCCGATTGAAGTAAAGTGCTCAACTAATGGTGCCCCTACGACAGAGCACCGAATCCTGCTCTGATGTTGCAATATTCTAGCCTTGATCTTTTGTTGTGTCTGCCCAATATAGAGTAACCCACATGGGCAGATAATACCATAGATAACGTTCATGGAGTTACAGTTGGTGAAGGAACGCAGAGATATTTTGTGTTGTTTATAGACAAAGTTCTTAGGGCCATATGTATGAAAGTTTGGTTTTGCGATTCTCAAATAGCGAATTTTAGAGAATCGCTATTTGAGAATCGCAAAACGAGATTTATGTAGGATTTGCAATAAATTTTGCGAATCCTTCATATTCCTTAATTGCGAATCGCAAATTGCGATTCGCAATTAAGGAATACCTCCCATTCATTCCTATGGGCCTAGAGGCCCATAGGAATGAATGGGAAGACATTCTCAATTTGCGATTAGCAATTAGAGAATCGCAAATTGAGAATGCAATTTCAAGGGTGCCAGGGTGTCAAAAGGACACCCTGTTGCACCCCTGAAATGTGCATGTGTGCACATGTGGCACACATACATGCCCTAAGGCCATGTATGTGTGCCACATGGCACTTTAAAAAATGCAAAAAGTGCATTTTTAAGTGAAATCGCAAGTTACCACCAACTTGAAGTTGGTGGTAATTTGCGATTCCTTAAGCCCAAATTGCACTTTTTTGTGCTTCTTACATTGCATTTAAGGAATCGCAATTAGCGATTCCTTAAATGCAATCGTAAATAGGGAATCGCAAAATTTGCGATTCCTTATTTTGCGAGGGGATTTCAGTGTGATACATTGCACACTGTAAATTTACGAGTCGCAAACGCCAAAATTCTGCGAATTTCGGCGTTTGCGATCGCAAATTGGCTTCATACATATGGCCCTTAGTTGTAATTGTAGTGAGGCAAGCTTTACATTGTCCGCATTTATAGTGCCCTTGGACCGGTGGTAAATTCCAAAGCGATTGGATTGTAGGTTCGACAGTGTTTTCCAAAAGAATGAACCACATGATCTTTAACACTCATAGCTTTTTGAAAGAGTGCAAGGTAATTCTGGTTGATCAATGTCGTCTGATACTAAGTTCCAATGCTTATTGATAACCTTTTAATGGCATTGCTTCTTGTAGAAAAAGTTGTGACGCAGATCATTCTCTGCGATGGTATGTCATTCTTTTGCCTAGGGTTAGCAAGTTTCCCGTGGGTTAAACCAAGCCCTTTTCTGAGCTCTCTTCACTAATCTTCTCGGGTATCCTCTCGTCATCAGGCGGATGCTGAGATCCTCCGACTCAGCCATGTAGTCTGTCCTCCTCGTACAATTCCTACGGATCCGTAAGAACTGACCCACCGGGAGATTGTCCCTCAGGCCCCGTGGGTGATGACTAGTGTATCCCAGGAGGGAATTGCGTTCAGCTGGTTTCCGATATAAAGTAGTATACAGCTTATTGTCTTCACAACAGATTTTTATATCCAAGAAGCTGATCTCCTTACAATCTGATTGTATGGTGAACTTTATATCCTGGTCGCACTGATTCAGCCAGTCGTAGAAATGGCCCAGCTCAGTTGTATCTCCATTCCAGATAAACAGTATATCATCGATATACCGTTTCCACAGCTTCACCCGGTGATGAAAGGGATTGTTGTTAAACACAAATGATCTCTCAAAACTGTCCATATAGATAATGGCTAAATCCGGGGCGAAGGCTGCTCCCATCGCTACACCCTTTGTCTGGACATAATGGCAACCTTGGAAAAAGAAATAGTTTTTCTTCATTGCTATTTTCAGCAGGGAGATGATGAATTCCGTGGGGACTGCCACAGGTGCTTGTCGTTTATCCAAAGCATCTCTCATTGCTTCCAGTGCTGGTTCTTGTGGAATACTTGTGTCCCCACGGAATTCATCATCTCCCTGCTGACAATAGCAATGAAGAAAAACGATTTCTTTTTCCAAGGTTGCCATTATGTCCAGACAAAGGGTGTAGCGATGGGAGCAGCCTTCGCCCCGGATTTAGCCATTATCTATATGGACAGTTTTGAGAGATCATTTGTGTTTAACAACAATCCCTTTCATCACCGGGTGAAGCTGTGGAAACGGTATATCGATGATATACTGTTTATGTGGAATGGAGATACAACTGAGCTGGGCCATTTCTACGACTGGCTGAATCAGTGCGACCAGGATATAAAGTTCACCATACAATCAGATTGTAAGGAGATCGCTTTCTTGGATATAAAAATCTGTTGTGAAGACAATAAGCTGTATACTACTTTATATCGGAAACCAGCTGAACGCAATTCTCTCCTGGGATACACTAGTCATCACCCACGGGGCCTGAGGGACAATCTCCCGGTGGGTCAGTTCTTACGGATCCGTAGGAATTGTACGAGGAGGACAGACTACATGGCTGAGTCGGAGGATCTCAGCATCCGCCTGATGACGAGAGGATTCCCGAGAAGATTAGTGAAGAGAGCTCAGAAAAGGGCTTGGTTTAACCCACGGGAAACTTTGCTAACCCCTAGGCAAAAGAATGACATACCATCGCAGAGAATGATCTGCGTCACAACTTTTTCTACAAGAAGCAATGCCATAAAAAAGGTTATCAATAAGCATTGGAACTTAGTATCAGACGACATTGATCAACCAGAATTACCCTTGCACTCTTTCAAAAAAGCTATGAGTGTTAAAGATCATGTGGTTCATTCTTTTTTGGAAAACACTGTCGAACCTACAATCCAATCACTTTGGAATTTACCACCGGTCCAAGGGCACTATAAATGCGGACAATGTAAAGCTTGCCTCACTACAATTACAACTAAGAACTTTGTCTATAAACAACACACAATATCTCTGCGTTCCTTCACCAACTGTAACTCCATGAACGTTATCTATGGTATTATCTGCCCATGTGGGTTACTCTATATTGGGCAGACACAACAAAAGATCAAGGCTAGAATATTGCAACATCAGAGCAGGATTCGGTGCTCTGTCGTAGGGGCACCATTAGTTGAGCACTTTACTTCAATCGGACACGATCCGAACCAACTACAGTGGCTGGTGATAGAGAAGGCTGAATTGGGACCGAGAGGGGGCAATATTTCCTCGATTTTAAATATCAGAGAATCCAAATGGATGATACGTTTGGACACCATTGTTAATGGGTTGAATGAACAGGACCCCAGCAATGCCCAACTAGCGTGTCTTAACACTTCATGATGCCTTTCAAAAAATCCCTTGTGATTAACCTTTTGTGCTGCATACAATGAAATGATCTAGGTGTTGACCTCCCCTTTTTTAGGTCTCGCCTGAGCCAGCGCATGCGCTGCTCTGGCGAGAGTTTTAGTAAGCGGGTTTTGGAAGTGCAAACAGCAGTTTGCTGGCGACCAGCTTGCGTTCACGCGAGCGTGCACGCGCGATCAGGCGCCATATGGCTTCCCTTGCGATTACTTTCGCGGCCGTGTCAGTTTCACGGCCGCGCGGCCATTGCTTGTTAGCATCGCAAGTCGCGGAAATGAGGGTAAAAGGCGAACAAAAAGAGCTTCCAAATTAAACTGAAGAGTAGACGTTAAGCATCTAAAAAGCTCAAGTCCCTCACTCCGATTGAAAGGGTTGGGTGCCACCTTGTGCCCACATGAGTTACTGTGCTGAACGTCGAAACTGCTCATTCCCCCCGCTCTCTGCTACCAAGAGACACAAACCCAAGAGATGTGTAGATTACAAGAAAGGCATGGATGGCTTTCTTCCATACGTGAACTGGCACAAAGGAAAAATGCACCGGGTAAAGGCTACAGGGATAAACAAACTAAAATAAATGGCTAACATTCTCTTTTTAAACCACACACACACTTTATTTATTGTCAGTTTAAATACTTTCCAATTTTGCGGTCTTTACTTATGCATGTGTTTAGCGATATCGTAACGCTAGTAATGGCCAAAACCATACGCAAGGCAAGAATCTAAATACTGGTCTGAGAGCGTTTTTAAGCTCGAGGACAGATTAGCAAAGCGCGTGTTAAAGTGAATATATATTTTTTCCTATAATGCGTTGCACGGCACGTTACTGATTAGTATTCTTTAAGGGTATTCTTTTTTTATCCTGAGCTGTCTCTATAAGGCCCTATGCTCGCTGAATGCTTTCTTTCGTGGAACATTCTAGCACCAGCCTGAGCTGAAAACCCACTGACGTCATCATGGAATGCTGTGCTGCTCTGACTGAGCGTGCGTGAAGCAGTTGCGTGAAGGTGCTATTTAACTGAAGACTCGGAAATCGCAGTGTGTCATCAGGTCTTTCGAGGAGTCTTCTTTATTTCGTCCCTGGGTAGTTTTTGATTTAAAAACCTACCCGAGGCTCCTCTAATGACTAGCACGGGGCGGATCTCCGGCTAATGAATTGCTGGCCCGATTAACAGAAGGTGATTCCCAGATGCTGACAAATGAAACCGCAAGAAGGATAGTATGAAAGAAAATAAGACAGGTGGTGATTGTTCCCATACAATGCTGGATACACCGAGCCCCAAAGTATAACAAGCATTGGCATAGCCAATAGGTCTCGCCTTTTGGACCTTATACTTATTTAATTATGCAGCACAATATCCTTGGTGCAACAACAACTGTTGCATGGCTAAACACTTATAATGTCCCAAAGGCGAGACCTATTGGCTATGCCAATGCTTGTTGTCACCTGAGACCAAGCTTGGTTCGATGTTTCTGGGCATCTATACTGCTCAAATGGGTTCTCTCAATATATCTGTGAATGATGATATTTGTTTATTGGAATGATGTTGGAGTATAAACTAACACCCAGGCACTCCAACCGATGTAATATACACATATACATGAAAGTATCTCCATAAGTGCATTTTTTCAATGCACACCATGTTATTATATCTATCATGTGACTGAACTGGGTAAGGCATCAAGGATGACATGCTGTATTACGCCTCTAATATGCCTTGATATGCACTTTTATATATATGTTCTTTCTACTGAGTTTTTGTTAATTTATATTGTTCTAATGTTTTCTCTCAATATATCTGCATATGATGATCATAGATGACTATCTAATTGATTGTGGAGTGACACGTTGTATTACACCATCAATATGCCTTGATACGCAAAAATTCTTTTATATATGCACTTCCTACTGATTTTCCGTTCATTTACAGTGCTTAATTGTTTTTTCTCACAATATGTTGGCATATGATTATAGATGATTATTTAAGTGACGGTGGAGTATAAACCAACATTCAGGCACTCCAATCGGGCCTTTTGTAAAACATAATTGGTCTAATATACACATATGCATGTAAGTGTCTCAAGAAGTGCATATTCCTCAATGCTCACCATGTCATTATATTTATCACGTGCCAGAACTGGTTCAGGTTTCAAGAGTAACATTTTTGTTACGCCTTTAATATGCCTCGATATGCATTTTCATATATATGCATTCCCTATTGATTTTCTGTTTGGTACACTGCCCCTAATTTATTATTTAATATTCTATCAAGGACATATACACATATAGTTGTCCAAGAGTCTTTTCTCCTTGTCTGCTACGTGCAGACTTACCGGCATTCAGCGACTGCACTACACCGGGCGTCACGTAGGCCCGGACGGCACGCTGAATACGTGCGTATTTAAGGATGTTTTTCACCCCGGTGGCTTTTTCCATCCATTGCTGGGAAGTGAGGTCGAGCTACGAGGGTGAGTTTTCCGTCCCCAACTCCTTAGCGTACATGTAGTTTGGCGCTTTTGTGGGTTGCTCTCCATGCTCTCGCCATTTATAATGAAACATAGTTGTAGCGGTTCTTGGGTTAATACATGTTTAACTCTCACAACCTTTTTAGACTATAGAAGGTATTCACCTTATCGTAAGGCGTACATGATGATTTCAATTGCGTGTATACTGAGATGCACGATGTTATCTAAACTCAAAGGTTATTTTTATGGTGTTCAACATCACGCACATGTGGTAATCCCGTAAACTTCTCATGATGTTCTTTCTTCTTTTTTAATATTTATTCGGGTCAAGTTCTCCCCCCTGTCTAGAGTTCTAAGACGCTGAAGGCATTGACTCTAGATGCCTATTCAATTTTTGTCCTAGTATGCACTGAGGTCTCCTCGTTTTCTTTTACTTTAGACTCTTGATTCAATCGTGGGCAGTATTGTGGATGGATTCCACTACCTGATCGATGATTTATCACGGTTTTCATACTGCCAAGGAACATTAATTTTGGATATTTTCCTAGTATCTGAGTAAGTTGTCTCCTTTACTTAACACAGGTATGACCCTCGATTTCTTTTGGGGTCCCTACTGACAGACACCTTATCCTTACAGGTGTCTTTGACTCTCTCCCTCTCGAACTTTGGAGCCTTTGAGCCCTACCGCCCCAGACGATTTTCAGCGCCTATGAGGTTTTTCTTTCAATTAAAAACACGGTAATAATAGTTTCTTTATTTGTCCATTCCCCGGTCCTTATTAGGTTTTTGGACCTCACAATATGTTTTTTATTTATTTTTTAGGTGCCCTTCCCCCTCCTTCACCCTACACTTGTCCTGAGGAAGACCCCGCCAGTAAGGTTGTGAAGAACACCTACACACATTCAGGGGTCGAAACGTCGACACACTATCGATGCTAGTTTCGCCAACAGTGCATGTCAGCACTGTGACTTTCTGTATTACATGGCTATGTAATTTATTGTAATCTATTTCCTGATGGACTATGTTTTGAATTTGTGGCATGGAATAGTATGCCAAACAATTTGTTTGTGATTTTCACCTAACAGTCTTTTTCACCCACCTCACTACCTCACTTCAGTCACCGCCCTTCCCTTTTCCAACTTTTTTCGGGCACATCAGTATGATGGTTTTTAATGCATTCTTATAATAATTTGTACTTTATGTTCGGTGTGATTAAATAACATCTGAGCATTTTCAATTTTGATTCAGTGTATTAATTATTTGTCTTGAGTATAATTTGTATTGTCTTTTTTACACTTTATGGATGTAACATTATTGGGACCACTACGTTCTATATTGTTTCCTTGCATCACATCTTAGTCAATCCTGCCACTCAGGTTGGTCCTCCGATGCAGCATAATTCCAGTGGCCACACCGATATTTTAGCCGAGGTAGCTACTGAGATATCTTTCAATTCAATAGCTTTTTTTGCCTTTACAGAGAGACAATTCACACCTCCATAATCTATATATCCCCTCAAAACGGATGCAAAAAATATGACTGAGAAATGTTTTTTGTTATTCAGCCAAATATCTTTTATGCAAGATAGTTCTCCCTTCAATGTGCTTTCCAAACATGGACTATGTACATTAAATTAAATATAGGGGTGTTTTATTCAGCAGCAAAATCCTCTAAATTAAAGACACCAGCCAGCCCACCATCTCAAACTGGACACCGGTCACGACCGAAGACACCGCCTCGACCATGAAAGGCATCCACTCGGGGGGCCCCCACCGACCCCTGCCCCCCTCACATCTTCCACAGAGCTGCGGCCGCCATCGCACCCGAACTACAATGCACCATCAACACCACCTTCAAAACAGGCACCTTCCCAGACGACTGGAAGCGGCGCAGAAATAAGGCCCCTGCTTAAGAAGCCCACAGCTGACCCCACCGACCTCAAGAACTACCGGCCCATCTCGTTCCTCCCCTTCGCAGCCAAAGTCGCAGAGAAAACAGTCAACAGGGAACTGACACGATTCATCGAACAGAACGCCATCCTCGACCCGTCCCAATCCGGATTCCGAAGTAACCACAGCACCGAGACCGCCCTACTTGCCGCCACAGACGACATCCGCACCCTCCTGGACCAAGGCCACTCCGCAGCCCTCATCCTACTCGACGTATCAGCGGCCTTCGACACCGTCTCCCACCGCACACTAGTCACCAGACTACACGACGCCGGCATACAAGGAACAGCCCTGGACTGGATCCGATCATTCCTCACCGGAAGAAGCCAAAGGATCAGACTGCCACCCTTCCTCTCCAATCCCACGAAAATCACCTGCGGAGTCCCACAGGGGTCATCACTGAGCCTGACCCTCTTCAACATCTACATGACCCCCCTCGCAGCCATCATCCGACAACACGGCCTCAACATCGTATCCTACGCTGACGACACCCAGCTCATCCTCTCCCTCACCAAAGACCCCACCACCGCCAAACTCAACTTCCAGAAAGGAATGGAAGACGTCGCAGTCTGGATGACCAACAGCTGCCTGAAGCTCAAATCCGAGAAGACAGAAGTCCTCGTCCTTGGAACCACCCCTTCAGCATGGGACAACACCTGGTGGCCGACCGCCCTTGGAAGCCCACCTACCCCCCCCTCAGACCATGCCAAAAACCTCGGCATCGTACTCGACTCACCATGAACCGACAGGTCAACGCCGTCACCTCCAGCTGCTTCAACACCCTCCGCATCCTCCGCAAGACCTTCAAATGGATCCCCCCTGAGTCAAGGAGGACAGTCACACATGCACTCATCACCAGCAGACTGGTCTATGGAAACGCACTCTATGCCGGCATCAACAAGTCCCTACTCCGCAAACTCCAGACAATACAAAACACCGCCGCCAGACTCGTCCTCGGCATCCCCCGGCACGAACACATCAGCCAACACCTACGGAGACTCCACTGGCTCCCCGTGGAGAAAAGAGTCACCTTCAAAATCCTCACTCACGCCTACAAATGTCTACACAACAACGGACCCAAATACCTCAACGACAGAATCAACGTCCACGTACCCCAAAAAAACCTCCGATCTTCCAACCTCACACTGGCCGAAACCCCGCGCATCCACAGAGCCAGAGCAGGCGGAAGATCCTTCTCGCACATTGCAGCCAAGACCTGGAACGAGCTACCTGCAGACATCAGACGCGCCCCCTCCCTGAACACCTTCAGAAAGACCCTCAAGACCTGGCTCTTCGGCTAAACAGATCTGCGGACCCCCCTCAGCGCCTTGAGACCCTCACGGGGGAGTAGCGCACTTAAAATTCCCCTGATTGATTGATTGATTGTTCTAACACTTGTCTTCAGTTTCGAGTATACACTTTTTTCATACTGTGTGGTCTCCGAAATCTCCTCCTATTTTAAGACACTGTTAACCCGAAGAGTATTGTAGATTCATATTATTATTATGCATCTTACTAGGAGGCAGTTTAGCATCAAAACATTAACCTTAAAGGAGATGCAACATGTCTGGGATACTTCTGAGTGGCCCCTTAAAATAAATAATAGTTTTAGAACTATGCGTGTTTGTGAATAGTAAAACAAGGCATTTTCATGACAAAGGAATCTTTGTTTGCAGTTTATTTGAAATACATTTACGTATTTGATGCCTTTCTGCTGCTGCAGATAAAATCCCTTTCCCTGGTCCATCAAATGGAGATGTTTGCACTAGATTTTAAGATTTCTTTTTAGATTTTTTTTATTTATTGTTCAGTAGTTAAAACCATAACAATTTTACAATAAGACAATTGTTAAAAAGATAAAAGGAGCTCCAATATTAGCCATTGCAAGGATAAGGTTATACAGTGAACGAGGAAGCCATATATACGATCTGTGTTTAAGTGTCAAAAAATCCAGCGACTTGCCCGATCTTCTTTAGACAGTGAGTATAAAAAATAAAGTGCAAAGTGCGGATGTTGATACCCCTAAGGGGTGCTGGAGAGGGAAAAAAATGTGCAGGACTAGACACTTTGGCCAAGATGCACTATCTTGGCCAAACTGTTACCTCTTTAAATTGTGTTGTATTGTAATTGAGCATGAACATTGTAATCAACAGCTGACAGGTGACAAGATAACTTTTGTCAGGCGCACGGTTGCACCCAGTGTGCAGCCATTTCAATGACGTTTCAGCTGTTTGAGCTAGAAGCATCTTTTTACTAAAATCTGCAAATTATGCAGCAGGCGGTGGCTCAAGAGCAGCAAATTCACGTTTACTTGGAAAATGCTTAGCATCACTTTGTAGAGTGGCCCCGAATACAGCTGTTTTGTACATGGAAATGTCCATCTGCCTCATCTCAACCCCCTGACTTGTAATCTCCTCTCCTCTCATTTTAGGTCTCGCCTACAGACAGCATTTAGCTGTTGATTGTCGAAGACCTAACGTGTTCAATACCAATACATAGGGCGGACTGTGGTTTAGTCTGTTGCTTACCAATAGTTTGCTTTCTTGTCAGTCTCATTTGCTTACTTCTTATTCGATGGTTTTCATACTCCACATTAGGGAACTACTTTTTTTCCTTTTGATTTCAGCACTCCATGGGAATGTATGTGTTTTCTCGCTTTCCCTTCTCACTTGTGTGCTACTTCTTCCCACTGCTCATCCCTGCATTGTCCGTGTTGCTCCCCTACTCCACAGTCTCACTGTTGCTTCCCACATCCCTCCCCTCAGGCTTGACATTTTGTTTTTATTAAAGCGCCTCAGTCCCTCCTCAATCCCTCTCCTTAACATCGCTTTTTGGGTCCATTCACTTAATCTCCCAACGCTGCCACCTCCCCTCTGTTGCTTCCCTGCTCCTCCCGCCCCATTTTTTAAAATGTTTTTTTTTTACCTTTTATGGAAGGCACAGCAACTTCAATTTGCTACTGAGCTGTTCCTTAAACTAAATGACCTTTCACTCACTTTTTATATTTACTTGATTTACCGCTCTAAGATTTTTATATTTATTTAATTTACCGCTCTGATATCGTGGTCTGCCATTTTGTAGCAGCTTGGTGATCATGAGCGCATATACAGCCTCTTGCTGGGGCCAAAGCCAAAATCTCTGCCAAGTAATGACTTCCGCATGCATGTGTGGTGATGAATGTTCATGCCTGCATCATCACACAGAGGCCAACTTCCTGCATTTCTTGCTCTTCATGATTATCATTGCCAACAAGCATTTTTTGTGTCTTATCTCTGATGTTTTTCAGCTACAATCGACTACAAGCATTGGCAAAAGCCAAAATGTTGCCCAACACCTTTCAAAGGCAAGAACCATTGGCTTTGCCAATGCTTGCTATCTTTTTTGTCCCACCTCTCCTGCTCTCTCCGGTGCTTTGAGGCAGCTTCAGGGCTATTTAAAGCTCTTTACAAGCAAGCAACACAGCATAAGGTTACTTTTAAGCGAATAGACCTGGCCAATCCAACAGTAAAATGTACAACTAATTTTATCCCTCATCAGAGATACAAAATTTGTTTTCAGTTAACGATTCAATGTAATATTCGATCATATGTTGTCTCCAGTCAACATAACTTACTGCGGGTTTAATTCCAGTCAGTTACTAGTCTCGTCAAACTGCGAATCTCAACAAAAGGCTCATGGGAAAACTGCAGCGGCACCCGCTTAAAATGCAGAATCCTACAATTTTTGGCATAGAAAGTCAACTCGAATAGTTTCTCGGAAAGGCACACATCACCCCAAAAGGAAACGATTTCAGACGGTCTCAGCTTACTATAACGAGGACTGGACAGGCGTTTCAAAGTACACCGCACTGCAGTACTAATTGCAGCCAGAAGCTCCGCGGAGGCACATTTTGTCAGTTTTTTTCAATGAAATTTGATCCAGATGTTTTTACATTTTTCCAAAAAGAAGCAGCGGCTTTCATCTGCTTGAAGCTCGACGGCATCGTTCCCACGTGAGAGTAAAATGTGAAGTTACACGGAATCTGATTGGGTCTTTCTCTGTCGTTATACTGAATTTCACAGCACGTTTGTGCATGACATCAGCATTCCTGATGGAGCCCAGTTGCGAAAAAAACACTTTGGAAATTCCTTGTCGAAAATGCATGAATGGTAGCGCTGGGCAGGTATGCAGGTGTATATATGTATTGGAGGTAGGCGAGCCACCAAAGTAACAGGGCGAGCCGAGCCAAGGGTCCAGCTTGGATCTTCGAGCCCATGCAGGAGCCGAGCCCAGAAAATGTTTTCCTTGTAATTCATAAAACAAACATCACCTCACCTAAAATGTGATAAAGTCTCTGCAAAATTGAAAAAGTGTTTTTCTTTAACGTGGAAGCTTTGATAGTAATAAATTATATTGTAGCAATGCACTGAGAATTACTTATTAAAAGAGGTATTTTTTAAACATGAACGTAGAACCGTTCTGCCCCGCCCCCACAAGGCAAGACAATTGTCAAGTTAACCATGTAGGTGGCCTAAATTCTTAAAGACAGAGCAAAATTATAGTCTATTAAATCAAACTCAATAGGTTTTTGTAGAGGTGGTATTCTGAACTCGCATATTTGAAGGTGCTTTCTTATGCAATAGTGAAGAAAAAGAAGGATAAAATAAAATAATTGGCTAAGATCACACTGTGAGAGGCTGGCCTGGTATATGATGTCCACTAATGTAAGTAGGCACCTTGCACCAGTCCAGACAACCCTTATGGTGATTTAAGAGGTCTAAGACAACCTTAGAAAGCTCTCTAAGTGGGAGCTGTGGAGAGCAGCCTTCAGGCTTAGTCCAGAATGAGTGTAAAGCAGCTTGTTTTACCAGAATGCAATCTTATAGTATAGATTAAATGAAAGAGAACCACACAAGGTATTTATAAAAATATGTATTTATTGTATAATACTCTCTAGAATGTTCAAGTATCTCCAACACAGAGATAAACACAATGCACACAATCCTTTAGCAAAGAAATACAGTAAATAGCATGAAATACACAGTGGCCCTCAAGTCAGAACGATGTCGAGAGGACGCAGAATTGCTGGGGACCCACAGAAACACCCAAGGTAAGTAGATAGGGACCCCACGGAGAGCGTGTGCAGTGTGGCAAGATGACCGCGTGCTCCATACAAGTCTATGTGCAAGTCGTGGTTGGATTTTTAAAGATTAAGGACCCTTCCCAGTGGACCCTGAAGAAACCCAGTGGAAGACAGAAGGTTGGAGAGCCACCCGATCCGTGGATACCCCAGTACCCACGTTACCTACACCAGGGAAGCCGGATGCATACATGTAAAGTGGTGTCGGAAACCGCTGTCGAATCCAATGGAGGACTTCAGGAAAGTGCCGCTGCTGGAAGAGGAGAAAGTGTCCGTGGGAATCCAAACGTGGATTCTTGAAGAAGAGTACCTGAAAGCAGAGGGGACAGAGTCTATGTCACTCAGGGGGGACTAGCAGACTTGGAAGACGAATGCCCTCCAATGTCAGGTGCTTCAGGTTGGATGACGGGGACCTTGACTCTGCAGCTGTGCAGACTAGGTGACGCTGAGGAAGACCAGGACCCAGACGAGCTGTCCCATGAAGGATGTTGAGTGCTGAGGGGTCGATGTCCGGCAAGAGCACCAACAAGCCTTGGCAAAGGCAAGCCACGCAGGAATCAAAGAAGGAACAACGTCGGGACCAGCAAGGTCCAGGGGACTCACCAAAGGCAGGGGAGTCAGGGCAAGCCCGAGCAAACAGGGGAGCCCAAAAGAAACAAGTGTGACCCTCAAGTGGACCCACAGGCCGGAGGCACTGGATCCCCAAGAGGACCTCGAGCAGCTCACCAAAAGGAGCAGGCCACGCTGCTCACGAGGCGGTGTGGCTGAAGATCTTGGTGGAAGAAGTTGCCGGAGTTTGGGGCTACTTGGAGCCCAATGCACTTGTTGCAAAGTTGCCAGCAAGCATTTGCACTTGCAAAATTAGGCAGTGCACAGGGGTTCGGTTAATGCTGCCTCCACAAGGGATTCTGGCCTCAAACTCGGTGAGAGGACAGCTCAGGCCTCGACGGATAAAGGAAACCACCAGCTGTGTTGTTGAACCCTTCGGAGTCCGCAGGAGCTCGGGATCAGCAGCCCGGTCAGCAGTGTTGAGGTGCCTGCGAATGCAGGGAAGTGACTCCTTCACTTCAAGGGAGATTCCTTCAAGTGTCTTTGATGCTCCACAAATCCTGCAAAGATCCTGTATGGTGCACAGGCACAGACGATGCAGCAGACTGAAAGGGAGATGAAGTCAGGCCCAAACGAAGTCCAGCGAAGTCCAGAGTGCCCAGACGGTAGAAGTGCAGTGGTTTCAGTTCTGAATCTTATCCCACGACGAATCTAGGGACCTACACCCAGGTAAGCCCTTAAGTACCCTAGGGAAAGGGTTGGGAGGATTCAGGGGACCCTCCCAGGGGAGGGTCTGGACAGGGGGGGAGGTACTCCCATGTCCTTTGTCCAGTTTCGTGCTAAAGCGGGAGCCAATGGCTCCCAGAACTGGTTTGAACCAGACTATACACAGGGACACCAAATGTGCCCCATATGCAGACTTTCAGGCGCTGGCAAGTGCACCCACCCGGTCCCAATACACTAAATCCTGTCTGGGAGGTGGTCACACCTCCCTGTGACAGGATGCCTATTGTTCCACCTTCCTCTGCTCAAGCTTGGCTCAGAAGCAGGAGGGCAGAAATGTGTCTCTGGTCGGCAGCAACCATTTTGTGCTGTCCGGACTAGAAGGTTGGACCCGGGAACACTGAGAGCCTAATGGAGGGCTCTTCTAGTGTTTGGAATCATACCTCCCACACTGTTTACGGTGTGGGGGTATGATTTCAACATGTTTGATACCAAACATGATAGGATTCGTTGCAGCCGTTTTCGAGATAGTCATCGCGTAATTACGCAGTGCCCCTCTATATAGTATATGGCTGCTTCACTGACAACCCGGGAGAATGGACTCCGTAGGCTGCAGGGGTGTCCTGCTCAGTCAGGGGCACCCTCTCACTTAGAACCAAGCGCCCTGCCTTCAGGATTGCAAAGGCCTGCTATAGGGGTGACTTATAGGTTTTAAGTGCAGTGACCCAAGATATAGTAAACCTATATCTTTAGTAAGTGGTGCATGCACCAACTTACACAGGCTGCAATGGCAGGACTGTAGTTCCATTTCACATGGTCTCCCATGGGTGGCATAATGCATGCTTCAGCTCATGGGGGACCTCTGGGGTACCTATGCCCTGGGTACCTTCGTACCATATACTAGGGACTGATAAGGGTACCCCAGTATCTAATCTGGGATGTACCTAAGTACTGAACAAACCAATTTAGGGAGAAAGCAGATAGACTGGGGTCCTGATTAGCCGGATTCCAGTCAGACTAGTCCAAAAACAGCTTAGCACCAGGCAAAAAGTGGGGGTAACCATGCAGAAGGATCCTACCTTCCTACACACTCAATTTAGTTAAGCAGGGGTCCCTGATTAATCGAGGTTTTCTGCTATCATTTTCAACAAATCAACCATTAAATGCGTATTTGTCTCTCCTTGTTACCTCAATTGTTAATGTTTTGCTTTTACCTCTTTGTGCATGAAGTTAGAGCGAGGGTGGCAGGCAGTGGCGGCTCCTCCGCTAAGGTGGAGGAGTGTTGCCCCACTGCGAGTAGTGGTTTGCACTCGCTAACTACATGCGCTTGACGCTTTGACCGGCCCTCTAAGGCTGGCCAAACAGTCATGCGTAGTTGGCATGTTCTCCATTGGGATGTGTTGCACAGCCCATGGAGAACATGCCCAGCCTCCCCAGGCACTGCCTGAGTGGCTAAACAGGCTGCTCAGACCAATCACGACGCTGCTCCTGCAGAGTCATGATTGGCTGGCAGAGTTGGAAGCCTGGGTGCTTCCGGTTCATGCTGCAGGCAGCAGCCGGGAAAAAGACAAGAAGACGGAGGAGAGGCGTTCGGCAGATGGGGCGCTGTTAGAAATGGGGGTCTCTAGTTGGCAAGGGCTTGCACCTTTGTCCAAGTAGGTACCCTTCTTCCAAGTCAGGGTAAGGGAGTTACATTCCTAAAATAACCCCTGCTCACCCCTTTGGTAGCTTGGCACGAGTAGCCAGGCTTATCTTAGAGGCAGTGTGTAAAGCATTTGCACATGACCAACAGTAATACAGTGAAAACACTACAAAAGGACACCACACCAGTTTTAGAAAAATATCCAATATTTTATATACTTAAAACAAGACCAAAACGATAAAAATCCACAATACAGTACTTAAAAAGGTATACTTTGCAAGAATACTTGGAAAAACATAGTTCGTACGAGTTGGTAGCTCCGTCCGGGGCAACAGTGATGCTGAAAACAACAGAGTCTAACTCTTGCAAAATGGAAGCGGTGCAGGGTTTGGTGTCCTCTCAGTGCGGTGCAGGCAGCGGCTCGGTGACGATCATCCAGACGGCGTCGGTGAGATCAAGGCTTACGGTGCAGGGCGAGACGGTGCTTGATGCGGTGCTGGCAGGTTGCGGTGCAGGCGGCAGAGCCGGTTAGCGGGAGCTGGCGTCGGTCGGCCCAGACGGCTGTGTGAGACGAGGCGCTGCGTCGTGAAACTTACTTAAATTTGACCCGTTTGCATACTGGAAGCCAGTGAAGCCGTTGAGGGAGAGAGGCTGTTCTCTTAGGGGCATTCGAGACAAGGCGGGCCGCGGTGTTTTGGACTACTTGGAGTCTACTCAGCGAGGACTCACTTGCTGAAATCAGGAGAGCATTACAGTAGTCCAGGCGGCTCATCACCAGTGCCTGAATGAGAGTTTTCAGTGCGGTCAAAGGGAGAAAGGGAAATACCCTGAGTAGAAGGCTTAACATGTGGAAGCATGAGCCTACAGTGGCTGCAACGTGCTCCTTCATTGTCAGTTTCCGGTCCAAGCGTATGCCAAGGTTCTTGACCACTGCCTTGGGAACCAGGGTGGCGCCTAGGTCCACCCGCCACCATTCTGGGGACCATAGCATTGGTGCATCTCCAAACAGCATGATCTCGGTTTTCCCAGCATTAAGCTGTAGGAAATTATTCCTCATCCAGGTCGCGATGGCAATCATGCCTTCCCAGAATGTGGCCTGGATATTGGGAGTGTTTTTGTCAAATGACAATAATAGCTGGGTGTCATCAGCGTACGAAATTGGTATGAAGCCAAGCTTTCTAAGTATTTCGGCTAGTGGAGCAACATAAATGTTGAACAAAGTGGGACTGAGGCAGGAGCCCTGAGATACTCCTTTAGTCAGTTCCATGGTCTTAGATCGGAAGGGGCCCAGATTAATAGTCTGAGTTCGGAGGGAGAGAAAGCTCGACATCCACTGAAAGGCTTGTCCTTGAATTCCAATTTCTTTAAGTCCTGAGCAGAATCTGATGAGAGACCGTGGCGAAAGCTGCCGACAAATCCAGCAGCACTAATAGTACTGCTTGTCGGTTGTCAAGGGAGTGCCTTATGCTGTCGGTAACAGCAATCAATGCTGACTCAGTGCTGTACATTGGTCTAAACCCAGACTGAGATGGGTCAAGGCATCCAGTGGATTCGACATGGTCAGAGAGATGTTTTTTTATATGCTTTTCCAATATCTTACTCAGGAGAGGTAAAAGAGAAATTGGACAATAGTTGGATAGGTCCTCCATGGGGATCTTGGTGTTCTTACGGATGGGAATTATTTGTGCTGCCTTCCGTTCAGCAGGTAGTTGGCCCTCGCTCATTGAGAGATTGAGGATAGACCAAATTGAGGGGGATAACTGTTTGGAGAGCAGCGAGGAAATTTTGGCTGGAATAATGTCCAAAGGGGAACCTGATTTGACTGTGTTCAACAATGACTCCACGTCGCCAACTGTGGAGGGGGGAAGTTTTCCAATGTATGCACATTAGTCGGGGATGGTGGGCAGCAGGATGCAGTGTCATTCTGGAGGTTCCTGACTGTAATGATTTTATCATAGATCAGCTCAATTTTCTGTACAAGATGGATAGCTATTTTATCGCAAAGTTCTTGAGAGGGAGCCGCTTCATTATTACAGGCCTTCGGGTTTGTGAAAGAATTAAGGATTTGGTATAATACTTTGGGGGCACTCCCTGCCTGGTTGAGTTTCAACGCAATATGGGATCTGGGTGCGGTTTTTATGTTTTTATCATATCGAGCCAGAGCGGTCTTATATCTTTCTTTATCCTGTGCATCATGGGAATCGCGCCAGCGCCTTTCCACGTTTTACAAAGACATTTTTCCTTCCTTAGGTCAGAGGAGAACCACGCTGTATGAGGGCGCCTAGCCAACTGGGACATTGTTTCAATGGGGCCAGCTGATCTATGGTTGTTTTTACTATGGAATTGTAGCTAGCCAAGCATTCCTCAACATTCTCTGATTCCAGGTTCCAGGATGCCGGGATTGTGTTCTGGAAATGGTCGGGAGTAATTTTATGCCACTGTCTACGAAGACTGTAGGGGGCCAAAGGAAGGGCGTTGTGTACCCTGGGACCCCTGATTTGAAAGTCGATTAAAAAGTGGTCAGTCCATGTGAGTGGACAAGGGGCCTCGTAGAAGATGCTAGGAGAATTGATCATAATAAGATCTAGCGTGTGTCCTGCTGAATGTGTGGGACCATCGTTGATCTTTCCTAGTCCTAAGGTAGCTAAATCTGCAAGGAGCGTAGAAGCGTCCTGATTAGCAGTGCTCTCACTGTGTACATTGAAGTCCCCTAATATCAGGAAATGTTTAGTGGAGATAATGTGAGGGGCAATTAATTCCATTAGTTGGAGCGAGAAATCCAGGAGGGGGCCTGGGGGCCGATATACAAGGGCGCCTTTCCAGCTATGACGAGGTTGCAGATCAATTCTAAACACTAAAATTTCAATTTTGTTATTGCAACATTGCTCGAGTATCGATACTTTGATGGTGTCTTTATGGATGATGGCTATACCTCCACCCGCCTTAGGTTGTCTATCCAACCTTTGAATACGGTAGCCATCAGGAAGTGCCACCGCAGTAGCGGGGGTGGAGCTGGGTTTGAGCCAGGTTTCAGTCAGGAATCCGATATCGGGATTCTTAGAGGCTAGTAGATCCCAAATTTCAACAGCATTCTTGTAATAACAATTTACAACCGGAGCATCTGCAGTTTAACACTGAACAGCAGTGAGAAAGAGTGCAGAGACACTAAGCCAGCAAAAAGAGAATCAAAACCAGGAGGTCAGAAAGCAAAAAGACAGGGGAAACACGCCAAAAGATGCCAAGTCTAACATGCGCCAAAGCAGGTAAGTTTATTATATATTTTTTTTATTCAGCCCCCGCCCCCACCACCCCCCCCCCGTTCAGAGGCAGCCGCCACTGGTGGCAGGGAGAAGCCACATGAAAGCTCGGCTCGCTGTGGGCTGGAGGTTCCAATGGGACCTTAAGTAGAGCCAGGCTTCAGCCTCGAACCCTGGCTTGAGCTTTCAGCAGCTCACCCACCTCCAGTCTGCATGCAAGTACTTACAGCCAGGGCCACCGGAACATTGGAAACATAAGTCTGAGTTATGAGGCAGGACTAACAAAGCTACTTTTGTGGAAAAGGCAAACTATGAGGCACAGTCTGTGGAAAGATTTATTTCACTATTTTGTCATTTTTACACTGTTTAATACAGTCTGGGTTAACGTTTTACCTCTTTAGTGCCAGTTAAACACCCGACTACAGCTATCAGCAACTAAAATGTGACTGTGTGTCCTTTGCAAAGTGTCTCCCGCTGCACAGCACCTTGGGTGAAGTGTGTTTTTTTTTTTTAGCTAATTTTGATCCATCTGAGTTGGAAACATTTTTTCAAGATATATGCAAAAAATGCATGAGATGATAGATTAAGTTGCAAGTGCGGCAAATCCATAATTATACGGAAAATATTGTTGCTGCACAATCATATAATTCCAGTGGTCCTTCTTATAGCACAAAACTAAGTGCAAAACAGACCACAATATAGAGGTGCGAGTATGAAGAAAAGGGGGAATTGGAAATTGAGGAAATTACAGGGAGACCGTACATGAAAGAAGATTTACCAAAAATCCAGAAAGTGGGTTTGGAGGGACAGAAGGAGATTTGAAGGGGATTTTCAAGGACATGATTAAGAAAAATAAAAAAGATTAGCCCTAATCTCCAGTTTTGGGCAGGAGCGAGAAAGAAAAAATCTAAACCCATATCTAGTAACACATTTTCCCCTAACCACAAAATGATAAAAATCCATTGGCACATCAGGCCCTTAGTTTACTGTACCAGCTGTTACATGCTCCCATTTTCCTTCTATCTAGAACCTCCCCTTTAGGGATTACATTTCTTGCTCAGTTTGAATGGCTTCTTATCTAAGGGATCCCCAAAATTCAAATCTGGTGGTTCTCAGGGATGCCACTGGTGTTGGGACAGGGAAAAATCAAAACTGTTTTCTCAACTCTGTAATCACCATGGCATATCCTCGCTTCTCCTTACCCTGGTCTTATATAGTTTTGGGGTACAGAAGGTGCACCCAGTGGTGAATAAGCTGCACCAAGATAGATGCATACGGCTTATGTTAGCTTTAGGTTAATGTCAGGTCTTAGGGTTAGTGCAAGTCATAGTCCTAGCGCCAGGACACAGGACTCCTTTTGCTTTTATGGTCAATGCTATGGTCGCTTTAGGGTCACTGCTATGGTTAAGTCTATGGTTAGCATTAGGCTTGTGCTCAGTGCTAATTCTCCTCTGAGGTACATGGTTACCAGTAGTGTTAGGTTCAATGAACATAAAAGTCATGTTTTTGGACATCTGTTATTTACATTTTAGTACTTTGTTGTCAATATAATTGTTTTTAGGAATTACATTTTAGGTATTATCTCCTACAACCACTTTCCATTTGATTCTGCGGCTATTCCTCTTCTTCAGAAACAGAAAATTCTAAAAGTATCCATCACCCAGCCATCGTCCTGCGGGTGATTCTGTGCAGCTTCCAGCTCATCAGAGTTTCCCAGCAAAGGCAGAGGTACAGGACAGAAATGTGTCTTTTTAAATTTGAGACTCTGTGTGCACATTTGACAGTGAAGAAGATGGAGAAGCTCTTTGGGCTTCGACTGTATTGAACTAGTACGGTCGAAAAATCAAAGTATAGCTTCATACTTTGCCACTCAATTCTTTCAGGTAAGGCAACCATTTGAACATTGCTTCGGCAGCACCAGCTTTCTACATCCTTGGTTTGATATTCCAAGAACCTAATCCGTTTGTGTAGGCCAGTGATCTATGTTTCCATTACCATCCAATTGGAGCATGTTCAGTCGGGATTTGTTCTTGGTCTCCTTTCCTGTAAGCTTTTCTTGATCTGCATGCAAAATGCCAAGACCTATATCAACAGCATCACGTTTCTGCTCCAGAGTATTTATTGATTTCTGTATGATCAACAGAATTGAATTCCGTTTGACGGGGCATCATAGGCAGAAGAATTCGGATGGCTTCAGGTGTGGTGCTGCCACATGTGGGCCATGTTTGCCATCACTGTTGAAAGTTGCAGAGATTGGGACATGCCTTTCGATTATTTGGATTTCTCCATTGCCAGTTGAAGAAGTGCTTGAAGACAGGGGAGGCAATATCGTCTGCAAGGCTGGTCATCTGGGCCAGCAGTGCTCGGGTGTTAGAACGCTTCTCAGTATGAAGACGGTGAGGACAGGTTAACCATCTGTAAGTTTTCGCAACCAGGCCGAATGGCCCACTGCAGCAGTGTCTGGTAACATTTGTAAGAGTGGTTATGGGTGAGCATCCAGATAACAAGATCATTCCTGAGCCTCTTTCTGTTGATGCTCTAGTGTGTCTCAACAGCCTTTGCGAGGTGAAGTATGGGAGAACAACTTGCATTCTGCCACAGTAGCTACCTGTTGCACTGTATTCATGTGTTCTGTGATGACTCCGATCTGAGACACTGTATTAATTGTGCTTACGGGTCCAAAATCCCCAGTCTCTCACCTCTTTCAGTTACGTGTCACCCTGCGCATCGCCAGCTCAATGTTATCACTTTGCATGTCCGGTGCAGCACGTTTACTCACAGTTCCGACCCGTCTCTGGCACCACAGGGCTGGCTATGGCCACAGGGGTCAACAGCAGAAGATATTTAGAGACAGAGTATTGTTCCGGGTTTTGTCCAGGACCAGGGCTGAGATGAAAGCAGACCCTGGGTGTCTGCCAAAGGTAGCTCTGGCCTCAGCTTAGCCTTACTCCACTCATTTCAGTTCAATGAACGTTATGCCTGTGGCATGAACCAGCACCAGTACCCCAGGCATACTCTAACACAGCTCCTAGCGCAAGAGTCTGGATTCAGGGTCAAATTATATAGTTTTGGATCTGCCAGCAGCACCATTCTCCTCTTAACAAATATTCCTCCCTTTCTCTAGAACCATTTACTAGAAGATGAAAATCTCCATGAAGGCTCCAAAACTCACCAAAAGAAAAAGCATTGTTGGTTAGGATTTGGTATCATTCACTAGTGTTCTAAACACATCCTGCCACCTGTGCTACCTATAGTTCCAGTGAAGTTTCAATTGTGTAAAAAAACAAAAACTATATTTATAATACAAATTGATAATCCTGCTAACGAACACCCGTCTCGCTTTTGATGACAAAGCCATAAGTGAAACACCTCAAGAACATTGAAATGTTTTCTAAATATGTGAAATGAGTCCCAAGATTTAATGTGTTGTCACTACTTCACAATGCCAAAATTAAGGACCAGCTCACTGTGAGATTTCCACTTTTGTTTGAGGGCCCAGACAAGGCCCACATAAACTTAGAAATTAGGTAAACAAAACCCATCACTAATGGCCAAGTTTTGAATAGCCCCAGCTGGTTACATGAACTCCCTTAAAGTCTTCAAAGTGACTTGCAATCTGGTGCGTATGGGGGGTTTCATGTGGCTTGTCTTATGGAAACTGGAAAAACGAATTGCAAGCGAGGACTCATGCAGTGCTGTCTTCACATTGAATTAGTTACAGCATGGAATATTAACATGTCTGCTCTCTGGCATTCTCTGGACTTCTCGTTACGTCTCGCCTACCAGTTGGCACAAGCTATCTGATTACAAAAGACCTATTGTGGACTTACCAAGAATTTACAGTAGGATTATAGCCTGCCCATCGCCATACATTGATTGACTTTATTGTCGCTCATGTTTGCTTGTTTATTATTCAATGGCTTGTCTTCCTCTTCTTTTGTTTGTTGCTTCCCTGGAGCAAAGTCTCTCCACCAGTATTTTGACTGGATGACTTACATCCATTGCTCAATTTTAGGAACTATTTTTTATTTTTGGTTAAACACTACATGAGAGTAAATGTTTTTCCATCTCTCTCCCTTGTGTGCTTCGGCCCTGCCCAATGTTTGCCCCCATCCACCATGCAGCTCTCTCCTGCATTTGCTGCTCGCTCGCTCTCTTGTATAGCTTTGCCTCCGCCAAACTCTCCCACCCACACACTCCATGTTGCTCTTGCCATTGTGTACTTCTCACCCTGCCTTTGTGTTACTCTCTCCCTCATGTGCTGCTTTTCCTCTCCACCCCCCACCCAGCTGCATTTTTATTTTATTGCCCCTTCCCACTCCCCGTTGCTTCCCGCCACTTGCTCCCCCACCCGCTTCTCCATCTCCCAACTCCAATGCTGCAGTCTCGTTTTTTTTTATATATATTTTTTTTTACAGAGCCATGCAACAAATTGTTTCTGGCCCCTCTGCCTTAAAAAAAGCACTTTCACTCTAGTTACATTTTATTTTTCCATTTATCAATCTATCTTGGATCTAGAAATAAAAACAAGCATTTGCAAACCCATTGGTCTCGTCTTGGTGACCCATCGGCTTTGCTAATGAGTTGTAGCCAAGCTGTAGAGCATTATGCTCTGCAACATGGCAAAAAAAAAAATTGACATGGGTGGCCGCTTTATTTTGTAGGTGTGCATGTGCCTATAAAATGGCACAGGTGCTTTTTATTTTTATTTTTAATTATCGATCTGAGTTGGGTTGGTAACTAAAAAGAAAACAAAACACCGGGGAATGGCCCGAAAGCAAAACGGGGGATCTGGGCAAGGAAGCAAAATGAGGGGTGTGATGGGGGGAAGCAACATGGTGGACGTAAACAACACGGGATGGGCAGAGTAGCACACGGCGAGTCAAAGCAACACAGGGAGCAAAGCAGCATGCTGCAAGAAAGAGCAACATGGAGACGTGGAGCAAAGAAGTATGTGGTTCGACACAGCAACACAGAGATCGGGAAGCAACATGGGGGGTGGAAACAACACGGTAGGGGCTGAGAAGCACAAAGCAAGACAGCTACACGGAGCCTGCTTTGTGGGGTAGGAAGAGCACAGTAGCACATGGTGAGACAGAGCAACATGAAGAAGGGGAACACAGATGCACACGGCGAGACCGAGCAACACGGAGATGGGGGATGGTGAAGCAGAGCAACACAGAGATGGGGAGCACAGAAGAACACGTCCACACAGAGCAACACCAAGACGGGGAAGCAGAAAAGCACACAGCGAGACAGAGCAACACCGAGAGAGGGAGGCAGTGAAGCACACAAGTGAGAGAGCTGATAAACACATTCCCTTTTTTGAGTGCTTAACTAAAAAGGAAAAAGTAGCACCAAAAAATGAGCATTCTAAAGACAGTAATGCTGCCATGCTCCAGGGAAGGACAGACTCACGACGGGGAAGGAAAGCCACTAAAGCCATCTAATAAGAAGCAGCAAATAAGAATGAGAGTGAGGCCAATGAATGGTAAGCAATGGGCGGGCTCTAAGCCCATTGTAAGCTAACAAAATGTCTTGCAACAGGCAATGCGTGTGCTGTCTTAGGCAAGACCTAATAAATAGCTCCCACCTCATTTCGTAGGCACACATGCATGGTGGCGTTCGCACTTGCATACACCATCATACATGCGCATGCCTATGAAATGACACAGTGATTGGCCACGCCATTGCACCTTTTGTTATTTTTCTTTTTTCCAATGTTGCCCAGCATCAGCAAAAAAACTTTTTTTGCCTTGCTGTACAACATTGACAAACAGCATTTGCAAAGGCAATTAGTTTTACAGGGAAGGCCTATTAGTTTGCCAATACTTGTTCACTCCTGCAACCAATGGATATCTGCTACCACCGCATCCCAATGCCACTGCGTGGATAAAAGTTCAGTATACCAGAAACCTTGCACTGTCTGGCCTGGGGGCTCCGTGGACAAATACATCCACTCCAGAAACCTGTGTTTGACCTCATGGCCACAGGTTCAAATCCAGGTGTATTCAGCCTTTCATCCTTCTGTGGTTGATAAAATGAGCACCATTGAGTTGGGTAACACCTGTTATTCAGCTCCTAGATGACCCAAGTGGTGAACATGTGCTTTACAAGTACATGTTTTGTGTTATGGGTGGATAGTCCACTCTCATCAAGATGTAAAACAAAGATAAGTAAACAGTAAACAGATTGTGGGGGACCCCTCTCATGATATTCTGCATTGAGGGGCTCTAGGCCAGGCCATCAGCTGTGTGGTGCTGTTAGGGGGACATAAATCCAACTGCACTTATATATAAATTGTGACTGTCTTTGTGCGAAGTTCCTAAAATTAGACACACTATAAGTATTGTTGTCTTTACAAACTATATAAATTCGATAAAGGTTAAAAACATAGTGAATAAAAAGTCACATTAAGAAAGTCGTTTTCTGGTAGAAAAATCCTGAAATCAGAATTTTGCACAACCCTAACATTCATGTGCATGCTATAGATTCATTGAGTACACTTAACTTTAAAAAATACAGCCAAACGTCTGAATCAAAAGATAGGTCACAAACATTCTGACTGATCCTAAAGATCTTTTCACAAAGATAAAATGTAACACTTTCTCTGTAGAAGCTGGATGCCATGATTCTTAAAGTCTCAATTCAATTCAAATCCCCAATGCTTCGTTCACCAATTGTTTATGATAGTAATCTCAAGTCAACAAACTTGCTTGTGTTTATAATCCATTTTAAGCCAAGTTCTCCCAGTTATCAACAAACTGCCATTGATGCATGCAGGGGAGTTGTCAACCCCCCACTTTAGGAGCTTGAGCAGGGGTCTCGGGGAGGAGCTCGGTGTAACATAAAGTTATAAAAAGGAAGATGGATGAATGAATGAATGGATGGATGGAGACATGGATGGTAGGATAGATGGAGACAAGGATGGATGTAAGGAGAGAAGAATAGATGTATGAGGGATGAATTGATGGAGAAAGGCATGGATGGGTGGATACTGAGATAAGTAAGTTAACGGTTAGAAGAATGGCTGGATGCAAAGTGAGAAGAGCGGATAGATGGATGGGTGGGTGGGTGGATACAGAGATAAGTAAATTGATGGATAGAAGAATGGGTGGATGCGAGGTGAGGTGAGAGGAGTGAACAGATGGATGGATGGATGGATGGATTGTTGGATGGATGGATTGTTGGATGGATTTCTGGATGGATTTCTGGATGGATATGGGAAGGATGAAGGGGGGAAACACAGGGAAAAAAATGAATGAGTGCCCAGCTCACAAGAAACGCTTGCTTGCTCAGTACTTTTTATGATATTGTTCAAAGTGGGGGCATTTTGTTTTACTGGGGATTCCCTTGAATACATGCTATGAAGAAGATGTATTTTACTTTGTGACTAATGTAAACAAACAAAAAACAGACGTAGGCGAGATGTTTGTGTAAATAGCAGAAAAGACAAATAGGAATCTATTTGGTTATCTTTTATTGGACAGTTTGGTTAATTATATAAGATTAGTTCTTATGAATGTGACATCACAACAATATTTTATTGAGAGCTCAAAAGCTCAGGGTTTGGTGGAAGTGGGTGTGTGAGTGCACTCCTTTGGCGTAAGCATGTGAGCGTATCAGCATGATTGTTTGATGTATGGAGTCATGTTTAATCGTGTAAAGAATTGGTGTCAATGTTCAATTGTCCTTTTTCCATCTTGCATTTGTGGATGTCAAAAGCAATATTTGCTAAAAATGTGACCTTTGTTTCTTTAATTTTTGACTTCTACCCTGCAGAACTAATTCCTATGGTTGGTAGGCAGTAGACATGTGGCAATGCCGTTTTCTTTCATTATGTGTTACACTTACATCGCTTTATTCCTGTATGTTTGAGGCAATTATTCGTACTACTGGTAGATACAACAGATCAGGCAAAGAATTGCTGCTTCCCCTCAGTCACAGCTTTACTTACTGACAAATGTTCAGAAGGCTCTCGTTGGGTTTTTAACCGTAGGTTGTTGTTATTCTTTTAAAATCGTGGTGAGTGGGTAAGAATTGAGACCTACGTTAACAATGCATTATTATGTAAAGATATTAGCACCTACTAAATGTCTGTAGTCATCAAAATATTTTTCTGTTGTGGAATGACACAAAATGGCTTAAAGTCACTACTTGCGGCGCGGCGTGTTCTTTCTGTGGCAGGTCCATACGATAAGGGGCTCTGAGAAGGGGGGTGGGGGAATCAACTCTATCATTCTTTTTGTGCATTAACCCTGGGCGCCTCAAGGAGTAAAGAAGTCAACATTTGTCTGAGGTCACACAGTGTCATGATCACGATGCCCTGGGCTCTGGGGCGTGCCTGGTAATACTATTGCAGGAGGCGGGAAAGCTGGAGGTGTGCAGGAAGGCTTTACTGATGCTCCAGATGCACGCGCACACCCACTGCGCCTTTCCTAAAGGGCCATTAAAGTCACTCGTATTAGACTCAGACAGCTTGATATTGTGTGACTTTATCTTGATCAATCGACGCCCGCCGCCACGCGGCAAGCAATGGCGGCATCCAATTTCCTCCCAGTTGCGGGTTCACTGCCGCCGGGTCAGCGGCCGTTCCTTGAGGATAGTCAGGATGGACGACATTGCTTTTATGGAACAGGTATCAGGCGGCGTCTCGTATCCAGGTGAGCGGGAGTTTAGCTTTGGGTCCAGAGTAATTAGAGAGCAGGTATCCTCTGATAATTCCGACAATAAAGGTGTTTAATGACAGCACGAACATTTAGAGGCGTGATTAATTTGCTTGGGCATTTTGGGCTTGCGCGTGTGCATGCCGCAGAGCACACTGGCCATCAGCTGGCACGCAGGCATCCTTGTAAAGGGCTTCCCGCGCTGACACTGGTTATATATCACTGCAGCTGTGCCCTTTGATTACTGGGAGGGCTCGCCGAGTGATTAATAGCCAAGATCAATGTTTCTGCCCAACACACGACACTTGGTCACAGAGCAACCATATACGTATTCCCCTTTGGCATGACACTTAGGAGGAATGAAGGATGGGCCCTGCCAATTTATGGCCGAGGAGCTTCCAGTTTATAAAATGAGTCAACTTTGACTGTACAAAATTATTCCCCATTGAAATAATTAGTGCAGCATTAAACGCAATTAGAACTAAAAACCAGGGAGCATGCTGGCTGAAACCACGCCAGATGACAGATGGGTGAGGGCCGATTCTTGGCTGCCTACATGGTCCAGGAGTTACTGTTTCAGCTGATAAAATGAAAAATGACTAAAATAAAAGGTGAAAAATATCACAAAAGCATACCAACAGATTTGGTTCAAAAAAAGGTTAGCACGCCCTGATCAATGTAGCCAAATTCAAACTCAGGGAGTAATTTTATCAGGCAACTATGATATCAAATCAATTTTTGAGCCTGAAGCGTGGGTGTGCTAACACAGCACTGGGAACATGTAAATATCGGAGACTTAAAAATGTAATGCTCTCAACTGCCAAGGTGTGCACAAGTTTCTATCCTGTTGTAATAGTTACATGAACAGAGCATCCTACTGTTCGAAGGAATACAGATTTGAGGAAGTAGCACACTACTGCGATTATAGTCTTGCTGCAGAGGACTGTACTGGTACTTACAGCCCCTGTTTCTGAGTTATAGGCCCGAGTCTCAGAGGAAGGCTTATAGTGAGAGAGGGCCTTTGACACCCAGTATAGCCCAAGGAAGTCAGGCTATAAAGCTATTAGAACATCCCACCGTCCAAGGGTAGAACCTTTTTAATTAAACAGGGAAATTGAAAAACAAACAATGAAGCATATCATGATATGAACCCCTGGCAAGGGGCAGACTTACAGCATTCGAATTGGCTGGAGATTAAAAACTAAATTATGTTTGATAAAATGTGAGTTAATTTGAATCGCAACAGGAAGCAAGTTCGGATTTACCTTTGGGTGGGCCTTTCAGTCTTGGTTTGAGTCTTTACTTGTATTCAATTTAGTATTTTGGATGGTAAAAATGAGATTCAGTGATAGGTTTGCTCCCTTTGAAATTGATCAATAATTATGGAAACACTGCAATGCTAAATATATTTCAGGAGTTTTTTTTGCATTGAAAACACTTTGCCATTTACCTTATTTTCAACGTTTTGATAAGTATTGTTCTTGCTTAGGCTAGTTTCCATTCTAAAACATTTATTCAGCCCTGAAAATAGAAGTGATATCAGAGTAGGAAAGTGAAGTATGCAGATCTGTTACAGAAGCAATGTTGTGTGAAGCAAAATGTTGCATTTATTTTTATTCCATCGATCACATTTACCTGCTAATTCTACTCTGCCATGTCAGGATATTCCATTCCATGCAAATCTGCCCCATTCCCATCCATGCAGCTTTGTGGTACATGTGGAACACTACAAAAAGCTCATAACTAATCTGAGGGATCTTGATTTCGCGACCAAGGTAAACTGAATTCAACTCCAATGATGATGTCTGCAGCCGTTTCTGGGACAATGACCCTGTATATTCATCAACCCTGACTACCAATAGTTCAAACCATGGAGCAACAACTCGTAATTGAAAATTATGCTCCAGGAACAGACATGCCTAGAGGCACTACATTCATGTAAACCCCTCCTCTGTTGACCTTTCTGCACTGGAAGAAGCTCCCAAGCCATGTTCTAGGTTAGAGAGGGCCATAGCATGTGAACAAGAATCATGTAACACCCAATGATGTGGGAAAGTCACTGGTCCATCTGTGAGAGGATGTTGGTAGTGATAAACTGTTGGAGAGTAGGTCCATTAGAACTGCCTGACTGCTGTGTTTTGAATAATATTGATACTGCTCTAGTTGAACACTTGATTAATGTCATGCCTCAGGTGTGATTAATCAGTCAAAAAGGAGTAGTCTACAAGGCATGGGAGTAGCCAGAAAATTAAAATACTCCCCACTACAAACCAAAGCTCTTATGGCACCAAGCAAGCAAAGAAAGTAATAACAACCCTCCCCAGAAGAGCTCTCTTGTCTCTTGCATCCAAGCATCTATCCATTCATCCTTCCGTTCACCCGCTGATGTCCACCATTTCACCTTTACATTCTGTCATCCATTCATTCTTTCATTCAGTCTTTCACCATTCCGTGCTTCCACCCATCCATATCCAAACCCATCCATCCATCTCCAAACCTACCCATCAAACCTATCCATCCATCCTTTCAGTCATTCATCATCCATCCTTTTGCTCATCCATTCACCCTTTCACTCCATCCACCCTTTCACTCCATCCATCCTTTAACTCCATCCATCCTCCAACTCCATCCATCCTCCGTTTCTCTCATCCATCCATAGATCCATAGATCCATCCATCAACCCTTTCACACAGCCATCCGTCCTTTCACTCATCCATCCACCCATCCATCCACTCATCCTTCCATCCATTTACCCCTTCACTCATCCATCCACCTGTCCACCCATCTGTCCATCGGTCCATCCATCCATCCATCCATCCATCCATCCACCCTTTCACTCACTCACCTTTGTCTGCCAAGTTGCAGACAGAAGAGGGCAATCCAGAACTCCATCCCTGCTGTAGCTTCTAAAGTTGGGTATTCACGATGCCCCAGCTTCCATCCTTACACTCATCCATCCATCCCTTCGCTCATCCATCTCTCCGCTATTTCATCCATCCATCCACCCAATCTCCCTTTAATTTATCCATCCATTCTTTCACTTATCCATCCACCCACCCTTTTAATCATCCACTCTCCATTCCACTCATCCATCCATACGTCCATCATTTCACTCATTCATCCACCCTTTCACTCACCTATCCATCCACCCTTTGATTCACACACCCATCCATCCTTTCACACACTCAATTTACCACCCGCCCACCTTTTTGTCTGCTGAGTTGCAGACAGAAGAGGCCCATCAAGAACTTCACCCCCTAGCTGCTAAAGGGGACCCTGGTACAGTGTCTCCTAAAGTAAACAAGTAGGGGTACCTGATATTTAGGCGGAAGGAGCCCCATGTCACACTGCCAGCCTGCTCCTCTTGAGTGCTACATAATCACTGCATGTGGCAATTGCTGGATACCTTCTTCTAGCCACTTTGCAGCTTGCACAGTAATTACATGTGAACCCAACAAGTGACTCCAAAGATGAGTCACAGCTTGGAGGAAAAAGCCAAAAAACTTATAAAAAGTTTCAGACAATCAGGACTAAGAGACTTGAAGACAGAAGTTGGGAGGACTGAAGAGGAAAAGACACACTAACACCTAAAGGAAGATATTGAGTGTAAGAGGACTCGAGCCACGCAGGAATGAAACGATGAAAAAGCTGCAGGGAGAGAAGGAAAAATCAAAACTAGTATCCTTTTTGTCTTACAGGTCTGGCTTCTGGCAGCAAAGCCTCACCACTTCACTCTTCTGCCCTGTGCTGCTAAAGACAATTGCACTGAAATATAACAACAAGGCAGAAGATTTAATGAGCTTGTCTGTCTTGCTTAGGTTCCTGTGCAGAGGGGAAATTGTCTTGTAGTTGTCACTAGACTACTTCTATTGGTGTCTGGCAAAGACTGATTTGAGCACGGATTGCACACTTTTATAAAGTTTCTATTAAGGTCCAGGCGAACTAAAACATAGTGGAATGGAATGCTAGCAGGCCGAATTCACTCTGGTTAAGAAATATTTACTAAAGAATTTCAATTTGCCGCTTTTCGATTGTGTTGATGTGAAGGAGACCCCATGTAATTCTTGCTCAAGGTGTTTGCGCAGAGGAAGACTATAATGTGCAGTGGTTGAGTTTCATTGTAGAAAAGGGATGAAAGACATTCCCGATATCTATTTTCACAGAATAGTTTAAATTGTCTCTATGAGAGGTTTCAGCTTGTGAGGAACTCTAGGTGGATTGAGCGCGTGTATACTACATCTTTGTTGGAGTCGGTGACGTTGGTGAATGGAATGTTGCAAGTGTGGGTACCTAAGGAGATGGCATTTCGAGCTGAAAGATAGTGTGCCAAAGATTATCTGAGTTGAGTAGACTTCCACCCACATTATTTTCAACACAAGGAAACAAGGTGGTGATATTCTCCCAGTGTTATAGTTCTCACTCAAATTCACGGATAGCCCAAGGATCTAACTCCACTGCTCAGAGAGAAGATCCTGTGACACTCTACCTCACCTGCCATAACTCGGTGTTGATGAGAGTTTGACCCTGGAACATCAGAATGCATGGTGTACTCTGGGATCCCTTTGAACTCCAAGGAGGGTCGGCTCCTCCGTTAGGGCGGCAGAATTCACCCCACTAGGTGGCAGCAGATTTAAACACGTGAAAAATAAAATTATAATAAACCAATTTTATTAGCATTTTATTTTTCTTCTTACCTGCAGGCTGCCAGCGAGCTGTGTCATAGGGTGGGGTGGGGCCATGAAATCTATGACAACAGTGGGGAGGAGGGGTGATGGCCACTGCTAAGTGCACATGATGGTTTGGCTGGCCGTCTTTGGGCGGCCAAACCGTCATGCACACATAGCATTTCTCCACTCGGCTGTATTCTACAGCGGGGTGGAGAAAAGCCACAGGCTTTCGGGCACTGTCTGTGCAGCAAACCAGGATGCTCAGGTCAATCCAAGCACTTCCCTCATGCTGGGAATAGTATTCCCAGCTCAACAGCAGCGTCAGGATTAGCATCTGGGAGCCTGCGCAGTGTGTACCAGCCCTAAAATCGAGGATCGGGAGAGGAGCAATGCGGCGACCGCAGTTGCAGGTAAGTAAAGTTTTATCATTTATATTTCTTTTTTGTCTGTGCTTATTTCTGTATTGTATATATATATATATATATGTAAATATATATATATATATATACATACATATATAACGACCAGTGCCTTCTCCCAGGTAAGATAAAGGCTCGACACACTCCGGGGTCTTTCAAAGGCTTTATTTAAAAATTACATTTACGTGATGCTGGCAGTCCCTGAAACGCTTAGGGAGACGCTTTTCAGCCATTCTTGGCTTTCCTCAGTGCCGGTCTCACAAACTCCATAGTCTCTCTGGGGGTCACGCAAAATGCTGTTGATAAATTGACCGCTCCCAGTCAGGTGATATTCGACCCCTCCTCCAATTAAAGGTGTACCTGCATCATGAGAACATCCTCCCAGGCAGGTGCATGCTGGGTAATGTAGTCCAGATGAATGTTTGCACAGTGGCAGGGTCACTCCAAACACCATGTGATGCCCCAAACTCGTTGGACCTGAGCTACAGTCCAGCTTGAGTGCCCAGTTGGATGAAACAAAGCCTCCTGCCGTCCCCTTACTCAGGCATTGGATATTGCCTCCTCTCACCCCTTTGCAGCAAATACGACTAGGTGGTGTTACCAGCTGCTGGGGGGGCTCCGTGTTTTTGCATTACAGTGCAAGCGTCCAGGGTTGCTGGTCTTCCGCGGTGCTCCTAACCGAGAGAGTGTGCCGCACGTCAGCGACCTGCTTGCTGACCAAACACAACGACCATTGCCTTCTCCCAGGTAAGATAAAGGCTCGACACACTCCGGGGTCTTTCAAAGGCTTTATTTAAAAATTACATTTACGTGATGCTGGCAGTCCCTGAAACGCTTAGGCAGACGCGTTTCAGCCATTCTTGGCTTTCCTCAGTGCCGGTCTCACGGACTCCATAGTCTCTCTGGGGGTGACGCAAAATGCCATTGATAAATTGACCGCTCCCAGTCAGGTGATATTCGACCCCTCCTCCAATTAAAGGTGTACCTGCATCACGAGAACATCCTCCCAGGCAGGTGCATGCTGGGTAATGTAGTCCAGATGGATGTCTGCACAGTGGCAGGGTCACTCCAAACACCATGTGATGCCCCAAACTCGTTGGACCTGAGTTACAGTCCAGCTTGAGTGCCCAGTTGGATGAAACAAAGCATCCTGCCGTCCCCTTACTCAGGCATTGGATATTGCCTCCTCTCTCCCCTTTGCAGCAAATACGACCAGGTGGTGTTACCAGCTGCTGGGGGGGCTCCGCGTTTTTGCATTACAGTGCAAGCGTCCAGGGTTGCTGGTCTTCCGCGGTGCTCCTAACCGAGAGGGTGTGCCGCACGTCAGCGACCTGCTTGCTGATCAAACACAACGACCAGTGCCTTCTCCCAGGTAAGATAATCATCTGGGAGCCTGCGCAGTGTGTACCAGCCCTAAAATCGAGGATCGGGAGAGGAGCAATGCGGCGACCGCAGTAGCAGGTAAGTAAAGTTTTATCATTTATCATTTATATTATTTTTTTTGTCTGTGCTTATTTCTGTATTATATATATATATATATATATATATATATATATATATATATATATATTTTGCAGGTAACCTTTTTCCACAATGATTCTATGTTCCCAGAATCGGAAAAATGGAACGGACTCCTCTTTCTGTTGTGCAAAATATTTATTTTAGTTTTCTTTGCGCTGTGCCGCCATGACGCGTTTCGGCCCGTGCGGACCTTGATCACATGACGCGCTGACAACACTTCCCCATTTTTAAAGTGCCAGTGCTTACAATAGATAGCAACAACAGACTGTCACGTATTGCGACTGTTTAAAAACATTTAGCAGCAAGGGAATGTCAACTTTACATTGTTTTTGAAAGTTTCAATAACTTATGTGCAAATTCGCATAGACATAACTGTATAAATACAATAAATAACAAATAGCACTTAAGTATAAAACATTGTTAAAATTCTCAGTGCATCCATTAACATTATAAAAGGATCCCTGATAAAATGCCCCGTATTGGCATAGCCCGCTGTACAAAATAGCGCATCATATTAATTTGTATAAATACATAGAAATATAATACCATAAATACGATAAAAAGGTATAATTTCCTTTGCTATTTCAATACACCATAATTTGTTGATGTTAAAAAGTTTTTTTGGGCTAATTTTTATGACAATGTTAATATCTCATCCCAATCTGCTCAATTTGAAATTCTACCGCTACCTGATAGTTGAATTGCAAAATGATATTTGTGCAAAATAACGCAAATGTGTTCCCTGGGCAACGAAGGCTGTTTATGATACTCGCAGAGTCTCAATATGCTTGAAAGTGACAGTGCTTTATGCAGTTTACTCAATAAAAAGTCTTATATTACAACTGCTTTTCTAAAAAAGGAAAGTGATAAGGCAGATCTAATGGAAGCTGTATGTTTTGTTTTTGCTGACCATGCTTAAATACAAATGGTTCACTTGGTATAAATTATATAATATATATATATATATATATAGTTACTGGAAAAAACAAAGGTTAAAGTAACATTATAGTTAGGTGAATATGTCAGTAACAACGTTTTGAACAAAAAAGAGCCATAGAAATTCACCAGTTATAGTTAACAGAGCTGTATATCACTTGCAGCCCTGCCATGCACTGCTTATGACCTCACATGTTCTATGACATCATTTATGAAATTACTGATGACATCTCAAATGACATCACTAATGACATCATCCAATGAGTGTGCTCATTTGCTTTATAGTTTACATAGTGGCGGCCAACTACCATGTTACTTTTCTACATAATTCTTTTTAGCCTGTGTCCAGCTAATGGGTGCAACTGTTTACAAAACATGTGCTTCTAATGCATCGTAGGTGTGTGAACATGAACACGTTATAAATCTTTATATTGAAGAGTAGCTCTGTGTGCAGATGCCAAATGTCGACTTGTGTACAGTATGTTCCACACAAGTTTTTGGTTCTGCAGAAAAAGTTTTCAACAGGGCATCGATTCTACATAGTAGATACTGAGTATTGTAAGCAAACTTGAGTTATTAGACAGAATCGTCTCAGCATTACAACATAACATAGAATACTGTGTGCACCAGTTACTAACCTTTGTACATGTGCTTCTTTTGCTTCAGAAGATGACTATCTGTAAAGCTTTCACCACTGTATGAAAGCTGCAGCTAGTATGATCTTTATCACCTTCAGACCTTTGTTACTTTAAGTGAATAATGTCTTTTTTGGCAAGTGTTGCAGACTGAACACTGTTTCTAGTAGTTACTTTTCAATACTCTGTGTTGTATTTCTTTTGAGAGTTTCACTGCTTGCAAACAATGTGTAACAGATTAAACTCTCTCCATAGAGTGAACACTGTTTACAGTACCCACTTTTCTACTCATATCAACTTCATTTCTCAATGTAGGTTCGGTGACTGTGAGGGGTTTGACACAGATAAAAGCTGTCCGTAGTAGGACATTCATTTTGTAACAGACGTTAAGTATCTTGCAGAACTTGGCTTTCTCTGAACAGTTGTATACATATTGAACACGGTGTGCAAAGAGGGTTTCCTATATATCTGTGGTTGATTGTTGATGTGAACGAATCTACCCATGAAGTGTATGGTATAGGATCAATGTAGCACATGCTTGCTATACCTAAGGGAGTTGTATCTGTGAGGGCATTAATGATGCTTTATATTATTTTGAGATATTTTTTCCTTACTTTTAGGCCTGTAATGCCATACTAGTTTATAAAATAATGTGTATCAAAGAAGCTTGGACGATGTCATCAATTATGTCATTTGAGATGTCATCAGTGATGTTATAAATGATGTTATAGAACATGTCATGAGTGATGTAATATGTGAGGTCATAAGCAGTGCATGATGGGGGCGAAAGTTATAGTTAGCTCTACTAACTATAACTGGTGAATTACTGTGTTTATTTTTAGTTCAAATCGTTAATGTTGTTACTGACACTTTCACATAACTATAGCGTTACTTTAACCTTTGGTTTTCAGTGAATTTCTAGGTTTTTTTAAACTTAAAGTAATATTTTATTAACATACGTAAAGCCAGCCCCGCGGCGGGGGTGGGGTGGCCACAGGCAGTCATCCCGGGCTGAGCGCGGCCTATGCATAACAGGTGGTTGCCAACAGGACCTGTTCTGCACTAGGCCCTGTGGCCAACCCACCCGAAAGCAGCTAACCCCTTGCAGGAAGCCAACCTCACGCTGCATACAGCCTTTCATTGCACGCAGCATGGGGTTGGCCGCAGGACCTGGCTTGCAGCCAGGCACTTGTGTCCAACTCCCCATAGGCAGCCATCTGGAGGCAGCCAACAACCATGCCACGCATGGCCTTTGCTCCATCGTGGTGTGGGGTTAGCCACATGGCCTGTGATGCAGCCAGGCCCTGCTTCCAACTCCCCGCAGGCAGCCAACTCCAAGCTGAGGACAGCCTTTGGCAGTGCACAGTGGGGTTTGATCGCAGGGCTAGGCCCGTGGCCAGGCCCTGCAGCCATGCCCCTGCTGCACAATGCTTTTTCTGCTGGGTCACTTGTGGTACCGACGGTATTGTTGGACTTGTTATCTGGTCTGTCTGTAAAATCTTCCAATTCCTCTTCAGAATGTCATAGAGCTGTGCCGAGTCTGCAGAGAAACCTATAATCAGCCTCACCACATCTCCCTATTCCTTCCTGCTGAAGTTCTTCATTAGAAGTTCCTGTCTGCCGATATGTTGTACTTTTCAGGCAGCCTGGCTAAGTGTCTTTTGGGAATACCCTCTTGACTTGAATCTAGTGAGGGCATCTTTCTCTGCCTGTGCATATTGGATGGGTGAGGAGCAATTAAGTTTAATGCGCAGCAATTCGCCATACGGTATGCTTTTTATCAGACTCCATGGGTGTTGATTTCTGGCATGTAAGATCGAATTGCCAGCTGTCGGGCTTCTATAGAGTTTTGTTTGCAGTCGATTATCCTTCACATAGACTGTTAAGTCTAAAAATGGTACTGCTGTCTTGCTAATCTGACTTGGGAAATGAAGATCCAGGGTGTTATCATTAAATTTGTCAATGTACCTCTCGGCTGCCTCATGGAAGCCCCTCCATACTAAAACAGATCATCAATATAGCGTGCCCACAGGGCCATGCTGTCCACACATTCATCATTTTCCTCCGACCAGGCCAAGTGACCCACAGGAAATGACCCTCCCTTAAGGATCTGCTTGTACATAGTCATTTTACTGAAAAGAAGATAGAAAAACCTAAGATCACAGGCTGTTTTCCCTGCACTCGCTGTAAAGCTTGTAAGCAGAGCACTAAAGTAAAGGACTATGAGGTAACAGGGAAAGAGACAAAAAAAAATTATGAAATTGCTAAATTGCATTTCCAGTTATGTGGTTTATTGTCTGGTGTGTCCGTACAACAGGCAAAACGTTGGAAGCACAGGGCTTATAGCCAAAAAAAGAGTTCTGGAACATATGCGTGCCATAACAAATGTAGATGCATCATATCCAGTTGCTAGGCACTTTCAGGAAAATCATGACAGTAATAGAAATCTCCTACGATTTTTCTGTTTAGACCAGGTCAAGAATGATGAAAACGAAGGCATCAGGATCCGCAAGTTAAAACAATTGTGAGTCAAGATATATTATTGAGATGCAGACCAGGACCCCGAGGGGGTTGAATAATGACGAGGAGTTGTGGACACATATAACGTAGACACTTGAAGTAAGGTGGGCAAAGACACACAGAGATGTACTCATTGGGACACCAAACCTATGCTTTAGGGGACCAGAACCAGCAGGTATCACCAAAAGCCCATACAGGGCGTAATTATTGAAAACCTTGCAGGCATATGGCATTTGCAGTGCGGAATATCCGGTTTGCAAGTAAAAGAATGATGTAGAAATGTACATATTTAACATATACCTATACAGGGCGTAATAACGCAGGCACCACCCGGATGCCCATGCAGGGCATAATTAATTTGGGGATGGAGTTATATCCGGATTTACCTTGATTAATGTTAGAGGCAAGGCTAAGATTCGTATATATTGACAAACGCGCACATGGCAGCATGGACCATGCAGACATGTTGTATTGTCAGGGTGATATTGCTGGTGCGAGACATGACGTAGCACAGAGTACAAGGTGTGCCACCAAGCATATTGCAAAGTTGAATTGTAGGCAAACACCTATAATTGTGTAACACAATGTTATAGAGATGTCTGATGGATGAAATCATTTATTTTTGTTGATTAATCATGACATAGTTAGATGGCTTTGATAAACAACTTGGACGGACCAGTGTAGCAGGTTGTCCGACACTGTAGTGCCTGGCACCGCAAGGGTTTGTTAAAAGAACCCTCACACACCAACCTAGTTGGTGTCATGCTTCATCATCGGGTTCCCAGCTGAGTAGCCGAATGCTACTCAGCTGTGCTGCGACACCTGATTACAGTGGAGCTGGTTTTTTTGGAGTGTGAGTGTGATGAAGTGGTGTTTTAAAAATACCTCTGGGTCTCTAACTGATAATTACTTTATTCCGAGTGGTCCAGGGAATATTTAAAAATAATGAGTGGATAACGTAAAAGACTATTAGTTGCGTCTTAGTTATCTGCCGGTCTACATGTTTCAGCCCTTAAAAGGATAGGGTAGGGCTTTCTTCAGGACCTCTCTCACAATAAATAAAAAAGTGGTGAAAGTGAAAAAAAGTGAGTGGCAAAAAACTTTTTAAACCACGTGTATATGCGTGGTTTAAAAAGTATAACTAAGACACAACTAATAGTCTTTAACGTTATCCACTCATTATTTTTAAATATACCCTGGACCACTGGGAATAAAGTAATTATTTAAATGGTTGACATTTAAATAAGGAGCAAACATTTTTGCATGAACCAGATAGGACAATATAGGAGCATTGCTGTCTAATTATGCACATCATTCTTCTGTACTCTGCAACAATTTGAAGGATTGTAGATTCACATCAAGATAACTAATGTAATAATCTACTTTGAATCAATTTATTTTTCTTATGAGCTCATTGCACAGTGAACACACTAAAACGCGAGTGGTTCTTATAGACTCTCCGATGCTTACTAAGAAATAGAGCTCGTTTTTAGTTCTGGCGAGTTTTGTTTTCGATCACTGAGGCCCAATTGGGGATGCACCCGATTCACAAAGGTAAATTTAGTCACACATACAAGCTTACGATCAAATTTACCTTTCTTGCACCTGCCAGGAATCCACAAAGGGCATGCTGACAGGACTGAAGAGTTTTATGAGTATGGACCTTTTTACCACAAGTCTATATTTGTAAATCTCACTCAAGGAGTTTGAAAATGGGCATCCAAGGGCCTGATTTCCCTTTTACGTTTGTGAACATATATGTTTAAGTGTATTCCCAAACTCCGATCCAACCTTTTCCCATCTTGGAAATCACTGGAGATTTGCCGCAACGAAGGGTTGGAGTAACATCCATTAGTCTAATAAACCGCCCAAGCAATACGAATCTCCACATTTAGCTCCAACCATACGTACCTATAAAGTTCCCATTAGGAGACAGACGGGATGTAGCCTCCAAGTATTTAATAATGCTTTGATGCATGGAACAGATCGTAATACGCGGTAGTATATATACACAGTTCCCGCCATAGTCTACTAGTTAGTATAGTACGTCGTCAACGTCACTACGTAGCCAACGTAATACACGGGTCCGTAGGAGCAACATAAAAGACGCGAATAATTTAAGGCGCCATGTTGGAAGTAATTAAATCTAAATTAGATAAATCGACGTAACCTAACGTGATACTCGGGCCTGTGGGAGCAACATAAAAGACGCGAAAAATTTAAGGCGCCATGTTGGAAATAGTTAAATCTAAATATAGATGAATCAATCTGATGTATGAAGTCAGCAAAGACGTCGATAATTCTTATGCCTGACGGATATGTGGACCCATTGAATTACGAAAACCCAGGGCAGGATTCCTCGCAAACAAAAAATATAAAATATACACCGATATCCCATAGGACAGGAAAAACCATAAATTAGAAGAAATACTATTATGGAGGACCGTAGATAATGGAGAAGGGTTCTTCTAGAATGTGTGACTAGCGCAAAGCATCTACAAAGGAATAGATCGCTCCCGAATAGATAGGTACATCAAATGATGAAAAAAATGATAAAAAAATAATAAAAAGAAGGCGCTCACAAAAGGGCGTTCTCCCATGGTAAATACTCATTGAGTCCGGTGGTTACTGTCTGGAGGGAAAACATCCCAAAAACTTCCCTTTTCTTTCTTAGAGCACCTATATTATTATCCTTAGGATAATGTACTTTCTCAAGAATAATCCATCTTAGGTCAGAGTCTAGATGTTGCTTCTCAAGCCAATGTTCCACAAGGGGTGCTCCTTTCCGTTTGTTTTTAATCGACGATTTGTGTTCACTCAGTCTGATCCTAAATTCTCTGCCAGTTTCACCCACATATCCCTTGTGGCAAGGACAGAGAATTAAGTATATCACATTTGCCGATCTGCAATTCGTCATTTCATTAAGATGGAATGTCTTCTTGCCCCATTCCAATTTATTTGAGACAATGGCAGATTCACAGGCATGGCAATGGCCACACCTATGTGTACCTGTAACTGGGTTATCCCCAGTAATGGACTTCTGGATAAATTGTCTAGTTGTGTCAAAATGAGATTTGACCAAAGAATTGCGCAACTTTTTATTGCGACGGAATGCAAATAATGGTTTAGGCATGGTTTTGATTTGCTCACCTGTATTAAGAATATGCCACTGAGAGCAGATAATTTGACGTAGAGTGTTATCAAAATTTGAGTGGCGGGTCACGCATACCAATTTATTGTCATCAACCGGAGGTTTGTCTGACAGTAGGACATCCCTGTTGTAGTATTTAGCTCTCTTGTAAGCCTCTCTTATCACTCTGTGTGGATACCCACGGTTAAGGAGTTTAATCCTAAGTTCATCTGCATGAGCTTCAAAATTCCTAATGTTGGTACAATTCCTGCGTAGTCTTAAGAATTGACTAAACGGTATACTATCTTTTTGGCTACGCGGATGGAAACTTTCATACTGTAGGATAGTATTCCTTGCTGTAGGCTTAGTATACAGTGATACCTCAATAGTTCCATTAGTAGCCTGTATCCAAACATCTAAGAATTCTAGTTTTGAAACTGAATTTCAGGTCGGGATCACATAAATTAAGCCAAAGGGTAAACTCAGTAAGTTGTTCTTCCGGACCTCTCCATATGAAAAAAATGTCATCAATAAATCTATACCAATGATGTATGTTTTCATAAAAGGGTGCTATCTCATTGAAGATACACCGTTCCTCAAATGCCCCCATATAAATGTTGGCAACATTCGGGGCGCAGGCAGCACAATCGTCAGTGCATTCTGAGTGACAGTTCTAGGACTTCCAATTGACTGGAGCTATGTAGAAGAGGCGTCATTGCATTTAGTGAGCGAAGAGCGGCCTATCAATTTGAAGGTCTTGCCTCAGCCGCAGGCCAAATGTTGAAAGAACCTTGTGCGGCCCACAACCGATTTGTGGGTATAGAGGTGAAAGTTCCAGGTGACCAGTGACAATAGCTTCTGCTTGCGCCCGATATTGGATATGAATTTTCAAAAATCTAAGAATCTGTAGTAAACACTGAAATCCAATCAACACCATTTAGCACCAATTAAGAAATTTTGAAACAACTGAAATCAGCTGCAATCAACTCCAATTATCTCCATGGTATTATTTTAGTAGTGATAGCACGTGACACAGCGGAAAGGGGGTTTTGGCTACTAAGGAGCAGAGTGTGTAATATTTACACCATGCGCCGTCAGCCTAAATCTCTATTTTATAAGACTGAATTTTGGCCTAGGTCCTCCGATGGACCGGAGAGTTGACAGGGATTTGGCAAAAGATCTAAGATGGATATCCCCCTCATGAGGACCTAGAACAAAGGGAATATTCTACAAACCACACTATATACAACTATATATATGTCTCATTATTTACAATAATCAATAACGACAGACTCAGTTTTCTCTATTACTTTGCTTTATCTATTTTTTTTTAAAGCATATGAAATGGTCAAACAAAAGTACAGCATCAAATTTTAGAACCATCACAGAAGAGAACACAAATCAGTAATTCACAATAACATCTCATTTAAGGATCATGAGTTGAGTGGATAGAGTAAGAGACAAAAAAATGCATATATCAAAATTAATGCAAATATAGAATTTAATACGAACCTAAAAAAACTTTAGCACAGCGTGCCAATAGCTGGAAAAGCTAACCCTCCGGCCGGAAGGGAAAGTTGGGGCAATCCTCACAAAGGTATGAGGAGCAAAGTTAAGGAGTCAGTTTCAGACAGAATCATCTAAAGGATCTCAAAGAAACAGCTCACACGAACGCCTCGTACAGAAATCTCTCTTGTCTAAAGTCGTCTAAAAAACATGGAATCTAACACTAATAGTTATACCCTAAAGTTAAAAGTCCATCCCTACTCTTGTAACAAAATCTGGGAAATTCTCTCTCCTTATTGGTCTAGAAGCATAGGGTGTTTAGTCACACCACTTCCGTCGCTCTTTTCTCTCAAAAGTTCTTTGTTTAGATTTACGCTGTCATCATCGTCCTTCAGCAAAGGAAATCAAAATCTTCTCCTTCCTCAAACGCGCACATTCGAACAAGAGTTGTAACATTTTACTAGCACAGTTATCCACAAAACTAAACATTTCCTCGGACAGTAGGAAGTTACGCTGATACTTCAAACATGTAGCCATGGACAAGAAAGAACACAATAGTCATCTATGAAGAATAAAACACATTTTTCTGCATTTCTACGTTTTAAAGCAAAATTAACCCTAATGGTAGTTTTGAGGCCTTCTTTGTAAAGCGTGCAGTTTTCTCTAGGAGAAATAAACAGATTCAGTTATTTGTTCAAAATAAAAGTTCCATTTCATATTTTTCATTAGTCTAATATAAATACAATCATTTTAAACTATTATTCTATGTTATTAACATTGCTTAGATAAACGCGTTTTCATTCACATTTGCTCATGAAATTAACATTTTGCTCCTTCTTTGCTGTCTTTCGTGCAGGAATCGTTTGTGGCCTACATAAACCAATTGTCATTTTACCGCAGCTTTCTTATTTTCTTTTCCAAAACTAAGAACTAATTTCAAAATCTTTGCTAATGATTTTCACACAATGGGGAGTTTAATCCGAGCAGGTTTATTTACGGAAAGCCCTGCTCCATCAGTAGATATCCAAAAACCCTATTTACCACCAACCCTGATACAAGCCATCTATCTCTGGTCAACTGGCGCAGTGCCGTTATACATCATGCACTGCCACAACCTGTACTAGAGATGTTTCTTCATGTATTGTGCTTGACATGAATATACCTCGTTGCCATAGTTGCGTTTGTGATGACCCTAACACAGATTAATGTTGTCCACATTCTGACATGAATATGTATTGACCACCGTGGGATGTTTCATCTATGTAAAATCTTTTTTAAAAACCACCTGTTGTTTCACCAGTAGTTCTACGTCACAGAAAGGAGATGGGACCTAACGGCTGGGGCTGCCGACTTTAGAAAAGGGGGCACCAGGTTCAAGTCCCAGCGTTTCCTCGACACCCTGTGATTCTGAGCAAATCATTTATTCTCCTAGTGCCAAAAAAAGGAATCTGACCCTGTGTAATGTAATCCGGTGCTCATGTAAAGCACTCTGATGTCCTTGGGCTGAGTTTGTGCGATATAAAATTAGAAGAAAACCCACTTATGCTATTTTCTGCATATACCAGTGCTTTCCAATTATGCACAGACCTGCCTAACTATTCGGCTTTGCCGTGCTAACTTTCTCTGCCTCGCACACACAAACACAGGGGCCTCTTTTTCTCAACTGAAACATTCTACACTGGACTAATTTGCAGCTATAAAAAGAACAGGATGAGGAAAGGCATACCTGTTTCCGCTTCCGGTAACATTGCATCCTTTCCCTCTCCAGACCCCTCCAAACAAAGAGAGACAAACAAACTGCGCACTCACTAATACACTGATCTTTGTTGAGGCCGGCATCTGGTGCGCAGAGCGAGTGCCTGAGTCGGTGCTGTGTGTTTCTCCCATGCAATAACTGCTTTCAAGACGGCCTTGACTGGAAATCCCGCTTTCAAAAACTAAAACTGAAATGAAAAGTAGCCTATTTTGGGATGTAATTCGAATAAATCGTAATGTGTGCCCGCGAAGAACATACTGGAAAAACACGACAGACAAGCTACAATGCTGTTCATGCACCAATACAGGGTTTCAGTGGTCACCAATTCTTGAAAAGTATAATTTTTCATCAATTCTAAATTATTTCGTCTCTTTTTTCTATTTCTGTTTCATAATCCCGGTCCTACGTCATTACTGATTTTTCCACTCAATCGCCTACCTCCTTTCCAGTTTGGTCACATTCTGTGCGTTTGTGATCTAAACCGACGTGCGTTGTTTGTTTTTCCCTATTTGCTTGTGTTGGGGAGGACACAGCTGTTTCTACAGGCGCTTGTGTACTCAGCGCCATTCCCTTCGCGATGTTTGTGTTCTGAAGTACACCGCTCCCCTGTGGATAAAGAGCAGAATGCACATGTACATGACAGTGCGTCAGGTGCTATCCTGCAATTAAAGTGAATAAGTAAATTACCTAGAGCAGCTGTGATAAGCAAAGTACAGCGATCTAAACTTTACGCCGTGTAGTGCAGTTTTGCACCAACCAGTCCGCGCAAAAACATTTGCTCTGCTCGACTGTGGGAAATTTGCTCCGGCCGACCACTCTGCAGAATGTTAGTTTTGCCCCAGTCTGTTGCAGCCAATGTTGATTCGCATTGGCTGGTTGGTGGAAATGCGCGCAACACAGGCGCAGTGTTACACTATCTGACGCCAAGCTGCCATAAGGTGTCTGTTTAGCATTCCCACCTGTCAAGTGGTCCAGCAGTGTGCTGTAATTACACTTTACACCCACCCATCACAGGCGTCACCGGTCAGGTGACCCTGCTAAAAAAAAAAAATGGGCCGGGCGCACGTGCCCTGGGCCAGTTGTGCGTCCGGCCCCTTTACCAGTAGCATACACTGTGTGTCCATGCCCATCTGTTCTAAGCATGTGGGCCTAGGGCCCAGTACTTTACACCACCTTTGCACCAGTAGCATAGCAAGGATGCAAGCATGGAAAATAACCCCTGAGACTGCTGTTAGAGTAGTAAAATAAAGTAATTGTCAGAGTTCAATGGGCAATTCAGGGCTCTGGGCCCCGGTGCAACTGCACCTGCTGCAGCAATGGGAGCTACGCCCCTGCCGTGCACCTCTTCATGTTTGTTTAGCATGGGATTTATCCTGGATAAGTCACTTAAATTCATCTCCGGTTATTAAATGTCCGTTTCCATCTTCAGAAGGAAGAGAAACAATGAGGGAGTTTGGTATTCTGTGTCTGAGAAGAAGAAGGTGGCCATCATGACAGATACCAACTAAGGGTCTTCTATGGCGCACCCTGCGTGAGACTGTGACCAGTGTTCTTCTCCCTCTCTAAATGGCTTTTGAGGTTATAGTCGGATGAAGATTCAAACTGACTTTGTCTGTGCATGGCAGTACGTAGTTGAGACTAAAAAATCTGTGCCAAGCAGAGTCCAAAGGGTTCCCTTGACAGGCGCCAACTTGACCTCAAATCAGGGGCCTAAGGCAGGCAAGTGGGTTGTAACTAAAAGTCATCAGTTTCTGGAAGAAGTGCTAAATCTACAGGAGAATCCATCAGTGGAACTTCCCCCACCATAGTCACAGTCAGAGGCGCAACTAGTGCCAAATTTCGTGGTGGGGGGGGGGCTACTAGAAAATTTCAGGGGGGTAATTCTTCCAGCAATAGGCAGAGTGGAGATGCAGGGGCTTTCAGAAGGGGTTAAAAAACAACAAAGCCTCGTTAACAAGTAAATGGTCTTTTAACGACCTGTGAAGTACTCGGGTGCGGCTGCGATAAGACAGACTGTCTGTGTGTGTGCCCGGAAAGCTGTCTCAGCCCGGGCTGACACACACGACGGGGGAGGGGGGGCCCTTTGAGCCCAATGGGTGTTGCGTGCCTGGTCACAGTCTAGTGGAGGAAATTTCGCTGGTGCAATATCTCTTGAAATTAAGATTTCGTGCAGAAACCAGTGGGTTTTACATTGATACCGTGTTCAAAACCAGCTCCATTGTGTAAACCAAAGGAACCCTTTGCAATGTCGGTGGTTTGCGGATGACAACTGTAGCGAAAACACTGTGCAAACTGCAAAGGATAGCAAACATTTGCCACATCACGTCATAATGAATATGCATTGTTTCACCCAACGCTTCATACAGACACACAGAATAAAGATAAAAGTAACATGATTAGCAGCCTAGTCCCTATTTGTTTTTTATAGGGTCCAAAGTTCTTCTTACAAAACCCCCACACACACTACCGAATGCCAAGGTTACCGATTATCAAGGATGTCCAGTTTTGATTCTATGTCTTGTCTCTTTCCTGCACCACCCTACACTTCTTGTCTCTTCACCTTATTTTTACAGGTAATTCGTGATTCTGCTTTCTCGGTTTGTCACTATTTTCCTATTGTTCCTTCTTTCTACCTTTTCCTCCTTTTTAGGTCGAGCATTCAAGACCTCTTGTATATACTTTAGTATATACTTATGTGTGTATGTACTTTGTGGGCTCTGGAGATCAGCCCTAGGACTTGTCTGCTTCCGCTAAGGGACTTTTTTTCTGTTCAACTGCCTCTATTTAACTGTCTTGATAGAAAACAACCAGTAGAGGTCAGTAAAATACCAGAATTGCTTTCTGCTTGTTCAACTGCCTCTATTTATTTGTCTTGATAGAAAACGACCAGTAGAGGTCAGTAAAATACCAGAATTGCTTTGTGCTTAGGGACTTTCTTTTTTAATTTTTCTGGCAACTGCCTCTATTTAACTTTCTTGATAGAAAACAACCAGCAGAGTTCAGTAGATTACCAGAATCACTTTAGCATTCTCTAGATTCCAGTCCAGAGAAATTGTCTTCCACGAGCACCCGTAGACAATAATATTTTTTCAAATCTTGTATTTTCAGTGATATGACCACCGAAGGCCCTGATTTTATATTAAAAACAGAGCTTTGGACTATACAATTTCCAGCTGAAAGGCAATATTTCTCTCCATGTGTTCCCATACCTGGCGTGTCACGCAGTTTGGTGCTTACTTTCCCTTCATGTTAAAGAACAGTAGATGTTTCAGCATCCAGGCTAATGTGCTGCATAGCTAAATACATATAAGGTCCCAAAGGCGAGACCGATTGCATTGCAAATGCTTGTTCTTTCTTGCTCTGGATCAAAGACTGATGATGAAAAATAAGTCCCAAATATGGTTTAACAAGGGTGACCTCATAACTTTAAAGAACCTAGAGTAATAGATATATTAGGTAAACAATGGTTCGCTAGGATTTTAATCTCTGTAATGAGAACTGAAAGAAGAATTCATTTCTCGTAGTAACACCAGCCGGCCTGATGAGAGGACTGTAGCAGCAGCTATCTAGTCAAGCACCCGTCCTGATAATGACCGTATATTGAACAAGGTCGAAACGCCATCGACAACAGACCTATATAGACCCCTAACATATATATATTTTTTTTACGGAGTTTTATATAGCGCGAACTTGACCCGAAGGTATCAGGTATGAGAGCTCTTTACACGAGCACCAGTTGCGATACATGAGGACAAATTCATTTTTGTTAGACACCTGGAGATTAAGTGATTTGCCCAGAATCACAGGATGTTGCGCGTCCTTGCCGAGACTCGAACCCGGTTCCCCAGATTTGAGGTCGACCGCCCTTGCCGTTAGACCAACTCCTCTCCTAAAATATAACAAGCATTGGCATAGCCAATAGGTCTCGCCTTTGGGACCTTATAAGTGTTTAGCCATGCAACAGTTGCATAACTAAATACTTATAAGGTCCCAAAAGCGAGACCTATTGGCTACACCATTATAATCGCGGCACCCGCGTTTTACTTTTAACATTAAAGTAAAGCGCTTTAACATTAAAAGTAAAGCGCGGGTGCCGCGATTATGGCAAAAGTAAAGAAATAGATTATTTTTCTATTTCTTTACTTTTGTTGCATCATGACACCGCGCTTTACTTTTAATGTTAAAAGTAAGCGCAGGTGCCGCGATTATAGCAAAAGTAAAGAAATAGAAAAATAATCTATTTCTTTACTTTTGCTATAATCGTTATACCCGCGCTTTACTTTTAATGTTAAAAGTAAAGCGCCAGTGCCGCGATTATAGCAAAGTAAAAAATAGATTATTTTTCTATTTCTTTACTTTTGCTATAATCCATGGCACCCGCGCTAAAGTAAAGCGCGGGTGCCGCTGATATAGCAAAAGTAAAGAAATAGAAAAATAATCTATTTCTTTACTTCAAAGCCGCGAAAGTGAAAGTGATCGCGATGCACTTAATGACCCGTGACGCGCGTGCACGCTCACGTGAACGCAAGCTGGTCACCAGTGCTGTTTGCACTTCCAAAACCCGCTTACTAAAACTCTCGCCAGTGCAGCGCATGTGCTGGCTCAGGCGAGACCTAAAAAAGGAGTCATGTGTCTTTTTTAATTGTGATGCACTTATGCACTTTGTTTTCAATTCTTCCCTCCTCACTGCACCTTTCTTCACCTTAAGCATGAGCACTGGATCTTTTCTACAAAAAAGAGCGTATATTTAATTTGCAATATGCAATGAATACATTAATAGCAAAAAATCCTGCCTTTATTGTATGCCTTAGTATTGTATATGTGTATAAACCCTCAGTCTTCTACTAGGAGAAGCAAGTTCTTCTTTCTTTTCTCATTACGGAGATTAACATCCTAGCGAGCCATTGTTTACCAAAAAATATCCCAGTCCCCAGAAATACCTCCCAATGCCCAAAATGAGTGTGGGTGCCCCCCACCTGCAGCCATCGGCGCAGATTAAACACTGAATATCACCCTTGTACTAACACCAAACCGTATTATGAACTTTTAAAACTTGAATATAACATTATTATACATAAGAGTGTAGTCTAGAATGTTGACATTGAAAGTACTGAAGTCTTGACACAAAGCACAAAAGTAAACCAATCTTTAGAACAGTAAACTGGCTTTAGAACAGTCCAAGCCCCATTAATGTACTCCTTTCCCAATGATGTTTGGTTCATTTCTTTTTTCACATATAAGGCCAGATGTACGACGTGATTTTGCATGCGCAAACATGCAAAATCACTGTTGGCCATGTACAATTCCTAAATAGCGAGTCGCAATTTATTTGCGACTCACTATTTAGGAATTGCGAGTCGCAATTAGGAAGGGACGCTCCCTTCCTAATTGCGTCCGCAATGCTATGTGTGAATGTTTTGTGACCGAAATTATGACAGCAAAACACTCGCAAATTACACCCTCTTCAAGAGGGTGGTAATGCAGTCGCAATTTGGAAGGGGTCCACAGGGGACCCCTTCCAATTTGTGACTGTCTCTAAAAATATTTTTTAAGGCAGGCAGTGGTCCCAGGGACCACTGCCTGCCTTAAAAAATGAAACGAAAACGTTTCGATTTTTTTTTTTAATTCATCCCGTTTTCCTTTAAGGAAAAACAGGCTGCATTTAAAACAAAAAACCTGCTTTATTAAAAAGCAGTCCCAGACATGGTGGTCTGCTGATCCCAGCAGGCCACCATCCCTGGGAGGGCTGGCATTCCCAATGGGCTCGCAAATTGCGAGAGGCTCATTAATATTAATGAGCCTCGCAATTTGCGACCCCATTGGGAATTGCAAAACACTGTAATAACACTGTTGTACATTTCATTTAACGCCTTGCAATTTGCGACTCGCAATGAGTCGCAAATTGCGAGGCGCTAAATGAAGGGTCGTACATCTGGCCCATAATTTATTAATAGTTGGCTTCCAAGCACGGCTCTCTTGGTGGTGGTAACACACAGACCCCTATGTAGGTTTCTTGTCACGCAAGTTTGCCTACTTGCAAAAAGTGGATAATGGTTTGTGAGAAAGGACTGCAACTAGGTATCCCGACATTATATTTTGTCATGCATACCTTTCTAGTTCGAAATTATTTAACTACCCATGAAGTCTTATCAAGTGCTTTGTGTCTGCCTATTTTAATATCACTTAGGACACTTCAGAGGTGGGCGTGCCACTTAGGGCTTGAGACAGAGGCCTGGCTGTGGCTTAGCTCGCGGTCCTCTTGGCATTAAAAAGGAGAGAAAAAGGTAGTCATCCAGTGGGGGAATTGCATAATGTGAAACCAGAAAACCTGAGACCAGTCCTGGCTTCCCACTTGGCCAAAGTGTGCGATGCTTGGCAAATATTCTATGTTACAAAGCTTCCTTTTTCTTCGTTGGCATATATCAAAGCACCATTCAATATTTGAGATCAGGGTGTGCCCTGAACATAAATAATCTCATGTATTAGGGTAAAACGCTTCTGAGTATGAAAGAAATACCTTTTTAATTTTACAGAGAATATATTTTCATATGATGTTTGTTGCATGATTTAGATGCCAACGATTTTCAGGGCTTGGCTTGTGCGCGGGCTCTTAGGGCCCAACCAGACCCTCGGCTTGGCTGTGGCTCGGCTCTCTCTGGTAATTTGTTGGCTCCCCATCTCTAGAACACTTATGCAAGAAATTCACATGTGTTTCATCAATAAAATATAGCTACTGTGATAGGTTAGATTTACATATCCAACAAGATTCATGTTTATACAGATCGTGTATCATGTAATGCTGTACATTTGTCAGAAAGCACAATTGTATAATTAAGTGATAATTTATATTTGGACTGCCTTATTAAGCACATTGCTTTGATTACCAAGTCTACAGATTTCACTTGGTGGTTGCCCTATTGCACATTATATCACTGTCTAGAACTTGGTGCACTGTAGAACTGTAGCACAATCAATCTGTCACACTATCTTGGCAGAAGAAAAATAAACTTACATGCTGAATGCTGAATTTTTATCATAATTGTCCCTAGTTGGTGTGGTTAGCAACATCCTGAAACAGTGATAACTCATTTCCTTGACTTTTAAGGCTGGCTGGGGTGAATATAAACAATAGCATGTAATGATAGCCGTGTAGAAAGGCCCTCTGGCCAGAGGTCACGTGAGGCAAGTATGATGTCATTTCCTATGATACACTAAGCTTTTCTAGAGTCTGACTGGGTCAATCAGGCAATAACATTTGTCTTAGTGGACTGCATGCTTTTATTTCTGAGCTCTAAAAGCATATCAGCATAATATAGTAAAAGAGTTATTCCAGACACTGCGGGTATGGCCCTTTTACAAGCCCCTTTTGATTCAGATAGGGCTGAAACTATTAGTTAACAGAACCATCAAATCTATGAGGTCCACAGCAGCACCTCATATGTGTTTTGTTTTGCATAGCAACTGAAATCTCCAGAAGAAACGCCAGGTCATAATGATAATCTATACTATCACCTCGGGTGAAGTGGAGGGAAAATCACCCTACTTCCTCCATACCATGACTAGATATCACAATTGATTGGTGAATAATTACACAGGAAGGAAATATCATTTGCTATCCTGTTCCAGATGCCTAGAGGCTAAAGAGTCAAAAAATATATTATATATTTGGATGAGGAGGCCTCACCCATGTAATGTGACATTCTTCATCATCGGCCACCTCACCCCACCCTACAGTACTCCCAGGGCGGACTCTACCTCTTTTCTGAGGAAGGTTTTGAGATTCATTAATGTCTGGATAAGACAGGCTTCCAGTTTGAGTTAAAAATACCTTAAGGTATACCACAACGGTGTCTTATATTCTTTGGTAACTTAGGTATGATTAAAAAAGATGAAATGAAACCGATGCTTTAGGGTGAGATGGCCCTAACATCCTCTTATTTATGCCAACATTTTTCAGTCCTTCCGTGTGCCATGTCAGTGGTCAGGGGCATTCGTCAGGGCCATACAGGGATCCTTACTTATTAAAAGGTGTATATAAATCACACTGGCTGAGACAGGGATTTCCTACCTTCATCGATCTTCTAGGCCAACCTAGGATAGAAATTCAATAATATTAATAGGGTTTTTAAATGTATCTAACTTCATGCTCAAGTAGTAATACAATGACTTGTAATTCTTATATCAGCACATGGACAAGGATGTGGCACTGCAAACAACACAGACAAACTACATGAATGCTAGGTGACATGTGTGGCAACTCCATGTCCTACTAGTTTCTATTGGCTTACCCTGTCCAGGGTTCCATTTCACTTCATGCTCTGGCAGCACTTTCACTCTTGGCTGCTGAAAACTGTCGAAATCTATATATGAAACTAAAGGGGAAAATGAGGAATTGCCAGGGGAAACGGATCCGGGATTATTGATTTCCCCATTAATTTCAGATTTTTTGGTGGACCTTCAGGGTTCAACATGCAATGGGCTGAATTATCTCTACCCCGGTGGCACTGGTAGCCACGGTATCGGCAACTCTAGTGGTGGGGATAATTTGGCCCATTTCTGCAGTCACTCATAATTTAAATTGTTCTGCACATGTCCTTTGCATAGCAAATTTTCTTACTAAAATATGTATTTGTGCGAATGCAGCTGCCAACAAGACCATAAATGCTTTAAGTTTTATGTATGGATCGCTTCCTTATGGGAGAATATGTGTAGGTCTGGAGACCACGTTTCGTGTTGTGTATGCCTATTGTAGAGCGGCGAGCCAGCAAACCCTCCAGGAGGTGCTGCAGCTAGTTTGGTTATGTGAAGACACTGTTGCGTCACTAAGCGATAGAGAGACCATTGATATGAACAGGTGGAGCCGGGTATGGCTAGGAGTACATGCAGAGCTTAATTGATTGCATAACTAATGAGGAGTGGATCTGGTCCCCTTGATGTGTGAGTGTTCTGTTGAAATCCAGGCTGAAAGGCAACGGTTGAGGGGTGCCAGGGAAAGTGAAGAAGCAGCCACCCATGGTAGACCCTGAGCCATGGCCTCTGGTCTTATGCCACTCATGTAGAGGGCTGAGAATCATGATTCCTTCTGGGAACCCCAGCTTGGGATGAGCCTTTTTTAGGGATGCCAATGGGGCCTTTGTGAGCTAAGTTTCATGAGAAGAGTTTTGCCTTAGTGTTCTAGGTCTGTAGACCCTCTCTCCATCTCTGGACACAGTTGGTGAGCACAAGGACCCATAGGAAACCCAGCTCACCTGCACAGTGGCAGTAAATTGGCAGCAGATTGCGGGTCACCACCATACGGCGACCACTCCAGGTGCATGGGACATAAAATTAATCTGCTTTAGACTTTGCACAACAAGGTACAAAGCCACAGTCTATTCTAACCTCACTTGAATAATAGGCTTTACCAATCATTTGCTGCTTAATGAGATAAGCAATGGGTTAATCCCTCACACTGGATCACATGACCCCCATCCTTGACTCACTAATCTATTGTTCCCACCGAACGTATGTGTGAGAGCCCACTGGGCAGTAGCGACTGCTACGGGGCAGTAGTGTTGGGGCGGGGGGGGGCTGGGGTAGGGGAGGAGGCGCGGGGAATAAGAAAAAAAATGTAATTCACTTACCTGCGCTGCCGGCCTCTTCGATCCAGCAGGAAGCAGACTCCCCTAAGCCAATCACAACTCTGCTGTCACCATGACAGCAGCGTTGTGATTGGTCTGAGCACTGTGGTTCAGCGCTCAGACAGGCACTGGGGGCCTGTGCATGTTCTCCACACAGGCTGTGCATTACAGCCTGGTGGAGAACATGCTAAGTGCGCATGACTATTTAACTGGCCCAAGACAGCCGGCCAAACCATCATGCGCACTTAGAAAGTGCTCACCACTCTTCCCCCTGCTCTGTGGGCAGGCCCGCCCCTTCAGAGCCTTCTGAATAAAAAAACGATAATAACATGGAGTTATTATCATTTTATTTTTCCTGTGGGGCGGCGCTCCTCCGCCTTAGCGGAGAAGCCACCGCTGCCACTAGGGCTTATTACAGTATGTGTGGCATGCCCCTGCAATCCACATCAGAGGTTTGAAGTGCCCTAGTTCCCATGACAGGAGAATAACAATGCCTCATCCTAGTGAGGTGGAGGGCAGATATGGCATAGATGTAAGCTACCTACAAGAGGTTCACAACAGCATTCCTTCCCTATGTGAATCAGGTATGCACTGCTACTCAGACAGACCACCGCCACAAATACACTTCTCTTTGTACAAATGTCTATTCTGAAGCATCTGTGGAAATGACTAGCTTGTGGTGAACCCACCAATTGTTGAGGAAAAGAGTTTAAAAAAAAGTATAGAACATTGAGGAACAAAACATAAAAAATGAAACAGTTGATGAATGTTTCAGAAACGTGTATTTTTTATGTTTAAAAAGACAACACCCAAACACCCAGCTGCACATACAGCTGAGTGACAATCCCAATATATGAAACAAGAACAGCAGGTGCTTGGGTTATGTGTTGCACTGGGAGAAGATGAACATCATGAGGCTGAACACCCCAAAAGGGAAGATCACAATGATTTGCACTCCTCATAGAGGACTCTCCTCTCTGGTGGACACTGAAAGTTGGATTTACGTCCTCTTTAACTCAGAAAACCAAAACGTTGGGATACATTTCTACAAAGTGCTGTCTTTCGTCCATGTAATCACAACCATTACAAGGCACACCACTTTGCTCTTATAATGCTGAGAAGAGTACACCTTCTCCTCCTGTTAAGGTATACTATTAAGTTTAAAATGGACTTTATATTTCCTTCGATGGATAATTGCAACCAAATATATGTCGGGACCTCAGAGAAAGAGATTTAGATATAAAGGTTACAAAATCAGAAATTTGAATGTCTTGCGACAGGCTTCTAACAGCACCAATTGTCTCCAGTGAAATGAAAGATTACAATGAAAATGCCAAGGACACAAGGACTGAAGGCCCAGAATATTTCCTGAAGCTGGAACCGCATTACACCCCCAGTGAAAACCACAGCCATGGTAATGACAACCTGATCTCTCAAGCCAGATTCATTTAATAGATGGACGTGATGTGGTATAAAGGCGTAATTATGGATAAAAAGCATAACACGAAATGCTGGAAATTACGCAAGATTATGCAATTGTAGCAAAAATTATTTCACCCGTGCCTAATAGAGAACCCATCTGTAAGCATAAGTTTGCTCAGCTGGAATGTTAGGCACATTCTTCGAAAAGTTTTTTTGAGTTGATGGCTTTGTTGTGATAATTAGACATTTGTGTGGGTTGGATTGAAAAAAAAAGGAGTAGTAATCCAAATGCTTTATTAGAAGTGTACCTCACTTATTGTAATTCAGATTATTTATGACATCACATTTTTACCCATGCACGACAAAAACACAGTTGGTCCATGGTCATCGATGACTGACAAAGTAGAATCCATAAATCACCATGACAATTCATATTTCATTTGAAATAACTCTTTACAAGCACAGTTTAGGTAAATGAGCTTTTCTTGAACCATTTTCTTTACGGATTTGTTTCTGTAATCTTACTCTCTTACTATGATAGCCAGACAGTATACACGAACCTGTCACATCCAGACATCCACCTGCAGGGAAGTCTTTGTCCGCCTTTGAATTGCTGGTCAAGTTGCAATCAGAACTGTAAAAGGCAGGCCGGGGGCTTGAAACATGATTCATGATTGCATTGCCCCCAGGGCAGGTGTGAGTTCACAGTTGTGCTGGGGCAGTGCATTCACTGTCCTAGGGCACACTCTTCCTGTCTACACCCGCCACACCCAGTTAAAGGTGGACCGGGAGGGAACGGGAAACAGGAGAGGAAAGTGTGGTGATGTTTGCTAAATGTTAAGGGGGGGAATCATAGCATGGGAGTGAATTAGAATTCTTGGTACACTGTTTGAGATATACCAGGGCAGGCAGAGAGAACCCCCTTGAGACTGGAGACTGCCACTTCACCTTCACCCTTCTCCAGAGTTTCTTCAAAGCATACTATCTTACTAGCCGTCTCTATGCCATGCAAAGTAGATTACACTTCCCTTGACTTTTTCAGTTGTGACTTCGCTCTATTGCTGTATTACAGAAACACCTCAGTACTCAGGTAGTGTGCTGCAGTCATTTTGTACAAAATGCTTCTGTGGATTTCTGTTTTTCCATGTTGCAGGTTGCTATAAAGCCCCAAAAGTAAGACGCTAATATTTCTCACACTCCCCATTCAGTATTTTCTTCTCTTTAAGCAGTGTGTTTGTGTTCTTTTTCTTTGCAACATTGCATGCTTAGCATTGCTAATAAGGACTGTACTAGTTTCATTTAGTGCTTTGTGACAAGTGCTGTTTTTGGCACCACTTTCATAAGATCACTTGTAGCTCTGGAAGATAGTTTTTGTTTGGTCCGTAGCCAAAAAGCTTGAGAACCTACCATAGAAATTCCTAACCCTGTTCTTTTGCTCTAACGAACCCCATAATTAAACACTGGTGTGGGTCTGGAGTGAAGAAGAAAGAGTAGTAGTCCAAATGTTTTCTTAAAAATTTACTCCAATCATTAAAATTCTATTTACTTATGACATCGCGTTTTAACACATGTGTGGTCCTAAACAAGGTTGGACCGTGGTCATCAATGACTGACAATGTAGAATTTATAGATCACGATGGTCTGTCCATGAGCAATGGCTAAATTATAAAAACAACCATCTTACAAAATGTAATTACAAGCAATTCATATTTCGTTCTAAACAGCTCTTAAGGAGTACAGTGTAGCTAAATTAGCAAGGCTTGTACCATATTCTTTACAAATTTGTTACCGTAACCTTGCTCTCTTACAATCATAGCCCCTACAATCCAGCAGATACAGGCAAGACAATGCACTGGACCCTCTGCACATGTAGAAACTTCAGCCTAGATTCTTCTTACATTTCAGAAATTGAGTGCTCAATTCACATCTTAGGTAAATGCCATTGTCAGCCATACACCCATATATGTAACTTACTGCAGGGGTGGTGGATTGTCTGCTGTTGTAAGTTTACTGTTAAGAGTGGTACCATGGGTGTTCCTGGGTTGGTGGCAGAAGGGGGTCACTGGGAGGCAAAAACCACAAACAAAGCTCTAACTTCGTGGGTAATCACACAATTCCCCATTGTTGTTATATGTGGATGATTTCTATCGCAACTTATGCCACATTAAACATGTCCTTAAGCACTCAAGTGGGAAAGGTGAGATGGAAAAGAAGAAACTGGGGGAGAGGAAAAAGGGTCAAGTTAGAGGGGAGGAGGACTGAGCATTGTGGATGTAGTGGTCTTACAAATAATGCATCAGACAGATCAATAGTGCCTTGTGGTAGCTGGTACGATGTGTTTGACGAGGGGAGGAATTTTACCAAAAGTTCCCCAGAGCACAACGGTCATGTGCACCCCCTTTGTATGCACCCCCTGGGCATTTGGCGGCACAGAAGGTGTCATAGATGCTTTCACTGACCCTTCAGTAATGCAGATTGCACTGGCCCTCCATGTGTGCCAGCATGACCTCAAGTGGGTGTTCCCCCCTTTGCCTGTGGGGGGGCCCCATGCAAATTAGTAAACACTTTGCCATTGTGCTAGCATTGTATTACTGACACTGGCAAAGAGGCAAAGGAACTGTCAGGTGGTTGGGTTCCTATCTGCACTGCAAAAAGCAGACCAGCAGCTTCAAACAGCCAGTCTGCCTTTCAATAATGCACTCTCACCAGAGCAGGCATGAGTTTCTCGGCAGTGCATTCACTTTGATAGCACACACTCATCCTGCACTTGGCACACCCAGTTAAATGTGTGCCACAGCACAGACAAGGGCAGCATGCCCTTTGCATAATATAAGCCCAGGAAGATCTGGATCATAAGATCCAAGTATGTTGATGTTTATTAATTGGGGAGGAATCATGACAAGGCAGAGGATCAGAAGTCATGGTACTCTGAGATATACCAGGGCAGGCAGAGAGAACCCCCAGGAGACAGGAGTCTGTCACTTCACCCTACTCCACAGGTTCTCCAAAGTATACCGTCTTACTAGCTGTCCCTATGCTATGCAAAAAAGATTGCTCTGCCCTTGACTTTTTCACAAGGGTCTTGACTTATTCGGACTTTTCTACACCAATACTGTTCAGCAGTCATTTTGTGCACCACGCTTCTGTGGACTTCTGTTGTTCCTTGTTACAGATTGTCTGGCTCCAAACGTGAGATGATAAAATGTATTGTGCTCTCCATTCGGAATTTCTTTCTGTATAAGCAAGTGTTTATGCCCTTTTTCTTTGCAACACTGCATGCCTAGCATTGCTAATAAGCACAGGTGTTTGTTATATTCCCATTATACTGCATTGTGGCAGTTCTGCTTTTAGCACCACTCTGGTGCAATCATATGAAGCTCTATAAGGCAGAGTTTGCTCTGTCCGCAGCCGAAGAAAATTTGAGAGCCTGCCACAGAACTTTCCACCCCTGTTCTTTTGTTCTAACGAATCCCTTTTGTGAATGTTCTTCATCACTAATCTTCCCTGTAAACTTGCTATTTTAGCGCTGATTGCCGACTTACCTTGAGCAAAGACCTGTGTTTGTAGAGATTACATTGACTGCAATTCTATGTCAACATCCGAGACATGTTTAGCAAGTGGAGATGTACTAATCTGACACAGCACGCCTCGTAAGTGGTTCTAATAAATAGAGGCTCAGGCAGATGAAGAGGGATTACTTGGGCCGATTGAACAAACTCTTCAATCACCCAAAGAGTGATTCTACAAAGGATTAACCCGCTCTCACAAATATTGATTGCTGATTGCTGTACGGAATGGAGATGACATGGAGATGTCATAACTTGCAGTTGTCATGTATTTTGCAATGTGAAGCGTTCATCATTCATATTAATGAGTTTGCCACAGGCTTTACGGGATCCCGCAGATTTATTTTTAAGCCATTGAAGAAAGGCGGGGAAGAATAACGGTTACTGGAAACTTACACTTCACAAAATAGTATTTTGTACCTAAAACAGGTGTGTCTGAACAATCACCTGATACAGGGAAGTTTGAAAAGGCTTAATATATAATTTAAGATTCTGTGCATGAAATCATGTAGATACTCTTGTGGTTTGCATAAAATGAAGGTGTTTTTTGATGCACTGACGTGTAGCAAGTGAAACATCTCACTGCTATCAGGCATTTTAAACAGTGATTTTTGATCCTTCATATGTTCATTTTTCTGTGTCATGGCATGATTGTATTTTTATGGAGAACTAAGGGCCAACGCATTATTAGTAGGTTTAAAGGTTGTTATTGTAACACTGGTTCAGCAACAGACCTTTATATTGTCAATTTGCAAGTACAAATGGAAATATTATGCTAAAAAATGATTGAAACGAAGAGAAAGGGCAGAGGTATATTGCAAAAAGGTAACTTAACAGTCAATTAAAATGCACATCATCCCAAGAAAGGCTTATGATCAACAAGAAATATTTCTGTAATATGGTGAGAAGCAGTTAGTATTGCGAAGGGTGTCAACCCCTTAGTAAACATCGGTGTCGATTACACTGGGCTCACTAATCTTGTTTTGGTGTGCAGCCATGGATTACAATTTGGCCACAAGTGGCAGATGATTTGCCCCAGCAATTTGTAGTAGGAAAAACTGCACAAAGTGCAGGAAAAAATTGCTGCAAAATTTAATTTTGCACCCCCGTTAATGAGTGCAATTGTGCTCAAAATGTACGTGATTCTCGATTTCTGGGTACGCACTCTATGGTTAGTGCAAATTTCTTGCCTGCTAATTTGTGCATCTTGTTTTATTCATGGGCCTTACGTTATTGTTGGCCAAGAGGCGACTGAGAATACACTAGATGAGCTGTAGAGCTGGAAGTGGAGGGATGGCTACAAGACGTAGCTGAATTGAGGTATGGCTGAAGGTATCAGAATGTGGATGATCCGAACTGATACCAGGCTCCCGGAGGGCCTGGCGCTATCGCAGGAGTTAATCAGGGCACTAAGGTTTTACCCTGACGAACGCCATCTTGAAAGGATGATGGCTGAGAGAGATAAGCAGATGCGCCGCATAGTATAACATGTATGCAATGTGCTCACCTGTAAGTGGTAGGAGGATCCCTCTGACTTGTGTAACGATTACAGACCAAGTTAACTCCCGATGGTCAGACCGTAATATATATGGCAGGGGCAGCTCCTCCGCTATGGCGGAGGAGTGTCGCCCCACTGCTTTTAAGCAGTGGGAAGCAGAAACCTAAAATGATAATAACTTTGCGTTATCATTTTAGGCTGCTTCCTGCTGCTTTGCGTGCGGGTGAGTTGGCGGGGCTGCTCTGCTCTTTGAGCAGGGCAGGGGCGGAGTGGTGTGCCCACTCAAATGTGCAATGACTTTTTGGTCGGCCCTCCCGGACCGCCCAAACCAGTCATGCGCACTTTCCCCGTCTCCATGCATGCTGCAATCATTGCAGCCGGCATGGAGAACAAGCCCAGACCCCCATTCCCTGGTTGAGCATCAAACCAGGAAGCTCAAAACGAATCACAATGCTGCTGCAGCGTTGTGACTGGTCAGGGGAGCATGGGTGCTCACCAATCACAACGCTGCACTACAGCGTTGTGCTTGGTTAGTGGGGCCTGCTTCCTGTTACTCGATGTGCTCGAGGAGAGCAGGAGCAGAGACGCAGGACCCGGCCGGCGGCAAGGTAAGTTTCTTTGAATTTTTTTTCAATATAATGTATCCATGCGCGACCCCCATCCCGCGCGATCCCGTGACCCCCCCGCCACCCATTAGCCATGCGGCCACCCCTGATATATGGTATTATCTCCACCTATCTTTCTAGCAAGGGTATTACTGTTATAGCATGTAAAAAATGTTATGTTATTGCATCAACGTACTCGGTACCATTACATGTGTCTCACTATCCAGTAAAATGGCTGTACGGTTACAGTGAAAAATTACCTAAAACCATCTTTAAAAAAAACGTATGCACTCATGTGTATCTTATTGGGCAGAGTTGCAAACAAAAATCATCCAATGTCCTTAACACAAGGGTTGAAATGTATTTAGGGATCTAATGATTTCTATGGTCAGTGTGCGGGGCTCTTTGACAGCTCAGCAAGCCTTGCATGCATTGAGAGCATCAAGGTACTAATCTCCATTCTGTTGTCCTCGAACATCTCCTTCATCCTCTTCTTGCTGTTTTCGAGTATAAATAAGAGAACTATTTTGACATTTGACCAATTTTTTCATGCAAGTTGTTAACTTCATCGATATTTTGTACTTACTGCTACATGTTGACCTCTCTGTTTTGCATGAATCTGCATGGAATGTAGGAAGAGTATTACACAGCATGTTAGCGGCCCGGGAAAGTGATGGACTTTCTTAATTTACCACCCATGCATGTTTTGGATCAATTAGGGTAGGGCCTAATTGTCAGGCACCATGGGTAAGAGCATTTATTTTGCATATGTGGAAGCTTTTTCCTTTCAGTATTGTTTAGCAGAGTGTTTAAGGCTGCAGCCTCTCTCTTGCCTTTGTTTGTGAAAGTTGGTGGCATCATCTTGAAAGCCTGAGAGTGAGGCCAAAAAAATTATGTTGAAAGAACCTCACCAAAGTGTGCTTCCTTGCATAGTGTATCAAACACTCAAAAGGTAATGGGAGGAATGCTTGCAATTTGCTAACCACAGGCAATCGCTCTGGGTAGCATCCCAACCCATCGTTCTTTTGCTGACTATGCCACCTCAGTTTGGACCCAGCCATATGCAAATCAGCCTTGACCCTGTTCCACATGGGAACAGTCCAGCCCAAACTGCCAGGCCAGGTCCTCACCGAACCGGACGCAAGCAACCTAGGACCTGTTTCACCCGCCAGGTATAGCTTGGTTCCAGTGGTACAATGAGCACAAGACCCACGTCAGGGAATACCCTTGCCACCTAGGATGGTAAATCAAACTCAGAAAAGTTAATGAGATGAATACTTGCAATTTGTCCTCACCAAACCGTAACACAATCAACGTTGGACCGGTTTTCCATGATTAGGGTTCATCAGCCAGGTATAGATTGGTGTCATAGTTTCTGCTGCTGGCCACTGCAGAGGTCCATCTGTGCCACCAGTGTTCCCTGCCAGATACAACTGCAATTCACTTTGACTGTCCGAATGGTAGAAGTGCAGATTGGTTGTGATAGAGACCATGGGAGGAAAGGTGATATTATTAGCCAAGCCTTTCCATCCAAAGAAATGCCTTTCTTGACAAGAAAAAGTTATTCCTCTGATAAAAAAGTGTTTGAAGAGCATATTATATCTAATTACTTTCCATTTTAAGACATACGCCCTGTTTACCCTGCCCTGCTCTCATTACCCTTCCTAATTTGTTTGCTGTTCTACACTTTTTTAGTCCTATATGTGTTAATGTCATTTTGTGATTTTGTTTCATATTTAATGCCTTGTTTCGTTGCATTTTGGGCAGTTTTACCTTGTCTTTGCCCCCAAACTGGCACCAAACAACTCAGTATAAGTTGTAATTCTGTATTCCTTTGCTCTGTAAATATGAATTTTGTATTAACACATGTATATATACGTACATAGAGAGCCAATTCTTCTCTCCTAGGAAAAAGGAAAACGGAACTCCATTCCCTGTAAGGGACAAATGATTTCTGTATTTGACTGTGATCTGAATCAAGCCCCTCAATAATCAATACAAAGATCCTGGTCGCTAATTCGTACAAAAAATAAGGGTACTCCATTGGATGATAAAGATTTTGAAAAATGCCTTATATAGGTCTTCAATATTTCCTTATTTCCCTTAGTCAAGGAGTACATTTGTCCAAAAGGATCAACAGGACCAAGTTCAATTTGTATAACGCAGTCAATTCAATTTATTGGTTTATTTTGCAAAAAAAACCCATAAAACCACATGGAATTACAGCGTTTCATGATATATTTAATAACTAAATATTAAAAACGAACTTGAGCATAAATACTATATTATCATAATCACTGGTGCCAAAATGCAATAAAAGGATTTCCTCATTCAGTTAACCACCATAATTAAGTATAAAGGGGTATTTTGGTGTAACGGCAATGCGTATAAGCATTACTTGCCCTTTTTAAACCAAGGTTCCTAAACAAAAGTGGGAACCATTTCTCATTACATTATTGTACACAGTATGTGCTGACACTGACGAAGCGGCGAGGCTGGATCCTAACAGACCCCCTTCTTGATCCTGTTCGAGTATTTTCCGACCGTGGTGCGCACGCGCTATTCTTACCTGCCGGCATTGAGTAAGCCATGATAATGGCGCCTGACTCTTCTTGACAAGCATTCGCTTGCTAAGCGAATCCGTCTCCTTGTGGTTCCCGCTCAGGGTGCCCCATATGAGTACTCTTCCCCTTTATTTGCACGTTAGTGGTGTGCACTCTGTGTGATTCATCCATGACTCCATCGGGTGTCCCAGCTATCTTCTGGTCCTGATGAGACCCCACATTACAAAGGGGGTCGAACGAACAAACTATTCGATTCCTTTGACAATTTTTCTATGTAGTCGATAGTCGCAGTTTTGGAAACGTGTACACCTCTTTTTTTGTCCTGTCTGTATAAATTAATGTCCTTTATTGTTTGTTTATGATTCCATTGTTCATTTGGGACACACTGCACATCACGCATTTGCATTTAAGAAAAATACAGATAATTTTCAACACAACCAGTGTATGACTATTTCTTTTACCTATTCCATCCTTTAACAGTCCTATTGTATCCTGCGATTGAGCTTATTTCTACATTGTGTATCCATATGCATTCCTAATAAGAACCATTGTTTTTTTTTAAATATTATTTAACGCACTGGCTCTTATTTAGTAGGGGGTGCCCTTATTTTGTGTTAGAATTATTATACATAAGAGAGAATAGTAAAAGATGGAGAGTGGTTTCTATCACATTGTTCTAGCAATGGCAAGCTCCGAACTGAAATCTAGCATTGCTCCATTTCCTGGTTACATCGTCAATTGGTAATCCTTCCAACCCAAATTTGGCATGAAGTGAGAGAGTCTGGGAGGGAGGGATAGATGGTTTCCAGATAAGGCTCGCAGCCCTTAGCTTTTTGTCGGAGAGATAGGCGTTGCCTATGGATGTCTGCTCTGTCATATTCCCTATGAGGTGAAAAATGCAAACTTTAGGCTTAGCAAAAACTATTGAAAAAGCAGTGACAAAAGCTGGTGGAAAAGGAGATACTGTAGTTGCACTGATGGTAGGTTGCCCTTTTAAATTACTCTGAGTCCAATAGCTTCCTCAAGCATAGCAGTGATCATGACAAACTTGTAACAAAAAAAAAATGATTCCAGTTGACCAATTCACAAATGGATTATTCCGTTTCAACCAAGGAATTACAACAACAGTGGCATAATACGGAGAAGCTATGTCAAAAGATAATACTTCTGTATGATTTTACATAGTTTTCAAAAATAGGCTTGCAATAGAAAAGATAACTCCCGTATTGGGACAGACGTTAATGGTGAACAAGTGCCACTATCCAAAAAAGCAGAAGTAGTGTCAATATTTCCATTTTCTGTCTTGATTACAATTGGTAATAGAAATTTACAGATGATCCAATATAAGGGAGCCCATATTCTCCTATCTCTTTCTCTGAAGAGGACTGAATTCTTCCAGTCTTTTCATAAGGCCATTTAGCATAGACTTGAATCATGTGCCCAGCACCACCACTGTATGGGCACAATCCAACTTTGCAACACCATTCCCTTTTAACTTTCATTCAAAGGCCCTCTCGCTTGCACCACTTGCATAGGCTCTCGTTGAAGCAGTGGGTCAGCTCTGATCAACCAGACAAAGAAACCTTAGAGAAATTATAATGACTTCTTGAAATTTCTTCATTTCCTTCAGACTCTCTTTTATGTTCAATTTACAGCACCAAATCATTAAGTTCAGAAAATGGAGTAGGATGTTGTGAGTGAACTAACTGATACTTGGTTTTTTCTTTCAAATGACATTGAAAATTCATCTGAGTTCTTTCCATCCATGTAGTTTCAGCTGCAGATTGACAAAAATTGGTCAATTATGTCAAAACCTCCACTCCAACCTGTTGACTATCACACAATGCCTCCTCTGCTGAACATTCTCTCAAACACCTACTTAAAAGTTAGCAAAAAGGCATCATAGGACTACGAGCAAAAATCAGGAGTGGCCCAGGCCAAAGCAGATCAATTAAGACATCTGATTAGGTAACCCACTTGAATATGGGATTGACTAAACTGTACAGGGCAAAAAGCAAAATGCAGCATAGGGGAATCCAAAACTTCCCTTATCTTCATTGGATCCTAGGAAAATGTGGGGCACTTGAAGAAAGTAGTGGAATATCTAAAGACTAAAATGCAAAAGCTTGCTTTAGCTCTGAAATTTTCAAATGAAATTGTTATAACTCTTGTGGTAGGCACCGAGAAGGATCCAAAATATTAAAAAACTTAAGAAGCTGTTGGAATGACAATCTTTCAAGTAATATATACTTGGCCGATTTGTTGAGCCCCCTTCTAGCTTGCCCAAAGAAAGGTCGACTCCTTATGAAAGGAGTCATGAGTCTCCTTAAGAGAATCTCAAATAGGGGTAAAATTCTATAAAGGGGAAAACAGCCTCCTTGGTAATCAGTTTTTTTTAAAAACTTTTTTTTTAAATTTTCAGTTGCCAGTAATACATACATTAATTCCGACCATATTGCTGACTCATTACAACTAGGATTGTAGGTTATACTTCGTTCTAGATATAACATATCGGTTGGCAAGGTTATAACAACAGGCAATTGTAATATATGCAGGTACACAATTTTACTAGGAGAGAAACATTTACAACCAACAGGAGTAAACAACCCATCCCTTCCTCCCTCCCTCCCTAAACTAGTTTGAGTGGTCTGTTTGGGTTTATAGTGTTCATGCTAAGGGGGGGTTGTGGGCCCTCAGCGTGGCGGTATGGTGGTATACGCCCCAATGTGTGACAGTTAGATGGGAAGAATAAACGTTCCCTATGTCCTTTAAGTGTCGGAGGTATGTGCCAGGAATTGCGCTAACAGGTGAGCCCAATCCATCGAGATTGGTTTCTTACGAAGCCCTCTGCATTCCTTTTGCCTCAGAGCTGCGCCTTCTGCTGTGGCCCAGCGTATAACTTCCTCTCCCCACGCCCCTTCGTTAGGTGCCTTATGGCACCTAGTGAAGGGGCTGATGTGTACATTACATGCACCTTGTGTGGTGTTAAATATGCTCTATGTTAAGAGTTGTAGGAACTTGAACCTGGTATTACGGGAGACCTGTTTCGGGTATTCGAGAATAGTGGCCCATTCCCTGTCAGACAGTGCTTTCGCTATATCAGTCTCCCATTTCTGTTTTAAGTGGAGCAACGGGGTTGAGAGATGTTCTCTTAAGCCTGATATAGCCAGCGTACTAAATGGCTCCCGTGTCCCATTGTGTGCAGTGCACGAAGTAGTTCAAACGTGGGGGGCTCTTTGTTCTCCACTGCCCAGTGTTGATAGACATAGTGTAGTATACTTGCATGGATTAGAAACAATGTTTTGGGTACCCCGTGAGTGTGCACAAATTCCGCGTGTGGCATAAGTGTCCCGTCTGCAAACAGGGACCCAGCTATCACAAACCTGGCCCTCTCCCAGCGGGCCAGTCTGCGGGTCGTCAGTGTCCCCAGTAGTGCTGGTAGTCCACAAAGCAGAATATTCGGGACGTAAGGGGTGGGCGTGTTAGTGTATTTTAGGGCCTTTTTCCAGTAGTACATAGCGGTCTCATGCAATAATGAGCCTGCCTGTTGTTTCATGGAGTCTGGGCAGAGTAGAGCTTGAAGCGTCCCTTGTCGCAGTTGTCAGGGTGTGTAACCGATCTCAAACAGATTGTGGCCAGCCAACCAGTACGCCAACCACTGAAGTTGTCCAACTATACAATACACCTTAAAGTCTGGGGCCCCCATACCACCATTAGTCATTGGCAATTGTAATTTAGAGAGACTAATCCGACGGCAACCTCCACCCCAGATCAGGCCTATCAATAGAGAAGCCAAACGTTTAAATACCCTGGCAGGGATCACTATTGGCAAGTTGACAAAACAATATAACAATCTCAGCAGCATTTCCACCTTAGCCACTGCCAGTCGACCCGCCGTGGATAATGGCAATTTAACCCAGAAGGCCACTTGTGATTTCAACGAGTTAATTGTATGAACAAGATTCCCCTCCAGGGTATCCTGCGTGTCTCTGTAGATCTGGATGCCTAAGTATCTGAAAGTGACCGGTTCCACCTTCAGTTGTACCGTACCAAACTGTAAGGCGGGCAATGTGTATGAATTGCACAAGGAGTATGCACATGATTTGGAGGCATTGATCAGTTGCCCTGAGAGGTTGCCAAATCGTGTCAGCAGGAACGCCAGCGTATGTATGTCCAGACAGAGATCTCTGAGATACAAGAGCATGTCATCGGCGTACAAGGACACCGAGTGGGTAACCGGACCCATCGGTATCCCAAATGTTTGCATTGCCTGACGGAGATGTTGGGTTAGGGTCTCTATTGCTTATACAAACAGAAGTGGCGATAGGGGACACCCTTGATGAGTCCCACCAAATATCCGATATGATGGGGAGACATATTGACCAGTTTTAGCTCTGGCCGTGGGCATAGTGTAAAGTAACTCTACCCATCGGCAATATTCAGGAGGGATGCCGTACCGTCTCAGTGTTGCGAGCATGTAATCCCAGCCCAGGGTTTCGAATGCTTGCCGAATGTCTAATGACAGACAGCCAGCATATGGGAAATGGTCGCGCGTTGAGTCAATTAAGCTGAAGAGGCGGCGTATATTTAAGGAAGTGTTTCGACGCGGTACAAAACCACTTTGGTCCGAATGTATCAACCCAGGGAGCAAGGGAAGGAGGCGGCAGGCCAAAATTTTACTGAATATCTTGTACTCCATATTTAGGATTGATAAAGGCCTGTAAGAGGATGATTCAGGTGGCAGTTTATCAGGTTTTAATAACGAGGTTGCCATTGCTTCCCTAATCGTGGGAGGCAAGGCTCCCTCTTCTAGGGATGCTACATATAATTGTAGCAGCTTCGGTACGAGTTGTGACGCAAAAGTAGAGTAAAACTCTATGGGAAGCCTGTCCGAGCCCGGTACCTTGTTGCGAGTTTGTTCCTTAATGGCTCCATGAATCTCTGCCTTTGGATAGGGGACGCCAGGTCCTTAACATCCGTAGCAGAGATCACGGGAAGGGGTACTGCTGCTAGGAAGTTGTCTATTGTCTCCGAAGAGGATAACGGTGGATTGACTTCACGTTGCGTAGTCATTAGCCCATGGGTAGGGGTGGCGACTGATAATATAGGTGTGGGTGAAAGCTGAGGTCGTATTATACAAGCCAATAATGTAACTGACCTGTCCGCGTCCGCTGGGTGTCGGCGTTTAGGTCAATTAGTCGCAAGCGCTCTAATAGTTCTGCATACCTTACTCTAGCTTCCCGCAGCTCCACTTCCTTTAATGCGTCTTTCTGGGCAGCCACCTCTAGGGATTGCAACTCTGATTCTAACTTTGTAATGTCCTGGGTGACTTCCCGCTTGGCCCCCACTACTGCACTCATCGAGACTCCGCGGATCACTACTTTGAAGGTCTCCCATTCCATCGGCCGAGTGGTGGCAGTGTCCTCATTCTCCGAACAATAGGTGGTGATTGTGGTGGCCAACGTGCTTCTAAATACCGAATCTTCTAATAGATGGGGCTGCAAACGCCATGCCGGAATCGGGGAAGGTGCCCGGCCCCAGTGCAGTGTAAGTTCAAGCGGGTTGTGATCAGAGATATTTTTGCCTAAATAAGTGGTGTGGGTAATAGCTGTGAGCAAAGCATGTGTGCACAGAAATCTGTCCATGCGGGAATGGAAAGCATGGGGATGTGAATAAAAGGAGTATTCTCACATGCCACTGTTATTAGCTCACCATACATCATCTAAATTCCACGCTGACACCCACTGGCGCAGAGCCTTGGCCTGGGGTGTTATTGCTGGGCCCGGGAGTGGAGGATGTGAACAATCTAGGTCAATATCAAGGACTGCATTAAAATCTCCACCTAGTAGCCAGGGGTATTGTTTCCAGTCAGCCAGTGCGACAGACAGACGGACCAGATAAGCCTCATGATCAGAGTTAGGGGCATAAATAGATCCTAATACTATCTGTTTCCCATCGAATGTGCCTTTAAGCAGCACATATCTGCCTTGGTCATCGATCTTGGATTCTATTACTACAAATGGGACCCCCGCACGTATCCACACTGCTGCACCCCTTGAAAATGCAGAGTATGAGGTACCGTGTAGTTGCCCTCTCCACCTTTCATTCAGTTTGAGGGCCTCTGTAGGCATTATGTGCCTTCCTGAAGGTACACTATATGTGTGCGGCGTCTGTGTAACTGTGCCAATATCCTGTGTCTTTTTTTTAATTGAACCCATACCACGGACATTCCAGGTGAGAAAGGTATACGATTTAGCTACTGTTGACATTGGGAATTTGCGTTAGAACTTTGGGTCCCCCCCACCCCCCCCGGCCGAGAATATACCTCCGGCGTAATCAAAAACCATGACCACTATCAAGCTTAACAATTGAACAGATACCCAATACTCGGTCAAGCGAGTCAACATCTTCGACCAAACTTTTCAATAACCAAAAACATGTTGAACTCTAAAGTAAATAAGTAAGAAACAAGTGCCTTCGCTTTAGGGGCTGAAAAAGAGGTTCTATCAGGTGGAAAAGTGTGTGTTCCTTCCTTATGACGGTGTCATACAGCACTGTCCGGACCACGGGTGGTGATCTAACAGCATTAAGTACTATCCCCTTAATTCGAGTATATTTGCACCATAGATAGAGGGGCAGGACAGCTGTGAAAAACAAGGGTAGGACCTTGGTAACTTCAGTTTATGTAATGTTATACTATTATTTCTTGATCAGTTCCATTGTGCAAAGCCCTCAGCTCCGCCACCTCATCCTGTAGGACCCATGCAAAACAGACCACAGCCATGGACACCAGTAAAAAGGATATCTCTCAAGTTTTCATTTCAGTGGATCATTGCTGAGTTGAGGGGATACCGAGGGTAACAAAGCGGCACTCCCCCCGGTTTCGGAGTCCGATGCCGCAGTATGTGATGAACTGGAGCTCATGCACGGGCGAGTGAATCGCAGTGTTGATGACGTCCGTAGTGCCTCCTGTCTGCCTTCCAAGGCCAATCTTGGGGAAGGCGCCCCAGCGAGGCTGTTTTGAGTAAGAAGCCCTCTTATGCGCCTACGTGGGGGTCTCTGTGTTTTCGGCAGTGACTGCGTGCGGTGCTGTTCCAATCAGTCCCACGCACTTTCCAGTGTTTCAAAGAAATGATAGTGCTGATTATGGAGGTTTTTCAGTTTAGCCGGAAAAAGAAGCGCAAAGGTGAGACCTGCTGCACAGAGGTGGGTTTTGATGTCTTGGAAAGAAGAACATTTGCGTTGCACTGCCATGGTATAATCAGGAAATATAGAGACTTTGATATTGTTTACCATAAGGGGGCCTGTGTCACTAGCGGCTTGAAGAAGTAGATCATGATCTCCAAAGTTCCAAAGTTTTGCTATGATTAGACGTGGGTTCGCGCCAGGGACTGGTTTTTTAGAGGGCACACGGTGTGCCTGTTCCACTGTGAAGTGATCTGGTAGTCCCGTGGGGGCCACTTTTGTTTTAAGCCAGTCTTCAATGAAGAGCATCGGTCGTGGGCCCTCCGACCCCTCGGGGAGGCCCACTATGCGGAGGTTGTTCGGACGAGACCTCCCCTCCGCTCGGGCCTGGAGAATCTCCACCTGATGGTGCAATTGTAACAGTTGAACTGAATGATCTCTTACACTAGGATTCACTGCATCTAGCGCCACTTCGTTAGCCTTGACTCGGTCTGATAATTTCCGATGATCGTCCTTTAATAGGCTAAGCTCAGTGGAGATCGCCCATAGTTATTGTGCTATGGCTGTCCTGGACTCACGGATCTCTTGGAGGATCATGTCCAATTTGTCCTGGGGGGGGGGGGTTTATAGAGTCAGTGTCCCCAGGCAATGAGTGAGCAGAAGAGACCTCCGAAGGTGAAGACAGAGAACGGATTCTCGCAAGGGGCGTCCCCCCCTTGGGTCTTGTGCACCCCATGGTCATAGATGGGCCAAGTGTGCTGCGTGCAGATCGCGGCGGATGAATTATAGGTGAATCGATGGCAGCTGTGTCTCCACAGAAGACGGCTCACTGAGGAACCACTGATGTGTCTACATCAGAGAGACGGTCGTGGGTTATGGTCGTATAGTGGTACAAACCCACTGAAAGGGGGCCGTACTATGTGGAATGGCTTATGGCAGGTTAAACAGTGTACCCCAATAATCAGAAGTACTATCCAAGGCCTCACTGCCAGATGCCCATTCAGCATTTGGTGCTGTATAATTAGTTATGGCTCCCTGCCCGTGGCCAGGAGACGACAGGCCTGTCCAATGGAATGAAGTTGCCGTGGGTACCACTGAAAGCGAGTGGTGTATGTAAAGGCAGGCTCCAAACACGCAGTTCCTGCTAGCGTATATATGTGATGGGGCAGTACTATCAACCCCTCGCAACTGCAAGCAAACAAAGCATCAGGCGCCTAATGAGCCATGGGTTCCATTTCTTGAGGGGGGTGAAGTTATATGGGGGCTCACCCCGAAAGCATGGCTCGCGCTCTCGCAATCCTGAGGCGGGGACCCACAGGGCCCTCCAAGCCGGTAGTACAGTGTTTTGGGAGTGGCCGCGGGGGAGGAGCCCCCCAAGCTTCGTGGGGGTCACAGTGTGCAAATTAGGGGGGGGTTCCAGTACTCACAGGGCAGCCCCCATGCGAGGCTCTGCTTCCAGCCATTGTCAGTGGATCCGTGTCGAGAGGGGACATGCAGCCTCCTACGCCGTCCCTCTGCAGCAGGCCACCCTCTGTTGTCCGATCAGTTCTCAGGGCCGGAGGAGGGGGAGATCACAGACGGAGGAGGGATCCCGTTCACCACTATACTCTGAGAGCGAGAGCCGCAGGCGCCGCAGTTCCGCTCACCGGACACCGCCACTCTCGGGCATCCGGTACGGCCCCTCGATCAAAGGCCTTCCCCCGGGATTCAGACGTCCATGTCCAGCGGTGGGCCAACAGGCCTCGGCAGTAACGCTACTGTGCCGGCAGCACTTCCGTCCCCGTGCTCAGTGCCGGCAGGCATGCCCGGCTGACTCCGCTCCCACTCGGCGAATGTCGCTCACCAGAACCAGTCACAGTCGGGCGCCATAGCGCGGAGCAGGCGCGGCCCAGGCCTCATCGCTCCATGCGGGTTCACGAGTTCGCCGCTCAGCCCAGTCTCTGTCAGCTAACCACGGGCTAGATCCGTCCTCAGGGAGCGCACAGGTGTTAGGTAGTGCTCCGGTGCGTTTTAGAAGTACTTCCAGCCCGGATTACATTGGGATAGTACAGGATGATTGTCCCGGGTCCGGGAGCTTGTTGCCTATGCAACCACCATCTCTGGCTGCTTGCCACGCGTCGCCTCCTTGGAAATCTTATGAATCCTAATTGAAAATAAAGAGTAGAAGTGAAAAAATATAGCTGAGCACCATTCTCCTCCTGAAGGAAAAGAAACAAGTAAAAAGCTAGGTCATATTCCAAGAGTAGAAGCAAGAAGGAGTTCTAGCTACAAGGAGCAAAGATCTGGGACAAAAATGAAAGCTAGTGGATGAAGAACACAAGGAAAAATAAGCAAATTAATACATTCTTATGCATCCTTCACTTAAAAGTGCTGCCCTATATATGGTCGAACAACAACTGACCTCACAAGAAGAAGACCTTACTTCATCTCTCATGGGATCCCCAGACACCATCCTTTGGGCTGACCACCATCATGATCATGTAAAGAGACCTTGATAAGGCTTGACCATGACCTCCTTCTGGAAATCATTGCGTGCACTTGGGAAGCGAAGAAGAAGCCCAAGTTTGACATCCTTTACACAGTGTGGGATTCTGTGTTCCTGCTGCTGCCATTTGCTCCTGGCCTCCAAACAGCTCATGGCACACTTGTCCAGGCAGCTGTGAGAACAGAGTCCCCAATGTTGTCCCAGCAACTTCAGCACTGAACCACGTGTTGAGTATGACGCCTCAGAACCTTTTCCGTGACAGGGTGATCAATTCTTCTTCTTAGGCCCGCATAGGGCCTCCAGTAAGCTCCCAGGTCCGTTCTCAGCACAGATGTAACAGCAGAATACCAGCCTCAAAATAAAGTTTAGGACTCATTTAGCCGAAATAAAATGGCTTCCAAGAAACATGCAACATGATGACATAACTATATTCGGCCACTGTTGAATTCTTCCACTAATGTTACCTAATGTGTGGTGACATGAGTTGTCTTAACGCACCTTCCTGAGTGAGGCTACCGATAACGCTGGTTGCAAAGTTCACACTATAGGCCACAAATGTTGATGGCCACTACTGGACTCCTTTATGGTTTCTAGCTATTGCCCTTGTCTGCCGCCTGAGACAACATCGAGCTGCCCCCATTCACCCTAACATCAGAGTGATGTCCCCCCATTGTCATACAGCCATCACTCTGTCAAGTTAAATAGCAGAAACCAGGTTCCAGTGATTCCTCACCACTTTCATTCCGCCACTTTTGAGAGCTTGGTGGGTGGGCACTCTTTTGTCACAAGTGGTGCAAGCGTGCCCACTCAAGGCTTTGTACATACAGCAATTAAATCACAAGAAGAGAAGTATACAACAGCAAATAGCAGGAGAGCACACTTCAACAGCCTCTATACAAACCCAGTCTCATAGATTCTACTGATACACAAAATTTCACATTCCACTACAACATTCAATTCATTCCATTCCACAGCTACCAAATACCATACACAACACAAGATACTTCAATATGTAGATCTTTTGACTTCTACTAAAATGAAGATTATTTATATAAAATGTATTGAGTGAAATTTCCCTGAAAAACATTAATACCAAGTTACAGATATTAAACTTCACTCCATGTCCCCTAATTTTCTATGGGCTTCTTTGTCTTGGATAGATATTATTATTGGTTTGAAGAAATTTTAAAGGCAGTTCTACAATTATTAGGATTAAAAATGTGACCCTCTTACAGGATTATTGTGGAGCCCGCTCTATGCTCTGAACCTCGGTGCCATGATCAGCACTCCGTCAGTACATCATTTCTCCCCCTACCCGCCCCACCCCCCCATCCCCTCTCTTCTTGGGAGCATTTTCCCTTCCTTCAATACGATACAGCGATTCTTTTCTATCCTGGTTATTTGTCAAGATGGATTTAGGTACCAATTTGTAGATCTTTAACAACCCCTGGCTTTAACTCTTAAAAGGAGCCCTGCCCTTCTAGTAATGCTTGACCACCCTACACCCTATTTGTGGCTTATCCTGGCAAGTATGGGCCACACAAAGATACACTAATATTTTAGTTGTGTGATGCACTATTTCTATTGATCCTTTTTGCCAAGAAGGACCTAGCAGTCGCTGGAAAAGTGTAGCTTATACTTGCAATAAAACCTATTTGTCTTTTAGTATTGAGGCTGATGTAAATCAACTACAGAGTGAAAGGCGGAGTGTGACACATATCACTGTGAGGCATCCAAGTAACTTACTAAACATGCATGATTTCTATTTCTTTTAATTTTGAACCGTTTCACATAAACATTACACAGTGTGGTAGAAAAACGTACTAAGTTATACATGTAATGGAATTCAGACACCAAACTACAGCTATCTGTAGCTTTTACTGATGATTATACAATACAGTGTTTGATGGGAGCATAAATTCAATACTACAGTGCAGCTGAGACGTTCCCCATAGTTAGAGAAGTATACCTTATTGACTAGTTATCTCCCTCTTGTCGATTTTAGTCTGAAGACCCATTGAAATTGACATAATTCATCTAATTCTCTGTTAAAAAAGGCATAAAGTACCTCATGCTGCTGTTTCTAAACAAACCTGTGTGGTTTTGAAAAGTTAATATACTCACTACTCCATATTTGTACGTTTTGTTAGTCAAATACACTTGATGCCCCACTAACAAATGCAGATGTTTTCTTAACTGCCACAGTAATAAAACACATTGTAATTTTACAATTCGTCATATTTCTCCTGCTATAGAATAACTTTGCGAATTAGATATTAATCGCATCTTGAATACTTTATGTACATGTGGTAATAGTCCCTCTCTATCATATTTTCCCTCCAATTAATTTTTTTAAGGTGCTGTATATTAATTTCATAGATAAAATAAAAAATAAAAAAATGACATGCTAGCCGTGAAGATGCCATTACAATGAACATAAATGTATTTCAGAGCTTCTTTCTGGCTTTCCTCTCAGACTATTTTGTACATGTATGTATTAGAATGTTTGAATTACATTCTAGTGATGTTATTGTTTTGTGTGTTACTCTGACCTCATGAGTTGTTGGGTTTTTCAACAAGGTTGCGTGGGTTTTCTTATTGCCTTGTAGATATAGATTTTGAAGATGCTATGGGGACACAAGGATAGACAGTGAAATTCTTTCGGGTTTAGTCTGATGTAGTTGTATTTGTTTAAGTGTTAATGAGCAGAGTGACAACATTCATCATGTTCTTCAATGGGAACCAGGTGAGAGGTGGGCCTCCAGTGAATGGGGTCAATAAGGCAATAATGGTTTGATAGCACCAGGACTTAGATAGTTGTTTTAAGGTGCACTTTCTGGGAGCACCAGTTTGTGGCAGGTTTGACAGTCTGTACCAGAAAGTACTTGTTTTCTGCCTAATGTGAGTTTTGAAGGAAAGGTTGCTGGTGATCATGAAGCCTAGGAGCTTTGTGTTGGTGGTTGAGGAGGGAATCCCATACTTGTTTAGCGATGCTTGCGACTAGGATAAATTCAGTCATGGGTCAATTTGAGGTAAGCTAGACATCACAGACTATATGAAGGTGAGACTGGACATGAGGCACCCAAAGTCCATGTTTGAGAAGATTCTTAGACAGAGGTTCACATTGTCTGTGTATTGGTGAATTTTGAATATGTTGTGAGTGGGGGTGCTTCGGAGAGTGTTGCGACAACTGGTGAAAAGATGGTGAATGATAAACTCATACGATACTCTGTAGGTAACCAAGAGCCATTTAGTTCTGGAGGCTGACATCGGTAGGAACTGTTGCTTTCTAGAGAGAAGCAAGGACAGCCATTCTAACGTGGTGTTGGTGAAATGTTTGCTTGTTAATAAATTGTTGAGTAGCTTCTGATTATCATCATTGTTGAAGGCCATTGATGGATTAAATTGGACCAGAAGGCAGGAGGCTCCATCCTTTGTCAGGAATGGTGTGCGATCTACTTGGATAATTGCTGCCTAAGTGCTGCTATTGCTTTGAAGCCCAACTGTTAGTTTTGAGGGAGGACATCATTACTGGTTCACTTTAGAAGCTGGATGGTGACTGCTTCTTCTCAAGCATAGGAATGGATGCCATTAGCTTTGAGTTGTTGATATTCAAGTGATTGAGATTGGCTTTTTTGAATTGCTGGTGAATTTCTGCGGTTTTGGGTGCACTTGAAAAGATGCCTGATGTGAGGAAGGTACTAACTATGTGGTGTAAATGCTTCTGCAGAGAGGCTTTTTACAATTGTGGATGGAGGAGGTTGTCTCTGCACGTGGTGGCTTTGATTGGGGTGAAGATGCCATCATGGTATGAGTGTGTGAGAGAGAGGTCCACTTCAAAGTGTCACAATGGGAAAATAAACTTCACAATGGAAGGCTTCAGTCTGTCTACAGTCAGCTTCACTTGGCAGCAATACAGCCTTTTTCTTAGTCCTCTTTTTACCCTTAATTTTGCATTTTGTGCACCCCTCAATATTTTGCAGTCCTCTTTCTTGGAAATGACCCTTTGAACCCATTCCCCAAAAATACCACGGACAACATGGAGAGAACTGCAAGAAATTCAAAATGAATTCAGAAATACACGCAGTGTAAACAGCATTGATCACATTTTACCAGCTCTTGCCTCACCTTGCAAATCAAAGCAATTAGAGAAGAAAGGAGCTTATGCATGGAGCTAGTTGATATGAGGCTCTGGTGTATATTACTGACAGACATTGTTTGTCCTAAACTAGGCTCCCCAGTATATAGTTGGCTGTGTTGAGCATATCAGACCCACTGCTGGGGCTGTTAGTGACACGAAATAAGGGAGCATGCCCTAATAGTGATGCCAGGATGTTGTGCCTACTCACAAGAGTTCCATTATCAGAGAGTGATCTGTATCTCTGACCCATACATATCTCAATGACTCAAGATCACGTTTTGAATGACTACATTTATTTTGAACTGATCTGGTACTCAAGGAAGTATTTTAATTATAGTGTTTTGGCCTTGCATCCTGCCAGAGCATTTTTCCAGGCCCGGTATATATCAGAAGTACTGGTCAAAATCAGTGAGTGTTAATGTTTTTTTCGCTCACTGTTCAAGGCCCTGGATACTAATAATGTTGAAGGTCAGCAAAGGCACCCTTCCTTTCCTTGATTCTCAAATGGCAGCTGTGGTTAGGCAGTCAAGGCTTTCCTCTGGAGGGCGTAAGCAGCATATTATCAAATGCAATTTAGCCCAATGATTGTCACAATTAATAAAGATACATGCCCAGCCAGAATTATTTCTTTGAATGTCTTTGGTAATACTATTTTAGCAATAAAGCAGTGAATGCAGATAGCAAAGGTGAAAACCTGAAGAACCTATTCTTTATGGTTGAAGAGTAATAACCCCAAATCTATTTCAGTGTTGTACTGTGGAACCAAAATCCAACTCAATGGAAGTCTATGCAGCTAGTTTCTGTGTTCCTTTCAAAGGGTCTAGGACTTTGGAGTTACTGTTGTTTACATTTTAAGTCAAAGAGCCTGATTTTGAGTTTGGGGTAACTCAAAATCGCCCAATTTCTAGATGCAACAACTAAACACAGATTAGAATCCACCGACTGAATTTCCTCCACAAATCACCCAAAAGGGGAAGGAAATATAACCAGTACATAATCCTCCCTGTTTAAAGTTTCTTTCAGAAATTGGAGGATTTTTTGTTGCCACCAACCTCTAAATCAGGCCCTAAGTAATTGAAGAGTGTAGAGTAGTCAGAGGTGCTATCCCAAAATAGTACAACCTGATGTTCTTTAGATTAACATAGCAAAGCAGATCTCAATGGGAAAGTCAGACTGGTTGATGGAACTAATACTTTTTCCACTATTGGTAACTTGGCAAAGTTTTCAAGGGTCCTTTGATGCTATTGAGCCTGTTTCAGCACAAGATTAGTGGTTATGGCTACTGGTTGGATTTCAGTGTCTCGTAGTTCTAACCTGCCTGCTGGTTATTGCAGTTGTCTAGTGTCTCTGAGGCATTTAATTTTCATGGGTCGCCAGTTAAAATGTCAGTACCCTGGAGGTTTGGGCTTCCTGGTAGTCCGGTCAAATATAAAAGGCAACTGGAAAAAATAAAAATACAGATTTATCGGGAATCCCTTTCTTGGTTGAAAAATTATTTTGCTATTTTGCCCTATAGGCTCGGGTGACATAATTCAAGACTCCGATGGCTAAAGAAATAGGATTAACTAAAAAGGGGGCAATAAGTCTCACATTCATGAACCAGGACGTGTCTACCACCAAGGAAGGAGATTATCCCCAAGATCATTGTATTTAGAGACAGAGGCATTTAGGAACCTGTGGTAATGGTTGGGTGGATTTCAGGGGCGAGCAGCAGTTCAAATATTTTACTCAGGCCACATCTGAGGCAGAACAAGCAGGCAGTCTGTTGTTGAAGCTTCATGCTAGGTTCATTTTCTCTCCAGTGGACTCTTCAGCAGAGAGACAGTTAGGCATTCTTTTCAGGCAGAATATCACCTACTGAGAGGGAATCAGGCTACATTGTTTGATCTGCACATATAGGAGCACTAGTTCCAGCACTCTAACCCTGCAGGAAAAGTTCAACAGTTCCTGTCTTACTCAATTGAGTCATAACTTGGTATTAAAGGGGATGGTCAAGTGCCCAAATCATTATAGGGGTGGGGCTGCGTTTTAACATTCTAGTTACAGCCTACTGGAAGAAAAGCCGGTCTCGAGAAGTTTTGTCTGCGTTGGCACAACAAAACTTGTTTAATTTTGCTCTGTGGGTTCAGTGCGGACCTGACCCATACATGCTGCATGACCGAGAGGCACAGATGGGGGAATGGCACACGAAATATAAGAGCTCTTGATGAGTCCAGGAGGGTCAACAGCAACTGAGACAGAACACAGGAACTAAGAGAGGAGGGAAATAATTATCTCTCATGTACAGACCGCTAAGTCAGACTTCTGAATTCTGCAGAAACTCCATTTTGTGCACTTTCACTCGCACACGGGGTGATGGAAATTACTGAGTTTCGAGATTTACACAGAGGAGGGGTTAGTGGAACTCTTCCTAGGCACCCTGGGAAAAAGTTGCAACCTACCTATGTCTATTTGCTACTGCTACCAAGAGGGAGTCCCCCATTCCCCGGCAGAGAATTTACAATTTCTGTGCTTCTCGACCTGGGTTAGTCTAGCTCTGTGCTAGAACTAACGCGTGGCACCTGCAAGGGCAAAAGGGAAATGTCCCTGGGTGGTATAACTGCGTTAGGGAAACTGCTTTTTCATTCTTTTACACACACACGTACACACACTATGTGCTATATGAATGTTAGCAAATATATAATATAATCCATACTCTCTGTTACCCTTCGAACACCTTGTTTCACTACTTCTCACACCTCCATCATGGGTTATCAGTATTCTCTTATGACTGGACAAATATCTTGCCTCTTATTCAAGCACTCTTGAATACCACCAGTCAAAGCTAGTACTCTTCCATGCTGCTGGGAGGTAAGGGGCACCAATGGCATGGGGAGAAGGAGAAGTGGTGCCTCTGAAGATGCAGCTTCAATTAATAAATAGGCACTAGCTAGAATAGACACTTTCTAGAAGACACCAGCATAATGCATTTTGATAAGAAGCCATCCCCCCTACCATGTTTCTAAGAGCCAGATGAATTAATGAATTTTGCTGTTGCAAAAACACAGAGTTTGACACGAACAAAATGGTGTTGGGCAATGTACTAAATCCCCCTGTTGCGAGTTAGAAAAGCAGTAGGGGCAGTGCTTAATTTGAGCCAGTGGTTGCCAGTGCACGGCACCAGCACTTAATTGCTGGCACAGAACTTAATTGTTGGAACCTGCACTTATGAGAGCTGCCATATGGTGGCGCTGTTAATGTAATTTAAAGATGAGCAGAAAAACAGTTGTTTGTTAATTCAATATACATAAAAAACAACTAATGCCTGCCTCCCAAGCCATTCTTAAAGCTGTGACGGCCTTGAACAGTCTGAATTGTCACACTTCTGCAGTGTGATGGTTAGCAGTTGTGTAAGTACAGAGGCAATGTGTGGTGCAAACTGCAGTGGTCTCCTGACGAGGGCCCCGGCACTTATTTTTTACAAATTAAGCATTGAGTAGGGGAATTGCGAATCATTGGAAATCTCAGTTAGGAGTCAGAGGGAGTATAAAAGGGGTGTTGCCTCCTAACTGCGAATTGCAGTGGTATGTATCTATGGTTTGCAACTGCAATTGGCAACCATTGAAAAGTTAATGGCACGTCAGGGGATGCCAGTCATTTCACAAAGGGGACACTGCCCATGGAGGACAGCTTTCCCCTTTCGGTATCATGTCGGACAGTCTTCATGGGGCATGCAGTTGTCAAGGGGGCAACTGCAAACTCCTCCACCCCCTCAAACGGGAAACATTATTTTAAAGCAGCACCTGTCCCTTTAATGGATATGGGCTGCTTAAAAAAGATTCCCATTTGGGGCATACAGCAAATGCAAAGATGGTGGTTATGTGTCCCTTGCAATCCACTACCCCTACATTTGCAGTCATTCAAAGGCGAGTTGCAAATTATGAGCTGTCTAATTAATATTCATTAGACAGGCCATCTTGTGACCTCCTGCAAATGTGCAATTTGTGATGTGACCTATTAACACGTATTGCAAAGTGCTTACCCATTCTACTCACTCTTAAATCAGTCGGTGTGCAAATTACTTGCCCTGGTTTGCGAATGGGTCTTAGTGTACTGGGCCCTTAATTCCTCCTTTTCGTCTAAGCTAATGGCACCTTTACATGCCAGTGCAGGCCTGTAGCAAATATTGAAAGCCTGCATTCATATTTTAAGCATGGGGTGCTACCAGGCTGTCAGTTACCATGGGTGAGCACTGCAGTGTAGGCTTCATCTTTGAACCTCTGCCCCCAACGCTGCTCCGTGCATGTCTGGGATTGCCCTCTCTCCCTTATTCCGTTTTGCTTAATTACTGGAAACCTCCGCCGCGCGCTCTCTAATTGCAGGTAATGATCCCTTCTTCGCAGGAGCGACTCTATATGAGATGATACCCCTGTCGCCCCGATATAGGGGCGTTTGAAGCCCTAAGTGATAAACTCATGATAAACTCCACACTCAGTTGTCTCATGCTGACCCCCATTAGTTACTTTTTTGTTTCTCTTGCTCCTTAACATTGTTTAGCACGTGACACACTGTAATTGTGTCTTGTGAAAACGTATCCACTCATTAATAAACGTCTACATTTATACATCCAAGATTACAACAAAATGAAAGCTAAAAATCAAACCCAGGCCTGCGTTCCCGGGAGAGCGAGGCTATTAGAGTAATAGGTAATGCATCGCTTTCCACTCTGAAGCTCGTACATTTGTTCACGTGCCCCGAGGCAGAAAAATGATATCAGCGGCCAGGCACTGGAAAGCACCCCTTTTAAGCAACTCAATTAATCAGCTAAATAGGCAATGCATTTTAATATCTCAATGACTGTCAGCGTATCCACGTTGGCACACTGCATGCTGGAAACTGGATGCAATGAGCAAGCCATCTGTCCAGTAGAACAAGTGCCAGGCTTGCTTACAGCCATTGGTTTCTCCAGTTTGCACATACACGGTGGATATTACACAAGCTTTCCACAATTGTGCACGAACCACCATTGTCCAATGTATTTTGCTGCTTAACATGTAATCATGTTGAGTACTCTCTGAACATAAAGGCAGAGGTTATGCTGTGTATTCAGAAGGTTTTAGGTCGAGCCTGGGCAGTGCATGCGCTGCTCTGCGAGGCATGCTGTATTCAAGTATGGACTTGAAGCTCTGCCCTCTCTCCGCCCATATTTTTCATTGGCTTGTGTCTCTGTCCTTTGTAAATGCTGGCTTCTGATTCGTTAATAGGCTTGATAGTCCCTCCTAAGTACCGCCTTGTCTTCATTTGTAACCTCCCATGAGGAGTGGCCCTTTTACTTCTGTTGTTACACGGTATGTATTTTTTATTCTGTAAGCACTATTTTCTTTAATGAGTTTCTCCTGCTGCAGGCGCGACATGCCTTCCTGCAACATTCAGCGCTCCATGCGTGCTTTCACTTTCCAAGCAGCCCGGGACAATGGCGGTCGCTTCTTTGAAATGTGATAGGTCTCGCATTTACAAGAGTTTGAGCTATTGGCATTGCAAATGACAATGCCTTTTATTTATGTATTAATTATCAACACCGATAAATAAAAGGCATTGTCATTTACAATGCTAAAAGCTTAAACTCTCGCAAATGCAAGACCTATTGCATTGCAAATGCTTGTTTTGGATGTTATGGGATGTGGTATGACAAGTTATGCTGTCCTCTGGTGTGTTATTTTAGGGATATTTGTAAGGTGACAAAGGTGTCATCAAAGTGACAATAGAGTGCTGAACCACATAATATAGCAAGGAAGATATTCTTGCAAAAGTAAAGCATGTTTTATTGTCTTTCTGAACTGGAAGCGGTGGGCTATATTTAAGTCTGGGCTATTCTAGACAGCTATAGCTGTCCCTCTCACCAGTGTAATTTTCCCCCAAAAATGTAAACCTAAACATGCATATTATGCACATATACCTACCGCGGCTTTCGGCCAGCTATCTTCAGCCATTGGCCATTTCATCTTCACATTTTGCTTCCGCCCACCACAGCATACCTCATGGGGCAACGCAGCAGTCAGCCTACTTCAGCTATTGGTTCTCTTCACTGACAGTTATGGCATTTTGTTTGCGCCCTTGTTCATATCTGTATAGAAAGTATTCAACTTCAGTGCTGCAGCTGTTGGAGACATGCATTATCAGTAAACGATGGACAGAGGACAGGAACTGTGCAGACAGGTATACGTTAACTTATGAAGACCACTCTCTTCTTGATAGAGTAATTTCATAATGTTAGTAAACCCTTCTCACTGGCAGGGCTGGACTGGCCGTAGCGGGTACCGGGCGTTTCCCTGGTGGGCCACCAGGGTGGGAGCCGGTTTTGGGCCCCTTGGGGCCGGTTTTGTTACCGGGGGGCTGGCAATATCGGCCACCTGTAACAAAATCGGGTGAAAGCAGCCCTAGCAAACAGCTCGGCTGCACATCCCCCGCGACCCCCCCTCGCCCAGCCGAGAAGTTTTCCAGGGCCGGTTTCGGTTCCCAGTCCGGCCATGCTCACTGGTGGTCATCATGGTGCTTTGTATTAGTGTCATTGGTGTTCTTTCGTGCCTGATCACATTGTTGAATGGATCAATTACTAAGTCTTAATGTTTGGAGGTTCCTGCCAGAAGCCACATGTAACATACTGAAGTGTGTGGGAGAGGCTTGTATAGATGTAGACTATAGGATACAAAATTGTCTCTATTTTTATAATTATTTATTATTTTATGTAGTGTTTCAATAGCATGAACCTAACCTAAGAATATTTTCACACTTTGGTTGCTCCACCCCGCCCCCAAGGTCCACCGCCTCCCCCTCCACTCTGGTGAGGGTGGAGTACCCATACTGGATGAGCCCCCACCCCTTGGGGGATAAGACACTACTGTGCTGCAGATCTGTTTGTATTTTGTTCTGACTTAGGGCATTACCCTGGTGGTTATATTTTACATGTTTGAATGTACCGTAACCTTTGCAAAATGTAAATAAAGAAATTTTGAAACAAAAAAATAATATTAGCATATGTTACATAGTAACAAAAATAGGCTGCAAATTATAATAGACAAAAGCAATTAACATGTTCATAATAGAATACAAACCAACCACAACCACGGAAAGGCTGCAGCGGACTAACACACCATGAATGTGGTGGTGTTTGCACCATCAAAGTAGAGGGGAGTGAACGTGGTGCTGGAGGAAATCTTCTAGTTCACCTGTGAGAAAGATGGGCTACCTACTGAGTGAAGTGAGCGGTCATTCAAAGGATACGTTGTGCAGCCTAAATAACTTGGTGAATTCATGTTAGTGATTTTGGAGGACTGGAAGAGGAGGCTACTAGGACTCAGTGGACCAGTTTTATTTTATAGCAGGTTGCTAAATCTTTGAAGTCATTGTCCAGGGAGGCCACTGGGCGGAGTGAATGTGGACTGTTGACAGGGTCAAATACAATAAACGGGTATTTTGTATGCCTGGGTGGAGTACGCAGAGTTTCACTACGCAGAACTCTGTGAAGTGACCAAAAAACTCCACCGTGCTACGCGGAGTTCCACAAGCGGTGGAGTGCGTTAGGTCGCGCCGTTCGTGCTGATTTAGCACCGGGTGATTGGCCCATGCTGGAAAATCAGCCCGAACAACACCATGCACAACGCAAGCGGGCGCTGCTTCTTTCTGCTGCTCAAGTGGAAGTTCTACAAGAGCAACAGCTTACTTAACGCGAACGGAAGGTTTCTCACTGTGAGCGGTTGCGGTCATCCGCAATTGCCCATGTTGAGAAATCTCGGCAGGAGGTGGTCTGGAGTAAGATTTTCCTCGTGCGCACTCACCAACTTAACATTGGCGTGCGAGGAAAAGACTATGCTCCGCTTTTCGGAACTCCGTGCACCACGCAGAATGTGGAGTGGGACAAACTCTGCAAACTCCGCGAGCGGTGTGGAATTTCACGCCCAGGCCTAGTATTTTGGCGACATGAGCCAATATATAAATATTAGGCTCCAGATTTTATGGTATTGATGTGTTTTATCACTCGCATTTGTGTTTATTTAGTTGTATTTTTCCACACCTTATAGGTATTTCTCCAAATCAATTTTGTGTTTTATAAAAAATATATTTTCAGCTAGTTTCTTTACACATTTATGTAAGTGTTAAAAATACGCTCTCTCTTATATGTCTGTTGGGTTTTGCAGATTAAGCAATCCTGCATTACAGAGTTATACAATGGCAGTGTAGAGCAAACACGAGCACATCTGCATCTATTTAAGCTACTTTAGGAAATTTCATCCCTTATATTATCTTCCCATGCTGATTATGTGCATAGTTATTGAGCAGGCAGTTATCATTCACAGTCAGAACAGCCACTCATAAAAAGATTCACTCTCTGAGTTTGTATCCATTTCTAGGTCTGGCATTATCTAAGACCTTTTATTCTTACAAAAAATTATGTATATTATAATTACATGTAAGGACTGTCAGCCAGCCCTCTTCATCCATTGGTCTGTTTTTGTGTCATTCTCATTTCCTTCCAACCACTACAGCATTCAGCATGGGAATAAGGGACAGCTCACTTAAGCCATCAGCTAACTAACTTCACTGTAATTGAGAGTGTTCTGTTCTTTCACAAGAAGTACATGCACACACAACATAGTTCCTTTCATTGCCAGTGAGCAGTAGGGCAATGCATGATTTTTGAGGCCCAAACATATTTTTGCTTGTAGCCAATGTTTATTTGTTTTTTTCTTATAGTGACAATGAGCCAACACTTATCCCACAATAGAGTTTTACAAACAACATGACAAAACAAAACATGCAGTGACAAAGGCTGGCACTCACCACCAGACCTATTGGCTTTGCCAATGCTTGTTGACAAATAATTTCAGACCAGGATCACATTAATTCCCTTTCATATTTATGTATAAAATGAGTAAAAACTGAAAATTGTTAGCAATAATAAACAATAATAACTTGTTTTATACACTGCTTTATGCTGTATGCCTGCCATTGCAAAGAGCCTTAAACCACAGGTATTACTTCGGCCCTAGTTAATTGTTCTCAGTCACTTTACTGACCTCTGAATACTGAGGTGGCCTTTCTGAGATTCGAACTCATGACCTGGCAAGATGTACCTAGAAACAGAATACTACAAATAACAAGGTGATGGATGGAGTGTTTGAATTAATCTCAGCTGCTGGCAAACATGTGGGCCGCATTCTAGTCCATCGTTTTTCATCCACCATGCCACTCTAGGCAGAGATCCCGCCTTTTGCAAATCAGTACTGACGTTGCTTCACATGAAAACTGTCCATCCTGAACTGTCAGATGAGGAACACAAGCAACCCCAGACCAGTTTTGGCCTATTTGGGCCTCTTGAATAGGGTGCAGCTTGAATCCTATGGTGCAGAGAGCAGTAGACCCATGTCTGTGCATACTCTTCACACTTAGGGCATTAACTACAACATCATGCAACTCTGGTCAGAGGCCTCCTTATGCAAATCAGTACTGGCCTTGCACCTCACAGGAACAATCTATCCTAGCTTGACAGTTTGGAGTGGACACTTCCTATAGGAGCAGGCCCCAGGCTGATTTGCATATAACCGGCTTCTGTCTGAGGTGGCATGGTGGGCTAAAAAAGACATGTAGTGGATTGCAAACCTGAGTAATTACCAGTGTCTGAGATTAATTTAAGTATGCTACCCAACACCCAACTCCTTTTGTTTTTCTCAGTGTGAATCTGTAAGAGTAACAGATGTGCCCCGACGTGGGTCCTGTCCTCACTGTGCCACCGAAACCAAGCTGCACCCCACTGAAGAGGCCCAAATGAGCCAAAACCAGCCTGAGGTTGCTTTTGGTCCTGGCAGTTTGGGCTTGACTGTTCCTATTGGAACAGGACCAAGGCTGATTTGTGCATGACTAGTTCCTATTTGAGTTGGCTTGGTGTGCAAAAAATGATGGATTAAAATGCAGCCCGAGTAATTAATTCAAGTATTCCACTCATCACTTCTTTGTTTTCCTTAGAATTAGAATGCAGCATTATACTTCAGACAAGTTTGAAACCAAATTTTTTTATGGTTTTATTTTTTGACCAATAATGTCTATCTTTTAGGAATAATACATAGAAGCTTGCAATGCGTTTTGGGTTTCAAGCAAAGCTCTCTGCATCCTGTGCTGGTGGACCCCCGATAGCAGGCATCCACCAGGGGTGCTTCCTTTTACCAGACTCTCTAGGACTCAATGACAATACATAGAAAAACTTGTTATATACAAAGAAACACAACAACATAGATACATTGAATTTTGTTGCCTCAAAACTGCATTGATCACTGAAACAAGAAATAGGGCAGAAAAGCACATTCTTCAATATGTAGTTACAGCTTACTTTGTGCTGTTGTTTGATGTCAGTGGGCACCAAATTTCATTTTTGGAGAATAGAACTTACTTTTAGTCATCGGACTTTGACCAAGAGCAAAGGAGGGAGGATAGATAAGGGAGGAAGATAGGACTAGGAAAACAGAGACAATGGGAGAAAGCAGTGATGAAAAAGAACCTGCAAGAGTGTGGTAAAGAGAGAAAGCAAGTGTAGAGTGGTGGAACAAATAGGCATGAGTTGGAATCAAGACTATGCACATATTGTGGGCTCCAACGAGCAACTTTGTGTCCCTGCACTTAATTTGTAGGTCTTAAGTGCCGACAGCGCATGCTCAGTTGCTGCTTCAAGGAGTATTGTTTATTAAAAAGGGCTTGAAGCCTGCCCATTACTTTCCATTTGTTGGCATCGCTGTCACTATTCCTTGCGTCCTCCTAATTGGCTAGCGTGTGCCAGGGGCTTCACTGCCTTTTCTTTCTGTGGAGAATGGACCAAGCACAGATTGATTAATCTTAATTAGTGTCCGTCTACTGCTCACGCTGTGATTGAGGCACTATTTATTCTTCCCCTCGAACCCCCGCCCTTCTCCAAGTTGCTTCTTCCCCTAATGTCTACCTCCACAACAGTGTTGCCACCTGGTATCATCTCCTTTATCCCCAACTGTACGTTATATGTTGCTTCCTCGCCCACTAGCCCCTCTTAGTCTAAAACACATTTGTAAACAGTCCAGTTCTTGCAGAAGCGTTGTAGATACTAACAAACTTTTGCTTCCGATCAAAGGCATCACAGGTTTACATAGATCGTAGGTCTGGATCATTTGTAACATGTTGTTTTAAAATTGCATTTATATAGTGCAAGGCTTTGAAGCGCTATAGGGCAATTCAGTGGCAACTCGGGCAAGTTTTCATGTCACTCCATTCCACTCCACTCCACGACACTCTTCTCCACTCAATGGCAATCCAGTCAACTCCACTCCACTTAATGCTACTCCAGTTAACTCCACTCCTCTCAATACCACTGCAGTCAACTCCACTCAGTGTCACTCCACGCCACTCAACTCAGTGCCACTCCATGCCACACCACACACTCCACCTCAAAAAAGCCAATAGATCTCACATAGACGAGACCTATTGGATCTGCCAGTGTTTGTTTACAAGGTAAGCACGGTGCTAAATGCTGCCTTTTTAGGTCTTGCCTGGCGTTGCAGCGCGCATGCGCTGCTCGCTCTGCGAGGGCTTTTTGGAATCAATACGATTCGAGAAGTTCAGTTTCTGCTCCGTCCCTAATTTTCATTGGCGTGCGTCATTTATCGTCATTAATTATGCCGAACAGAGTGCGATCATTGTACCGGAGGCTTTTCAGTCCCTCCTGGTTACCGCCTTGTCCTCTTTTGGCCACGCCCACCGGGACTGGATCTTTCACTGGCGGCGTGAGACGGTGGGTTTTATAATGACTGGCCGCACTTTTTTTTCTACTATTGCGTGTGTATGGGCTGTGCGTTTCTATTGTGTGCCGTTTAACTATTAAGTACCCGCTTTTTGTTCTTTTAATTATTGCGTGGGTGTGCTTTGTTGACCTAAGGTGTCGCCTTTTTTTATTTCTGATTTATGTTATGTCTGTGAGTTATTAACGTTGCTATTTGGTGCCTTCCGCTAGCTGCTGCAGCTATGGCCCCGTACAGGTTTTGCTTCTGTGCTTATTCTTGCTTTTTTGGATACAGTGTTGTATTGGAACTTGCTGTACTTTACGGGCGCGTTAAGGTTGTGGTTTTTATTTGTAATGCGCGAATGTGCGCATAGCGTTGTAAACGTTTTTTTGCCTGTCCGGAACATTAGTATCGCGACGTAGGTGTAGGCAGGAAAGGTAGGCTTTTCTGGATTGCCCGGTTACGATTGTGCTATGTTTTAAGGGTGGGGCTTGTATTGCTGGGGTGTTGTATGCGTGTGCTCTTCTGATTTTAAATGATGTATTTTAGGGGGGGTGGTTGTTGGGGTATTGCGTGCACATACATTTAAAAGAAATTACTTATTTCCTAAAAATTTGCCATTGCGTGCTGTTTAACTAATAAGGAGCCGCTTTTTTTTTGTTATTTTAAATATTGCGTGGGTGTGCTTTGTTGACATAAGGTGTTACCGGCTTTTTTTTTTCTTATTTATGTTATGGCTCAGAGTCATTAACGTTGCTATTAGTGCCTTCTGCTACATGCTGCAGTTATGGCCCCGTACAGGTTTTGGTTCTGTGCTTAATCTTGTTTTTTGGGTTACATTGTTGTATTCGAACTTGCTTTACTTTACAGGCGCGTTAAGATTGTGTTTTTTATTTCTAATGCGCGAATGTGCGCATAGCGTTTTAAACTTTTTTTCCGCCTGTCCACAACATTAGCATCGCGACGTAGGTGTAGGCAGGAAAGGTAGGCTTTTGTGCATTGTCCGGTTACGATTGTGTTACGTTTTAAGGGTGGGGCTTGGATTGCTGGGGTGTTGCATGCATATATGTGCTCGTGTGATTTTAAACATACACTAATAAATACAAAGCTAGAAAACAATACCATTCGCAAAGCAAATTGCTTTAACTTAAACAAAGGCGAGACCTATTACATTTTCAATGCTTGTTTAAATTAGCCCCTCCCGGGCAGTTTATGATATAACCCACGAGTTGTGGGCGTTTCCTAAACTGCACCCAATCCTTTCAGCTGCAGGAAGTGCAGAAAGCGCAGCGTCACGGTGTAGAAGCCCCATGGCTGACAGCCATTAATATTCAGATCCCTTGGAAAGACTGTGTGTACGTCTGAATTACAAGTGATATGCATCAGATGGGAAATGACGTGTTCCTCCAATGTAATAAATACAGCAGCCCGTTCTCTCTGTTTGTGACTCAGTAACTAGAGTGCATCCTTTGATCTTCACTTGTTTAATCTAGTGTGTTTCCTGCGGTGAGCTCCAGGGGCCTTTCCCATGGAGCTCTGTATATGTGCTTCAGAGGGGAATCCAGCGACTCTATGACCCAAACATTTTATAGACATAACACGGGTTTGTTTTGTTTTCACTAACAGCTTCTCGCAGGACAAATGTAACTTACAACATCCTTATTTTGTCCCTGAAGAATTTAAAGTTACAAGAGTGAAATTAAATATATATCACTCTGACGGGCCCAGGGGATTGCATATTGCGCCTCTAGCCTGCTCTGAAAAATTCCTGTACAGAGACAGCTTGATTAATTTTGAAAATGTGCCTGTCGTGCACAAAATCGTCCTAGATTTGTACTCCCCACACATTTTTTATTGAGTGCTTTTGGTCTCATCCTCGCTTCTGTGATAAGTTTATTTTTGTGGTAGTCATTCATTGTAAGAGGTCGCATGGGTTCTGTGTTTATGCCAAAAGGGTTGTATAACAGAGGCACGCTTGGCTAAACCACACATGCCTCTGCAACGAATGCATCTGAACAACGCATTCCTTTACCACGCATGCCTTTACTGTGCAATTTTGTGGTAAATTCATGACTGGTAAAGGGATGTGTGGTAAAGATCAAGCCCCAACCACACCGCCCTAAAAACTACCGGAACCCCTTCTGAGCCCTAAAAACTACCTTGACCCCCCTAAGCTCTAAACTCTACCATGACCTCCCTGAGCCCTAAACACCTACTCCGACCCTCCCGAGCCCTAAACACTTCCTGAGCCCTAAACACTACCCTGACCCCCCCCGAGCTCTAAAAACTACCCCAACCCCGAGCCCTAAAAACTACCCTGACCTCCCTGAGCCCTAAACACTACCCCGACCCCCCCAGAGCCATAAATACTACCCCAAACCCCCAGCCCTAAAAATTACCCTGACCCCCTGAGCCATAAAAACTACCCAATACCCTTAAAAACTACCCCCCACACCCCCAAAACCTGATCCTAGCCCCACTTACCAGACCGCGTCCTCTCCCGGTCCTTCCTCTTCCTGTGCCCGCCCATCCGGGCATCTGGACTACGCACTGCCTTAACCTCACATATGCATGGCTAAGGCATATGCGTGGTTAAGGCAAGCGTGGTTCCGCTTGCGGGGAAACAGCATGTGTGGCTCAGCCTGTGTTATAAAGCCTGTTTCCCTGCCAGAAGCAGTGAATAGAGTTTTCCGTTGCACGTTGCAAACAAGTCTGTTATTTCCCCTACTTTTCCATGGCTGCCTGTTCCTCTTTGTATGGATGGTGAGTGCTTGGATCGCTGGAAAGGCTCTGGCTACCATGCACACATTGTTTGTGTTTCATCAAGTTGTGCACAAGGAGAAGAGTGCTTTTGGCATCCTATTCGATAAATAACTAATATCCACTTCCAGTTTTCCTCTTGGATTGAGTAGAGATTATTTCCAATTTGTGATGAGGCCTCTTTTAGGATTCCATGTTGGATTCAATGTAGACTTTAGGTGGACAATAGGCACCCCGATACCAGTGAGATATATTGTCGGTGAGCCATAGTTCTTCAACTGGTTAGTGTGCATATTCCCCAGATAGAAATGGACAAGACCCGATGAAGAGTCACAAGACAAAGGGTTCAAAGGATGAAGCATATTAGACCACTACTCCACGTTCTCCTTCTTCAAATGACTAATGAGGTGGCCCAGGAACTGAATTAGAGGCTGGACGGTGCTTTGTCATTCTCTTGTTCATCATGTCCACGAAAGCTCTATATAGAATTGGTAATTTCACTAATGAAGCAAAAGAACCATCCAGTGGTGGCTCACCCATAGAAATATTTGGGACAGGACCCGCCAGCCCAGGAGAGAGCGATCGACCAGCCACGAGGTCCCCACCTCCTGTCCAAGCATCAACTCTTTGCTAGAGCCTTCAGAGGTTCATACCAAAGAGAGCGGGAAGTAGGGTCTGGATAGGACAGTCAACATTTCAAAGCAGCTTTTGTTGCTTGGGCATGCTCCTGTCCTCACCACTACCCAACGCGTTTGCCTCCGCTTGCTGTCTCTGCAACCTAGCTCTGTTCCTTGCCTGATGCTGCCATTCGCGTGCATGTGATTGACCTTTCTCAAAGCTGAGTCAGTAATGACTTTGTGGCTCCAGCTCTCTGTTTGTTGAGCTATGGAAGGCCTAACGCTCACACGCTTACTCCTCACAACACACAGCCACTGCTCAAACCGGATGATGCAGTCGATATCCTTCGCTCCTGGATTTCAAGTAACTGGGAAGATGGGACAGTGGGCAGAAGAAATGGAGTGTTTGTAGGCTTGTGTGTGTGGGGGGGCGGGGGTTGACTGTCAGTGTGTGCGTGTGGATCAATAACATACCTTGCTTCTCCTGTGCTTCATGGGGTACCTGCAAAAATGTATTTATGATAATTATTTTGCATATCCTCGGCCTGTCAGTTGTGAAAATAGTGAGTTAGTGCAAATAAGTATGGTACAAACCTCTGTAAAACATAGGGAACACAGTGCTAAGTCTAGTGGTATTGTGGAACCTATGCCTGTGTCCAGTTTACCTTTGCAGTGGACCCATAATTCATGTAAAGAGCAGCAACGTCTCGTTTGGGGTAGTAGATGCAATTACAATGCAATACAATGTTTACCTTCCATATTGCCACTCTCAAATGTTTCATGAAGGACACACAGTTGGGGGGAGCAGTCATAGATAGGGGTGGCGAGAAACCAATTTTGCAAGTTACTGTGCATCATGACACCAAATAGCATGGTGCAAGGTGCAGATGTTGTTATTTCTATTCAGACGTCCAGTGGGAGGCAGTTATTAACCCAGGGTGGGTTTTGTGCGCTCTTATTACTTTGTACTGATGCACATTTCGATCTCAAGGTTCTGCACTCTTTCAGTCTTGTAAATGAAGCTTTTAGGTAAGCCAAGGTATATTACATCGCAAGAGCCCAACCCGAAAGATCTAGTATGCTGCTGAGGTGCACCCAATGGTTGGTTTGCATCAAAGTGAGGGCCTGTCAGAGCTCAAAATGTCAGAAATTACACCCTTCAGTACTTACCTAGGAGGTATAATGATACATGTCAGTTACATATAAAACTCAGGGCTATTGCTTCCTTGAGTGAAGGAGTCCAGGTGAAAAGAAATGATCTTTGGGACCTCAGCTTCTTTATATTCTGCCTCTATTTGTTCTTAATTCAGTGATTATTTGCCATGCCAATTAGCATATTCTGTGTAGCAAAATTCTTGAAGATTTTGTGGTGTGACTTTACTATGTCATAGATATATCTGACATTTTATGTTGTAATATTTGTAAACCGGATAAAGTTTCGTAAAAAAATCTTACAAGTGGGACAATGCTTTTCTTGAGTGGCCCTAGTAATCCAAACACATGATGTCATGTATGGACCATGTTTTCAACTGGATGAGGGGGAGCTTCTTGCATATGAATGGAGTCAGGACAGAGTCTCAAGTAGCAGGTGTCACTGAGCCCAGCTCACAAACCCCTCTAGCCTTGGAACCCTTTCACACACCTCATTAATAGTAAGGAATCTGGGAATTCTGTTCAACACCAATCTCTTTTGCACACCATATTAACACAGTGGCAATGCGTATGAACATGCAGCTTTCTTTTCTTTGAAAAATGCTCCCAAATCTCCACACTGAGTCTAGAGTTATGCTGATGAGAGCCCTTATTCTGGCACACCTTGACTACTACAGCATCATCTGCTCTGGTCTTCCCTGCATGTTAATTGCAATGCTCCAAAGTCCTCAGAGCCAGTCAGCCAGGATCATCTGTGAGCAGATTCCACGATCAAATTTATTGTCTAGTGCAATGTTCAGAAAGTATACTGGGACAAAAACTTAAACTGAATCCTCTCTATTTTGAATTTTGTGTGGCAGGGGGAATGGTGGGAAAATTAGGAATTACTCAAAACTGGGTGTGGTTCAGAAACAATTAGGGAGAATGTTGGGAATACAAAACACAAACTCACAAAACAGTAAGACAATTGACAGCCCTAATAATGTCAAATCAGGCTTAAGTGCACTCCATCCCAGCCTTGGAGTATATCCTCTCCATGCACTGCTTATGACCTTACATATTACATCACTCATGACATGTTGTATCACAATTGATGACATCACTGATGACATCTGAAATAACATCATTGATGACGACACTTTGCATGGCAAGGGTGCAAATTATAGTTACTTCAGTCAACTATAACTGGTGAATTTCAGTGTTTATTTTTGTTTAAAATGTTATGTTTTAACTGACATTTTCGCCTAAATAGAATGTTATTTTAACCTTTGTTTTTTTAAAGGGAAGAAAATATATATATACATATATATGTGTATGTATATATATATATATATATATATATATATGTGTGTATGTGTGTATATATATATATATATATATATATATATATATATATATATATATATACAGACACACGCACATTTATATACATATATATTTAATGCACTCTTTTTAAGTTTAAAAGCATCAATACCTTGGTATGCAGATAATGATCACCAATTCATGTGAATCCAGTTTCTTGTAAGCAGGTTTAAATCCATCTGCACGTTTTGTAAGAGAAAGATTATTTCTATTAATCTTGCCTAAATTAAATTCCTTTAACTTAAATGGCGCACAGTTGATCATCTCCCTGGACAGATACGTTTTATCGTTGAGTGCTTATGGTGGGAATGGCACAGTTGGGTGAGCAAGATGGATATTTAGGGCAGATATTGGGCACTCTTTTTGTGGCTACTGTCTGGCATTGCTAAGAAATTGCATTTATATTACTCTGCTTTCACTGCATTTCATATTTCACTGCCAGTGCTTCTCGTAAGAAGGCTAATTTAGATGATGTGACTTTGAGACCCTCTTGAGGCGTGTATATATTTTTTTATATGACGACATCTTGTAAGAATTTGTCCAAGTATTTGTCACCAGCTCCAAAATGTACAGCAAATATGCATCTCATTTTGTTTAGCTGAGTAAGCCTTCAATCTATGTAGTTAAGATTTTTGTACTTTCTCAGACTACGCCTTTTTCTTTTCATTAAGTGATAGAGTTCATTTTGGTCATAGAACAGGAGTGTTGAACGTAGGTGCGGGGGGGGGTGCAGATCCTGCAATTTGTTCGGGATCTGCACTAAGTAAATGAGTCCCATTTAAATACAGATTATATACTTATCCTATGTCGATGTCCTAAAAATCTGCCATGGATCAGACCCTTGTTGACCTAGTTTAGACACCCATGGTTCAGAACATATTGCCCAGTGGTCTTTGCAAGTCCTGTTCAACCTACATACGTGTACTCCAATGTGATATTCCTCTAATGATCCTATTATTCTACTCTTCTTGCAGGAAATCAGTATCCTCCCATTGCGGCACAAGACCTTCCCATCGTTTTGAAGTGCGGCTACCTTGAGAAACGGAGAAAAGGTGACACACGCCACTGACAAAATGCAATGTATTGAGATTTGTGCATGTGATTATTCTATGTTATGTTCTGATAACTCAATCAATAACAGCAGAGCCCAGTACTGCAATTGCTGTAAACAAAGTATATCATGAAGATATATTTTAGGATCCAATACAGATGTTGAATGCAGGTGTTTTAAAGATAAAATTTAGAAAATTACTAATTGAAGATTGTTGGTATTGCTACATTTTTTGTTGCAAGTTGAAATAAAGTAGAGATGTGTTAAAGATTGAGGCAGGCACAGTATGAAAAGGCTGGAGTAGCACAAACGGCAATACCTTCATAAGGAAATGTTCACAGGCCAATCTGCTGTTATAGCAAAGCTAATTATGAGCATGTGATAACTGTATTAATACTTTGGTGGAAAGGTCAGCATGCTTGAAAACATCACCCTCATATTCAAAAGCAGCTTTTGGGGAACACACCGAATTCCACGCTGGAAAGATTTGATTTCACTCTTGACATTTAGTAGACAAGGCAGCTTTGTAACATGGAGAAAGAAACAATGAATCTGCACAAATAATTTTAGGCGTCAAAATGGAGATTGTGCCTCTGAAATAGATACAGTTGGATGTCAGGAAACCCTAGCTGACAGGGTCGGACTGGCCTACAGGGCAATCTGACAGTGCCCGAAGGGCTGGTCTGACAGGTCAGTTTGTGGGCCTTTTTTAGGTCTCGCATAGGAAGCACTTGAGTTGTCTCTTCGAGACATGCTGTATTCAAGTATGGACTTTGAGCTCTGCCCATCTTTACAATTGGCTCCTCTTCCTGTCCTTTGTAAATGATGGCTTTTGATTTATCAATAGGCTTAGTAGTCCATCCTTAGTACCTCCCTCTCTTCTGTTGTTACCTCCCATGAGGACAGCCCCTCTTACATGTGTCCTTACTCTCTAGTTTTCATTAGCAGTTGGAGAGAACTATCTACTTAATGTCTTGCTGAAGCATGCACGACATGCTGTCCGAGCTCATAGTAATGGTGGCAGCTTCTTTTATATCCAGCACCACACAGCACTGCTTCTTTGAAGCAGCGCTTTAGCGTGGCGTCCACCCCCTTGCCCCTTTGGATTTGCAATATTCATGTTTTTATAAAGCAGCCCGCCACCCCGCTCTTCAGCAATGGCGGACGCTTAAGTTATATACAGACCAACACACCACTCGCGGGACGCTGCATTTCAGCAATGGCAGCTGCTTCTTCTTTTTATTTTCAGCGCACCATGTGCGCTTTCACTTTCACAATGATGGCCACGTGCCTTTCTTTCTGAGCAGCTCGCCTTTTTTCCGGTCGTGGCACGAAGAGCAGAGGCAGCGTTGGCTCCTTCATATGTGAGGAGGTGAGTGGGCTTCCTCCCTATGTCCGGCGTGTTCATAGCATCTGTATATGTTTTTTTTAATGTAGCGCGACACACTTCATGTTTAACAATGGCTGCAGCGTCGGCGCCTTCATATGTGAGGAGATAAGCGGGGTTCCCTCCCCAGGTCTGGCATGTACATAGCATCTGCATATGTTTTTTTTTAAAGCAGCGCGACGTGCTTTATGTTTAACAATGGCGACAGCGTCTGCTCCTTCATATGTGAGGAGGTGAGCGGGGTTCCCTCTCCTCAACACGTCCGGCGTATACATAGCATCTGTATATGCTTTCTCTTTTAAAGGCACTCCCTCCCCGCTTTACTGCCACAGAGCACTCCACGCTTGCTAGGACCCGTTCCTAAGGTTTGAGTTTCCATCTTGCAGTCTGCATGAATTATTTCTAAATGGTTTTTTTTCGTCAGGGTTGCATTTATTTCACGAGCATGTTACCTACGCAAGAGGTATTTAATCTTCAGGCCACATTTACGGCTGCTTTTTGTTGGACATGTTTTGTGTTAGCTATTCGTTTATTTGTAGTCTCCACAAATTATTTCTGAATGTTACTTATTTTCGTCAGGGCAGTATTTGCAATGCAATAGGTCTCGCATTATTATGTGCAACGCCAATAGCTCAAACTTTCAGTAATGCAAGACCTATTGCATTGCAAATGCTTGTTTGGGCTGTTTGTGGATCTGTTTTAAGGTCTAATGAGCCGTTCTTTCCCTGGCATTACCACAGACATTGCCTGCAGCAAGCACAAAGGCATGCAGTCGCCCACATCTATAATTTATAAGCTGCCCCGATTTGTAAATGTGGGCCACTTTTTTGGTGCTAATGGGAGTCACTTTTATTTTGCTGCCGAAGCCTATTTTCTGTCCCAGTCCAACCCTGCTGGCTGAGATTTGCAGTAGCGTACCCTTGTTTATTGCCAGGAGTGTGGCACCCCAAATGAGAAATCAGAGGACTCAACCAAAATATGCAGTTGTGGTCTTATCTCCCCTGAATTCAGTCCAATGCTAAAACCCTTACAGAGACAAGCCTTTGCTCCTGCATACCGAACATTTACCCAGATCTCTCACACAACCTCATTCATAATTTTGGGTGCTGATGTTGGAAGATTTTTCTTCATCACAAGAATGCTGGATGGCTTTTGGAAACACAATCTTCCTTGTTCTTAACTTTGCTCGCCTAGTAGGTTCACTTGGCAGTGCTTAGTCATAGCGTTGTCTCTCTTCACCTTGGACCGGATTCACAAAACCCAGCTTCAAATACTTGAAACATTACTCCTGTAGGTTTCCTTCTGAAGATTTCCATTGTTTTCGTGAATCATAAAAGATTTCCAGGCGTAGTGCTAGCAATCAACATCAGTAACAGATTTCCTGGAGTTCTCTTAAAACCCAAAATGTACTCATGGAAACAATATTTTTAATTTTGGAGAAATCCTTACACCCTCGTGACTTGTGGGATGCTCTCTTCCCTTTCCAGTTCCTGATTCACACTTACAACTGGAATTATAAGGAGTAATTTTACATGTGATGGAATGGTGTGATTAACCTGCAAGAGTTTTATGAAAGCCCACAAATTTACGAGTTTTTATGTTTACTGGTCGTGTAATGCCTCCCTTTCTGCTCAAACCCCAAACTTCTGATAATGGAAATTCCAACATATTGGTGTGCTTTCAACCATTGCAAGTTCATTTCGCTCTTCAAACATTCCACTAATCCTGATCAGGATGTGGAATAAGAGAGCATAAGTTGCTTTTCTGCTCATCCAAATTACTCTTATGTGTGCAAAAAGACCTTTTTAGATTGGCATTTAAATGACTTTTTTGTGCTCCTAAGGATCCCCTTAGGAGCACAAAAAGTGATCCATTGAAAAAATATCTGGCTCTGTTTTTCCCCTCATCACTGTGCAGTGGCTACCTCCAGTCGTGGCTGCTGCCTGGAAGCAGCAGGGGGGTGGGGGGTGGGGGGAGAGGGATCGGTTTAAAAAATAAAACACTTACCTCCCAGTCAAACGGCTGGCCGGCCGCCTCTCCTGCGTCATCTTCCTGGGAGAAACAGGAAGCAGGTAGCACCAGGGCTCCCATGCTCCCTGCAGCCAATCACAAAGCGTTGGGATTGGTCTGAGTGCCTTGACACGGCGCTCAGCCAGGGGCTGGAGGTGTGGCATGTTCTCCATGCAGGTTGTAATGCATCCTGCATGGAGAACAGGGAAAGTGTGCATGACTGTTTTGGGCGGCCGAGAGGGCCGGCCAAACAGTCATTGCCTATTTAGGAGTGTTCTACCACTCCTCCCCTGCTCTGCAGCCTCGCCCGCCCCGCCCCTCACACAAGCTGCCGCAGCAGGAGGACAAAATAAAATGATAATGACATAACGTTATTATCATTTTATTTTTTCCTTTCTTTTGCTGCATTATGGCAGTGGGGCGACGCTCCTCCGCCTTTGCGAAGGAGCCGCCATTCGCTGCCTCTCCCGCATCAGCAGTATTACTGTAAATAAACAGGAAAAGAGAAAAACCCTGCCTCTCTAGATATCTTGTTGACAGCAAATGCACTACCTCCATGAATATTCACTTCAGACCAGATTTGTTTACACTCTGCAGCTTTGCAAGACAAGTACTGACAGGGTCAGGCACAGTGTAGGTAGAAATTAGGGACCAATGAGGTGGCCTCAGATGCCTGCTTCCTTTTCCACCCACCTAGTCATCCCCCACTAGTAGTGGTTCCTAAGTAAACAATGATCTGCTTAGGTACTTGTGGCAGGAATCACAATTGTAGAACACATTACCCATCAGTATTTAACTAAAAGATGACCACTTTTCTCCCACATGCTCAAAACATGTCTGTTCCCACTCTTAGGGACTCAGTGGTGTAAACTGTTGTATGGCAGTCTTTGTGTTCAGTGCTAAGAAGCCACTCTAGTGGTGAAAAATGTACTTATGTTACAGCACAACAATGTTTGTCTCTTACATGCAGAGTCTATATTGTCATATTTTGATCAACAAATGCTTTCCTTAAGTTACATACTTATTTATTTATTTTATTTGAGAGTTTTATATAGCGCAAGCTAGATGGTATCAGAGCGCTTTACAACAGTAAATGTTCACATCAAAGATAATAAGTCTACACAGAGCATCTGAGTCAGAGCGCTTTACAACAGTAAATGTTCACAACATAGATAACAAGTATAGTAGACATTTATTGTAGTGCTAGCTAGACCCCAAGGCATCAGTGCGCTTCACATGCCACGCGGCGACGTCCATAAGAGGCACACGAGGGGATCCACAAGAGCCACATTTGACCCCCGTCCCCAAAGCACCAGCAAATGTGACAAGACAAACAGAGAACCCAAAGACATATATATATATATATAGATAAATAAATACATAAGTATACTGTTAGTATGTTATTATTATTTTTAGTTTTATATAGCGCTAGCTAGACCCGAAGGCACATACGTCTTGCTCCTAAAATCCTCTGCATCCCACAGGAATAGAAAAGAAGAATTTCTCCATAGCCTATAAACCATTGACAGTCTGCCATTCCAGTGGCTTGTTCTTACAGTACAAACCCTTCTTTCCATAAGGCTTCACAACCTGAGCAGCCGTAAAGTGATGGAACCCTTAGTGGAATTTATATCTCTAAACTTTGACATAAGATTACATATCACTGTGTGCGAGCCACCGTACAAGTCTGTGAGTATGCAATTTGGTACTGAAGTCCTGATGAAGGCTCTGGATCCTACGTTAACCACTGAGATGGCTAAAACGTGTTGACACCATGACAGGATGTGCAATATGCTTATAGTTTTTTATGCTAGATGACATTTTTCCCTTACACTTTGTCTTTTTCTGCTGTATGCAATTTTAACCTTCCTCTCACCTTCTTTTTTTCATTGCATTCTATGTATTTTAGTGCCTATATGATCTGTAAACGCAATACTTTTGTTCAGGGATGCGAGTATCCAAGCAAGTGTGTAGGCGGCACATCACTTCTCACGCTATTCATTAAACAGGCACAGCTGGTATAAATGTAATTCTCTTCTCAAAACATATCATTTGGAATGCCCAGTGATGATAACAATGAACATGTTACAGAAGATTAAAACAGCTTGCCTCGTGTTACTCAAGAGATCTACATAACCATTCTATTGCTCCTCTGGTCTTACTACGTTTTCTCATCAAGTGAATCTAATTAACTACCCTTCCCTGCCCCTTGGGAGTTTCCCCAGGTGGAGATAAGATTGATACCCTGTTACTCTGTGATAGGATGCAATATCCAAGCTTTATTGCCGGATTAGTTGTTGTGCATGAGTATCTGAAGGTGGAGAGCCGCCTGGGTTAGTCCCTCTACCTTCAATATTCTCTCAGTGCTTTGGGGGCCACACTAGTGCCAGCAGGTAAACAGCGTTTACTTCGCATGCGATACTTCGTATGCCATTACAACGCGGCCGTTACAATGACCGCGTTGTTAGTTCGCATACCTTTACTACGCAAGTCGGAACAGCGACTTGCGTTAGGGGGAGAAGGTGTTGGATTTAAAATCCAACACCTTCCCTAGTGTCCGCACAGACTGGAGTTGGAATAGTATAATTTACTATTCCAACTCCAGTCTGTGCGCCCCCTACTGCAATTCGTTGTTCCGAATTGCATAGTAAAGGTATGCGAACTAACAACACGGTCGTTCTAACGACCGCGTTGTAATGGCATGCGTACTAAACGCATGCTAAGTAACGAGTGCTATTCGTGCCAGCAATGTGCTATATAAGGGCAATTACACTTAGAAATAATGAAGCCCTGTGTTTCCCTTCAGTCACTGTACGTCTATCATAGAATGTGTTTAGCTGTGTTGAGGTTGATACTCAGAGCATGGGATTGCAGTATCCAGATGTAAAACCACTACAAATTAACTATCAGCTGAGGGAAGGGCCAAATTAACAACTCATGTTTCATGCAAAGGACCAGTGGCTGACATGTGCTCGAGAAATTTCCTCCAATAAACCAGAGCAGGAGAAGTGTCTGTACAGTGACTTGGGTGAAGTCACTGTCGCCGTTACAGCTCCACAAAGGTCCTTGAGAAGTCTGGTGGTTTGAGACAGTCATGATGCCTGATGAGTTGTGTGGTCCAGGTTTTTCTGTGAATTCTGGTATATGAAGCCTTATCTATTCCATTATAAAATAGAACTACAAGTCCCAGAATAAAAAAAAAAACCTGGACTAGAGCAGCACATCTTGCATGGACCTGGGAAACGTGGCAGCTATGCCCTTAATGTGTCATGTCCTCTCTGCTGTAAGGACCAATGCCCATGTCTTTCTTCTCTTTTTATCAAGTTGTCAATCTCGTTTTAAAAGTCTTTGCTTTTCCAAAAATCCATGCCATGCTCTGTATAATGTTTTTGTCATTGCTGCTGGTGAGGGGATCTAAACATCCAAATCAACAAGAACGGTCTTTATCATATTTAATCTTTGATGCTTGTAGCCCTCATCACTCCTGCATGCAAAACCACCTTCCGACGTGGCAAACAAATGATGTCCTACAAATGAGACTTGTTCATCCTCTGTGCGTCCTCTGTCAGACGAACTCATTTGCATATTTTGTCACCATTCTTTCTCTTCCCCAGGATATACTGGAGTTCGGACACCTCGCATCAATATACTTTATTTGATTATTGTATTATTTATTTGCTGTCATTTGTGGCCAATGAGGACATGTGTTATCTAAGCTTTTTTGTAGAGGAATGTCTATCAAATTACAGGTTTTGGCAGATTTGTCCCCAATTTATTTAGACTAGGATTAATCCTGTTTGATAGAGATAGGCACATCACCCTCCACTTTGACTCAAGTTGTCTCAGGTTAGGCTACCCACTTGGAAACTGCACAATTAAATATCACAATAATTGCACTGACATTTGTAACTTTTATTGAAATTCACAGATCACAGTTTCTTTGGAGCTGAGTGGCAAAAGCGATGGTGTGCTCTCAGCAATAATGTCTTCTATTATTATGGAAGTGATAAAGGTAGGTGTCTCATTTGATACATAATTGTGATTCTGTTTTGAATGTACAGATGTTATAATGTATATGTATATGTTACTGTTTTTCAGTTCCCCAGGCACCGGCATTCATGTTATTTGTAACCAGTGGCTGTTGTGTAAAACGAAGGGTTTTCTTGTCCAGTTTCACTTATTGAATCTAAAATACATATTTTTAGTTCTGACCTAGAGACAAGTTTAGCAACCTTGACATGCTCCAGTAATCAAAAAATGTTCGAAATGAAAAATAGACACTTATTCTTGCATACATGGTCATGAGTTGAGCCCTTCTCAGCCACTGGTCTATTCAAGTGTCATTAATGTTTTGATTCCACCCCCAGCAGCATACAAAATGGGCCAATGTGTCAGTCAGCCCTCTTCAGCAATTGGGTGTTCGCACTGTGAGTAATGGGATATACCTGATCAAACATGCAAATGCACCTTAAAACCTAGTGTGCTTCAGGGCTGGGGGGCCAAGTTCTCCAATGGTTATTAATTTTAGTTTTTTGCAACAAAAAAAATTCCCACCACCCTCTGATGGCAGCACTTTTACTTTTTCTTTTACTTGTAATCTTTAACTTTCTATTGCACATGCTTGCAAAAAAAATAATAATACATTTAATGCCTATTGGCTTTGTCAAAGTCCATGTTTAGGTATTGGCTAGACAGTGCAGGCAACCTGCCCCAATCTACCCCACCCAATCTACCCACTCCAGTCTACCCCATATATCCCACTCCAAACTACCCCACTAACATCGACACCACTCCAATTTACTCCATTCTACTCCACTCCAATGTACCCCACCCCAATCCACCCCAACCAAATCAACCCACTCCAATGTACCCCACTCCAATTTACCCCACTACAATCTTCCCCACTCTGATCCACCACAATTTACCCCACTCCAATCTACTCTTCCCTACCCCACTCCAATCTACCCCACTCTAATTTACCCCTTTCCAATGTACCCTAATCTACCACACTCCAGTCTACCTCAAACTATCCCAGTCTGCCCCAATCTACCCCAATCTACCCCACTCCAATGTACTGCACTCCAATCTACCCGCCCATCCTACACAATCTACACCATCCCAATGTACCCCAGCCCACTGTGGTAGGGGAGGATATTGGAAAGGTTTCTAGCCAGAAGTTTGGGTCTTTCTGGTACTGGTGAGTGCAGCTAGGTGCCAACTCTTCAAAAATATGCAATTTGAGAAGGGTGTTGTCAGACAGGAAGAGAACCTCATAGTTTGTGATGCTCCTGTTAGGGATCAGAAAGAATATATGGCCAAAGCAATCAAGTGTAGATTTAATGAGGTTGGTAGGAGCATTTATAGAGATGCGTTAATTTCTCCATCAGCAAGTATGTGCTTGTTCCACTTTCAATTTGGATATTGTATTGAATCATCTGCAAATTAATTGGTTCTCTGGGTATGCATTGCAGGCTTTGAATAGCTTGATAGATGTGTTCCTGTAATTGTAAAGTCATTAGGAGTTCAACATGGACAAAGGAAACAGCATTCACAGCTTACAATTCCCACCCTGGTTCAAACAGCACTCCCTGGGCCATCCCTGTCTTTCATAGTAATGCGAAAAAATGTAAGGTTGATAAAAAAAAACATGCTATGTGAGCTATATGAGTGTTGGTCATGTTTGTCTCTAGGAAAAAATATTCAAAGTTCAAGACATCTGAATCAATTTTCAAATTGCAAAGGGTCCTGACACAGTCAAAAAGTTCTAAATCCTGAACATGTTTTAAGTTATGCTGATACACATAGATTTGTCCACTGTAAAATATGAAACAAAAACAATACAAACCTAACGAGAATTTGAACATATACTGCCAGCATTTGTTTTTTTTTATAGCAAACACTTACTGTGACTAACCTCTGGAAAAAATAGAAAGTATTGGAGAAGGTTTCTCTTCTATGTACTGAAGAACTGTTTAGAAGTTATACAAAAGACTTTACATTCCTTGCTTTAGTTTCCATGTTTGCATCATCCACTTGAGGTCTAGGGTAAAATAAATGATCACAAAAAAATATTTAAAATAAAGTGGTCAATTTACAAAAGTAGTGTAACTTACAATAATCATACGTTATGTTTACATGTGCTCTTACGTTACACCTCACCCCAAAATCCACTAAACCATGTAGGGAAATGAAACATAATTTAAGAATTTCTTAAATTTCAAATGCAGTTGCGTGGTATTCACAAAAACAGGCAGTTACGTCAATAACAGTGGAAGAAAAATGGTATAACGTATGCCTTACACAAGATTTAACAATGACACAAATGGCAATTATAACAGTGAAAAAGATAAAAACACGTAAACATTTTTCTCTCACCCCAAAATAGTTTTTCTCCCCCACCCATCTTTTGTAAATGGGATTGACTGCAAGTCTTCACATATAGTCAAGCACACACTAACCACTGATTTGCACTTTTAACTTAGGATTGGCTAAGGTGTCCAGATATGTGTGCACAATCTTTGCGAATTTTCTTAAAGTTAAGAGCTTGGTGGTGTGTTGCAGTATACAAACAACACCAACTACCCCCTCCCATCACATAACCAAAATCCCACTCAGCACCTTTCATGAATAATGGGTATGTACATTTAAGGGCGTCACCGTGAAACAACACTCCCATTGTTGTACTCATTTGTAATTGACAAAGGAGTTTCAATAATGTTTTGCTGCATATCTTGTGCATGCTTGCATGGAATACACAGCTATTCGGTGCGTGCTTGGTGCACTCCTGGGTAGTTCATATATGCACGCATATGATATGCAGGCTTGTATTTTTGGCACCAGTATCAAATGTTTCATAATGTGACATATGCATGCATGTCTTTCTTAGACTTGGGATTACTTTCTCATTTTTTTCTGGGAATATACATGTGTGGACATGTTTGTTTTGGGCCAGATGTCCATGCATGGCTGCTATTGAGAGTGTTGGTAAATTTATATCCTTAGTTTTGAGGAGCCTCCAATCTCATAAAGATGATGCTGCAGATGTATAGGGTTAGTGTGTGGTCGCAAGTGGTGTCACAGACTGTAAAACTTCTGTTGTAGAATCCGTGTCGTATGTATAACAGTGACATTTTTAATGCTTTGTCTTTTAAATTTTATAATGACTTATTTTGTGATGTATGAGCTTACGATAGCTTAACCTACACAAACGTGCATTTTTGTAAAATCATATTCGAGACATTTCAACTAATCAGACTTAAGAGACTGTCGATTTCTCCTTGGTAATTCAGTTCTGAACATTGGAAAATAAACTATTTTTATAAAAACTTTTCTTTAAAAAAAAAAAAAAAAAGTAATTACGTGCTCCAACTGCTCAGGATCATCTTATGGCTGGAGAACAAGCGGATCAACATGTGCACGCATGCACCTCCAAAGGGGTATTAGACATGCCAGGTGAGAGACGCATATCTGGGTTCCAGACAGGCCAAGGGATGCATCAAGGCTCAGGCAGAAATCAAGGAGGAAGATGGACACATCTATGTGGCGAGAGAAAATAACTACTCACTAGGCTTATAAATTTAAACAAGCATTGGCAAAGCTAAAACGTCTGGCCTTGAGAAGCTGACTTAGTGGTTATTGTTTTGTAATGTAAGCATATGCCTAAAAAAAAAAGAAAAAACATGATGCCACCTAAACGTGACTACCATATGCTTGCAATAGAAAGTTGAAATTTAAAAATTATTCACTGGTGGTACCATTTTATTAGTGATATTTTAATGAAATACCAAGCATGTCATGTCATGCATTGTTTTCTTAATTATGAAATAGACAAGAATAACTAAAAACCTAACCTAATACTTACATCACTGGCAGCTGTAATGTTACAGTGTCAGTTACGCACTTTATAACAACAACTTCAAAAAGAAGATGAAAAATATATCCCTATCAAACTGGGCTTCTGAGTGCAGGGAAAATAAATAGTGGGTATTTAAAGTTAAGAAAGAAATTAAATAAAGTGCATCTTTAACTGAAGAGAAAAGAACTACTTTAGGTGGCTATATGTGAACAATGTTCACATGCTTCTTGCAGTCACTCAAAGTGAAGGGAGCCAGTGGGTAAAGTGAGCTGACGCATTGTCCCATGGTGGATGCAGTGGTGAGCAAAGCAAAATGTGAACGTCAGTTTAATAGACCAATAGAAGGAGCCTTCTGACAAAATGTTCCTCTATGTATGTATATTATGTACCCAGTTTCATACTGGCCGATTGCCATTCTGAATGCCGGCTACAAGAATCTCAGTAAAGTCTTGGCAGACCGTGTCCACAGGGACACTTCTTCTTCCTGCTGGCAGACCGTATCCACAGGGACACTTCTTCCTGCTGACCAGAGTGGCTCCGTACCTGGAAGGAGCACTTTCAATAACAGCAGGAGACTTCATAAGGACATGGAGGCTCCAGGCCTGTGGCTCTATGCAGGAGTCTTAAATCTGGATTTGGAGAAAGCATTCAATACACTTAATTAGAGCTATCCTTTTGCAGTACTTCGTAAGTTTTGTTTCGGACCCCAATTTGTATGCCTAGTGCAGTTGCTCTATACTGAACTCATGGCTAGAGTCCAGCTGGGCGGCTGTATATGGGAGCTAATTGTAGTTGGTTGAGGTACTCGACAGGGGTACCCGCTCTCAACCTCCTAGTGCGCTTTAGCCGTCGAGCCATTTGCGGCCTACATGCAACAGGATGCAGGGCCGGCTTTAGCACTGGTGGCGCCCAGTGCGACAATGTTTTTTTGGCGCCTCCGCCAATGACCACTTCCGCCACGGATTCCCTCCCTACCACCCTTTAACAGTCTCCTAACCACTCTCTCTCAGATGCATTTAATTAATCTTATAGTGTCACTCATAAAAGTGAAGGGTGTCAGAGCACTTTACATAACACACACATTACACAGAGCCAATCATAGTGTGTAAATCAGTGTATAGGAAATGTTACATAAGACAGAGGACAACAAGGGGTGGATTCACATGTCATCCATACAGGTAGGCAGTATAGTTGAAGAGTACTTGGTCTGGAGAAGCACAAACTCTGAATTTAAAGTGTAACACAATGGATTGGGGCTCTCTTTAATAACAAGAACTGATTTGTACCCAAAATGAACCTTTTTTGCAACATTAGAATAATGAAAGTCTGGGGAAAAAATCCATACGCTGTAATCTATACCTTGAAGTCTGCAGGCAGTTCTTTGATGACAGTTAATAGCTCACTGTAAACTGCAACTAACAAAAGGAAGTCTCTGACAAAAGCAGTAACGGCAGCAGTTGCTTTTAGGCACAATATAAACTAGCAAACAGGCACCCCCATTCGAAGGCAGCACCCGGTGCGGTGGCACCGGTCGCACCATCCTAGAGCCGGCCCTGACAGGATGGCCACAGTTGGGGCACCCCTTGCCCGGGTTGTATCCATCTGATCTCACTTTACGTTGCTGATGTCCTCCTTTATTTGAAGAATGCTCATTCAGGCTTAGGGTTTATAGCCCATATATTAGACGAATTTGGACGGGCCTCTGGTGCTCTTGTTAATAAAGGACAATTAAGTTTGTTCCCCTTACATCAATACACTCCCCCCTTGGCTCCATTCCAGGGAGAGGACTTGATAAAATGTGAGAGCACCACAATCCAATATTTGGGTATAAATGTATTTCACAATGCGGATGATCTCCGAGTGGGGAATGTGGTGTGATGTATTACCTCTCTCAAATGCTACATACATTTTTGTAGAAAACTCCCACTCTCTGTAATGTGTCGCATCACCATTTCAAAGATGGTGATACTTCCGAGGCTCCTGTACTGCTTTGCCAGCCTCACAAATGATCTAACCTGGTGGTTCTTTCGGAATTTAGATGTCTTCCTGGGAGATCTGATATGGGTTAGTGGCCGACGAAGAGTTGTACTGGACACATTGAGGCTACCATTTGACATGGGGAGATTTGGGGGCCCCTAATTTCGAAGCATATTATTTAGTGAGTCAGTTGCAGTGGTTGACCAGGTGGCTGTCAGGAGCGGAAATGGATGAGGCTGGCACGCGACTGATAGGCCAGTACGACTGCCTGAAAACTTGAATTTGGTTCTCCCTGGTTCCAGACCCACTCGTATTTCATCTCAGTTGGTTAGAGTGTCACTCTGTTGCCGGGCTCGAATCCAGCTGGTCACGAGGTGCCTGACCCTCTACTCCCCCAGTATCCCTTAATTAGGCCTCTCAGGACAACACTCCTTCCTTGACCAGAGGAGACTTATGCCATGGGAAACTGCTGGACTGGACACATTGAGAGGTTTGTTTCGAAATAGTTCCCTTCAATACTTTCAAACCTTCCAAGAACAACATGCACTCCATATGAGGCAATTCTTAACATATGGTCCAATAACACATATTCTGCGCAGTAGATGGGCAATTGTAGACACGGAACTCAACACACATCAACCGACTCAAACGCTTTAAACGATAAGAACTGGCAAACACTGTATCACCTGGTTGTATAAATCAATGTACCCCCAGCCCAACACAAACGCTAACTAAACCTATGGGAGGCTGAATTTTGAGGGCAATCCATGAGAAAGAATGGGCGAGGGGGCTACAATATTCATACTCCATATCCTGGAAAGCCAGGATCAAACTAATTCAGTTCTTTATTTTACATTGGGTTTACCTTTCCCCTGCCAGAATCAACAAGATTTTTCCAGGAGCTGCTACTTCTTGTCCCTGTTGTGTTTTTCACTGATTCTGCTTCCAGCACATGCTCTGGAGTTACCCGCCCCTCTCTTCTTACTGGACTCATTTCTTCCAGGCATTGTCTGCTTATAGTAGAATTCCTTTAAAGCCCACTTGGCAAGCTTGCGCATTGGAGATTTTCCAGCGTCTGAAGAAATACAGGGTCGCAAACCGTTTCCTAGATCTCAACCTCCTTCTGACTAAGAGAGCTATTACTTGTAAAAGGAAGTCACCCCTGGCACCCTTTTATTTATTTATATTTATTTATTTAGCATTTATAAAGCGCCTGGTTACACCACTGGTGTGTCCCCGCGCTAACTGCTCTATCGGACAACTACAGAATCAAACATCAGAGGGACGAAGGGGCAGAGGGGCAAACCCCCGAGGGGAACCAGTATACACTCACAGTTGAAAAAGCCACGTTTTAAATTTTTTCTGGAAGAGGCTCTCTGATGGTTCCACACGAAGTAGCAGGGGTAGGGCGTTCCAGCTTTTTGCTGCCAGGTAGCCAAAAGAGCGAGCACCCATTCGTGCTTTCTTTACACTGGGAACTTTCACCAGGTGAGTCCCAGTGGATCTAAGATGGCGTTCTGGATTGTAGGGAGTAAGAAGGTCCCGTAGGTAGAGTGGGCCTTTGCTCTGCAAGGTACGGTGACAAAAGCATAGTGCCTTGAAAGAAATCCTTTTCTGAATAGACAGCCAGTGTAGTGAGTCCAGCGCTTTTTTAGAGGAAGCCCTTCTGGGCAGACTCAGGACCAATCGAGCTGCTGCGTTCTGGATACACTGTAGCCTGTGGAGGCCCTTTTTTGTTGCGCCCAGATATAGAACATTCCCGTAGTCCAATCGCGATGTAACGAGGGCATGGGTCAGGGTTTTCCTAGCAGAAACAGGGAGAATGTCCAAAGTTATCCTTAGAGTCTTCAGGATTCCAAAACACCTGCCTGCAACTTTCTTGATGTGAGTCTCAAAGGAGAGGGTGGAATCCAACCAGACTCCTAAGTTTTTCACCTCTGTCTTAGGGGTGGGGGCAGGGCCTAAGATTGATGGCCACCAGGCTGAAGACCAAATGGATGGAGTGCTCTCTACTATCAGTATCTCTGTCTTATTAACATTCAGTTTCAGGCAATTGCTTGTCATCCAAAAGGCAAGATCTTTTAAGCAGTCTGCAAAGCTACTAGCTGCTTGCACCGAATTCGGAGATAGGGTGACCACTAGCTGCGTGTCATCTGCATATGACACTATTGTGACAGCGTGTTTTTCCACAATCCTAGCTAAGGGGGCAACGTAAAGATTGAAAAGGGTAGGGCTCAAGATTGAGCCCTGAGGTACCCCCTGCGCTAACGCAATACATTTGGAGGTATGTGGGGGTTGTGTCACTTGACTGCTACGGCCATGCAGATAGGAAGTCATCCAGTTAAGGGCAGCCCCGTCCATACCTCCCAGTCTGAGGCGGTGTAGAAGCAGCTCATGGGACACCGTGTCGAAGGCTGCACTAAGGTCCAGAAGGACCAGTGCAGTCGTCCGACCCTCATCCACCCGCCTGCATACTGTCTCAGTGGCAAAGAGCAATGCCGACTCCGTCGATAAGTTGCTCTAAAACCTGATTGAGTGGGGTGTAATAGGTTGTGTTTATTGATGTGTGCCACCAGCTGTGAGTTTACCACTTTTTCGGCAATTTTTGAGAAGTAAGGGAGCAATGAGACAGGCCGCAGGTTCTCCAGTAGATTCACATCTGCTGTAGGTTTTTTTTTCAGGGGGAGAACAATTGCTTGCTTCCATGCATCCGGGACCAGCCCTTCCTGAAAGGAGATTTCTAGCAACTGTTGTACAAAGGGTAGTATGATATCTAGCCCCATGCAAATAACTTTTGGTGTGGATGGATGTTTTGGGGAGCCTGATTTTATACCCAGAGCAACCTTTTTCAGCTCTTCTAGAGAGGGAAGATGAAATTTTGAGAGACAGTTTTCCCCCCACTCCGGTATTTGTTCGGTTCGACATATAGAGCCGTTGCGAGCTTCAACAGGGAAGGTGTCATAGATTTTTGATTTATTTGGTTGCACGACTCCTCCGAACTAGAGGCCGGCGCTACTGTTCTCTCTAGCGAAGATAACTCTTTAAGAATGACAAAAAGTTCCCTGGAGGAATTATCCGCTTGCTCAATCCTCTCCGTTTAGAAGTCAGCCTGTGTCTTCTTAATGAGGCAGTGATAATGCTTTAGATTTAGCTTGTAGGCCGCTTTATCTAAGTCCAGTAAACCTAACCTCCATTTATGCTCTAAGCGTTTACAAGACTTCCTAGCCAGCCGTAAGGCTTCATTAAACCAAGGCGCGGACTTGGTGCATCTGCGCGGGGTGCTGGAAGTCCATGGGGCAGCCACATCAAGTGCTTCTGTAATCCATCTATCAACTACTTGGCTCGCCTCATTAATGTCTTTGCCTAGGGAGGGATAATTTGACTGTAGGGCCTGCGTGAAGCTTACCCCGTTGAATTTAGACCATCTCCTATGCTTGATATTGGATGTTGAACTCACTGTAGGAGATGGCTTCAATAGGGGGATGGAAAAGGCCACAAGTTAGTGGTCGGACCAAGGGACCGCCGTTGGGGGTTCAACAGCCAGCTCTGAGCAGTTGGAAAAATAGGGTCTAGTAAGTGCCCTAGTTGTTGTGTTGCGTGCGTAGATTTGAGTTCTAGTTGGAGCCCAGCAAGCTTCTGACATAGGGCCTGTGCTTCCCCACACAATTGATTATCAAAATGTAGGTTTAGGTCTCCTAGGATAGTCAGGTTACCATGGTGCAGTGCTGGTTAAACCATTAGTTCCACTAGACTCTCGATGAATCCTGAAGCTGCTGCAGGCGGTCGATATATCAGAAAACCATTAACCGTCTGATTATCGGCAGCCTTTATTGAAAAAGAGTCTGCTTCGCAGTGGTCTATGTCTACCGCATGCATCGTGCAGCCTAGTGATAGTTTATGAATTATCGCTATCCCCCCTCCCCTCTTATTAACGCGGTCCTGTCTAAGGATACCGTAATCCGGTGGGAGTGCTTGTAGTATGTCAGGAGCAGAGGATTCGTGCAACCAAGTTTCTGTGAGGAATAGGGCATCCGGTTCTATGTCCAAGATACAATCGTGGATTTCAATCTTATGCCTATTCAAAGACCTACAGTTGATGAGTAAAAGATTAAGTTTAAGATTCTGTTGCCCTTTGAGGGGTACATTAGGTGCCTTTATCGGAAACGGGCAGTCCGTGCATCGTACCAGCCTCTGTTCTACAGATAACAAGTGCCTGCATGATGCTAATAACGGGGGCTCTAGTTCTCTAAGTTGGATACTAGAGTACCTCAGGTGTTGGTCTGAGTCCAAACGCACAGGGGTTCTGGCCCCTGGACCCGGACGGGCGCAGACAGGCTTGCATTTGGCGTGCCTTTGGCGCCCCCGCTGCGCGTCCTCGCTGGCATTGAAGTTTTGTAGGCGCGGTAGGCTGACAACTAGACCGCTGCCTTTAGGCAGAAGTGAGGAGCAGGCACCCGACCCGGCCCTCCGCTCAAACGGCACTCCAGCCACGGCGGAACAGAGCAAATAGGTCAGGGTTCACCGGCAGTAGGTAAGCATTAAACACGGCGCTTAATAAAAAAATTTAATTATTGAGTTACAGTTGGTACTTGGTGCTTGAAGTACTTAGAGTTTGAAAGGTTAAAAATGAATGAAGCAGATGTCTGTTTTACCGCAGTTGTCCAGATACGCTCAGCACGCTAGCAGGCCCTGCCACTGTCCGCTCTCGCTGCGCGTCCTCGCTGGCATTGAAGTTTTGTAGGCGCGGTAGGCTGACAACTAGACCGCTGCCTTGGACTGAGATTGGTGATGAGCGGCCTCGGGAGAGGAACCCAGAGATGATACTCTACTCCCCTTAACTGACAACGGTGGGGTCTCACTGAACACCCAAAATAACTCCCATGTGCTATGACCAAGCCCTCCACCAAGATCCAAGAGCTACCCGCCCTCCTTTTCTGGACAAACGCATATAGACCCCCTTCCCCCTTTTGTACTTTGAGATCAAACTTCCTCCTTATGTTTTTTAAACTGCTCTCTCCCCTTTCCAATGCTGTTACTAGACATGGGAACCCCGTTATTCCCTTGGTGTCCAAGCCGAGACGTCTCACTCTGTTACTCTCTATTTGCCCAGCTATTGTTGTTCTACTGTTGTCCTCATACACAAATGTGCTCTTGGGTATTAACTTCTTCATTAGGTTACCCATCTTATAATGTTTGGCTCACAATGGGCATTTTGATTGTTCAATGACTCGCTTCTCACCAATAGCTTTGATTTCATTGAGCCCGATACTTTGTCACGTCTTGGTATGTACTTGCTCACATGTAGGGTTACAAGGACTATTTCAGTTAAGCTTTATATGCCCTTTACTTACTTAATTCGATTACTACTGCTTGTGTTATGTCTCAGATATACAATCCTGTAAAATGCTTATAAAACCAACAAATCCAATAAAATGAGTGTAATTTTTTTAATTTATATTATGTGTGAATATTTGGGAAAAAGAGTAGTCTGGCGAGACCACTGAAGGTGTCTCAAAGGCCAGATCGAAAAAATGATTTAATGGGGTACAATGAGCCTATTCTTCATCTTTCTTAAAAGGCTGGGTAAATATTGTAAATAGATAATGTAGGTTTTGGGCATAGTAATGGGTAAATGTGACTTTTGGTGATTTCTGGTCCATTTTGACTGACAAGGTAGTTTTTTGACAAATAAAGCATTGACTTCTATTTGAAAATTGTTGCTTTCAACATTTTCATTTTTTATTTCGGGAACTGTTTTTTTGTCGTTTTTACCAACTGTTTTAAAAGCCTGTTCGATTTTACCAAGAATCGCACATGAAACAACAATGGTGTCTGTTACTTTGTCACAGCATTGTCTCTTAATTTATTTGATACTGTAGTTCTTATTTTCGAAGAATCATATTACTTGCTAATTGCATCGGTTAAACTAAAACAATTGGTGAGTTAATACCTATCGTAGCATCCCCCGAAAGAAGACACAAATATTAACTAGTAAATTTCACCAAACTTTTAATGCGATCATCCACTCTCGACCATATGTGTCCTGGGCATACTGCCAATGAAGTGTAATGTACAGAAACGTCTCCTGCAAAGCTATATACAGCAGAAAAAAAGCCCCAGGACCACATACCAGTAATTATCTGTCAACTGAGTTATTATAGCTTGCCTGGAATTATTACTATTTTTATTACATTTCCGTTTACTGTCATAAATCCATATATTATTTTTCTTTTGTGATGTCCTTACAGGATTGGAGCACAGAGAGGAGATAGCTAGCGTTGCTGTTCTGCCAATTATAATTTTCAGCTTGGTGTCCAGTTGTCATTTCTTCACATCACAGAACCACAGAAAAATACATACGTTTTTGCTGTGCCTTCTATGCACTGAAAACTGGACATATTTTTTAGCACAACTGGGACTGTCTAAAGCTAGCTTAACTTGCACCAAAGTTGGTTGCCTCTAGCTGTTCACCTTCTAGTTACATATCACTAGCTACATGTTGTTCACCTAATCGGCTTGGAGCTTCTGGTTATATGCTCGCCTATTGATGTCATGGGCAAATACAACTGTGGGACAGCATGGTTTTAGTTCTTCATTGGTACACATTTAAATATGGGGACTGCCCTCCCCGTCTTCCTACTTCCCAAAATATATTTGTGTTGTTATGTTTACTAGATAGTACAGATGAAGAGTCAATAAATCGTTGAAGCCTGGTATTAGACCAAGTGACTAAAAGAAGAAAACAACATGGAATGTTTCAGTCGACAGTATACTAAAATAAAGGATATGTTATATGCAGTGTAGAAAGAACAAAATGTACTGGATATTGGCTCCAAGGTCACTTCTATATTAATCTTAACGATGTCCGGTAAGTCACTGTGGTTGCTAAGGAGAGTCCGCAAACAATTTTACAACAATTTAAGAAGGTGTTTCAGGATCATCCTGGGCATGATAATGGTGTACAGTCTGTATCAGAGGCTGTGCAGAAATTTATGAAGGAAAGTGGAACTGTTCATAAAGCATTTCTCTTTGTACAGCACTCAAGCCAAGGGGTTGGTGGAAGTGAACAGACAGTGATTACTTGAGGTTGAAAATTTAAATATTTAAAGATCCTCTCTAAGCCCCACCCTTTTTAATATCTATGTTGCCCCACTGGCGAGGGTGGTGAGAGCCTTTGGATTTAAGGTGCTGTCTTATGCCGATGACACTCAAATCATGGTGTCTATCACTAACAGCATCAGTGAAGCTGCCGCAAATTTCAAAAGTTGTATGCAGGCAGTCTCATCTTGGATGGTTGAGAATTATCTTAAATTGAATGGGGGAAAAAAACGGAGATCCTGATTTTTGGCAACCAACACGATATATGGTCTAATGACTGGTGGCCTGACACCATGGGCAGCTGTCGCTCTCCTTTTTCCCATGGGAAAAATCTGGGGGTTATGGTTGACACTTCACTGTCCATGAACCTACAGGTTAGCAAAACAGTGTCTATCTGTTTTGGAATAATCAGGCTGCTTAGGAAAATTTCACAGTTCCTGTCGTTTTCATCACGAAAGCAGGCAGTGATTGCTTTGATACTGTCCAGACTTGATTATTGTAATGCCCTTTATTTGGGCATTAACAAGGGCTTGGTGAGACGGTTACAGATGGTATAGAATGCTGCAGCGAGGTTGGTGTTGGAGTTGCCAAAGTATCACTCTGTTTCGGCCTCCCTCATCTCGCTGCATTGGCTACCTCTGGATCGTAGAATCCTTTTCAAGACTTTGTGCTTGACTCATAATGCCTATTATGGATCTGGCCCTGAGGCCATCAAGGCAATGTTTCAACGCTATATCCCGACCAGGCAGCTTAGGTCTGCCAGCAAGAACTTGCTGGTGGTTCCTAGGTTTAAGAAGGTTAGATGGGGAAGCAGAGCCTTCTCCACTGCTGCTGCTAGGCTGTGGAATTCTCTTCCGGATGGTTTATCGGGTCTTGAGTCATACTCTCTTTTTCGCAAGGCCCTGAAAACCTGGCTTTTTACACAGACTTTAGCTTGAGCATCCTATCCGGTTGAACGTTAGTCCTCTGCAGCGCCTTGATGCCCTTGGGCTAAGTTAGCGCTTTATAAATCTAATATTCATTCATTCATTCAATAGTGTTTCAGTGAAACATTTTGGAGTTATAACTGCATGGTTCAGAGTGCTGCAGGGCTTTGCCCTTTGCACTGCTATGAAAGAGGGTGCATGCTTCCCTGCTGAAACCTGAATACTTAAGGGATGTGAAAATAGGACATATCATGACAATATATATTCTGGGTCGCAGCATTCAATATCAGCGTGCAGCAATGGTTTGAAAAAATAGGTTAGGATGTGCAGAAATATGTCAAAGAAATGCCTGTCAATATTCGTACTGGGGTGAGAATGCACTGACCTGCTTGGGTTAAGAAAGTCTTGTCCCAGTGTACTAAAGCACATCTGTTAGCCGGTTCTGAGAACCCCGTCAGGGTAGGAAATGATTGATGATGGATCAAGATTCACTTTGTGTGTGTTGGCTAGTTGGGACATGGTGTTGGTGATTGCAGTGTAGCAAGTGGTGTTAGTGGTGATCATGGTGGGAATGGTAATGTTGGTGACGGCTTGAGACTGCCTCATAGTAGATTGCAAGGACCTTCTCATAGTTCAGTATGTATTGGAGTTTCAGTGAACAGCGATGTTTGTGAAGTTAGAAGAGGCCAGCAAGGTCATAAAAGCAAATGGGTTATCAAACAATCCATACCTTTCAACGATTATGTGTTGGAGTAGTTCTTTTCCTCTGCCAGTGTTCATAAAAGGGAACTATGTAGCTTTCTGCTTTATTCTTCATCACCTGCTAGTTCATTTTCTGCAGTTTTATATAGCGCTCGCTCGACCTGAAGGTATTGGAGCACTTTACATGAGCACCAGTTACATTACACAAGGTCACTTTTTTTTAAGGCACTGGGGCATTAAGTGACTTGCTCAGAATCAAAGGATGTTGAGCCGACCCCAAGACTCAAACCTGGTTCCAAAGTTCCAAAGTTCCAAAGTCAGTGGCATCCTCTCTTCCACTTGATCACATGATGCGTGTTCTTGCTCTGTCAATCATCTCAGACCACTAACCCTGTGCCCGTTGCCTATGCAGTGCTCAGACCTCAGCCTCTGAATGCAGGCTGCATGTGACTAAAATATTTGCGTCCTCCTACTTTAAAATTTACAATGTAGTACAAAGGAGCACAGAAAATGCCTACCTTACCTCCTCCCGTCCCATCCGTACCCCGCAAACCGTTCTCGCCCTTGTACGGTCAGTCTGATGTAAAAACGACCCACGTCGGCGTTGATCAAGAGGGCCAAGCAGCCTGGAAGCATAAATGTAAGAAGGCAAAGCTTGATGTCATCAACGGACATGTCACTCGTGTGGCAACATTCTTCATCATGCCTACAGGATTTCTATCACTTTTACTGGTTCCATTAGACAGGATTGTACTTCAAATGGACTTCTCTTCAACCATGATGAAACTAAATTGACTCCAAAAAATAGCTCTGACTCATCAGGGGAATGATTAACAGGACATTTTTGACAAATCAAGTAACCTATAAAAGGCAGATTAGTGTCAAGGTGGAAATGCACTGTTTAATACCATGTGTATAACAAATAATTGGCAACTTAAAAGAAACAAGCATTGGCAAAGCCAATACGTCTCGGCAATGCCTGTGCTATTAATTGGCCGTGCCAATGTGAATGTCTTTTAGCCATGTTGTCTAGCAGTACATCTGCTGTTCAACATGGCTGAAAGTTACTGAAAGCCCAGAATCACAGGATGCTGAGCCAGCGCCGAGTCTCTTTGCCCCCATGTTGAGTTTACTGTCCTGCCCCTCCTAACACAAAAAAGTGCTATGACATGGCCTGCGCTGGCCGCATCATAGCGCTTTTTTCAGTGACTGTCAGCCATGCTGAACAGCAGATGTGCTGGTAAACAACATGGCTAAAAGGCATTCACATTGACAAGGCCAATCGCTCGGGCATTGCCGAGATCTATTGGCTTTGTCAATTCTTGTTCAGTGTTGACAGGGTCTTGCTGTACAAATGTGGAAGTAACAGTGAGAAGCAATTGAGGAGCTTTGAAGTGAAGCGAGGATGTGGCATAATGGCCAGAGTTGCTGACAATTTGGGATTCTGGGCAAATCACTTACGCTTCCCCCTGCATATGACAATAAATGTGTTATTGTATAATGTAACTGGTGAGCACTGAAAGCACTCCAATATTATTGGCTGGTGTTAGCACTATAGCAAGGTGGAGGACGGAACAAGCCCTCCAATACCATTGGATAGTGCAAAAAAAAAGAGCAGCAGCGACAAGGGAGGTAGTGGGGGGATGGGTCAAGCAGAGAAGCGGGGGGGGTGGGGACATGGGCAAGCAATGACTGGAAAAAAACCTAAATTGAAGCAGGATCAGAGACCAAAAAGAATGTCATTGTGTAATGTAACTGGTGAGCACTTAAAGCACTCCAATACCATCCGCTTGTGTTCGCGCTATGGCAAAATGGACGACAAAGCGAGTGCTCCAGTACCATTGGATCATACAAAAAATAAACAAGTGCTGTTCATGTTTTAACAACTTTTTAACAAATGCATTTGTTTATCTACACGTGCATGTATTTTAGTGGTATGTGTGTATGCGTACAAGGGTGATGGCCTGAAAATACAAGTACTCCTATGGAATGCCTGAAAATAAATAAAAAAATAGCTCTGCAAACCGGGAGCAGTGTAAGGAGACATGTACTAGGTCCATGCACTATGGGATGGACAAACACAAGAAAAATGCATGGCGCCCGCATGCCATGATGAATGGCATCAAAGAAAATTAGAGCGATGCTGAAGTTTACCAATGGTAGGAGATGGGCGGCCTGTAAGCCCACAGAAAGAACACAATACATCTCTTTGAGACAGTGCTTCCGCTGTCTATCCGAGATCTAAAAAATGCTCACTTTCTAGTTTTAGTTGAAACTGAAAAAGGCTGTTCTTCCATATTTATAGGCAAGGTAGTCCTAGGAGCCAGTTGCCATTCGTTCTCATATTTTATGATGTCATCAGACCTCTTGTAAAGCCCAATAGCCCTGTTCGTCACATGTGCCCATCTCTGCGCCTATGATTTATTCCCTCCAGGTATCTTGTGAGATTCTGTCTCGTTCAGGCTGCATAACTGCACAACGGGGCCTAATGGGGAAGTAATGAATTTGATGGAGGGCATTTTTGCAGGCCTATAAATCAAGTAGTGAACACCTCTCTGCATGGCTTAATGTCTATGAATCATTACAAACACCTCTTTTAGAATCATCTGTTGTCCTAGGGCGAAAGAGGCGGCAGATGGGCTACTGAAACCCTAAACCCCTAACAAATATGTTGTCCATTCAAGATTTCTAGGTACTGTGATCGTTTTGCCATATTTGTTTCCATAACCTCTGCCTTGGTATTTGCAGACAAACAGCAGAAAGGCGAATTTTCTGTGGATGGATATACAGTCAAACTGAACAACACCCTCCGGAAAGATGGCAAGAAAGACTGCTGTTTTGAAGTCTCAGCTCCTGATAAGCGCATCTACCAGGTGAGGCGCTTGATTGCCTGTAATATTACATGACAGCGCAATTACCATGCCGACATTAGTGACAAGAACGTTCTGGTCTTAATAGAGTTATTATAACATGTCTTCCGCAACAGTGGCAGGCGAACGACGTGGCTGTTAAATTATGGCTTCCCTTTGATAATCTGGAAACATAAAATATTGATGTCAGTGAACATCAATGTTTTTAAAAAGGATGCTGCAATACCATATCTATGGGGGATCGGCTGAGCTCCCCCAACCTTTTTATTTTTTGGAAGAGATCCCCCATTATGCTCTTATCCCCACAATCTTGTCCCACTTCCCTTGACATTCAGACCTTTCAAATGCATTTTTAGATGCATCCCTTCCCCGTCTCACTTACACTTTTTTTTTATTATTATGAACGCGTATGTCCCTATATTTCCATAGCCTCCAAGCCCCACTAACATAATTTAAAAAAAAATGCTATTTTGTATTTGTTTTACCATATTAAGCCATTTTAAGAGCTTAAAAAAACTTTAAAAATGTGAACAAAAACATTAATCGATTGCAGACTAGCTTGAGGTGAATGTCAGCATAAGGTCCTATCCCTTGGTATAGCTCCTCAAAATCAGTGTACTCTTTTCGGTGCTTTTTTTCGGTAGACTATTACTGTTTATCAAAATTATGTCCTTTTAAACGTGAACATGAAGTTGTAAAACTTTTGTCAAACAGAGCTCCAATTTCTCAATATATATTCTGCTGCTTGGGGTTGTGCTTCATTCTAAGGGAGCAGAGCGCGGATCAACTGCGCCATTCGAGTCTCTATCACGGAGGCATCAGTAGAAAATGGAAGTTTAATACATTTTAAATATCTGAGATTGCAGCTGAAAGCCAGTTAATTAAGCTGTCAGGTTGTGCGTAGGGGAATGTGACAAGAACATTTTTAAGAACCTGCACCAGGCAGTCTCAAGAAATTCATGGGTGTCTTTTAATTGTCAAGGGCAAATTTTGATCATCAGTTCTGGCTTTGACATTGATGAAGAGGAGCAGGGTTGGTTTCTGCACAGCTGCCAGCTGCTGATCAGAGTTTCAAATCCATCATCCTCTGCTTCAATTACGTAAATTTGTCAAAATTAGCTGTACATTATAGGAAGCACCCTTGCAAGAAAGGTAGCGGGAGACATGCAAGGAATCGCTAATGGTTTCGGCAAGAGGTGACAGTGATGCTGCATTCTTCTTTACCCTCTTTTTGTTTTTTTAACAATTGTTCTGTTTTTGAAAGTTTGCAGCTGCAACTCCAAAGGAAGCAGAGGAATGGGTGCAAGAGATAGACTTTGTGGTTAAAGGTAAGGGCACATTAAAAAAAATATTTAGAGAATTTTGTGTCAACTTCTGTTTTCTTCCGCTACACTGCTGCAACTAAGTTAGTACTTCCTTTAATGCCTAGAATTTAATTCGTAGGCTTGGCCATGGCTTTTAATCTTGACAAGGCCAACTCTGCTTTTGATCTTTCTAAGGGTGGTAAATTTTGTAGCCTTAAAGTTTTTTACTTAGTATTTGGCATTACTACTGCTGTATTTGGTTGTCTATATTTAAACCCATACAACATAACATACCTATTATTATGGGGACTAGCTATTGATGGGAAACAGCCTTTTAAACGATGGCAGAGCCACGCATGCTGTTTCCCAGCAACCGCAACCATGCTTGCCTTAACCATGCATATGCATGGTTAAGGCAGTGCGTGGTCTAGATGCCCGGGTGGGCAGGGACAGGAAGAGGAAGGATCGGGAGAGGACGCAGACAGGTAAGTGGGACTGGGGCCGGGTTTGGGGGAGTGGGGGGTAGTTTTAGGGGTGGGAGTAGTTTTTAGGGCTCGGGGGGGGGGGTCAGGGTTGTTTATAGGGCAGGGTGCCGTGCTTTAGGGCTCAGGGCAGGGGTTCGGGGTAGTTTTAGGGATGCAGTCGTTTTCAGGGCTCGGGGGGTTGTTTATAGGTCAGGGGTCAGGGTTTTAGGGCTCAGGGCAGGGGGGGTCGGGGTAGTTTTAGGTTTTAGGGATGGGGAAGTTTTTAGGACTTAAGTTATTTATAGGGCAGAAGCCAGAGTCTCGGGGCTCAGGGTAGTTTAAGGTTTTAGGGGTGGGGTTTGGTTTTAGGGCTTAGGACAGGGTCGGGTTGTTTATAGGGCAGGGGCCAGGGTTGCACGGCTCAGGGCGGAGGGGCTGGGGTGTGATCTTTACCACACATCCTTTTACCAATCATGCCTTTACCACGAAATTGCGTGGTAAAGGCATGCGTGGTAAAGGAATGCGTTGTTCAAACGCATTTGTCGTTAGGGCTGCGTTGTAGAGTCACGTGTGATTTAGCCATGCGTGCCTCTGTCAAACAACCGCCATTGACTATAATGAAGTTTGTATTTACTGTTCTAAGTACACACACACACACACCTTCATTTACATCTTTATTTTATATTCTAGAGCTTGTCGAACAGTCATAGGGATAAATAAGTCACAATAAATCTTTAAATGCATGGTAAAAAGAAACCTGCATAGGAGTTCTTATGTTTTAAACAGTTCAAGAACAAGAGAAGTCTATTATCCACTCCCATTGTGTACCTAAGATATCCAGTACTGTAATAGTGTGCTTGCTGTTCTTTTTTAAGATCTAATTGATGGAGGGAGCAACCGGTATCTAGGTACAGAGACAATGACACAACTAATGTGTACAGGTTAACGGTAATGTATGCCAATACCATTTGTCAAACGTTATTTTGACTTGTACATTCTTCCATCAGTGTAAAATATTTTATTAATAGCTGCTTGTCTTTAAGACGAATAAGGTTCAAAGTATGTTCATGTGCAATTCCTTTTGCTTTTTTTATTCCATACCAGAGATTATGAACTAGAAAAGCAAACATTAAGGCCCAGATGTACGACGCTTTTTAGCGTGCACAAACGGGTCTTAGACCCATTTGCGCACGCTAAAAAGCATAGGGCCCATGTACTAACAGTATTGTGCGACTCGCAAATAAATTGCGACTCGCAAAATACTGTTTTCCGCCTCGCTATTAGGAAGGGGCGTTCCCTTCCTAATAGCGACCGCAAAGCAATGTACCAATGTTTTGCGACCGCAATTGCGGTCGCAAAACACTCGCAAATTACCACCTACTTCATGTAGGTAGTACTGCATTTTCAAATGGGAATGGGTCCCTATGGGACCCCTTCCCCTTTGCAAATGCATGCAATATTATTTTTTAAGGGCAGGCAGTGGTCCCAGGGACCACTGCCTGCCCTTAAAAAATGAAACAAAACATTTTATTTTTTTGTAAATGCATCCCGTTTTCCTTTAAGGAAAACGGGCTGCATTTAAAAAAAAAAAGCTGCTTTATTTAAAAGCAGTCCCAGACAGGGAGGTCTGCTCAGCCCAGCAGGCCATCATCCCTGGGAGGGCCTGTCATTCCCAATGTGCTCGCAAATTGCGAGAGGCTCATTAATATTCATGAGCCTCGCAATTTGTGACCCCATTGGGAATCGCAAACAGTGTTAAACACACTGCTGTACATGCCAAATAGCGCCCTGCAAATTGCGAGTCGCAAATGCGACGCAATTTGCGAGACGCTATTTGGCAGGTCATACATCTGGCCCTAAATTTCATTCAATGTTTTTAAGAATCTCAAAATATTATTATAACAAAAATATAAGGAAAGGATTATGTAATGTGCAGGAGAACATATATTTCCTTCTTCGCCTGCCCTACACATCACACCCTAGATCCATCTGTCTATTTATCAATATCGGCCCAGAGTCTGAAGTCACCATAGGTTTATTTAGCTGAGTTATATAATATGGGTCCTATTCAAAAACATTTTTGCCCACCTAATTGGTACTTTTTCTAAAAGGTTTTAATGACATTTAAATATACAAAGTGCTTGATGGGTATTTAATGAGGAGCAATATTTGCACTTATAAGTCATGTTTACATATGTGTGATGATATTGTTGACCAATTAAACTGTAGAATAACTTTAGCAACGTAAATAATAAATGTAATGGTTTTGGTCCATTGTATGGTTTGGCTTCACATGACTCTCTGTGCAATCGAGATGTCTCTGTAGTCTCAGTAGTGTCCTGTAGTTATTTTCAGTGCACCGTCACCTATCTAATAGAGCTTATAATCATTCAAGTATTTCCATTACCACACATGTTGAGTATGCAGGGCATTTATGGTGAGTGGCTCTGACTGCAGTAGCACTTCCTCATTTAGAACAAGCATTGTCAAATTTTGACTAAGATGGCCTATAATTATTTTTCTCGGCAAGTGCTATCAACAGTTAATTCCAGAACTGATTATTATGTGTTCTATTCTTATCTTTCTGTGCCTAATTGGTACTTGAGTGAACAAGTGGAGTGATGGTTCGCCTCTGCAGGAGGAGGATTGTTTGAACGTCTCCCACTGAAAATCTGGTCCGGTGACAGATTGTCTTAAAGTACCGGGTTAGTCATATCTTAGAATTCTGCTCTTTGGGACTGCATCCTGTAGATTGCCATTTTTTTCCCAAACGTTTGCTTGTGCTAATGACTACCACTCTACCTGGGGTGGCATACAGATGCATAAAGGCTGCCATCTTGGGGTGGTCTGCTATCTACACTAATAAGCAGACTGCCACCTATGCCATTTCATTGTAAGCTGCAGCTGTGCATCCTCTCCATAGGTGTTCTCCACAAGAAGAAAGAAAACCTGTCATGGTTCTCCTATAATTCACTTCGAACAGATGCTATTATGCCTGAGTGAACCCATCATCTCTTTCAGTTGGATGGACATTACAGCGCAAGCAATGGATATATTAGAGAAGTTTTCTCACATTTGGAGTGGTGCTTGATATCCTAGAATTACCCACAGCTGATGATATACATATAAAACTAATATCTGAATGCTGATTTTACCTCCTTGAAAGATTCTACTTTGCCCTCCATAGGCACTGCTTATGTTTTTAATCTGAATGCTGGATTGGGGAGATATTTGGCAGCCAGACTCTCACTGAGCACTTCACTCTTACAAGTTATGTCTGCTTTGGGGCCATTTCACACCACCATCAGCTGATGTCTAAGTAAATGTGTGACCCTTTAATCTGTATCAATCGCACCACACAGCTTCCTTCCTCTGAACAGCACCCTAAATGATTCATCTTGCTTTATGGCTATAGAAAACTTGAGTCGCAACTCTTAAAATCACCTTAAATAATAAACAACCCAAAAGAAATGGCAGATAATAGTATCACCACAAAATGACACAATTTTGTGGTTCAAGTATTTTGGAACACATATAAAGTAGATGCTAGGCCCAAACTAATGAAACAGCTGTATAACAATAGAGATTAAAACTCTCTGTAGTGAATCGCAAGCAAGTCTGCTTTAACAAAATTCTGAGTTTTACTTAGAAAAGAATGAACACCTAGAATAAGGAACAAATGAAGAAAAAATAAGACTTTAGTAATTGAATAGTTGTGCTAAAGAGTTTGATATTAGGTCATGCATACCAGAGCACTTTAGTAAAATCATCCAAATCATTGATGAAATCAGCACAATAAGGGTTCACAGAGAGAAGAATGTGATCCATCAGTAGATATTGCCCCAAAGAGGCACTCTCACAAGTAGAAAGGTGAAATAATTGCAGAAGCACAATCCTTGTCTCCTATCAACTACAGAGAATCTCCTGTTCAAATTTACCAGGATGTCTTCTAGCTCATATTCCAATGCAGAAATGTCATGAGACCAGTCATGGGTCCCCATGATTAACCTGGATGTGAAAAGAAAGCAAACAAAAGCAGAGTTTACAAAGAGCTATATTTACTCTAGTCTGATCTTGCTCCCTGGACAGGGAATCAAAGAGCTAAATATCTTATCTGAATGTGATCATCTTATGGTTTAAATATTATTAGTGAGAGAAAGCAAATCATCAACCACCGTAATCAAACACATTGAAGGTCATACATTGAAGATGTGAGTGATGGTTGTTTACGTTAATGGCTAATGTTGTGGTTATGATGGTTATTCATGTGCTATCAAACGTCAGTGGCCACTAACCTAAGGTGCCTTTTATCACCCCTAGTGTGCGCCTTGACTACAGAATTCTGTGTATATCACAGTAGAGAATCCTGAAACATTAACAGTTTTAGAATGCTCTTAAGCATCATTTAGTAGACTTTGATAATGATATTTTATTAACCATTCACAACACAAAGACTTATCTCCCACATCTCATACAGAAATTGACAACATTTGGAGAACTGTAAGGTTACAAATTTCTATATTGAATTAATTATTTGAAATTACAGGACTTAAAAACGGCTCTCCCAAAAGTTGAGGTGTAGGATTTAAATGAGACAATAAATACACCATGTATTTGATAGTCAGTCTACCAGATGTATTCACAGCAATGTATAAGGCAAACTTCCTAAAATTGCTACCAAATATGAGAGCTCACCAATCTTGCCAGGTTTTATAATTGTAATTGCATTTATATAGCACTTACTACCCCTGACTAGGCATGCTACTCCGGAACCCAAATAGGATTAGTGGAGAATAAGTATAGGGAAGTATGAAATTAATTTGAGCAGTGGACATGTTAGTCTGTTAGTTGGATTGAAAAGGATAGTGGAGGGATAGGAGAGGGAAGGGTTTGCATTTATATAGTGCTTGCTACCCCTGATGAGGTGTTGAAGCGCTTTTCGGCAGGTAGCAAGCTACTCCGGAACCCAAATAGGATTAGTGGGGAATAAGTATAGGGAAATATGAAATGAATTTGAGCGGTGGACATGTTAGTCTGTTAGTTGGATTGAAAAGGATAGTGGAGGGATAGGAGAGGGAAGGGTCTAGAAAGCGGGTTTTCTTTGAAGCTCATAGCAGTAGGAGGAGGTTTAGGATGAGTAAAGGGGAGGTGGAGGGAGGAAGAATCAGAGGGAAGGGTTTAGAAAGACTGGTTTTGGGAGATCTGAATAGTAAAAGAGGTACGAGATGATATAAGGAGGAGTAGAGAAGGGAAGAGTCTAGAAAGGGTTATTTTGGGGGTCATAGTAGTAGAATGGGGTTTGGGATGAATCAGAGAGTGGAGGTAGAGAATATATTGAGAGAGGTGTAGGGTGAGATATAGGGTAGTGCATTGGAGATGTTGAATTGGAAGTAAAGTAATAAATATAAACATACATAAGTACATGGAAGGTATATATGTATAAGGAAGGTAATATATGTCGATGTAAGTTGTATTTAATAAACTCAGACTTTCAAGTGTTGCTATACTTTAAGTTAATTATTCTTTTTGTAATTCAATATTGAAGCAACTGTAGATACATAGTTATGATAAGATGTACTTATTTATGCAGTCACCTATATACATGTTAGACATAGAATAATGTAACCATTAGTAATATGCACATATATATATATATATAGTCCAAATAAATGCTTATATACACACAGGGATATGGTGTATATTTATGTTTGAGTATGGTGGTTATGTGGGGAAGAGCCAACTCTTGAGTAGTCTTCTGAAGTTAAGGTAGTATCTGTGGATCTTATGTTTGGGGGTAAAGAGTTCCATAGTTTGGCTGCTTTAACAGAGAAGGATGTGCCACCTATGGTGTTTTTCTTGTATGGTGGGATTTTGAAGCGAGTGTCAATCTAGAGCGGAGGTTCCTTTGTTGAATGTATTTGGTGATTTTATTCCTGATGAAGAATGGTCCTGTTCCGTGTATCGCTTTGTGGGTGATACAAAGCAGCTTGAATGTGGCTCTTTTGGCAACCGGTAACCAATGTAGGGCATTCAAGGTAGGGGAGATGTGGGCTTGTGGCTTTATATGTAAGAATAGTCTGGCAGCAGAGTTCTGAATCCTTTGTAGTCTTTTCATAGTTGTTAAAGATGATCCTTAAAGATGAATATGTTTCCCACATTACTTTATTTCTTTTTGATGGGCAAACCAAGGCAATCCATGAATTATATGTGTTCAGCTATGTGTGTCCATAGTTTAACCTAACGCAGTACAACATCAAAATTTGCAAAATTCACAACGTTGCATTAAGCAATTTTAAAACTTATTGACCCTGTAAGAGACCAGTTCATACTGAAAATGTCACATAAGAACAGTAAAATACTACTTGAGAGACATTTTCTGCTTGAACCCCCCTCTTGATGGTATTTCACAAGGCTATTGTAAGCAATGTATGGCCATGCATGCAGTTGTACTGAAGGTACAGGCCAACCCGCATTTCAAATATATGCAATTTTCAGACGTTTTGTGAAAAACATTACGCAATTTTGCACACCTGTAGTACAAAAGACCATGGTGTCCCAAAAATAAAGAGCACACTTTTGCCCTGAAACTTCTCCCCCTTTCCTTTGATGATTTTAAAGGTTTGGTACCAGAATTTTGTGACCAAAATGTTGTCTAACAAAAATCCATTAATATATTGTAATGTGCAGCATTTTTAAACAAAACAAGCAAAATGTTTGAACTGTGAACTTTTAAGTGCATATGGTAATTGAATTCAATAATAATATAAATATGTGTCATGCACATTATAATACAAATGCTGAAGGGAATCTTACAAGATTCGTTGTACATGTGAGGAAGCAGTCTCTTGTTCTATTCCTCTAGTGCAAGACTGTATAACAACATAGAATTTTAACTTTGCTGAAATAATTGAGGCACAACTCAATGATGGACAGAGGTATGCCAAACAAACTAACTCCATCAATATAAAACCAAAACAACAAATGTGGGCGTGTGCTAGTAACATTGACCTTGATTACAGGGAAGTGTCACACATTGGAAGTAGAGGTTTTTAACATTTAAATACAACTGAGAATGCCATTCAAAAGCATCCTTTTTACTGGTCATAGTTTATAGGTTACCTAACCCAGATGCTAAATTTCTACATGAGTTCCAAAATAACCTGTAACTCTTCTCAGGATTATTAAGTATAGTATTAGTAATGGAACAGTTTAATTCATTGGCCAAGGTTGATGCACATGTTCAAACTATACATATTCTGATAGTCCTAAAGGATGTGGACTCTTGCAGTCAAGTACATCAAACAGCTCATAACAAAGACCATTGCCAATATTAGATTGTGAAGAATGGCATTCATCTTTAACAGTGACACCACTAGCTCTCCCTTGGCCAAGCCTCAGTTTACTCTCTTTTTCATTGTAGTGTCCATTCTCCCATTTAGTTTATAAGAAATTTCATACAGTCTCTGCTCAATCACAAAGCTGGTTCAGGTACTAAGCTTCCAAAAGGTTTGGAGGATTGAGCAATTATTACAGACGAGTGAGTAGTTGCGCTATACAGAATCCTGATTGATTGATGATAGCTCCAGGCTCAGCAGGAGTCAGCCTTGAGGTTTTATATGATGTCTTAATTTCCTGATTGAATGTATAGGGTGCCTGCTATATTTGTGAGGAACAAGCCCTTCAAATAAAGAACCAACCTAGGATACAACCCTCTAATTACAGAAAGAAGAAAACGTAAGATGGTAGAGGAAATATGGAGGAAGTCACATCCCCAGACATGCTGGCCAGCTCTAGGCTGATTTCAAATTTACCAACAGAAGTCATGTGGCACTCTGCAGAACATGCCCAGGGCTTTTTTCTCCCTGGGTTGTCTACATGGTGTGCCTATTTTAAGTGATGTAGATGGCGGTTCTTACTGCCATTTGCAGTTGTGTGACAGGTGGGTGCAGTTAAGATTTAAATCCATCTGCACTCTCTTCTTGCTGATGTGTTATCGGCAGGGGCGGATGGAGGCTTGTGTAGTGCAACTGTGTAGTAAAAAAACATGCTTGGCGCAAATTACACACGGTTCAAAATGAAATCCATTTAGTTATTAATGCAGCAATTAGTTCCATGCAAAACTATACAGAACACTGTAATGTCAACATGCAATTAATGCAAAACCATTACTGCAATTAAGTTCCAGGTTTGATAATGAGCTCTAGTCCTCACTGTGGGTCAAGCATTAACACAAAAGAAGTGCTGACTGGTATCCGCAGGACTTAGACTCCAGGAGCTGCGAAATGTAAGGGTGTCACCAAATTCTAATGTTTTAACAGAAAACAATGCTTCCCCAGTGTGAAACTCCATTATGGTCAATGAGATAATTGAAACTCAAAGGTGTAATACAGGCCATCATTGAATGTGTGCTACATGATATGATACTAACCATTAATTGAGCCTGTACATCCAAAATGAAATGCTCACACTTAGTGAGCGAGACGTTAAGATTTGAGCCTAACCCCTGTAGGTGAGTGCACTGGAGGTGAGAATCACTGAAGCCATTGAGATCAGCCAAAGGTGTGGCAGTACTCCAAAGCTTGTGGTTCCATGAAGTCCACTGTGAGTGGCTGTTACTTTTAGACTGTGCTCCAAGATGTGAGACTCCATAACAGTGAATGGGCTACGGAAACTGTTTGCATCATGTTTGTTCTATCTGTCTTGGCACTGCTCTGAGGGCTTTCCATATACACAGATGCAAGTACCACATCTTTCTTAGGGGAAAAGGTGCAATGATAGGTGGTCGCAGTTACTTTGAACTACTGAGCAACCTAAATCATTATGGATAAGTTAAGTGCAAAATTTACCAGTACGTGCAGTCGGTTAGAAGAATAAGAATAAACTGAGTAAGATTTGTTTTGATGGCAGTGCTAGTTTCATACTATTACTATGTCACAGTCAGTGTAACATTACAGATATGTTGGTGGCAAAATACCTACAGGCTTCAAACACATTTTACAGAAACAACATTTATACTCCTAACCACTCATGTGACTCAAACCTCTGTTTTGCAGGTTCAGACAAGGCATTATAATTGAAAACAAAAATATAACCCCATGTGGAGGATATGTTCTTAGTAGTTTGTCTATTGCATACTCAACTCCAACACCACATAACCCAAAGTAGCACAAAGGTATTGACACACGCTACTTCTCAAGCCATGACAATACAATCATCTTTAATCTAGGCATGCTCACACGGATTGTTTATTAAGTCATTCCTACTGTGAATTCCAGTGAGAATAACAACAACCAGAAATTAGGTCAGCACTACAATGGGCCAGATGGAGAACAAGGTTGAGAACAAATGACTACTCATAAAGCCTCAAACAAAAGTAACTGAAAATAACCTGATAATAACAGGAACTTCTTTCAGGTTCAGTAGCACAACAAATTTAGCAGTAGAAACTTGCAGTTATGGGTGCGGTTGTAGTTCACAAGACCAGTTGCCTCATAGAAACTTTAGGGTTATCACAGTGCTTTTAAACACCAATAGCACCAAAGGGGTGTTAAAACAACGAATGCTGCACGACGGATAACATTGTAACATGACATAAAACCCTAAACCAGCTCTTCTGGCAGCAGTAGCTGTTAAATTGACCACTTCTTTGGCCATCTGATTTAAACTTTTCCACTCATGTCACAGCTTGAAACTGCCTGTCCAGCAAGCATTGAGAGCCTGCAGCAGGCCCTCCAGCTCAGTGAGATCTTGAGGCATCGTCCTCTTTTTTATATTTTTTATTTAAAAAAAAAAATTTAAGGAGTTTTATATAGCGCGAACTTGACCCGAAGGTATCGGGTATCAGAGCGCTTTACACGAGCACCAGTTGAGTTACATGAGGACACATTCATTTTTGTTAGGCACGGGGAGATTAAGTGATTTGCCCAGAATCACAGGATGTTGCACGTCCTTGCCGAGACTCGTACCCGGTTCCCCAGATTTGAGGTCGACCGCCCTAGCCGTTAGGCCAACTCCTCTCCTCTGTAAGCAGGTACACATGTGGCAGCTGCTCCTGACAAATGTGGGTTTTTCAGTCTTAATCCTGGCATGTCTGTCGGAATTCAGCAATTATGTCTTGTTTTATTTGTTTGAAACTTTTTGTGAAGTTGATGCAGGCTTCATTTTTGTGCCAATCCAAAATACTTTGAGTTAGGGTCCATTGCACAATATGGGCCAGCTCTGTCATGTAAAAGTCAGGGCACAAACAAAGGATCCTGTGGTTTAGATGGAAAAGCCTTCTGTGTGTCAGTCATCTCAGCTGAGGGGTTTCTTAGAGGCCCTGTCAGCAGACTGACCTTGAATCCAATCTTGGGTCATCCGCTCCTTCTGAAAGTGGAATATTAAAGCAGACTTTCCTGAAGTGAAGAAATTTTCTGAAGGAGACACCGGTGCCAGCAAGCAAACTTTCAAGCAGCAATTTCAGTAGCCAGTGAAATATTGTAGAAACCTGTCCTGTCATTGGTCAGATTGCATACAAGCTACTTCCACCGTCTGCTAAATGTTTGAAAACTAAATTAAATTATATGATTTTTTAGAGATTGTTTATTTTTTCAACGCAATAACAAAATCTTGTAAACATTATATGAATGAAGTGCTAAAAATAAATGATTGGAAGTGTCACGAGAGGTTGGTGCTTCACAGGAAGGGTTACTAATGTATTGAACAAGGTCAAGAAATGAGTTGTTAATAATTTAGCATGTACGGAGGTCCTGTAAAGACTTAGCTTAAGATTAAACTTAAATAGTTTTAAATGCTGTCTGTATAAAGAATACTTTCTGTTCAGAGAATAAGACTAGGTAAGTAATTTAAAAAATACAGATCTTTAAATTGACACCGCTGTCGGAATCAGATATAACTAGTGTCACATTTTGGGTTGGGGTAAACCATTACTTCTTAAGACAAAACTTTCTTGAAGTTAATTATGAGGCCACCTCAGCAGCACCATCACTACTCTAACTTGTGGTATACCTCTTAGGGCCTTGATTGGGATTGACAAGCCATGTGTTAAACCTAACACTACCCAAGACAACCCAACACTAACTGTGAGCCAGACGCTTACGGTGATAAATAATAATATGTCAGGCAACTAAAATAGATCATCTACAGGAGAAATCCCTGCCATATGACTTTATGAAATTTGACAAATCAGTGAACCGAAAAAGAAGCAATGGAGATAAACCCAATTGCCACTTGAGTAGTGGACGACAGCTCTGACCATTTCCTTTATTCGCATTGTATATTTATTGGTTAGACATTCATTTTGTAGTACTTTTGTCATCTGGTGACATTGTAGAAATAAAATGTTTTGTGGTCACTGAAAGCAGAAGGCTTGGTGGTTAGCAGCATTAGTCACTCTTTAAAACTATCCTTACTTTGGTGGTTGAACAGATCTGCAGTGTATTACCATTCCTGAGGACACCGAAGAGGGGGAGCAGTATGATGACGTGGGACACAGCGGCAACATGACATCCCCTAAGCGCGTTCCTCATCAAGAGAGTATCGAACCAGGAGATGACATTTATGAAGAACTTCCAGGTATTACTCAAGCTATAGCTGATTGTGTATTATCCACCTTTGTGTGGTGGAAATAATTCACTTCTGTTGAAAAGAACTGGCAAACCCCCCAATTTGTTGTGGGATATGGATTGTTGCATAAACGTACGTCAATGAAGGGCCTTATCAAATGTAAGGTTATATATCTTATTAGAGAGTTTTGTACTTGATAGACATGAAAAATGTAACGGGGGAACCCAATAACTAGAGTATAAAGCCGTAATCATGTGCTGTTCCAAAGCAAATAGGTAAAAAGTGGGCAATAGATGGCTCTGTTAGAATAAGGCAAAGTAGGATGGAGAACAGGACGTGCCGTAACTGAAGTGGCAGAGAACAGATTCCTTAACAAAGAAACTGCAATCACAAAGAGAAAAATGGAATCAAATTGTGAAATAGTTTTAAAAGGAACGTTACCTGAAGAGAAAATGTCATGATTCACTTCCGAAGGCAGCATTAGTGGTTAAAGAAAGAAGTTGTCAACTGAAAAGTTTGAAAGAAAGGAAAATTTTTGCAATATGCAAATATAAGATAGATACCTCACATGAACAAAAAATGTAAAAGTCCCTGTCAATTGGCAAAATGAGAGTGCAGAAACCAAGAAGAACTGCATAGCACAAAGATGAATGAAATAAGAAAGTAGGTCAGCAACAATAAATTCAGTGGCATACTAAGCTTGACACGTACCTTAATGCAAGCAAAGAAAATTGACCCACTCCCCCGGTTAAACAGTAAAAAACATATAAGAGCTGGCAGCTATAAATGGAGGAGTGTGTGTGCAATGGAGTCTTTACATCACTGGATTTCGGTGTCACTGCCACACTAATGATAGCTAAGCCTGTCAATGAAGCCATAAATGAGAAAAGGATGCAACAACAAAGTATGAGTTGTCTTGCATCCAGACCCAACTTGATGTGGCATCTTAGCAATTACTTGATATTGATGGTAAGCAATATATTTTGACCAGAGGGACTGAATGAGATTTGAATTGCAATGCTTATACAGTTATGTATGGATCAGAGGTCGCCAACAATATTGGTCCACAAAATGTTCTGTATGGTGGTGGCAGACAGTCAAAACAATCAGGGCCCGATTCTGATGCGGTTTGGAAAGCTTCCCGACCGAATGGGTTTGGGAATGGTTTCCAGCCGAATCGGATCGGGAGAGTCCAACCGACCGAGTACGATGCATCTGGATGCTTCTAGATACGATTTGGTTGGACTCCCATTGACTTCAATGGGAGCCTTTGTTCCGACCGAATGCATAGGCTCCCATTGAAGAAAGGGGTGGCTGGAGAAAGTCGGTCACCCTGTGGAGGGCACCCCCTGGTGCCTGCCACACTGTGCATGGCTGGTAAGGGGGGACCCATGGGTACCCCATGGGCCTGATTGGGAAGGCTTTGGGTGCAGGGGGGCCCACTACGGGCCCCCAAAGTCTGACTCCAACTGCCGATTCGAGTCGGACGACACGATTCAGAAAGGCTGTCCAAATCCAGCATCGTACTCATTCGGAAACGTGGCCCGTAGAGACGTACGATTCTGCTCCGTACGGGAAACAGCGTTTATAACGCTGTCAACACCACGCGGGTAGGTAACAACGCGGACGTTACATCGTCCGCGTTGTTACCACGCATGGCATTACATCGCAAGTCGTTTCTACGACTTGCGCTAGATGGCGCGCAACACCAAGGAATGTGTTGGATTTTAAATCCAACACATTCCTACTGTTGCGCTAACTGGAGTAGGAATAGTAATTTATACTATTCCTAAATCCAGCGCGCCATCTAGTGCAAGTCGTAGAAACGACTTGCGATGTAAAACCATGCGTGGTAACAACGCGGACGATGTAACATCCGCGTTGTAACCTTCTGCGTGGGATTGTATGTCGTCGTAACGTCATACATTCCTCCGTACAGCTCAGTCATTCCAAATGCCGTCGGATTGGGATTGGGATATTCCTAACGCCTAACTCGCATCATACTCGGTCGGTCGGAAACCTTTCCTAGTCGGTCGGAAAGACATGTTCCCGATCCAATTTGGAAGGAGCAAATGCCTTTAGGAGGCCTTCCTAACCGCATTAGAATCAGGCCCTTAATGGTGGAAGCTGCTAATTGTCCTGAAAGTTATGTAATTTGCAGGTGCTAGGGTATAGCTCGGCTCCCTCCATCCTCCCAGCAGCTGTGACTCATAGTTCTGAATCCAATGCCATCAAAAGTTACTATGCACTGAACACCGGAGATATGTGGCTGAACAGCTGGTGCATTTACCGTTAATTGTTTAATATCAGTGAAAGCCTTATTGACGGTATCCCCCAGACAAATGTCACACCATTGTGCTGTAACGTTTTCAATGACTCAGGATTTAAAACAATAATAGTCACTTAAACCTGGAATAGGTCTGATCTTAATTCTCTGGGCTATGAACTGTAAAAGTTGCTCTTACTAAACTCTCTTTTAGTACTGGATTGTGAAACATGATGACATAAGAATTCAAAATTATCATTCAAGAATTTGCATTTTTTTTCCCTTTACCGTCATGCCCATACTTTACACTCTTAAAGCCTTCTCATGCATCAATCAAGACGTTGCCTTGAAACTTGAGTACCTCAGGAATGTCATACGGAACCCATATCCGAAGGGTATGCTTAAATATCTAATGGCTCCTAAAGATATCTCAAAAGTCGTTAAAGATTTTGACTCGGGTGATAATCATATTTGGCAGTAATCGGCATTAACGTCATTAGAGGAATAAAACCTTTCCTTCCCAGCTAAGCCACCATTTCCTGAATTTTGAGGAGGGGATAACCAAAAACTATTATGCACTTATTTAATGGCTGTAAGTTGCTGCACAGATTCAAATCTATAGATGTATTTTTGCAATGACTACAAGCAGTTCACAGCATTAATAACCCTTAATAACCCTTCCATATGCAGCTTCCTGAGTGTGTCTCTGACACTAGAATCCACATTCCTTGCTTTGTGGCAGACATGCACTGCTACTTCATTCAAATTCATGTTGTGTTCGTAACCTACCATGCATCCCAATTTATATCTGAAAAAAACCCTTGTAAGAATTTACTGTATCCTCAACAGATCTATTTTATTCTCTAACTAATATGACTGATTTCACAGTGCACGGTCTAATGACAATAACCATCTTGTGTTGGTCTCTCAAGCAAAACTACTGAGCTCTTTAATAGCTTAATATATTTTGTTGAAAATCATTCTGGTTTAATCATTATGCAATCCTCAAAGTAACCAAATAAGTAAATTTTGTACTACTCAAAAAGCCTACAGCTTAATATCTGTGCGACTCAAAATAACACCTAGCCACTTATCATAAAAAGCATTTTTGAAATAATAATAATAATTAGTGACCCTGAATTATCAATAACATGCATATTTATGTACCCAATGTTAATGTCACATATGGAATCACCCGTACACCTTTTGTCAGCATTTAAATTAACCACTGACACTAAAATACTAATTTCAACTTCCTTTTCGAACACTGAATTTTGTTATATCAGAGAACATGGTGGCAAAGTGGCCCATTTTCTTACACCTGTTACACTGCTTATTGTAGGGTGGACAAGCTGTAGAGCTAATTGAAACTTCTACCTACCACAATAACAGAAACTATTGTCCCTGACACAAGATTCTTCATTTCTTTTTTCTCTTGTCTTATAACCTGGTCAGAACCGCACAGTGGCTTCACTTTTACCCATTTCTCTGGAACTTTCTAGAAGATATGATACACTTTTCCACACCATTGTCTGTGTCTGCTGACTCCTGTAATGATGGAGTTCGGTAACAAAGTAGCCATTCTTGTACTTTCTTAGTATAACATTTCACAGTGAGTTTGTCTGGTCATTATTGGTCAAAGGCCCTTCAAATTTGCACAATACAGTCAAAATCCAAAGGAAATCGACAAAACCCTTGAAGGAGTTGCAGATGTTCTTCTGTCTTACAACGCACCCATCGTGCTCCACCATAATGCTGGTTCATCCTGAAATGACATTCAGTGTTCCACTACCTTGATATTCCACCTACCAAATCTTGATGCATCAGGTACCACCTCAAGCAGGTGATCAAATTTGTTTGGACCTTCTGCACTAAACAAGTTATATAGCAGGGCTTTTTTCCTTTCTGGGTAGTTTTTCCCCCCACTGATGATTTAGTATATGTCGAAAGTCCTGCACCACTGCTGGCACTTTTGCACCAATACTTTGCCGAAAAGGAGCTACCACATTCTGCCTATTGGAAAGTAATAAAAACCCAAATGTGGCACTGGCAGTGGCGCAAAGTACTGTTACTGATGTAATAATCTGAATTATGCAGCCCAGAAATAGCTAAAACAAAGTGCCACATTCAAAAGATAGGATTCTAAGCAACTATGACGTACTTCCTCCTGGATCACTTAGGAATTTCCCTTTCTCTTGGCAATAAGTCATTAGTAAGTCACAGCAGTATCTTTGTGAATCAGGGCTAAAGCGTGCACTTCCCTTTGCTGCTGAGTCTTTAAACTCTCCAATAGCGCCTCCTGGCACTTACCAGTTCTATTTCCTTGCTTTAGTAAAGCCCCTTCACTGGCAAACAGGATATTATGACACATGATGGCCAGTTCCAGACTGGGAACCCCAAGCAGCCCTGGCAATTTTTCAGGACCAGCCCCCCAGAGGGAAGCCGACGGGGGGGGGGGGGGCAAGTGTGAATCATTGCTGATTTTTTTACTGGGGGCCAATATTGCAGCACCACTGCAAAACCGGCTCCCAGTAACAAAACTGGCCCCACCACTGCAAAATTGGCCCCCACCCTTCCAGCCTCCTGTGGAAGCGCCTGATGCCCGCTACGGTGAGTCCGGCCCTGATGATGGCAGTCGTCAATGCGGTATTGGCATAACTTGTTTGTGTCATGCACAATAGGGAAAGGCTGATGTAAAGGAGAAGGGCCCGCATATGTAGAAGCCACATCAAAATATAGACGTGATAGAGGAGCAAGTCATCGCCCTGTACAGACTTGACACATAAAAGATCATTGGTTTGCTATTGAATATCAAGTCACCATAAGATTGACACCCTTAATTGCACTGCTATCAGTTTTACATTTCGGTGCATGGGGGTGATTTAAAGGGACTGTAACCATAGCAACAGAAACTTCACATTCTACCTTATGCTTCCATTTGCAGCACATTTTACAGATGTTCAGTTATACAAGGATGAAAATAACACTGACAATTCAGCCAGCACATGGAAGTGCAGTAGAGTCTAAGGTTTGTGCTTTAGGTAGCTTTCCAAATGTGAAGTCAGAAATAAACTGCACAAATATCCGTCAATTGCCCCAAGGCACGAGAGCCCATTTTCATAGCTCAAGTTATATTTAACAGTTTGCGTACCTGAAATTTGTAGTTCACTTCTCATTTTTCCTGCAAAGGACCACTAAATACCCAGGCTCCATACATTCTTCAGTGAGTCATTGCAGACCATACCAGGTATTATGAAGATCCCTCAAGAATGTGGCTCCTGGCTAAAATCAAGATAATTAGCAATTGTACCGTGATGTTTGGTAATCTTTGCAAAGTAAAATGTTTCCTCTAGAGTGCTCTTCACCCAATAACAAAAAGGAACATGTTCAGGCTTTTCATTGTAATATGATGCCATCACTAGGTTGTACCTAAAGGCCATACCTCACCTTATGGAGGTGCTGACTGTGACCATGAAAAGGGCATTTTGTATCACCTAGGCATGCTTGTGAAATATCATGAAATGTGACACACAACATTCATGCGTGGTCTGACCTAAAGGGGGGCGCTGTGGTCTGGAGCGTGCCTTCCATCGAGACTGGGACTGCTGTGACCTCATTGGATTTTATTGCACTGACAGTGGTGGCAGTATCAATTGTTAATAGTAGGACACCTTCGATTGTTAATAGTTGGCAAGTGGCCTACCTGCCTTGCTGAGTAAATTTTGTTCAGTATAGTACACTCGGGTCCCACACTACATCTCTGGGTGCTTGAGTATAGTGTGCGTTTTAATGTGTGCATACCTTTAGTGTATGTCAAAAGTGTGCAAGGGGTATGTGTGCCTCGTTAGCCTATGGACACAACAAAATCCATGTATACTAAATGAAGGAAGGAGGTCACCTTCCAAATGGCTATGTGAAGATATTCCCCCCACTAATGATACACGTCGTATCAAATGGTCACAATTAATAGAGACCCCTGACCTTTTGATCGCAATTATTGCTGACTTACAATCATGCCTAGCCGAGATGACTGTAGGCACTTCTGTTGCGAAGAGCATTCAGGCTATTGCAGACATCCATTACAACATTTTAAAGAAAATGTTATCTTACTTCACAATTCCAATTACTAATCCCTGTAAGTACTCAAGCAGAGCTAAAACCTGGTTCAATGGGGAGTGTAGGCATCTTCGCCGACAGCTGGGAGAAGCATTGAGATTAAACGAAATTCCCTGGATTCATCTAGTAAGGAAGTCCTATAAATTGGCTCAACTTCATGCAAAAAGTGAAGGAAGGTGGCAGGACTTGAATTTGACCTGTTCCTCCAAAGATTCTTCAAAATTTTGGATCCTTGTTAAATGGGGAAGGGAGGGCCGCTCGTCCACCCCTCATAACCATATAGCTCCCTCTGTATGGGTTTGGCATTCTTCAGCCTTATATTCTCCCAGCCACCCTACCACCCCAACAGAAGACGTAGTGAGAGTCTTCTGTACTGACGACTCCACTGCTGTATCAGAGCTTTGCTTCGAGCTAGCAGATGTCACACTTGCAATGGATGCAATAACTAGAGGCAGGGCCCCAGGATCGGATAGTATACCGGCAGATGTATTTTTGTATGACAGGGATAACTGGTCTAGGTATATTCTCTCTTTGGCAAACACCATTGTAAGTGAAGCTCCAATACCAGAATCCTGGAAGGGAGCTAAAGTCATCCCTATATATAAGAAAGGAGATAAATCGTTGCCATTCAATTATACAACAATTAGTTTAATTGATTGTTTAGAGAAAGTCTTTGCACATCTTCTCCTGTGCAGAATCCAGGAATGGATTGATGACAATTATGTTTTGTCCCCTTACCAAGCTGGGTTCCATAGGAAAACAAGCACCATGGACCAGGTCTTTTGGTTCTTGCTTCTTGGAGGACGGTGGAGATCAGTGGAGGCAGCATGTATGTCGCCTTTGTCGACCTCAAATCAGCTTTTGACCTGGTCCCCCGAACGTAATTGTGGTAGGTCCTTTCCAATATGGGTATGCCTTTGGATCTCCTGACGGTGCTAATCCGACTACATGAGGGCAATTACGCCCAGGTCCACTGAGGAAACCAGGGGGAATTGACTGAACCTTTCTCTATTCTTAAGGGGGTACGTCAAGGCTGTATCCAGGCTCCTACCCTATTCTCCCTATTTCTTAATGATATTTTTTATTTCTTTTCTAGTCTCCCCACTGATGCCCCACTCTGACTGATACACAAATACCCATTTTGCCCTTTGCGGATGCTACTTTACTGATCTCTAAGGCACCCAGCTCGCTACAGTGAGTTTTATCTCGCTTTGAAGAATTTTGTAAAGCCTGTGGACTTGAGACTAATTCCACAAAGACTAAGTTCATGGTTGTCAAGAAGCAAAAGCCGTTTAAGGGCAGTCTCGAGTTGGGGGTACACTAATCGAAAGGGTAGATATTTTTACCTATCTGGGCATAACCTTATCTTCGACCCTTACATGGAAACCGCAGGTCGACTTATTGACTTTAAAACACAAACAGATCGCCGGCACCATAATCAAAGAGCACAGTTCCTCTTTCTCTAAACCTATTGCCCAAGCCTTACAAATCTATGATGCTAAAGCAGTAAGTTCTGTGTTGTATGGCTCTGAATTGTGGGGCTTTGCTAATGTATCTTTTCTTACAAGTTCTGAGAATAGGTGTTTGAGAAGTCTAACTCGCCTCCCTGTTAGCACTCAATTGGTACCATTAATGCTAGATATTGGCAGGAATTCAGTAGCTGATTAAGCTAGACTTTTTCCCTTGCTGTTCTGGAGAAGGCTGTGGTCTCAACCTGAACTGGCTCAGTATAGATTGGCCTTAAAAGATGTGATTTCTTGGCTCCGACAAATCAATAAGGCCTTAATAACCACTGGCCTGCGATCTTTATGGGATAATCCACTATCTGCAACAGGCCTGACAGCACTAATGCTAAAAAAACATTCTTGGCTTTGGGTTAGACAATCGGAGACTCAACTGGCTGTCCGTTCATCCCGAACAGGAACATTTTTAGATCTTAAATATAGTAGTTATCTGGAGCCTTATTGGGGTGCCATCACTGTTCCTTTAGGCAGGAAACTATATTTTAAACTCAGGGTCAGCACTCTTCCCCTGAAAACATTCACCAACAAATTGGCTCCAAACAGCAATCTCTTGTGGCCGACCTGCAAGAACTCTGCAGAATCGATTGGACATGTCTTCTTTGCTTGCCCGGGATATATTGTCGCCCCTCAGCAATGGATGAAACCACTATGTAGATTACTTGGGACCCGTAGCAGTTGGACTGCACTTAAAATTCTTAGAACAGACCCTAAACTCACTTATGCATGCGCTGTTGCAGAGTTTCTGGGGTGGATATGGGTTATTAGAACTAGGGCTGCAAATGCGTCCTAAACGATTGTGATTGTTATTTTTTAACTGTATCAACTGACTTTCTGTACTATGGACAGTGATGCATTGTACTGATAAACTAATGTAACGAATAGGATATGTTCTTCCCTCAATTTTATGTTTTATGTGCAGAGAACACTTTCTGCTTTTATATGTCGGGCCATTAATGTTTTTACATGTACCCATTTAGCAATGTAGTTCTAGGGGCACAGAGAATGCATCCGCTGTTTTATTCCTTTTTCTCTCAAAGTATATTTATCCTTGTATGCTGCAATGCCTTGGCTCTCATAGTGGATTACACTTGTACTAATCTGCTGATCATATTTTATGTACATGTTTTTATTATTTTGTGTGCTTTTATGACTCAGTTGTCAAATAAAGCTTATTAAATCGCAAATCGCTATGTGAAGAACCCTGACTCAGACCTAGCATTTTGGTAGATAATGAAATCCCTACGTGTGGGAAGAAAGTGGGCAGTGGTTTCTTTGAAATGCTGAAATGCAAGGCTATTCCTTGAGCAAGGCCTACTTTTTGGTCCACTATATGTGCTACAGATAACTGCTATTTTATTATGCTTCTTTGTGTGCCAGTATTTTGGGTAGCAAAGAGAGAGGGAGAACTTTCCAGACCCGCCTCCTTTCTGCTATCAGCTGAAAAATACAGGCTGTGTCTGACTTCGCTGAAGCCAATGCACCAAATGGGGAAATGCTTTAGAAATATTTTTGGGCCAGAGACCCAGAATCACAAGGATGTCTGGAAGGACTATATAAAGGGTGGCTGTAGCTTTCACTGAGTGTTCCCGGATTTCTCATGACCAAGGAATGATTAAGGTTTCTGTGATCCAGGGCTGGAGACTCTGATTACCATCTCCCAAGGGGGCAAATGACCTTCACCAAAAAAACCTGCAACCTGCTGCTGAGTATAAGCCTTGGAAAGAAAACTGCTGAGTTGAGAGAGGGGCAGGGGAGGTGCCCCTACCAAGTGTTTATAAAGAAGAGGAACCCAGAGAGGGTTGCTTGCTGTGGAGCCTGCCTGTAAGCTGTGTGGTGGAGTGCTGGAGCTGCCACCCCAGAAGGAAATGGCCTGTAAACAATTCAGTTGTGTGGTTGCTGTGCCAGTGCTGTGATCAACAGAGGAATTTGTGCCAGTTAGTTTGTTCCCTATGTGAAAACATACCATGGAAGAACAGAGACCCTGTGCTGTGGGACCACTCTCAGTGTGAGTGCCTGTGCTGCCCTCATCTTTGGTCCTAATGCATCTGTACCACTTCATCATGTACTTTCCCATGCTGCGGGCATCTTTGTGCACCAGCTTAACTGTGCTACTGCATCGTGTACCTGCCCAGAATGTTGACATCATTGTGCCCCAGCGCAGCAGTGTTGCAACATCTTGTGTCTGCCCATGTGACTGACACTGTTGGCAGAGCAGCTTCATCATGTGAGTGGCAGTTAGTTGAACCCGGCATTACGGTGCCCCTTTGTTGAAAGCTCACACTGAGAAGACCCTGTGTGGCATGATGCCTCTATATTCAAAATCCTGTCCAACCACACTGGAGCGCAGGCCAACCCGACCTGCGACCGCCACCAGTTGCCTAGACAAACTGCTCAACTATCGGCCCAGGTAAAGCTGTAACTGCTCTGCTGGTGTAGCCAGCTGAAGAAGGGTAGGCAGGACAGAACTTTCTGAACACTGGTAAGACTGACCAAATGTCCACTGACTCAGAGGGGAGTGAAAGCCTAAGCATCTGCCATATATATGTGAAGCTTGAACCTGTTATTCCCCACCATGTGCTACGGACTCCCGAGGGAGTACTGCTCTTTAGCATAGTGATATTGCTGTAGAGTAGACTTTTTTACTGTTTTGTGCCTGTAATACATTAAGACCCTATCCTGTATAGTATTTAGTTATTGTAAGAATAAGATACTTATCTTTTATGAAGATCACGCTGCCTGATCATTATAATTATTGATGGATTATTGTGTGGATTGTTGAATTTGAGAATCTAACCCCACACCACCTCCCTTAGTAAGCATTGGAGTGTTGGCCCACTTCTACCATTGAGGGCTGTAGTAGGGAAGATCCCAAAATACCAATGGTAAGTGCCCATAAACACCACAGTTGTGACCTAGAAGCCACTGTACACCCGGGATCTCCGTATTGGGTCTGACGCTCTTTTGTTTTTGTTCGGGTAGTTTTTCGGGTTACTTACAATTTAATTATCTGCTCAGAAAACTCTGTTGGTTAACCTTTGGCTAACCACTTCATCGCAATGAAAAGTTGAGCTTGGATCTAAGTGCCTCTAGTGACTCTATGGCCCATGCCAATGGATGTGTCAATATTGACTAAACATAAATGTGAAAACAAAGGGAGGACTCTATAGGATTCCACAGCCCCTAAGTTGGTGTTGATTCTACCAAAAAATGATTATTAAGTATGAAGTCTACGTTCAGTCGCAATATATTAAGCTGTGGTCATGACAGGACATTAGCAAGGGCCGTGGGAGCCCCGTATTCAGAGGTCAACCTGTGACTCTATCGTTGGTGGTGTCCTTTAGTGTGGCACATTGTACAACAGAGACCCATAACAAAGGCACCACAGCAGCTTTAAGATGCATCATGCCTGAAATGTTGTGGCCAATAACATAAGCAGTTCCATCAAAAGTATCACAAAGTCAAGAAAGTAAAACATGGCACACAGCAACGGTCTTTATATCTCTCTTCCTCTCCGACTCTCTCTTAAGAAAATTAAAATTTTCTGGGGGCTGATAAATCACATTTATGAGCGCATGTAGTTATATGTAGGGTTGAAATTCCGTTGACTCACAGGATGTGTCCTTTTTTAAATCCAAAATCCCAATGTAAAGCATGAAAAACACCAATAACCACATATTAGTTGCAGCATCTGAACTTGAGGTGGAAATATGATTGCGGAGGGACCAAGGTGTGCCCATTGAATACGTTTAGTCACACCCAATTTGCACACTTAACAATATTATTATTAGATGTTGGTGTAAGTGGGAATATTAGGTTTGGGAAAAAATCCTCAACTTCCCCATATTTTCAGATGATGTAGGAGGAGGCTGCTTGCTAGTTGCACAAACATTTTCTATGTGAGAAAAAAGTTACAGTTAATTTGTCCCTTGACTTTAACTATAAACCAACTAGTGAGTTGTCAGGCGGATATTCCGCACTTTAGAGTTCAGTGCCTTATGCAACTGTACGAATTATACAGATTTAAGCAAGTCTATGAGATTTTTGTGGATCTCAACTCATGACTAACTTATGCCTCCGAATTGTAGAGTTTCTCTTTTGTCTTTGATTGAGTCCAGGGGGCCCCGAGTCGTTGTCCACGACTGGAAAAAGTAGAGTTTCTCAAAAACACGTTATCTTACAGGGGTCTGTCTCCCAATGCTTGCAGGCATATGCTCCATTATGTAGGCATGCGGTGTAATACAGCTGAGGTTCTAACGCCTGGTTCACATTTCACTTGTGTAGAACATCATTTGCAGTTGAATCCAGCAAGTTGACCTTGTGAAATGATCACTGTGGGCCATGTGTACTAAGGTTTTCTCAAGCGTTTCTTTGAAAAACAGTGGTTCGGCTTTCAATTCCGGCTCCTTTTGCTGGTAAGATCAAGTAAGCACAACATAAAGTCCGAGTTTTACTTGGCATATATATGTTTGTCAGTTTACTAGAAAATGTCACGCACACAATGATTTTTTTTAAATACATTGCTAAACAATGAAACACCTGGACACAAACATGAATCGAGAGAAGTATGTTACAAAAAATGCTTTCATATCCACATAAAGCAGTAAATTGTAAATCAGTCTCCAAGTACACGTGGGAATGCTGGCCTTACATTAGGTACAATATAACGTAGCCAAGAGACTACCTTTAAATTGTCTTTTCATATTTTATTATATTTTGCTAGCCCATGAGTGTGGAATTTAACTTTGGAAGTTGTAGCTTAAAATACATGGAATAAACAGGTATACAGTCTAAACTCTCTTCAACTCTTTCAAACTCGAGAGAATGTCACAGCACTGCAGCATTGTGTTATGACAAAATGGGCATATTCATGATGTATGTCCCTAAATGCTGGCATGGTAGCTCAGTGAGTTAAACGTTTCCGGCTGCCTTCCGATGTGAAATGAACTCCCTCCACAACGCACAGCCAGGCTTCCATCCTTAAGTGGCTGATAAATTGATTACTATTAAATTAGGTAGTCCTTGGGCAAAAGTGACACAGGCTATTTACAGCACCTAGAGATTTCACAATCTGCAGTATGAAGTGTTAAATAAAAAAATCTAACTATTATTTGTGAATTCCTGGTGGATATCTGACCCATTTCTCTGGTTGGCTCAATGGTATTATTTCACAAACGTTGTGTGACAGTGGGAGTGAAATCACCTATGATTTGACCCACAGGTGACATTACTGTAATTGGCTTAACAGGACCATTGACCTTGATATCTGGCCACTGTGCAGGTATTTAAAAATATATTGTATTAAAAACCTAAAGATGCACAATATTTGAAAAATTGTTATATGACGTATATACGAAGGTCAAAGACCAATGTCTGAGCCAGCAAATCCACAAGTCTCTGTGATATAAAAGTGCCACATTTACAGCGATAAGACCAGAACTCCTCTCAGGTCCCCATGTACAACAATTAACGCTACTCACCTAAGTCACATGACAACCATACACTCTGCCAACCATGCATACAAGCCAGGCTTGCAGGAGAATAGACGATAACTGGACACTGCTGCGATGCCACACTTAGACAAAAGGCAAAATGCAGAACAGTGCATGGATTGCCAGCAGCAACATTGTGGTTTTAAGTGCACCGTCTAGCTATCCATAAATGGCACCAGACTTTCAAACGCACAACTTGATGCAACGCTAAATATGAAAAACACTTTTTAATGCAGTCCCAACACAAGAAACCATTTCCCTGAATTTAAGTGAGCCATCATAGAAATCAACAGACAAGATGTTGAAGGAAATCATTCATTTAAAAACATCACTCCTCAAATACTTAAACAGAGTTGACACATTTGATTTGTAAAACTGAAATGATGTTAACACTATGTGGCAGAAGTTGTTTGCTATTAAGAGATACAATCCCTTGTGAGATAATCTGATCAACTGAAGATACAGAAATCACACAGCGCAACTGTAGAGCTACCATCATTTCTTCACCCTTGATTTCCTCTTGGCAGCTGGCTTCATAGTAAGTAGTAAACACAATGGGGCTGAAGGCCCAAAGGAAACTGCATTCCATTTTATGAACAACAAATAATTGTACTTTGATTGCATGGTCTGTGTCTAATTTTTTTAAAGTATTTTGTTTATTGCTTTCAGCTTATGGCATAACAACTTAAACACATTAATAATGTCTAGTTAAACATAAACGCCTATTATAAACACAATAAAAATAAGAATTGGCTAAGTCAATAGGTTTTGCATATGAGAAGATTGCTATTGACTTTTTTTCAGTCTTTAGCCATGCTGTACAACAATGCAACTGCTGTGCAGCGTGGCATAAAAAAACATTGACAAAGCCAATAGGTCTCTTCTACAATAGCTACTAGCTTTATCAATGTTTTTAGCTATGTTGCACAGCAGCGCAGCTGCTTTGCTACATGGCTGGCTGAAAGTTTTTTTTTAAAGTGCTTTGATGCACCCAATGCTGGCCGAGCAAAACACTTTTTTATTGCTGGCAGGAGGGTGGTCAGAGGGAGGGAGATCGGTCAGTCAGGGGAGCCCTTTATTTATGTCTGGCAGGGGGCAACATGGACAATGGAAGGCGGGCGAGTGGGAGCAAGCAACAGCATGGACGGTGGGTGGGGGCATTCAACAACATGGACAGTGGGTGCAGGCAAGCAACAACATGGACAGCAGGAGGCGGGGGAAGGGGGCGAGTAACAACACAGACAGTGGCAGGGGTCAAGCAATAACATGGACAGCAGGTGGGGCAAGCAAAAGCACTTACAGAGGGTGGAAGCAAGCAACCACATGGTCAGCATGTGGGGGCAAGCGACAACACGATCAGCAGGTGGGGGCAAGCAACAACACAGATAGCAGGAGGAGGTTGAGAGGGGGCAAGCACAAGATGAACAGTAGGCAGGGGCAAGCAACAACACAAACAGCAGGAGGGAGAAAGCAATAACATGGACAGTGGGTAGGGCAAGCAACAACACTGATACAGTGTGGGAGCAAGCAACAACACAGGCAGTGGGACTGACAAGCAACAACATGGACAGGGGAGTGAAAGAAGCACATGAGGGAGCTAGCTCCCAAACACCCAGGAGTGATTCAACAAAAAGAAAAGAGTAGCTCCCAAAACATGAGCAGTGGAAGGACACTTGTACTTTGGCCATGTTCCAGTGGAGGGTCTAACACAATAAGAGGACATGAAGTCCCCATGTGTTAACAAATGAGAAGCAAGCAAATTAGAGTGACGGTGAACTCAACCAATGGTAAGGAATGGGTGGGCTCTAAGTCACTGCAAGCTAGAAACATATCTTTCAAGCAACAGTGCATACGCTGCGTCAGGCGAGACCTAAAATTCTGACAAAAAGAGAACGATAAACGTTTTCCTATTACAAAAATAAAAATAATACACAATATAAAAAAAGACTAGACTAAAATAAAAAATGAATTGCCCTCCGCAATTATTCAACTTACGCATTTTCAGGGTGCACTGTTTTCTACAGGTATGTTGCATCTGTATTACAAATATAGGGATCAATTGTTTTATAACATAAATTCAATGCATGAACACTTAATCATTTCATAATGTCTAAGACGGGGTATGGTCTATGTCTAATTGGGTCTCAGGCTCTTTCCTGGTCGGTAGCTTTGAGAAACTAATGAGAATTCTATTCCTCATCAATACACAAATTTAAATGTGTCTTCATGTATGCAGAATATATTCATGGTGGTACCATTGGAAATGCATTAGCAAAACCAATAGATCTGGGAATAATGTGTTAACAGATGCAGTGTAAGCACACTCAAGCCAGAAAAGGAAAAAGATACTGTCCGGGGTCTACGGCCAGTCACACCTCCGCTTGAGGGGAAAACATTGTTCTAAACGTGGAAGCGCGCCAGCTTTCTGGATCACAACCTTTTGTCTACTGGGGGGGTGTTAGAAATGGGGGTCTCTAGTTGGCAATGGCTGGCCACTGTCCAAGTAGGGACCCTTCTTCCTAAGTCAGAGTAAGAGGGCTACCCTCCTTGATACCCCTGCTCAACCCTGTGGTAACGTAGCACGAGCAGGTAGGCTGATCTCAGAGGCAGGGTGTGAAGCATTTATGACCATACACAGTAACACAGTGAGGAACACTACAAAGGGACACCACACAAGTAGTTATAAAAAATAAGTATCTTTATATAAAGGCAGATTTATCACAAGACCAATAACTGTAAAAGCCACAATACTGTCAAAAATAGGATAGCTGTTGAAGGGCTGTCAAAAATAGTTCAAAGGTTGCAAAAATAAGGTTCAAGTTCAAAGCAGTGGTCTCTGCGACCCTTTCTCTCACAAAGTACCTGGGTTTAGTAGCAAAACCAACAAAATGTCGCAAATAAGCTGTAGCGATGATTCTCGGCACGCGAGGCCGGCGATGCGTTGAAATCATTGCCGCAAGGGAGGATGATGCGCCGATCTGCGGGATGCGTGCGGAGACGATGCGACAAACTTCTCCACGCTGGACCGCCGATGCGATGACTTTCTTGCCGCGTGGGAGAAGGTCGATGCGGCGATCCTGTTGCGCTGTGCGATCGTGTTGCGATGCGAAGACAAGACGCTCTGCGAGGGAGCGACGAAATTCGGTGCAATGCAATCAAAGTGGCGGACGCACGGCGTCCGCAATGCGATGTCTCGAAGCGATGATTTCTTTAGGGGTTGCGAGTGCGCGGCGACAGCAGCGCGATGATTTTTCCAGCGCGTCTCGGCTGCAGCGGCTCGCAAAGAGGCGTTAGCGATGGTTTCGTGTTGCGAGCACTCAGCGGCAGCAGCGCGATGATTTTTCCAGCGCTCTCGGCTGCAGCGGCTCGCAAAGGTCCGTTAGCGTCGATTTCCAGCATTCTTTTCTCTGAAGCAAACTAGAGGCCCTGGAACTCACAGGAGCCTCATCAGCAGATAGCAATCCTCGCAGGGAGGAAGCAGGAGGTTGGTGGTGGAGTCTGATGTGCCTGAGACTCCAGCAGGAGGCTAGCTCTTTTCCTAGCCCTTGGGTGATTGCTGTAACAAAAATAAAAGTTCTCTCAAAAGTTCCTTTTCCTCTTCTTCAAGGTCCAGTGGTCACTGCTGCAGGCCAGTGCAAGAAACAACACACAAGCACAGGGACAGTCACTTCCTGCAGATTCCTCCAGTGGCACGGACAGAGTTTCCTCTCCAGATCCAAAAGCAATACCAATTGTAGGGGTTTGAGCACAGATATTTATACCCCAAAAGTCTTTGTTCTCAGAAGCTACAAGTCACTGAACCTAGCCAGAACCAGTTCTGCTCAGACCTGGAGCACTTTGTCTACCAGGCTGCATCCTTCCTTTCAGAAAGAGGGGGTCTGCTAGCAGACACACAGTAGGAGGTGGAGCCAGCCTTCACCTTGCCGGGCACAGCCCTATTCAGATCAAGGAGCCACCCCTCCTCACACTCTAAATGCAGATCTCTCTATTCAACCCAGGTCTGACTCAGCCTGCCCTGCCCCTCTAAAACTAGACAGCCAATACACATAACAGCAGAGCACACTGGAAGGCTTAGGCAAGAAAATACCTACTTTCTAAAAGTGGTATTTTCAAACACAGAATATAAAAATAAACTTCACTAAAAGATGTATTTTAATATTCTGAGCTCAGGCATACTAAATTCGTTTTTCTACATTGTTCCTGGGGTCAGTTAGGACTATAGAATGTAATAGTCAAACTGCCCATTCTAGCCTATGAGGAACAGGTAGCCTTACAGTAGTGAAAAACGAAATGGGGCATAATTCACTACCAGGACATGCTACACACACCAAGGCATGTCCTACCTTACACATACAATGCACCCTACCATAGGGGTGACTTACAGGATGCCAAGGGAAGGTTCAGGGGCTGGGAAGTGGGTGCACTTCACAGCCAAGATGGCAGTTCTGGACTGCACACAGACACTGCAGTGGCAGGTCTGAGACACACTTTACAAGCTGCTTCTGTGGGTGGCACACATCAGTGCTGCAGGCCCACCAGCAGCATTTGGTTTACCAGCCCGGGGCACACATAGGCCACACTACTAGGGACTAACAGGTAAACCAAATAAGCCAATTAGGGATATACCAATTCACATAGACATATTTACACAGGGAGCATTCGCGCTGTGACACTGAATGGCAGTGGCACAGCGCCCAGAGCATCTAACACCAGCAAAACAGAGGAGACAACAGCGAAAAATGGAAGGGAGACCCACGCCAATGGTGCCAGGTCTAACACACGTCCCCTCCAGCTGAAATGTGGGGAGAACTACCCATCCCCTTGGAAGTTCTCATCGCTAAGGCGGAAAAATCTGGACAGACCATCAGCATTGGCGTGTTCTGTACCAGGGCGGTGTTCCACCGTGAAGTCCATACCCTGTAGGGAAATGGACCACCTCAACAACTTGGGATTCTCACCCTCATCTGCATCAACCATCTGAGGGGCCTGTGGTCTGTCTGAACCCAGAAGTGAGTCCCAAACAGGTATGGTCTCAGCTTCTTCAGTGCCCAGACCACAGCAAATGCCTTACGCTCAATTGCACTCCACCTCTGTTCCCGTGGAAGTAACCTCCTACTGATGAAGGCTACAGGTTGGTCTAGTCCCTCCTCATTTATCTGTGACAGAACGGCCCCCACCCCATGCTCTGAAGCGTCTGTCTGGACAACAAATTCCTTAGCAAAATTGGGCGCCTGGAGTACGGGTGCTGTACACATAGCAGTTTTGAGGGCATCAAAGGCTTTCTGACAGGTGTCAGTCCAGTTCACAATCTTTGGCCGCTTCTTGAAGTCAGCTCAGTCAAGGGTGCAACAATGTTGCCATACCCCTTGACAAACCTCCTGTAGTAACCCGTGAGTCCTAAGAAGGCCCTCACCTGGGTCTGGGTCCTTGGGGGCTCCCAAGCCAGGATGGTTTCAATCTTGGGCTGCAGGGGCGCCACCTGGCCGCTCCCCACCTGGTGTCCCAAGTACACCACAGAACCCTGCCCAATCTGGCACTTACTGGCCTTGATTGTGAGGCCTGCTCTGCGCAGCGCCATCAACACTTCCCAGAGGTGGCGCAAGTGGTCCTCCCAGGAGGACCTAAACACTGCAATGTCATCCAGGTAGGCGGCACTGAAAGCCTCCATCCCAACCAACACCTGGTTGACCAATCTCTGGAAGGTGGCAGGGGCATTCTTCATCCCACAGGGCATCACCCGGAACTGGTAGTGCCCATCTGGTGTGGAGAATGCTGACCTCTCCTTTGCCCCATCAGTTAAGGCGATCTGCCAGTACCCCGACGTCAGATCAAACGTGCTGAGGTACCGGGCAGCCCCTAACCGATCTATGAGCTCATCAGCTCTGGGGATGGGGTGCGCGTCGGTCTTCGTGACCGAATTGAGACCTCAGTAGTCCACACAGAACCTAAGTTCAGGGGAGGCACCAGGCGCTGCAGCTTTTGGTACCAAGACCACGGGGCTGGACCAGGGGCTGCTAGAGGACTCAACCACCCCTAGGGCAAACATTTTGGAGACCTCTTCCTTAATGCACGCCCAGGCCCTGTCAGTCACCCTGTAAGCCTTGTGCTTGACAGGAGGACTGTCCCCGGTATCCACCTCATGGACGCACCAATCAGTGACACCAGGTACCAGGGAGAACAAATCAGAAAATTGCCCCAACAGGTGGTGATAATCTCTCTGCTGCTCAGGGGTCAGTGTGGTGGAGAGGATCACACCCTCCACTGACCCATCTTTCTTTCCTGCACACAGGAGGTCAGGGAGAGGCTCACTCTCCTCCTCAACCCCATCATCTGTGGCAAGAAGCATGCCCACTTCATACCTCTCAAAGTGGGGCTTCAGGCGGTTCACATGCAGGACCCGCAAGGGGTTCCTGGGAGACTGAAAGTCCACCAAGTAGGTAACTGGACTTTTGCGCTCCACCACCTCAAATGGACCGGTCCACTTATCTTGGAGCGCACAAGGCTCCACTGGGGCCAGTACCCAAACCTTCTGACCAGGTTGAAATTCGACCAGAGTGGCATTCTGGTCGTGCCAACGTTTCATTTCTTCCTGGCTGGCTTCCAGATTTGCCTCAGCAATCTTTCTGAAACGCCGAGTCTGGTTCCTGAAGGCCAATATGTAGCTAAATACATCTTGGGGAGGTTTCCTGGGAGATTGCTCCCAGCCTTCCTTGACCAGACTCAGAGGTCCTCTAACCGGGTGGCCATAGAGGAGTTCAAAGGGACTGAACCCTAAGGACTTCTGGGGCACCTCACGGTCGGCAAACAACAGGCAGGGCAAGAGGACGTCCCACTTACGCCTCAGGGGCTCTTCTAGGCCCATGATCATGCCCTTCAAGGTCCGGTTGAACCTTTCAACCAGACCATTACCTTGGGGGTGGTAAGGAGTGGTGAACTTATAAGTTACCCCACACTCCTTCCACAGAGACTTCATGTACTGGGAGATGAAGTTGGTCCCCCTGTCAGACACCACCTCTCTGGGGAATCCCACACGGGAGAAAATCCCCATCAGTGCACGTCCCACCACGGGGGCCGTCACTGTCCTGAGCGGGATGGCTTCAGGGTACCGGGTGGCATGGTCCACCAAGACCAGGATGAACCTGTTGCCCATGGCTGTCTTGGGGTCCAGAGGCCCCACAATGTCAATGCCCACTCTCTCGAATGGGGTACTCACAACTGGAAAGGGCTGGAGTGGGGCCTTGATCTTCCCCCCACTCTTCCCACTTGCCTGGCAAGTCTCACAGGTCCTGCAATGAGTGTCCGAACTCTTGTGCATCTGGGTCCAATAAAAGTGGGCGGCCAGCCTCTCAAAGGTCTTGGTCTGCCCCAGATGTCCTGCCAATGGAATGTTATGAGCCAACCCCAGTAGGAAGGCTCTGAAGCACTCGGGTACCACCAGCACACGGGCTGACCCTGGCTCAGCAGCCTTAGGCTCGCTATACAGCAGACTGTTCTCCCAATAAATCAGATGTGAACCAGACAGGTCACCTTCTGCCTGGGCTGCAGCCTGTCGCCGCATACCCTCAACAGAGGGGCAAACTCTCTGCTGCTCACAAAATTCCTCCCTGGTGGGTCCCCCTTCCTGCTGCCAATGGGTCAGCTCAGGCAGGTCCCCCAGTTCGGCGATTTTCTCCCCGGTAGGCTCCAGGGCATCCTCTTCAGGGTCTGCTCCTTCCTGGGCAGAGGGAACCAAGGGGGCCGGCTTCCCGCACCCCCTGCCCCTTCTCTCTAAGGCAGGGATCTGGGCCATACCCTCAGGCTCCAGATCCTTCTCAACACCCTCCTTGGCTGCCATGGACCGAGTGGTAGCACACGCCCACTCAGGCAGACCCAACATCTCTAAGTGAGCCTTCCTCTCCACCGTAGCCCACGGGGAGTCCTCTAAATCATTGCCCAGCAGACAGTCTACAGGCATGGCGGGCCTCACAGCTACCTGAAGAGTTCCTGAGACCCCCCCACTCAAAGGGAACCTGAGCCACCTCACATTGGCTCTCTGAGTTGTCTGCGGACACTACTGGGTAGAATGCATGGGGGACAACCTGCTCTTTGGACACCAACCGGGAGCTGACAGCAGTTACACTGGCCCCTGTGTCTCTTAGAGCCTCCACCCTATGGCCATTGATGGTCACCCACTGCCTGTATTTTTTAATGTTAGCAGGCAGTGCAGGCTTGGGGACCATCTCAAAGTCCCCTAATGAGACAAGGGTCAACTCTACGGGATCCCACCCCTCTTGGGCACCCATCTACTCCTCTCCCAGGGCTACACTAGCAATCTGGCGGGGTGGTGCACGGGGTGGTGCACTGACCCCCCTTTGGGGGCACTGGGGGTCAAAATATCTGTGGCCCACTTAACCACAGTTGTAACAAGTGGGGGGCCCCCTGGGAACAGGCCTACCTGTTGGGGGCCCTGTGCTCCTTTCTTGGGGGGGCTGGGACACCACTGCTTGGTTCCCTGGGGGATTACTTTGGGGCCCTCGGTGCAACTCCCTCTGTTGACCCTTGTCCCCCCCCACTCCTCTGCTGCGGACCCTGCCCACCTTTGGCGAAGTCTCCCACTGGACCCTTGCGGACCCGGGTGCTCACCCAGCGGTCCGCCTCCTCAGCAAGCTTTCTAGGGTTAGTCAGCTTGCAATAAATTAGGTGCTGGCGTAGCTCAGGAAAACAATTACTAGATAAATGCTCCCATGCAATCAAATCATAAAACTGCGCAAAAGTTTCTACTTTGCTACCTTTTACCCAGCGTTCCATGGCTCTGCAAAAAAAGACACATATTCAACCCACGTGGTACCCTCTAGCTTCTTGCAGACCCTAAACCTCTGCCTATACATCTCAGGGGACAAACCATAGCGGGTCATCAACGCTTCCTTCATGTGGGCATAAACCATCCTACTTTCTGGGGGCAGGTCCAACAAGGTATCCCTCCCTCACTCACAAAGCGTCCCCACAACCCCGCTCCCCAATCCTTCTCAGGGACCCGGTGGGACACCATGGCTAATTCATAAGCGGCAAACCATTGCCCAATATCTTCACTTTTGTGGAAATCCTTAATAACCTCCTTGGGTATATACACCCTACTCTCAGGGTGCACTACAGGTACGCTGCCACCAGAGGGGAGATTTCCATACTCTTAGCTTTAATCTCCAACTCCCTCAATACTCTCTCATGCTCAAGTTTCATTCTCATAATCTCAATTTCTAACTTCTTGTTCTCTAGGTCCCGATGACCATCCATTTTAAGCTTAGCCATCTCCATATTATGCCGCCTATCTCTCTCCCTGTCCTCCAGCTCTTCTGGGGACAGACCCTTAGCGGACACACTAGAGCCCGGGTTGGAAAGGGCTTTATCTCCTACTAAGTCTACTACATCGCCCTGCTGCTCTCCTGCATTCTCTCCCACCTCCTCAAGCTCTCCTATATCCTTAGGGGCATCCCTGGCTTCTAGCCAGGCCTTCAGCGCCTTGTAATACTCCTCCCTTCTAGTGAGACCTGTGATAGGGACTGTAAATTGCTTGCAAAAATATTTGAGCTGCTTGGCATTGTAGGTTTCTATTTTCTCTTCTTCCCAGGAGAGATCCTCTGAGGCATTGGATCTGGGCTTGCCCATTGTAGCAATAACTGGCAATATCAATAAAGGATGGAAGAAAACTTCTCAAGAAAATGTATGCGGGTGAAAGATCACCGGCAATATCAATCACAATATAGGATCCAAGAAACTCTCACAAATGTGTGCGGGTGAAAAATCACTGGCAATATCAATCACAATATAGGATCCAAAAACTCTCAAAAATGTGTGCGGGTGAAAAATCACCGGCAATATCAATCACAATATAGGATCCAAAAAACTCTCAGAAAATGTGTGCGGGTGAAAAATCACCGGCAATATCAATCACAATATAGGATCCAAAAAACTCTCAGAAAATGTGTGCGGGTGAAAAATCACCGGCAATATCAATCACAATATAGGATCCAAAAAAAAAAATTCTCAAAAAATGTATGCGGTACGTTATGGTCTGCACTCACTAGTAGTGTACACTATAATTACTGTATGCGATCATAAATGCAAGTCCAGATCCTCACCGCTGACCACCAATGTTAGAAATGGGAGTCTCTAGTTGGCAATGGCTGGCCACTGTCCAAGTAGGGACCCTTCTTCCTAAGTCAGAGTAAGAGGGCTACCCTCCTTGATACCCCTGCTCAACCCTGTGGTAACGTAGCACGAGCAGGTAGGCTTATCTCAGAGGCAGGGTGTGAAGCATTTATGACCATACACAGTAACACAGTGAGGAACACTACAAAGGGACACCACACAAGTAGTTATAAAAAATAAGTATCTTTATATAAAGGCAGATTTATCACAAGACCAATAACTGTAAAAGCCACAATACTGTCAAAAATAGGATAGCTGTTGAAGGGCTGTCAAAAATAGTTCAAAGGTTGCAAAAATAAGGTTCAAGTTCAAAGCAGTGGTCTCTGCGACCCTTTCTCTCACAAAGTACCTGGGTTTAGTAGCAAAACCAACAAAATGTCGCAAATAAGCTGTAGCGATGATTCTCGGCACGCGAGGCCGGCGATGCGTTGAAATCCTTGCCGCAAGGGAGGATGATGCACCGATCTGCGGGATGCGTGCGGAGACGATGCGACAAACTTCTCCACGCTGGACCGCCGATGCGATGACTTTCTTGCCGCGTGGGAGAAGTCGATGCGGCGATCCTGTTGCGCTGTGCGATCGTGTTGCGATGCGAGGGAGCGACGAAATTCGGTGCGATGCGATCAAAGTGGCGGACGCACAGCGTCCGCAATGCGATGTCTCGAAGCGATGATTTCTTTAGGGGTTGCGAGTGCGCGGCGAAAGCAGCGCGATGATTTTTCCAGTGCGTCTCGGCTGCAGCGGCTCGCAAAGAGGCGTTAGCGATGGTTTCGTGTTGCGAGCACTCAGCGGTAGCAGCGCGATGATTTTTCCAGCGCTCTCGGCTGCAGCGGCTCGCAAAGGTGCGTTAGCTTCGATTTCCAGCACTCTTTTCTCTGAAGCAAACTAGAGGCCCTGGAACTCACAGGAGCCTCATCAGCAGATAGCAATCCTCGCAGGGAGGAAGCAGGAGGTTGGTGGTGGAGTCTGATGTGCCTGAGACTCCAGCAGGAGGCTAGCTCTTTTCCTAGCCCTTGGGTGATTGCTGTAACAAAAATAAAAGTTCTCTCAAAAGTTCCTTTTCCTCTTCTTCAAGGTCCAGTGGTCACTGCTGCAGGCCAGTGCAAGAAACAACACACAAGCACAGGGACAGTCACTTCCTGCAGATTCCTCCAGTGGCACGGACAGAGTTTCCTCTCCAGATCCAAAAGCAATACCAATTGTAGGGGTTTGAGCACAGATATTTATACCCCAAAAGTCTTTGTTCTCAGAAGCTACAAGTCACTGAACCTAGCCAGAACCAGTTCTGCTCAGACCTGGAGCACTTTGTTTACCAGGCTGCATCCTTCCTTTCAGAAAGAGGGGGTCTGCTAACAGACACACAGTAGGAGGTGGAGCCAGCCTTCACCTTGCCGGGCACAGCCCTATTCAGATCAAGGAGCCACCCCTCCCCACACTCTAAATGCAGATCTCTCTATTCAACCCAGGTCTGACTCAGCCTGCCCTGCCCCTCTAAAACCAGACAGCCAATACACATAGCAGAGCACACTGGAAGGCTTAGGCAAGAAAATACCTACTTTTTAAAAGTGGTATTTTCAAACACAGAATATAAAAATAAACTTCACTAAAAGATGTATTTTAATATTCTGAGCTCAGGCATACTAAATTCGTTTTTCTACCATGTTCCTGGGGTCAGTTAGGACTATAGAATGTAATAGTCAAACTGCCCATTCTAGCCTATGAGGAACAGGTAGCCTTACAGTAGTGAAAAACGAAATGGGGCATAATTCACTACCAGGACATGCTACACACACCAAGGCATGTCCTACCTTACACATACAATGCACCCTACCATAGGGGTGACTTACAGGATGCCAAGGGAAGGTTCAGGGGCTGGGAAGTGGGTGCACTTCACAGCCAAGATGGCAGTTCTGGACTCCACACAGACACTGCAGTGGCAGGTCTGAGACACACTTTACAAGCTGCTTCTGTGGGTGGCACACATCAGTGCTGCAGGCCCACCAGCAGCATTTGGTTTACCAGCCCGGGGCACACATAGGCCATACTACTAGGGACTAACAGGTAAACCAAATAAGCCAATCAGGGATATACCAATTCACATAGACATATTTACACAGGGAGCATTCGCGCTGTGACACTGAATGGCAGTGGCACAGCGCCCAGAGCATCTAACACCAGCAAAACAGAGGAGACAACAGCGAAAAATGGAAGGGAGACCCACGCCAATGGTGCCAGGTCTAACAGGGGGATAGTGATCTCGCACTCATGCAAGCGCCGTCGGGTGCCTGGAGGTCTAATCCTAATGGACAAAACTAAGTAACTGTTTCTTTCTGTGTTAGGTGGTTCCAACTGTCTAGTCAACAGGGCGCCGGCCGGGGCAACGTATATCGTTGGCTGGTGGGGTTGAAGGGCTGTGGGGCTGTCATGAGGTGTAGTCAGAGACTGGTGACTGTTTGACATTTCTGCAATGGGAAAGTCTGACAATTGCATATAACTGTAAAGTATATATACAATGTGCGTTTCGTTTTGGTTTCAATCGAGACGTTTGACAATTGCGTATAACTGTAGAGTGTATATGCAATCTGTATTTTGTTTTGATTTCAGTGTGTGTGTGTAATACAAAGACAAGTGTTTTTATACATACGGTGTGGAGCCTTTTTGTAGCATACGCAGTGTGTTGCGAGGGGGGTTGCTATGCCAATACTTTACACTCAAGCCCTGAGTATAATACTTGCTGCTCAGTGCCAAGCTACCATAGGGTATGCACAGGTTATCGGACAAGTGTATCGTACTTATTCTATTTGGAACAGTGGATTCTGACTGACTTCGATGCATCTCAGCCAGCCCAAAACCGCTGGGTCTAACAGGTACTATACACCAGAAGCAAAATGAGACCAAATATTTTCCAAAACCATGCATAATATGATTAGAGGTAATCAGGATTGAGGCTTGATGCCAAACCTCCCAGATTCAATGGTTACTATCCACTGTCTTTGTTAATGTTTAGTTAGCAGCCCATAAATGCTCTTAGAGACAAAATATAACAGAGTCTTGAGTTCTTTTTTTATCTTCAGCTCCTTTATTCACAAGTATATGTTCTGAAACAAAAGTCGTATGATTTCCAATTTGCATATTAGTATCATTCCATTACAATAAACAGCCAACACGTGTTTCTCGACAAAGTTGCTTCTTCAGGGCTTTTATGTGGCTCATCATGTTAAATTGAAGATGCAGCAAAATTGAATTATGGAAGCCTTATGATCAGGGTATCTGAATCTGAGGATAACAGCATCTGATGCGATACGGAGGTAGATAGAGTTGCTAGAACTCCAGTATGTGGGCAGAGCCTATGCCCCTCTATCTTTTTCTGTTGATCACATACGATGTGGTGACAAGCCAGGCCTAAAAAATGAATGACGAGTGGGCAAACCAAATATGACACGCAGACAACATGCATCTCAGATTCGGTGAACCTACCTCACTAGTGGTGCACTGAAAGGCAGATGGGGATCTCCAAATGTGATGCCGCTTCTCTGCCATGAGGGCAGATTCTAGATTTTTTCCGACCTGGCAGACTAGTGGGCAGGGCCGGACTGGCCTTGGCGGGCATTGGGCGTTTCCCCGGGAGGCTAGAAGGGTGGGGGCCGGTTTTGTTACTGGGGGGCAGTTTAACAGCACCCCAATCCCCCCCTCACCCCAGGGGCTGGTACGACAAAATTGCCAGGGCTGCTTTGGGTTACAAGTCCGGCCCTGCTGGTAGGCGATCTAAAACCCTTTAAATAAATCCCTATGAATATTTTGCTTTCTGTTGCCTTTTACTTTGCGCTCTAGAGGATTTAATATATATGTTTATAAATAACCCAAGTGATGACATGGATTCTTGGGTCAATTAACAATAACAATGTAGCCAGCTGTTTGTATATAAAGTTGTCAAATTCTAGTTAGTCCTCATTCCATCCTTCTGCAAAGGACGAAAGGCTAAGCAGACGTTTCTATGCCCTGAACCTGTGACCATCAAATTACGCAGATCACGCGTCCTGTGCATTAGCCGACTGAGGTATACTGACAGCCTATGATCATGTTTGCAATTGTGTAGCATCTGTTCTAAGCAGAAGCACAGAAAATACCCCATTCATGAAAATACCCGCAGGGTTTGTGCTTCAGAGGAATGCCACTGCATAATTACTGCAGACCTCGAGTATCTTCAGCATTCTTGGGCTAGTTGTGGGTTGAAAGGAAGCAGCTGGAGCCAGATTTTTCCAGCAGACACATGACAAATTGGTTTTCTGTTTCCTATTTCGAAAGTGCGCTACAATTACATTACTTCCCTCTTTGTCTATAGATAGAAGAAAAGAATTTGTGCCAGAGAGAAACAACTTAGGTCATACGTTTAAATGATGAACTGTAGCATCATAATAAACTATTTGGTAATCACTTAAACAAGATGTTTTATTCAATACATTAGTGTAAACACTGTAGGCCCCGTGACTTGGCCTTTAAAAGATGTTTGTTAAATAATTCAACTCTTACTTCTTCTGATGACATGATTTGGAAAGTTAACATCTTGAATTATTTAGGTCACATTTTAAGTAATTGTTCTTTTTTTTAAATAATATGCCTGTCCAAAGACTAATATAAGAGCTGCGTGTATATATTGGCACACAGGTAGCCCCCCCCAATCTAGCTTATTTTAAGGGTTCTCTCTGGAACTGAGAGAACGCAAATCGCCCCATGTGTGTCGCCAGTCACATGACTTACGTAGGCTGTCGGCCGGTGTCCGGAAACAGCCTTTACAACGAGATTTTTTACCATGTTGTACCTTTACCACGCATTTTTACCATGCATGGTTTTAGAACGCATATGCTTTTACCACGTATGCCTTTACCTCGCATTTAAGGTAAGTTCAGGGGTGTGGGGGGTCTCCACCCACAAATACATTGTTTATATATATAAACATATATATAAACAATGCGTGGTAAAGGCATATGCGTTCTAAAAAAATGCAGGTTGATAAATGCGTGGTAAAGGCATGCAGAGTATTTCCCTGCGTTGTTCCGTCATACAACCACAGGTGTCTGCTCCTACCGGCATTGGATTCCATAGACTTTTGTGTGAGGTTTGGATGCTAAACTCTACCTGGACCAGGGGCGCTGGAACTAGGGGTTGCAGCATTCCCAGATAAGTTCAGAAATGTCAATGAAAACAATGAAGCCTTTCAATCCTTTTTCTTTTCATGCATTATTATCAATTTGTTTAAATGCAGTGAATGGCATGCAAGTCCTCTCCCAACCACCGCCCACGTTTCCGGCTCACCTGCTAATTGCGGACATGGGCCAGGTGAGTCAAGCTGTGCTATACTTCCAGCAGGCCTCCTCCTGAAGCATTGAACTATGTCTCTGTCGGGCACTGTTGTGACCAGGTTTAGATTTAGAACCTTAGCTAAATGAAATAGATAGGAAGTTGCAAGTTACTGTAAGGATTCGAATCAAGTATAGAGTTCTGACCCTGCAAGCCTATGTCCGGGTACCATATCTAATGATGGAGGTAGAACAGAAAGTGGCAAGTGGCTATGGGGCATTTTTAGTCTGAATCACATAGAAAATACACGCTGGGAGACAAGCTCTGTCAAGCTTCCTGAATAGATGGCGACTGGGAAGTGCAGTGTATAGCATCAACTAGCTCGTGACAAGTTTGTTATCTTTGACTTCTGAAAAGAATAATAATAAAACTAAGGTACAGAATCCGGGACAAGGAGTGAAAAAGTGGAGAGATTGGGCCTAAGGGATTCTGAATAGAACGCTGTTTGGAGCAGAGTATTAGTGGATACCATGCATACTAAGGAGTTACTTTGAGGTTCATGGTGGGAGCTCCATCTCGAAAATTGGACAAAACAGTCAAAGGGTGGCTGATTTTCCCACTGGAATCCCCAAAGGTGATGCATGTGGACCCATCAACTCAGACCTTTGACCTTAATGCTGTTCATAATAATGTTGTATCTACTGTGCACTTCCCAGTAGACAGCCCATGGTATGAAAGACCCATAAATTCAAACTGTGTGCCAGCATAAAGAGAGGAGACGTCTCCATGTGCTGACTCTGCCAGCCGGCACATGGAATCTGAGCTCCAGCCAGCAAAGCTCTTTTACAGCATCAGTGCAGAAAGGCTGTAGTGGCGCCATGATGAGGGAGAGAAGTCTGAGGAAAGAAAAACACATGCACTCCCTCTCAGTGGAAACACTGGAGATATTGTGAGCTCTCGCTCCACCACAACCTGAGAATTGCCGGCTAGGAGTTTCACTAAGTGAGGTAAAGGACTTGATGTAGAAGAGACCACAGGCCAAAAGGATTTAAAGGACAAATGTTGCATAAGTTACGACTTTGGTGTAACTTTACAAGGTGTGCTTTCACACCAACTGGTGACACAGGTGAACTTGGTTCAATAAACCAGCGATGAATGTGAAAGATAGCTTATTGTAGCCCTGCAAAACACTATTCAATGTGTAATTGACATAGTAGCATTGCTTTTGGGTTACTAACAATACCCTAAAGGGATCAGGGGCACAGTGGAATCAGCAATAAACCTTATTTCGTTATTCACTATATCACACACACTACTAAGAAGAATGAACACTTTTAAAGTGAAAAGTATTTATTACTACAGGAACAATCTGTTTCTCAGTATGTTTAACACAACTACTCAGAATATTATAAATACAGCAAGAAGGCACATTAATAAATAACAAAAATAGAAAGAACATTTCCAGCATTGTTAAAATGTCAACATTGTATCTAGAAACTACAATCCTCATGTCTGTTTCTATGTACTATACTGAGAGAGCATGGAAGGCAAAGCAACTTGCAGTCTAGAGTTTCTTAAGGAGAGAAGACGCACTGCATACCTTGTTGACAGCAAAGGCTGTCTTTATCAGCAGAGGCACAGAGACAGTGTTCCCTGCGAAAGGCAAACACACACGGTGCTAGCAGTCAGTCAGTTAGTCTTCCTCCAGGGGTCATCCTTATATACTAAACCTTATAAAAATTGGCATTTTTTGATATAAATTTAAGAATTTCTGACATAGATTATGTGCATCAAGGTATGCACCCTAGACGTCTCCTTCTGAACATATAGGGTAAAAGGATGTCAATTCAGACTACATACTATATTTTGGTTATATGTCGGTATGTGTTCTTAATCAACCTTGACATGGTGGAAAGTAGATATTTGATCCAGAGAATGGCGCATTGATGGTTGTATCTGTGTCATTGATCATTGAAGAGCTTGACGCTTTCACAGTTTTTAGAAAAATAAGGTGAGGCGGCATCTGCTTCTAATAGCAGACATGACAATGGTTCTGCATAAATGAGGAAAGATGGTGACTTCTATTGTTTGAAAGAAGAAAGATGGCGCCCTCCCTTAGTCAAGATGGAGTCAAAGCCTACATAAGATGGAGTTGGACCCTAGGAACTTTACGTCACAACATTGGAGAAGGATGAGGATGACCGGTAGAGTCTATATCTACAACCATATGTAGTGCAAACATAAAATGGGCCATATTAATGGAAACACTCTTACATTTGAAAAATCAGACCTAATATTTCCCAAATTGGTTGACCTTAAAGTGGAGGTGGGGGTGGGGCAGGCTGAAACATTATTTTCAGACCCTGATTGAAACTCAATATCGGCAAAGTATTCAAACTGAAAAGCTACAGAGGTGCTGCATCAAGAGTTTGAGGCAGTGCACAAAACACCTGACTGGCACAGACATCTCCTCCTACGCCTTTTCAAGCAACCAGCAGCATCATTGTCGTACTAAGTGAGAAAATGAGTAAGGAACTGTGGAAAACAAAACATGATCTGCAGGCCAGTAGACTACACTCCGGACAAAAGTGGTACTTGCAAATTACTTTAAGTCTTGTATAGTGCAATTTAACAAGGTGACACCTTCTCAAGATAAACATGAAATACCACTAGTTCAAAAGTCCAAGAACATTTTTTACCTACGAGTGGACTTTGAATCTGAGTCATAATCTAGATTAATAATGGACAAATTAAGAGCTCTCCCCTCATGAGTGAGAGAGATACTGACCTGGAAGAAGCAGATTTTACTCCCTCTGGGTTTTCCTCTGACGTGCCAACCACATCGACAATTGATGTACCACCAAGGAAATGCAAGACATCAAAATCTGATTATGAACCTAAATTGGATAAAGCCATCCCTAAACTGCTTCACCATATATTGGCTAAACTGAAAAGATCAGAGTGAGTGCAAGCCGCAACAGGTAACTAAGTGGACAAAATAAAGAACTGCCTAAAAGATATCAGCTTCAAAATGGAGACTTTTTCAACAGAGTACCATTGTGGTGGGAAAAGCTGATACTTTAGCTTGATGAGACATGCGCTCGACAACGCAGTCAAATGGCTGAAATGACGAAGGAAGTCCAAGGGAAGACTGAGTAGGTTGAGGAGGTCTAATGCCCAATTACTTGGAATTTCAGAAGAAGACAAGGAAATTGGAGCAATGAACATTTTGCAGAAACTAATTAATAACTCAATAACTGACTCACTCTACAAATGGAGATAGGGATATGACTTTTGCTGGGGCTCATAGAGTCCCATGCCAGAGGCTAAGCGTACCTGCTCTCCTCCACCCCCAAAACAATTATGGCGTACTTTATAGACTTTGGGATTAAAGAACAAATCTTAGAGACAACATGAACTGCCAGACTGAACAGCTTAAAATTGCTACATGGAAAGTCAATATTCTAGAAATCACTTTTATGAAATGGTATGTAGTATGCTTCAGGAAACCTGGGTTACCTATGAAGAGAGAAATAGCTACAATATATATATATATATATATATATATATATATATATATATATATATATATATATATATATATATATTTGTTGTTTGTTTGAATCAAACCTCCTCTATCGGGATGTGTCTATAATCATCTTTAACCCCTTGATTAATCTAGCATCCTGTAAAGTGGACACCACCCACCCCTGATTTAGGGAATGTATAGGTAAAGTTAGGCAGGGCTATCGAGACATTTATGCATACATTTGCATTGATTGATTTATTGAGAACTCAACATCCTACAGACCATGCCTTTTCTTTCTTTTCAAATTGATGAAAGGTATACACACACACACACACATATAGATTATTTCTTGATGCAATATCAGGTAACAGGCAGTGTGTTATAGAGTGTGGCTCAATCACAATCCTGTACCAGTATCTTTTGGTTGGGTGATTCCAACAGATACAGAAGTGATGTGACAATGGAGTTTTCAGTGCACTTTACCAGCAAATAGGGGTTACCTAGTAGAAGCAGAGTATGACATAGGAGAGTTTATTCAGTTTAATAAGCGTGCAAAATGGATTCCATTATATGGGCCACCTTAAGGCATGTTTTCAAGGGATCAGTGCCCATGTAGGTTATACAAGCAAAGAGCTGAGGAAGAGGCTGTTCTAGCCGCTTCAGAGACATACCAACCATGGGCATTGACATTAAGCAACCCGGGGTATTGGGTTACAGCTTTGAAACTTATGCAGTGTAGAGCACAGTTATAAAGGCATGCAACTAACTAAATTAGTTAAACCAGCATTTCAATGTAAATATTCCGTTTTTTTAGTTCAGGGGCAAGATCTGGGTGCTATGGTCCGATTAAAAATTGGACTGCACCGTCCATATGGTACATGACATTCACAGGAAGCACTGCATTGGATCAAATAATAAAATTTAAGTTGTTCAAACATACTGTCAGATGTTTTATAAATCCAAGAGTGTAAAGAACTAATAATGTTACCAATATCCATGCATGGGCTTGGAGATACCATAAATATTCACTTAAATCTAAAGCCACAGGCCCTTATGTCATACCAGTGAAAGAGCATCAGAAATGTTCACCCAATTTTGCTACATTACTTTAGGAATTGATAGGTAGAGTCTGGATTGTGACTATCAAGATCCATGGGATGTAGCAAATAATCCATCATATCTTATATCTGTGTGTAGGCTAAACATGTTATTGCATTTTCATGTGAAGCCATAGGCCATCTTAATAGCAAAATGGCTGTCTACTGTGATCTGTGCTTGATATTGCAATTTCACAACGGGTTCATTACCAGTAGGGGTACAACAAAGCAGATTATAGGTGCTGTAGCTTTAACTGACTAGGTTGAAACTTATAAGACACGCTTGACTCTAGCTTTGCTTGATGCAGAAAAAGCCATCAACTGGGTTGAATGGCCTTTTCAATGGTCAGTAATGAGTTGGTTTGGGATTCCTCTGCAAGTTATCCCCTTAGTGAAAATGTATGGAAAGACTAAAGCATCTGTGTTAATCAATTCACTTATGTCACTTATTTTAAGATAGGTAGATCGAGGGCCCATGGTTTCCGGCTGTATACACATATATATGGAATTGTTTCTAAAACGAATGGCATGATTGATAGCAATAGGAACATTGAATGGTAGCAAAGGGGTGGTACTAGAAAGACCATGGTATATACTCACAATAGATTAGGAGCTACTCATGCAATTTCTGAGCTAGAGCACAAGGTTGTGAAGTCCGGCGAAGTCTCGGGTTACAAGCTTAACATAGCTAAAACCTAAATAATTGTAAAAGGTAGACTTAATTAAAATTATTGTTTAATAGTAATACAGGTGAAATAGCCAGGCATTAATCTAATTCAAGATTATACTTGTATATACAAGAAGAATTGTGAGTTTTTCTGGAAGTAATATGCAACTCTGATGAAGCAATGGAACATTTACAACTTTCGACATTGGGACAAATGTGTTGTTTCATTGATAAATTATATTTTTCAACTCCAAGTCCATTCTTTTTAATGTGCTATTAGAGTCCTGGGTTTCACCCAAAACACTCATTGTACAAGACTGTAGAGGCCTCAGTAACAATCTGGATGGAAATTAATATGTTGTACTAGGTCCCGAAATATATGGGGAATTGTGATTTGGGGGAATGTTCTTCTCCTGTCTAAATTCAAAATGTCAGAGCTGAGAACATGGTGAAAGGGGAACCGACAGCATATTAATCAATTATTTGATGAGACAAGGTTCAAATCATAAACAAAACTGCAGTTTGAAATTTCTAATCATAACTTATTTAAATATTTGAGTCAGGACATATGCTGCGTGGGAATCCTAAGAGTAGGGTTACAGGAATGATCATTTAATGTTTTGCAACAGGCAATTTAGATTTTGTTTATTTAATTATATCTTTCCTGTATTGTCACTTTTAAAGAGTTCTATGTGAATTATTATTATTATTATTAATGCATTTTATAGAGCGCACAGCTACCTCCAACGGAAGTGTCCCGGCGCTAACGGTAGGTGCAGGTTGCATACAGGGACTGAGGAATTCCGCAAATGTACTAGGTTAGGCTGAAGAGCCAAGTGAATGTCAATGATTCTGTCTTGTATTAATCTGCTACAACAAAAATAAATAAAACAATAGACAGACTCCCCCGGAAGCAGTGAGCAAGCATGGAGGTGGGCCTTACAAATACATTAGCTTAATTATCTGGTCTTTGTGTCCTAATTCCATATGAAATGCTACATACACTGCTGGTTAGAAGAGAAGAATTTAAACGAAAAAGAGTGAATGGCATTGAGTCAACATAGTTACATGGAAAACTAAATACAGAACTCAAAGCCAAATTCCTTGGCCCTACCTTGTGCATACAGCTGAGAAACGTCAGTGAAATGCTGCAGTCACAGCAGGAAAGACTAACAGAGGACAGCAGCGCCCACGTCCGGGGGGAATTGAGTCATGAGAATCAACAGGCCCCTGAAGGTATCCTGTAACTGTCCATCCCAATAATATGATTATATGGCGGGCCAGAAACATCTGGACTAGCCAAGATTGTGGTTAGATTTAAAGTAATAATTTTTAAATCAATTTTAGATCATGTTTGGTAAAACACCTCTCCTTAGGAAGAGAGTTAAACTTAGAAGACTATTCAGTAACCTTTGGTCATTTCTTAAAGCAGGCTGTCATAGTTCGATTTGAAAGGGCTACTCTAGCGGAAGGCATTTTTCAGGCATTTTGGGGTTTTTGTGCCAACAGCAAGGAATTCCCAGCCCTATAATAATGACATTTTAAGTTGTTAAAGAGCGTAAAATACTTTGCATTGCTAAACCACTTAATCCTTGTTTGTGAACACTTTTTGAATCTAGATAATTTACCTGTGGACATCAACAAGACATCTTGAAGTAGAAGCGCTCTCTAAATAAACATGCAAGAAAACTTGTTATAGAATACGCATCAAACATCTTCCAGGATTTATAAAGATGGCTGCGTGCGAAACAGTGCTGTGTGCCTAATGACATGATTTAAATGTATTTAATAATTTGTACATTGGTTTGTAGAACACTGGCATGCCCTCTACCAACACGTCAGAGCAGTTATCACGTGGGTGAGGTCTTAACTGATCTCTTGTTTGTCAGTATCATTGCTGGTGGGTGCACCGGGAGTTGGCAGTACCGATGGCGTATGTACCATTTGGTTCTGGGTAGCCTCCTGTTCTGGAATTCCTATGATGATAGGGGTGAACTTAGCTTTCGAGTATACTGGCATCCCCTGTGTTTGAGGGTTACTTCAGAGAGCGCAGCTTGATATATACAGAAGGGGGGGAGGGGGTTGTCCTGCTTCAGTGTGCTAGTATCCAAAGACTTCTCTAAATAGGACGATTTCCACATTTTTCCTGATTTGGAGATAGTTCGGTTGAGCTCTCTACATTAGGTCAAGGTCAGTACTTAATTTGTAAACGAATAAGGGCCTGATTATGAGTTTGGCGGTCTGATGGATCGCTAAACCCACGGTGGCGGTGCGACAACCGCAGCACCGGCGGTCCAAACGACCTATTACGAGTTTCCAGTTGGACCGCTGCAACTGCTGGGTATCCATGATCCCTCGGTGCTGGTGCAGCGGTTTGAGGCCGCAATATACTGGTGGTGCCGCTGCGGCACCACTAAGCATATTACGAGCTTCCTCACGGCCGCAGTTTTCATGGCGGTGAGCCCCCCATGAAAAGTGTGGCAGTGAGGAAACTCACGGGGCCCTATAGGGCCCCCTGTTGCCTCTGAGCCAGGGGATGCATGCAGGGGGCACATGGTGTGCCACCCTGTCTGCATGCACCCCCGATTTCTGCACGCCATGGACTTCAGAGTCCATGCCGTGCAGGAACGTGCTTTGGTACTCCAATTTTGGTGCCTTTCTAACAGACACCGCAGTGGGACCGCCAAAGCACCGCTCGCAAGACCACGAATGAATTCCTAATCTGGCGGGCAGTGTGCAGATGACTATGGCAGTGTGGGAGCGGGGTGCCGGTGTGGCGGCCCGCTCCCACACCACCAAACTCGTAATCAGGCCCTAAGTATTTTTATTGTATATCAATGGTTTAGGTACCGCCCTGTCCAACAAAATTTCTGACGCCCCCTCGGTTGGCAGGAAAAAGGTTCCCTCCTACTGTATGCGGATGATGCAGTTCTACTTTCGAGAACCCCCAATGGCCTTAACATTTTAGTACAAGAATTTGTCATATTTATGGGGTCACTTGGACTTGCCACAAACCAATCTAAAACCTTCATTATGGTCTGCAATCTTAGGCAAACCAAGATGCGGGGTATTTAATTACAAGGTCACCCCATTGCCCTCGCCCCAGATTTTCCTTACCTAGGTGTGGTCTTTAATGCTAGAGGTATATGGGGTCCTTGTACTGCCAAAGTCCACCAGAAATGTGTTAGCTCGGCAAGGTATGTTTGTAATCGTGCCAAATGCATTGGCAAAAAACCTGTGGCCCCTCTGCTCGAGGTCTATAGAAGTAAGTGTCCACCAATCTTGATGTGTGGGTCAGGCATTTGGGGGTACATCAACCCAACCCTTTTCTGGGTGAACAAAAAAGGGTGCTTAGGAGACTATTGGGTGTCCCGCCTGCGTGCTCCGCCTATATCTTGCACCAGGAGCTGGGAGTAGATTATGTGGAAAACACCATTAAACTGGCAACTCTGCTCCTGTGGTGCTCTATTTGAACTAATCCACCTGCCTCCTTTAACAGGGAAATTGTGAAGGACAGCCTCTCATGCGAGAAAAGCTTGACAATCCCCTGGCTCAATTACATAAAGATGGAGCTGAAAAGTCTTGGAAGGCCGCACCTCTTTTCCGAGCCTGACACCATGACCAGTACTTATATGGCCTGGGTGAAAACAACATTTAAATCAAAGAAATGCTGCCTTAGAGAGAGCTGTGAACTCATCAAACCCTCTGTAGGGGAGCATGTTTGTTGTAATTAAATAAGTCCAGAAGTCCAGATGTAGATTAGGTAGGTTGGTTTATTAAGTAGTTCTGATGAGGAGCCCCAACAAGAGCAGCCTCCCTGCTGCTCAGCCCATACTCCAACTCTCTCTTAGACATCCAACATTCCATGCATCACCACGCACCAACATTCCACTCCACACTCACACTGGCTGAGCAACAGGTATAACAATGTTGTGCTCTGTAACACTATTGCCATGTAGCCGTATCTGGAATGGATCGACAATACGTAGGATAGAATGGTACCCACCCATTTTAGATTGGGTTTTGTGAGATGGCACCTGGGCTTTCCTCTAGGTCGCTTTAACCCATCTAAAGTATTGTTATGCCCCTGCGATGAAATTTCGCCCCAGAGTTTCTTGCATGTTTCTTTTTTTGCCAATTTTATCTAGATTTTACTAAAGGTTTTTAATTCCAATTATTAGGGCACGGGGCATCTGAAGATCCAGGGCTGCTTTGGTCTATTTGCAACAGCTTGACTCCCCATCTAATATATGTTCATTTTTAAAATGTGCTACTAATAGAAGGAAATTAATGCTCTTCTAACAGCAATAGTGCCACGTATTTTATATATGTGCTCTTAAATGCTTCTTGGTAATTTATATGCTGAATTATGTAACCTTTTTAACTTGCACTTTATTTGATTTTATAACACTGGAGAGAAGGTAGCATTATATGTGGCTGGATATAGTTTTTACTTCCACCCAGGTATGAACTAGTGTGTCGCACTTGTTAAAGTTCTTATTTCTGTCTATGGTTTGATTTGAGGTTTTTATAAATAATTTGCTTTTGATGTACTTTTATTGTTACTTCGTTAACTGAAATAACGTTTTTGACTGACTGACTTAAGTGATGGGGCCCAGATTTTTGTTCAGAAGCCCAGGGCTGGCACTATTGAAGGTTGGGGTTGCAGGTTGGGGTGCTGAATAAAACGGGAGCATAGTCTTGATTCCATCTCAAGCCTCTTTAATCCACAACCATACACTCTCTGTCCCTTTATATCTCTCTTGCATGTTCTTTTCCGACAATGTTTTCTCTTTTTGTCACTGTTTTCCTATCTTTCTCTTCCTCTTTCTTCTCCCTTTTGTTTTTTTTCTCTCTCTTGCCCCAGTTCACAGTTTGATGACGAAAAAAAATGCCAGTCTCCAAAAACGTGTGCCGGTGGGCCCACCTGCAACCACCGGCTCAAATTAAGCACTGGTGAAAGTTGGATGCTCTAAAGCACTAAACCGTGCACCCCGGTACCCAGTGGGTCTTCCACTTCCCTGATTGGAGGACTCTGGCTGGTATGCAGCAGAAGGCCAATTTCTGTACGTGTTCTGGGACCGTGTCCCAGAAGCCTTTGCGTATTTTGCGTAAAGTTTATTCATTTGTACTTTGTTACACTGAGTACTTTGGTCTTTTCTACTCCGAGTCAGGCACGTACATTTATTATGCGGCACTGCACCCGGAAGTCATATTCTGAGAGAATATATTTTTCTCTTAATCATACAATCAAATGCTTTGTATTTGAAATCACAGGCCTGCGCCTATGACCCTGCTGAAAGGTGTTTAACCCCACAACACCTTATAGTTTGATGGACATTATTAACAGCTAATTGTTCTCTGCAGATCAAACGCGCCCTATTGGTTTCCCGGCTGATCAGACGATGCTCCCATTACAAACCTCGTGCTGTGTGTGACCGGAATAATAATTTGGCAGGAACGGGGTTTCAGGCTGCAGCTGAAAGGCATGTAAATACAAGCTGCTTGTGTGCACGAGCCTTCCAGATTTACAATGTGATTGCTATGGAAACCACATAATGAATCCCGTAACCGTCTGGGAGGTTTGATGGATTTTGCTGCATAGTTGAGGCCTTTTTGTTTACGACCACTAAAATGCTGAATGGAATATTTTAAAGCCAAAGTAGAGACCAGCCGAAGCGATAATAAATACCGCAGAGTGACACCGGTTCTGCGTTGTTTACCGCATACGCCGCGGTGAATTAGGGTGGGAAACAATGCCGCTGGAAGTCGCCGCTTCGAGTGCGCAGATGATTTGCGACAGATGTGGCGACTCGCAGATTTGATTCATATTCATTTTTGAGATTACTAGTTCCGCTGCATGAATGCATTAAGTGAGGCCATTTGAAAGCCGCTGCTGTATCCGCGTAGTCGTAATGTGTTAGTCACCGTGACGAATGGCAGGAGTAAATGCTGTCATCACGTCCACCACAGGCCCCGCTTAGGTGCTTCCTCCTGCGAACGTTTTGTTGCGTGGCTTAACGCAAAGTGTCATGGATTGCGGTGCACCAAAGTTCCAAGTGAGGTGACGCACTTTTTGACATAAGTGACATCACAGTGTTGACCCCACTTGTAGCGCCTCAGCAGGCTATTTGCCAAGGACCTACGGAAAGGGCGAGAATCCATGCATTGGCAGCTCCAGTATGTCTGCTGCTCGCACTCAACCGCTGACAAAAGAAACAAGCACCGGCAAAGCCAATCTCTCGCACCTTTTAAAAGCAATGCCAAACTATTAGCTTTGCTAAAATCTTTTTGCTAAAGCAGTTCCCTGTATGGAAAAAGAAAAAGAAAAATATTTGTTTGCTAATGCTGAACAGTATGGCAGTTTTTTTGTTGTTTTTTTTTACAAAAAAAAGCTTATGGCATCCCTCATGTGTCATGACGCTAAGTAGGCCCAGAGTGTTAACCTATAGGCAAGCATAGGGCATGATTCAGGAGCCATTTTCTTTTTTCTTTTTTGATGTACTATTCTTTGGTGGCGGACGCCTATCTTGGAGCAGTAAATAAAAATAAGAAAAGAAATGTGCGCAAAAGAGCAGATTTAGAAAGGAGCAGGCCAGAAGTAAATTGAAGCTGCTGGGTCCTACAAAACAAAAACTTTAAAAAAAACGTGATGAGGAGCTGTAAGGGGCAGTGGAAGTGTGGTGAGAGTAGCTCAGTAGGAAGTCACATCACAGAGTGGTAGGGGCAGTGGATGAGTGGAGATTAAATATTATTTTAAAAAAGCAGCGGAGGAAGGAATGCAATAGTTGTTAGGAGAAAGGGGCACACAAGAGAGCAGTGAAATATGTGGCGGTTAGCATTACATCAGGGAGAGAGCAAGAAAACACATGCACCTTCACAGGGCTTTAGGTCCGATGAAAATAGTTGGGGGTCTCTAAAAGGGGGGTGGCCTATGTCATTATAGGCGTGGCTTAAAAGCGTAAAGTACATTTCTGGGATTCCCATAGTGTGGCACCCAAGCGGTATTTTGATTCCTCTGAGCATTCAGTTATAACATCCAGATATAATAACACAACAACTGACATACATCAAAAACCTGCCTGGGCTGTTGACTTTCAGTGATTGTCTGTATGCGCTCTGCAGAGAGGCCAAAGATTGGATAGTCATGTATTTTGAACACCTTTTCGACCCACAGACTGGCACTGCATGAAACTTGCACTGCTTTCAACCTAAACACCATTGCTCCATAACATGGCCGTTATAAACACCTGGAGGTGACTCAGCTGAAAGCATGCACTATACAAGAGTAATATGCTGAACAAAAAAAAATACAATAACACAACCTGCTAGAGATAGATAATACTCTAATGGACTGCAAGATTCAGTAAAACATTAAATATAAACGGGAACTAAATCACTGATATGAATTACCTGAACATGTTAATTGTTCAGAAATCAGCAGTGTTTTCCTAGTAAAGTTATGGCCATGAATGTAGGGCCCAATAGGGACCTATATCAATGTCCTTATTAAAATACTACTGGGTCTGAGACCCGGAGGGACCCAGCCCACTTACAGCCATGCACCTTCATGATGTGCTAGAAGAAAAAGAAAAAAGTAGTTCCTTAAATGGAAACAGTGGAAGGACACAAGTAATCCTATCAGAATACAGTAAAGAAGAAATGCTCCAGACACAAAACAAACAAACGCTAGTGAGGAAAGCCATTGAATCAGAAGCATAGAAGTGAGAGAGACATGAAAGCCATGCAATCAAGAACAAGGGTCTATATGTATATATTTTAATGTATTAGGGACAATAGATCTTCGACAACAGACAGCTAAATCTGGTTGTCAGCAAGACTTTATAAAGGAAGGCCTGCTGCATTGCAAAGCAATAAAAAAAGATTTCTTTGTTAATGCAATGCATAGATGAGATAAATAATTAAAGGTGTGGTGACAGAGTGTACTTTTCAGATGTAAAATAGTCCCTCATGCTGCATTCCAGTGATGGTGAATACATCCATAAAGCCTAAAGAAAGAAGGTAAGACTAAATACTCTCCTGGGCTGTGCCAAGGTGACTGGCAATCTCTCAAGCCAGTGATTGAAGGCTCCTGCGCCAATAGCTGAAGTAGCCTGTAACAAACCTCGTTAGAGTATGTATAGGATACAATATGTTTGCCATGGATGGCGAGAGTGCCATTACACTTCAAACCTAACAAACACAGAAAGCAAAGATGGAGCCCCGTTTCCTTTCTACTCCTACCACTGCTTGCATGAGAATTGAGACCTGGAGTCCCAAAGATAAAGGGAGGGGCAGCTGCTGCAACCCCTGCTATGCTTAATTAACATCCATGTAGTGCACCTTGATGTTCTCATAAAAGCAATATGCTATTATTATTGTTGAACAAATGAAAAAATAATGCAACTGGCTAAAACCTCAAAAATATTGAAGGGCATCCAGCTTAGAACCTACTGTTTGATCTCAGGAATTTTCAGCAAGATAGTCACTATATAATAAATGTAATCAATGTAAGGCACCAAGTTGCTGTGTCTGCAGGTCGCTCATGAATTTGAATTACAGCGAGGTCTCTTGAGACTTCCATACTTTTGAGGTCAGTGCATTGAGTACAATTAAATTGGATAATGTTAACATCTGTACACCAGATCTTCCATAGATTGTGACTCGTCAGCTTCTTGATCCAGAGAGGCTGAGGTGCCACCCTTTAGGAAAGTTACATATGGGGAATACAATCTCTAAAAGCGGCCTTAATATTGGCCTTTTATGTTGTAACATGGGATGCATTATAGTCAGCTGGCCAGTTGTGCACTGTGAGATGACAATGTCAATGACAAGCCTATAGTCAGGATGCATTATAGTGTCAGGAGCAAAAGGAGGACTTCCTCCATATGTACATTTTCCTCTAATTCAACAAAGAAAATAGAGGCTCAAAGTATGTGTGCTTTTCTGGGCTGCAGGTGTCTACAATACACACAAACTTAAATTCCCAAAAAGGTGGATTGACCCATGTGACTCTTCAAGGTCGCCCCAAGGTCAGGCTAAGAAAATGGCTATGAAAATAAACATTCCAAAATAGATTTCATGATCCACAAAACAGACGCACAAAATGAGGTTCTATTTTAGTGCTAAACTACTCTCACTTCATCTTGGCATGTCAGGTGGCCTGCATACTCTTAAACTAAGTGTGACCCTTTGAAATGTGTGTTCAGACTTTCATGAATCAGGCTAATGATTTTCTTATTATTATTATATCAAGATTACTTTTTAAATCCCTAATTTGTTTTTTTATTGTAGCATATTTATTAGACTCGCCATAACATGTTTTTTTTAAACCCCCTTTTAACAATGCAGATTCCTTGTGCTAAAAAATCAATACAATCTCAACTCAGTTAATAAGCACAGTAGGATAAAAGACAAGACTCCCCATTACTGAAAACAAGCCGGCACTACGATTCCTCACACTTCTTCCGAGATGTGGTTTGCTAGCTATAGATTTTGCTGAAAAAATGTGACCCATGTCAGTTATATAACATCTTATGTATGTTTGTGCGGTATGGGATGTGATTCTGAATCAATAAACAATATGGACGTACCCAGTACCTGGATAGATACCACTGGGAACTCACAGTGCAGAGGAACCTTCAGGTTCTTTAAAAGACCCCTCACACACCAACCTAGTTGGTGTCATGCTTCATCATCGGGGTCCCAACCAGGCGGCCGAGTGCCGCCCGATTGTGCTACAACGCCTGATTACAGCGGAGCTGGTGTGGTGTAAAAGTGTGATGAAGTGTGGTAGATTAAGAATACCTCCGGGGATCCTTGCCTGGATGTTCAAAAAAGTTTATTTAATGATGGCGGCCCGGGGTATGAATAAAAACGGAAAATAGACAACCATATGAGGGTAATTAGTCTCTGTTGTCGATAAAGATGGTCTACATGTTTCAGCCCCAGAAGTAAGTATGGAGGGGCTTTCTTCAGGACCAGAGGTGAAGACTGTGAAATAACAAAGTGAGTGGCAAAAATCAGGCCACGTGTCAATAAAAGATCACAACCCACGCGCTAAGGTGGGGAGGAAAAAACGATGGTCGCAGGTCGCGACTTAAACATAGAAACACTCGGTTTCAATGGAGACAGCTGATCGGGCCCGGGAGGGGGGGACCGGCGTTATTTCACAGTCTTCACCTCTGGTCCTGAAGAAAGCCCCCTCCATACTTACTTCTGGGGCTGAAACATGTAGACCATCTTTATCGACAACAGAGACTAATTACCCTCATATGGTTGTCTATTTTCCGTTTTTATTCATACCCCGGGCCGCCATCATTAAATAAACTTTTGAACATCCAGGCAAGGATCCCCGGAGGTATTCTTAATCTACCACACTTCATCACACTTTACACCACACCAGCTCCGCTGTAATCAGGCGTTGTAGCACAATCGGGCGGCACTCGGCCGCCTGGTTGGGACCCCGATGATGAAGCATGACACCAACTAGGTTGGTGTGTGAGGGTCTTTAAAGAACCTGAAGGTTCCTCTGCACTGTGAGTTCCCAGTGGTATCTATCCAGGTACTGGATACGTCCACATTGTTTATTGATTATATTTTGGGGAGACGGACGTAACCCTCTCTAACTCCTTGCTCTCACCATTGTTGTCAATATGTGATTCTGAATAACAATTTTTTCCTGAGTAGTCACAATAATTATGAACACAGTTCCTTTACTCATATATTCACCCTAGATTGAATTAGGGTATACTTCCAGTTAACAAATGTACGTAACATAGTAAACCAGACATAAGTATGTATGCCACTGGATTACAGTTCCAGTGATCTAGTCATGAAATTAGGTCTAGTGTAGCTCTCTTTTTCTGCAAACTCCCCTTCCTTTTACTTTATCAGACTCCCACATGCCAGAAAGGGTTTCCTTTGGTAATTCAAGGCAGAACAGTAGCCTCTATCTGATATTTTGGTTTCTACCCTTTTCCTCTCATTGACCACAGAATCTCTGTGCCCAATTTCCCTTCTTGACATTGTTTTTAATAGGGCTAGAGATTAATAACCATACATCAAAATAACCCAACAACGTCCAGAATGTGACTGATTTGTATTAATGTTTAGTGCTCTTATGTCAGGAATTATATTCTAGTGGTGGAAGTTAGTTAAAAAATTACATTTTCCCAGGTAGATCTAAATTCTATTAAGTACTGTTTTTAAATACAGACATCGAATAAGTGGTTGAGAAGAACAGGAAAATGAGAAATTAAAAGTCAAATAATTAAAACAATAGAGGTAATTTTCACAGGATAGGCAGCTCCAAACAAAATCCATAATACTTTCCAGACATACGCATCCCAATTTCCCAAAATTGAATTGCCTCAAATAAAGCTAAGAGGTAGCTCTATGTTAGCCGTTGTTCACAGATGGAAATCTATTTTAAAGGTGAATTAAATTAATTTGACTGAATTTAATTGTATACATCTCATAATCATCATTATAGAGAACTGAAGTGGCTTGCAAATTATTTCTCAGAATTTCATGTGCTGGCCGTGTCGGCTATGATGGGATTGCTTTTACGACATCTACTTGTCATGACTGCCATGCCAACCTCATGAAAAATTGTGATGATTCCATAAACCGACCACAGGCGTTAAACATACCTGTTTAGATAACGTTATGGTGACAAGGAGCAAAAATAAAATAGGCTTACCGTATGATTGACACATATCATAAATTAAGCATATGGTATTTGGGGGATTACCTTAAACTACAATTATGCTGCTTCTTTCACTATTAATTTCAAACATGATAATGTTTTGCTGTTGGATATTTCAAATAACTCACAGATTTGAATGATTGTTGGCAAAAGAAATTATTGAAATTACCGAAACCCCATTGTTAGATCGTATTTATTCAGGGACACTGATAATCAATTGGGATGTGTATTACAAGCCAAGATAGAGTGCTTCATGTAGCCAGCTTGTGTTTGAAACATGGGTGTCCGTGGTGGCCACTACCACCGAGGGGCTGGAACTGTATCTGACCACTGGTGTTAATTAAGTCTATAAAATGAATGGTAAATTAAACTTGCTGGTTTTAAAGTAGGTCTTTGTTTCATACATCATTTGGATTACATTTTATGAATGCCTCAATACAGTATTAATTGTATTTAGTCCTAGCATTTGTTCTCTTAATAGACTGTAGGCCACAATGCTTATTTTTCTTTTATGCTATGCTCATTGTTATGTATTTCAAACCCGTGCTTTTTCAGCTGCTGTTGTAATAGATGATTAATTGCATAGCTGAAAAAAAATATTGGAAGCTTTAAAGTAACCCTGGGTGGAGTTGCGCTACATGAAACTCCGCGAAGTGGAAAAAACCTCCGCCGCTTGTGATAGAAAAATGCCGTTCGTGGTGATTTTCAGTGCCGGATGCTTGTCCGCACTGTGCAATCATCGCGAACGGCACCATGCACAGCGCAAGCGAGCACTGCTTTCCTTTCTGCCGCTCGAGTAGATTTTTACTCGAGCCGCAGCTTTCTCAACGCAAACGGGCATTTTCTCAACCCGAGCGGTCGCGAGCATACGCGACCACTCGCAATGAGAAACCCGACCCCCCCGCATTGAGAAATCTCGCCGGGAGGTTTATTTTCCACGCTCACGCTCGCCAACTTGATGTTGACGATCTCGAACGAGGAAAAGAACTCCACTCCGCGAGCGGAGCGTAGTTCACCGCCCAGGGTTACTTTAAAGTCCTATGTGAACTGAATGTATCCATGTTCGCTTGCCCAGGAAGCACAAGAATAGTGGTGAGGGGGCTGTAGAATTGTTTCTCTGAATTGTAGGAGTAACAGAGCTCTTTTTTGTCTAATTCCTCTTATGAGATTTAGGACCTCAGAAGGGTATGCTTTACCCTAGCGGAGTGATGACGTGAAGGTTTCAATAGTTTCCTAAACTCAGTGGTACATAGTCACAAGTCAATAGCTTTAAGTAAGCGGATTCTACTAAATTCACTTCAGCGCTTGTCCAGTAAACCCATCCAACATTCGTCTACCTTAATTCTATCCATCACTTTTTCAGAATCTGATATGGCCAAGCTACACCAATTTTTTTTATAAGAATAGAATATGGATAATAGTTGTGATTTTTTATTGGAACATTTGCTGGGACATTACCTCAAAGAGGCCTTTCCCAGAAACTTAAAAAAATGGGCCTTTTGTCAAAGATAAAGATAAATACAAATGTGTATATTTACACATGTGTATATCTACAACCACACCTAGGTGCAAGTCTCTGCTTTTTAGCTTTTTACTGTATCTGAGTATATATTTACATGTGTGCAGACTTACATGTCTTCACCCCTTCACATCACAACAGAATTTACAAGTGTAAAGTTACCACTAGTCACTCTACACACATAGGTGGGTATCTCCACCACTTTGGTAGAGATCTCCCTATGATAAAGTATAGGGAAAAATATTAAAGTTTATTATTCTTTAAAAAAGTTAAAATATTTTACTGTGTAATATAAATGTAAATTTAATTTTATATATTTATTTTTTAGCCTAGCACTAATACAATACAATGTTACAGCTTATTAACTCATCAAATTAAATGTCTATCAAATAATTAATGTAAATATTAATTTAATTTGTAAATAAGTTTTAAACAATATTTTAAAACTCACCCTCATTAAAATTTTCATTTATATTTAATATGTAGTAAAGTTTGTTAAAAATATAATTATATCATTATTTATATAATTTCTTTAACATACATACACGCACACACATATATATCCAAACAAGTCGTGAAGCAGGGATTGTCGCCAGAAACACCAACATTGAGAAATTCAATTCAAAAGATTTATTTTTATAACGTATGCCCGTATGACAGCTGTGCTGACTTGTTTCGGTTACTTGTGAAATGGGGCCAGAAATTCGTTTGATGTTCCCTTGGGGAATTTGCTGGAAGAAGGTCTTTGCTGTAGCACATATACCATTCTGGGTGATTTTAATTTTTATTTAGAACTCCCAAATGACCCTGACACAGCAATCTTGATGGATATGATGGACAGTGCTGATCTTAAACAACTTGTGAGAGGACCAACCCATGTGGCAGGACATACCCTGGATGGAATATTTTCAAACCATCCAGGCTTGTCTTTTACAGGTGTATTACCTCTGGTGTGGTCTGACCACGCTGCGGTCCGATTTAGTATAAGTATGACAGATCAGCGTATAGGGAGCAGTTTCCATAAAGGTCGGATTGAGACTAGGGCTTGGAACAGAGTCGATGGGACCGTTCTTCAGGAGCTTCTAACCTCCACGGCAGATCAGTTAACGGAGGGGGTAGAGGAGGCAACCGCCTCCTATACAAACTGGCTTGCACAGGCGTGTGAGAAATTAGCGCCACTAAAGACGGTTCTGCCGAAAAGATTACATCCCTCTGCTCCATGGTTTACAGAGGAGTTAAAAAATCTTAAATCCAATTGTAAACGCTTAGAACGCTCTTGGAGGAAAAGCTATTTGGAAGGAGAGAAGAAAGTGTATAAATCTAGCCTGCAAATATATAAACAGGCCATCTTTGTCGCAAAACAAAAATTTATTCTATCCAAATTGAATTATCTAAGAACTCTTCCAAAGAGCTCTTTAGAACAGTCTCCAATTTAGCCTCCCTGAGTCCAGCTATTGTTCAATCTAGTCAAGAGTTATGTGAGGAGATTGCTAAATTCTTCCTCAATAAAGTGGTTAGTATATTTTCAGTGTTCAGTGGATCGAGGAGGCTGGATCAAGTATGATTAAGGAGACCTTCGAATTTAAGAGGGTCCCCCCGTGCCTTGGACAAATTCAGTTCACTGACAGTACAGGATATTCTGGAGCTTCTTAAGGGAGCCAAATCGGGCTCGCCTTTTGACCCCTGCCCAGTAATGATCGCAAAATTGGCCCCCAGTCCTATTGCCTTATATCTCGTAGCCATCTTTAATGGTATGTTTGAAACTGGACAATTTCCCAAACTGTGGAAGCTGGCTTCAATACTCCCTCTCTTGAAGAAGCCAAGCTTGGATCCCAATGACCCCAATAATTTCCGCCCGATCTCTCGTTTGCCTCTCCCTGCAAAAATGGTGGAGAAGGTTATGAATCATCAACTCAGTGCTTTTCTGAGGGAGGTCCAAGCATTGGATCCCTCTCAACATGGTTTCAGAGAGGGACACAGCACTGAGTCGGCCCTCATTAAGGCTACAGAGGAGATTAGAGTGGCAGTGGATCGAGGAGGTAGGGCTGCTTTGATCCTACTGGACTTATCCGCCGCATTTGATACGGTCCATCATGATATTTTGATGGACCGTCTCAGGGAATGTGGGGTACAGGGTAAAGCCTGGGATTTGCTCAGGTCCTTTTTATCAGACAGAGGACAGATTGTATCCCTGGGGAAATTTCAGTCTACACTCTTCACATTGCCATGCGGAGTACCGCAGGGGTCCTCTCTGAGCCCAACACTTTTTAATGTTTATGTTTCATCGCTAGCTCCTGTTATCAGTGCCTTTGGATTTGGGATTACGTCTTATGCGGATGACACACAGATTGTGGTGTCTCTTCTACCTGGCCAAGAGCTAGGGATAGATAATAAATTTCAGATCTGTATGGAAGCAGTAGGGAGCTGGATGGCAGATAACTGCCTTAAGCTAAACTCGGGTAAAACCGAAGTGATGTTCGGGAATGACACTAACTTTTGAACCCCCAATTGGTGGCCCGCTTCTCTGGGAACTCTTCCATCTCCCTCTAAAAAGGTGAAAAATTTGGGAGTTATGTTGGATGAGAAATTGTCTCTGGGTGCCCAGGTTAATGCAGTAGTGTCAAAAACAGTATATGTCCTGAGAACTATCAAGAAAATTGTGCAGCTTCTCCCTTTGGGGAGCCGGAAAACAGTGGTCACAGCCTTGGTTCTGTCAAGGCTGGACTACTGTAATAGCTTATATCTTAACATGCAGCAAAAGTTTCTGAACAAACTTCAGTTGCTCCAGAATGCTGCGGCCAGACTTCTCACGGGCTCATCTAAATTCTCCCCAATCTCTAATGAGATAAGAAAATTGCATTGGCTCCGGGTGAAGAGCCGCGTGCGTTTTAAATCTCTTTGTATGGTCTTTAAGGCATTGCAGGGTTCGGGACCAGAACATTTGCAACATCAGTTTCAATGGTATAGGCCGGCAAGAACACTGAGATCAATGGGAGCCAAACTGGTTGCAGTTCCACCCGTAAAAAAAGCCCAGTGGGGTGGCAGAAGTTTCTCCCTATGTGCAGCTAAGGCCTGGAATGGTCTGCCTTTTCATTTGAGAAATGCCGATAATCTTCTGGCTTTTAGGAAGGGGCTGAAGACCTGGCTTTTTGATGAATAACTCCTGTCCTTCCGGTCTCAGCAATTGGAGTAGTAACTAGCGCCAGGACACCTCCGGGTAATCGCGCGCTTTAGAAATCTTCTTAACATAACATAACATAACTTGTGGACCTTTCTTCAACCAAACAAGTTCATTACTGTTTCCGTCAATATAAATCAAAACAACATGTTAAATGTGGTGCATAACCATAGAAGAAATCATAAACATTTCCCAATGAAGCATAGGCATAGAAGAAATATATACATACGTGTTGGTCCCTCTAATGTGTGTATAAAACAATAGCCGCACATAAGGACGACATTGCTATGTAGAATAAAATAACTCTCCCTCAGAACATTGAAGAGATATTTCCCAGTTCTATTTCAGGATGGACCAAGCATTGAGAAGACCACATAATAGTGTACCTGGCCTGTAATCTGTATTTGCTGGCTTGAGTGCAGGCGAGAAATTGGTTGTACCTGGACATGGTTATGCACACATTTCCATTTCCCTGCATTAAAGCATGCAGAAAATCCACTAGACATGCAGATCTTCAATATTCATAAATTCATTTTGCGAGCGTAAAATTCCACATATATGGATTTTCTAATTTAGGACATGTGGAATGTGTCATTACAAATTGCTATTTTTTTTGCACTTAATTGGAATTTAACAAAAATATTTGTTAACCGGGTACAAGGTAATTAAGGAATGCTACTTAACAATCCTGAACTGAAGCTTTTTAGCCTGTGGTGCCCTACAATAGTCCCAGTTTACTATAGTGACATAGACTGGACCCCCGTCCTTGACAAAGGAGCTGGAACACGTGTTGATATCCTGAAAATAGTGGAGCGTAAGGTTCTGTTTGTGGTTATGTTTTTGAATTATATTTCAAGACAAGCTGAAACTTCACCCAGTACATCCTGCACACTAAAGAGTGCATCTTGCATTTGAATATTTGGTGTATTAATAGCTTTGTGCTTGGATAGCTTATTGCACATGGTTTCTGAACCAAAGTTTAAACATAGCTATCGCTGTTTGATTCCAATTGATTGCATATTTAGTATTCACTTTTTGGCACTTGCCAATCCCATATATAAGCCACTGACACAGTGTAAACATGAGAACATTAGGGCATGGATCAGAGGCTGATAATTCTCTTGGTTCAGGAGAAAGTTAAGTATTGACTTGCCCCATCCTACATTTTACCTTTTTGATTGCTGCATTTAGTTAGGTCAACTGTCAATGCCAAATGTCAATTGGGAATCAGCCACCACACCCACACTTCTGACTGATTGCACAGTGTCAGTTGCTAAACTAGTGACTCCTGAAAGGAGATAGGTGGAGGTGCAGTTTAGCCTTTCTTAGTGTTGACTTTTCCCCATTTGGTACTGGTGCATCCAGAAGTGAATATTTCCACCAGGCTGCAGTGGCTGAGTTAGTGCTGCTAGTTGACCTCATAGGTCTTTTGCCCCTTCTGCAATGCATAACTGTGTATCATCAGTGTAACATTGTTATTTAAGTTGATGATCTTGGATAATCTTTGCTAGTTGTCGTAGAAACACATTAAACAGATGGGCTAGATAAGAACCCCTAAGGGGACCCTCAAGTAAACCTAATACTGAGCTCAGAAAAACTGAAACCAACAAGTAACTCCTGCTATACCTATATAACTTACTGCACAATACACTACTATCTCGGGATCCACCATTTAAAAGAAGGTGCCACTTTCAATTAGCATGATGTGTTATGGGCCTGTAGTGAACACTGGTGAAATACAATGTGTTCATTTGATCATAAGAATTCTCATCTCAACAAACACAGTAGGAATATATACATATTTTTCCTAAAGCAAATGTGTGAAGACTGATTACTAGACTAAAAATATGTAATCATAAATGAGAGGGCCAAGATAAACAAGAAAAAAATTGCAATCTTAGTTTGAAATTGAACTTGCAATCCTTGTGAATGAATGCTCATAAGCATTGGATTTTGTTCCTACAAATATACGAATAGTTCTGATAACATAGTACATACAATGTAATGAATCTTTAAATGTAGATTTGATATTATCACCCAAAAACTCTTTCACATAAAAACAAATGGGTATGTTCAGAAAAGCTAGTTTACGGACTTGACTAATGTGGGACTCTCCTAATAGCTGCAGGATATGAAAATAAACTTGTAAGATCTCAGGAAATGGCAGATAAACCTTCAACTTATTATTGTCCTTCCATTACTACATAGGTTCATAGTGTAAGCACATTTGACCATCCATGAAGCTGGAAACTGAAGCTGTGAGCGTGGATGTCGATTCACCGTGGTGACCATGATATTGCACAATTTGACCCTAGTGACATCACATAGTTGATCTCTTGTCCCATATTAAAACCCCTCAACAGCCTCCTATTTGCTGCTAAGTGCAAGGAATGGAAAGTACAGGGCTCTTAAAAGCCTACTTAAATTCTGATCCAGCAGCTGCCTTCAAAGCTGCCAAGACCAAGGAAGCCAAGCGAAAGCCACAGGTACCAAAAAGAGCAAGCTGAGGGTAGATGCTGTTACTCCTGGCTTCTTCAATGGATGCCTCAGGCTGTGAGAAGGTTCTCTTTCTAATTCCAACATACTTGCTTTGATATGGTTAAACTATGGTAATGTTTTCGATTTCCTGAAGATGTTCACTTTAATCTATGTTTGACAGTTGAGCCAAATGTGCTATTACATTTAATGAAAAGTGGTAAGCTCGAAGACAATGTTACCTACGCTTTGAAGGCGTGGGGAAATTCCTATCAATTTTAGGTTAAAATTTAGAATGTTGCAAATAGAGTACTTATTTATAAGGCTTTTTTCAGGTGTGTATTGCTGGTGGGGTGGTTGCTTCAGAACCAGGAAAAAGCATATAAAAGCAAGAATAAACATAAATGTTTATCTAGGGTGACACTGACGTATTTTGTAATTATTAATATTTCATTTTCATTTAATATTTCCAATACCGAGGAGCTGAGACTAACAGAGTGCTTAAATAAGTTCTGTTTCATTCAAGCGTACATCAAAATAGAAAAAGTGCAAATCACAACTGTGACTAGTATCTAACCCTTGTCTGAACTCTTTATGATCTGCAGACTAGCATCTGCACCTTCTCTGGTACCAGTGGCTTTGCATTCAGCCACATAATGAACTCCTAAGTTGAGACCTCTACTCCATGCTTACACCAGCATGGCTCCTAATTTAGATGTGATACAAAAGCTATAACCCATGTTTGCCTACAACCTACTAAGCCCTACTCCTTCACTTGTGTTACTCCAGTTTGCATATTGCTTACATGCTAACTTAGAACCAAGCAGGCACACTTCAGAAAGCAGACTTTTAGAGCATCATCATAATCGTTATATTAATGGTGATATTAAAACACTCCAAGAATAAGATAAAAAGTGCCCTTAAAAATCTTTTCCAGAAGCTTTCCTTGTAGATCCATGTACAAACCAAAGCGTTAGCAGAACAGAAACTGACCTACATTTTTTCCTTCAATATCCTAAAGTGATGGTAGCTAACATTATTGAAAGAAGTTAACATAACGAAAAGTTTGTACACCCAAGATGGCTCCAGAGATGTTATGGTCTGCTTACAACTAAATCCACCAGAACACTCACAGTCAAGCCGTCAGCTAAAGAAATGGTCATGATCCAGGACACTGGGAGCAGCCTGGCAGCCTTTCGAAGGATACTTCCACTCATGCATGAGAGTCAATCATAGGATACCGGCTTTGTGTAACCATGCAGTAACTCCACCACTGTCGCACACTAAACACCTGAGACTCGTCACAATCCTCCTGTTTCACCCCTCACCCACTGCGCCATGGGTTGATAAAACAACAGTCAAGTTACGCCGTCACTTCTACCATAAACACGCTCAACATTTCCGTTTTGAAGGCTTGTCTCCAAGAGATACAGATTCAGTCCACCAAAGAGTTTATCAAACTGTTTCCAACTATTGTATTGTAATTGCATTTGTATAGCGCTTACTACCCCTGACGAGGCGGCGAAGCGCTTTTCGGTGAGTAGCACGCTACTCCGGGACCCATAGAGGATTAGTGTTGAATTAGTATAGTGAAACATGCAAGTAAATTTTAAGTGGTGGATATGTTAGTCAGTTATTTGGATTCGGAAGGATAGCAGAAGGATAGAAGAGGAAAAAAGGTTTGTATTTATATAGCGCTTCTTACCCCTGATGGGGTTTAAAGCGCTTTTTTTTTTTTTTGGTGAGTAGCACGCTACGCCGGAAATTCATAAAGGATTAGTGGTGAATTAGTATGGTGAAATATGAAAGTAATTTGAGTGGTGGATATTAGTCAGTTATTTGGAGTGAGAAGGATAGCGGAGGGATAGAAGGGAAAGAAAGGTTTGCATTCATATAGCGCCTGTTACCCCTGATGGGGTGTTGAAGCGCTTTTCTGGCGAGTAGCAGGCTACTCCGGAACCCATAAAGGATTAGTGTTGAAAATTAGTATAGTGAAATATGAAGTAATTTGAGTGGTGGATACCTTAGTTAGTTATTTGGATTGAGAAGGGTTGGGGAGAGGTAAAAAAGGGAAAAAGGTTTGCATTTATATAGGGTTTGTAACCCTGATGAGGTGTTGAAACGCTTTGTTGGCGAGTAGCACGCTACTCTGGAACCCATAAAGGATTAGTGGTGAATTAGTATAATGGAATATGGAATTAGAGAAGTGAACATGTTAGTCTGTTATTTTTATTGAAAAGGATAGTGGAGGGATAGAAGAGTGAAGGATTTATTTTTTTAGGTCATAGCAATAGGAGGAGGCTTATGGATGAGTAAAAAGGGTTTTTGGAGGAGAAGAGTCAGAGGGAAGAGTTTAGAAAGGTTTGTTTTGGGAGATCGTTATAGTAAAAGAGGTGTCAGATGATGCAAGGAGGGGTAGAGTAGGAGAGAGTCAAGAAAGGGTTATTTTGGGGAACATAGTAGTGGTATGGGGTTTGTGATAAATGAGAGAGTGGGTGTAGAGGATATAATGATAGATGTATAGGGTGAGAGATAGGGTAGTGCATTGGAAAGAGTAGTAGAAAGAAGTTTGAGATGAGTCAGAAAGTTGGGCTAGAAGATATATTGAGAGAAGTATAGGCTGAGAAATAGGGTAGTGCATTGGAAATGCTAAATTAGAAGAAAGTGATAAATATATAGATCCATAAGTACATTGAAAGTATATAGATGCATAAAGGAGGTAAGTATACGCAGATTAAAGATATTGATAGAGGTACAGGATGAGAAATAGGGTAGTGCATTGGATATGCTTTTTCAGGAGAAAAGTAACAGACACACAGATCCAAGTACCTGGAGGTACATAGATGCACAATGGAAGCAAGTACATGTAGACCAAAGATGTCTTTTTAAATTTTTTTTTTTATAACAACATAATTATTCTACATGTTTATACAAAGCAATAGACAAAGATAGGTACATATCTATAGTGAAAATAAATGCTTATATATAGAGGGACACATACATAGGGTGGGTATTGATGAATGGGAAAATGGGCAGCATTTCTGGGCCAGGTCCCGACCAGTCTCGAACAGGCTCAAACAGGCACTCACCTTTGTCCTCTCCGCCCTTATCCTCGACACCCGGGCTGAGACGCCCTAAGCCTCGGATGTTTATAGCCCTAGTAGTCAGGTGACCCCTTCAGCCAATGGGAGCCCTAGCCCTAACCCTATCCAATCACAACACTAGCCCTAAAATCTAGAAACAATAGGAGACGAGGACCTTACAGCCAATCTCAGCCCTAGTCCAAGCACCCAATAACTTTCAAAAACCCTGAACTCTACGTCCAATAGAGGCCCTAGCCCTACCAGTAGTCCCAACCCAAGTCCAAGCAACCAATGGCACAGGAAGCCCTAGTCCCTACTTACAATAGAAAGCCTAACCCTACTCTTAGTACCACACCTAGTCCAGCAACCAATCACACCAAAAGCCCTAATCGCAACTTCCAATTAAAGGCCTAACCCTAGCCATAATCCCACCCCAGTCCCAAAAACCAATAACACAAGAAGCCCTAGTCCCTACTTCCAATAGAAATCCTAACCCTAGCCCTAGTCCCAACCCTACATTGATTGAATCACAGACCCAGAAACCAATCAGAACCCTCAAATACCCAACCAATGAGGACACTAACCCTAATCCAATAGAAACATCAGATACAACCTCCAATCAGTGTATACATGTACCTACCACTAGCAGACTATATAAGGTCCCAGCAACCTCAGACAAGGTTTGCTGGCCAGGGAGTTGGGAGCTGCTTCTCTTGTTCAGAATCTCCTAGGAGACAGACAGGCTCAATCCACACTTTGGACTTCTGCAGGTAAAGGGCTAACTTGTCCTCTGAAAATAGTGTTTGTATAAAACTTTACTCCCTCTCCTGGACAAAAAACGAAGTGCACAGTCCCTATTAAACACAGTTTAAACAGCACACAGAAGATCACTGCTGCCTCAGAGCACACTCTGATGTAGAATATCCCTGTTGCGGGTGGGAGGGGGGGCTGGTTTCACTGATTTGTTAACACAAAATGGTGGCTGGGGGTGCACTGTTTAACATACAGGTCTTAGCACAGAGACAAGGGGAAATTTGGAGGGAAAACTGATAGTCACCGGGAATGAGAGGGAAAAACTACAGAGATTTAGGACTGCAAATCCCACAATTCAACACGTTAAATGGAAGCAATCACGGCAGGAAAAACCACAAGTTTGAACACAAAACAGGTAATTAAATATGCAATCACGGGCAGGTTAAAACTACAATTTTAAACTGTAACAACCACAGGCAAAGACAGTAATCACAGATAGGGAAAATCGTTTTTTAACTCTTTTAGGAAAGAGACAGCACTAGTCTGCCTCCTTACCACTTCCTGGACTCTGCTCACTGCAATCTGGGGCACAGGTAGGCTGCAACTCACAAGATGGAGGAGAATATTACATTACAGGTATTACATTGATCCATGAGTTGTGTTTACCCCACCAAATGACCACCCAATACCATGTTTGAGTTCAGATCTTCCATAAAAACGAGCTCCTGCATAAAAATGTGCTAATCAACACTAACCTGGCCCAAAGGTATGTCTTTGACAATCTCCATTTATTAGCTAAAATCAACTGTCACATAGTTTGGCTCTTTATAACAAGGCTCAGGATAGCTGACCCACCATCCTTGATGACCTCCTTCCTGCTAGACTTAAAATCATCCGTAGGAATAGAGAGATAAGATGGGTACCTTTACTCCACGCTGTTAATCAAATCTGTATGGAACTACCCAATATCAGATGCTTATCTTTTGACTGTGCAACAGCCTGCTGCAGACTCAACATGAACATTTAATTTATCACAATAGTGATCTACTGGTCTCCAGGACACAGCCCTTCCTTCTCAGATGCAGGCATCTTAGATGCGTTGATTTATTTTGCTCATGTTTCACATCTACTCTTTGGTGATTAGAAGGAACCCAGTGAAATTTGATGGAAGCAGAGAAACACGAAATGTGGGGGAAGGTTCTTAGATGCTAGACATGTAGATGCGTATTTTGGTGAATTTTGAATCAAAGAACATCCTATGATTACTACATTTTTGCTGGGTTGTGCAGGTACTTAGGGGTTCTGATTTGGATATCTCCAACATCTACCAAAAGTTGCCTAGGAGTGATTGGATGGTAGTCCACAGGCACTTTGGATTCATAAGTCAGTTTCCATTCATTATGCCAGACTACCAAAGAACACCCAGGAAAGAAAAAATACAAAACTGCAGGGGTTCTACCCCTCACTTGGACATTCCTGGCGTTGAATACTGCAATCCTACCTCACTCATGCAGAATTGTCAACACTTACCACTCCAAGAGAATTGTGCAGCTAAAGTTCCTCGTAATTGGATCTTAAATCCACAAGCACCCATGTGACAACAGAGAGCTGGCATCTCCTATGCCCCATCTCTGTATGCTGTTGAGTGTGGGCTGTGTGGTGTGTATTTCCGCTCTCAGTGAGTGTTGCTTACTGATAGGAGATATGTATGTTTCATTAAACCTGTTACTCATCTTCCTTGTCTGCCTTAACCCATGATGTTCTGCTTAGCATCCGCTAGAGCATTTAATTAAACCATATCTGTTCTCTAACAGACCTTGCTGCCCATATTCATAATGGTTGTAAAGCTTTACTGTGTCTTCTCGTGCTTCAATGATTCAGTTTAAACAGAATAAACTAGAAAAACACTGCCATGCATGCGTACACTTAATTGTGTTTGAGCTATGAAAAACGAATCGAACTGTACAAACTTTCCCAAAGAGAAGATTCCACGAATCAGTGGCAAAAGAAGTCTCTTCGCATGCATAGCTCTGTGAATTAGGACACAGAAGGTAAGTGTGATCAACATCTAGGCACTCAGAGCTCAACTTTAATCGAACATTTCCGGTTCAAATGTTTTCTGAAACGGATCTCCACAAATGTTTATAAAGGGCTCCGAAAACAAGGTTTACCTTCCATCCACAAATATGTGTATCACCAAATAATTTCTCAACCACCAACACTTCCATAGTATATAGTCAATCATTCCCACCCCCCACTACCTGGTTTCCTTGCTGAGTCTGCAGGGGATGCACAGAGGTGGGGACCTGTCTCTCTATTCCACAAGCTGTAGCTACCCAGCGAGGACCAAGAAGGCAAATGCCATTGGGGTGCCTGTGTTTCTTTTCAGAGACGAACCGGCTGGCCTTACAAGGTACCCTGCTGTATTTGTGAACCACTGCTTTGCTTACCATTTACCCCCATCTGTAAAATCAAATACGAGTTATAAAAGATGGAATGGAATGCTACTGTGAAGGTATATATAGTCTGTTGTTCCATCTGTGTTCCGGTAGAGGGGTGATGATTTGTCATGCTACAACATGAAGACATTGGTGTTATGGATCCTGCCATCCTGAACACCACTTCCTGTTGTTACCATGGACAGGAAGTGGGGAAGAAGAAATTACACTTGGCTCTAGGACAGTGTAGCAGCAGCATGGTGAGAGCAAGCTCTATAGATGTCATGGAGCAATAATATCTAGTGCTACTCAATGAAGGGATAATAACATGTGATATGTGTGCTATTATTTTCCTGCTATGCAATCTCTATTTACGGATTCAACACAATCTTATGCAAATAAGGCGGCTTATCTAAACATGTGTTTGCAGTGCTGCTGGTGCTCCACATGGATTTTTGAAGAAACAAGGGTCCTTTATGAGAAGACTGTGGAGAACCAAATATACATAGAGATACAATGAGGTCTACGAATGGTATCCAAATGGAATAATCCTAAATATTTCTTAATGCAGAATAAATTACATTGCTGTGGGAAGACGAGAACAAGGAAGGTCACGTAAAGCTTCCAAACTCACGCATATCAATGTGACAAAAATAAAAATGCAAAGGTTAGGTCACAAACTGCAAGTATCAATACTCATACATAAGAATGAACAGTTATAGCAATTGAGTTAAGGTATCATAGTTGACGACGTTTCAAGAGGCTTGATTTTCTTTCACGCCTTTCATCACAAGCTTGTAATACAAGCGCTACACTGAGATATGTTAGTTGTATTTGCAAAGCACACTGAAACCTACCAGCCATGACTTCACAGGCACATGTGTCCATGCAAACTTGTAGGTCCCACAGTGGTTGCCACCCCCACTCTTAAGGATGTGTTATATCAAGTCATGTTTTATGTAAATTTCAAAACGTGCTTACTTACTGCAGAGCAACAGACAAACATCGGGAAGGATACAAAGTTATGATGCTGCAGGAAGCTTGCTTGCAACAAGCATTGGCAAAGCCAGTGGGTCTCACCTGTGGAACCTATTGACTTTGCCGATGCCTTTTGGTGGTGATGTACAGCATTAGCAAGATGATCTGGAGCATGGCCAAAAGAAAAAAAGAATTTGGGAGCAAAAAAAAAAATTGATGATGTGCTGCAGCAGCCGCATCCTTTCATAGGTGCGCATATATGATGATGTGCGCTTACGGATGCGTTGTTACACATGCCTACACCCAAGCCACGGTGGATGGACAAATGTGTACATTGGATAGGTAAATTATGAAATTTAAAACAGAAGTTAAACAGAAGTTAAGGCAGCGGCTGGCATCAATTTACTTCCTTGTCCTCCCGCAAAAAAAGTATTGGAGGCAATGGAGTAGAGAGGGTGGGGAAGCAACAGGGAGTGGGCTTAGGAGGGGAAAAGCTTCACATAAGGGAGAGCAGCACGGGTGTGGGAGTGAGCAAACAAGCAAGATGGAACATGGGAATAGAGTAGTTTGGTTCAGAGAACCACACAACACAGAGCTTGCTACAGGAGGGAGACTGCAACACCGAATGTATGCCAGATATTTGGTGGGTGGGAGAAGCACACGAGCAAGAGAGCTGGAAAACACATGAACTCTCATGTACTCTCATGGAGAGTCTAAGAGAGAGAAAAAGTAGTTACCTAAAAGTGAGCAGTGGAAGGATATAAGTCAACCAAGAATGGTAAAAAGGTGGTGCTTCATGCAAGGGTCAAAAACACTATAGGCAAGGAAAACCACTGGGCAAGAAGCAAGCAAATGAGAGTGACAATAAAGCCAACCAATGTTAAACAATGGGCGGGGTGAAAGCCCACAGTAAGTTCTTGGTTGGCCCACAATAGATCTTTTCCAGCTAGACAGTGCAAGGCGAGACCTAGAAAAGCACTCTTTGAAAAAGAAACACACATGGCGTACTGTACAACAGAATACTGCTATCACAGTCTACATAAATCAATGACACCTTGCATAATTTGAAGCCATTTACAATCTGTGTCCTGTCTTCAGCAAGATTAGAGTTTTAGGCAAGGGTACTTTACAGTAACAGTTCTTACCCTTTTGACTTCTGTGGACCCCCACTGAATCACTACTGGAAGCTGGTGAGCTCAGCCTAAACAATTTCTTTTTTTTAATAACACTTTTTATTGAGTTTACTATATACTAACACAAACAACAAAAACATCAAGCCCAAGCCATGAGGGCAACAGTGTACGTATCGAGCAATGCAGAAAATATACACAGCAATAAAGATGACAGCCGTCACTGCCTCTATTATCATGACCACATAGTATGGTAGAGAATAACAAGAGTCTTAAAAATCAATTTCTATGATGTGAACTGTGTACAAAAATCCAGAAAATCCAGAAACATTTATATATATATATATATATATATATGTGTGTGTGTGTGTGTGTGTATTTCTATATTTTCTGAATTTTTGTATACAGTTTGGACGTTCACATCATAGAAATCGTTGTTTACAATCTTATGATTACAATTTCTATGATGTGAACTTCAAAACTGTATACAAAAATTCAGAACAAACAGAAACATATATGTGTTTCTGTGTGTTCTGAATTTTTGTATACAGTTTGGAAGTTCACATCATAGAAATTGTTATTTAGGCTAAATTCACCTAACAAATACATATAGCATACATATAACAAATACAGAAATATAGTATTTAATTTGCAAAAAGGTTCTAGCATATCTCTTTGTCCTTATGGTTCCTAATCTAATTTAAAAAAGTCTGAGACTTCAGGTGTACTTGTTCAGCATGGGCAGCTAAGATGCTAGCTGCGGTACCAAAGAAAGTTGGCCCTAGTAAATAGCAGGGCAAATCCATCCGCACCACCATATTATGCTGGTAGAATGAGGCGAATAATATGTCCTGTGGAGGAGACAAATTTCTCAACATTTTACTGCTAATATAAAAAAAAAAGGATTTTTTTTTTTTTCCTTTTTCTTCAAATTAGATAGTTGGTTATGTATTGGATGCAAATTGGTCTCTTCCATCTGTAATTACATATGCATCGAAAAACAATCACGAACAATGCAAAATCAGTTTGCTCTCTTAGGTTTCTTTAACAAATTATTCATGGACTTTGATTTCTTTGTTAAAATCTACATTACACATTTAAAATGAAGTATAAACATATGTTTTACACAGGTTTTTACAATCCGTTTCCTCTATTTTAGTCCTGGGGTATTAATGTTCTGTTAACTGGACAGATGTAAAATGTGGTAGACCCATCCCACATTACATAAACAGCATAGATGGTGCAAATGGTTTCACTGTCTTTTTTGCACTAGTGCACTGTCTATGATTTGGCCTCAGGAGTACTGAGATATTTTGATGTTCATATTAATGTTTGGTATATTCTGATAGTTGTGGGCGCTTTACTTAGCCAGGGAGCTATTGTTTTCTTTATGTTTGGAAAAAAAGATGTTAACATGACTTGGAGGTATTTGACTGTCGTTTATTTGTTTGTAGAAGAGGAAAGCAATGTTGCAGTCCCTGAGAAAAAACCTCCCCCACCCAAGCAGAGTCAAGATACCGTGAGCAGCGCCACGCCAGGTAGGAGGACCATACACCCTGCTTTGCCATGAGTCTTCCATTCACCATTGTATTGATATCTATATAGTGCTTTCCAGGTAACGAGGAAAGATGGCGTCCGAGTAATCGTCCCGCTCGAGACGCTCCTCGGGTCTAAACCCCGTATCCCGGATTGACCGCCCGGACCAACACCCGATGCCTTGTCAATGATGCGGGTAGTCTCGGTGATCACTTACCGGAGTTTCAGAGGCTCCGCTGCCATAGACCTGGAGCCGCTTGGGAGCTCCCTCACAAAGGCGCGGCGGATACCCGGGCAGTCGGATCAATCCGTAGTTGCACTTGCTGGCCTGCGGCGGGCTGGCACAGTGCGTCTCCCGCACCAGGCGCTCTCGGTGATTTCGGTGCTCCCGGCCGGCCTGCGGCGGGGGCGCACACATGATCAAGTGTGGTTGGCAGTAACAACCATAGACACAACCACAGTGATAGTAAGGAGGAGGCACTGGCGGCGAAAAGAGAGACTTTTGTTTTCCATTTGTGTGGTGCAACATTGTAGCTTGGGTCAGGACATGTCAGGCCGACGTGGGAAACCCGGCAAAGCCATGAATAATCAACAATCCTTGGCGACTGCAAGCCAGCCTTTAGCACAAAAAGAGCTTCTGAGTGGAAACTGCGGCAACAAATCGGAGGGGCGCAGCTGCAAAGGAAAGGAAAAAGCTGGGGAAAAAGCTGAGAACATAGACAAATCAAATAAAATTGAAACAATCGAAAAAGCCCTGTTCAAGGGCTCACAGGACACAGCGAACTGTCAACATTTAATTTCCAACCTTTTTGGTACTGCTACTCAAAAGGGGGCACCCTCATCAGGAACTGTGGAGCCGGGCAAGGGAAGAAATGATCAAATGACTGCTAATATTAATTCTACCCCCGTGGCTGAACTTTCCCTCAATGCTGAGGATAATTCTGACGTAGGCCATGTTTTAGCCACAAAGGATCTCGCTCCTACAAATCCTAACGGTGGGCTTCAAAAGGGGGACAAAGTATCTAAAATCAACTTGGGAGGTAGTGAGGCAATGGATACCCCATCAGCACACGCTTGCTCCCCGGACATACCTGAGAATTTCTTTTCACTAACAGATGACTCTGAGATCTCCAATGTCAGTCTATCGGCCTCCAGTGAAGTTGAGGGGGCCAACTGGAACAGCAGCTCAGAATCTGGGTTTCCTTCATCCACGTTAGGGCAAAAGAAATCCCTAACAAAAAAGAAAGGGAGGAAAAATCCACGTGAGACATCTGATTGTGGCAGTTTCTGGGATCTGAAATGGGACTACTCCACTTCACAGCTAACAGCACAACCAGGTCAAATGATTAGAGCAGAAGGGAGCTCCGCTGGAGAACTGGCTGGTGCTAGGCAGATGAATGACCCAGCTTTATCAGTGGTATTGCAAACAATCAAGAGCTTCCAGGAGGAGGTGAAGATGGACAATCGGAGGGCACGCTTGGCGGCAAAAAAACTGCAGGGGGCTGTTAGGAAGGTCAGCAAAACTTGTGCGGATATTGCAGACAGAATGGCCTCCGTAGAAGCACGCACCGAAATGCTTGAAAAGGATGTCGCTGCCTCAAAGACCCAGAAAGATGAGCATGAGGGAATCGTAAAAGACCTGATGTGGAAGATGGAAGATCAGGAAAACAGGCAACGACGCAACAATCTCCGTTTTCTGGGAATCCCTGAGGGGGTAGAGGGAAGTGATCCCAGAAGATACATGGTCTCTCTACTGAGAGGGGCCTTTCCCGAATTGAACACCGGGGATTGGGACAAGGAGATCCAGCAAGCTCACAGATTTCCCTTAACGCTCTCAAAACGTCCAACGCATACCCCGGAACGACCACGTGCTATGTTGGTATACTTTGGGAACTTCTTACTACGACAATCTCTATATGACCTGGCCCACCCAACAGCAAAAAAGGAATACGAAGGAGTGAGTTTCTTCACCAGGCCTGACATCGCCCACGCTACCGTGGAATGGAGGTGGAGATTAAGACAACTTTTTTCCCCATGTCAACAGATCGGCGCCGAGGTCTATCTACAGAACCCTGCTAGGCTCAAGATTATTTTTAAGGGAATGACCTGCAGTTTTGTCTCAGAGATCCAAGCACAAGCTTATTTGAAGGAGATTTCCGGTAGCTCTGGGAACAAGGACTGTTAGAACTGGGGGTCTCCAGTTGGCAATGGTTTGCACCTTTGTCCAAATAGGGACCCCTGCTTCTAGTCAGGATAAGGGGGATACACTCCTAAAATAACCCCTGCTCACCCCCTGGTAGCTTGGCACGAGCAGACAGGCTTATCTCAGAGGCAGTGTGTAAAGCATTTGTGACCACATACAGTAATACAGTGAAAACACTACAGATGGACACCACACAGGTCGTTTATGTAAAAATAAGTAATCTTTATATAGACTTATCACAAGACCCAATAGCAAAAATCCACAATACAGTACTCAAAAATAGACTTAAAATGATAGAGACAGTTCACGTTATCTTCAAAAATAGGATAGTCAATCAAATAAAGCTTGTAGCAACAAATAACTCCACTTGGAGTTATCACGACGTCGTGACCGGTGGAAATCCCAAAGTACGGCGCCGACCGCGAGGTGCGCGGCGTCGGGCCCGGAGTCGAGCAGACCCACAAAGAACAGTACCTGGAATTCGATGAAAACAAAGACGGTGCACGGCGTCGGGGAGGTGATGCTTCGTTGGCGCCGGCGGCGTCGGTTCCTTACGACCCCAGGGGAGGTGATGTCTCGGTTCCTTACTGCAGCGCAGGGAGGTGAGGCGTCGGTTCCTTACTGTGTCGGGGAGGTGACGTCACGGATGGCGGCGAGGCGTCGGTTCCTTACGATGGTGCGGCGTCGATGGATTCGGGGGTCACCCACGTCGAGGATCGGCTCCGCGATGATGAAGCCCTGGCGTCGGTGAAGTCGGGGCTGCGGTGCGAGTCGGGACGGTGCGTCGTGAGCGTCACGAGCGGTGTCCTCGGCTCCGGTGCAGGCAGCGGCCTCGATGACGGCTTCGGAGTCGATGTCGCACGGCGTCGGCAGGCGTCGGGCCTACGGTGCAAGTCGGGGCGGTGCGTCGTGCTCTTCACGAGCGGTGCCCACGGCTTCGGTGCAGGTTGCGGCGTCGCTCGCCGGCGTCGGTGTTGCAATTTCCCTCTGTTAGCAGCTAAAACAGCAGTTCCAGATGCAGGCAAACAGAAGGGGTGAAGTCTTTGTGTCCCTGTGACTTCAGGCAGGAGGCAAGCTCAGTTCAAGCCCTTGGAGATTCCCTTCTTCAAGATGACAAAGCACAGCAAAGTCTTTTCTCCTGTCCTTGGCAGAAAGCAACCACTGCAGGCCAACCCCAATCAGCAAAACAGCACAGGGGCAGTACTCCTCCTTCAGCTTCTCCGGTTCTTCTCCTTGGCAACAGGTTTCTTGATTTCCCAGAAGTGATCTAATTTCCTAGGGGTCTGGGTCCCCTTTTTATACACCTTTTCCCTTTGTTCTCTGAAGGCAGAGAGGCCTTTGCCTAGTCCAAACCAGTTCTGGTCAGTCCTGGAGCACTTTGTTTTTCTGACTCCTTCTTTCCTTTGAGAGTGAGGGGCAGAGCCATCAGACGCCCGGCAGGAGGTGGAGCCAGCATTGTGGAAGGCAGGCACAGCCCTATTCAGACCCAGGTGCAACTCCTCCCACCCATCCTCCTTCAGGCAGACCTATTCAGCCTAGTGCTGACTCACCCTGCCTCCTGGAATCCCCCAGCCCCTGTCACTCACAAACCCAGACACACAATACACAACCTGAGCAGAGGCAGCTGGATGGTTTAGGCAAGAAAATACCTACTTTCTAAAAGTGGTATTTTCAAACAAAGAATGTTAAAACCAACTTCACTAAAAGATGTATTTTATCATCCTGAGTTCAGGCATACATTTTCGTTTTTCTACCATGTTCCCTGGGTCAGTTAGGATTATAAGGTGTAATAATCAAACTGCCCATTCTGGCCTATGGAGAACAGGTAGCCTTGCAATAGTGAAAAACGAAAATGGCTGTAATTCACTATTAGGACAGGCCACACACACCAGGGCATGTCCTACCTTATACTTACAATGCACCCTGCCCTAGGGCCTACCTTAGGGGTGACCAACATGCAGTAAAGGGAAGGTTTAGGGACTGGTGAGTGGGTGTACTCACCAAGTCGACATGGCAGCCCTAGGCTGCACACAGGCTCTGCGATGGCAGGCCTGAGACACACTTTACAGGCTGCTTCTGTGGGTGGCACAACCAGTGCTGCAAGCCCACCAGCCGCATTGGATTTACAAGCCCTGGGCACACTCAGTGCACTGTACTAGGGACTGACAAGTAAACCAATCATCCAATCATGGAGTCACTAATCCATACATCAATTTACAGTAGGGAGCACTTGCACTGTGGCACTGAACAGCAGTGGCACAGTGCCCAAAAGCATCTAAAACCAGCAAAACATAAGAGGCAACAGCAAAAAAATGGAAGGGAGACCCATGCCAATGGTGCCAAGTCTAACACGTGTCCCCTCCAGCTGAAATGTGGGGAGAACTACCCTTCCTCCTGGGAGTTCTCATCACTAAGGCGGAAAAATCTGGACAGACCATCAGCATTGGCGTGTTCTGTACCAGGGCGGTGTTCCACCGTGAAGTCCATCCCCTGTAGGGAAATGGACCACCTCAACAGTTTTGGATTCTCACCCCTCATCTGCATTAACCATCTGAGGGGCCTGTGGTCTGTCTGAACCCGGAAGTGAGTCCCAAACAAATATGGTCTCAACTTCTTCAGCGCCCAGACCACAGCAAATGCCTCACGTTCAATCGCACTCCACCTCTGTTCCCGTGGGAGTAACCTCCTACTAATAAAGGCTACAGGTTGGTCTAGGCCCTCCTCATTCATCTGTGAAAGCACAGCCCCAACACCATGCTCTGAAGCATCTGTCTGCACAATGAATTCCCTTGAGAAGTTGGGCGCCTGAAGCACGGGCGCCATGCACATGGCAGATTTCAGGGCATCAAAAGCCTTTTGGCAGGCATCAGTCCAGTTCACTTTCCTGGGCTGCTTCCTGGAAGTCAGCTCAGTCAAGGGTGCAACAATGTTGCCATACCCCTTGACAAACCTCCTGTAATACCCGGTGAGTCCTAAGAAGGCCCTCACCTCTGTTTGGGTTTTGGGGGTTCCCAAGCCAGGATGGTATCTATCTTGGGTTGTAGGGGCGCCACCTGGCCGCTCCCAACCTGGTGTCCCAAGTACACCACAGAACCCTGCCCGATCTGGCACTTACTCGCCTTGATCGTGAGGCCTGCCTTCCGCAGCGCCTTCAACACTTCCCAGAGGTGGTGCAGGTGTTCCTCCCAAGTGGCACTGAACACTGCGATGTCATCCAGGTAGGCGGCACTGAAATCCTCCAGCCCAGCCAACACCTGGTTGACCAACCTCTGAAAGGTGGCAGGGGCATTCTTCATCCCAAAGGGCATCACCCGGAATTGGTAGTGCCCATCTGGTGTGGAGAATGCTGACCTCTCTTTGGCCCCATCCGTTAAGGCGATCTGCCAGTATCCAGACGTTAGATCAAACGTGCTGAGGTACTGGGCAGCCCCTAACCGATCAATGAGCTCATCAGCTCTGGGGATGGGGTGCGCGTCAGTCCTGGTGACTGAATTGAGTCCTCGGTAGTCCACACAGAACCGGAGTTCAGGTGTGGCACCAGGCGCGGCAGCCTTTGGGACCAAGACCACTGGGCTGGCCCAAGGACTGTTAGAGGACTCAATCACCCCTAAGGCAAACATCTTGGAGACCTCCTCCTTGATGCAAGCTCTCACCCTGTCAGTCACTCTGTAAGTTTTATGCTTCACAGGAGGACTGTCCCCAGTATCCACATCATGGATGCACCATTCAGTGATACTGGGAGTCAGGGAGAACAGATCAGAAAACTGTCCCAACAGTTGGCGACAGTCATTCTGCTGTTCCGGGGTCAGGGTGGGAGAGAGGTTCACACCATCCACTGACCCATCTTGCTCTTTTGCATACAGGAGGTCAGGAAGAGGTTCAGTCTCCTCTTCCATCCCAGCATCTGTTGCTAAGAGCATGCCCACTTCAGACCTCTCAAAGTGGGGCTTCAGGCGGTTCACATGCAGGACCCGCATGGGGTTCCTGGGAGACTGCAAGTCCACCAAGTAGGTGACATCACTCTTGCGCTCCACCACCTCAAATGGTCCGGTCCACTTATCCTGGAGCGCACAGGGCTCCACTGGGGCCATGACCCAAACCTTTTGTCCAGGATGAAACTCGATCAGAGTGGCGTTCTGATCATGCCAACGTTTCATCTCTTCCTGGCTGGCTTCCAGATTCGCCTCAGCGAGTTGTCTGAAACGCCGAGTCTGGTTCCTGAAGGCCAGCATGTAACTAAATACATCCTGGGGAGTTTTCCTGGGAGCTTTCTCCCAGCCTTCCTTGACCAGACTCAGAGGTCCTCTTACAGGATGGCCATACAGCAGTTCAAAGGGACTGAACCCTAAGGACTTCTGGGGCACCTCTCTGTAAGCAAAGAGCAGGCATGGCAAGAGGACGTCCCACTTACGCCTCATGGGTTCTTCCAGACCCATAATCATGCCCTTAAGGGTCCGGTTGAATCTCTCAACCAGCCCGTTACCTTGGGGGTGGTAAGGTGTGGTGAACTTATAGGTTACACCACACTCCTGCCACAGGGACTTCATATACTTGGAAATGAAGTTGGTACCACGGTCAGACACCACCTCCTTGGGGAACCCCACACGGGAGAAAATCCCCATCAGTGCACGTCCCACCACGGGGGCCGTCACTGTCCGAAGAGGGATGGCTTCCGGGTGCCGGGTGGCATGGTCCACCAAGACCAGGATGAACCTGTTGCCCATGGCTGTCTTGGGATCCAGAGGCCCCACAATGTCAATACCCACCCTCTCAAAGGGGGTACTGACAACAGGGAAAGGTTGGAGAGGAGCCTTGTGCTTCCTCCCACTCTTACCACTTGCCTGGCAAGTCTGACAGGTCCTGCAATGAGTATCTGAACTCTTGCGCATTTGGGGCCAATGAAAGTGGGTGACAAGCCTTTGAAAGGTCTTGTCTTGCCCCAAATGTCCTGCTAAAGGCACATCATGAGCCAGACCCAGTAGGAAGGCTCTGAAGCGCTGGGGTACCACCAGCACACGGGCTGACCCAGGCTCAGCAACCTTAGGCTCACTATACAGGAGACCATTCTCCCAGTAGATCCAGTGTGATCCAGACTGATCACCTGCTGCCTGGCTTGCAGCCTGTTGCCGCAAGCCCTCAAGAGAAGGGCACTTCTTCTGCTCCTCGCAGAACTCTTCCCTGGAGGGGCCTCCTTCTTGCTGCCAATGGGTCAGCTCAGGCAGGTCCCCCAGTTCAGCCACTTGTTCCCCTGTTGGTTCCAGGGCATCCCCCTCAAGGTCTGCCTCCTCCTGGACCGTGGGAACTTCGGGGGCCGGTTTCCCGCGCCCCTGCCTCCTCTCTTTAAGGCAGGCACCTGGGCCCTTCTTCCAGGCTCCAGGTCCTCTTGAATACCCTTACCGGCTGCCATTGACCGAGTGGTCACACACGCCCACTCTGGCAGACCCAACATCTCCAAATGAGACCTCCGCTCCACCTTCGCCCAAGGGGAGCTCTCCAAATCATTGCCTAGCAGACAGTCAACAGGCATGGCTGGCCTCACAGCTACTTGAAGGATACCTGAGACCCCCCCCACTCAAAGGGAACCTTGGCCACCTTGCAGTGGCTCTCTGAGTTGTCAGCGGCAACTACAGGGTAGAATACATTGGGGACCACCTGCTCCTCAGACACCAGCCGACAACTGACAGCTGTCACACTGGCCCCGGTGTCTCTCAGAGCCTCCACCCTATGGCCATTGATGGTCACCCACTGCCTGTATTTCTTAGTGTTATCAGGCAGCTGGGTCCTAGGGACCATCTCACTGTCTCCTAAAGAGACCAGGGACATCTCTGCGGGACCCCACCCACCTTGGGCACCCAACTCCTCCCCCAGGGCTACACTAGCCATCTGCCGGGGTGGTGCACCAGTGGGTGCAGTGGTCACAGTATTGGGGCACTTGGGACTTCCTACAAAGTGACCCACCTGACCACAACTAAAACATGCTTTGGGCCCCTTCTGAACAGACTTATCTGTTGGGACCCATGGTCTTTTCTCAGTGGGAGGCTGGGAACCCTTACCTTGGTTCCCTTGGGGTTTACTTTGGGGCCCTTTTTGGAACTCCTTCTGTTTACCCTTGTCCCCCCACTCTTCTGCTGGGGACCCTGCCCACCTTTGGCGGAGTCTCCCACAAGACCCTTGTGGACCCGGGTACTGACCCAGCGGTCCGCCTCCTCAGCAAGCTTTCTAGGATTAGTTAGCTTACTGTCAACTAGGTGCTGGCGTAGCTCTGGAAAACAACTACTGGACAAGTGCTCCCATGCAATTAAATCATAGAACTCCTGCAAGTCATTTACTTTGCTACCCTTCACCCATCCATCCAATGCTCTGCAAAAATAAGACACATACTCCACCCAGGTACTAGACTCCAGCTTTTTGCAGTTCCTAAACTTCTGCCTATACAGCTCTGGAGTTAACCCATACCTTGTCACTAAAGCTTCCTTCAGGTGGGCATAGGACATCTGATCCACTGTGGGCAAGGCTAGCAAGGTTTCCCTTCCCTCACCTGCAAAGCGGCCCCACAACCCCGCTCCCCAATCCTTCTCAGGGACCCGGTGTGATGTCATGGCGATCTCATAGGCTTTAAACCATTGCCCAATGTCCTCCCCCTTCATGAAATCCTTAATAACCTCCTTGGGGATGTACACTCTACTTTCTACAGGCACTGGAGGTGTGCTGCCACCAGAGGGAGTGATCTCTAGGCTCCTAGCCTTTAGCTCTAGCTCCCTCACCACTCTCTCATGCTCTAAAAGCATCTTCTTTTCTTCCATGGCCAACCTCTTACTTTCTAACTCCAATTTCTTATGCTCAAGGCTATCATGGCTTCCCTGTTTCAGTTTGGCCATTTCCATTTCATGCATCCTGCTTTTGTCCCTGTCCTCCAGCTCCTCTGGAGACAGGCCCTTTTGAGAAACACTGCTGCCCTCCCTGGAAGGCACTCCCCTCCCAGGTAAGCCCAATGGCCCCTCAAGCTGCCCATCTAAATTCTCTGCCTCCTCCACAGGCTCCTCGGACTGCCCACTGGCATTCCGTGCTTCCAACCAGGCCCTTAGCGCCTTGTGAAACTCCTCCTTCCTGGTGAGGCCTCTCATAGAGATTTTAAACTTTTTGCAAACAGCTTTGAGTTCTGGCACAGTGTAGGTATCAACCCTATCTTCTTCAAATTCAATATCTGCAGGTGCAATGGATCCTTTTTTGCTCATGGTGAAAATTGGCAGTTCTCAACAAAAATAAGGGTTCCAAGGAAAAAAAATCCTATCAAAATGTATGTGGTCGCGTATTGGTCTGCACTCACTAGTAGTGTACACCAATCACTGTATATGAATCACAAATGCAAGTCCAAATCCTCACCGCTGACCACCAATGTTAGAACTGGGGGTCTCCAGTTGGCAATGGTTTGCACCTTTGTCCAAATAGGGACCCCTGCTTCTAGTCAGGATAAGGGGGATACACTCCTAAAATAACCCCTGCTCACCCCCTGGTAGCTTGGCACGAGCAGACAGGCTTATCTCAGAGGCAGTGTGTAAAGCATTTGTGACCACATACAGTAATACAGTGAAAACACTACAGATGGACACCACACAGGTCGTTTATGTAAAAATAAGTAATCTTTATATAGACTTATCACAAGACCCAATAGCAAAAATCCACAATACAGTACTCAAAAATAGACTTAAAATGATAGAGACAGTTCACGTTATCTTCAAAAATAGGATAGTCAATCAAATAAAGCTTGTAGCAACAAATAACTCCACTTGGAGTTATCACGACGTCGTGACCGGTGGAAATCCCAAAGTACGGCGCCGACCGCGAGGTGCGCGGCGTCGGGCCCGGAGTCGAGCAGACCCACAAAGAACAGTACCTGGAATTCGATGAAAACAAAGACGGTGCACGGCGTCGGGAGGTGATGCTTCGTTGGCGCCGGCGGCGTCGGTTCCTTACGACCCCAGGGGAGGTGATGTCTCGGTTCCTTACTGCAGCGCAGGGAGGTGAGGCGTCGGTTCCTTACTGTGTCGGGGAGGTGACGTCACGGATGGCGGCGAGCGTCGGTTCCTTACGATGGTGCGGCGTCGATGGATTCGGGGGTCACCCACGTCGAGGATCGGCTCCGCGATGATGAAGCCCTGGCGTCGGTGAAGTCGGGGCTGCGGTGCGAGTCGGGACGGTGCGTCGTGAGCGTCACGAGCGGTGTCCTCGGCTCCGGTGCAGGCAGCGGCCTCGATGGCGGCTTCGGAGTTGATGTCGCACGGCGTCGGCAGGCGTCGGGCCTACGGTGCAAGTCGGGGCGGTGCGTCGTGCTCTTCACGAGCGGTGCCCACGGCTTCGGTGCAGGTTACGGCGTCGCTCGCCGGCGTCGGTGTTGCAATTTCCCTCTGTTAGCAGCTAAAACAGCAGTTCCAGATGCAGGCAAACAGAAGGGGTGAAGTCTTTGTGTCCCTGTGACTTCAGGCAGGAGGCAAGCTCAGTTCAAGCCCTTGGAGATTCCCTTCTTCAAGATGACAAAGCACAGCAAAGTCTTTTCTCCTGTCCTTGGCAGAAAGCAACCACTGCAGGCCAACCCCAATCAGCAAAACAGCACAGGGGCAGTACTCCTCCTTCAGCTTCTCCGGTTCTTCTCCTTGGCAACAGGTTTCTTGATTTCCCAGAAGTGATCTAATTTCCTAGGGGTCTGGGTCCCCTTTTTATACACCTTTTCCCTTTGTTCTCTGAAGGCAGAGAGGCCTTTGCCTAGTCCAAACCAGTTCTGGTCAGTCCTGGAGCACTTTGTTTTTCTGACTCCTTCTTTCCTTTGAGAGTGAGGGGCAGAGCCATCAGACGCCCGGCAGGAGGTGGAGCCAGCATTGTGGAAGGCAGGCACAGCCCTATTCAGACCCAGGTGCAACTCCTCCCACCCATCCTCCTTCAGGCAGACCTATTCAGCCTAGTGCTGACTCACCCTGCCTCCTGGAATCCCCCAGCCCCTGTCACTCACAAACCCAGACACACAATACACAACCTGAGCAGAGGCAGCTGGATGGTTTAGGCAAGAAAATACCTACTTTCTAAAAGTGGTATTTTCAAACAAAGAATGTTAAAACCAACTTCACTAAAAGATGTATTTTATCATCCTGAGTTCAGGCATACTAAATTCGTTTTTCTACCATGTTCCCTGGGTCAGTTAGGATTATAAGGTGTAATAATCAAACTGCCCATTCTGGCCTATGGAGAACAGGTAGCCTTGCAATAGTGAAAAACGAAAATGGCTGTAATTCACTATTAGGACAGGCCACACACACCAGGGCATGTCCTACCTTATACTTACAATGCACCCTGCCCTAGGGCCTACCTTAGGGGTGACCAACATGCAGTAAAGGGAAGGTTTAGGGACTGGTGAGTGGGTGTACTCACCAAGTCGACATGGCAGCCCTAGGCTGCACACAGGCTCTGCGATGGCAGGCCTGAGACACACTTTACAGGCTGCTTCTGTGGGTGGCACAACCAGTGCTGCAAGCCCACCAGCCGCATTGGATTTACAAGCCCTGGGCACACTCAGTGCACTGTACTAGGGACTGACAAGTAAACCAATCATCCAATCATGGAGTCACTAATCCATACATCAATTTACAGTAGGGAGCACTTGCACTGTGGCACTGAACAGCAGTGGCACAGTGCCCAAAAGCATCTAAAACCAGCAAAACATAAGAGGCAACAGCAAAAAAATGGAAGGGAGACCCACGCCAATGGTGCCAAGTCTAACAAGGACTGACAGAAAGCATAATCATTTATACTGGGGACATGTCTCAACATGTTGCTAGGGCAGTCTTCATTATTAAGAAAGTTACTTTAATCAGCAGTGTTATTTCACGGGTGTTACTATATAGAAGAGGGGAAAGGTCCAAGGAGCGACGTGGTCATGACTGCTTAGATGTCATCATCCTGGCTCGGGACGAGCCAGGTCACCTCAGCTATAAGTGGTGGGAGGGTGGGAGTTCGGAGGCAGGGGGAGTTCTAGGGGGGGAGGATGGCTATCCAATGGGAGAAAGATCTTCTAAAGCCTTAATCATACTTTCTCTGTATATCTTTGATGGATAAGATACGTATTGCCACCATCAATATCGATGGCCTGAATGACCCTAAGAAAAGACGTCATACTGCCATAGGGCTTCACCTACTAAAAGCAGATGTAGTGTGCATACAGGAGACTCACATAGAGGGGGCGCAAAGACATCTCTTGAAATCATTATGATATAGAGTGGTTGGAGGGACAACACAAAACACACGGACAAGAGGGGTGGCGATTTTGTCCTCAAATGCTACATTACAATTTCCTCGAACAATGGTTGATCAAGCAGGGAGATGGGTGATAACAGAATGCCGTGCATCCACTGGAGAATCACTAACCATTTGCTCAATCTATGGTAGCATCCTCGACGATCCAGAGGTATTTGATCAGGTAAATAGTTAACTTGCGGTTTGGCCACTCCCTATCATTTTTTGTGGGGATTTTAATATAAATATCCCGGCTAGCATGAAATTGAACTCAGAAACTAAGGGGTCTTATAGTGACAGGAAGCCTAAAGTATTCAGAGCATTAAGGGCACTATCTATAGATCACGGACTGAATGATGTATGGAACTGGCAAAATGCCTCAGATCCAGGTTTTACTTTTTTTCTAATCCTCACAAAGTGCATGCCCGACTTGATTTTATATTGGTATCTTATTCCTTTCTTCATAATTGTGAGATTGAAAAAGCCCCATGCATACTCTCAGATCATAATCCTCTAGTCATAGAAATCAAGGGAAAAGATTCTAGACCCTAGCCCCGCTCTTGGAGCTTTGAGCGAGCCCTACTCCTGAATGAGGATTATTGCAAACTTATCAAGAATTGGATTCCTCTGTTCTTAAGGGAAAATCTAGGTAGTACAGGAATTGATTATGTCTGGGACGCACTGAAAGCAGGTATAAGGGGGGAAACCCTCAGATTTTCCCTGAATCTCAATAAAAGGAAACGGCAACAAACTCACGATTTACAAATCGCGTTAGCTCAAGCAGAGGAGGATCTGGTCAAAACGCTTCAAAAGGGAGGGGCGATTCAGGAGGCACAGGCCAAGGTACTAGTAGCAAATTCACGCATTATGGAAATCTTCGCTAAAGATGCAGCTGACAGACTTTCTGTGTGGAAAGAGGTAGCATACGAGTGTAGTGAGCAGGTAGGGCATCATTTGGCCATGAGAGCCAGACAAAAAACTACTCAAAATACAATGAAGGAGATCAGGGACCCTATACGAGGACTAGTCTCGGATCCAGACGGTATCCGAAACACGTTTCTATTATACTATCAAAAGTTATATCAGGACGACCTTCCAGGAGATCCCATAAAAATTAAGGAATATCTGAATTTAACTCCGGGAGAACAATTTTTGGCAGAGGATCAACAACAACTAGAGGCTCCCCAGATTGGGTTGAGATACTATTAAGCATTAACAGCCTGCCTAATGGTAAAGCCACAGGGCTGGATTGCATCCCTGCTGAATTTTACAAACAATTTTCACAGCAACTCAAAGATTGCATGACCTTGCTATTTAACCATGTATTTAAAGGGGGTAAACCATCGAGCTCCTGGTCTTCCGCCAAAATTGTAATCTTCCTCAAAAAGAATAAGCCGGCGAGTGAGCCTGGATCTTATCAACCAATAACACTAATAAACAGTGATAGCAAGATATACTCCAAAGTCTTGGCATCCCGTATAGCGCCAATTATCCATAAAGTAGTCTCTGAGCAACAGCATGGATTCATCCCAGGGAGGGGGACGGTTGATCATATTAGGAGGGTAATTACACTCTTAGATGCCACAACAACATCTAATGACCCAATGGCCATAATTCTTCTGGACGCTGATAAGGCTTTTGACAGGGTCTTCTGGTCTTTCTTATGGGAGGTCCTGTCAACGGGCGGTATAAAAGAGGGGTTATTACAGGCCATTAGAATGCTCTATTATCAGCCGGTGGCCAGGGTCTGTGTTAATGGCATATTGTTTGAGCCGTTTGACATAACTAGGGGGACCCGACAAGGCTGCCTGAGCTCACCCCTACTATTTGCGATCTATATTGACTCCTTTTTACGACAGCTAATAAATAACACAGCTATCAGACCCACGGTGACTCACGGCTGGGAGACGAAAGTGCTGGCGTATGCGGACGATATCACCCTTGTAACCCCAGATCCTATCAAGACTCTTCAGGAAATTGAAAAAGAAGCAGATAGATTTGGGAAACTATCTGAATATACTCTTAAACGCTCCAAAACACAGCTTGTAATTAATTTTAAAAAATACAACAATTAATGATTACAGAATTACGGAAAAAGCAACTTATCTAGGGATAGATATATCCGCAGAAATAGATGAAATTGTCAAAGACAACATAGAACCTCTGATAACTAAAACTACACAAGATTTATATAGGTTAAATAACCTTCATGTATCCATTATTGGGAGATGCAATGTTATAAAAATGCTTTTTCCCCCTAAAATTTTATATTTGTTTCGAGCAATTCCACTAGAATTTACGAATGACTGTCTAAAGAAAATGGAAGATGTGTTCTCCCGATTTATATGGGCTTACGCCAAGCCAAGAAGGGCTTTCAAATTTCTTACGCTCCTGAGGGAAAGAGGAGGATGGGCCTTACCCAACCTTAGATTGTATTACCGGGCCACTACCCTGCTATACAACCGGGTTTTTGTCCAGGAGAAACCGACCGATAGACGCATCGTAGAGGCTCCGAATCCACTTGAGCTTACACTTGGGGATGAGGCTTGGGGATGGCTATGGCGCTATTTAAATGATAATCACTATAAAAAAGTTAGATTTAAGACCTTGCCAGGGGGATATAAAGTTTGGAAAGTTGTCCGTAGATTACTGGGTATCGGAAGACTAAATTTTTATACACCATTGTCAAGCAATCCAAATCTGCCCTGGAATATTTAAAGATCAAACGATTAAAAGATGGGGGGAGCTGGGCTTGTCGAAATTTGGGTCCTTCTTTTCTGTCAAAGGTTTTGTTTCTTTTGAAAATCTTAGAGAAATGTTTAAGATAGAGCGGAGAGACTTTTTTAAGTATCTCCAAGTTCGGGATTTTGCACTTAAAAAGGGAGGTGAACCAATTGGCTTCTCCAGAAATTGTATAATTGACACATTAGTAGGAGACAGGGATCCCTCCATACGTACCATCTATAATCTCTTCAGTGCTCTGATGAAAGATGATCTGGAACAGTGGTCACAAAGATGGAATGAGCAAATTGGTATATCGGAGGCTTTATTTCAGAACTCATTCGAGATGGCGCGGAAGATATTAATCCTGGCCCGGTTAAAGGCGCAATATTATAAGACCTATTTCGCATTATACTATACTCCTAAAAAGATAGCTAAATGGAGGAATGGTAAAGGGACATACTGTCCCCGATGTGCTCTATACCAGGTAGATTTGGTACACATTTTTTCCTCCTGCAATACACTCACGATCATAAAACAAGATATCACTAAATTTTTATAGAAACTCTTGGAATAGAATGCATCCTGTCTCCTTGCATGATGGTTTTAGGGGTTGCGGAAACCGAACTGGGGAATACTGATCAAGAGCTACTGTTTATAGCCATGGCGGTCTTACGACTTTGTATAGCATCCGGATGGCTGGATCCTAACCCTCCAACTTTTCAGCAGTGGCTTGCCCGCTTCTTGGCAATTTATAACCTAGTAAAAGCGGTGTATGCTAGAAAAGGGATCCGTGCACGAATTAGGGGTGTCAACAGGTGGGCGCCAGTGGCAGGATGGGTAGAGGGAAACTTTTAAAGCACTTAGGGGAAAGTAATGGAGAAAGGGTCAATTACACTGCAGTAAGTGCATTGGGAATTAAAGAACGTGTGATCAGAGATGGCTGTCAGGAAGATAAACCGAGATGTTAGCAGCCCCTCGGGGTGGGTGGGTTGGGGTTAAAAAGGGAAAATGCACTTCCGTTATGAATGTATTGTCAATTCTATTGTGTGTACATACATACAAACACTGTGCAAATAAAAAAAATAAAAAAAGATATCTATATAGTGCTTTCCATTCCCCTCAAAAGGCCTAAAGCGCTTTCTGGATGGACCGATTGCATTATTTATGTAGTGCTTCATACCCTGATGAGGTCGTCAAGCGCTACAATCAGTAACGGGGTCCTGGGTGTCCTTTGGAGTACATTGTTGAAGGGGTGTTGTTTGTAGCTTAGCCTGAATGGGACATGTTGGGTGAGGTTTGAAAGACAATGTCTCCAGAGACTGGGGTCTCTATCACCCCTGGGTGGACTCGTATGTCTCCCCCCCCTTCAGCTGTCTAGTTTATGTCTCATAGTTGTCATGTTTGGGCCTCAGGACAACGCCGCCCCACACTTAGCTCTACTTAGGACGCACAAAAACCACTTGAGAAGGATTTATAAAGTCAGCCAATTTATACAAGGTATTCCTTCCAGAATTACTTGGTAATGACTCAATTAGCTTTCATTTCTGCACAAAGGAGATTTAGGTGCATAAATTAGCCTCTCATCATTGAGGAAGTGTCAGGGCTAAAGGACAGTTTATGGATACAACATGCAGCCGCTGTCACAACTGCGCGAATGTAATATAGACATCTGTGTATACTTTGTGCTTCAGCAGAACAGACTTCTGCCATTCAGGCGCTGACAGGGGACAACAGGCCGCTCAGGGGACCGGCAGCGTCGACGTCTCTGAAAAGGTCAACTTGACACAAGCTCTGACGATCGACCCGCGGCTCTGTCTACTTTGATAAAAATCAGATAAACTTAAGACTGCTAATTGATCCGCGGCCTGTTTAAATGTTGGCCATGCATATCTTCGTTGCATACGATTACCGCCGAAAGCAAATGAGTCGGTGGCAGAAATGCCAGCACCCGGTGACAGCCACATACCTTTGGGAAGAGGACATCACCGGCGCTTGGGAAGGCGCTGCAGGGGGCTCCTTTAGGCGCTGTGGGTGGTGCTGATTAGAACCCTCATTTCCAGGGCAATACCTGGTGCAAAAACTGCCTATGGGTAATGCCCTTCCCGCATGGTTGTTGGACTTGGCCTTTTTGGCCGGTTTATCCCCTGACTTTTTTGCCTTTTTGGCCTCCTGTTTTTGACTTTGTTTTTGCTGGTTTAGTGTCTCTGCGCACATTTTCACTGCTATTCAGTGCTAAAGTGCAAGTGCTCCAAGCACCCGGTGACAGCCACATACCTTTGGGAAGAGGACATCACCGGTGCTTGGGAAGGCGCTGCAGGGGGCTCCTTTAGGCGCTGTATGTGGGCAGGGGGCGCTGGTGCTGATTAGGACCCTCATTTCCAGGGTAATACCGGGTGCGAAAACCACCTAAGGGAAATGACCTTACCGCATGGTAATGATATTTCCCTGTGCAGTTTTGGCACCCAGTTTTGTGTTCCCAATCACAGAATGGGGACTAACATGCTGCAGAGGTACGAGAGAGACGCTACATTTCTAGGGGACACATGGTCAGCCTTGGGGAGAGCCGAGCCAGGGATCTATCTGGCGTGGCTCTAACAGCCAAAGCATGAACCGAGCCATCAAAAGATGTAAAACAGGCAACAAGTGCCATGATATACGTGGTAAAGGCTTTAACATGAAAAACATGTATTTTTCAGTGTCTCGATTAAGTACAGACAATTATGTCACTAAATTGAGTGTTTATTGACAGTATTTTTTTAAAGTGTGAAACATTCTCAAACTGGATGGTTATGGAAAATGAGCACTAGTGAAGTAAAGCGATGGACCGTGAATTACGCAATTGTGTCAAGTGGGAAAGCCGGGATATGAGTCCAGAATTGCATATTGTACTGCTCATAGACTGTATGGGTACATCCTTATGTCTTCTGTTTACCATCAAAGGTCAGTCCTTTGTGTTTATTCAATTAGTATATGAAATTCAATAAATACACTTATAAAATCTGAAATCAAACTGACACTATACACACATATATGCATGTGTGCTTTCTCTTTGGAATGTTTCCACAAGCATCGAAGATCAAACACAGTGGCAGAACATGCCTGTATAAAAGCATGCTGCACTTTGCAGGAATTTGCAGGCGTCTACTTGAACAGCTGTCACATAAGGCTCCCAGACCCGGTAGTGTTTTTTTAAATTATTTAATTGCGGTCATTTAGGTGTTGATCCTATCCTAAAATCCTTCTTTTTCTCAAGTCAGCTGAGCCAGCAGTAATATTAACATAAAATTTCATCTCGTGGCTTCCCTTGGTCTACTGGCTTGCCTGGCTTGGCATAGGGACATTTCGTGAGAGGCTCAACACCGCAATGACCACAATTAAATATTTAACAAAACAAAGAGGTCATCGACCCTTCAGGTGATGTGCAGCATAGCTTCAGAGAGACATGTTTTATCTGCCACTGTTTAATCTTCAGTTTACACTTTAAAATCTGGGAGAGATATGGTCCCGTGTGCCCACCTCACCCCAACTCCCAAATATCAGGCAGGGGTATAAGTTCTCCATGTCCCCCACGGATCCTACGCCCATGATGCCGCACCGTTTTTTCCAACGAGTGCACATTAACTAAAGGAACTTCTGAGGCAAAACCCTACGACCGTGCACAGTTTGTGCACAGTCTGTAATGTTCACATCAGGTGCAAACACCTTATGTGTATGAGTTGAACATTACCTACTACTAAAAATAAGGCTTGTGACTGAAAAACACGTACAAGAGGGGGCTACATGTGTAAAGTCGTGATACGTTCAATGTGTCATGGCTGCAGGGCCTTCCTAGCGGACACAAAAAACAAGGCCTATCGCCTCTTCAAGGATAAGGCTCCTTTGATAAGCCAGCTATTAGCTGACAGAAACTTTAGAGAAGATTTGCTTGCTAGCTGCACTCTACACCTATCTTAGGAAAGGGTCAGCCGAGGCGAGGTCTGGCGTATCTGAGCTGTATCCTGTGAGGAAGTGTAGACTGGCTCATATACATCACTCCTACTGTGCTGTCAAGTAAGGGGTGGACAGGCAGAGTGTGCACAGGAAGTGGCTTTCCAAAGCTTTCCACATTGTGGCTAGAGGACAGGAAACAGATGACTTGCTGTGAAGACAACACAGGAAACCCGGAGCAGGTTTCTTTAAGATTTTTGGTGGGCTCGTCTCACATGGGAAGTCAGGACCGGTTCATAAGATGTCAACTCGGCCTGTGTTGTGGTTCAAAAAGTGTTGCGCAGTGAACAAAATGAAATCTTTTCTAGGAAAGGATGCTGAACTTGTGTGTGCCGCTGCATGTGTCAGCACTGGAGAAGTGTTGCCCACACTGCAAAGTAACTATTACAGTCTCTAATTGGCAGGGCCACTGGAATCATGCGGCAGTGGAGGACCAAATTATATGGTAGGCATGACAAAATTATATGACAAGAAGTATGTGGCTTAGTCTGTCCAGGGACATCTTAAGGATTTTGGGGGCCCTGGGCCAAATGCATTCCGAGGGCCCCTATTTGGAACAGCTTTGAATTTATGATCCAGTTTCAGATCTTTCATGCCCTCTTTGGCTATGTTACTGACAGTGCACAAGCACACTAGATCAAATTCTAAATGTATTTATATCTATTACTCAGGATAATGATGTGTGTTTTCAATATTGTAACACAGACACATCTCACTATTATTACTGAAAATAATTTCTGTGACAGCCTCCCATTTCTCATATGTGAGATCCTGTTTTTATCTAAAAGTAACTGTTTTATGGATGTTGCATGAAACAAACACTACGTTTGTCTGCAAAATGTCTGCAATAGACTTTAACGCATCACCCACGTTAAACGTAATTTTAAGGAAAACGATATTTAAAACAATCTGTTTAAGAATTATACATGGTCATCAAGGCAAGAGTCTCTCCAGAACAGAGCTGACTATCAGGGGCCCCCCTAAAAAGGCTGGGGCCCTGGGCCAGAGCCCACTTTGCCCATGCCTTAAAACGTCTCTGAGTCTGTCATTTAAACAACTATTAATACCGTCTGGGCAAAGTTGCACCTCATTAGTACCAGTTTGGCACTTGAATACAGCAAATTGCAACTGAAATTTGACCAGTTAAACTGTGCAAAGGGTCAGGGAATGCACAGAACCAACTGTTGTGCTTCTTTTTAGAAACATTTGATCCATTTGATCTAGAAACTATTTTTTGTACAAATCTGCAAATCGTGCAGCAGATGCCAGATTATGTGGCAAATGAAGTAAAATTATAATGATACAGAAAATGCAGCACTCACTGAACCGCATAATTCCAGTGGCCCTGCTATTGCCCAAGGTGCTAGTGTAGAGTACAAGCATGAGACCCATTAAAGTGCACTTTTGCTGTTTGTGCCATGGCACACCTTTCAAAAGGTGCGTCAGGCGCGAACAGGGAAAGTGCGCCATATTATGCTGAATGTGCAGCCCCCAGGGCAGCAGCGAACGGGCACTCCCCTGGGGCAGTGCATTCAAATGAAATATGGAGCGGTTGTTGAAGACACACCATGTTTTATTGTGCAGGCGGCACCCACCAACACTTTTTAAGAGGGGAGAGGGATCCACATGCAGGTGGGTGCAGTGAGTGTCTTCAGCCGCCTGCAGGGGGATGCCTGGGGGTTCTCCCCTCCAGAGGCAGCTCTCTGTGCGCCTCCAAAGGTCATGTTTTCCTCTGCATCCATAATACGGCGCAGGCGCAGAGGCAAAGTGATTTCCTCATTTGCATAGGGGGCCATACCCACATGCAAATGAGGGAATGCCCTCTCATGATAATGCTGGCGCAGCATGTGGGCCATCACTATTACAGAAGGGGACACAGAAGCATTTGCGGCCACTCCTGTAATACCATTGTGCTGCCCGTTGTGCCCCAGGGCACAATGTATATTATGGCCCCTGGATTTCTCCAGATGACCCTGAAACTACCCCTCAGGTGGGATAATCTGGCACTGTATCAAAACATGAATAAATACACTAATACATTTGGTGAACATCTGTCTTTTTATGGCTCTACATTTTCAATATTAATGCTCAAATAAATGACTTGAGTCCTGAGCGTGATCACTGGAATTATACGATTCAGCAGCATTTTCAGCATATCTGAGGATTTACCACACATTCCATATAATCCACTATCTGCTGAATAATTTCGAGACGTTATAAAGAATGTGTTTCTAGTGCAAAGGGGTCAACAATTATTTAAAAAGAGGCACCCATGGTGCTGCACAATGGTAACCTTTGAAACGGTTACCTGGTCACCTCTCAATGGCTGATTGTTATAGTGGGGTGTTAAACTGATACTAAAGAGTTGAACCATTTGCCCAAAGACTATTAATGTATTTAAAAATGACAAAACATTGATAGTTAATAATTCTAGTGGCCCTAGTCATTAGGGAGGAGACTGTCCAATTTTGTTAGAGGCAAGGCATTTGTTAAGAGTGGTCATTTTCGAATGTCATATGGGATACGATTAGCCGAAAGTAGCAGCCATCAAGGATGTTCAGTTCACAGAGCGCTAAGAAACCACCTTGAAGCACTTTCTGTAGACTTGCATAAACCTTGAAAAGCATCACCAGGGTGGCATGGGATGCGGAGAACTGGAATTATATCAATTTCTAGAAGGCTGTTGAAATACAGAGAAACAGCCAGCCACGACTGCTGGGCTCATGTTTGAAAGACCCACTTTATTTTGCTTATTTATTGAAGTTTTTAATATAGTGCATCAAGACCTTGGACACAGGGTGCAGAATGCTTTCCAGAAATGAGGCTTGGGATATGATTGAAACAAATGAAGAATATGTCAGAAAACATGCACTGTAGGTCTTCAAACAGAAGGTGTTATCTTTGTGGTGCAGGGTTCCAGAAGGCCAATTACAGTAGGTGGTAGAGTTTATGAAAGATCTTTTAGGAAATACCATTTCAGCTATATTTTCAATGCAGGATTGATCAGGCATGTGAGATGTGTTTTGGTATAGCATTCCAAATCTTTGGATCTTTTTCTGATTGTGGTTGTTTCAGATTGGAAGTCTTTTTGAATACAATTTAGAAATAACAATGCAATAAAGCAAACAAACTAAGTCAATTAGGGTAAAGAAATGAAATTATGATTAGATAATGCCTAAAATCTTAATCCTTATTGCAATGTTGATTTGGTTCCATTTTCCAATGGTTTCAATTGAAGGGTTGAGTTACCCACTTGTGAATGCACCCATCCCATTGCTATTGTGGCTCCTGGGAACTAGCTGCTAGGCAGTATTTTCAATATCACAGAGGCCTCTTTAAATCAGAAGGTTACACTTTGCTTATTTGCCTAGCTCCTGGAGTGTGCAAGTCTTAACTTTAGTGTGTTGCATGATTTTGGTTCTGTGTAAACAGACAAGTTCTTTCTTCATTCCAAAGGTCTAGATCCTCTTCTAAGATGTGGCTCCCTCTGCTCTAGACAGACGGCCACGGTTCTCAAAGTAACCTGTTTGGAATGCTTTGAGGCTCAGGGAGTATCTCATAACTGCACAACCTCCTCTCATTCTCACACTGTTTCTACCTGGATCACACGGGGAGAAGTCATAAATGTAATATCTGAAAGAAACACGTTAGTGATAGATTCCTTACCTTAGAATATCCCCAGGCGTCAGACTGGATCCGGAAAGTTTTCGTCAGCAGTACCCCTGCGCGTCGGAAGGTGGCGTCGTGCGGCTCCTTGTCCGTCGTTGGCATCATGGTCGCCGAGATGATGTCGCGGCAGCTACTTAGACGCCACCCTCGCGCGCTGACGTCAGTTCTTTCTTTTTCCGCGCCAGTAAGCGCAGATCCGGAGAGAGCGGTACCCCCAGTCATTTTTTGACTGAGTTTTTGAGGCTTTTTGTCTCTATATTTTTCGAGTCGATCGACTCCTGGTGCCGTAGGGATGCCCGGCTTTAAGTCCTGCGAGGAATGTCATCGCATGATGTCGGTGACGGACCCGCACCGCGTGTGTCTCTACTGCCTGGGGCGCGACCACGACCCCAAGTCGTGCCCCGACTGCCGGGCCATGGCGCCGAAGACTTTGCGGGAACGGTCCAGAAAGTTGCTTGAAGTCCGGCAGTCGGCTCCGCGCCGCTCAAGGTCCCGGTCCCATGGGAGGTCGAGGGACCGGTCGCGGAGCCACCACCATCGTTCGTCGGGATCGAAGCCTTCGCACTTGGGGTCAGGTAAGACGAAGCACTCTAAGAAGTCAAAGAAGCGCCGTCGCTCTACGTCTTCCCCTCGCGCGACACGGCTGAGGGTGCGGGTGGTGCCTCCCCCGCGGCTCCGGCAGAGCCTACGCAGTCGCCGTCGGCCTACCCGCCCTTCCCGGGTCCGTCGGCGACTTCGGCCCAGCTGCAGGACTTTCTGTCAGCCATGGCTCGCCTCTTTGGGCTGTCGGGTCCCGCCGGTGCGCCTTTGGGCCCGCGGGCCCGACTGGGGGTCCTTGCCTTCCACTGCCGACGGCTCCGGCATCACTGTCTGCTCCGGCCCCGGCGCCGCAGGGCCCCCATGGATCCAGGCCTGGATCCCGGTCGATGCCGGTTGACCTCGTAACACCTCCACCGACGTCGACCCCTCCGGCACCACTTCCGACGTCGCCCGTTCCTACGGACGACATCGTCCCCGGTTTCAGCCCCGAAGTGGACACGGCGCCGGAACGGCTTCGCTCGACGCCAATTCCGACGGGACCCTTCTGTCCCTATGTCCATCCTCCTTATTTTCGGCCTGTTCATCAGCCTTCGGAGGAAGGGGAGGACTGGGAGGGGTCTGAGGACTGGGGGATGCCAGTGGTCTTGACACCTCTCCTGACCTTGGCATGCTCACTCCTCCTACCGTGGCTATGGAGGAGGGTGCAAGTTACACCGTGGTGTTGCGTAGGGCGGCCAAGGCCCTCCACCTCGAGCTCCCTACATTGGCCGTCAGGACTAACCTCCTGACAGAAGTGCTTCAGCCGGCAGCTACCTCTGCGGAGCCACTGCTGCCTTTTAATGATGCACTTTCTGACGTTCTTTTGGGCACCTGGTCCAGGCCCACCACAGGGGCTCCTGTGGATAGGAACGTGGCCCGACGCCATCGCCCGGCCCCGGGCGACCCCCTTTTCCTCTCCCAACACCCCACCCCTGAGAGCTTGGTTGTCCAAGCCTCTGCGTCCCCGAGCGCATTCCCTACCGCACCTCCGGATAGGGAATCCAAGAAACTGGAACAATTTGGGAAGAAGATTTTCTCTTCCGCCAGTTCAGGGCTGCGGTCTGTGAACACCACATGCCTCTTGGGCCGTTATTCCCACTCTCTGTGGGATACGGTGGTGCAAGTGCTGCCTCAGTGTCCGGAGGAGGCCCGGACAGTGCTCTCTCAGGCTATTGCTGAAGGGAGAGATGCGGCAAAGTTCACAATTCGATGTGGTCTTGACACCGCCGACTCTCTGAGCAGGGCGATTTCCACGACAGTGGCGCTCCGTCGCCACGCCTGGCTGAGGACTACTGGTTTCTCGGGGGATGTCCAGAACACCCTGATGGACATGCCCTTTGATGGCATTCGCCTTTTTGGCAACAAGGCAGATAGTGCGTTGGAGCTCTTTAAGGACTCGCGGGCTACGGCCAAGTCCCTGGGCCTTTCCGCCACGCGCCCTCCTCCACCTTCTGCTTTTCGCTCCTTTCGTGGTCACGGAAGGGGCGCCCCGACACGTTCGCTTCAGAGCCACAGGCCTGCGCAGCAACAGTCTCAGCGCGGACGTGGGGCCCGCCGAGGCGGGTCAGGGGGCCAGCGGCGGGTCAGTCCACCTCCACCCCGGCCACCACTGCCTCCAAACCTTCCTAGTCCGGTCTTTCAGGCCCATCAAACGCCAGTGGGTGGCAGGATTTGCCATCACCTCCCCCACTGGCGCACCATCACTTCGGACAGGTGGGTTTTACAAATAGTCCGAAGGGGCTACTCCCTCCCCTTCGAGACTACCCCTCCAGCCATGCCACCCCAGTACCACCGCATGTCGGGGGATCACTTGGCACTTCAACAGGAAGTTGCGGCCCTCTTGGCCAAGGGGGCCATCAAGCGCGTTCCTGCGCCAGAAGTAAGACGTGGTTGTTATTCCCACTACTTTCTGGTGCCCAAGAAGGACAAGGGCCTGCGTCCTATCTTGGACCTCAGGGACGTCAATCGCTTCCTCCGGAAGGAGAAGTTCAAGATGTTAACTCTGGCTCATGTCTTGTCTGCCCTCGACCCTGGAGACTGGATGGTAGCGTTGGACCTGCAGGACGCATATTTCCACATTCCCGTCCTGCCGGCCCACCGGCGTTACCTGCGGTTTACGGTAGGCCACGAGCACTTTCAGTTTACCGTGCTCCCCTTTGGCCTTACCAGCGCCCCTCGGGTGTTCACGAAAGTGATGGCGGTGGTCGCAGCTCATCTGCGCAGATCAGGGGTTCCAGTCTTCCCCTATCTCGACGACTGGCTGTTGAAGCGGGCTCGCCCCAGGCTTTCGTCTCCCACCTCCAGACTACGGCCGACCTCCTGCATTCGCTGGGGTTCTCCATCAACGTGCCGAAGTCGCACCTGATTCCCTCTCAGAAGCTCCTCATCATCGGAGCGGTTCTGGATACGACGCACTTTCGGGTCTATCCTCCCGAACGGCGAGTCCAGGATATTCAGGCTATGATTCCGATCTTTCAGCCTCTATCCTGGGTTTTGGTCAGGATGACCCTGAGGCTGCTGGGCCTCATGGCCTCCTGCATCCTGCTGGTCGATCATGCCAGATGGCATATGCGGGCTCTGCAGTGGGACCTGAAGTTCAGATGGGCGCAGCATCAGGGGAACCTGTCCGATTACGTCCAGATCTCGGAGGGCACTGCTCAACAACTGCAGTGGTGGCTCACAAACCGGCATTGGGTCAATGGCAGATCCCTCTCCCTTCCCCAACCGGAGCACACAGTGGTGATGGACGCGTCCCTCCTGGGATGGGGCGGCCACATGGGAGAGGCGGAGATCAGAGGCCTCTGGTCTCCGGTGGAGTCCAGGCTCCATATCAACCTTCTGGAGCTTCGGGCGATCTGACTTGTACTGAAGGCATTCCTTCCCTCTGTCAAGGGGAGAGTAGTGCAGGTGTTCACAGACAACACCACCGCCATGTGGTACTGCAACAAACAGGGCGGGGTGGGGTCGTGGACCCTATGTCAGGAGGCTCTGCGCCTCTGGATATGGCTGGAACATCAGGGTATTTCCCTGGTGGTTCAACACCTGGCAGGTTCACTGAACGCCATGGCGGACGAACTCAGCCGCAGGTGCATGATGGATCACGAATGGTGTCTTCACTCGGACGTGGCGCAAGGTCTCTTTCAACAGTGGGGAGAGCCTTGGTTAGATCTATTCGCCACCGAAGAGAACGCGCAATGTCAGCACTTCTGCGCGTTGGAATTTCCAAGGCGGCACTCGCTCGGCGACGCTTTTCATCACGAGTGGAGTTGCGGTCTGTTGTACGCCTTTCCGCCTATACCACTTCTGCCCAGAGTGCTGAAGAAGATCAGGCATGACCGGGCCCAAGTCATTCTTGTGGCCCCGGACTGGGCTCGAAGAGTTTGGTATCCTGAGCTACTCAGTATGACCATCGATCCCCCGATCCGACTGCCTCTTCGGGAGGATCTCCTGTCGCAGCAGCAGGGGACGGTCTTCCACCCGAACCTGTCCAGTCTCCACCTCTTTGCGTGGAGATTGAGCGGCGGCAGTTGATTCCTTTCGACTTGCCTCCTGAAGTCTGTGATGTCATTCTGGCAGCCAGGCGTCCCTCCACTAAGTTGGTATACACCTGTAGGTGGAACAAGTTTGTGGCATGGTGCACAGCAAAAGCTGTAGATCCCCTTTCTGCCCCTCTTTCTAAGGTCCTACTGTTCCTTCTTTCTTTGGACCAGCAGGGCTCTGCTCTGGGCACTATCAAGGGCTACCTTTCTGCTATTTCGGCCTTTCTCAGGCTCCCTGATCAGCCCTCTCTTTTCAAGTCCCCTGTTGTTAACAGATTCCTTAAAGGCATTACTCACCTTTTTCCTCCTGTTCCCTTTGTGATGCCATAGTGGGACTTGAACCTGATTCTCACATACTTAATGTGTGCTCCCTTTGAGCCTCTTCACAACTGTCCTCTTCGTTTATTAACTCTGAAGACTGCTTTCCTGGTTGCCATCACCTCTGCTAGGAGAGTGAGTGAGCTCCAGGCTCTTTCTTGTAAACCTACTTTTCTGTCCGTCCATCCGGACAAGGTTGTCCCCAGGACGCGTCCATCCTTTCTGCCGAAGGTTGTTACTGCCTTTCACATCGGGCAGACCATCACTTTGCCCACCTTCTTTCCGCCTCCGCATCCTTCAAGAGAGGAAGAGAGGCTCCACCGTCAGGACCCAAAACGTGCACTCTCTTTTTACCTGAGTCGCACACAACAGTTCCGGGTGGATGACCAGCTATTTGTTGGCTACGTTGGCGCCAAGAAAGATCGGGCCGTACACACGCGGACTATCTCCCGATGGGTCGTCTTGTGTATTAAAGCCTGTTATTCTCTGGCAAAGAAGGAGCCTCCGTTAGGGCTGCGCGCCCATTCTACCAGGGCGACGGCTGCCACTACGGCGTTGGGATGTGGTGTCCCCTTATAAGACATCTGTCAGGCAGCTACGTGGGCCTCGCTGCACACTTTTACTAAGCACTATTGCCTGGACAGCCAAGTCCGGAGAGACTGCTTCTTTGGCCGTTCTGTTCTCCGGGACTTTCTGGTGTGATCTTGGTTCGCAGACCCACCACCGGGGTTGGTATTGCTGGGGTATCTATTCTAAGGTAAGGAATCTATCACTAATGTGTTTCTTTCAGATGAACAAGTTACTTACCTTCGGTAACGATATATCTGTAAGAAACATTAGTTAGTGATAGATTCCTTACTGCCCCACCCATCCTCCCCGTTCTGCGAACTGATTTCTAGGGTTAAGGTCATCCCTTTCAGGGCCCTAGTATCAATGCACCAGTGGTCAGTATCTTGCATGGCTCTGCGTTCCTGGCGTGGAAAGTCGTGTACAGAACTGACATCAGCGCGCGAGGGCGGCGTCTATGTAGCTGCCGCGACGTCATCTCGGCGACCACGACGCCAACGACGGACGCGGAGCCGCACGACGCCACCTTCCGACGCGCAGGGGTACTGCTGACGAAAACTTTCCAGATCCAGTATGACGCCTGGGGATATTCTAAGGTAAGGAATCTATCACTAACTAATGTTTCTTACAGATATATCGTTACCGAAGGTAAGTAACTTGTTCTCTACTTTGCTGATGTCGTTTCTGGTGGCTTCCATTTTGTGGAGCTTTTGGACGGAGCTGTGAGTGGATTTGTGAGATGCTCCCTGGTTACCTGTGCCCAAGAAAAGAGATTAGAGAGCTTGGTTTCTCAACTCCAGTCTCCTCGTACTGCAGGCATTTGGAGCCACAAGCTTCTGTTTTTAACAGCAAGGTTTCCTGCAAGTCGTACAGGTATTCCTGAGTATGCGGAGGGCTACACTGGTAAATTCATAGGAATCCCAAATCATTAGCAGGGATTATAAATGGGGCTCCCGGGTTTATGGTATTTTGAGAATAAATTGAGTCGTAGAATGGTATATTTCCACATTAATTTAACCGATAAACATGCACTCCTACTTTGCTACTTTATGCGTTTTAGCGAATTAGGCAGCCAAATATAGCGAAACATTACACCCACAGGTGAAAATCTGCATTATAATATTCATACATGTAAACATGTGCCTGTATTCAGGGAAATCTGAACCTGTTTTTTAGCTTCCCATTCTTTGTATCTGCTCAGCTGTTGTCCTGGGAAGCAGGAAAGACAGCATGGAGAGTCACCCACATGAAGCATCATTTTCCGGATTTTTCAGCTTTTAAAAATAAATACAGACATGAAACACATTGTTTTCTGTCTGTATTTATCTGTAAAAATGTAAAACTGGGAGCCTTAATTATAAAGGATAATGAGAGTGGCAGTACCTAAGAATAGCCGGGCCCTCTCAGAGAGCAAGAGACTTCTCAGAGAGCAAGGTGAGGCATTTTATCTCTAAACATAGGCAACTGCAATGGTATGTCCCTGTCGCTAACAGTGCCAGTGACATTCACACTGTTACAGCAGGTAGAGCAATGGACCTACATCTGCTAGTAGGCATCGAATCCTCCTTAAAGAGAGATAACCCTGCTGTCAGGGGGATTAACAAAACAGTGTATCTTCTGCATTGCTGGTAATACCTGGGGCCTGTTACTCACATAACTACGTAGCCCATTTCTCACCCAAGAGCCTTGGTGATATGTGGTACTCACCTGTAGAACAAAAAATAGTAATAGTAAAGAAGAACCAACAAATAGAGGGTTGTCCTGAGTATGGAGGGCAGAGGTAAGAATTTAAGGGAACACGTTATTAGTAAGTGGGTACGATTTGCTCTATGTCATCTCTGGAAATATGCAATGTATTCCAGTGCTTGTAAGCAATATCACATTTCTAGAGTTCTACAGACCAACAAAAGTGGTGCCAGTGGGACCCATTCAGCATTTTAATACAAATAAATATGTTCACGTTTAGATAAAAGGTGGCAGTCATAACAGAAGTGTCAAACATGCATATAGTTAGGAAGTTGGTGGCACAAATATTTGAGGTCTTATGGTATTATAGTAATGGAATAGTGAACTGATGTTTTTGAGTAAGTTCTGATGCTTTTTAGAAATGTAGATGGAAGATGTAGTCCGCCACAAGCTTCATATGACAGCAGAGATGACTCTTCATGTAATTAGTTTCTCTTCCGAGTGAAGGGTAATACTACAGTATGCAGCAGGCATGGGCCTTGATTGGAGTTGGATGGAACTGGAGTAAAATACATTTTGCATGTAAATTTACCATTAGCATGCAATAAATTCGCCCCAGTACCATTACATTCTATTTAAGCCCTGTGAAATGGGGAATCACCATGTGAAACTGGATTTTCTAGTCATATGGGGTTTTGCACATACATTTACCACCTACTCAAGCTGGAGGTAAATGTATGGTTCAGTCTCTGGGTGGGGTGGGGAGTGGGGACTGTGGGAGGGCGGTGAATTGAGAAGGGAATGGAAACTAAGGTTCTGGCAAGGGGAAGCATTACATGCTCCCCACTGTCAGAAAAAAATTAGAGCAAGAGGTTTGGCCTCTGCTGCAGCCAAGGGATCATGATTCCGGCTGGAGATACCGGTTGGAAAAACTGGGTTTGACTTTCCAACACCCAGAAAAACCTTTGAGGAAATCCAGGCCACTCTGAATCAGGCAGAGCTGAATTTCATACAGGAATTCCACTCAGCCTGACTGAGAATCCGAGCATGATGGCAGTGAATCCGGGCACCCGAGCAGTGGTCCCACTTAAGTCTTTAGAACCACCCAGGGCTTTATAGATTTTTTACGCACTGCATGCAATGCCTGAATAACTTCTGCGGGCACTTGAAACGAGATGTATCAGTGCTATTTAACACCTGTTTGGGTCCAAGTCACTTGTGATATTGTCATAAGGTTTCTGCACATACACAGAGCTATGCACAGGATAATGGGACCCCGGAATACAGTGGTTTGCCTACCATATACCGTAGCACCCAAAAACCCCAACCCAACTAGCTTAGCATCCCATTAGCACCCAAGTACCAATGATTGGACAACCCAGAACACGGTATCTTTATCTCAGGACTCGCAGAAGCAAGAACACTCTTTCAGTCACTCACTCGTACTTGTCCACAAGGTGCGTAGGAAGAGACACTGGATAGGTTAAAATGTTTATTCCAACTTACGTGCTCTAATGTACAGTACACGTGTCAGTACTAATAGCATAATGCATATGAATAATATAAGCAGCATGGTTACAATTCCATAGAATACAAACGGGAAAGCATTTCATAACTCAGTGGATAAATGTCTAAATAACATTACCACCCTCCCCGTGCAGTAAGATAGTTTATTATAAAAATAGAAGACCTCTGGGCTTTGACTAGCGAACCCCCATACCTCAGTCTCTAGATGCAGAATTACATCAGCAGGACATCATAGCTCTTCTCACTGAAAAGGATTTCTCCAAGTGTGTTAAGCGCTAGTAAACCACAGTATTAAAAGCATACCAAATTCTTCATGGCAATTGCACCTAATGTTATGTCTGGGTGCGCGAGACTGGCCATATCAGGAAGAACCAAAATACATTGTTATGCGACCTTGTACATGTTTGTGCAGACTGAGCCCAAAGGTGAACAACAGAAAATGCAGACAGTGCAAAAGAACTTGGCACGGGCAAAGGGCGAGGTGGGCCCGGCTCAGTGTAACGTGCGCAAAGAAAAGCAGCATGGCAGCCAGGCCTAGGCCAACATAACAAGGCAGGTAACAATCCACAAGACACCCTCCCCTGGTCAGTCCAGCGGCCAGGACAGAGGAAAAACAGAGGAAAAACAGAGGAAAAACAGAGCCGTTGGAGCACAGGGAGCGCCCAAACGGCGAAGGGCAGGTCAATCCATGAAAGTGAAAGTGCAGAAAAAAGCCATACCCTCCAAGAGTTCATCATTGGAATCGTCAAAAACATAGATGCCATCCAATCCATGAGTTCAAAGAGCAGGAATGCTCCTCAGCAAAGGGAGCATCCAGAAGCAATGCGGGACAGCTTGCGTGATAATTGAAACAGCTTCGTTGTAGGAGATCCTGGGCAGCCGCCCAGATATCCCATTGCGCCAAAATCCCCAGTGCAGCCGCACGCGCCATACAGCCAGCGACGGAACAGTCCTGCTCATGGGCCTCTAAGGGACCCATCAACTGAACAAAATCCGGAACAGACAATGACGAATTGGAGAGGCAATAATCCAGAGTCCAGGTGAAAGGACAGCGGACACAAGTCATCACAGGTTGCACGCAAGTGAAATACGCAAAGCGAAATGAAAGAGTATATGACACACTCAGTGTCGCCAATGGCAAGACACCAAAACCGGCCAAAAGGCGCTCACGGAGCAGCTGGAGGCGTTCTGGATCGAGCAGGTCCCATCGGGAGCAGCCATTGCGCAGAAAGCAAATTAAGAGCAAGACACCAGCCGCTAAAGCGAGGATCAATGGGAAACCGCCAAAGACACTGGAAAAAATAGAATGTATGAAAGCCGGGATGACACCAAAAATAGTTTGGAAGGAGGACACCAAGCCCGACCCAACGACCTTAAAAAGTGTACTAGGCCTTCAGTGTTAGATGCGTTAAAAATACGATGTATTAACTCCCCAAAATGTTGGGGGAGATTAGTGTTCAAAAGGGCCTGTATTTCACTGTGGGTACTCGCCACCTGGAGAATGAATGTCTCCCGGGCGGACGTGAGCATAACTTTCTCGTTTAATAATAGTGCCTTTATTCTGCTCAGTCTATTGAAATCTGCTTCCATGGTAGGGATGGAAGGCCAAATAGAGATATCAACCTTGCCATGAGGGGGAGGAAAAAGCACATTTTTGCAGCAGACAACCCTGTGTGAAACTGTTACAATGTAAGGAATGCCAGCCTGCAGGCCACAACAGTTTTCGTTATTTAAAAGTAAATAACTACCATTGGAAAGGAGAGTGAAAGTAGGTGAAATAACAGGAGCAGGAATACCTTTCAGCACACAAGCAAGATTAGGAGAGGAAACGCTACATGAGCCATGCAATTTAATGTGTTTACAAATAAGCGAATGACCTATAGTCGAGTCGCAGTACTCCCCGTGAGAAAGACTTCCTTGCCGTCCCGAAGGCATTTATACATGAAAGGCAAGGACCAGAGTTCATGCAGGAAAGCACTGCCCAATGGCCGGTAACGGCCCACAGGATAATGTTTCATGCACGAGTCAAATTCAAACAAGGAAAAAGGTAAAACGATAACCCCATGAACTAGCCATACAGCAGAATCGAGTTCTGCAACAGAGAACGGCAAAGGATCCACCTTTTCGATATGTAATAGAGTGTAAGTAGCATCTTTCATGGACATAAATTGCTGTTTATCAGTTAAGTTAAAAGGTAGAAATAAGGCAGAGGTGTTCAAGAAATGCCAAGGCACTTTACCTAACTTAAGTGTTTGTAAAGTCCATGCAAACTGCATAACTGAGCGCAATTGATTCTGACCATGATATAACACAGAAACATCATCTTGTACAATATCAACAACAGAGGACACAATATTCTCTAAAGTGTAAATGCGAGAAGACATGGTATTAATACTATTGTCAACAACAGCAAGCACCTTTTCCAAATTTGCTTGATCTATTTCCCGAAGACGGGAAGCAGCTTCCATTTGTGATAGCTTCCAGAGTTCATTATATGTCTCATAAATGAATCTTTTAGGTCGGGGACCACGAGGTCCCAAAACAAAGTCGGACAGATCAATATTGCCTGAAAGGAGGGACAAATGTTGTTTAACAGAATCAAGGGACGAATGTTGCAGCCATTGTTTGCATAATTTACCAACAGAATATGTAGTGACAGTACGGGAAGCAGTAAATCTCGGATCAGGCCTATCCTGTGTGTATCTAGTACCGGAGTCGTGAAAACGCATTTGACATGCATTAGATGATATAGGCCATACCAACCAGGGTGACTGATCCAGTTCGGAAACATTAAATGAATTATTCTGTAATAGAGCCTGTAGGGTCGTCAGGGACAGGTTAAAACGTGAGCTATCATTGGGAAAACTCGACAGGGATGGAATTGAGGGCGAGTTTAATTGTTTAGTGGTAGCTAAGCCCCAACACGTAGTTTGATAGATGGAAGCATTTAGGAACATAATTTGGGTAGGGATGAGGCAAGCACGATGCAACGCCTCGGTTCCCTGTACCTGCCATGGCTTGGAGCCCCAAATGGATTTCAAATCTATTGTATCCTCCCAGTACTCATAACCACCCACTGCTAGGGCACTTAAGAAGGAACCCGAATAAAGCAATTTGGTGTGTGTTAACATAATTTTCTGAGTTGACGTGGTATTTAATCTAAAATAATAGGATGCGGGGTTTGACCGATTAAAATCAGTAAAATAGGTAAACTTATTTCGAAGAGTTTGTGAGCTACCTGGCAAGGGGTTTGGACAATGTTCCCATTGGGTGTAGTTAACAGAACTACGCAGGGCACTTGGCTTATGGAGAAAATGATTACCCCAATGTTGGTAACAATACAAATCGGCATAATTCGCAGAATTCATATATAAATCTTCAGCATTAAAAGATGCATAATATTTTAAATCAGCAAACAATGCTTCAACGGCATGCACATCCCAATCATCAGAATGAATATTATTTTGTACTACATCACCCATTGAAACACGAAGGACATTAGGTACATTAATAATTTCCGTCGGACCATGGATTTGATAGTTCACTGCATCCCATACGATGCCATCAGCAACTGGAAAAGCTGAAATGTTCACAAATGTGTGGTCACGCTTCATGATGTGAGACGAGGAATGAGGAGCCAAAGTTCCAGAAACATAGTCTACAGCAGAGCGTTCAGGTAAATAGTGACCATTGATTAGTAGAAAAAACACTGTGACAAAGCCAATGGACATGAACAGAAAAATCAAGAAAAGTACCAACCAGAGGTATGTCCAGGGTGGAATCAAAAAATTGTCTCTAAACCAGGATACAAAAAGGCTGAACTTGGATGGGACTTTTGAAGATGTGGAATCCGAATCAAAGGAATAACGAGTCGGACTCAGTGGCGTTACTGGTTGATGTGCCACCGATTCAGATGCAGGATAAGTATACTCGTCCTCGTCGATATTGGTGGAGAGTTGGGGATCAATTGTAGTTTCAGGCAAATCAACCATCTCAATTACAGCATCAGCAACCGTTCGTGTAGATGGGTCACGAACATATGTCCGATAAATGGCAGGACAAGAGACCGCTGGTGTGACACTATTCAGGATCGGCCAGGCGCTGTAGCTTGACATTTTCCACTGAGATGTATCTGTTCTCTTTGCGACCAGGAAGCGGTGGTAAGATGACTGTACGTGTTCCCTTTAAGCCCAGAACTGGAACCGGTGCACGAAAAGAGGGGCCAAATTCTTTTTTGTTTTCAACCTTCTCTCGAACCAGTTCGCCAACCTTTGGAAGCCAGCCGGCTACCGGAATCTGCAACGCAGGATCTGTGGCTGAAGGCAAATGTGTAGTTGCAAGTTTGTCTCGGGCTTCTTGTAAGTCCTGTAACATAGCAGAATGGTTATCTACATCAAACTTGGCGGATTGCGCCGCGATGTCTGGACCCTCAAGGTCAGGCACAAACATTCTTATGCCAAAGAGCATTTCGTATGGGGTCCGCCCACCCAGAGGTCTTCTAGGGAGATTATTAAGTGCACGCTGAACGGTATACAAGTGGGCCAGCCAGTTCCTGCCAGTACCTATAACTCTAGCTGTTAAGGATTGCTTTAAGTCACGGTTCATTCGTTCAACGATAGAGTTGCCCTCAGGCCTATACGGAGACGAAAATTTCACCCGCACCCCAAGCGAAGCCATTGCATCCTTGTAAGCCCTAGAGGCAAACGCTGGACCTTGGTCCGAATGGAAGGTGCCGCATGCGAAAATTCCCACAAAGACACGCAAATCCCTGATTACATTTCGGGCGTCAGCACTCCGTTGTGGCCAGACCCAGAGAAACCGTGTGCACGAGTCCACTGCCACTAAGATGTATTTATAAGCAGTGTCTGATGAGAATGGACCGCAGTGATCCAAGTAAACACACCCAAAGGGTCTGTTAGCAATGCAGAGCGGTGTTTGTGGTGGACGTGTTACCGTGGAAGGCTTAATCTGTTGACAAACGTCGCAAGAAAGCACAAAAGCACGGGTGTCTTTATATAACCCACGCCACCAATAACGCTGCTGCAAGATGGAAACCGTAGCTGACACACCTGCATGAGCAGAAGCCATGCCTTCGTGTGCAGCTGATATCAAGGCACTCCTGCGGTCCGCGTTGGGGATCAGCCGATCTCCAACGTCAGGTATAGTTACATAAGGAACCTGATCGGGACTTAATTTGTAAGAATACTTGGAAGGGAAACCTGTAGGGTAATTATCACCTTCCTTGGTTGCAGCAATAGCTGCTAAAATAACAGGGTCTATTTTAGACATGGACCTGGTAACCGCTGCTACTGAACACGTGACTACTGCTGAACGGGCAGCTTCATCTGCCAGATCGTTACCAATAGCGTGTGCGCCCACCCGCTGATGGCCTAAGGTGTGAACCACCTGTGTGAGGGGCAGACGTTGTTGCAATTCTGCCACTCGAACCCAAAGCATTTTATGCTTGATTGTGCTCCCTTTTGCGTCCTTGTAGTCGTTTTTCGACCAGAAAAACAGATTGTCATTGTAAGATTGTACACAGTAAAAAGAATCACATACAATTAGAGTGGTCTCATCCTGAGAAGCAAACTCAAGCGCTAGTAGCAATGCATGCAGCTCGGCCAATTGTGCGGTACTATCTCCAAGTGTGCGAGTATGCACCACAGTGGATTTGAACTTTCCATCCACAAAGGATCCCGCAACAATAGCACATGCAGCAGAATAAGCGTGCTTGGACCCAGTGGCCGGTCGCGCCGAACCATCGGTGTAGATCACACATTTGTAATCCTCAAGCGGCAGTAAAAACAAAGGAGGAGGATGAACGAATTCATACTGCAAATACTCCTGAGTCTGAAGAGAAGAATCAAAGACAAAAGTGACGTCCGAAGACGTCAAGGATGTAGCCCATTGTATCCAACGGGGATGCATTGCTTTTGAGTTTGGTACACTTGCCTTTGTTACTGCCTCCAGGGCAGGACAGGGTGTTACCACCAGAATCCGCTTTCCCTGTGCCAGTGCGCGTTCTTTTAGAATCGCCATTTGCACTGCAGTCAGAACTTTTTCGACAGATGTAAAGCGCAATTCAGCGGAAGTGTACAGATGTGACTTGTATGCGATGGGTACTGTATCACCTTCATTAAAGGTTAAGTATGTGAATCCCACCGCCCCGGAATTATTCTAATCACCAGGTTTGTGTGGTTATCACGAGTCAAAAGATATTTAGACTCCAAAAGGTCTGTCTGCAAAGACTGCAGAATTGAGGTGTGCTCAGGCAGCCAGCAAGACCTTGAATAAGTAGGTTGTATCAAAGCATACAAAGGCTTGATACGCTGGGCATATTCGGGAATGTAAGTACGCCCGAAATTAAGGAAACCCAGCAAAGACTGAAGTTTCTTCAGAGTATTTGGGGGGCACAAGTGTGCACATTTTTCCAAGAAATGGGGGGCTAAGCCCTTACCTTCGTTATTGAGCTCATAGCCCAAGAACAGTACAGTAAATTCAGCAATGTGTGACTTAGCAAAGTTAAATTTGTAACCCTGCTCCGCAAATTCAAGAATAATGCGGTCCACACGGGACAGATGCTGATATAACTCGTCGTCTGTCAGATAGATGTCATCAACGTACTGAACATGCGTCTTGATCAATGTCATTTAACAAAGAAACAACACGGGCGGCGAATATACCCGGACTATTTTTATAGCCCATGGGTAATCGCCGGAACTGGAATAATTTACCACCGGATGTGAATGCGGTCCATTGACCATTCTCCGGGGCTAGGTTGTGCGTGTAGAAACCGTTTGAAAGGTCAAGTGTCGTTTTGTATTTTTTACGAACAAGACTGTCTACAAGCGCAGAACTGTGTGTATTTTGCACCGCAAAGTTCCGACAATGAGTATTTAAATGCCGGTAATCCAAAACTAAGCGGTACGATCCATCGGGTTTAGAAACCACGAAAAGGGGATTGTTCATAGGTGATACGCATGGTTCAATTACTCCCTGATATTCCAACTGTGTCAGAATTTCGGAGACGGGGCCTTTTGCCTGCCGTTTGATGGGATATTGGGGTTGTGGCTGCGGTAGTGACCGCAAAGGTATTGCATGGGGAGGTGACTCTTCATCCCATCCCACATGGTTGCGGTATAACGCTGGTGCCAGGTACACAGCCCACTCAGCTGCAAGTGCTTCAGCTTTGTCTTTTGGGACATGCTTTGAAAAGCTTGGAAGGATTACCTCCTCTCCTTTATGTGCAGCTAATACGAATGGGGGTGGCCAATCCACCTCTGCTAACAAAATGTCATATGAAGAGGTTAGATTTTCCCAAAAAATCCCTTTTATTTCACGCGGTATGTCACCTTCAATTTGTATGACTATATTATATAGTCTGTCAGGGGGTGCCACTCTCGTGTCAGCTGTCTCTACAGTAACGAATGTTTCAGTTGCTGTCGCCTCCATATGAGGACGTAGCGCCTCCCGCACTATGGTAACTTCCGCGGCGCTGTCTAGGAGGGTCACTGCCCACGTCCAATTCTGGAGTCTCGTTCTCACGGTCTGAGGCATATTTCGCTGTGACAGCGGCAACCTTTTTCTTCTGAAATTGCGGTCGAGGAAGATGAAAATCTTCTGCTTTCCCTCTGACTTGTTGTCGAGGCTGGTCTCGCTCCTGGGGAGCCTCTCGGCCCCTTCCTCTATCTTGCCGTCCTCCTCCACCAGCCTGTGACGACGTCTGGGCCTGTGAAGAACGAGGAGAACGCGTATCAGAGCTCTGAAACCTTTCTGGTGATTTAATCCTTGACCTATCACGTAAATCATAAGTACGTTCAGAAGAAACCGAAACTGGGGAAGCGCCTCTCGACCCCGGCTTCTTTTGTTGCTTACCCTGCTTTTTCTGTCTCCAACTCTTTTTAGTGAAGACTGGTCTATCATCTTTCTCAGATGTACTTTTTGTTCGTGTAACTTGTGGTTGCGATTGAGTTTGCATTTTTACAAAAGGCTTGTTGCCTAGGCTATTTCTTCCAATTGTTTTATAAGCCCGGGCTATTATTTTCGGTAATTCGCGAGGCCTGTCCAACTCTGGGACCAAAGCCAAAGCATTCGCTACTTGAAAGTTCATAGCATCGCCCTTGACATTTCCAAGGATCAGCTCAGCTACTACATCAAACACTCCCACTAGTCTCATCCCTAATTCCACAGCCGCTTCAGGGCCATGTTCATCCTGTACTTTTTAATTACAGAGGGTAGAACCGTCATGGAAGGAGTTCCAAAACATTTTGAATAAACAGCTGCGAATACCTTACCCCAATTTTCACATGATGTCAAATCGGGGATTATGTCTTTTGGCAAACTTATCGTAAGGATGCGATGTTTATCCACTGGGGACGTATGTGGAAACACCGCTTCTATCTGATCGAACTTTTCGGCAAGCCAGTAAGGATAGTCGTCCTTATTTTGTGGACGTTTGCCCATCACAGAATTTACCATGACAGGACTTATGGTCACTCCAGCGGCTATAGCTGGTTGGCCTGCGACTACAGGAGCAGCTCCATGGAGGCTACCTGTAACGTATGTCACTAAGGCTCGATGCACTCGCACCAATTCGGTATGCATAGTGCGAAGTTCCGCAAGCGGTAATGCCAGATAATTCGGATGCGGGGTATACCCGGCCAATACAGGCCAAGTGGCCCCCTGAATTGACAAGGGGCCTAAACGAACTGCGGTAGTTGGTTGTGGTAGGGCGCCATTAAACCAAACACGGTGCTGCCAAGCCGTGAGAGGTACTTCAAGAGTGGTATAGGGTCGATATGCAGCAGGAATAACGGTGGGTTTATATTCATGAAACAGCTTATCACCTGCATCCACCGCTTCAAAAGTGATCCAAGTGTAAAACACTTCAAAGTGATAAGCCGCATCGGCTTGAACCACAAAGACCAACTCGACCCCTGTATCGGGCACTCCATACACAGCTAAGTGGTCTCGGAGTGCTCCTCGACTATGTGCAGCTATCGCCACACCAGCCATAACTAAACAATTATATTCGACAACCTAACAGGGAGCACAAAAATGGGTCTGTTAACTAACCTTTTTAATAATATCAAGCTTGAAAGAACCTATAAAACATTCAATATAGGAGGTATCACCGTCACATACGCCTCCGGAAGCGTACGCGAGGGGTTTGTGGACAAGCACAAGCACTACTCAAGCGTCTCGCAGATAAGCAGCCCCACGGTGGTCGCGCCATGTCATAAGGTTTCTGCACATACACAGAGCTATGCACAGGATAATGGGACCCCGGAATACAGTGGTTTGCCTACCATATACCGTAGCACCCAAAAACCCCAACCCAACTAGCTTAGCATCCCATTAGCACCCAAGTACCAATGATTGGACAACCCAGAACACGGTATCTTTATCTCAGGACTCGCAGAAGCAAGAACACTCTTTCGTCACTCACTCGTACTTGTCCACAAGGTGCGTAGGAAGAGACACTGGATAGGTTAAAATGTTTATTCCAACTTACGTGCTCTAATGTACAGTACACGTGTCAGTACTAATAGCATAATGCATATGAATAATATAAGCAGCATGGTTACAATTCCATAGAATACAAACGGGGAAAGCATTTCATAACTCAGTGGATAAATGTCTAAATAACATTACCACCCTCCCCGTGCAGTAAGATAGTTTATTATAAAATAGAAGACCTCTGGGCTTTGACTAGCGAACCCCATACCTCAGTCTCTAGATGCAGAATTACATCAGCAGGACATCATAGCTCTTCTCACTGAAAAGGATTTCTCCAAGTGTGTTAAGCGCTAGTAAACCACAGTATTAAAAGCATACCAAATTCTTCATGGCAATTGCACCTAATGTTATGTCTGGGTGTGCGAGACTGGCCATATCAGGAAGAACCAAAATACATTGTTATGCGACCTTGTACATGTTTGTGCAGACTGAGCCCAAAGGTGAACAACAGAAAATGCAGACAGTGCAAAAGAACTTGGCACGGGCAAAGGGCGAGGGGGGCCCGGCTCAGTGTAACGTGCGCAAAGAAAAGCAGCATGGCAGCCAGGCCTAGGCCAACATAACAAGGCAGGTAACAATCCACAAGACAATATGTAACAGAGCAGGTTTGGGACTTTCAGCATTAATCCAGCCCATCACCTCCTTATGTATACTACGGATCTCCCCCCAGAAATGCATAATGCCAGGTCCAAGGGCAAGCCCAGACAGTGTGATGAAGGTCTGACCTCCTTCCACCCACAGTATAAACAGTTGTGAGATGGGATTCTGTTGGCTATCCATAATGTATACTGGGTGCAGTATGTGCGGTGTCGATGCTGTAATTGGATAATACAGATTTGGTTGGCTCCAGCAACCCCTCTCATGGCCATCCTGGCTTCCTTCCACTCCCTGTTCTCCAGGGCACCAATACCGCTTTCCCGTGCCTTCCTAAATTCTGAAACATATCAGGTGTATCTATCACCTGTGACACATTTAAGGAAATTCACCTGGAAAACTATTAAGGCCAGGCCTTTTAGCCAGTAGTGGTTGTAAGGCAGAGGACAGCTCATCTTCCCCAATCCCATTCTCCAGGAGCTCTCATTCCACGTTAGAGATGCAACATTTGAGGAGATATAATAACTCTCTCTGTTCCTAGGAGTCTGGGGGAGCTGCATCCACATACAGTGCTGGTAAAACACTTCAAATGTCTATTCCAGGTCCGTCTTCTTGCAGCACCAGTAAATTAACCCATCCCTGTTTATCCAGTTTACAAAAATAATTAGCTACGCTATAAATGTAAAACATTTCTGGTTTCAAAGTACTGACTTAGCTAAAGAGACATTCTTTCACACTATGTCAAAAAAGAGGGTTGAATGCTTGAGTTATGGAGAACGTGGTACTTGACATATCCCTCACTCTGAAGAGATCCATTGCCAAAGAGGGAAGGGCAGTGCATTGGAGAGGGCTGAATCCTGAAATGAGAAGCAACACTGACATTGTGAGACTAATCTTGCCCTAAGCAGCTCCTAATCTACAGAGCACAATAATCTCCCTAGAAAATAGTGCAACACTGTGTGCTGCAGATAGCTGAGGCCTAATGCAAGTGCATTACTAAAGGTTGCACACTCTATCTTGAAGACACCTTTGTTCTTTACTGGAACCTGTGTAGGGCTGTGCAGATTGTGGCATCATGATATCACTTTGGCGCCCCCACAACTACTGAACTGCTGCTTTCTGGACCAATTGGAAATGCTGAAACTGGAAGGATGAGACACCTGTGTGTCAGGCGTTTCAATAGTTCAGGCGAGCATTTACAGTGACTCCAACATTCTTACTGCTGCCCTTCAGTGAGCCAGACGGAAGTACCATCTCTGAAAATGACCTTGTTGCCACACTGACAGTCATAGATTTAAGTATACTGTTGCTAGCCAAGATGGCGCCAAGATTTTCCTCACTTTGATGCAAAGAAACTGGCTTTGCAAATGGACTTTTCTAAACTCCATAGAGAATATGGATCCTGACTTTAATAAAAATGACTTCTATCTCTTGGAAGGATTAAGTTGGAGCTTGCTGTTCCTCATCAATTTCTGAAAGTCTTTGCACACAACAACACCTGTAATCAAATGCTGCCAACTAAAATTATGAGTTACTCTAGTACTCTACCGGTTAATTGAGTCTATGGTGAAAAGAAACCGTACCTCTGCTCATTGTCCTAAACAGTTTTACTAAGGTAAACACATTGGGTATGATATTGATAGCAGTTGTAGTAGTGAAGTAGTCACATGCCCCTCCAATATGTTTAAAAAGTGTTCCACGATTGTCAGAGACTAACACCACTTCTAATTACTAAACCCTCTTTTGTTTCTTTTGCTCTGGCATTGAGAATCATGAAATCAACAACCAACTGCAATGATAGATTTTTTCTTATTTTGGGGAGCATGCTTTTCTCTCTTTTGCATTCAATATATCACCAGTACCAACACTGATTCTTGGGTTTGGGTCTTGAGCAGTGCTTTAAATGGAAAAAAATAAGTGCAGGTACTCATTAAAATGAGCTACAGGTGTAGTGAGGGGGCGGGGCAAGGGGGGGGGCTAAGGGCAAGACATGATGATACTTAACGACTTCTAATTAGTTGCAGCACATACCAAAACACATGAGAAATGTGTTTATATAAACAAAGCAGGTTAACTCATTACACAAAACGAAAGAGAAGTGCAATAATATGTTAACATTTCCTATTTTTGCAATAATTGCACCTTCTTAATGCCATACTGTTAATTGCTGTTTGCCACAATTGTACATATTTTTGAGCATGTGAGTAGGAAGAAATTGAAAATACCCCACTTCGATCCAAAGGTCTTATGGCACCAAGCAAATGAAGCAAATCATCATGACCCTCCCCAGAAGATATCTCTCGTCTCTTCCATCGATCTATCCATTCATCCTACCATTTGCCTGCTGATGTCCACCATTTAACCTTTATATTCTGTCGTCTATTCAGTCTTTCATCCATCATTCTGCCTTTCACCATTCTCTCTGTCCACCCTTCATATCCAACCATCTCCAAACCTATCCATTCATCCTTTCACTCATCCATCAATCCTTTTGCTCATCTATCCATCAACCTTTTCACTCCTTTATTATATCCACCCTTTCATTCCATCCACCCTTTCACTCAATACCTCCTTTTACTCATCCATCATCCACCCTTTCATCCATCCTCCCTCCCTTTCATTCATCCATCCAACCTTTCACTTATCCACCCATCATCCGCCCTTTTATCCAATCATCCACCCTCTTTCACCCACCCCTCCATGCTTTCACTCATCCATCCATCCATCTATTCATCCATCCATCTATACATCCACCCTTGCTCACTCATCCATCCACTCACCCACCCACCAACCTTCCCTACTACGTTAGGTATGAATCTTTGTCGCAGAGCAGACATGTACAAAGTGCCACCCATTTTCTTTAAAAACCTCCTGAGAGTGTCTTGATTCTCTCTCTCGTTCCCTCACTTTTTTCTTACAAAAAACAGGCATACACACAAACATAGCAGACACACAAAAGACTTGGGTATGATAAAAGCCATGTTATACCTTTCACCTACCATGGCTTTTTTAATTGCCACCAGGGTTGGACTGGCCGTAGCCTTATTGTCACTGCCAGGGGACTGACATGGTTCCTGTGCTTGCACGAACGCACACGATAATGTGACTGTGATTGACAGCACAGGGCCTGAATGGACCCTGCTCTGTCAAGCACAGCGTGATGGTGAGCACCGGACATTATTCAAATGACCCCTGCTGAATAGCTCAGCTGGGGCTCAGATCGGGGAAGAAGCGGCGCCTTGGCTGCCAGAAACACGTTCCACTCCTGCTCACCAGCACTTACAGCCTACCTTTTCATGAGTACCGGTACTCTCCTCGGCAGTAGAGAAGTGCCGGTACTCGGAGTGATAAATTCAAGAAGTGCCGGTACTCAGTACCGGTGAGTACCGGCCCATTTAAAGCACTGGTCTTGAGCGACTCAGCAGGAGATGTCTGGGCTGCCTCCTTCCACATCATAAGCTTAATTTTAATAAACTTGGACTTCACGTGACACATTTGTGTTTTGGAAGAGTGTTTCTGGTGTCTGCCATTCACTCCTTTCAACTCTACCTGAATTGGCTTCTGATCCCTTCCAAGGGCATCCAAATAATCCACGTCACTATAAATAGACTTGCCTTCATGGATCATTATTGGGAGTCCTTCTTCCTGGAGTCTACCAAACAATTTGTGGGAGCGAGCCTTTTCAGAGGCCCACTGGTGCAGGGGTTCGCCCTTCTTTGTCCTTAAGTCCTTAGACTAACAAAATAGAAATTGGCACGGAAGCTGTAATATCAAAGAAAATAGATTTATTAACCTCTTATGAGGGAGACTACGTCAATACAGTACCCTCAGGCCACTGTAGGAGGTAGTTCAAGGAGTACAGAAACCATGGGCCTTTTATGGCCAGTTTATAGCTGAGTAAGCATGAAGACTCAAAAAGAGGCGGTACAAGTATACACAAGAATAGCTATTCACATATATGGACAACTGGAAACTACTTAGTCAACAGAGTGGGAGGAGTAACAAAAACCCTTACATCAGTTGGAATAGCCTGACAGTTACACACTAAGACAGATGCATTCTGGCAGCTACAGGCCTTTCTGAGCATGCGCAAGGCTCTGGCTCAGTGCTGAAAGAGTTAATTATAGTTGATGACTCAAGCGAAATACAAGGGCAGGCAACAGTAAAGACGGGAGAAGCACATGGCGAGCACATGGCTAACTAAAATGGCTGCCATAACCAAAATGGCTTCAGCTCATGCTAACAGCGATCTCTGCTAGTTTCCACAGACGACCCTTTTAGCATTAGCTAAAGACATCTCTATGATCTAGAAGGAATATAGAAAATATCTTACACATTTATTCTTATCATATTGCTAACTTCTTGGTCTAATACATATTGGGCGTTCACATTCTTAATGTTGCGCTTGGTAGGTATACAAGTAGAGACACAAAGGGAACAAAGCATCGGGCCACATTGTATGCATAGACAGCATGACAGTAGGATCGCAAAGAATATACATAGAATTGTCAACAGTTTCCAGCCCCAAGTAACAAACAATGTCCCTAACCAGCCAATTAAAGTCTAAGTTCCTATATCGGGATGAATTTCAGTGGTTGTTTTAGGCCGATTGGAAATAGCCAACAACACATGTTGGATGCAATGTCTACATAAAAACATTTTTAATAAACCTTCCAGTGTTCTTCTTTATGAGGGCTAGGGTACCAATGATATGTTCAGGAGGAAGGTAGAGTAGTATTTATCAAAGTGTGTACAAAACGTTTCTCTTGCAGAATAAACATCACTCCAAATACTAGTATTAAAGAGAATACACAGATTATTACAAAAACAATTTTCACTTCAGGGGACCAGGAGGGGCCATGGGAATTAGGACGAGGAGCCGCAAAGGGCTGCTCCTCCTCAAAAATGGGACGACCAAAGGGGTACATTGCTAAAAAGTACTTGAAGAATAGAAGCCGCTGTACAACCAGCCAGAGGGGAGTCTTCTCCCTGTGTCCGTCTGAGCCTCACAGGCAGGCTCTTATTGTTCATCAAGTGTTCACTTCTCCCACGGTGGAGCTGCACAACTTGCAACTCAAGAAAACAATCACGGCCCAGTTTTAAGGGAAAAGTTTCTTCTTTCAGGATAGGGCAATCACCTTCCAGGGCAAACACCATCAACGATCCTGTCCAGTGTCTCAGGCAGTGCACCAGTATTCTTCACTTTAATCTAAGAGGCACCAGAGGCACAGCACCTGTACCCTGAACTCAAGTCCTTCCCTAACTCCTGTGCTGCTCGGCTGGCGCACTGCTCTTTCGTCGGGCCACAGATTGTACCTAGTATGCCCAGGCACCTCTTGATCAACAAACAGAGGTGCAGACTTGCATTCACTTGAGGACCAGGACTCAGAGGCCTGATGCTGGAGTATCTGAAGCAACCCTTATTTCAGAGGGGGTCACCTCAAGCAAAGCCTCTTTGCCGTCCTTGTCGGTCTGTGACTCTCTCAGCTGGGCATCAAAAACTGGACCAACGCAAAGAATTTTCTGTCCTGATTTGTGGCCCCGTCTTTCGTCCAAGACAGTGGCAGGGGTACACACTTCACGTCGCTTTCATGGGCCCAGTGCTTCCGGCCTTCTACCTTCACTGCGGTCCTAGTTGCCAGCAATGCCTGTGCTGGTTCCCTTTATCTCGGCTCCAAGCTGGATCGGCGCTGACTCCCCAGGCTGGATCTGATGTCCAGGACCCTCTGGCAATGGTTGTAGGGCAGCAGATATCTATTGGTGGTCAGAACAAAAGATCTTTAGACAAGGCATACAAATAATCTATCAACAGAGAGGATACTCTATTTCAGAAAACCTCTTTAGACTCTGGGCGCCCCATACATTAGCAGGGCACCCAAGAACCACTTCATCTATCTGAAAGTAAAAAAAATCACCCTGGACCTATTAGCGAGTATAAAAGGAACTTTTGGTGAACTGACAAGAGTAAAACGTTACATGATTTGATTTGTTTCTCCCAATCCCAAGCAGCCAAGGAAGTCTACTTATGAACCTTCCACTACTTGTACAGGACTGCAGACACTTCTAAAATTATTTTTCTTACGTAAAAACACCTACATTTTATACTTAGGGCCATGCTCTCATGTTATAGGCGCGGCAGGAAAATCTAAAAACTGCTAATTTAACAGGGATCCTTAGTACATAAATAACTAACAAAACCTCAACATAGTGGGTACATGAATTTCTCCAGCAGAACTTGTTGTGGCAAACAAACTCCTATAAATCAATATTTTCCTTCAAAATGTTTGCTAAGGATCACACGGGCGTCTTTCCTAACATTGTGAACCCTGTGCATTCTACTTTTCACGATCTGGACTATGTAACATCATTTTCAAAGAAAAAAAACCTATTCACCAGCTCTAATAAGAGCTGTCAGCTCAATTACGCAGACTAACTAATAAGAGACTAGTAATGCCCTTGCAAAACTGTATATAGCATGAGAATAACATAAACAATAATGGTGTTATCACTATTAATTCTAACAATTTTAAAACAGTATTACTGAATAGCGAATTAGACGTGCACTGGTGGGGTGCAGCATCCTGTGGAATGAATGAGTAAAGTGAGCCCAACCAATTATCTCATGGCCGTTCCTAGACAGCTTAAACAGGCTCGAGAGAGAGTGAGAAAAAGAGAGAGAGAGAGAGAGAGAGAGAACATACATTTGCTTACCCTTAATTTGCCCAGGAGCTAGCCTCCTTTCCCCCATTCGACAGTAGGTAACCAAAGAGGTGACCTCCTGTCGACAATATTTACCCTCCTTTTTGGCAGACTTGTAGGAGGTAAATAGCACATTGAGCTAACTAGAAAACATTGATAACCAACTACCAATTCCTTTAGCTTATTGAGCTGTGTAACATAATAGCACATTAATGCAAACTTTATTTCATAGCCTTTTTATCTGACCCTAGCACAACAATTTGGCGTGAAAACCAGTATTTCTGTATGCATGGCAGATCTATTCTCTGCACATGGCCTACAGACACTGCTACCCCTTGATAATGTTATTCAATAGGATAAACCCCACCTGCATATCTCCTACACTTGTATTATTTCTCAAAAAACAGTGATATCCCCATGTGCTCCTAACAGAATATGCAATATTTCCTTTAGCTAATGTTACCTAAAACAGATCTGTGGTGTCCAATCTTGTTCCAGGAAGGCTCAATCAGGCCATAAGTTCATTGAAACAACTAAGTAAATTCTTCCATTTCTTAAATGTAGTTAAATTACTAATGACGATATCCTAAATATTATTAACATGAATTGAGAATTAATTTACCCTAATTTTCCTAGGCACATTATAGCCTCAGACATCATTAGAGCAAAATTTACATTACCTGTAGTGTTTTACCCTACAATGTTAGAATCAGGAAATTTAATTAATACAAAGAAATCAGTTTATTAAACTACTCTTCAACATTACAAGCTTTCATAGTGTAATGTAGAAACCACACACTGTCACAGTGGCTCCCTGCGTGGACATTTTGCGTTCAGTAGTGCTGGTCAATTCTAAATACAGAACTTGGCCTCCGACCCTTAAACCTGTTGTCCCCTGTCTGTGCAAGGCTATCCCCACGTGGTCTTTTCAATTCAAAGTAACTCTCGAGAAGCACGGCTGAAGGACATTCCTGCTCTGTGCATGTGTGCTGAGAATTTAAAGGTAGGATGCAACTTGTATTCTTAATTATTTATGTACTTCTTGTGCATTGTGCGTTCTAGCACCTAAAAAATTGGCTCAAAATTTCAGTTTTCAGAATGCCATAATTCGCTCAGAACTATCGTGCATTAAGGCGCGCAATGTAATTCTGTACAGCTGCTCTATGCATGACTTTTGTATTTGACACTGCAGCCATTAGGCCATACTACATTTTAAGTTTGTCACTAAGAGACAGTAATATTGGCGTTGTTAGATAGACTAATATTCACCCTTTTAATTTGGTGCAACAACATATTTTAACCAGTTGGAGACAGAAATCTTAATGTGCACATTGAAATCTGAATACATACTTTGCACAAGGTAATTTTCTACAGTGCTAAATATTATTGAATTGTCATAATTGTGTTATTAGACATTATAAGGATCATAATTATGTAAAAACGATTTTAGTGCAATAACTTTTAATAATTTTTTACATGTAGTCAGTTTTTGAATAATGATCACTAACCCTTTTTGTGGTTTTTACATATGAAGAGCAAGCCGTATTCCTTTCCTTTTACCTTGAAATGCATTTATTTATAACACTAAGCACAGAAGCTTTTTACTGAAACATAAAAAGTTTGTATCACTTTTAGAGGGCAGTAATTATTTACCATCAGATCCACAGATGTGCTTAGTAGAAAAGCAACAAGAAAGAAAGTCTTTACTTTTTATCCTTTCTCTTTTATCCAAAATAATGAAACTGTATTTCTAACTTTCAAAATCAGTAGTCTTTAATGCACGTGCTTTGATACCATTTTGTACTAACTTAAAACCTAGTCCCCACAGCTTTATCTGTAGCTTATGCCCGGGCATAGCCATGTTTTATTTACTCAGCTGTGTTTTACGACCAGCAGGTGTTAACTTCCACGCTTTTTCAGGAGAAAAAAGCCTTGCTGTATTCTAATGTCCTCACAGAAACCCCAAAAAGTTGAGAAACCTTTCATTACCTCCATCTGTTCTGACAGACAGCTTCCTTCTGACAGACAGCTTTGAACAGCTGTTAAAAGCTCTCTTTCTAGCGCCGGGAATGAGCACGGTTCATTCTATTTAAAACCCAGGCATTCCAAGCCAGTCAAAATCTATCGTTTTGCAATGTGGTAAAAGAGGCGCTTTTATTTTAGCAGCAACTAATTACTCAGATAATGTGAATGCCTTTTAATATTTAATATAATGTATCTAAGAATAATGCTGTAACATTTTGTATTGAGTCCTAGTTGTGTAAAACACACAAATTCGTTTTTTCTTTTCTTTTCTTCTCTGTGAAGCCTATTTTTTCCTATTGAGTGTTAATTCTAATTTTGTGTTTTACCACTGGGGCGATATAATAATTGAAGGTTCAGACATCTATACTTTGTTACTGCTTTACTTTTAATAGTAGCATGCAGCAATTTAGCATATGTTATACAATTTATTCTTTGAATTTTAAAGTGTAATTCTTCTATTGACATCTGCAGAACACAATGACGACAACAAACCAAATTGAGCTCATTCCAGACATTTTCAAGAAGGGGGCCACACACTCAGAACACACAACACTGCTTGCTAAGGCAAGCCATTCTTACACAAAAAACACAGTGGCTACTCACTCAAACAAGTACTTCACAAGCATCACTACCGGTGTCAGTTCACAAACCACATAGACACTCAAAAAAAACAATCAACACTTAGGACAAAAGCAAGAGGCAGCCCACAGACTGTACTCAAACCAAACCTTTTGTAAATACCAATTGTAAATCATATTTACAAACGAAAGGACTCTCAAAAAAAATAGTACAGAGACTGCACCAAGACAAGTAGACAGCCAAAAGACTGCGCCATGTTCAAAAAGACAGGCTCTAGCCCCAGACCTTTTCCAAAATACACTGAATTACCAATGGAGCTGGCGGAACACTCAAAAGCGCTCCGTATCACCATTTACGAATTTTACTAAGTGCGTAGATCTAGATCCTTTTTAGTGTATTTGTTCCACAGTGTACTATACATTATGGAAGAAATACCATATTTAATGTACATAAACCTATTTAGGTATCCCCTCTAGGGGAGTCAGCTGAGTACTTTGTAAATCCATATTGGTACCACCAAGACAGCAACACATTCTACAAAGTGTGCTAGGAGCAGGCATGCCAAAAATATTACAATGCGATATAATATTATAATCAAAGCGTATTTATCCTGAGAATTATCCAAAAGTAGAGAAAAATCTCCTCAATACCTGCCTTTATTTGCTGCAGCAAACAAACAAACAAACAAACCAGAATCTTGGCCAAGCTAATCCAAAACAAGAGTGTCGCATCGCGACCTTACCAAACAAAAGTCTCCAGCTTCCAACTGCCAAGCTCTGAATCGACCTAATGGTCACTGTGAGACGAACGCCAAAGGGATCTCAGTCAGGGACCGGTCACCACCTGGAGGGTCAAATCGGGAAAATCGGAAAAGCACTTTGGTCTGCAAAGACAAGGGTCTCATCGTGCAGTGTACATCCTTAGCGAGATTCCAAACCTCCGTTGAGACCACTCTTTTGGGCGACCGCGTCTCCTGATGAGCCCCATGTGACGGGCGCCAATTTGTGGGAGCGAGCCTTTTCAGAGGCCCACTGGTGCAGGGGTTCGCCCTTCTTTGTCCTTAAGTCCTTAGACTAACAAAATAGAAATTGGCACGGAAGCTGTAATATCAAAGAAAATAGATTTATTAACCTCTCATGAGGGAGACTACGTCAATACAGTACCCTCAGGCCACTGTAGGAGGTAGTTCAAGGAGTACAGAAACCATGGGCCTTTTATGGCCAGTTTATAGCTGAGTAAGCATGAAGACTCAAAAAGAGGTGGTACAAGTATACACAAGAATAGCTATTCACATATATGGACAACTGGAAACTACTTAATCAACAGAGTGGGAGGAGCAACAAAAACCCTTACATCAGTTGGAATAGCCTGACAGTTACACACTAAGACAGATGCATTCTGGCAGCTACAGGCCTTTCTGAGCATGCGCAAGGCTCTGGCTCAGTGCTGAAAGAGTTAATTATAGTTGATGACTCAAGCGAAATACAAGGGCAGGCAACAGTGAAGACGGGAGAAGCACATGGCGAGCACATGGCTAACTAAAATGGCTGCCATAACCAAAATGGCTTCAGCTCATGCTAACAGCGATCTCTGCTAGTTTCCACAGTGTGTGAAAAAAGAAAACAGATTGCAAAGAATTATTCAGTGAGAATGCGTTACAACAGTTAGTCCAATTGCTTTATCACCCTCTATTTCATACATACAGAATATTCGGCCAAACTACAGCCATCGATTCTTTCCAAATTACGCTCTCAATGTTTACAGCAATCTGAACCTTTTAGGTACTGCTTAGGAGTTTTTGCAAATGTAATAAAACTCTGCACTTATCAGTAATAGACATCTTTGTCAACCAATCAGCATGTGAACTGGAAAATGACTTAGTCAGTAATCTTATACCAGATCTACATTTTTGCCAGTTGCGAGAGAAGGAGTAACACAATTAAATTGTGAATTTATCAACATGAAGACACAAATACCGATCATGCAAATTTTGGAGCTGCACAAATACTGATTTATTGTTCCTACCTATGATACTAGTAGGTTCAATGTATTTTCTTCTTAGGGTCTTACAGAACAAAGAAGAACATAAAATATGCACAGCAGTTTCTTGGTAGGGGACATGGCACAGACAAAAACATATTTACACTTTAGCCCCACATCTGCTTGGTCTTCGTGACATTAGTGGTAGCAAATCAGACCTCAACAAAGTTAGGATATTTCTTGCACTCATTTTTTCACTGACAGCAAGTAATCTTCAGAATCCACAGTTCATTAAATTGGTAAATAAGCTTGGTGTGAGGACTTCTTTAGCACTATTTGTTCTTTTACTATTGAGTTCAATATAAGATTCCCTAAGTTAATAGTGATCTGCTCTTGTCACAGAAATTGGATTAAGAAATATGGTCACAGTAGGGTGAAGACATTTTCAATCCACTGAATCCACAAATTAGGAAAGGTCTGCCTGTTGAAACCATCCTCGCCCTTTGTGAGTGAGTAGTGCCTTCTTGTAAGCCTATATGGCTGCTCAAAAAAAGCTAAGATTTTGCTTCCATCTGTTCCACTTAGCCTTTGACTAAAACCCTACCCTCTTCAAGTTAAATCAAGATGTTTTAAGGCATCTCTGTCTTGTCAAATGCTTAAGACAAGATCCACATTGGCAGCAACTCCAAGATCTATGTTTGACGAGAGCTCTGGTCTATTCAAGGTTTGTCAATGCCACCTCAGTTGCATTTGGAGATTTGCCATTACATCGAGTCCTTCTGATACTTGTCTAACTACCTAAAGCCAGTTGTGCACTGAGGCAGCTTCTTACTGCATTATATGCTGTATAACTAGAATACATAAATTAATACATAAATACATTTATGAACAAATAGGTTAAAAAATGAACAAATAGGTACATACATATATAAATACATACATAAACAAATAACGTTGAACCTCTGCCTGTGAATGAAACATGATATGTCAACCTTCTGATGAAAAATATAAGTTGAAGAAGATTGTGTGACCCTGAACATTAGAGTCAAGATAGGGTTTCATCTCTGTGGGAAAGTATATCCCCAGAACCCTTGTCTATAGATATCAGCAATGTGGGTGCAGGATACCTCTAAAATGTTACTCCTCAAAAGACAACTCAATAACACCCCCATGGGTGGGTGGATCAGGACGGTGTTAAACCTTAATTTCACAAGGCAATGTGTCCCAAGATAAGCTGCAAACCAGCATATCAAAAATACAGTCAATTAAGAAAAGCCTGACTCAACAAGTGAGTTCAAGGGCGGAATAAGGAATTCTAAAGTTCAAAGGGTACACTACGGGATAATTAGAAAGCAGATGCAAGAGCTTTGTCCTTAGAGCCACCAATGCCTGGAATGACCTTCTGTTAAACCTAAGGACTGTTACGGAATTCCTCTCGTTCAGGAAAGGTCTGAAGACCAGGTTGTTTTCTGCTTAGTCTCAGTCTGGGCTCAGGGGTGGAGGGTACCAGGTAGACAGTGCTCAGCGCCAGGACACCCTTGGGTAACAGTGCGCTTTATAAACCTATATAACATAACATGCATAAAGTTTTTACCACAAAGGTTCTCAGCATAACACAATGCAGAATAATAGGCAGAATCAAGTTCCAAAGGAGCAGAAAAATCAATAAGAAATCAGACAGTATTCCTAGTAGCACATTAAATGTCTCATATGAGATCTGGCTCACCCTCCTAAATTTAGGGTTTATATAAGAAATCTCCTCGTACACTAGCATTAAAAGTGCAGATTCATCATGGTGTGAGCAAAAGAAATACAATTTCAGCAAATCAGAACATCGTATTAGTAAGCATCATTCAGCCTTACCACCTAAGCACTATCCCACTAAATGAATATTGATTCAGTCACATCTGAGCTAATATCATCCCGAGATGTCAGAACAAACTAGTTACAAAAACAACAGTGAACTATTGTGAATGAATGCAATACTGTGTGCAAGTGGAAGGACCTTGAGGAAAGTTACAAACCTGAGTCCATTGTAGAGAGTTCTTTGAGACCAGTGTCAATAGGAAATAAACAAACTTGACTTGTTTGACTACGTGCAGCAGAAATAATAACCAGTATATATGGCATCCATGTTAAACAAGACGGCATTGAGCCCAAGCTGAGGCCTAGTTAGCAGAAGCCAAGGAAATGCACTTTAACAGGTCATATCAAAAATAGTTTTGAAGGCAATATCATATCAGTGTACACATGTGAATTCAAGTTTAGATTAATATTCTGCACGTTGTTAATAATTCACAATTCTGAGTAATGCACTAAAACTTCCACAGTACCAATTGCTTAATAATTACAAACCTTTAACAGGATATTGATTGGCTTTGCACCATTATTTTTTCTGAATTTCAAAATACCCACCACACGAGGATAGGTTGCCTCTACTGATTTTGAATACAAATTAATTTACAGATAAGAAAAGGACTTTACAAGCCTGCAAAATCATATTTTGTGTTTCATGTTATAGTGGCCTTGACCCTATAAGCTTGAAATTAAGGGCCTTAGTTCTGAGATCACAGTAATTCATAGATAGTATAAAATCATGTGTAGCCACCCACTACTGGTGCAATCAATTAAAGCTGCATTGCCCACATTTAATGATAGTGGCACACGCCAAAGCCCTTCCTAGGGGGCATCATCGTAATATTGACTGACAAATGTTCCAAGAGATATTGTGTAGAAATTAAATCAAGGTCAAGGTCTAGATAACTGGATAGTATATCAATTCACCTATTCCAAATCTGTCTTGCTGCAGCATACATATGACCGTACACGAAAATCCAAATATCAATAAGGGGATTCTCCTTCAGGGAACACCGATAATTTGCTAAAGTTAGGGTGCTAGGTCCATGAAGTGTTTCTGTACATGCAAATATAGCAATTGTCCCATTGTACTCACAGCTTTTATGAAGCCAAATTAAAATTCTTTAAGAACATTCTTGTGATTAGCTTCAGTCTTCAAGTGTCACAGTACAAAACAAACCAAGGGGTATTATCTCTTGAATCTTTTGTGTCGGCCCTATTGCTGTGGTCCATTATTGAGAACAATGACATGTTCCAGAATTGCATTATTAACATTACTTAAATGAGGTGCCGATAAATCTGGGAAGTCCATATCGAATGGGACACCATTGACCTAGGCTACTGTTGGAGGGTGTTTGTAGTTTTAGTTTTGTGACCTTCTAAATGTCTGGTTACTGTATAGCAATGAGCCTGTTTGGGAATCAGACACATTAAGAAGATTGCTTGATAATACTTGTATCCGAGCCAAAAAATCATTTAAAAAAAAGGTTAAATATTTTTATCAGCTTTGTCCTTTCGATATGGCCAATTCAAAGCATTCCATACTAGCCTTTTACGTGCTTGTTTCCTAGATTTAAATAAAGAATTTAATGTGGATTAGGTGGGAATGTATGGATTCTATAATGAATCATAATTGAGTACGTGTCTGATGATGACATGTCAGATGTATATATTTAGTTCTGCCTCTAGTATGATAGCATTTAAACTTAGAGCTTTTGAATCTTTGCTGAAAAAGATAGTAAACCTTTACCTTACCCCACTTCCATCCACAATGTCACACCCAAAAGGAGGTGGATTGATGATTTATGTAGGGTTGCAAATAAGGCGTTGCTGGACACCCTAAGCCCAACATCTCTTGAGAGGATATTTGATTGTAGAAGAATGGAGTGTAATTTTTAGGCAAATTACTCACTAAACAGACAAGTCAATTCTCAAAGGGAATGCATCATCAATCTCACATGTTAACACTAGGGGATTATGACCACTCTAATACATGCCATGATGACCATATTCATTGTATAACTGTAGTTAATAATAATTGCCCACAAATTAGCACAATACATACAGCAAGATGGTTAATTAGATGTAGTTATGCCACTACATTCCTTAAGCCATGATTCACCATTGAGCCATATGAATCTGGGCCCTGTTTATGTTGTCTACTCTCAAGGGTTTGGTATCAGCAACAGCCTATGCAGAGAATTCCTCCATATTCAATAAGAAATCCCTGAAACTTATACCAATTTTGTACAGAAAACACTCGTATTTGCATAGTCTACTAACATTTTTAATCTGTAGTTAATTTTGTAGCTATCGCTTCAAGAATGTAGTACAATTGATCAATGGAGCCATAGCCCTGTTTTCAAAGTTTTTGTTCTAGACATTAATGACTAGTAAATCCTTTGCAGGTGACATATCTACCCTTGATTTGTGGTCATTTTGCCGCAGGTCTCTAACTGACGCACTCTATTTGATGATATTTGTCCTGCGGAGATTCTTTTTTTAATCCTAAATGCCCATTTCCCTGCTAACCTTTTGAGGGCTCGGCTAGACAGCGCATGCGCTGTCTCTTTGAGACATGTTGTTTACAATTAGTGGGCTACTGTCCCCCCCATGGGCTTACCATTTGTTTGCATCAACGTCGCTCTCGTATCCTTCGTTCCTGATTGTCCATTGCAGGCATGTGTCATGCCTCTTCTTTTGTTTGACCCTCCCCTTAGAGTATGGACCAAGTACTTGTGTCCCTCCTCTGCTCCTGTTTTTGGTACTACTTTTTTAGTTGTGTTTAAGCACTCCATATGAGTGCTTGTGTTTTCACTGATCATTCTCTTCCCATCCGTCCTCCATTCATGTTGCTTCTTTCCCCTTCCCACTCGCCCCCACTTCTAGACGCTGTTCATTGGAGTGTTATATCTCTCAGCTATCAAATGTAATGATGATTTTACTTTTTTCCTTAGTACCAAATTTGGGTGCAGGAATGCTGGAGCGTCCAGAACTAACTCCTGACTAGTTTGTCTATGAAACCTTTTGGTCGTCCATTAGTGTTTACTTTGACCACATGACTGGTTTTCCTTAGTACTGAATTCGGGTACAGAAATACGGGATCCTCCAGAACTGACCCCCAACTAGTTTGTCTACAAAACCTTTTGGTCGACCATTAGTTTTTACTTGTATCACATGATTGCTTTCAGTGGATATGTGCTGGCATTTACCTTCTAGACCCCTCCAGACCACAAATTAGGCTGTGGCAGAATCAAAGCTAAGGTTCAGTGGAAGCACGGGTCTGTTGATGGCTATTCCTTCAGTCTAGACTTTAACTCCTTTCAGTTTAACTGATTGAAGTGGGAACAGAAAAGTGCTGCATTTTGTGACACGCGAGTGCTTTTTGCTTGTTGGTGTGTTTTAGGAAACCGAAAGGTCACGCTGTCGTAACATACAGTTCTCAGTGTATTATGACGCTCATTTTATCTGTCCTTTTAGGATTCTCTTCCATCGTTTACCCTGTAAAGGCGGCGGCATGTAGCAAAATAAATTGCTATGCATCATTTTTGCAAGCCTGTTTACCTTGTGTGGTGCCTTTGTGTACATCATATTTTGCAATGTGCAAATGAATTCCCATTTGTTGATTAGCTTTAACCTAGATCCATGTGATAGTGGCACATTTTAGATGTCAAACAGGCGTCACACCGAGGGGGTGTGATTTTACAAATGCAGAGATGCCTTTACAAAATGTCATGGCTTCAGACAAATTAATGTACGTGTAGGAGAGAGCGTTCGAGTAAAAAGTGATAAAAAATGAAGTTGTGGAGCAAAGAATCATGTGATTTCAGCATTGTGACTGGAGTGGGAATTTCTCTGCCATATCCAGTCTTTTTGGAAGGAACCATGCTGTTCTTTTGTTGGTTTCAGAGACGCCTTTTGTTGGCTGTGCGTGCAAGGGCCAACATTTTATTTTGTTCCAATCATCACATGTTTCAAGTCCAACTCCTGGTGTAGTCGTTACTCGAATTAAGGGGCCCAGCTCGGGTTTTTTAATTAGACCCACAATTGCTTCAGGGAAAGAATTGCTACTTGCTGCAAGACCTTTGTGGGTGGCTCAGGTTGCGTCTGCATCACCAGGTGAACATTGATTCTTTTCGCGTTGAGACCCTAAGTCTTCCAGTCGCCCACCCGTTACTTCCAGTTCTCTCCCAGTTGTGCGATATTATCACACTTTTAAAATATAGGGATATGAGTTACAGGTTTAATGCGGACACCTTCTTATTTTTTTTCTTCTAACAAAGCATGTACACTGGAGTGTGCTTTAAAAAGGCCACTGCAAGTACTGGCGTGGATCCCTACCTGCCAGGCTCTTGCATGGCCTGGTGGTTGGCCTACAACAGTGTTCTTTGGAGTGATTACTCTGCATTGTTCTCGGTCAATCTCACTCGAGGTATTGCATTTTGTGACAGCATCTAGTCTCCCTAATTCCGTAATGTGGCTCACTTTATTAGGCCCCCCTGCAGTTGATGCTTTAAAGACAAGTGGTCTTGGCTAGACAGTGCGTGCGCTGTCTCTTCGAGACATGTTGTTTGCAATAAGTTGGCTATAGCCTGCCCATAGGCTTACCATTTGTTCTCTTAAATGTCGCTCTTGTATCCTTCGTTCCCATTTGTCCATGGCATGCATGTGTCATGCATCTTCATGTGTTTGGCCCACCCTAGGGCATGAGCCAAGTACTTGAAAAATGTATCTATTTGTGCTGGTTAGTACCCTTGGTTGTCAGTCACGTCTTTCTTTGGGATGAATGGAAAATCCTGCCAGTCAGAGATGGCCGCTAGGTTCAGTAATAGCTGTGCCCACTTTTGTCAACTGCCTGCCACATCGAAGCTTGCCTTGCAAACCTTACAAACTACTAAAGGAAACTACCTAAAAGACATTCACTTTGACAATGTCAGTAGCTCGGGCATTGCTGAGACCTATTGGCAGGGGCGGCTGGTGCTCAAGAGCGTGAGGGACGTTGCTCTGTCTTCGTGGGGGAGGAGGAGAAGGAAATTCAAGCAATTTGCAGAAAGGGTATTGGATGCTTGTGATGGACCAGGGTAGGTTGTGGGTTTTTTGGGGGTTGAGGGACTATTGCTAGGACTGGTGAGCCCTGCACATGTCCAGGTGAGGAAGTCATTGCGCCCTCAAGGCACAAGCTAGGACAGTGACATCAAGTATGATGAGCTAGGCACGGTTTAGTAGTTGTTAATAGATTTTATATTTGGTGTTTACTGCTGTGACCCAGGGCAGGGTCAGCAGAACTCCATTGAAGTAATGGCCCGGGGGCGGAGCGAGCTGATGAGCACAAGGGAAGAGTAGGTAGTAACCACCTAGGTGAAGTCTCTGCCTTCTCCCCCTCTCACCCGCTGCTGGTTTCATTTTCAATATTAAGGAGCAGGCTGGAGGAGGAGTACTGCATACCGACTGTTGAAGAGGGAGCACGGTGCTGAGGAAGAACTCTTTACCTCGTCAGCTCTGCTGAGTAGTTTAGTGTTGATCGGCCTGGTGTGCTCTGAAAAGGCCCAGCGTGGAAAGCTGCACTTACTGTTACTGGCCAATATTCAGATAATAATGAACAGTAGGTAAAATGGGGCTGCAGTGCCAGTGGAGCTGGGTTTGGTCTCACTGTGTCCTGTTATCACTTAAATCCGCAGGTTGGCACAGGTCTAACCTCAGGGATTCATGCTTCATTTTTCGCAGGCATTTATGTGGTGGGAAAGTCGGCCCTTGTATCCTGTTCAGAATGTCCGGAGCCCCCTGGTCTCTCACCACAAATACTCCCACGTACAGTGTAACAGGATTAAAAGCAAACTAAGTATTATATAACAGTTGGTGTAAATCTAATTTACACTTCTGTGCTATGGCCAAATGAGAGGGCTTTGAGGCCCATAAGCACACCTTTTGCACACAGGCAGTTGTTTCATTTTAAGGGGCAGAAAGCTCAGTATAAACAAAGGTATCTCCTTTGGAGCTTTGGTGTATTTCAGGGGGGTGAAAGGTTAATGTAAACCACATGCACTTAATTTAAAAATGAGCAAGCACAGTATCCGGGATAGCCGAGTCAGAGAAGAGCCAAGGGTTTGGATGTACTCTGAGATCCCTTGCACGAGCCAAACAAATCCCCGGAAGTGTTTGCCACGTTAATCGCGCAACAAAAAGCACTTAAAGTATGATCATGTCTCTTCAGAATTAAAAACTGCAAATGTCTTTAAAGTGTGGCCGCTCTGACATTAATAAGTCACCCTATTGATTTATTGAGAGGTAATGAGGAAAAACGGGTATTGGTGAAATAAAATATTTTCCTAAAATCATGCAGTTTGGTTAAGCGGGGAAGCCGGGATTACTCCCAGGTTTTGGTTTCATTTTGCCACTAAATATCTATTTATTTGTTCTTTATACCTCAAAAGTTAAAGCTTTGTTTTTAACTTTGTGCTGGGAGGTAGAACAAGGGCGGCAGGCAGAAGCCGCTGAAACCTCGGCTCATTCAGGGCTTGAGCTGAGCCAGTACCTTGAGCTGAGCCAGTACCTTGAGCTGAGCCTGTACCTTGAGCTGAGCCAGTACCTTGAGCTGAGCCAGTACCTTGAGCTGAGCCTGTACCTTGAGCTGAGCCAGTACCTTGAGCTGAGCCAGTACCTTGAGCTGAGCCTGGCATCTGGCTCGAGCTCTAAGCATCTCACCCCATCTATGATCATACATATTGAACATCTTATGTCAGCATTTAACTGGGCCTATTTTGCTGCACCTGTGCAGTTGTTTAGATTACAGTTGAACCAACAGATCAGGCCTGAAGGTCAGGCAAAGGCCTCAGCACAGACTGCTGGCCAGGCTTGAGATGCAGAAGCAGAGCTGTGTCTGGATCTGTGAATTAAATTCTATCATGTCACATGGATTGCTTGCGGCAGCATAGCAGATCTTCACTACAGCTTTAAGTTTCAGACGGTACCGAATATGTAGGGAGCTGCTGGTCAAAACTGAGGTACAGTGTGAAGGTGCCAATAGAAATAGCGAGATAGCAGGTTACTATAGATATGCATTAGGAGAGCTGTGTATAAAAATGCAACTTCTGGAAGCAAAGCAGATTGATAATGAACCCACCACACACCGACATTCCCCTGTCGCAGACATTAAAAGCACTGACACATATAATTCAGTGCACCCTGGGCAGCGTGCCCTTATGTATTCTGGTGGAGGACTAAGTAAGATGCCCCTTCGGACTCTGCACAATGTGGCATTAGACTACACAGCTCCCCTCCTCTAAGCCAATCACAACGCTGCAATGGCAGCATTGTGATTGGTGGGGACGCCGCCCAGCCAGGGGCTTACGGGGAAGCCATGTTTTCCATGCAGGCTGCAGCCTGCATGGAGAAAGGACAGAGTGCGCATGACTGGTTTGGGTGGCCCCGCCCACCCGCAACTAAACATAAAATGGTAATAACAGGAAGTTATTACCATTTTATGTTTCTGCTTCTTGCACTGCAAGAAAGCAGTGGGGCGACGCTCCTCCGCCCTAGTGGAGGAGCCGTCCCTGCTTTTACAGGAGTCCAACCCTCATCAAGGTTTGCACCGTACCACTTTCAAATTTCACCAGCCGCCACCGCCAATTGGCTTTGCCAATGCTTGTTTTGTTTTTGATGCTCTTCCTTGCGCCGTCTTGTAAGAGCGGCTTCTTTTGTTGCTATTAAAGTGGACTGATCGGATGTGAAGGGCTGGCTTCTCTGGTCCAGTTTTTTAAAATTTCTTTTAACAGGGGGTGTCCCCTCATGCCCTTGCTTCTTTTTATCAGTATCCAACATTCCGCCGCCAGACCCGATGCAGTGTGACTGCTATTGGTGCAGTGCAGGCGGCTGAATGCCCAGGGCTGGGGCTGACGTAGCAAGAAGGCCACCAACCTTACCACTTGCACATATTGTGTAGGAATTTGCATGGAAAATGCTTCACCTGAGAACTCAACTGAAACCTGCACCTCCCCCTACCCCCCGAATTTCTACAATTGCTGGTCACATCAACATGGAATCTCCGATACCATTCACAAACGGCTTGGGATGCAAACCTGTAACAAAACAACCCAATGAGCTTTAACAAAAGACAATCAGTAGCCATCAACCAACTTACTTGTCACCAAGCCACTTTCCAGGATAGGACCCTCTGTCCACCCATTGCTGTATCATTGTCAGAGCAGCAAACAATGCACTAAAGCACACATGCTTAGTGGGGTGCGTCACAGAAATAATGTGCTGACCACCTCAGAACTGTTTGCAAATCGTGTGTGCTGTAAAATGCACCGTTTTACCCCATTTATAAAAAAAAACAAATAGTTCTGGAGGTGACCACCCCCAGCTTCATCTGCAGTGGGTCTTCTTACTTGGTGCAGTGCTACTGTGCGGTGCACTTTAGAGCTGGGGCTACAGTGATGTCCAAGGCTGTTCTAAGCTCCTTATCTGTGCTGCAGCTTGGCATGAGATTTTAATGTGCACATATGCTGGTCAATCAATGTGTCCGCCCATAAATCTGATCTCCACATCCTAAAATGATGTGGTGGTTTTCTCTAAACCTTACCCACAACCCTGCTTGCATTCATTGCTCCACTCGCAGAGAACATTAGAGCATTTAAAAGACACGATTAGACTCTGTTGTGAAGTTTCTTTTCATCTCTTCTTTCGGTTGATGTTCTGCACTAAATACAATTGTATGTATTTGTTCCTTCCATACAATAATGGCATGGATTTTGCCATTTTCTAACCATTTCCTGTTTTATAATTGCTCCCCGATGACTGTGTGTCTCTTAAAGTTTTCTTTCTGCACATTTCAATGAAATTGATTAAAAACCCCAGACTTGCTGTCTTGCAACCAAACGAGTCCATTGTAGGAAAACATACATTTCTTAGCACTTATTGTATTGTGTGTCAGAAGAAGTGCTCCTAATACATTTTACGGAACGGACATGGCGATGTAAGCCAACGAGGGGTGTGGGGGAATAAGGAATTTATTACATAGTCGGTGGGAGTGAGAGCAAGAGTGAGTGAGTGAGTGAGTGAGATAGATGCGAGTTTACTGAGAGACAAATAGGGAAAGAGGACGGTGCAGAAAGTAAGGTGAAGGAAGGGAACCAGAAAAAGAGGTTTCAGGGACAAGTACAAAGTCAGGGAGAGACAGGAATGGGAAGAGGCTAGAGAAAGAGGTAGATCAACAAACTAAAAAAATACACAGTGAAGGGAGAGCGGAAGGAAAAGGGGGGCAGAGAGAGGGAGGGTGTGAGAGGTAGAAAAAGAGAGGGAGGCAATCCAAGAGACAACAAAAGAAGAGGAAGAAGAGAGTCAGAGTGCAAAATAGATGCTGCTTCTTCAACCTCCTATGTCAGCAAGACAAAACAAGGCAAGAGAGGAGACCGTATGAAGGCGCTGCTAATATTAAGGTACAGATTCAAACAGTGAGGATATTTAACGGTTTCTAGGATGATGTGCAATGTAGGAATACGGAAAAAACAAGGGCCACCCTACTCACATGGAACCAGGGCATCTATCATATAACATGGAACAGTGGTTCCTACGGACAATGTGTATGGTATACGATAATGATTAAGCTGAATGGCAATATTCCTTGGTCAAAGTCTGTCAAAGAGAGAATCAGGACTACACACAATAAAGTTGAAAAACAATTGCTGTTTATGTAAATGTAATAAAGTTCATCCAAAGAAGTGCTCGGTGTCCCAAGTGAAATGCGAACCTATTTTTTACAAGAGTGAGAATTTGTGACATAAAGTAGGTTTCAATTTATACAAAAAACAACCATAACATGAGTATACGGTATTTATTTCCACGGCTGCTCTACAGCATGACTAAAAGTTAGAAAAAAGTTCTATGACGTGGCCAGCGTAGGCCGTATCATATCCCTTTTTTTCTTATGGCAGGTGGGAGTGGGCAGCACGGACAAGAGGAGGGCGGGAGAAACAACAAGGTAATGGGCAACACGAACAACAGGGGAGAGAGTGGAAAGGAAATCGGCAAAGTGGCAGAAAAAAAGCAATATCACACAGCCAGCACTGGCCACACAATGGTGCTTTTTTTCTTATGGCAAATGGTAGGGTAACAGACAACGGGAGGGTGGGAAGAAGCGATACCAACAACGGTAGGGTGGTGGGTGGGAGGGAAAGAAGCAACACGGACAGGGTGGGAGGGGAAGAAGCAACACGGACAAGTGGGGTGAGAGGTGAAGAAGCAGCACAGACAATAGGGGGTGGTGTGAAATGGGAAAAAGGAATTCGGACAATGGGGGTGAGTGGGACAGGAAGCAGCAGCAATGACAATGGGGATGGGAAGGGAAGTTGCAACACAGATAACAGGGGGCAGGAGGAGAAGAAGGAACATAAACAACATAGAGTGATTGGGGAAGAAGCAACACAGACAGGAAGGGTGGGAGGGAAAGAAGCAACACGGACAACAGGGGTGGGAAGGGGAAGAATCAACACAGAATAGGGGAGGGTGTGGGGAGACACAACACAAGAGGAAGCTCCAGGGGGAAAAAAGAAAGTAGCAACACGGCAGAAGAACAAAAAAATAGTATCACAGTGTGAGCACCGGAAGTGCACTAATCAAGATGAAGCAACCAGTACTTGGTCCATGCTTCACCTGAAAGAAGAGGAAGTGAATCTGGCATGCACTAGCCGATTAGGAGGTAGCAAATAAGAATGACAATGAAGCCAATGAATGGAAAGCAGTGGACAGGCTCCAAGTGCAATCTTGTATACAGAATCTCTCTCAAGCGACAGGGCATGCATCCTGTCTTAGGCCTGACATAAAAACGGCTTGGACTATTGTACCTCTGCACTATTTGATGAACAACCACTATAACCACTCCTGCCTGTCAGACCCACTTGCTCTTATGGTTAGGGGTGCCCCATCAAACTGTTGCAGGGCTGAGATCAGATGCAAACTAGCCTCATAGAATCATTCAAGCAAGCCGCATAGCTGTAGTCAGGCAGGGTGCCAGAAGGTCTGCCTGGCAGGCCAGAAGGTAAATTGAGATCGGTGGTAGGTCTGAGACTGTGGCGGGGTAGGGATATTGTGGAAGCTGGCAAGTATCAAGAAAACTGCCGGATGGCCCAGTAGGATCGCCAGAGCTGGCACATAGGTCTTCTTAACAAAGCAACTGGTGGGATAGGAAGGGAAGAAACCATCTGAGGGCAGCAGAAAAAGCAAAAATAAGAGACATATAGGGCAGTGCAAAAGGATGAGGACAAGGATGCTGACTGACTGGGGAATGAAAAACAAAATAAAATAAGTGAGGTGGTCGTAGGTAGTTGTTGGGCAGGAGTGTTCACAGGGGTATTCCCATCAGAAACGGAAAACGGACACTGAAGATGACTGTCCCTATACTCCTCCTTGTAACTGTGCTCTAGCCACAGTTACCGATCCTGGGATACTGTTATCTTGGGAGTGGAAGGTGAGACGGTGAACTGAAAAGGAAAGTGGGACTTTGAGGGTCATCTTGGAAATGAGGACTTGTCAGAGAAATTTGTAATCCTGGGTCCAGTTCACCCAGTAGTTCCTCATTTCTTCCAGGGTTTCACAGGGAGATTTTGGCTGCTTTCAGATACCCAATATCTCTAGGAGGCTCCAATGGTGCCAGTAACTACAGTTATGTAGCACAGCCCAGCTAACATGGAGAATGATCGATTGACTAGGCATTTCCCAACTTATATCCTGTTAAAACAGGGAAGTACAGAGGAAAACTGAGACTATAGCTCCTTTATTTCAATCTATTGTACTGTTATTTTCTTCCAAAACTTGTGAAATCTATCGCCTTGATTCAAGGAATCCCACTTCATGGTCACATTTGACCTGCACAGGCAAAGATGGAGGAACGGTGGAAACCATGTATACACATGTAGTAGTTTTGTTCCCATGTAAACACATCCTGGAAAGTAGCCTTTAGAACTGAATACCACAATTAAAAACCTTGTTGAACTTAACCTCAAAATAGCTCTTTTTTTGGGATGGCATCTCCTTGCTTAACAATATTCAAGCAAAAAAATGACTCATGTAGCCAGTCCTTTTTTGTCAGATGCAGTGAAAGTTGTGAAACTAGGGGCTCTATTCACAAAGGTAAATTTACACATGTAGATTTACTCATGTGTAAACTTACTACTGCACCTAGTAATATCTGTACCCATTTCCAAGTATAAATTAACTATTAGGTGAAAACTTATGTCTCCAGCACTACAAAACTGGGACAGAGCTTGCTACAACAGGATTTACGAGTGTAAAGTTACTCGTAGTAACTTTTCACAAGTGGGAGGAGGTCTCTGACATCAGGGATGAAAATCTCCCTATGATAAAGTATAGGGAAAACTAATCAAGTTTAATTTATAATTATTATTATTTAATGTAATATTTTTAAAAAAACACTTAATCATTTTTATATTTCATATTTAGTAAATTTTATTAAATCGTATTTAAATTATTTCAATTCATTTTACTCTCTTAATTAAAAGTTTTATTTAACCATTTTGTCACATTAAATGTTCATTTAAAGATATATTTTTTAATGAATATAACTTTTAACATTTTAAAATCATTGACAAAGCCAACAGGTCTGGCTTTCATGTACCAACACATGTAAACACAGGCATTCACAAATGCTATTTGCATGCTTTGCAGTCACAAAGGTTGTTTATGACATTGGATCCTGTCCTTCCGGCTTTGCGATTGCTGGGGAAAAGTACAAAAAAATATTGCTAGAATGTATATAGGAGAAAAAGAACTGACTGAATGTGAAAAACATAAAGATAGCACTGTTTAAGCCTTAAACAGCGTCCCCACTCAGCAGTCCATAGGGTTAACAAACCCCTTCACTTCCCAGTCTTCCAAAACGACTTTTACTCTTTTCTTGAAATATCTCCTTTTTATTTTTAGTCACAATGTTCCATCACATTAGTAAACTGTGTTTCATCTTTCTTTTACTTCATACAAGCCAGAAAATGTATTTCTTTTTCATCTGTGACATGCTTTAATTCATGTGGAATATATTCCCATATTCCCGATGCATTTCGGGACAAAGCCCTTCTTCAGGGGAATGGTTCTGAAAATTCATTATAAATACAATGATTCAAGAGATCTCTACCCTCCAATAAGTAGTTGATAGATCTGTGACCGGTTACTACAAGTGCTCAGTGTGCTAACGTGTGCAGCGTCACTAAAGTATAAGAAAATCTTAGTGAAAGATGTGTCGTTTGACAGAAGTATGAAAGAAACGTGCAAGATGATTGGTGCCACTACAGCATTAAAGAGTGTTCCGTTACTGATATAAGTTAAAAAATAACTGAGAATTCATGCCAAATGAGCGTGCAGCCAAAAGCTTTCATGGCTGGTAAATACGGTCACCCCCTGTGTACTTCCCTCTACCCATACAAAAACGTACCGGATAGATACCGATGGCGAATATCAACGGCAGTGGACGCGGAGCTCAGCTCCAAGTGTTGAACAATCTGTATAAAGAGAGTCGAAAATAATAAGTACCTCAATAAAGGTACCAGCCGGGTTCATGGACTATGCGCACACAAGTGCGTAAAATCTTACCTTTCGTGATCTGTGATGTTAATTCTACGGTGCTCTTGGTGTAGCAAACATTATACGCGAACCCCCCCCCCCCCGGCGTGTGCGGATGTAAAAAGGAAACACGCAGAGTGCGGAAGTTAAAAACCGGCTAAAACGCAGTCGCCATATTTACGCTTGCACGAAATTTGAGAGTGGAACTAATCTTACGGTAGCCATCTAGGAGTGGGTAAACTAGTAAATAAAGCGTAACTGTGCTCGTAATGTAAAAATCTTAAGCTATGAGAATGAAGAGATAGTCACTAAATGCTACTAACTGGATACTAGGCAAGGTTAGAAAAATTAAGAATACGTAAAATCAATATAAACAGAAGTATACAAGAGCATTATAGAAACATTATGCAGGTAGGATAATGTATTGTGAAAAACGATCCAAACATGTCAAATACCTTCTATGGTTTAAATACACTCCGTGTCCATGGTAAAAAACCAAACCTAGGTCCTAGAATGTGCAAAAAACTAACAAAACAAAACAAAAAAAATTAATTAAAGAATCATCAGTCACAGTCTATTCAATGAGAGTACTCAAAGAAAACAACTATATTCAACCCGTTCATTCAGTCCCTTAGGATGACAAGCATCCAGTTTTTTTTATCCAAAACAGCTCCCGCTGAAGTAACCTCTTTCTGTTGTCTGTGCCTTCAAGCAGTGGAACAACTTCTAGCACCAGAAATCTTAGTTGACTAACACTGTGTTTGTTGATAGTGAAGTGCACAGCTACTGGTGATTTTTCAAAATGATTCCTAATGTTGCTTTTATGTTCAGTCAATCAGACTAATTTTTCGTTCCGTTTTGCCCACGTATATGAGCCCGCATGGACACTTCAAAAGGTATATCAAATTCTTCGAGTCACAGGTAGCTGTTGTGTATAAACGGATGAGAGTACCTTTAGTAGGATGAATCATGCTGGTTCCTTTAATGATGTTGTTACAATGCCCGCAGTTTAGGCAAGGAATAGTTCCTTTGTAAGTGGTGGTCATGGGTTGCGCTGGTTTATCCAGCAATTCTTTTAAATTTCTAGTGCGTTGATATGCAAACAGTGGAAGATGGTCAAATATGCCTTTAAAATCGGTCTCATTGCGTATCATAGGCCAATATTTTAACATAATCTTTTTGATTTGATAACTCCTTGTAGAGAATTTGGATACAAACACTGATCTGTTACAAGCATTGTCTCTTCTCTGACTTGTCAACAGTTGTTTTCTGTCAATTTTTTCAGCTCTTTCTATGGCATCATCTATTACTTTAGCAGGGTATTTCCTTTCCTTAAATTTAGTGATCATCTTCCTCTTGTTAGCTTTGTAGACTTCATTTTTATACGAAATTCTTTTAACTCTTAGTAACTGTGAGTACGGTAAGTGTTTTTTAAGAGCAATCTGGTGACAGCTATTAAAATGGAGTGTATTGTTTCTGTCGATGCTTTTAGTGAAAATATCAGTTTCAATTCTGTTCCCGTGTCTTGTGATTGATACATCCAAGAATGTAATTTTTTCCGTACTCATGGTGTTGGTAAATTTAATGTGATCATCGATGTTGTTCAAATAGTTCAAAAACTCTGATAATTCGGTAGCTGGACCTCGCCATATTAAAAAAATGTCATCTATATACCGCCAAAATACAAGTATCTTGTGTGACCAATTAGGGTTTGTTAAAACGTTGTCTATTTCGAATCTATGCATGAAAAGGTTTGCGTAGCATGGCGCTGCGCAATTGCCCATGGATGTCCCCGATAGTTAGAGATAGTATTCATCATTCCACCGGAAATAACTATGGAATAGCGTGAAGTGAAGTAGTTCTAACAGAAATACTTTTAAGTCTTCATCAATGGTGTGGTTAATGAGAAATGATTCAACTGCTTCAATTCCACTGTTGTGAGGAATAGATGTATACAATGAACATACATCAATGGTACACAACGTCACTACACTGTCTTCTTCAAGACAGTTTTGGAAGGGAAGGATTGCAGTAAGGGGTAGTAAGGTTTTTAGGGCTTGCCGAAAGTTAGCGTTAAGGGTAGTAATGGGTTTTTAGAGGTGAGGTATGGTAGTGTTAAGTGCTAGTAATGTTTTTGGGGCTCAGGGAAGAGTAGTGTTAGGTGATAGTAAGGAGGTTTTAGGGTTCAGGGAAGGGTAGTGATAAGAGATACTAAGGTTTTTTAGGGTTCAGGGTTGTGCACCGTTAAGGGGTAGTAATGAGTTTTTAGAGGTACAAGAAAGGGTAGAGTTAAGGGGAAGTTAGAGTTTTTAGGATTCAGAGTTGGGTAGCATTATTTGCTAGTAATGGGTGTTTAGCATTAGGGGGTAGTAAGGAGTTTGTAGGGATCAGGGAAGATAGTGGTAAGGTGTTTTAAGAGATTCTTAGAGTGAAGGGAAGGGTGGTGTTAAGGGGCAGCAAGAGTTTTTAGGATTCTGGAAAGGGTAGTGTTAAGGGGTAGAGGGATTTGTAGAATTCAGGGATGGATAGCAAGCAGTAAGCTTTGTAAGGGTGTTTTAGGTTATGGGATGGGCAGCGTAAAGAAGTTAGTAAGATTTTTACTGATCAGAGAAGAGTACTGTTGAGTAGTAGCAAGGGGTTTTATGGTTCAAAAAGGGTACTGTTAAGAGGTAGTATGGGTTTAAGGGTTCTGGGATGCACAATGTTAAGGAGTGGTAAAGGGGTTTTAGGGGTCAATGAAGATAGCGATAAGGGGCAGTTAGGGTTTTCGGGGTTCAAGGTTAGCTAGTTTTAGTGGGTAGCAATGTGTTTTAGGTTTCAGGAAAGAGTAGTGTTAAGAAATAGTGATGAGATAATAGGGTTCAGGGAAATGAAATGAAAATGGGTTCTTATAGAGCGCATGGCTACCCGGAAGCGTCCCAGCACTGAGCGGAACCAGAGTGAACAACCAGCATTATGGGAATAGCCAGGTCTTCAGACATTTACGGAAGATGAAGTGGTTGGGTTCCCTCCGGAGGTACAGTGGGAGGGTGTTCCAAAGCTTGGGGGTATTATATGAGAAGAGCCTGCCTCCGCTTCTGGCTCTCTTAATTTTGGGCACTTCTGCCAAATGGAGCGTATCCGAGCGGAGGCTTTGTACGGGCGGATCAGGGTTTTGATAATGGGAGGTCCATTCCCTTTTAGGGACTTATGAGCCACACAGAGGGCCTTGAACTTAATTCTCTCCTGAACCGGGAGCCAGTGCAAAGAGCGCAGAGCGGGCTTTGCAGAGCAGCGATGGTTAGTGCCAGTAAGCAATCGTGCCGCTGAATTCTGAATAGTCTGAAGTCTCGCGACTACTGAGTTAGGGGCCCCCAAATATAGGGAGTTGCCATAATCTATTCTGGACAGGATCAGAGCCTGTATCAATAACTTTTTTGCTCGGAATGGAAGAAGGGGGAGTGTAGCATTAAGGGGTAGCAAGAAGTCTGTAGGGTTCAGGAAACAGGGAAGGGTAATTTAAAATTACAGTATATTACAGTACATTAGAAAAGTAAATTAGTTTAATATATAAAACATTACATTTGAGGTAAACTAATTATAATATCTGTATTTCAAAAAATAATAATAATAAATAAATTAACTTTTGGAAACAGAGCTGTTTAATGCCTATATGGCTCCACTGATCAAGCTGATATCGTCCTTCAATATAGATACCATCTCATATGCGGACGATAAGCAGCTAATCTTGGTTTTGGACAAATACACCACCCAGGCGGAAGAAAATCTCCACCAATGCCTTACCGCGACATTCAGTTGGATGAAAAACAACCACCTGAGGTGTAATTCCGAAAAAACTGAAATTTTACCTTTAGGCCAAAATAACTCTTTCTCGCCTAAACTCTGGTGGCCAGCGAATACCACCCCCCCCTCCAAACACAGTAGACGTGGTTAGGAATAAAATTCGATACCACCCTATCGTTTAAACAGCAATCTTTGGCAGTTGCCGGTACTTGCTTCCACATGATAAAAAGCCTAAAGAAATTCTTTGATCTGATTCCCATCTCAGCAAGGCAAACAGTTGCCGTTGCCCTTATTACACCTAGGCTGGATTATTGTAATAGCCTCTATGCAGGTACTAATAAATCAGTCCTGCAAAGCTACAAATGGTCCAACATGCAGCAGCACAGCTAGTACTGAAGTGGCCTAGAAGGTCGTCCGCATCGGCGGCGCTAGATATACTTCATTGGCTGCCAATTCACAAACGCGTCCTGTTCAAGGTCCTCATTATCACTTTTAGGGCCTTTCATTCTATAGGCCCCCAATATCTTCACACAGGTTTCAAGCGTTATTTTCCCTCCCGAAGTTTAAGATCAGCAAATGCCAATCTGTTGAAAATACCAGCCTTCAGATTGGCTTCGAAGGGAGGAAAATCGCTCACAGTTTTAGGCTCAAAGGCATGGAATAAACTGCCTCTACAACTTCGCCAGATTGCATCCGAGTCCCTGTTTAGGAAGGCACTAAAAACCTGGATTTTCAGTGCACCGGATACTCTCTGCAAAACTATGATCTGATTCCATGTTTTTTACCTTGAGCAGTAAACCAGGTTTTTTGCTTCCATCTCTGGTTTCCGTTTCAGCGCCAAGATGCTCCTTGGAGTGATCGATGCGCTCTACAAATGTACTATTACATTACATTACATTACATTACATTACATTACAAAGTCCCTCTAGCCCATAAACATTAAAACTAGGAATTAGAAAAGAAAAAAAACACCATTCTCTTAAGGAGTCATGTTGAAGTATCTCTGAAGTTGATCATGAAAGAGTAGGAGGGAGGTGGCCGGAACTGCAATACAGCAACACATTCCTCCTGCTGCCCTCCTGCACTGCAGCCAGAGAAAAACAAATGCCATAATTATATAATTCCCTAGGAGACCTATATCATTGCAGTGGCATGTGTTTGACCTAAAGGGCAAGCTCTGCTGTAACACTAAAGCTGGACTTGATAAAGAGCACTGGCTGAGGCAACTTGATAAAAAAATGATTACAGCTAATTATCGCTCTTGGAGAGTAAGCACTTCTTCTGTGGAAGCACATAACTTCTGCCCAATCAAAACATGTACTAATCTCCAGCAATATGTGGGCCGAGCCAAAGCCCCTCGCTGTAGTAATCCTGAAAGCTCTTTTTTAGGTTGCTCAGATTAGGTCTGGCAACTGCTGCACTGTTTTCAATGGCAGTATGTTGCAGTGCAGTGCTGGACTTACTCCAAGGCTGTGCTGGAGTACATTTAGAACTGTTTTACCACCTTTTTAGCTGTAGTAATTTTTCAAGCGCAGCTTGTGAATAGCAGTGGTCCATCTCTTTTGTGGGTGAGAGCTTGTATTTGCATGTCCCTCCCTTAACTTCTCCTTACCCCCTCAGTCCCTCCTTACTCCTTCCTAATACCCACCCATTTAGTGGTAGGTATTCACCATTTTCCAGCCACTTTCCCAGGTTCTGTCCACATTTAGTACTAAAACGTATACGTATGTGTGCAGAGACCTCCATAACTGGAACAGAGAACTCCTTCTAGAAAAGAGTGGAGAGGCAGAGGTCTTGCACGTAATTTGTGAATAGTTTTTTTGCTATAGGAGTAGTAGCATTGTAGTACTACTAAACATACTACAAAGCACAGTTTGGGAATAGGTTACAAGGATTTTGGCAAGAGGAGAACTATGAATGATATCATTCTCACGTGTTACCAGGGCTACAAGTATCATTACGCTAAGAAACAAATCAGAACTGCATGACCTGCTCACACCTTATATGGAAAATGTTCTTGCATCTGGTTGTCCATTGGCTCCTTACCCAGGGATCACTGGACATCATTAATTTCTGATGTAAAAAGAGATGAGTTGAGAGGTTCAGGGCACCTACTACCCCCTTATCAGGAAATGCAAACATGCGTCAGTGTTACATAAAACAGATTTTGAATTTCATTTTAAACCTAAATGGAACTTAAAGGGACATTCACATGGAACAATTTATTTTGCATCATAAAACTACCCTATTTCATCTGACTTCCCTGAGAGTACTTTTTAAAATATTTTTGGCATTGAGTAGGAGAAACAAAGCTATATAAAGTTGGAGAGAATTAGCTTCCGCCGTCTCTATCAGGGTTCTCCTACACTTCTGTTGTGCAGGAAGAATCTTCCTTCTGCACCCTCGACATAACAAGCATTGGCAAAGCCAATAAGGCTTGCCTTTGGGACCTTTTGGTTTTTAGAGATGCTGTACAGCAAGGCTAAAGGGTAGTAAAACAAGCCTATGATGCAGGCGGTCATGTGCATGACTACGTAATGACATAGGTGCTTTTTTCTTCTTTTTATTTACCAATCAGATTTAGATTAATAAATAAAAAGAAAAAAAGTAGCTCAAAGGTGTTTTCTAAAGCAGGTCGAGGAAGCAACATGGGGGGTGATGATTAGGAGCAACACATTGATGGAAACAACCAAGAGGGTATGGGGAAGTAACAATGATGGTCGGGAATGGAAGCAACATGAAAGGCCGGGGGAAGAACCAATACGGATGTTGTAGGTGGGAATAAGCAACAGGGAGGGCGTGGGTGGAGAGAAGTAACACAGAGTACGGAGTAGAAGTACTCAACTCAGAGAGAGAGCAACGTGGAGTGCTGAAGGAGAAGAGAAACACGGGCAGGAGAGAGCAACGTGGAACAGTGAGGGGGAGAAGCACACGGGTGAGAAAATAACACGAGGGGGAAGCACACGAGGGTGAGTGTAATATAGAGGGGCCCAGGGGAGAAGCACACTGACAAGAGAGAACAACACGGAGAACCGCAATGGGGGAAAGAGACGTACACAAGAGAGACAGCTGAAAGACACATTCACTCTCATTGAGTGCTCAACAAAAAAAACAAAGTACTGCTGAAAAGTAGGCAGTGGAAGGATACAAGTAATAAGGTTATACTCCAGGGGCAGGACACACACAAGCAGAGGAGGGAAAGACCACACAAGCAAATGACTATAACGCAAGTAAACGAGAGTGACATTAAAGCTCTAGGCCCACTGTAAACTGACAACAGATATTTTCACAAACAGACAGATTGCACTGTCTGGTGGGGGAGACTTAAAATGAAAGGAGTAGAAACCAGTGGTAGGGTCAGTGACACACTGATGACCTTGCTTCCCCAGCCTCGTGCAGGTGGCTGCAGGTTGACTGGGTGTTCTACTCCAGGCCTCGAAATGGAGATGAATACCAGACATCTAGCTTTTGCAACGATCAGAAATAGACCAATACTAATTTTAAAACATTGTCTTTCTCCTGAGGCCCAAAACAAATTAAAAAATAATAAATATCAGACAAAAGTGGTATGGGGTGGGATAGCATTGTGGGAATTAGCAACTGTACTCAAAAACCGACATTAATAGCTCTTTCATGAGTAGCCCAGGCATATAAGTTATTTATTTTTACTATTCTGTATTTCGTTGTATTTTAATTAAAGCACAGGAAAAAGTGGGTGCTAAAAGTCCCTTCCATTAGCTCATGGCCTCAAACACCCTCTTCAGTTTGGGTGACTAATCTAGGATTGCAGCAAATTGTGTTGCATACAAGAATGCCTTAAAGATGGAGTCCAACGTTTGGATGCTTAGTTAAATTAGTAAAATCTGAGTTACAAGAAAATTAATACATGTTTTCCATGATGATCTGTTAACATACTGTGAAGCGCTTTGTTGCCTTAATTATAGTTTTAGTTAGAGGTGTACGTGGCATGGGTATACAGATGTGAGTGGTGCAGATCACTAGAGAAGCTGTGTGCAATTTGCACACTCTTTAGGTCGAAGGCTGACAAACAGGTGCTGCTGTCTGGGTGCAAAAGACTTATTGGGGACATGTCAACAGCTGACCTGGAAAGCAACTCCAGCCATTGTGTACCTTCATATCGCTTCTTCTGCCATACGTGTTACTTCGCCGCCCTCAAGTTGCTTTCCCACCCTCTGGTTGCTTTCCCACCCTCTGTTTTGCTTCCCCTATCTGTGTTCTCCCCCCCACCTGTGTTCTTCCCTCACCACCTGTGTTCTTCCCTCACCAGCTTGTGTTCTAATTCAGATCGGTAAACAAAAAGACAAAAAAGTGTGCACCATTTTGTAGATGTGCGTGTGCATGCTTAATGCGTGTGCCTACAAAATGACGCTGCCGAGCAAGTAGGATTTTACTACAGCCGTGTAGGCAGGGACATTGTCCAGTGTGGCTAAAACCACTGGCAGAGCCAATAAATCCCAAAGGGGAGGCTTACTGGCTTTGGAAATGCTTGTTAAGTGATATAATCTGTATTTTGGTACTTCCTGCAGATAAGTACCCCAAGCTAGATCTAAAAGGAATGGTTTTTTATTCACTAAACATTAGTGTGTACAAAAGACAGGTATCTATACGTTTTGCTAGAGGAGATACATTTATGGAACAAAGTTTATTTACATCTAATTAATGAGCGAAGATTATGTTAATGTCCTTCTAAAAAAGGCTAATGAACAGTCTAGTATTTCATGGCAGATTAATGAACTTGTTTTAATCATTTACATGGCAGTCACCAATGGTTCCTTAGGACCGTTGAGAGGCAGGTGTGCAGCCTCAGAGCGGCGTTTGCAAGAGGCTGGAAGCCATAACAAAGGGAAGGTGTAAGAAGTGTAACCATTCGTCATCATTAGAGGTAGCAATTTCACAATGCATCAGGGACAGGAAGTCGTGTGAGGGAGACGGTATGCACTCCCTGCAGACACTGGCTGGCTTCTTAGACACTGTGCGACTGTCAAGAAGAGGTGAAATTAGCAAATGGGAACAGGAACTGGCTATGAAAGAGCATACGTTGGTGAACTCTGACTAACAGGGAGGATTAGTGATTTTTGTGGTATTGTTTGTACTTTCAAAGACCTATTACATTCAGTGGTCTCCCTTCCAATTCACCATGTCACAGAGACGTACCTCTGGTATGAGGGTGGTGCTCAGCATTCCAACTACACTGTTGCCAGGATGTGGCTTCCCTGGTCACAGTATCCATTACTTTTCCTACCTCCTCTACCTCTCTTACGCAAGAAGCCGGAAGAAGCATGGCGCCACTTCCCACATCATTATTCTTCACATCATACACCCCTACAATGTACGCTAATCTCTGCTATTGCATACTTCATAACAGTCAATGTTGATTTCTTCTCATTGAAATCCTATGTAGGAGCTTCAAGGGCCCAATTCACAAAACATTTTATGAGAGTGGGAAGCATTACTACAGGAGGACTATTTTACGTTTCAGTGTCCTTTCTGTTTGTAATAAGGATATACAGATATTTCCTGAATATTGCCGTTTCATTCCCGATTTAGATGTTTTGGGGCCAAATCACAAAGTAATTTAAGAGTACCTAAAAGAGTACTCCCGGAGTTCTACTTAATGTGCTGTAAAATGCCTTTGTGAATAGGTCCTCAAGACTGTTGTATCCAGGGCCGGACTGGGAACCAGAACCGGCCCTGGCAAACATCTCGGCCAGCCGGGAGGGATGTGCTAGTGGAAAGCACTACTCCCGTCTCACCGCTTTTGTTACAGGGGGGCCGATATTGCCATCAGGGCCCCCGGTAACAAAAACGGCCCCCCAGGGGTCCAAAACCGGCCCCCACCCTGGCGGGCCACCAGGGAAATGCCTGGTGCCCGCTACGGCCAGTCCGGCCCTGGTTGTATCTGAACAGGGACAGACTCGATTTCAGACATCTACTAACCATCCAGAATGACACCCAATTCTGGGCTTCATTCTCCTCAGTGCCTTTTTACGTGGACATTACTTTAGGGTTTGAATCAGTTTCAGACCTACAAGCCTTTCTCTTTGAAAATTGTCAAACTCTGGGATTACACTTGTGAGATATACAATGTGTACTTTACTGTCGTCCATATCTATAGAGTACAGCTGCTTGGATATGCTGTAATATTCCCTTATGACTCATGCGTCTATATTAGGTATGATGTATTATTTATGTGCAGCTGTATATAATTGAGGTACATTTTGATTTGCATCCATGGGCGTCCGCAAGGGGGGGGGGGAAGGAGGAAGGAGGAGCGCTTCTTCCCCCCACCCACCCGATCCTGGATTTTTCACTTGCCCTTTAAAAAAAGGTCAAGAGTGCGCTGCCGGTATTATACCGGCAGCGCTTGAATTTTTTTTAATTATGCCCATCCCCTGAAAACATTTCTGCGGACGCCCATGTTTGCATCTGTTTCCTTGCTGCACCATTATGAACTGATTCCAAGTTTGTAGTTAGAAAAAAATAATTTCCAGACTGCATACTGTAAACATCTTCTCCTACTAGAACAATACCTTTCCCCCACACAGGATGGGTAAAAGTTTCACTCTTTGGGGTGACTTATGAGGGATCTATTTTGGAGTCAGGTGCCAGGATACCTGTGTGAAAAGCATCTGTTATGTTTTGCTGCTACCCAAAAGTCCTACTGCTGAATTGATTGCGAACTAATATGCATTCCATTTCCCTGACCACTCATGTAACACGCCCCTTGATATACCTGCTACTCAGATCTGTCAGATATTATTTGCGCATTTTATGTGGCCCCAATTTACGTATGCATTGAGAACAGTAGGTTTTGCTCAGGCATTTTACTCCTCATACCTATTTGCTTTTGGAAATAATATAAATGGTGTGGGCACATGTATGTTCTCAGTGAATAGTGAAAAAGCCACTGCTTTATCTACTTGGTTTACAATATATATATATATATATATATATATATATATATATGTGTGTAATTTAATCTTGTCTGATGTTGTTGATATTACAAGGCCAACACTATTAGTAGCTCGGGAAAATTTTCATTGAACATAAGTAGCTCTGGTTACAGAAAAAATTGGAGACCCCTGTGTTATACTGTGCAGGGTAACACTATGTCTACTGGGGGGTATCACCGTTTCTTCAGGCAGTCAAGAAGGAAACTAACTAGATCATTGCAATGTCCAGTCCATCACTTTTTTCCCACGTTAAGCACTTTGCTTGTGCTATGGATGCTTCTTATGAGCTAGCAAAAGAGTTACAACAATTACACCTTGAGAATTTGGTGTTAAAAAGACCTTTGTTTCTGGTTCCACAGACATCCCAATAGAAATGGAGCAGTCTAAGATTGCGGTGGAACATTGATTGCCACAATTCGGATAGAATCAGAAATCCTTTGAAGAGAATGAGACTAGTTAGCAAGATAAAAGGATGCAGAAGTTTAACTTTGAATGAGTTATTGCTGAATATATATTTATTAAATGACCATTTGTGGTCTCAATGACAGACTGAGATGTACTGCATACTAGTCCAGAAGCGAAGTGGCAAAGCCTGCTACGACCACCAGTGAGATCAAATTATTAGCAGGAGCTTGTGCAATAGAGACACCACTGTCCTTTGCTACCAACTTAAGAGAAGCGGACGTGGCTTTTGGAACAGGTGAAGAAACTGAGTTGTTCAGAAAAGAGTGTTAATGATTCCCAAGAAACCCCTGACCTTCCGCTTAAGAATGAAGGAATCGGTCTCTTTTTCCAAAATGCTCTATCACATGCCTGAGGAGGAATGGAAACGACACCAAAGGGGGAAGAACTTTCCTTTTAGTCCAAGGCACAAAGACAGAGGTGACTTAGTCAATAGTCATCCAGTCTAACAAACAGGTGGTCAGCAGTTGTCCTATGTGAATCTTCCCACGTAGTGCGAGGATCATACGACAAAACTGGTGCCAGGATGTTCCCATACATATGGCCTGTTGAGTCACAGGTGGGAATGTAAATCCGTATTTGTAAAGCGCGAACTACTCACCCTTACGGGTCTCAAGGCACTGGGGGCCGTCGTGGAAATTAAGTGAGCTATTGCCCAGAGTTACATGGTGCTGAGCTGCCGCCAGAGCCGGGGATCGAACCGTGAGCCCTGTGTTCCGAAGTCAGCTGCCCTGGCCGCTGCACCACACCTCTCCACTAGAGAATAGAGAACTATGGTGCGTATGTATAAGGCAGACTCTGTCTTACACACCTTTGATATAGTCCATGCATTAGCACAGACACCAGATCGTAGCGGCATGACTGTAACATCCACCCCCCACCCCCACAGGTAGGCCACAATATAAACCCGTCCTCTACCAATCATGCTTAATAATGCGTAATAAATCAAGGTAGCCTTTTGGTCCACCTCAGGAGAGCAGGTTGGGTCTTCAAAGGGGTATGAAATGGCATTTTTTTACAGAACACTTGATACTGCACTACTTCTGTTTCTGTAAACAGTAGATATTACTATTAACCAATCTGATGGTGCTCAGTTTACCGACCTCGGCAGGGTTGATTACTACCGGTTTCAGTGATGAGTGTCCAACTCACTGAGCCATCCTCTAATGCCGCAATACAAAATAATAACTCTCTATGGACAGTTTTGATCCAGCGTCCCTCTCACATTCAGGCTGTCATAGAAGTGAAAAGATGGCGTCCAGATACAGCTCGCCCTTGCGTGCATACGCTATCTGGTCAGTGTACGCAAAGTGGAAATTGGTTATCCTATTAGTATCTTTGACATTCTCCGTGAATTAAATCATCATAACCCAATTAACGGGGAATTAAAGCAGGAAACATCTCCAGCTGCAACAGAGGCATCCAGTCTGTTTTGCAGACGCTTGTAGGGCTGAGGCTCCCGAGGGACGGCGGGTGATGGGCACGTGACAAAGCATTTATTACGCTGTCACTCCGACATTATGGAGTAAGGGGGACTGGCTAATCCATCAGCTAATGGGCTGTGAGGCAGGTTTAACAGTGCACAGCCATTGTCTGCATGCCCCGGGAAGGCGGGGCGTGTCACAGGCGCCTAGAGGGCATGTTTTCCGTGGGCTTCATGACCCTAGATTGGAACGATGAGATGTTTTACGGGAGGGGTTTCGAAAAGTCGGGTCAACCATGTTGGGGAAAGAGTAAAATGCAGTTACATTAATGTTCTAGTGTAAACTGCTGAAATGCCCATCTCCTAACACAAACCTAGCTTTGAAAAAGGCTGTGCATTGGGAGAATTATTGTGTATACAACTGCAAATAATAGCTTTAAAGAGAACAGCGAATATGTGTTCGGGAAAAGATCAAGGGAGATCAAAAGTGTACTCCTTGGTCTACATGTCTTAACATATTCACCTGGGTCTGGTCTCAGTGTCTAAACCATCCCCTCCAGGCATTTGTTCGACCTCATGCTCACAGGTTCGAACTCCAGGGGCCCCACTCAGCCTTTCATCCTTTCGAGGTTGATAAAATGAGGTCCACTGAGTTGGGTAGGAATATACATCTGTTATTCAGCGAGAAGATGCCCTAAAGGGGTGAATATATGCTTTTCAAATACATGTGCTATGTTATATATATTGAGGAATAGACTGGCATATTTGATCGAATGACCGAACCTTGAGCACCATGTACCTGAGTCAAGTGTGAACATGTGGGATCAGGATACACAGGTCCTGATTCACAATGCAATCAGATTTGTCACTTTACGCCACTTTTGCTAGGATTTATGATGCCAAACCTGATTTAAATGGATTCAGACACACTCCTGGTAAAGTTATGATTTTCGTAACTTTCCTGGCACCCGCCTGTATCACTTAACACTAGGACTGTGAATTGTGCACATTGTGCAAATTCCGAGGGAATGCGGGGTGCAAGTTGATCTAGAGAGATATTTTCAAGTAACAGGAAGTCAGCCTTTACTACCTTCTTAAATGGCGGGAGTATTCACAGGTTTGTAGTGTGTTACAGTGCGGCTGAGCCAGGGTTGATATAAAGAGACGCAGCACATGTGGTATGTGGGTCGCTGGGCTGGGTAGTGCAAGGTGGTAGATAGAACACATGGCACAAGCTAGACAGCAGATGTTGATGTTAAGTAGGTGGCACCAGACCATGAACTGCAGTCAAGACCAGGCTGAGGAACTTACAAAAGACGCTGTTGATCTTGTGGCGGGCAGGAGGTGGGTGGATCTGGGCAGCTCCTGCAGAGTGTGCATTGCAAAATTGACTTTCTCTGGGAGGGTGAATGCACACTGGGGAAGACTACGAAGGAGGCTAGTACAGCAGGCAAGTGACCAGTCACCAGGGAGGTAATGTGTGTTTTGGGTGAATTAAAGAAGCGGTGCTGCCAGATTCTATCTACATTGGACATGGGCGAAGGTACGATGGTGAATACCTTGCATCGAATGTCAGTTGCAATTGGCAGTCAAAACCTAGATTCCTGGCTGACGATGATGAGGTGCGGACTTCATGGGGGGAAAAGAGATGGGGCTTATAGTAGTGAGGGTGTAGGGGATGAGATAAAGAAGATGTTTCAGGTTTTGGCAGAGATCAATCTGAGGGAGTTAAGGGCTATCCCATGCCAATGTGGGGTTTTGAAGGTGGGAGGAAAAAGGCAATTTAAGAATGCTGGTGAATACGTGTTAGAAGAAATTAAGGGCCAGATGTACGACCCTTACACTTTGCGAGTCGCAAATTGCATCGCTTTGTGACTCGCAAATTGCGACTCACAAAAAGCCATTTACAACAGTATCCCAGGCACTGTTAGTAATTCCTAAAGGGGTCACAAATTGCCTACCACATTAATATTCATGAGGCAGGTGCTAGACGCCATTAGGAATGGCTAGCACTCCCAGGGATGGTGGCCTGCTGGGGTCAGCAGACCACCATCTTTTTTGAGAAAACAGGTTTTTTTTTAGATGCAGCCCGTTTTCCTTGGAAAACGGAATGCATTTAAAAAAGAAAAATGAAACTTTTCAGTTTCATGTTTTTAAGGGCAGGCAGTGGTCCCTGGGACCACTGCCTGCTCTTAAAAAATACTTTCACATCCATTCACAAAGGGGAAGAGGTCTGGGGAGCCCTTCCTGTTTGCGAGTGGCATACCACCTACTTGAAGTAGGGGGTAAACTGCGAGTGTTTTGCGACCACAAATGCGGTTGCAAAACAATGGTACATACCTTTTGGACTCGCTATATGGAAGGGGCGCCCTTGGCACGCCCCTACCTAATAGCGAGTTGCAAACCCTATTTTGCGAGTCGATAATTGGTTACCGACTCGCAAAATAGGGTTTGGAAATGGGCCAGACCAATTTTGCAGTCGCAAACGGGCCGATTACCCGTTTGCGACTGCAAAAAACAGTCATACATCTGGCCCTAAATGTTTATAGCATCACTGAGAGATTTTATTATATATATATATAAAGAGGTAACGGGGGGGCGTGGCCAACTGCCGAGCATGGAGGACGTGAGCTGAGAGAGCTCCGTTCCGAGCCCCGACACCTGGCAATTTATCCTGTAATGCACCGGACCTTCAGACTAAATAACGACGGCCTTTGAGGGCGGAGTGGTTATGCAGCCGAGGGCGGCGATCTGGAGATCCTAACTCCAGTGAAAGATACTTTGGGCAGCTGTTTCTGGCCCTCACGTGGACTGCGCAGAGACGTGGGGAGGAGCCGCGGACTATCGGGAAGGGAGTCATCTGGACACGACACTGCCGGTATATGTGCAGGGATCCCTGGTGATTTCTCGGTACTGTCTGTCAGGGCAGACCCCCACGGTTACCGGCGGAGCGGAGCCTGTGAGGCGCAGGTGTCGACCGCCCAGCTCCCCGGACTGTGACGGAGCACCGGGCCGAAGAACCAAGATGGCGGACGGCTGCCGCTAGAACACTGTTCCCTGACTGGAGCCACAGGAGAATCTGGAGTGGCTGAACGTAGAGGGGCTTACCCGGAGGGCGATGTCCGGCGGCTGTCTCACAGCATTGGCGGCAACTATCTGACCCGAAACCCACTGTGGGGGAAACGCGGAGCCCTGCGACCAGCATTGCGGGCGGCCCGTCGGCCATTGAACGAGGGGACTGGGCGACGGTTCCGACGGCGGTCTGGGGGCAGCGACCGTCGGCCCTGCTTGATCTGTGGATAGCGATCGTTGCAAAGGCAGGGGCGGATATCGGTGGTGCCGCTGCGGAGGTGCGGCGCCCAACAGCGCTTCAGAGGCACAGGAGCCCTCAACAGCCTGCTGGTCTGACGGGGATGTCTTGGCCCATTGGCGGGCGGATACACAGAGGCGGAAACTGAAGGAGCGCAGCCTAATGGTGAGACGTGGATGCTGCGGTGGCTGACTGGGGGTAATATTGTGTCTTCAGTACTGCGTCTGAGGTGTGGACAATCGCATATGCAGTGCACTTTGTGTGGGTACGGCTAGAACTGGCTGGAGCGTGAGGCTAGCGGACATTAAAAGCAGATACTCCCTTACTGGTGCTGGGGTTTGGTCCACCTGCGAGAGATATACGCTGCTGGGGGGAGGGGCGCTGCAGCGGTCCCCGAGTGGAACGTCCTGAAGTGGAGGAACGTACACAGCCGTCAAGGCAATATGGGGCGTACTAGAGCCAAGCAAGCTGATACAGCATCCAATGAAGAGGCGCACCTCACACCTAGTGGTGAACCCTCCAGCAGTCTCGACAGTGACGTGGTGCCTCCCACGGGAACCGATCAGCATGCTGCCAAACTGGATTTAATATTGAAAGAAATACGAGATTCCCGTGTAGTGATCGAAGCACAACTGGGGACACTATCCACCAATTTCAACTTGCTGCACGCGGACCATAAAAAACTAGCGGATAAAGTGAAATCGAATAGGCAGGCCCTGGACGATTTGATACCGCAACAAACCGCGCATACCTCTCAGCTTGAACAATTCCAACGTCAATTGAAGGGATTACAAGACAGGGTGGATGATGCGGAAGGGAGATCCCGACGCAACAATGTCAGAATTCTTGGAATAGCGCAGCGAGGGGTCTAACCCCACCCAGTTTGTGGAAAACTGGATACGGGACTATGTGGCGAAGGAGGGATTAACAGACCTCTACAGTGTGGAGAGAGCGCACCGGGTACCATCTAGACCACCTCAACCAGGGGCACCGCCGAGACCGCTGATAGCGCGCATCCTGAATTATAAGGATCGGGACACGATCTTACGGGCCTATACGCTTCGAGAACAAAACAATCTCTCTGTACCCGGATTTTACTCTAGCGGTACAGAAGGCCAGAGCCACCTTTCAAGAGGTTAAGAGGCACCTACGAACACGCAATTTGAAATATGCCTTGCTCTTTCCGGCCCGCCTGAAAGTTATATATGGACAAAGACTCATTTTTTTCGATAACCCTGCAGAGGTGTCGGACTGGTTGGAGATCACATTTACGCCGGCGGCCTCGCAGGCCTCACTTCCGTCGGGCCAAATGCAACGTCCTCCTCTGCTGCTGGATGCCGGGATCGACAGGGTGGAGAGCAGACGAGTAATAGATGCTGCTGTCGCTGGTCCATCCCCGGAACAAATCACGAACAGCCAAAAAGACGCTCTTCTGACGGCGGCGGCGCTGGCTGTCCATGATGCCCAAACTGCGGAGACATCGACGCGGTCCTCGGCTGCGGCTACAGTCCGTTCTGAATCTGAGGATAGCTTGACATTGTTCCCATCGATCACAGCGCAGACTGCAAACGATTACTAGAACTGTGATTAAAGGGATGGTCGGGAGTGGTAACGTATACAATACTCCGCAACATGTTTTTCAGATGATAGATATTTCTAGAAGGTCTAGTTACCACTAGCTATAAAGGGGAATGTACTGACATACTAAGTTCATTCTTATGGTGTGTAATGTGTTGTCTGGTTGGAGCGGGACAGTTGTCGCCTCCCCCCTGGCGACTGCACTATGGCATTTATTGTTTAAAGTTCAAGTTGAACTTTTCTTTCAAGTTTGGTCCTCTGTTGTTATTTGGGGGTACCTAGTATTGGGGAGTTTGGTTGGTATTGCATGCTCGGCCTTTCCACAAACGGCACCTGTCAGACGTAGGACTTCACATGCTCTGCGGCGACTGTATCTCCTGTCTCTAGATGGCGTCACTTAACAGATATACATACTGCACCTGGAATGTCAGGGGCATGGGATCGGTACATAAAAGGCACCGTATATTAGCGCAACTGAATAGGAGAAAAATTAATATAGCGTTCCTGCAAGAAACTCACCTTAGTCATGATGAGGCGCTGAAATTGCAGCGGAAGTGGAGGGGAAACCTTTTTTTCACGTCCTACTCGGCGTTTGCAAGAGGGACAGCGATCTGGGTTCGTAATAATACTCCCTTTAGGCTACTGGAGCAGAAAGTGGACCTAAATGGTAGATATGTATTGGTCCATGGTTTATTGGATGGGGCGCATATCGTCCTTGGGAGTATATATGCCCCGAACATTGACCAAGATAGATACCTGGAAGCCCTTAGTGTGGCACTGACTGACTGGGCTGGTTATCCTTGGGTGCTGGGGGGTGATTTTAATGCGGTATTGGATATTGATCTGGACAGGTCGCACCCTCCGTTGCATGCAGCTGCATGTAGGAAACAGGCGGAAGCGCTTAGGGGATGGGCGACAGGCTGGGAGCTACAGGATACCTGGCGAGTGATGAACCCGTTCCACAAAGAATACTCCTTTTATTCCCCACCGCACCGACTACATACTCGCATAGATAGACTTTTCTGCTCTGGGGTTTTACTTGGTTCTGTTAGTAACATGTTGCACATGGGTAAGACACTGTCGGATCACAACCCGGTAGAGTTAACGCTCCAATGGGGCATAATCCCAACCCCAATACCGACCTGGAAGTTACAACCCCTATTGCTGGAAGACCAAGTCTTCCGTAGCACACTATCTGATGCTATTGTCAATTATTTCTCTGAGAACAAAGGGTCTGCTAGTACACGCCAGATAGAATGGGACGCCTTCAAAACAGTTATCAGAGGAGTAGCAATCAGCACGAAGGCGGGAGCTCGGCTTGCACTTATAGACCGGATCACGGAGATTGAAGGTAGATTGCATACACTGGAAAAAGAGGCTGCAGAGACGGACGCACAACAGACGCAGGTACGGGAGGCCAATATACAATATGCAGAGCTTCTGGAGGAATTGCGCATAATAGATTATCGGCTTTACACGCAGAAGCAACACACACAGGCGGACAGGGCAGGTCCCCTACTGGCAAAGCTGGTTAAGGATGCCCCCCCGTCGGCCCCTATCCTAGAGGTTCGGACCGACGAGGGTCATATGGTTAATACACAGTTGGAAATCAACACTGCATTTAGGGATTATTACGCACACTTATACAGGCAACAAGTAGGTCATAGTGTTACGGACTTCGAGTCCTTTTTTGATGGTTTGCAACTACCACAGCTAATACAACAACACAGGGAAGAACTAGCACAACCGGTGACCGCTATGGAAATAAGGCAGGCGATTAAAGCTCTACCGCGCAATAAAACCCCTGGCAATGACGGCCTCCCTGTTGAATTTTATGCTGTGTACGCTGATTTATTGATACCTCATTTACAATGCCTGTATCACGCGTCATTGGAAACAGGTGTGCTCCCCTCCACTACATTGCAAGCGACTGTGGTTTCACTACTGAAGCCCGGACGAGACGGTTCCGACATGTCGGGATACCGGCCTTTATCGTTATTAACCTCAGACTATAAAATCCTAAGTAAATTATTGGCCAATAGACTCTGTAAATTCATCCCGCAACTGATACACACTGATCAGTGCGGATTTGTACCAGGTAGGAGTACAGCGCTTAACATTAGACGATTGCACCAAATCATGACCAGTACACTTGCCACGGGGAATAAAGAGGGCTGCATTTCACTTGATTTACGTCAGGCATTTGACTCGCTGCACTGGGATTCCATGTTCTATGCTCTCTCTCGGTTTGGTATACCAGCAGAATATATCAACTGGGTGCGCTTATTATACACGAACCCCACGGCACGAGCACGTACAGGGCAGCATATTTCCCGGCAGTACAGCGTAGCTAGTGGTACAAGGCAAGGATGCCCACTATCGCCATTATTGTTTATCTTGGCTCTGGAACCCCTCCTGCATAGACTCCGTTCCCAAATGGGATGCAAGGGAATATTGAGAGGTCACACGACACATATCGTTTCTGCCTATGCAGATGATCTCATCCTATATATAAATGACATGGATGTGGATCTCGAACCTCTGCCCTCAACTTTTGCTCTTTTTCAGGGGTTAACAGGCCTCTCGATTAATGCCTCCAAATCCTATGCCTATTTTTTTGCTGACCCCACACGCACGGGACAGTTAACCTTCGGACAATGGAAATTTAACATAGCGCCCGATACCTTCCGGTACTTGGGAATACAGATCTACCGGGATACAACAGACTGGCTGGATGGCAACCTGACCCGAGCGGTGACTGCTCTCAAGTCCCAGATTAAGTTTTGGACCTCACTGCCTCTATCGGTGGCGGGGCGGGTTGCCATAACTAAGATGATGCTCTTACCGCGACTGCTCTATTATTTTACCAATCTACCTATACTTGTACCTACGGGGTCTTCAAATTGTTGAATTCCTTGGTAATAGCATTGGTCTGGGGCACGGGGCGCAGACGTATTGGCCTGATGAAACTACAACTAGGTACAGCACAGGGAGGACTGGGAGTGCCAGATCTGAGGGCGTACTGCTATGCAAGCCAGCTGCAGTGGCTGGCGTACTGGCTGGCGGGTCGTAACTTACAGGAAATAGATATGACACGCCGGGACTGGGAACGCGGAGTTATACATAGGCTCTTACTGCCCAGGGCCAAGATCCCAAAATCGACACCACACCTACTAAGAATAGCGATAATATATTGGCGATGTGCGCTGAGATACACGAAACATACGGTGCCATATGCTCCTACGATTCCGCTACTAGGTATTCCCATACAGTCAGGTGTAGTTACTAACCGAGACCTAATGGCCTGGGCAGACACGGGGATTACTACACTTGGGGCGTTCTATTCGGAGGGCACCCTAATGTCACACGAGGCCTTTGTCCGAGAACATGGGGCATCGGATAGACTGTTTCTATTGCACGCAAGCATCTCTAGTTACATTCGGGACACCTGGAGACGGGGGGGTGACGAACCAGATATACACTCACTGCTTACGATGCAATACCTGATGGGACATGGGGCACACCTGACAAAATGGCTATATCAGGGGATCCGCACAGTAGCAGCGATATCGCTGCAACCACTCCGTGAAAAGTGGGAAAGGGATGTGGGCCGCGCACTTACAGATAAAGAATGGGGCAACATAATAGGATACCCTAAAAAGGTGTCTCGTAATCCCAAATTTTAATTTATCCAATTGATGCTATTACACAGAGCCTACTTGACCCCACGCAGACTGTGCACTATGTTCCCGGGAGTGAAGGATACATGCCCCCGCTATCACGCCCCCAATGCGGGACTGCTACACATGTTATGGGACTGCCCGAGATTGGGTCACTACTGGGCATCTGTGTGTCAAATATTGAAGAACTTCGCCCCATTGCGCAATAATGGCTCAATGGAATACTGTCTATTGGGTCTGGGCTCACGAGGGAAGAAAGGTGACCCAACTCATAAATTCACTAATCTTGCGCTTTTATTAGCCAAAAGGAACATTACAATAAGGTGGAAAGCCATCAGGGCGCCATCCTTACAGGACTGGCATGCGGAAATGGTCAGGTGGGGTAAAGCAGAAGGGGTTGAAATACAAAGAGAGGAATACAGGGGTTTACGAAGAATACCGGTCTCCATGGCATGGCATACATTGATGGCGGAATTCGCCGCGATTGACATACAATCGTACTGAGAGGATATAGTTCCACCTACCCAAACCCCGGACTGAAAGTTGTAATCAGACATATAAACGTTGACAGCGTACTCGCAATGGAGGGATGTGGGGGAACTTCAGGAATGGAAACAGAGCAACTATGTACATGGACGCAAGATATGACAATGTGGGTGTATTAATACTGGGAAGTAATTGCTGGGCATGCGGGGGAGGGAGGGATGGATAGGGGAGTTAGGTAAAACAAGTTAGGTATAAAATAATGAGACGCATATATTTGATTTTATTAATGCACGACGGTATACATTGGTTGATTTATGTTGGATGCGCATGAGTGATATCATCACATACTGTTTTGCACTCATAGACTTATCCTATGGTAATTACGAGATGATGTAATGTAGATTAAGCAACGGGAGAGGTTCTCGAGGATACTGTTGTGAATTAATGTACAACTGTCGACATTGCATATGATATGTAACGTTAGAATAATGTGTTAAAATGATGCCTTTTTCATGCCGATGCGTTTGTTGTAAGAAAACAATAAAATATGTTTAAAAAAAAAATATATATATATAGAGAGGTAACGAGAGGCTAGAGGTTTGATTGATGGTCAAGCACGAAGAGGTAGTTAAGAAGTGGCAGAATAGATAAGTGGAGACCCAGACAACGGAGCAATGCTGGCGAAATCCATCGAGGAGAGAGTGGCCATGATTGCAGGTGGCTGATTGTGTGCAAGGTGATACACTGGTCTAATAGAATAAAGAGAGACAACAGAGTTTTTGATGCACACACCCTGTTTGCTTCGTTCACTACTATGCTAGCAGTACAACTTTTGCAAATGTGTGTATGCTAGTGAAAACTTTATACCTATGCTAACTTGTAGGAAAGAAAGGAGTTAAACACAAAAAAAGATGTCAAGTATGACAGAGAATTTATCAGATGATCCAAACAAGATACCAGTTTGTGTTACATTATATATGAAGAGCTGCCATTTGGTATTTAATTATGGGCTCTTTTAATATACTGAATATCTGATCTCTTATCTTTTTTAAATAACGTTTTATTGATTTTATATATTTTCAAGAAATTCACAGAGGAGGCAAACGTTATGACATAAACATAAGGTCACTTATCTTTTAACGTCTCTGGTTTACAATCTGAACCCAAAACCTGCCTATTTTCTTGAAAGATCATTATCAGACTTTCTCAATTCCCCTGGATGGCACTGCAAGCCTTGTATGCACATTCTTCTGAAAACTATTATATGATTTTTGGAATCATATATCTGTTCTTGTTATGTATGACTGTCATTGAGTGCCACTATTGTGAATGGCAGATTCTAAATCACGTTATTCACCGCTATGACGATGCAACAGTGAGGAATAAATGTTATTTCCCACTGTTGCTTCATCATAAAGGATTTTTATGCTACTCTGACAAGGCTGTCTGAGAGCCTGCCAGTGCAGTGCTGGGGAGCAGAGACCTCAGCTTCGTTAGAGGGTGGCCAGGGGGAGGGAATGCACAAAGGTGGTGGGTGGCAGGCGGCAAGGTGCCTTTTTTTTATTTGGGATAGGAAGGAGAGGCTATGTTATGTCTCGCTTTCCCATTAATCCAGTGTCCCTGCTGAGCAGTTGAAAGAAGGGACAAATGTAGTGGGTGGGCTATACATCAAATTATAGATGGGTAATAAGTGAATAACAGGGGCGGCTCCTCCGCAGTGGTGGAGGAGCGTTGCCCCACTGGCTCAGAGCCAGCAGCTAAAACATAAAACGATATTAGATTATCGTTTTAATTTTAAGCAGCTGGCTCAGCTAGCGTGTGCAGGGAGGGGCAGCGTCGGGGCATGGGAGGGGGTAGGAGGAGTGCTATGTGCACTCTCTAAGTGCACATGTGTGTTTGGTCGTCCGTCTGAGGCCGACCAAAACACACATGTGCACTTAGGTTTCTCAAGCCCGGCTGCATTAAGCAGCTGGGCTGGAGAAACCCCACAGACTCCCTGACCTGAAAAAGCATCTTTTGAACGCGCACAAGCCAATTTCCGCCTGAGCAGTGCGGGGATTGGACAGGGAGTCTGATGCAGCCCCAGTGCCTCCTGGGACCAGGAAGAGGAAACACCAGGCGCGACGCGGGATGCGGCCAGCAACTTAAGGTAAGTTTTTTCTTTTTTATTATTTTGCACCTGCCCCACTACTTTTTATATGTGGCGGCCGCCACTGATGATTAACAGGGATGTTTTTCCCGAGGGGTTACCCTCCTATAATGCTATAAATTACTTGTGATTGTTCCTCGATTTCCTTCCTTTGTTACTCTTGCTTAGCAAAGATCACATAATTCATCAACTAGTTTTCCAGATGCATTTAAAAGTTTATGCAATGTATGAATGTATCCGTAAATGAAAAGCACTATAAGAGCACTTTATTTATTTACTGTGTGATCTGCAAAACACAGCTATATAGTCCACTCTCCTGTGTTTTGATTGGCTGTACACTGTTGTCATAGCTCTCACGTTTCCCAGTTTGGTGCATGGGTAACTCATTAAGTCCAGGATTTTCTTTTAATTCTAATTAAACAGAACTACAAAAAAACCATGGACTGGATGGGCTACTTGTACATGGAACTGGGTAACATGAGCATTCTGTGTTGTTAAATGGGAAGTGATGTGCTTCCCTTGCAGCTAGATCCAAGCTATTCGTGTATATAAATGTAAAACATGATGTCAAATAGTAAACTACATTTCACTTCTAAGTGTATGTAATACATGAAATACAGACTTTATCTTGTTGTAAGAGCACTTTCTGTCACGCTGCAAGCAACAGGGTGGGCATAATTTTGAAAATGTACTTTGTTAATGCATAATAACTTCAGCATAATTAACGATCTATGACTCATCACTGCGTGCATAAGAAATATGGCAGTAGTATTACATCTGCAATTTTTAAACTTTTTTAAACTCTCTTTTTGCCACACACACACACATGCCCACATCCGCGCACACACACATACACCCACACACCTCCATTGCAAGGTTTCCTGACGGAGCTATTGTTAAACTCTGTTTTCCTTCGTGACCATCCACATTGCAATGGTATCATTTACACCATATTTATACCATGTCTTAAGTGTGATGTAAATCAAAGTGAGTGCAGGGTTCCTGTTATTAAGTGGTGCAACTGGAATCTTGTAAACACTTCTTCCCACAGACCTTTTTTAGCTCAGGATAAAAAATGAAGCTCTCATTTTGCAGTTTTGGTGCCTGGCTCATCCCTAAGTGATGCAGAAGTTGATTTGTACAAACTAGAAGCTAGATCACCTCACTGATGCCACACAAGTAGGAAGTATCTGGCTGGTTAAAGGAAGGTTTGAGGTAGCAGAGCTGCCTTCTTTTTAGGTACGATGAGGTATAGAAATCACGCATAAAAAATAGAGCTCAGACCTTCTAAAATCATGAAGTCTGGCTTCCAGAAACTTTGAGACTTCAGAGGCAAACATTCTGTTTGTACCTGTCAGGAGTTCTGTTCAATCCAATCAATATGACAAATCATGGCACCCTAGTGAGGAGCAGAAGTAAACAATATATTTACCAGATGAGCTTCAAATAGTGCTTTCTTATAAATTTACTTCGCCTCAGAATGAAGTGCTTAAAGTTGCCAGCAAATACAAATTCAAATATATTTCAGGTCTGGGTTCTGGTATTCTTAAAATCAACACAACGTTAGATATCTAAAAAGTAGGCAGTTCCATATGCATCAGAGTAAAAACTGAGTTTAGCTATGGCAATGTGGCCTTAGTATCAGTCTACAAATAGACACTCATCAACATTTAATATATGTTTTTTTCTTTTTCAGTGAATAAAAGTACTGATTATGCAAATTTATACCAAGGCTTGTGGGACTGCTCAGGGGACTATCCTGATGAGTTGTCATTTAAGCATGGGGATACCATCTATATTCTTAACAAGGTATGTCAGTAATATTTGATTGTTGTGTAAAGAAATGATGTATGTTCTCATGTTACTTAGGTAATGTTAAGACGACACATCTATATGAAACTGGCTTTTTTTTTACAGATGAAGAAGCAATCACTGTGGAATTTAAAACCCATATCAATTGTCCCTCTCCTTCGTACATACTTTGTTCACTGCTTCTCCTGCATAACATTTCTGTAAGAGTGTATTGGTGTAGAATGAATATTACAATACCTGGAGAATGAATGTGGGGGAACCCATTCGCACCAAATTTGAAAGAAAGTGCGATCTGAATGCATAGACTAGGTCCCTTGTTTTTTGCTCTTTCTATGTGGCAGCATTCGGCAGCACACATAGAACGAGCAAATCGCCATTATTGATTGTTTATGTGCAGAAAGGTGCCCCTTCCTGCACATAAGCAATCGACCCTGCAGCGCAGGCACCCTTGCAACATGGCGCAAGGGTGCCAGCGCTGGTGCTAGGCAGCTTTTTTAGCACCAGCGCTAGGGGAAACGCAGGGGTGCGCTGTATATTTGTAAATACGGCGCATCCGTGTGTTTTTGGAGTGCAGCGTTGTCAAATTTGGTGTAACACTGCTCTCCAACATTTTTTAGTTAATATGCCCCATGGTCCTCATTAAAAATATGTGAAAAATCATTCAGACCTCTGTAGGAGCGTCTTTGCATTCCAGGATGTTTCAGATGCCTCATCTTATGAATGAGTTTAGAAGTATAAAATACATCAGTGCGGTATTAAAATATAATTTAAAACAAAAACATGATAAGATATGGTTTTAGAAAACCGTACTACATTACAAAGCACATTATCTAGCTAAACAGGTACAATACTGCCAAAGTGACTGCACATTTCATATAATTCAACATGCTTAACACCTCACAATTTTGATATTTAAATTGTTGCTTTTAGTCTCCTGAAGTTTTTTTTCTAGCCCAATTAATAAATCATGCAACAGAGACCTCTAGGAATATGAAAACATATAAGAGGGCATCCTACTTTTTTCTTATCTAAATCAATTGTATTTGTATTATAGCTTGGTATACATCAGGAGTCATTATTATGTTCCAACCACAGTTCAATTGGAAAAGAAGAGTGAGAGAAATGCAGGAAATATAGAAGAGATCAATATATAGGGCATTGCAAGGCTATTGAAAAAATATTTCTATTTCTCTATGCTCACTTTCCGGGTTTAATCAATTGCCTTATGGTAATGCTTGACTTTAATTGTTATCAAATGTTTTGCAAATAATGAAGTAAAAAATGAAAATGCACAAAACAAGGACCTTTTCTGCAATTAACTGATTAGCAGAAAAAAAAGCCCAGAAAAATCTTAATGCAATTAGCTAATTGCTTCTACGCTGCATTGCATTTGTGGATGACTAAACTATGTAGTAGCAAAACAAATAAAAGCAAAAAAGCTTTGGAAAAGGGCAGCTCCTTAATGTGGGACTTTAACGAATGAACAAGAGAGGATGTATGGTCTGGTGAGGGTTAGCATCTCCTTTGCAATCTTGAGGGCTGTATCGGGCCCATCTGTTGTCACTTCACTTACAACACATGTCAAAATTAATCATTGTAGATTCATTGAATAACTTTTCAAACATAACATTATGTTTTACGTAAAGCAGTGCCTCATACAATTTCTACTTATTTCTAATTGTGTGGCACTTTAGATACAAATAAATGAAAGCATTGAACACTTTAAAAACAAGCATTGGAAATGCAATAGGCCCCACATTTGCCTGAGTTAGAGCTATCGGCTTTGAAAATTACAATGTATTTTACCTATGTGTTATGGAGTGTATGGATGTAGTGTGTAGTGGAAATATGTGGGATGGATTGGAATTGTTAGTTGTGGAATGGATTTGTGTAGTGAAATTAAATGGTATGGTGTGCAGTGGAATTATGTTGATAGTAATTATATGGTATTGAGTGTACTAGAATTATGTGGAGTGGGATGTGTGTTATGGAGTAGAATAATGTGGAATGGTATTTTGTGTTGTGGAGTGGAGTTTAATTATGTGGTGTGCTGTAGAATTTTGTGGCATGATGTGGAATTCTGTGGTGTGGATTAGATATATGTGGTGTGTTTTTTTGTTGACTTATGTGTTTTAGTGTCGAATTATGTGGTGTGGATGGGAAATGTGTGGATCTGAATTATGTGGCATTGGACTGTGTGGATAGCTTTGCCTTTTGTTGACGAAAAAAACAAATAGGTAAGAGCTAAGCTCTAGATGTGTGTCTTTGGGTGTAAAAAAAACAGGGATTGTAGAGGTCTATAGAATTACTACACACTGGGTCCTGCAGTCTGATTCAGGAAAGCATGCTTTCCTCAGGAAACATTTATGGACACATTCTTAAAAAAGCCTCTTACGCCAGTGGGGATTCCTAAAGATAGACCATGGCCTGAAAGTCGACAGAGCTATTTTAATGTTAACTAAGGTGACCACCTCTCTCTTTTTCAAGTTGTGAACTTTTGTTAGGTACACTAATGCACTCTGGGCGTTGTGGACTTGTTTTTATTTCAATGAACTAATTAGACTAACTTTCATGAAATCAATGTTTGTATGTGAAAAGTTCAGGATTGGAGGCAGTGATCCTAATGACCTGGAGTGAGGTGTTCAACTCATTACTTAATTTGTAAATAAATATGTGCCAGGGCCCTAGTGCGGAGACCACAGCAGCTTGCACCACCCGTTGCGCTGCTCCTGACAATTCAGATTTTTTATACATTAAAAATGAGTAATACTTGCCACCCAAGCTATTTTTCTTGCTTTGGGTGGCAGATATTAGTCATTTTAAAGCATATAGAATTATTTAAAAATTATTGTTGTGTTCATCTCAAAATTGGAAAACAGTGCCACCTTGTGGCTTGCTGTCATGAGTCCCAGTGTTGACAGTTAATTGCTGGTGCCAAGCACCGGAAACCACTGGCTCAAATTAAGCACTGGTTGGACTGAACCTCTAAAGACGACAACTGTATACAGAGGTCAAGCAGTGAATGGTCACAAACTATTATCTCTCGCCAATAATGGGTGTGAGGGGGGTTTGGACAGGGGTCTTCCCTCGATTCCTAAATGCTTCAGCTATGGTGCAAGACGTTCAAGCAAATTAATTCCAGGGACTCTTCTTGGGCTAAATGCAGAGCCCTGAAGAAGTCTTTACCATCCCTGAAAACACAAATAAACCCTGCTAATTATGAGGGGGGGGGAATTATATCAGAGGCAAGTAGGCTGCATAATGCTCTTTGTAGAGGCAGCCTGGGTGCGTGCCAGCACTATCGACTTTCAGCCTAACCCTGTTCTGCCTCTCCCCTGTTGATGCCCCTATCTGAGTCTTGGTTCAGGAGGTGGGCTGCAAGGAAATGGGGAGATTTTGTTACTTTCAAGCTTATTATATGTAGCGCTGCAAGGCAGTGCATCGGGGCACTTTACAATGCAGGACAGGAGGACAAGGTCTCAACATGGATGAAGTAAAAGGGCATCTTGTACATGCCAATTGTAGATACATGGACAGGCGAGAGATCCCGAAACCAGACAGAACAGTGGGAAACATTTTCCTGGAAGAGGGTGTCTGAATTTTCCTACTCCACAAATACCACACAGTAACCTTGACAAGCTCAGTGTACAACCAAAACATAATTATGGTAGGTGTAGGTAAGAAAACATTGGTACAGAGCGTGGATTTCTATAATAACGTACAAACCTCCTTTCAAAACACCTTTTGCGTTCAATTAAATATGTATAATTGAGTGAGGGCAATATTAACCCTTGACATTACAGCGGTACGATGTCACAGGTGACAATCACAAAGCGGTAACTAAACAAGGTGCATAATGGGCCTAGGTACATAAGCTGAGGAGTTCTGGCTGTGGGAGCAGGTGAGTGGATTGCAAGGATTAATGGGCAGGGGGGACCAGTGGGTCAGGAGGTTGTTTGAAAGGGGGGGGCAAGGTATGCGGTCAGTGGACATAGACAAGAAGGGACTAGAACATAGTACAGGGAAGGTGTATCAGTTATGGAGGAAGGGTGTAAAGATGGACATACCTGCACCGTCGGCAGTCAGGGAGTTAGGCATCTCTCCATGATACTGTTTTTTTGTTTTTGTTTTAAATATATCTTTATTGGGTTTTCTTTTTCAGATACATACGATATATTAGGAATCAGAGTTGCATGACAACAATTATACATCAACATTACTGAGAATACAGTGTCATTTGCCAATAAATCAGTTATTACAGGCATAAATGTAACTCACAACTGCATCTGTACTCATGTTTTTGCATTATTGTGGTGTATGTGTACCCTGTTGTCTCTGTGTACAATAAATGTATCAAGACCCTAAATATAATTTCCGCTAATAGACTAAAACTAACAATAAGAAAAAGAAAGAACGCCATCTAAAACTGTAATCAGCTGTGGTATGATGCAGGTGCCTAAATACACTAGGGCCGGTGCGTTGCTGTTACATGGGAAGAATGATAAGTCTAACAATGCGACGTGACTACGTACAATACAGTCGTACTAAGCAGTGACTCATGATGTCATATACTGCGAGGGGGGGGGTTGTCTTACTGCTCCATGACTCCCTCCGCGTTGCTGGGGGGCGGCAAATCCTTCCCTGCAGAGTCTGACCGTGTGAGTGCTTTAAGTAAGTCATCCCAGGCCTGCGCTATTGGGTATTTACGTAGCCCCGCAGTTTCCTCTCTATGCAGCGTGGTACTTTCAGCTTGTGCCCACACTATAAGGGATTTCTCCCAGCTGCCCGGCGTTGGGGGATCGCTGTGCTTCCACCTCTTCGTGATGAGGCGTTTTGCTGTTATCAGACCCAGATCTCTAAACCTGGAGATCACCCTGTTCTTCTTTGTCCGTGGATACAACCCCAACATGCAGACCTCCCAGCTGGACTATAGGGATGAACCAGTGCATTTCGTTAATGTTTCTATGACTGCATGCCAGTATAGCTGAAGCGAGGGACAAGACCACAACATATGTAGAAGATCTGCACCAGCTAACTTACATCAGGGGCAGGCAGAGTTAGTGAGACTAAAGTATTCATTGAGCTTGTCCGGGGAGAGGTACGCCCTGTGCAGTATGTATGTCTGTATAAGTTTGAATCTGGAACTGCGTGGTATGTATGTGGAACCGGCGATTATTGTATCCCATTCTTTGTCTGTCCATGGATGTCCCCTGTCTGCAGCCCACTTCTCGCGGAGTCTCGATAGCGGTTTCAGTGTATGCATAAGGAGTGCCTCCACCAGCCAATGTACCACGTGTGAGCCTTCCCCCATGAGATGACCAAGTGTGTTTGCGGCTCAACTGTCATGTCTCCCCAGGCGGTCGTCAAGGACCGCACTATAGCGGTGTGAAGGAGAAATTGACCCGCGGGGATATCATTTTCCATAGCCACATTTTCAAATGTTAGAAGGGTACCTTCCGCGTATAAATCACCTATTGTATCGCGACCTGCCTCATGCCAAGTCAGTAGTTCAGTTTCCGATATTTTCCCTGTGCCTCTTGGAGTGCCTGCTAATGGTATCTGCGGGGCATAGGGCGGTGTATCGCGGGTTAAATAAAGGCTTCTTCTGTAACATCTGTGAGCTAATGCGATATATATCTGAGGCGGGCATGGAGCTTGGGTGATGGGGTGAAAAAAGTGGTGTAGTTGGGATTGGGACCACGGTGGTGTCATAGCTGCAGGGGATATCATTTTCCATAGCCACATTTTCAAATGTTAGAAGGGTACCTTCCGCGTATAAATCACCTATTGTATCGCGACCTGCCTCATGCCAAGTCAGTAGTTCAGTTTCCGATATTTTCCCTGTGCCTCTTGGAGTGCCTGCTAATGGTATCTGCGGGGCATAGGGCGGTGTATCGCGGGTTAAATAAAGGCTTCTTCTGTAACATCTGTGAGCTAATGCGATATATATCTGAGGCGGGCATGGAGCTTGGGTGATGGGGTGAAAAAAGTGGTGTAGTTGGGATTGGGACCACGGTGGTGTCATAGCTGCAGTGTCCTCCAGCCCCTTCCCACTCATCCATTTTGTCATCCATTGTAGCTGGGACGCTAGGTAGTATAGTTCCATATTTGGGACCGCTGGACCTCCACTGCGCATGGGCGCATATAATTTACTTAAAGCTATTCGCGGTCTGCCGGTATTCCAGATCAGATCGCGGAAGATGCCTTCCAGAGTGCGGAGGAGCCCAACAGGCACATACACTGGGAGATTTGAAAAATAATATAGCAGTCGTGGTAGAATTATCATCTTTGTTAAGGTGACACGACTCATTACACTTAAGGGCAGTGTTTTCCAAAAGTGTACTTGCGCTCTGATCGCGGTTATGGCCTGAACGAGGTTGCCATCTAATATATCAGCGGGGGATCTGTATATATAAATGCCTAGGTACCTGAACATGGACCGGTACCAGGTCAAGGTGGCTCCATTAATAGTGATATTCGTTTCAGCTACAGCGTCAGTAAAGGAGTATACGCCAGATTTTGTCCAGTTCACTTTAAGACCTGACATTTTTTCAAATTGTTGAAAAATGTCCGCTATTACTGGGGGGACGGCTTGTAAATCTCTTATATACAATAGCAGGTCATCTGCATACAACGAGACCACGTGTAGGCCATCACCCAATGGTATGCCCCAATTTTCTCTGCTGTCTCTGAGGAGTACCGCCAAGGGCTCCATCGCAAGGGAAAAGAGCAATGGGGACAACGGGCATCCTTGCCTTGTCCCCCGGTTTATTCGTAAGGCACCAGAGATCAATTTCCCTGTCTTAACCCGCACCGTAGGGTGTTGATAGAGGAGACTCACCATCTGTATGTAACTCTCTCCTAGATCATATTTACGCAACACTGCAGCAAGGTAAGGCCATTCTAAAGAGTCAAAAGCCTTCTCTAAATCGAGAACCAGGCACCCGAACGAGGCCATTTACCTGGGGCATATGTGTGTACTCGAAACAGTCTGCGTATATTAAGGGATGTGCTTCTCGTGGGAACAAATCCGTTTTGATCGGGATGGATTAGTGACCGTACTAATGGGGCTAGACGCTTGGCTAATATAGATGCAAATATTTTTTAATCCGTGTTGAGGAGCGCTATGGGGCGATAAGAGCCAAGGAGTTCAGGGTCTCTGCCTGGCTTGAGTAAGGAGATAAGCGTCGCCTCATTTTGTGTGATTGTAAGTGTAGAGTCCTCGATGGCGGCTTCATATAAATTCAGCAGTTGCGGGATTAGTATGTCTGAGTATGCTTTGTAAAATTCCACCGTAGGCCATCTGGGCCTGGTGATTTACCGTTAGAAAGGGAAAATATGCTGTCTCTGATTTCCTCCTGCGAAATGGAATCATTTAGTTCCTCTTGCTGGTCAGGGGTGAGCTGCAATAGAGTGAGGTCTGCTAAAAAGGACTGTATCTCAGTGGGCGTGGCCTGTATGCGGGATTTGTATAGTATGTCATAATGAGATGTGAATTCGTCATGGATGGCTGTCTGGGTGTATACCGTTTCGCCCTGCAGTGTGCGTATGGATGTGACCGGCGAGGTCATCAACTCCTGCCTGATCAACCATGTGAGGAGTTTGCCCGCCTTATCGCCCTGGTGATGGGTCTTTGCAGAGTGCGCTGCGTAGTTTAAGCAGCGCAACCTGTCTAATAACTGAGAGTGTTCCTCGCGCTCCCTAGAAAGAGCGTCTCCAGCAACCTCATGCTCCCCACGCCCAATTATGGCTAACCGTTGCTCTATGCGTAGCAGGTCCCTCTCTAGTTGTTTACGCATACCCGCCTGCGTGTGTAGACAGTGGCCCCTCACCACCACCTTAAAGGCGTCCCATTCTAATTGGAGCGTTGAGACTGTGTCAGTGTTTTCATCGAAATAGTGAGCGATGGCAGTGGCCAGTGAGCCCCGGAAAGGTGCGTCTAGTAGAGTGTCAGGTTGCAATCTCCAGACTGGGATCGGTGGTCTAATATGCTCCCACTCTAAGTCTAAGGTGTGGGGGTTGTGATCCGAGTGTGTCCGCCCCAGATAATGTGTCGAAATAACATATGGCAGGAGATTATTGGAAATCATGAAACGGTCTAGACGCACATGCAGCCCGTGTGCACCCGAATAATAGGAGTACACCTTGTCCGTAGGATTTTGATGTCTCCATGCATCCGCCAGGCGCCATTGAGTCGCCCAGTCGTGTAATGCTCTCATGGCGGTAGTGATGTTTGTGCCTGCAAAGGGGGGGGGGAACGAACGATCTAACGCTATGTCTAATACGCTGTTATAGTCACCTCCTAATAACGTAGGGGTGTCATGCCAGGGCGCTAGTATCTGTGAGATGGTGTCTAAGAATGCCCCTTGCTCTGTGTTAGGCGCGTATAAGGAAGCGATCACTATTTGCCTGCCGTCTAATATGCCTTTGACTACAACGTATCTGCCCTCTGTGTCTATTTTTGTATCTAGTACCTTAAAAGGAACTCCCGGCCTGATCCATACTAAGACCCCCCGCGCGAACGCCGAATGACCCGTGGCGTACAACTGTCCCCGCCAGCGACGATGCAAGTGTGGCAATTCTGATTTGATTAAGTGTGTTTCCTGTAGAAGTGCTATTTGTATATGGTGACGTTTGAGATAGGAATATATTTGGTATATATGGGCTGGTGTATGTATACCCCGCACATTCCATGTGCCTACTTTAACCGGGGTCATTGTGTGTTGAGACTGCGATCAATAAAAGGGCGAGTGAGCATCGCACTGGAGAAGTAAACTGCACTCTTATCGAGAATTTCAGCACTATTGGCCCCTTCGAGGCAGATCGTTGGAGATAAATGTAACAGTTTATGCTGGATGGCGTCGTAAACAAAATGTAACAAATATACAATTCCAAATGGGTGAGTGTGCAACAGGCAATCGTCCAAACTTTGTACCAGAACAACATTTACACAGTAGCTAAGGGGGTGTGCTATGCACTATATTACGAGAAATGAATATGCAACTGACTTGGCTGCTTCTCTGGAGCCCCCTTACTGCTAGCCAGCTATGAATAGGCAGGAGTCATGTCCCTCGGCGCTCCGGCCAATCAGCCCTCAACAGTGCGCAGGAGGTGTACAAGCACTATCGCTGATGGCAGTCAGAATCTTACAACCGACCCCCAACCAGTTACCTTATTACGGATGTGCTTCAACTGTGCCAGATTTACCAGCAGTTGCTGCCTAGGATAACACAGTGAGCAGCAGTCTATGTTTACTGGCCTTGCCAAGTGGCAAAGTGGTGTCTTCCAGGAAAATCCGTGTGCGTCCTTTCAAGCCACTTCATCAGATGTTTGAGGAGTAACATTAGGCAGTTCGCATGAGTCTTGTGATTCTTGCAGGTCTTCAGAGAGGTCATCGTCGCTAGCCTGCTCATGCCGGCTCGAGGTGGAGACAGCTTCGTCCGTCAAAGAGCCTGTGATGTCTCCTGCAGCCCGCAGGGCCTCATGTCGTTCACTTAGTGCTTGACTCTGGTCTGGTCCCACAGGTGAAGAAGGCTGAGACCGCCTCCGCCTCTTGCTAGTGCGGCGACGGCGAGAAGTTGCAACTCTTGCCTGTGTTTTCGCATTAGCAGCTGTAGTCCCAGCGGTCGCGGGTGCATTAGCATCTAGCCATTCTTCCGCTAGTTCCGGAGTATTAAAGAAATGAGACTTCCCACTCGCGATCACTCGCAATCGTGCCGGGAACAGCAAAGAGTACTGGAAACTATGTTGTCGAAGGCGCTTTTTGACTGCCATGAAGGAAAATCGTTGCTTCTGCACGTGCAGCGTGTAATCTGGGAAAATCATTATTTTATGATTGTCAATTTGAATGTCCTGTAATTTTCTGGTTTCGTGCAATATTGCGTCTCTGTCTCTATAATTAAGAAGGCGGATTAGAAATGGTCGCGCATTAGATCCCGTGGGCAGGGGTCTCACTGGCACTCTGTGCGCTCTTTCCACAACGAAGCAAGGCGAGAGAGAGCCCTCAGGCAACAGAGAACGGAGACAGGTTTCAGTGTATGCGATCGGGTCTCTCCCTTCCTTTCCTTCCGGCAGGCCCACCACTCGTACGTTGTTTCGCCGTGCCCGCCCTTCTTCATCTTCGACCTTGTCTTCGAGGAATTCTACTCGATTCAGTAGGTTTTGCACATGTTTGTCTGTTGTTGCAACTTGTGGAGTGATGTCAGCTATGCAAGTTTCCACGGCAGTGGTGCGGTCAGCCAGTTTGCGGTGGTCAGCACGTAAATGCGTGAGGTTAATTGCAACTTTATCAATTTTGTTTTCTAAGGAGGTGCAGGTTTGATTCACGGTTTCACCCAGTTTCTCTACTGCCGCAAGCACTGCATCTAGCTTGCTGGAGGTCGTGTCGGTGGTGACCTGCGTTGCCATTTTGCCTGCTTTGCTTTTGAAAGACAGAGGTGATATAAGGGCGCCTCCCGCTCCTATCTTGGCGCGGGTGCCCCGTGACATGAGGCCCCGGCCAAGTGTGCGTGGTGATCGCTGGCCCAAAAACTGCAGGTTGTCCGTTCCTTCTGGAGAGCTGGTCTCACAAGGCGACTCCGTGTGTCGAGGGGCGCAGACAGAGAGTCAATACATCAGGCAGTCTCTGTATTTATGCAGGTGTCAACTCCATATCGCTGCAATTGGACCGCAGGGTGGAATGGATGCACCGCGTTGTGATGTTATCCGGGAGCGGTATACCTATGGCACACCGCCTTTTAATTGCGCCCAGCAGCTCTGAGAGACAGTATTTTCCTCCAGGCACAGGTGAGCGGTTGAGGGCCACTAGTGCAAGCGCCAGCAGCAGATCGGTGAGTGTGTTTCAACTGCCCTCTCCTATACGCACGCCTCCGGTCGTCGTTAGCACTCCGAGCACCAGGAGGGGCGCCAGTGTACAGGCTGCAGGGAGCGCCGTGTGCCTCCGGGGCGCCCCGCCGACTCAGTGCCTCTATCGTGGCGCAGTTTGGTTGTACTGGAGCTTCCGGGTCTCTGTTCAGCGCTCCGTCGCCACCAGCAAATGTCGCACCAGCTGGCCACCGCCCAGTCCAACAAGCGGGGTCCGGCCGTAGGCCAGCCAGGGGGGAGTCTTTCCAGGACTACAAGGATTTGGCCATGGAAGAGGAGGTTGTGGCGGCCGGAGCGGAGAGCGCATCCAGTCAGTCGGGCAACACGGGAGGCTACCTGTGTCCGGCAGATGCTGTCCGATGCTGCTCCGCAGGGCCACGGCAGAGTAGGCCCACAATCCCAGACCAAGGGCGACTCACGATTTAGGTCGAACCTCTCCATGATACTGATACCTTTGTTGTTGATACCTTCTATCTTGCTCTTCTGCTGTGCCAGGAAAGCAGCAGCAGGGGTCTCCTCTGGGACCCTGTTCCCCGGCTCACCAAGCTGAATATGTGAAACTTTGCCATGGTGAGGAGGGCTGGCTCTGGCGCTACGAGTGGGGAGAGGAGCCAAACAGATAAGTTACTCCGGGCGGGGAGCAGCCGAAACACAAGCCTGCTTATACAGCCTTATCTGCAAACATAGAAAATGGACTTGCCTTGGTTGCAGTCTGCCACTGATGACTGATCACAAAGCGGCCATTGTTGAAAGCAGTTATAAAAAGTGTGCACAAGGTCAGCTGTAGAATGTTGTCGAAATATTTCTACAAGAGGCCACATATTTTATTATAAAATTAGATTCTGCAGCTGACAGTAAACTTATCCCAGCGGACAGCCGAGCACTTTGAAAGCTATCAGACAATGCATAGTAAAGTTCTATACGCATGCACAATATATAACAAAGCTTTATACCACAATATTGCATCTGTACGTGATCTTTAAATATTGTGATGTGATACAATATCTGTATAAAACGACCCTCTGTTCCAGAGCTGTACTGCCAGTTTTTTTTTTTTGGTGTCCAAGACTATAATTTCACAACAATATGTGTTTCTAATATGATTGTGTCATATTGTGGCATTAGTGCTACATGCATGTGAAGGTTTTTTGCCTCCATTTATATTAGCATCCTTGGAAACCTTTCTGAACCTAACAGTGCTGCATAGGAGGTTGCGATGTGGATGGGCGGGGGCGAGCGGGGAGAGTGGCTGCGCCACAAAATAATGTTGTTTCCTACCGGAGTTGTAAAAATAATCCGGGGTCCAGCAGTGTGGCGTTCATATTACAAATGCTGCTTTCCCACGCCGCCTTGGAAAACCATTAGCACAATAAACAAAAAAATGCAGAGAGCTGTAGAGCAGAGCACCGGACTAAGGGGAAGCGCTCGTGAAAAGGGCGCCTAAAGGAATAACGAAAAATGAAAGAAAGTGCGATGGGCGAAAAGTGACGTGTAGCGAGTGGGGCTGAAGAAAAGAAAGGCCAGCTCACCAGACTCTATTTTTTCAATATTTTATGCTTTTAGTAAAAAGTGCACAATGCCGGCTGTGCCGCGCCGTTTAAAAAAAGCATAAAATATTGAAAAAATAGAGTTCGATGAGCCGCGCCTTTAGCTGGAGTGGGGCGAGGCGTGCACTACGAAAATAAAGGCACGCGGACACCATTGGCTGCTTACAGAGACGAAAAGAAAAGTGACAGCCACTATTGTTCAAGCGTGCTGCGCTGCCCAAAAAAAGAAAACATACTTTATAAATGAAAATGTGCAAGTCGGGTGAGCCGCGCATTTTGAAAATATCAGGCGGGGCCACCATTGCTAATAAAAAAATGAAGCGCTGGGTAAAAAAATATACAATGGTGCAAAAATCGAGTTGGGCGAATCGCACACAACAAAACAAAAGTCATGCGGCTGCCATTGAAGAAGTCATTATTAAGTTGTGGGAGATGTATCCTGCCTGCAGCAGCAGGCAGGCTAAAGTCATGTAAGAAAATAGTGCTGACAGACTGTAAATAAAGCCTACTGAGTAACAACACATGCAAAAGGGCCAGTCCTCATGGGAGGTAACAACAGAAGAGAGGAAGGTACTAAGGAGGGACTAAAATAGGTCTATTAACAAATCAAAAGCCAACATTTACAAAGGACAGTGACAGCAGTCAATTAAAAAGAGGGGCTGAGAGTGGGTGGAGCTTCAAGTTCATTGCTGAATACAGCATGTCTCGAAGAAACAGCGCAAGCGCTGCCTAGGCGAGACCTAAAAATAAAATTACAGCTATAATTTGAAAGGTTGCAACTTAAAACACATCTGCCTTTGACATATTTAAGCTCAATGAAGTCTTAATCCAGCATTGGGCTGTCAAGGAGCAGGAAAATGGCTTTCTGGTGGAAAGTATGAAAAATACAATTCCCTACAGTGAAAGGCAGTAGTATTTTACCTGAGAAGTAAAGGTGATTTGATTAAGTTACATAGACAAGTGTATGTCGCTGCATTATTTACTCAGGCAGGTTTTCCACTGAGTGAAAATCTGCATTTGAAAGGTGGGGCTCTCCTGGCACTCTAAAATTATTGTTGGTTTCCTTGAATACTGTGGGGATTTTTTGTGAATGTCATGAAAGTCGTACATTAACACCAAAGAGGAAACCTATTGCAGAAGATTTCTGACTTTTTGAACCTGCATTCTGAGAGTCATGCCCAGCGTCTTTTAAAAAAAAAAAAAAATTGATCCATGCTTTGTTTGCTAATAATTCGATAATAGCTCTCTTGGGATTAAATATTCTTTATGTTTATGTGCCATTGTCAAGTGGAGGCTTTTGTAGATCTTTATGAACCATTTTAGCCATAAGGGTTGGCAAAAACTATTTTCACTATTAAAAACATAGGCAAAAAATGACAATTTTACTCAGCTTGTTGGAACTTTTACTGGACAATCTCAAATGTGTGTGTATTCTGTACACCTCGGCCTCGGAGTAACTGTAGTCTCTGTCCTTTTATTTCTGGATTTTCTCCATTTTTCCTATGCAAGGAAAGAAAAGGAAATAGGAATTGGAATTAAACTAAAGATCTGGAGAGGAGTAAGAGCAGGAGTACCGAGGTACAGATGCGTGGCAGCGCTGGAGGACCAAGTGCTGGGTAGGGAGTCTAGCAGTATCCTTGGTTCAAAGTAGCAGTGCCCCCACAGTAACTTTAAAGACAGGATTGCCTGGCATACAGAGCAGTGCAATCACTTGCACAGTTTGCATTCATGCACCAGTACTTTTGGTATCTCACTAAAATTCAATGGTGATTAACTTGGTTAATGGATATAACATTTCATCAGCCTCGAGAACCCTCCTTGCTGTTTAGGGTAGATTATGTAAAAATTGTATGTGAATCATAGTCATATATCCCTGTCCTTCTTGTCTTTTAGTGTATATTATATTATATATATATGAATCACATTAATATACGTGTTGTCTTTCATACTGTTTCATTTGTCACTCCTTACATACCAACCTCATGGTACTTATCACTACCAGGTTGAACCGACCCTAATGAAGCATTTGTATATTATATCTAGACTATCTTGTCAAAATGGTTTTGCTGTTCGTAAAATACAAATTTTTAGAAAATAAAGTTTTTAAATTACTAAACAAAATAGGAAATTAACCTACTGAAAGTAGCATTGTTCCACACAAAGATCGCTTTTTTAAGAAGAGTGTTCTTCTGAGTAAATTCTTCAAGAGCGTTTTTGTAGCGCTTTGCAACCACATGTGAGATTTTGAGAGTTGGCAAATTCAGCTTTGCAAATCTTCCCGGACAAAATTTTACTTTTGCGCACTCCTAGGACCTAACTTTGCCAGGAAGTGAGTGTGTCAGTGAGCCTCGGTGCTTTATTTGTTCTTGCAATTTAACCTGAGGCAGGACAAATAAAAAGGAGGGACGCGAGACAATGTAAAAAAAAAAAAGATCTGAAACAAACACACCTGTCCCTCACAATCAATATCACATAATCAAATACTCGGTAATTCAGTTAATAAAGAAAAGGTTACACAGAACATTAATTACGTGAGGCAGACTTTGATCTGAAGACCCTGGAATTTAGAAGAGGAAATGATCGTCTGGCTGTTCACATGAACCAACCTCCCAACAGAGTGAACCGGCTGTCCCGAAGGGAGGGCATTGCTTATGTTGGCAGGGAAGAGCAGTCTCACACCCAGTCTGTCTGAAGATAATGCAGAGAAGCTCAGATGTAGAGGAGCAGTCAGTAATGATGGATAGAGTGATTTTAAATTTCTGTTTTACTTGTTATATCACACAGTGCCAATCAGACTGTGGTATTATTTTAAACCTCTTGCCAGAGCTATAGGAGGTTTGTTCTTTGCAGTTATCTCATGTTACATGACATTTATGATGCCCGGCATCACCTACTCTGCTGGTGTTGCTCATCCTGAACAGTTTCTTCATGCTGTTGGCTGGTTGTGGGTATCTCTAATGGGGATCCCTTCAAGGAGGTTGAGTTCTACAACTCACCCCAACTCCCAGGTATGTGCTCCGTAAGTTTACTCTACCCTGCAGTGGAATCTCTAAGCATGTCGGTGGAGCCCATAAGCATGTCAATCATGACATTCCTTAACAAATGTCTGTGTGCAGACTTGGGAATGTGTGTGTGTGTGTGTCTCGTCCCCCCCCCCCCCCCCCAGCAGTAACCATACCATGGCCAGGTTGTATCTTGAGATCTTCTCTAATATCAAGTCTATTGCACTGATAGGACATGAAATATCTAGCGGCATGTGTCTTTTCTACTAGGCTCACAGTGATATATAGTATCATGTTTTACTTCTCATAGCTTTGAAATTGCTTGGGGACAAATTCTAACATATTGTTTTAACTGTGATGGCACGCAAATAAACACAACCATATTTACATAACATAAGACGCTGTGGGTTAATTCACAAAACAATTATGAGTACAGGCAGCAGTACTACAGGAGAACTCTTTTACGTGCTCTCACATGCCTTTGTGAATTGGCCCTGCAGCATCCAACTTCCTATTACTAAAAGTGTAAAGAGTGCACAGTCCTTTCTATTTGTACTAACTGTATATGAAAATCCCCCGAATATTCCCATGTTAGATGCTTTGTGACCAATTCACAAAGGCATGTGAGAGTCACGGGTGCAAGCGGCCTCCACCATTCAGGGGACTCCCATTCAGCCCCAGCCATATATATTATATCCTGACGCATGGTAGTCGCAGGAGTCCCTCCCTGCATTCTGCAGGGCAGCCCCATCATCTTGCGTTACGCCCCTAGTGAGAGTATGTAAAAGAGCACTACAGGAGTACTACTTTAACCTTGAAACCAAGGAGAGGGGCTCTTCGAGTCCAAAGGGACAGAGCACCACTTTAACACCAAAATGCATTTGTGACTAGGCCCGTTTATTCAGAACCCGGGGACTAATATATGCACATTCACTCATTTATTACTAATTCAAATTCCAGAGTATTATCACAGTAGGGGCTAGATGGCACCACTTTTACTTCATCTTAGGTTTCCTAAAAGCTGATTCATGTTTCTAAGATAGTAACATAACAACTAGCTTAACTAGAAGTGCTCATCACGTTCTAATTAAACACCTTTGCGTGCACACGAAGAACAGCATGGCATAAATCATGTATGTAAATCTGCATAGAGTAAAATGGTATGTATTACTGATTGATGGGGAAGGGTATCTTCAGCATGGTCCAGTTGAGGCTTCATTACTCTTGATTCAAGGCCCCTACAATTGTAATAAAGTAAGTGTGTGTGTGTGTGTGTATATATATATATATATACACACACACACACATCAATGGTAGTGTGACTCTGAAGCTGACTGGTTTAGATTGTATCGATGAGCAGCAAGGTATACTTTAAAAGGGAATGGTCTACTTTCAAGGCAAATGGAACGATTTAGGTGTACAAAGCATTCCCTAAAGGTGTACTTGCACTCATAAATCTATTTGCCCATGCTTAATATTATGCATGAGCAAATCCTACCTCTGGAGTGGGAGTTCTGAACGTGGATGCCATGTAGACTTTTTATGCGACCCATGGTCGGAGATTCACTCATATCAAGCAAGGGCAGGAATAAACCTTTTTTAGGGTGACATTTGGGAAGAAATGCCTCTAATATTGGCAGAGGTGCAGGGGCAAGTGGTTTCTTAACAGGGATAATTTTTTTCCTGCTGTGAAAAGAACAGAAAAGTGAAATTGCACAAATGCTATTACATCTCATAACGTACAAACGTGAGCTATGTAAAATTCAAAAACCCATTTGTGTGGTCATAATTTGGAATTCATAAAACTTTTCCAGGATTAGTTATGGAAACCTATAATTGTCACCGGTGTCCAGGAGAAACCTTTGTGAATTCTTGAGATCAGTAAATCTGCACCCTGATTAGGTACACACACCTGTAGGTGCAGGTTTGAAAACCTGGCCCCTTGACTGCTACAACAGAAAATAAAATCCCCTCCCCCCCCCAAATAGATATCAACGATCTACACGAGGTGAATTTAAAAGGCTTAGTAGTTCCACTCTGAAGCATGGAGGCCTGGAGTTTTAGCTGTGGTCACCCATATCAGGACCTAAGCAAACCTTTAAGGAGGATGTTCTACTTCTACAACCACCAGTATTTATATAATCAGAGATCTGTCTGTACCAGCTGTTGTGCAGGCCTCTCGCGACTGAGACGAAGGATACGATTGGCTTGCGTGTGTGAACATTAAGTGAAAGTGTGTAGGGACGCGTGCAATGTTGTAGCAAGGGTGCTGTGGGACCTAATGCAACCAAGGAAGACAGACCTCTCTTCCCTGATTGGGTAGTAAAAGATAACAATATTTGGGTTGCAGTGGGACCTCAGAGCCCAAGGATCCAGGGCACTAGTACTACTTCGTCTGCTGCTCTGTTGCTACTACGCCCCTGGACTTATGCCTAAGCCTCTCTATCCTAACGCGTGCTCGTCATAAACACTTAATGAGCGAGAGGCTTGGCTCTGCAGACCACTGCAAATCTTGATGACTGAGCCCTACTAAATCTAAATTGGCTCCATTTACCACAAGCCTTGCCAACCAATAAATCATAGCACTCCACATATTAGATTCTGCTTAAGGTGTAGATGTGTAGCGAGTCTTGTCGACTCAGTGGATTGGCACTGAGTTATAGGTAGCCTCTTACTTCTGGGTCACTGACTCAGATCTCGCGCGGCTTGCCAGCGACTGCAAGTCATTACTGTCTCGTAGCTGCTCAGTGGTGTATGGAGTAGGAGATGGTGGTCTCACTTGAGCTCCTTCGATGAAAGCACAGGTGTTGGCTTCACCAAAACGAACACCGCGGTTGAGCGCGGTTGACAAATTGAGCGGTGTGCGGATTCCCATATTGCCACTTCGGCGCAGGGTGGATTTTATGAATAGGTAGAAACATCCGGCCCAAGTACTGTCACTCTTACATTGTTCATGACAGACAAATAATGAAAGGGCTTCAAAGTACTGGCACACCCTTAAATATGTAGGATATATTGCCGATCAGAGGATATTTACACTCTGCTTCTGTGCACTATAGTTGTTAAATTAAACTGACATGAATTGCTGTTATAGGGTATGAAACTGGAGCCTGGAGTTTATATATCAGCTGCCCGCAGTTTAGGCTCTTAGGTGATTTAAACAAAAAATGTCATTCTGCGAAGCACAGTGCAGTACATTCTGCAGTCTTCTCCATTAGGGCTCAGTGTTGGCTTTTCTATAAATTGCCGGATTCAGTGGTGAACAGTGTTAGCTAAATAAGCCATATTCAGAATTCCTTGTCTTTAAATAAAGTGCCAGACATTGCTGCTGCTATTTTGGAATGTGGAGAGGCGCTGGCTAGACTGGTACATAGGCACTGGAAGTAAGGGTGCGGGGAGACTGCAGCACCTCCAAAATGTCCATGCTGGAGTTCAGAAGGTGAATGAGCAATAAGGGTGCCTTTACATTTTGTTTCCATTTGTTACATCTGCTGTGTATCCAAAGACAGAGGCTGAATGTCGGGCTATGTCGTCTGTCAAATTGCTGCTCATTCTTTTAACATGGAGACTGGTGTTTACTTTTCTTTCACTGACTGCAAAGTGAAAGTATTTTGTAAAGTGAACTATGTGACAATCGTGCTGGAGTACAGAGTGTGGAAGGAAAGGCTGTAGGATGTCAATTTTTCTAACATTCAACAAAACTAAAATACATGTAAATGCACTCTACAAATTATTCAGCAGTTAGGAAAGCACAAATGAAGCATTTTTTTGCAATACATAAGTGTTATGGAAACAGATTTCTATACAATCAAAAAAAATCAAGAGACTTTACTCGGTGACGTACAAATGAAAAATATTCATGTGTGCTATATAGTTTTATCAGTAAAACTGCATGTCTGTGAAAAATTAGTGGCTGTTTCAATGTAAAATGTGCGGTCTGTTAATGACTGTGCGCTACCACACCATGCTTAAGTAATATATGTGTGACAGTGGGCTCTAACGTGCACCACCAGCTGTATACCACACCCTTACCACTCTCCTATTGAATGGGTATGCTTATCTGCTGCGCTTGTTATTAGTGAATTTCTTGCACAATCCCCTTGACTACAGCGACTTAACGTTGATGGCAGCGCCCCCAATCTGAAAAATGTTCCAGCACCAGGGGACTGGCATGCGTTTCAAATCCTGTTCTGAGGTTCTATGTTCGGGTAAAACTTCCATTCCTTCCTCCCTGGAGAGTAGTGCAACCTCATGGACGTTACTAGTGATCGCGGTCTTTACCCGAGTTACAGTCTGGCTCACTTTAACCGCACATGCACCATCGAGTAATCTAGATGTATCTACAACATGCAACTCCCACCCCACGTCCTCCCAAAAGATGGCATGTTGGTGCCAAAGACAACCATGGACTTCAACTAGGGAGTATGTGCTGCCATTGACTTGCCTTTGAAGCTAGGGAACCAGAGAAAGGTGTGTTTCACAGAAGAGTGGAGGTTAATGATAAGGGAAATTGACTCATCACGTTGAGCCCTGTGTGTGTGTGTGTGTGTGTGTGTGTGTATATATATATATATATATATATATCATGCCACAAAATATTGCTAGAAAAATAAAATTATGAGCCTTTAGTTATACTGAAACCTAGCAATATGTTTATTAAATATTGTAATTTTAGTTTGATAACGCTAAGTCAACTGACCCTAATCTAGGCCCAAATTGCCCCAAACGTTTGAAGACCCAGGAAGTACTTCTCTGTGATTCTCATAAGTTCCTATATCTTTATGGTTACTTAGGAGATGTGGTATTCCAGATACACACACCAGTGGTCAGATATTAGAGAACTAGTATGGCACATTCAGATTGGGCTCGTTGAGAATGTTAGACAAGGCGAGAAAAACTATGATGAATTTAGGGAGCGATCTGGTCATATATTTCTTATGTTATATACCCAGGCCTTTGTAAAGTGTCACAGTAGGCCTGTAAGCTGTTTTAGGAAATTGAGGGAATTGTGGTGTCAAAGGCAAAGCAAGTGACCAGAAATGAAAAGTAAGGTAGCAGTTGCACATTGCTCTTTGTACAGATTTGCATTTGTCTTGACAATGATCCTTATGGTGACATAAAGGTTTTGTATTTGCAATGTGATGAAATTCATCCAGCAAGTCCAGTGTGTGGGGAGCTATATGATAGGGCTCACAAAAAGTTTATATAGGTTTTTGTAATGCATTAGGTGAGAAAAGGAAGGTTCTCAGAGGAGTGCCCCTTATCCATTAGATCTGAAAATGAGAGTGCAGAACCTGGATCAAATTTCACAAAGTACTCACGTGCACACACATAAATTGACACTTTATTCGGAGTGACAGAACACATTGTCCATCCAGATTTCAATATAAACTGCTTCAGTCCTATTCTGTCGCCTACCCCCGTCACTCCCTTTGAAGCTTGATGTGGCACCAGTTTGGACCTCACAGCCTTCCCCTCAGCATGCAGATCACAACATACATGTGGCATTCTTGCCTCCAATATACAAAGGTAAGAGGTGTGCAATGTCTACACTGCTGCTGTGACCACAACCAAAATACATGGATTTTTCATGTGCATGACGATCATTGGTCTAGTGTAGATCTATAGTAATTGGTGTATCAGATCGATTGATTTTGAAACACAAAAAGTTAGTTTGTCCTGTGTCTGCATCTCTCTCTGTATGCCTTTGCTGTAGTCTAGGATTTCAGTCCTTCTGAGTGAGCAAAGCACAAAAGGGTGTGTTAGCTGGATCTAGGCGCTATTGTCTGACCTGAACCCACTCTCATAAGCATCCTCCAGTAGATCAGACAGCAGGAAGTGCTGCAGTATGTGAGTGATATAGGTAAGTGGGTGGAGTGGGCTAAGGTCAGGACCCGGGAAAAATGTTCAAGGACTGGTGAGATGGACATGCTCTTCCATGCACTGTGAAGGATAAAACAGGGGAGTGTCCTAAGTATGCCTGCATCCCAACCACTGGATCTAACCTAACTGTATCTGAGGAAAGACTGGTCCCCACCTGAGTTGTCTGCACATAGACAGAGTAGAGAGAAAGTACAGTCAGAAATGCCTTCACATAAGGAGATGCTGCCCCTCTGTTTAATGATCAGTTAATGAATCCCTCAATTTCACGTCACTGACTAGGATCTACGATCATTGCAGTATTACTTATGAATCCCTCTAAGTAATTGTTCTTTTTGGCTACCTCAACAAGGAGCATCTACTAACCTAAATTAGTCATAATTATCATTTACAAAGTCACATTTATGCATCTCTTGACCTCCGATGAGACATGGCATTATTATGGCTAGCAAACCTTTGGCCTGCAATATCGTGTATTTTGTGAATAGCTATAATTGTTTCATTTCATTGGTCATGGCCTCTACATAAACAGCTAAAACAAAAAGCCCTATCAGTGGCGGCTGATACAAATTAAAAGTGGCGGGCGGGTGAAGGGGGCGCAGAGGGAGCGCGAAGAGACATGGGGGAGCACGGCGGGTTAACAAATAAATAAAACGTACCTGATGCTGCCGGCCATCTCGCGCCTCAGTGCTCCTCTACTTCCTGCTCCCAGCAGTCCCTGGAAAAGCATCAGAGACTCCCCATTGAATTCCCACGCTGCTCTCTTGCTATTACCAAGCATGAGAGCAGCATGGGGATTGGCCTAATCGGGCTGGTTTAACGCTCGCTCAAGCACAGGGAGTCTGTGCTGTTTTTCCAACCCGGCTGTGCAATACAGCTGGGTTGGAGAAACCTAACTATGCACGTCTGTTTGGCCAGCCTCAGACGGCCAGGTAAACCGACATGGGCACTTAGTAATGCACATCACTCCGCCCCATCTGCCATGGCCCAGCCAGCAGCTGAAAAATAAAGTGATAATAAAATATTGTTTTATTTTTCAGCTGCTGACTCTGAGCCAGTGGGGGGACGCTCCTCCGCTATTGCGGAGGAGCCGCCGCTGAGCCCTATTTTGAAAGGATGTGGCAATACATGTATTTGTGTAATTCCCGTTTTGCACCAAATTATGTAGCTCTAGACACCTTTGCATCAGTAAAGGAGCTTGAATCACTGCACAGCGCTGAGAATATGGAACACCTACGTGTACCCCATGACCACATGATCGTGAAGTGGATAATTATGTTGACCCCTGTTTTGTAAGCTCACTCTCTGGGTGGCCTTAAATTTAAAGTAGGTGAGTGGATGCTGGCTCTATTTTGCTAAAAATTTACGACTAAGTCAACTTGGCCTCAAGTCAAAGAAGGGGTGTGTGTGCTGCCACTTGTACTAAAACATGCATGTTAGAAGGTCTGCAGGAATCCTCCACCACTAAATGGAAGAGTAGTAAAAAAATAAATAGAGGGAGTGCTTCTATGCTTTGATGAACCTCACTTACAGGAGGATGCATGTCAGAATGGGGAGTTCAGGCACGATGAGATTACTGTTGTAAGAGTGTTTTTGTAGTACAAGGTGGGGTTTTGTTATGGTTCAGTTTTTTCAGCGTTGAGTTTAGTGTATTATGAGTCGGTTGGAATTGATTTGGGCTAGGGACATTTCTGGTGGCACGTAAATGGGTGAGTCAGCACTGGTGTTGGAAACAAGTGTTTAGGATGGTTTGAGGTAGTATTAGGTACGTGGGTGTAGCAATAAGGAATTTAGATGGTATAAGCCTGAAATGTATGAGTGGGTCTTTTAAGATATATGAACGTAGGTTTGTGGCTATGGTTTAGGTAGTAATATTTATGGTAGGTGAAGTTGGTCTAGTTGGAACAGAAGCAGCAAAGGGAGGATTAGAGGAGTGGTGAGAGTCTGACTTGCATGGGATGGGTGTGGTGGTGGTAGATTGCGACAGTAAGAGTTTGAATCAGTTGGTTTTGGTATAAGATCTGAAAGTTGTTTATAAAATGTGTGGAGTAGCTCAGGCTCGGTGTGTGAGTAGACAGGATGACTGGGTTCTTTGATGGGTGGGATGGGAGCTTGGAAGTTAGAATAAACTCACCAATTTTATTTTTAGGTTGCTGTGGAATGGTGGTTCCAGGTTTTTTTGTGACAGAGTGAGTGGGATAGTTTTGGAGTGATAACTTTGGTGGTATGATGCAAAGTTAGTTTTGAAAACCAAGGGTTTTTAATTCGTATGAGAAATGTCAGTTTGGATGATTTCATGCCAGATTTGTTGAGACGTGCAAGAGCAGGAAGTTTGTTGTGTGTGGGTGGGGTAGTTAAAATGTGTGATACAGTGCGAATTGAAGGGTAGCATGAAATTGAATTCTTTGGTATTTGAAGGTCAGGATGATCTGTGATTGGAAAAGCTGAAATGTGTTTGTGAGAGTTATCTGTGGTTAAGTGGGACTATACAGAGGGGAGAAAGAAGGCAGAAGATGAAGAAGCTGAAAAGTAGCAGGACAAAACTGTTGACTTTGTTACGCAGTATTGCTCTTTACTTTCTTTCTAAGATACATTAATGCCTGTACACCAGGATAGGAAAGGAAAAACCAGCCTGTCATCTCAAAACACTGACAACAGATGTGTGTGGGCAAACCTGCCAAAGTCTTGGTAGACCACACACGTGCCACAGTGTATCCGTCTTTCTTTTTTATTTCGCACTTCTGTAGACCTGCGATCAAAAGTTGTGAATGCACTTATCGAGGTCATTGGAATGTGCTGCATTAAATACATATTTGATATTAAACTGCATTCTACAATTGCTAGCCATTGTTTAGGTTTGAGAGGTTGTGGGGCTGAATGGGAGAGAAGTAAACGGCTGCAAGCCACATGTGAAGAAAATGTCCTTGTATCATTTAGTGGTAGAGAACAATAAATATTGTAGCCCAAGAGTTAAAGTTTAGTAAAATCCAGATCCATTCATACAGAGGGTTAGACTCCCAATTCTGGACTACAAATGTGTTGCGTAGCTTGTCTATTACGAATTTCACTTGAGGGAGCAAAATGAATTAATCTGGTATTCACAAACAGGACCAGTTCATGTTGTGGGATGAGGTGGAACCTCTTTGAGCTTCTAGAATTTGTTCACGAGTTCCTGATCACTACTTTTAATGTGCTTTTGGAAATGCAGGATGGAGGCCTTCTGGAGAAAGTAGACCTCTCTGAAAAAAATAAGTGTGAAGAGGGATTGCACGGAAGCCCCAACCACCTTTGTGAAATTCCTGCATTGTTAAAATCCACAACGGAAGTGACGATACCAAAGTGCCCTGACAGGCCAGTGAAGCTCAAACAGGATCTGAAATATACTCATTGGAGTTCACAGAGACACTCCTCATTTTCATGTACACTTGACGTATACTTAACCACCTAGAGCCATCAGACAGGTGAGATTTAACTGCCCTCTGTCTGTTAAATGCCTCTCTACATTCGCTCATCCTTGACAGTGATGGCCACCAGAAGGGCAGGTGAAGGACAAACAGTGATCACAAACTCCATTTTGAATCTGTTGTATACTTGAGCTAGGTTAGTTCCTGAAAGGCGGATGATGGTGTGGAACAGATCACTCACAGCCTCCAGGCAATAGCTTCTTTTTTTCATGCATTCTATATTTTAATTCATGGCAAATTAAAGCCAATTTAAGTCACGAGAATAAGTGTTTCAAGCAAGGAACTTGTTACGGTCCTTAAGTAAAAATAATGGCCCTCCCCCATTGTTCCTGGGACAGTATTTTGCTGTGATAATACTCCTCATGGTAACTACCAGTACTATGGGATGTGGTATTTACCAGGTGTAGTGTTACTGCATCATTCTGCATTCCACACCTTGGAAGAGGGAAAATTGAAGCATTGCAGCCATGCAGAGCATCACAGGTGAACTCCTCCATGCTTGAGACCAAGGTCAAGCCTGCACGTTCATTGTATCTCACCTGTTGCCAGCTTTTGCCACCGCAGACCACGAAATGTTGATCAAACCCTAGGCATCACGAGCTGCAATCAGGGGGCCTGCCTGCCCTCCTTTCTCAGGAGCCAGACCCAGCAGGCCCAACGGCATGGATCTTTGGGGCAGTCCTTTGTTCATTTTCATGGCACAGCAAGGACTGGCCTTGCCCACCAGAAAGCCAGCATCTTTCCATAGACAACATCAAGCTGGAAGAGGAATCTGGGAGACACCACCAAGGGGCAAACTGCTTGAAGGAAGTCCAGCATTAGCTGCAGCTCAGCTGCTCCATCTCATTAGCCAGGAGGCAGAGATCCACTTCCGGGGCCCCGTGGATACCTCCCTCCCCGTCTACCTGACCTGCCTCTGTAATCCCCTTGCTGCCATTAGTCAAGAAGTTACGCAACCTGGACAGTATTAACAGTGACTGATTCTGCATTCCCCACGTCAAAGCACACACCAAAGTACATTCTTTCAACCTCAACCTGTGTGTGGAGTATTGGCTCTGCTACATCTCCCTCACAAAATTGTCTTGGTACCTGCAGTATAATTTCTGGGCTTGAATACCAGAACAGCTTTCACAGGCCACCACCCACCCAACGAGCTATCCAGGTTCAAAGCAGTACAGAAGCACGCCGCTCAGCTTTAAAAAAAAAAATGTTTTTATATATATAGCGCAAACTCGACCCGAAGGTACTGGAGAGCTTTACATAAGCACCAGTTACATTACCCAAGGACACATTCATTTTTGTTAGGCATGGGGAAATTAAGTGTTTTGCCCAGAATCAAAGGATGTTGATCCGACGCCGAGACTCCTACCCGGTTCCCTAGTTCCACAGTCGCAGATCTGGCGGTAGTGCTCTCTTTGTGGTCTGCAGGGATGCAACCACATCAAGATGGCCTTAAAACTAACCCTGGGCAAAGCACTACGCTACGCTCGCGTAGTTTGCGAAGTTGCGCTACTTCGCTGCAACGCGAATTGCACGTAGCACAGTGCAAACACGCGTAGCGTAGTGCAGCGGTCATTTTTGCTTGCTCGCGGTCCTCAACGTCAAGTTGGCGACCGCGAGCAAGCAAAATGACATACCGGCGAGACTTTTTCCTCGTTCGCGATCAGCAACATCAAGTTGCCGATCGCGAGCGTGGAAAATAAACCTCCCGGCGAGATTCTCAACGCGGGGAGGTCAGGTTTCTCATTGCGAGTGGTCGCGTATGCTCGCGACCGCTCGCGATGAGAAACTACCAGTCCGCGTTGAGAAAGCTGCCGCTCGAGTAAAAATCTACTCGAGCGGCAGTAAGCACAGCTCGCACTGTGCAAGATGCCGTTTTCAATGATTGCACAGTGCGGACAAGCATCCGGCACTGTGCAATCATTGCGAACAGTACACTACGCAGTTCGCGTAGTGCTACGCGTAGCTCGCGTAGTGCGAACTGCACTTGCGTAGCTTCGCGTAGCGCTACTCAGCGAACTACGCCCAGGCTTACTTAAAACCCTGCACTGGCTTTCAAAGAAGCATAAAACCCAGTTCAAGGCATTATTCCTCAATCCAAAGGCACTTCACCTAAGGAAGACCTCGAGACCTACTCATGTGACCCTTATGACTACTCGCTGAAGTAGGTAACCCTTCATGAAAGCTCTGAATAAAAATACAATTATTGAATTGAGATGTGAAATGTATATATAAACAAATATGGTGGTACAATGAAGATTGCGACGTGTGCAATCAATAGTATTTTTACATTGTGGATGTATCCCAACTAAACCCAATTACTAAATTTAACAAAGGCGGGGAGAATTTAAGTTCACTTGCCAGCTGCATAGCAAGGGGGACATAGGCCTCTGTGCAGTCATGGAAAATGGGCACACTGAACCTTGATGGAAATACAACAATAATCAGGGTTCAGTGGGCTTTCAGGAACCTTCCGGTGCCACTGCACCTGCTGCACCATTGACAACCTCGCCCCTGTCGTTTGCCTGTAATCACACTGTGTGTACTCTTTGCCTGCTCTGTAACATCTGCTTCTTTGCTGTCAAAAAATTGAATTTGTTTATGGGTTACTTCGTTTTTTCTGGTTTCTATTTCTTTTAATTTTTTTCGTAACTTGTATTTAGCGCCCCTGGAGCCACGTGGGCGTTTGGTGTACACAGAGTGTCACTTATTTCCATTAAAGACATTCCATGGCAAACAGCAGCCTTGGCTGGCTCCCGTCTATTAAAACGCTGAGAATTCCAAAAGCGAGGTTTTGTTTCGGAGTTCCTGGACATTTTCTCTTGTTTCGCGCCATCTACTGGAGAAAGGTGAACGATGCAGGGCTCTGCCATTTTACTCATGCATCCAAAATTGATGTCATAAATTTCACTTAACTTTGATCCAGCTATGAGGGATTGCTTTCACATCGTTTGTCAACAAACTGCTGACATAAATCAAGAAAACATCTTTGTTGAGAAAGAATTAAAGGACATAGTGGTGTGTATAAGAAATGCATCACCACCCGCAAGGCAGCACTGCACGAGGATGTTTGACAGCTCAAAAGGAAGTGGGCATTCCATTCCAATTTTGGACTAAAGTAAAGCCATTTGAACGGCGTTCAGTGCTCGGTTTGGTCTAACTGCGGAAAAGAAGCAGAACAAACTAATTGCAAAAATAAAATATCTGTGTCCAACTCACACTACCAGATATCTGAGTGGCGGAGAAGGCGGTAGCGTTACGGCAGCTCGGTAGTGTACTAGCTGCATGTACAACAGGTAATGCAGAAGTACAGCGTGAGCCAATGGGAGCGTGTCCTTGTGGAAAACCCTCTACTCTTTCATCAGCACCGCTTTTCAGAAGTGAGGAGGTCAGCCAATGGCGTAACGCAAAATGATGGGGCCCCTCTGCAGAATGTGATGAGGGCTCCCCGAGTTTACCATATCTCACAGATATTCATTGACCTTGGGATGAATGGGGCCCCTGGAGGGCTGGGGGCCCCTCTGCGCTGCAGGGGCCTGCGTTACACTGCTGAGGTCAGGCAGAGCCCAAAGCCCATAAACAATCCTCACGCCTCACTTTCTCAAGGATTACAAACACTCCAGAGTCTTATGCAGCATGACTGGTTTCGGCTGCCCTGCAGCCTTGGTCACACTGAGTCAGTGTGATCAAGGCAGCTGAAACGTGTCCTGGTAGCACTTTAATAAAGTGACTGCATAAGACTCCGGAGTGTTGGTAATCCTTGAGAATGTGAGGCATGAGGTTTGTTGGAGAAATATTGTGGAGATTGCAGACTCTGCTACTACACTGACATGCCCTTTTTTCAGGAGCTTGGCCAGTAGTTGTGGAGGACGCCATATATATCTATATATAAATTACCCAGTGGCAGTTGCCACTGGGCAATTATAGTTGGGTCTGGTTTTCCATAGACAAAACACTTTTTGGCTTGCTAATAACTTAGGCGCCGTTTGACAAATCTCAAATCTTCACAAAACTTTCCAAACAAAAGTTTATCCACCTCGGCTCCTTCCTGAAAAGTGTTGGGGTGATCTATCAAGCATGGGCCAAAAAAAGGGGGGGGGGGGCCCAAACGCCAAATCCCCATGCATTTCCATAGAATTTGTTAGGCAGTGCTACTGCAAAAACTGTGATTTGGTGTAAACCCATTCAGTAGTTTAAGAGATATTAAGCTCCAAAAATATTTGTATATCTGGACGGTTGGGTTTGAGGGACTCTCGCGAGAGTACCTCAAAGCCAATTTTTAAAAATAGAGCCTTTTGATTAACCCAGAGGACTTTTTTACTCATGGGCTATCTTGCTTTCATGGGAGCAAGGCACTGATTGGCTGCCTGCAACATGAGGAAAAATGTTGTAGGCAGCCAGAACAGGCCTCGAGGACATAGTCCCCTGTCCTGAGGTTATTCAAACAAAAAATTATATAAGGGGCAGGGTAGGACACCATGCCCCCTAGGTTCTGTGGGGGGGATGAGGGTCCCAGAGCGACTCCCTATGGGGCCAATATATATATATTTTTAAAAATTACAATCTCACGGGAATGCCGCGAATCTCGCAGGATCATGACTAATTTTTTTTTTAAATAACACCTTTAGTAGTTTAAATGTTATCTCTAGTTTAAATGTAATTATTTAGGGGAGAGGGGCATATGCCAACTGATGCACCTACTTAGCAGCTCTTTATTTTTAAGTGTATTAGAAGAGGGCAACTGGGAGCTTATTGTGACAATTATTTTATTTTAAACTATGTTCATGTGTTAAAAGAAAAACTCTATGATCCTGCCAGATGGGTGTCCACATCCCATTGTCCTGACGTGATAAAAACAAGAAAGACCACCACGTTGACGCACCCTGTACAGTTCAATAGCGGGTTCTTCCCCTCTGCATCTCATTTTAGAAGATGATGTAAGCTGCAAGCCCTCCTTCTTTCAATATAGCATATTTGTAGGTAAAATGTAGCTTTAGGAATGGCTAGGCATGGGGGCAATATTTTCATGCCAGCTGAAGATTCCATAAAAGAACAACTTCCCTATACCAAAAGTAGACCTCCGTAACATGTAGATTTAATAGTCTGTGTCTGCCAGCTGTTTCCCAGAGCTGCCAAAACCATGCAGAGTCTTAGCTTCTTCAGATACCCCCATCAGAAAGACTCAATCATTGCACAAGGCTGTTATCCTCATTTGAAGTAACAATGCCCTGGTACACTTGACTTGGAATTTACTTTGCAACCTTGAGGAAGCCCACCCCATCTTTACTCACTCTCTTATCCTCTCCTTGGTGGGCCAACAGACTCGAAGATCTAGTATTTCATAATGTCCTCCACATGTTTTTTCAGTATAACAAAGTAATCTGAAACGCAGTGCAGTGTTCTTAACCCATTAACTTTTAAAATCCAGATTATACATCAGCACACGGCCATCTCTGACACCTTTGCTCCACCCATTAATTGTAGCAGCAGCAGTTCTCGGTCCCTGACATACCTGTGAGTAAACTAAGTGGCTGCTAGCATACACTGAATTTGTCTTAATGCATCTGGAAGAAAATGTGTGCTGATAGTTCAGGCAGTGTGCACCGTCCTCCCTTTGATTTGCTCCTTTTTGGAGTAACTGGCGACAAGTATCTGTGGCTTCATCTGCGCTCTAGGAGTGGTACTTAACCTGAAAAGACGTTCAGTAGCATTCCCAAGCAGCACCAAACCCACAGGTTACTCTGTTGATTAAGGACAACAATCCAGAAGCACACATGAGCAGGGATACACAGCACTAGCTGTGGCAACAATGGTGAACACTTCAATATCTATCAGAAAACTAAAGTGGCTGTTATCATGCGCTGCATTTAACACATTGCATTGGAGAGGGTATGTGTGTTGGTATGTTAGGCAATGTGCTCTCCTCCACCTTTGATTGGCTCCACCCAGGAGTTACCGGTTGGTACATTCCTGTGGCTGCACCTCTAGAAGTGTTACTTAGCCTGAAAAGACTTTCAGAAGCATTTCCAAACACTTCAACATCAACGCGTTATTCTCTGTTGGTGAAAGGCAATAACCCAGACACGCGTGTCCAGAGATACACAGCACTAGCTGCACCAACAATGGTGAACCCTTCAATACTTGTGAGTAAACTAAAATGAGTATAATCATGAGATGCGTTTACTATAATGCATCTGGAAGAAATGTCTGCTATTATGCCAAGGTTTGCACCCCTACCTCATGACACACGAATGCCTGCTGCACTGTTGTGGGAACCCCAATGAGTTTAGTGTCATACAGGATGGATTTCTCCTGACCTTAGAGGAAAAAAGGAAAATGTACTGCTGGTTCTCATCCCTTTCTTTGAAATATGCTTACTGGACAACCATGTCAGGAAATCTCTTCACATGAAACATAAGGGGGCTCCAACCAAACCAACAAATTCAGTGCACATATAAATGCTGCTATTTTATATTTATTTGTAATTATTATGCTATTCAGCTGCATATCACATGAGCGAGAATTATCATGATGATGAATACTTCAGTGATTAGAAATAAAATAAAAGTGAATAACAGATATACCCTAAACATTGTTCCGCGCTGTTAGTCTAAAACCTGAAAAAGGGGTATTATTTCATTTAATCATTTCATTATTAATGGCATCAAGTTGCCAAGTGATGTAACAGCCCCTGCATAAAAGTAAGCCAGAGCGCCTTGAAATCAGTGTCCTGTTTAACAGCATCGCTCCCAGCATCAGGCCCTTCTCTCTGCCCTTCCTCGACTGCTGTGGCTTTTATACCTTTATACCTCTTAAGAAGCCTATGGAGCAGGTAGGGGCAAAACACTTGTAGACAGTGGGCCTGATTCACAAAGGGCCTCCGCCCTGAGTGCGGAGGCCCCGCAGTTATTGGGCCGTAGTCTCCGCAGTCGGGGCGGAATCTCCGCAATTCTTCCGCCCCGACTGCGAAGACTCCCCCACGACCACGGGGCCTTATCCATGAGTGCAGAGGCCCTTTGTGAATCAGGCCCCGTGTTTTCAACACAAAGCTGAAAACAATGCTTCTATTAGAAATTTTAGTAAACGCGGACGAACAATACCCAAATCAGAACAGCACAAGGCCAATCTACAGCACCCTTAAAAAGACGCAACCTCTGCAAGCACAGCAAGGAATGGAACCCTCCCCTTGACGAAACATGAGCAGAAGACATGTCACAATTTTGTGCATACAAACTCTTTGCTACCTTGCGCAGAATGAAGCAGAATGTTAAATCTGAGACCTGAATTTGAGGCCTACCACATGTATGCTAAGTGAAACTCAGCGCTAAGAGAGAGTATGGCAGCGGATCACTGCTATCTTCACACGTGAACAGGACTGAAATAGCATTTGTGCCTACCTAAAGCCATTTTTTGTTACCTGGTGATTTGTGGTATAACATAACAAGCTTCAAGGCCTCTCCTTTAATCACCATGCTGTTGGTATACTAGTTCATTAATCCAAGGCATTACAGTGCTTTGCCCCCATAAAAGCGATGGAAGGGCAGCAAACGTGTGCACCTTTGGAGAGTGATAGCTGGCAGGGAACGGGGGTGGAGGGCGGGGGGTTGGCGTGGCGGGGACAAAATACAAAGTAAAACAACTTACCTCCTCACAGGCGCCGTGACCATCTCTCCACCATCGTGTCTCCTTCTCCGGCGAGTTCTGGAAGCAGGAAGCACCCAGGCTCCCCTAAACCAATCACAACGCAATGCAGTGTTGTGATTGGTCTGAGCGCCGTGGTTCGGCTCAGACGGGGAATGTGTATTACAGCCTGGTGAGGAACATGCAAAGAGTGCATGACTGTTTGGCCGGCCCAAGACGGCCGGCCAAACCGCCATGTGTACTTGGGGTGTGCAAACCACTCCTTCTCCTGTGCCACCAGCCCCGCCCCAAGCCAGCCCCGAACCTACAAAGAATAAAATGATAATAACAACGTTATTATCATTTTATTTTTCCTGCTATGAGAGCAGTGGGGCAACGCTCCTCCGCCTTAGTGGAGGGAGCCGCCCCTGCCTGTGGATGAGGCAAGGATTATGATCCCTGATTAAGGGATGGAAGGACTTATAAATGTCCTACCGGCCCTCTGTGCCCAATTTTACTTAGGGATGAGACAGCAACAGGGACGGGGGGGGGGGTGGGTGGGGCCCTGGGAAGACCTAGTCAGAATAACAAATAGGGCATGCCTTTTACTTTTTGAATCGTGTAGAAATGTTTTAAACATTTTCCAAAAGTTTTTGAATTTTGCTGGACTTGTTACCGTTCCTACAAATACATAATTTTGCCCAGTAAATGGTAAAAATGCACTTTCTTGTACTTTTCTACATTTTTCAATTAACAGGTGTCCTGTGTCTATAAATACCTTTGTCTGGGCCCTTCCCTTCCACAGACTGTCTGGCATTTTCACAACTTTAACCTTTGCACTGGGCAGGTCATAAATCTAAAGAAGTGCTGTTTACCAACCGAGGAAACCAACGAACAATGCTGCAAAAAGACATTTAAGCAGTGAAAGCAATTGTAATGTAAATGGTGTCCGAATATCTGCAGAAAAATATATTGCACACCGCTTTTAAAATGATCGTACATTTTTCTAAAAAAAAGTAATTAAAAAAATTAAAAAATGAAGATATGTTTTATTCCTGCTCCCTAGTTTAAATGACTCGGGGTAGTTTAGCAAGTTGATAAGTAGTAAATAAATAAAAGTGCCATGTTGGTCTTGTTTCGCCATTTTAACTTGTCACTGCTTTACTAGGGATGACATGATAAGCCGCCTATTTTCCCCTTTTGTAGTATTTCATTGTTAAATGATCCTATTAATCACGTGTAATCTGCAAATTCCTACGTAGGTGATGAAAGATGACATATATTTATTTGAAATCATGGCTGTACAATCGTGCTTTGACCAACTGTGTCTTGGCATACATTATAAGCTTGCGAGCAGTATGTGAAGAAATAGCTAACTTAAATGTTTTAAAGACAACTAGCGTAGCGAGGAAAGTTAACCAAATAATTAAAAAAAACAAAAACAATGAAGTGCACACTGGATTTTTTTTAGACACCCTTGAAAATAAAGGTGAAAAAGGGTAAAGGCCGCAGCTTACAGGCTGTGGAAATTGCACATGTTGTTTGCCATGAAAACCCTTTGGTTAGGAGTGCACACACGTTTTCAATGTTTTCTGCGTCTGTGGGAGGTCCCAGTGAAGGTTCCTGATGAAGCGTTCAAATATACATCAGGTCAGGCTCTTGTGTAGGGGTGGCCAAAGGACTTTAAGCAACAGTGACATAGGTGGATGTTTGAAGCAGCTTTCCTCTTGGTAAATTTCGCTTCAACAAACTGCAAAAACGTGGAAAAAAGGAATTTGTGGAAAGAAAGCAGATTTACTCCAGGCAAACACTGCTCATGTTTTTTCCTTTCAGTTTTTTAATCTCCCAACGTACCAGTTCAGAGCATCTTGAAAACAAAATGTGCTCTGACATTTGTAGGTGACTGTCAAATAGTAAATAATATTTTTTAAGGAAAGGAAATGAAACCCTCTAGAGGTGTATGAAGATACAAATAATACAGGAACCAAAAAGCGACAAACTCTCAGTGCTACACGGTATCGTAAATACTCAAATGCTATACACATTTCTATTAACATAACATAATTGTACAATAGATAGATAGATAGATAGATAGATAGATAGATAGATACACACATGTGTGAGAGAGAAAACACATATTTGTCCAGAGATCGTGATGTGAACATGCCCAGGATACTGCCCCTCAGGCCGGTGGTTGCGTCTGAATACCCCTCAGGATTTGTGGTCTAGTCAGTCACAGGTCAGGCTTGACACCTGACTGATTCTGCCCTTTTCATAACCATGCTTGCCTTTAAAAGGGTGGGCTTGACGGGAATTAGTCATATTTTGCAGTCTGTAGAACAATTTTAAAAAGTGTGCTGCCTAAAGTTAGGGCTGGTGCCAGCCTTACAAATGGAAAATAGCAAAAGTGTCATGAAGCTTTGGGGGGTTCAAAACTGTGCTGAGATGGCTAATGTATGTCTCACATTACCTTACAGACCGATGGACTCTTTGTTTACTCACCTCACCTTAAGCCCTGCCCTCTTGTAGTGAGTGTTGTGTTGTTTCCTGTCGTCACCTCAGCGCAGTCTCTCAGCTCGCGCACTCTGGGGAACTCTCATCTCCTATTCTAAAATCATGTCCGGAGATGACCAATCAGATCTTTCTTCTCATCGTTTTTAGGCGATAAATAACCTCCAGGGGGTGGCAGAGCGCAGAGCTGCTGCCACTGCTGGGCGGCAGCTGCGCAGCCCCCGGCTCCCCTCTGGGGCTTCCTCTGAAGTACAGGCTCGGCAACGCGACGCCGCTGGTGGGGCGAGGGTTTATTGCTAACAGGAATTTTGTCGACGGCTTCTTCCTTTGTGCTAAGCATGTGGAAGTATTTTCCCAGGAGGTAGAACATGTCAAAGAGCAGCAGTGGGGCCTAAACGATGCTTTTAACATCTTGAAATTGCTGTTTGTTGGTTCTTCGGAAAATAGCTCCGTGCCCATTTAGGGTGGGATGGCCAAGCCAGCCGCCATTGGTTTAAACTGAAGCAATGAATGCTTCCTTCGAGGGTGCTCGCCTCCACGACAGCCCACTCGGCACTCAATGAGGGAACACGTGTTATGGGGAATTGTAGTAGTACACGTCCCTAAGGGAAAGGGGAAGGAAGAGGGAGAGGGAGGGAACTGTGCATTTTATTCTTACACTTATCACTGGCGTTGATATTTTCATTTTGGGCTGTACATAAATGTATGAGACCATAGATTCCTTTGTACTCATGTGTTTCCCTAATTCGTGGTTGCCGGTTGTTAGCAGGCAGAGAGGTCCCCGATCTATTGCTATGGGACATGTGCTTTTGTGCCATATTTTAGCTGTTTTTAACCTCCATCCAAAATAATTTTTGTTATTTAGAGTTCCCTTCTCCTGCGACCCCCTCGCGAAAATATGGGAGTGTTTTGTGCTCTTCATTTCCTGTATGCACGGTTGCACCAGCATTTTATGCTAAAATACAAATATAATGAAGGGATGAAAAGCAACTGGTAATGTTTTTGAACAGTTACTCAGTTCCAACTGTATGGATTTTCATAATATCCATGTGGGCCCCGTCGATGACCCTCACCTCCTCCTTGTAACATCTATGTACCCACCACAAACGCTGTAATTATGACCGTGGAAAAAATCTGGTATACTAGCTGTGTTTATGGAAATGATGGGATGGTAATTCCTTAAATCCTGGTTCCTTGAATCAGGATTTTATGAATTCCATCTTTTTTAAGCCGTAAGTGTAATTCTATCTTGACACTGGAGTTGGTTGCTATTCTTTATAATTGTGCATATTGAAACTTGATGGTGCCTATTGGTTTCAGTTGGTATTTTCACTTAACCAATATAATTTTCGATTACTTTCACCACTGAAATTTCAGGATCAGATTCACCAAACTTCAAAAAATTGTGTTATCGCTGCCTGTAAATTATTTATTTGGCAGTAAGTAAGTTACTTATTTCTGCTAGTACCCATGCATTCCTTTGGACGCCAGGTATCAATTAAGCATAATTTAAGATTTCAATGTAAATATATGTAATCTACAGAAACCAATATCATTTTGGCCTCAGGGCCTGCTGCAAGGCCTGAGCCAAGTGCGAACTGTAAAAAGTCACATCCTATTTGAAAACTAAATAATAATAAAACAATGCACATTAGTTTTCTGTCTGTCGCCCAGGTAAAATACTTGACTTATGCCAGGTTGGATCAAGAACACTTTATTGCCAGTGCTCATAGGCGTAATCTTCTAGTTTAAGAATCACCAAAGCTGCTGTAGGGTTTCCTCTTTCTTGGATGTGTGAGCCATCATTTAGTGTCACTGGCCACCCCCTGGGACATGCCTATTTACATATAAGCTAAACATTTATAGCTAATGTTACGTATGTGCAACATGGACTTTCATACTTTGGTAAATCACTGAGAATTAAAAAATGCTTAAGTTACAATTTCTTTGTGGCGTAAGTCTATATGCAAATTAAAAAAAGGTTTCTGAATTGGTACCATAGAGTGCAATGTCCAAAATATATGTGCTAAGACTGGGTGCAGCACAAATGTATTTCAGTTCCTCAACTGGAATTCCCCTCAGGGTTGCTTACATTTGCATACAATTTGACACCCAATTAAAAGTTTTTGTTTTCAATTAGGCAAGGCCCAAAACCCCCCGGACAGAATTTACAGGTAGGTTTTTATTCAGCTATTATTTAGGCAACACGTGGGGCAAACGTCTGCAGATCTGACACTGTGCAAGGACATGATATTTTAAAACACTGCAGTATATTAATGAACACTTTGAAAGATCAAGTGGATGAATTATCAGGATCATATATGGTACTGATTTAATAAGGCTTTTATTTTAATTAAAATTAAGAAGAATCATAAGGTTGCCTACTGGGGCTCTATAGTGAAAGATTTAGGATCCTGAATCACTTAAACTATATGAAATAAGAATTTTCTTTGATTGGTCTATCGCTATGATGTGATGTTACGGTTTTGAGACTACAAACCACATTCACTGTGTGTCATTTTTTTCTTGCACTTTAAAATGTGATATTGGGGCTCTGATGATAGATTATTTATTGAGCAGATCAAAAATAATGTTATAATCATGTACAGTCCCTTATTAGCTTATATTTTTGATCATGTCATATTAATGATGACATCAACAAATGTATATCGAGAATATTATTAACTGTGAATTGATTAATTCTATAACTGTACTATGATGTCCTGTCTTTTTCAAATATATTTCTTCCCTGATTTAAGTTTATGAGATGCATGTGAGAATATTATCATTGAATACCTGCAGTATATACATGCATAGTATTTATCTATGTCCTTGTTGAGTGACAAGAAAGGTTCAGTGAAGAACCGAAACACTTTGGTGTTCTTACCACGCTTTAATGATTACATAAATTTGCATCTGAGCGCATTAAAGTGTGGTAAGAACACCAATGTGTTTCGGTTCCTCACATTGAACCACAAAGCCTTCTTCCCACTGAAAAGTAGCGAGAAGAATTTATTTGAATGGAAACCAATCTTCATTCACTTGTTAACTGGGGTGACGGCGTATCCTTCACAGCCTGAAATTTATGTCTCTACCGCACCTGACAGCCTTACTCTTTGAGGCCTCCTAACTACCCTTTTGTGCGTCCTCTGGTCTTAGAATAGCCCTTTTCTGTAACAGTTGAAGAGAGCATTTCCGATGTGAAGTCATAAGACCGATATTGGATGGCAGGACATGTACATTTTGGGGTACAAACTGTAGTGGTGAAAGGTTTGATACAATGGTTATTATCAACATTACTGCATATTGTTCTTTCTCAACAAAAAAGCTTTCTTTTCTGATCACTTCGCTGATAATCAAAGCAATGCACAAATAGCATGCAGAATTAATGTAGAAAATGAGAATGCAGTTGTCTCTCAAAAAACAGAACTCAATAGTAATGCAGAGCATGCAAGGCCTACAAAAGACAGATAAGAAACCTTGGCAGATTCCATTTTCAAAATCGGTTGGCAAGCACCCATGTGCTGAAACGTATTCATTAATAATATGTGAATTGACATAGAGCATGCACATTTCTCCTGAAATGTATTCTGTTTAGGCATATTTTGCGAATAAACAAAAAGAAATCCTACTATAAAGGAATAATCAGTATACATATCAGTAAAATAATCTAAACTTGTTAATAGCTGATGGACTGTGCAGTTTTGTGTTGTGTTTTGCACATGACACTGTTCTGAGTGCTGTTTAGATACACCCCACATCAACGGGCAAGTCGGTGACTGCAGTAGTATTTTTTATCTCACCAGGGCAGAGAATCAAAGTCCATTTTCATCGCAGTGAACTTCATTCTTGGTCCAAAACAAGATCCAAAAAGTAATAGAGATTAAGTATTCTATATCTCATTCCTCTTCTCTTCATTCACCCCCCAGTGCAGCTTCATGTGGCACAGTAAGAGCACAGCTCTGGTCCTCATACACAACATCAAAAACTTCCCACATAGAATTGAGAATGGTGTGTACTTAAAAAAATGAAGCTGCATGCCTACCTATCTATAATTAATTTTAGAAGGTGTGCAAGTGCAAAGAGACAAAACCGAATCAAACATCTTAAATCGCACTATAATATACTGTCTTCTGCGGATCAACTTTTTCTCCTTGTTGTTCTCATGGGTGCTTCTTATGCAATATCACACATTGCGTAAGTCTGTGACAAGTGTAAAAGACAATTCTAAATGTTACATGCTACACCTGGCTGCTGTTTCAGATTGGGCATTAATCACTATTCAAACAAACCCTTATAAGACAGCTAAATGGGCAATAGAGAATGGTGAAGCATTCAATATCTTTAGATTTGTTCTTATTCAAGGGATTGGGTAGCCATAAACCGGGAGCACTTGGAGGGAAGTATTTATTGTTGTTTTAATGTTTAAGTGTCTTGACGGATCTGCAGCAATGCACGTTTACAGAATAAGTTATCTTACCAACTACTTTATAAATAAAACCGTGCTCATATGATAGTTTTCCTCATGTGACGTCTGTAAGTTTTGAACTGGCACTTGTTACGTTTGCTGTTTACAGGTGATAGGGTACTGTTTAAGCTGCAGGCCTCTGAGATGTCATAGCTGCTGCTCCTCCCCCTCTCTTGCATGCACTCAGTGCCTGATTCACAAAGGTCCTCTGCACTTGCGGCGTAGGCCCCGCAGTCGTGGGGGAGTCTCCGTACTCGGGCGGAATCTCCACAATAAGGATAGAGACCCCGCAATCATGGGGGAGTCTCCGCACTCAGGATGGAATCTTCTCAATGAGAATTCTCATTGCCGTGATTCCACCCCGAGTGTGGAGACTCACCCATGGCTGTGGGTCCTCCACCGCGAGTGTGGAGGCCCATTGTAAATCAGGTCCTCAAGGTTCACAAATGAATCACAGTAGAGGTAAAATGTACCATTCTTGATAAGCACTGGTGTTCCACAGCTACCATAAAATATCTAATGGGATTGCTGGATACTAAAATGGAGTCCGACAACTTCTCCTTCTCTGTATAAGAATTGAAGCATGTTATGCAGGGCTGGAATGATTGTATGAGGGATGCCAATCCCAAACTGACTTCTTATAAGGTCATTCAAGGTATTTACTGGAGCTCAGCTAAGCATTACGATGTTCACTGGTTTGGTACAGTAGACGTGGTGGCAGTGTTGGAGGCCTGACAGGTTGTGACTTTTTATTGCTGTCTTTATGGTAAAGCCTGTCACGCTGCTGGGGGCTGTCTTGGTGCACTTCGGTGGAACGCCAAGGAGATAGTGGTCACAAGATAAAGTGCTTAAGGATAAGACAGGAATTTATCCTACTACAATGCGATAGTAGAACTTGAAGCACCAAAAAAGTGCTTTGAGACCCTTTGAGGTGATAGATGCTTTACAAATGCTCTCACTCACTCAAGCGACCACGGAGAATGAAATGGAAAAACCTTGTGATGGTTAAAGAAACACTTAGATTGGCCTTAGCATGGCTCCATGGTGGGTTTGAATGCAAGTGTCGGAGCAGTATATACACAAGTCTTATGAGCTTGCCCAAAATTCCTGTTCTTCCAGACCAACATATTTGACTGCATCACCACTACCACATGGAAGACTTCATTATTTCTGCATGCCTCGCCCCACTCTGAAATCTCTATTTTTATTTGAAAAGTTTTATAAAGCGCGAACAAGACCCAACCGGGTAACAGAGCGCTGTACAAAGATGAAAAATGACGTTTACGTACAGAGACAGTATAAATACATTTACAAAGAAAAGCAAATAAACAGACCGATAACAGCCAACCAAGATGAGGCCGAGCAGTTTCAGCATCGACTTACTTCAAATACAAACGAGATACGTTATAAACCTCCAGTTGAAAAGATTGTCAAGCACTAGTTTCAAGCATAAAGTGAATTGTTAAGCATACAAAAAAACACCTAAGTACACTCAATAAGGCAAAATGCGAGGAACCTGAGGCATAAAATAACTGAGGGCGCTAGGGGAGAGTAGGTAGAAGATGAACAGACAGTAAACAGCCCACTCAGATGCGGCCGAAACAGTGGGTGGAAAAGGCCGGTAGAACCTATAGACGACATTAAGTGGCAACATACTTGCCTCTGCAAAGAGACACTGTCTTTCTACTGGAAAAATAGGTTGGGGAGCTTTTTTCCTATGGTTGGTGTGACGTGACGGTCAAAGCAGCTACTTATGGTGTCTGAAGAAATGCTCCCTTGAAGCTTCAACGTTAGGTCCATGCTTAAACTCTGCTAAGGCAGGAGGCAGGGTTCATAGTAAGATATTTAGGTGATAGTTTATATAGGGGTTTAATTGGAGGAAATTCGGTGATAGGCAGTGAAAAATCTCTGTGATGATTGACATTTTAAAAAGAATGAAGTTCACAGAAGCTGGATTCAATTTTAGCTGTTGCATTATCAAACGTAAATTATAATGTTGATGACATCATCAACTGTAAGATCTTCATGATAATGATTTTATCTAATAAAAAGCGAACATGTGTACAAGAGAGATGCTTTAAAATATTCAGAGTGGAAAATATTTTCCTTTTATTTGTTTACACACCGATCTTTGAGGTTCTGAATCTTGTTTTTGTCTCGCAAACGAAATCAAGTTAATGCCATTGTAAACAACACTGTTTCGTCCCTTTTCTAAGCCCCGCCCATAGACAAATGTTCAATGATGAAAATGCTCCAAAGAGAAATTAAGTGACTTACCAAACATCACACAAAACATAACCTACACAGATTAGCACCCTGGTCGCCAAAGTTAGATAGGTGCCCACCTGGACCACACGGATTTGAGGTGTCACAGCCACCCCACCCCCTAGGACTAAAATGCCTCCCCTCACCAGCAGAGAGGCCCTGTGCCAGTAATTATCGGCACTGTCAGGGACTGACTGCAGGCCCATTCCAAGTGATAACAGAACAACTGCATAATGTTGCTTTATAGCGCATGATTAATAGAAAATAATTACACGTCGTAGAAAGGGATGTAATATTTCTTACAAATTGACTGCAATGGTTTCCTGCAGATTAAAGGACTCTTCATTATTTTATCAGCCCTCCCGGAGCACAGTCGCTCGTCTGTGGTCGTGATTCAGTTCACGTTAAGGACTGCGCGAGTTGAGCTATTCCAGATGCGCGGATACCGTGGACCAGACGTTATGGGCTGTTTTCTGAACAGAGCGCCCACTTCGCTTTTAGAAACACTGGACGCATTTGCCAGTGACAAATGTGTTTACTTTCCTCGCTCACCAAGCTGCCCCTATGCTTAATCGAAACTAAAACCCTATGCTTAGTCGAAACTAAAAGAGAAATTCGCCGAGCTCACCGTATATTTCAGGCGTGCGAGCAAGTTGCAGACTCGGTCGCCCCCAGTGGCAGAAAGAGGTATCACCGCTGCCCGCGTTCTTTCACTGTGAAGTTTAGGGCCAGTGCGGTTTTGTCTGTTTGCTTCCAGGTAAAGTCATAAGTGTGATTTCGAAAGTAACTGGATGTTGTTGCCTTGAGTTACCACATCAGAGATTAACATTTTGCTTTTGATTTTCTTATCATTTTTATTGTAAGGGCAGATTGAATACACGCCCTTCTAATCGTCTGCAAGGCCCAGTTGTGGTGTATAATCAGAAGTGTTTCCCGTGCTGTCCTCAAAGCCAGCTTGAAGCAAAGAAATCTAAATTTGTGTCAATCGCTATTTTTTCAGCCAGAGAACCTAATAGACCCAAATACTAAGTAACTGCGAAATCCAAACCACACATTCCAGCACTTAGGGCGCTCCTAAATAAACGATGTTGTCGAAGTACTGGTGCGTGTGTTTTCCATTGATTTGCATTTGAAAGGTGGATACTTTTGAAGGGTTAAAAAGTTTGAAAATGGTCATTATTCTATTCAAATATAAAGCGATTATCCTGTTTGAGAGGGCTGGTATATTCGGGCTGCCCTAAACATTCACGCATTAGTGTGCCAAAGGCTGCTAATATAGTGAACAAAATGGGCTCCTAATCCCCAGATCTGGAATTTAAAAAACATCTATTATTTACGGCTTGGACCTCGGTGCAACTGAACTTGATACACGTCTGGAAGCTACGCCCCTGCAGTAAAAGACATTTAATGCGTGGAAAACAAATACAAGATCTGATTTTCCGTGGTTATATTAAATTTAGGGCAAGTGTAACAGATTTTTCAAGTGCTGAGCCAGACCAAAATGTTTCCTTGACAGATGCATTTTGTACACGTTGTTTTGTGATGTATAACACTGATTCTGATCTCGAGTAAGCTTGACAATCCTGTTATAAGCGCCTTGTTTCACTAAAAATAGCGTTTTCCTCCGGATCGAAAAGATTTATGTGTGGGGAGGCAGGGAGGAGGCGCTTCCCTGTGCTTCACCGTGGATGGGGTGGGGGGCGGGTGAAACCAAGCCCCTCTCAGCCAGGCCGCCCCGAGTGAGCGGCCTGCTGCTGCTCGCCAACTTTTACTGCCCTGCCAGCCGCATGGCGATCAGCAGATGTTTCTTGCTTCCGTCTGTCTGCGCGCTAAAAACGTTTGAAGTGTGTGTTCTGCGGCCACACAGCACTTTGTCTCGCATTCTGGCGGCAGTTTCCTTCCCAGCAGTACTTACGTGAGCTTTAAAATGTGTACGTTAATGTAATACTATATATATATATATATATATATATATATATATATCGGGTGTGGGGTGGGTCACAACCTATCGAAGGACAATAAATACACTGCTGGTAAACTTTTTTGACATCATTTCTGTGGTAAAGGGACACATGGCAAAATGGCTTCCAACTGCCCTATCTAATTTAGGGGTGTGAGAAAATTGCATAGTTTGCTTTTGTGTAATTACGTGAGATTTGGGCAAAATGATGTGAACTGCAAATCCATCAATAAGCGCAATATTTTAGTGCAAAATATGTCCTTCTGTCAATTTTTGACGCAAGGACACATTTCACACTAAAAAAGGCGCTAAAAACACAAGTGTCCCCGAACAACAGTCTCTCGCTTTCTGGTTGTTCCCACACAACCATAGTGCCACAAACAGCAATGTAGTTATGCGGCATGGTGTAATGTCAGCAATTTTGCATACAAGCATAATGTGAACTCTGCGAAATTATGTGATTTACACTAGCATAATTTAAATTTCACCTCAGCCTAAGTTCGTATAAATGAACAAAAATACTTGTAGCGTGAAGGGGATAATGCGACGCATTGAAATTCTAAAAACATCTGTGGAGCCAACATTTCCTCTCAAACATAAGTAAGATAAGATCAGATGATCCATGCAAATCTCGCTTGCGAGTCATTGTTTTGCATGAGGCTGCCTGGGTAGGGTTACTTCATGTTGCCCCCGTTTATAAGGCAGACTACTAGTTCTTATAAAGCCAATTGTCATGATTTGAGGTGCCAAAATGAAATCTGCTGTGACCTAATTGTCAATGTTCGAATTTTCATCCATGTTGACTCAGACGTTCATCCTGCCGATGTCAAAGCAATAAATAAAGAGTAAAGTTATTAGATGTTATGAACAGTTCTAACAATCAGGAAATTATACTGGAGCAGGTGCTTCAAAAGTGAACTTAATATATTGACTTGTGTGAAATGTTGAAGCTAGCCCTGTGTCAGGTGGGGAGGGCGTGTGTCTGTGGTCAAAGCGGGCACGGGTTGGACGATCCCAAGCTTTATTAATTTGGTCAAAACAGTTCCCATACTTTTTTTTTTTTAAATAACCCTTACGGAAATAGTTGAGTTCAATGGGTTGAAAATGGGTAAGAAGGGTCTCTGCTGTGAAGCGAGAGATGGCTGCGGCAGTGAAGAAGAAACAAGCCTTCCCTCTAGGGTGCCTGCTACCTTAAAGAAATGTAAAAGTATGCAATTGGTTAATCCACTAAATGCTGCTTGGAAGCCAATACAGTTTACAATTGATAGAATAGGGAATTTGTCCTTTTAATAGAAACCTATAAAAAAAAAGGTTTAAAATAGGCACGGCAGCGTCTTCCCAAAAAAAAACCTTCTGAAAGCACCGTTAACATTTAAACAATCTTTTTGTACATTTTGCAACAGCCTATTTACACTGTCTTTAACCTTATACTAATGTGCAATACATTTTTTAAATAATGACATATATTCACAATGTTTTCTATCACCTCTTAGACCTCTTAGCACTATAAATACATGTCACTTTTTCGCCAGTGCACTAACCAGTATTCAAATCAGTGACTGACGTGTTACACCAACAGCCAACTGAAGTGATTGCATTTACCAAATGAGCTTTTCTACCAGAAAAATGCATTTCTCACAGATTGATTTAAGTTGCATTTATTTATCATTTGAAGTTGTGCATTATTTTATTTAAAAAAATAAACCTAAGTATACTGTTCCGCAAGCTAAGTCAGAGAGAAACTATCTCAAGCTGTCAGCAGGTACTCTTAGAAGCATGTGCTTTTAGGAACAATTGCCCTCACCCGCAGGTGACATGCTTCATCACTGGGCACTGCAATGCCCAGCGGGCCCCGCAAGAGGGCACTTTACAGGAGTTCTTTTTCAAAATGCCTGATGAGCACAGCTGGACAGAGAGTGATATGTCCAGCAGGTGAGAAGATTGGCAAAAGTGTGAGGCTAAAATCAACTATGGACCATATGTGTCAATGTATTTAATGTGATCCCAGTGGTCAATGATGAGATTGAAACTAAAGTAACAGAGGGATCTGGAAATAATGGTCCCTATCTCTGTTTGCAATGGAGTGCTGGTCACCTGTAGACCTGCTAATGTGCTAGGGTCTACAGTCAAGGTCACTATATTATGTATGCAGTTACCTGTAGGTGAAAGAGCAACAAAATAGAGAATATTTTGTTCTTTTTAGCCGAGTCTCTGACCCCGTCCCACAATCGCTGACCCCTCTGCCCCCATACTCAGGATCACAGTTATCACAGTTCCCATACTTTTCTTTATGCATTTCGACAGCCGGGGGTGGGGGGGTCTAACATCTTCTGAGTGGTGTCTATCCCTACAGTATACATCCTATATCAAGTAACTGGTCTCTTTCTGAAAAGTGAATCTGGCATGTAATGACCGGTCTCTCTCTGTGCAGGATATCATACTTCAAGTAACTGGTTCCTTACTGTGCAGTATCTCCTACCTCAAGTAACTGGTCTCTTAATGTGCGGTATCTCCTACCTCAAGTAACTGGTTCCTTACTGTGCAGTATCTCCTACCTCAAGTAACTGATCTCTTACTGTGCAGTATCTCCTACCTCAAGTAACTGGTTCCTTACTGTGCAGTATCTCCTACCTCAAGTAACTGGTTTACTGTGCAGTATCTCCTACCTCAAGTAACTGGTCTCTTAATGTGAAGTATCTCCTACCTCAAGTAACTGGTCTCTTAATGTGAAGTATCTCCTACCTCAAGTAACTGGTCTCTTAATGTGCAGTATCTCCTACCTCAAGTAACTGGTTCCTTAATGTGCAGTATCTCCTACCTCAAGTAACTGGTTCCTTACTGTGCAGTATCTCCTACCTCAAGTAACTGGTCTCTTAATGTGAAGTATCTCCTACCTCAAGTAACTGGTCTCTTAATGTGAAGTATCTCCTACCTCAAGTAACTGGTCTCTTAATGTGAAGTATCTCCTACCTCAAGTAACTGGTCTCTTAATGTGCAGTATCTCCTACCTCAAGTAACAGGGCTCTTACTATGAAGTTCTCCTACCTCAAGTAACTGGTTCCTTACTGTGCAGTATCTCCTACCTCAAGTAACTGGTTCCTTACTGTGAAGTATCTCCTACCTCAAGTAACTGGGCTCTTACTATGCAGTATCTCCTACCTCGAATAACTGGTCTCTTAATGTGCAGTATCTCCTACCTCGAGTAACTGGTTCCTTACTATGCAGTATCTTCTACCTCAAGTAACTGGTTCCTTACTGTGTGCAGTATCTCCTACCTCAAGTAACTGGTTCCTTACTGTGAAGTATCTAATACCTCAAGTAACTGCTCTCTTACTGTGCAGCAAATCCAACCTCAAGTAACTGGTTCCTTACTGTGCAGTATCTACTACCTCAAGTAACAAGTCTTTTACTGTGCAGTATCTCCAACCTTAGATAATTAGTCTTTCAATGTGCAGCATCTCCTACCTCAAGAAACAGGGCTCTTTGTGTAAAGTGTAAGGTGCATCTAGTGACTGGTTTCTTCCTGTACAGTATATCACATCTATAGCGGCTGGTCTCTTTTGAGCATTATAAATGGTCTCTATGCGGTATATCTTAGTTCTAGTGACCCTTCTCTGTCTGTATGCAGCATATCGCACCGCTGGTGACTGGTTTTACGTCATATTATCAGTGGAGTGTCAGGAAAGAAATTAACGAGAAATGTACGTATTAGTCCACTGGTGTTTTTTACCAAACAATGTCAATTGCAGTTATATAATACAGACACCCGTTTTAATATTGTCATTAACTTGCACATTTTCTAATTTGAGATATTGCTTGACACCCTAATGTAGTAAAACAACAGAAACGCAAGAGGGCCAGGCAGGACCTGGCATTAATTTCTCCAGCTGCAGATATGAGTGAGTGGGCAGGCTATTGTGTGTCTTGCTCGCGCCCCTCTCCCGTGTACGTGTGGTATTCATCTTAATTGTGCCAGAAAACCAGAGTGTTTGTTAAAATCCCCAGAATAAAAATCCCCAGAATAAACGCAGTGCGTGCTGTATAACCCCCCCCCCCCAGGCCCCTCACGCTGTACACAGGCTCCAAGCAGGGCGAGGGACATTATCTCCAGTCGACCAAAGGTTAATGCGTCTTATTGTTTTGAATTAGGATGAATACAATAAGTTCGGCTGGTGGGTCGGAGAGATGAACGGGGCCATTGGCCTGGTGCCTAAAGAATACATAACGGAGATGTATGACATCTGAGAGGCCGGGTAAGTACTGCGTAATCCAATCTGTGCTAATGGCGCACATGCCCTCCTGACGCGCGCGCTCTTTCCTGAAACATTTGCTGTTCACAGACAGGGGCAAACCAAGGAGCTCTGGCTTTTCATTTATACAGATACAAGCGCAGGGCTACATGCAAGTTTTAAAATCCAAAATCCCCCCACCCCGCCCCCGCCCCCAATAAATAAATAAATACTGCTCAATGGCCTAATTGCTTGTCTGCACAAAATGGCTGTGCATTAAGTGAGGGGCCGTTTTTAATCGAGGAAAATGTATCTGCGTCATTTTGCAATGTTGTGTTAAAATGCTATCTTCTTTAGCAAATGAAAATTCGAGTTGTTTCTTTTCTTGTCAAGCGAGTGAGCTGACAGTGTTTGTTTACAGTGTGTCTATGTTTTTTTTTCTAATCTAGCAGTCTACTGTTTTCCCATAGGTTCGTTCCACCTACAGAACAATATGAAGGAAGTCGAGCGCCATTTTATAAGATAATCGTACAATGAACTTGACGTCTGAATGCAGTGGAGGCTGACTAAAATAGCTACATATAAGAACTAAATATCGTCCGTGTGCTTTCTATGAATATGTGTAAAGGCATTTAACTGATTTGTACTTGGATAATCTTTTTGCTGTGACTCAAACAAACTTTCACTTCTAAACAACTTGCGCAACAATATAGCGCTTCCTTCTACCAAAGAAGCGCTGGAGCGCTTTCAATTGTTTTTGTTCCTAGTGCAGTGCCATTTTACTGAAAGAGCGTGAATTTTGTTTTAATTACGTCATTCTTTTCCCATTGAAAATACTAAGTGACCCCTTCTCATTTGTGAAAACTCGCTAATCATGGCTTTTCAGTCAACAACATTTTGCATTCTGGGAGTTCTGAGCACATTCTTGAAATGGTAAAGCCATACTTTAAGTCCCAGCATGCAAGCATGCAGTCCTTAAAAAGCCATGAAGGTCTGATGGCCCCACACATGCCCCATAAGGTCTGATGGCCCCACACATGCCCCATGCCACAGCATCCTGTTCAGAGTATGAGGGGACACAATGAAAATGTACCTTTGCCTTGTTTAGTTGCAAGGCACTGCCTCAGAAAAGTCCCGTACAAAAGTGACTCGTGCAGAATCTGGAACAGGGTAATTATCTAATTTAGAAAAAACGAGAAACCAAATAAGGTACACGAACGATTATGTTTTTCTTCCTCACAACCTTGAATGAGTATACTTTCAGCATGCTTCCAGTTTCTAAGCACGTCCAATTTAGGATGGAAAGTGCACTAGAGTGCAGCTACTTCAAGTGAAGAGGATCACACCATGTGTTGAGGTGGGACAGCTGAGGTTAAAACATAGTTGTCCTGACTGCCTCACCAATCCACACTGCTCCCTGTGGGGGTCTCTTCTAAATTGTCCCTTCTGCATTTCCTACACTCAGAAGACAATTTCACATTACAGATAGCTTTGTCAGGGAAGGTATAAAAACAGAGGGAAGGGTTAAAAAAAGACACTGTATAAATGTTTAAATCTCCCTACGCTATTGGAAAAGAGACTTGTATCACCCTTTGCATTTTCAAACATGTAGTTTTAGGCCTTGCCTAAGACAGACCATGCGCTGTCTGTTGAGAGACATTTTGTTAGCTTACAGTGGGGTCAGAGCCTGCCCTTTACATATCATTGGTTGGCTTAATGGCCACTTTCCTTTGCTTGCTTCTATTTCATTAGTGGGAGTGGGCTTCACTGCCTCTTCTTAGGTTTGCTCCTCCCCTGGAGAATGGACTATTACTCGTGTCCATCCACTGTTTCTTTTTCAGGCGCTACTTTTCTCTTTCTATTTAAGCACTCTAGGAGAGTCCATGTGTTTTCCTACTGTCTCCCTTATGTATTGTCTCCCTTTCGGCCATGCCTGCTGCCCATGTGCTTCCCCTGCCTTCATTTGCTTATCCCACCCTTGCCTAGCTTTTTTTTTGCACATATGCTTCTCCCCCACCTCTGCCTTGTGCTCTCACTAGTTTGGTTCCCCACGTTCCTCTCTGTTTGCTCCCCCCCGTGTTCATGTCTTGCTCTCTCAGTCTTGCTTCCCCTCAGCTACACCCATGTGTTGCTTTGCGCATCCCCACCCCTCATAGCTTGCCCCTCCACTGTGTTGCTGCCATCCTCCCACGCTTGCGTCATTTTGTAGGCGTGGCAACTCCTGATGTGTGTGCCTACGAAATTACGCTGATGGCTGCGTGTGGCTTTTATTTTTATTTTTTAAAAGCCATACTGCACTGCATCGGGTATACTGTACAGCAAGGCTAGAACTTTGGCAAAGCCAATAGGCCCTAAAGGTGATTTTTATCAATGCTTGTTCTTTTCTTTATTGCAAATGCAGAATTACAAGTACCAGAGCACAAACAGTGAAAAACAGGATTCTTTGATGTACTGAGGCCTGACCTAGTAAAACGTCATTCCTCTGTGTTCCGTCAAGCGCCTTATCCTTCCAAGTCACACACCTCTGTGGCCAATTTGACTCATATATGAGTAAATCTCTGTGTGGGCCTGCCTCTCGCCCACTGTGAGTCAATTATGTGTGGGCCTGCCTTCACTCGCTGTGAATAAAAGCTCTCTGTGGGCCAGTCTCTCAAACACAATGAGTAAATCTACGTGGCTCTGTCCATCGCCCACTGTGAGTAAAACTGTGCAGGTCCGCCCTTCAACCTCCATCCAGTTTATGGAAAACTCTGTGCGGACCTGGCCTCACCTTCCATTGGAAAGAAAAGTCCACGGTGGCCTAGCACGTCCACCCTTCCGTTGTTAGTGTCACACTGTTTGAACCTGAAATGCCACCTGTTCTCCGTTCACTGTGAGCAAAACGCTCCTTGGTTTCCTCCTCACCTTTATCCAGCGCGAGTAAAACTCTTGGCGGCCCTGCTCTCTCCCTCCATCCTCTGCCAGAGTCAAGCACGCCCTCTAGCCACTGTGTGTAAAACTACATGGACTTGACCCCCAGTGTGAATACAGCTCGGCGTACCTTCACGCCTATTATGTCATTTTTCATTAAAATGTTAGTGTCATTTCTGTACTGTTGGGATACATGTTTTCTCGAGAAAATAAATAAACCCCTATTAATAATGAGGGGGTCCACATTTTTTGACGAATCCCGTTAAATAAAGGTGAGTATCGACGTGGATTCCGCTGTGGGAGCATAGTTAGGAGCCCCCTATTCCTTCTAGTCACCCCCAAATAAAGCTTTTATTTTAGACGGGTGTGTGCACCAGCTCCGTGAAGTTTACTGCCTTTTGTCACTGGAGTAAATTAAGGGACATCGAGTTTCTGTATAATATAAACAATGCAAAGTTGCTTATCTGTTCGTGTACGTAGGGCTTTATATAGGTTCATACCACTCACATTCGCCGTTTTTTGTATCTATTTATTTACCACAATAAATCCAGGACTGCGTTTTGGACACCTCCCCTTTAAAGGAGACCTTCACTGGATGTGACACCACACTGCGCCGCCAGGGGGAGCGCTCCCGTCGCTTCTTTGAGACTAGAGGGCGGCGCGGGTACGCTTCAGGGTAGTGAAAAGTCTGCATTAATTCAGCTTCGAACATCATAAAACATCAATTGGAGGCTGAGATCCAAAGAGCGAAAACCGCTAAGGTCTAGTAAGAAACATTGTATCTATCACGACCACCACCAACGTGTCCGCATGAAAAATGCATAGGTTACTGTTACTTCGAAGTACCCCTGGGATATATAATACAATAGAGGAGATGAACTCCTACCGCCCCCTGCTGGAGGCTGGAGCGAGTTCTACCCAGAAGGCGACGCAGAGGGCCGCGTGCCTCACAGAGTTCATTTACTGTACTTTATTCATAACAAATATGCTAATAATAACCCTCTCCGATATAACGAGGCAACCGATTCGTCAGCGTGGTCACGCGATCTCAATGCCTCAAATCACCAGCAGCATAAGAGCCCTTCTGTTCTCACTGCCGTTCATGGCTTGTAGTGCAGCAGCGCTTCTCCCGCACCTCAGAAGCGGCGCTGCTTCTTTTCGTACCCCTCCTCCTCCCGTCAACCCCCGCTGACATTTAGAGGTGGATATAAATGAATTCTAACACACGTGTTTCCGTGCAGTGGTTTGATGAATGATGATTTAGAACGAAGGCGGAAGTACCATGGGGGACCCACTAAGTGCACTGCGCATGCGAAACGAATGGTCAGCCAATCCCAGAACACGGAAGGAGGGGCTCTTTCAGTGGAGTCACTCCGGTACACAGAAGAGAAATTGTGTTTTTCAGTGTACCCAGCGCTCCTTTCTGTGTGGTCAGAGCACTGACTTCCCGTCGGGTAGCTAGACCTGCCTGCATAGTGGTCCCCTACTGTGTGTGAGACGTTCATCCAGCCGTAGCATCTTACCTCGAGGAAGTTTAATTCTATGACCTGCAGTTTCATTTGTAACTTTGTTATTGGACTGAAAATCCAAGAATGCAAAGTGCTGTTGGTGTGAGGCCACTTGTCGGCTATGTTTAATTGAAACAGTTTTTTTTTTTTTACAGCAATTACAGTTGGGTTGTGTCATGTTGCTGACTGTATCATGTTATGTTTTTTCTGTGAACTCCCTCCTATTGCAGGGCATGTTGTTTTACGTTACCATCGAAGGAATGGGTCTACAAGTCCCATCATGCACCTGGCGGAAAGACTAAGATGAGCTGATAACCAACATCGTGTCGATGGACCAGTGGAGAAACAGAGCTTGGGTTGGTGGCATCACTGCAGCGTGGTTAATAACACTCATTTGTGTGCAGGCCGTTTTTATTGTCATCTGCGGCACATCTGTGTACTGGCCCCCTGTCACCAGGGCTATTTTTAATCCCAAAACATTAAGCATACTAGCACTTTTAGTTTCGCTTTCCCACTATAAAGATGGCTTAGTGGTGTTGGCTAAAATCAAAGCTGGGTGAAAGTAACAGCCGTCGAGGTACTGCAGCTCCCACTTGCTACATATCTAACCTTAGAGCAGCAGGAGTAGTGGCACTGAGCCTAAAGGACACTTTGCTGCCCGAATGTTGCTATATTTCACTCCCTATCTTGTTGGAGGGGGGTGGTGGTAATTCTATACTGCATTGCTACTACCGATGACGGCCACAATCCATATTGCACAATGGGAGGCAGTTAGTTTGGTGTACATCACGGACCACGCAGCTTTTATGTGCTCATGATAATTTATGAGGGATGCGAAAAGCACAGAGGCACAGCAAATAATTTGCCGATGTAACTGAAAACAGCAACAAAAAACATTGGCTGAAACCAATAGGAGCTTTCATCTTGCATTTCAGTCAGTCCAATCCTGATTTTCAGCCAGATACACCAAGCATGCTGGGACTTGCAGTTTCACCTTTTCTGCTACAAGTACCTGCATAATAGTCCCGGCATGCTTAGTGCTAGTGACTGAAAAAGTAGGATCGCTAATAGTTGACAGCAATTCATACGTGAACCATGGCACAAGATGACACAAAAGCCAACCCTTGTAGAGGGTGCGTGCCAGCGTCTCGTGCTGTCTAGGGGCGAGGTTTGGAGTAAGGATAGTTGAATACTTGCTCCAAAATGTATTATTTGTTAATTATAAAACGGTTTTTGTGTATTAAAATATCATATTCAACAGTTTGCTATCCTTGCCACGCTGCCAGAAGGGGGCAGTGCTGTATTGTTTCTTAACGTTCACTGGAGGACTGCAGCGGTTAGCGGCGAGTGTCTCCTCCTCTGAAGTACCCTGCCTTCAGGGAAAGCTGTGATCCTCCATTGGGAGTATTTGCGCACTTTTTACTCTCCCTCAAATACTTCTTTTATTCTCGCCTGCCCTTTCGTGAGTTTTTTTTAAAACTTTTTTTACGTTGACTCAAACGCACGCCTTTGTTTTACTCTACCTCCTGACCCTTTGTACTTCTACCATGTCTTTCTCACTTTCTCCCATTTTAGGCCACCTCCCTTTCTTAGGCATTTGTCCAGAATCACAGGATGTTGATCCGACGCCGAGACTTCCCCATTTCCAAAGTCTGCAGGTCTGGCCGTAATGCCACATATTTTAAAGTAATTTAATTAACATTACGATACAGGGAAGGCTCTGCCTACCTTTTTTACTCACTTTAAAGTAATATCCACGCACTTTATTTATATGGCACATAAAAATCCGGCGTTGTGTACAGCAGTTTGCAATGCATACATTTATAAAATATACGTAATAAATAGGCTGACCCAGCATTGCATACGAGTAGTAGAGATGCTTATGATATGTCAACTACTGAACTGTTTCTTTGGCTTTAATCTGCAACGGTTGGACTTTTTAAATTGTAAGCAGGTAAATAATCTCGTGGGTACTATCAAGCAAGAAATCTAGGAGCCGCCCGCTCCACCTTCGCACGACATCTAACCGAACTACCCTTGTTTTGCTTGCAACACTGGGACGAATGAACGTCTTGCACCACCAAGAGCGGCCAGTAGATGGCAATAGCGCGTCACGTCAAGATAATAAGTCGGCATTCCCCTCCCCCACGAAGTGCTCTTTGTAAAGCCAAACAGACAGGCCTATTTACCATTCGAAATATTTCTGTGTGAACGTTTTCCAGAAGAGGGAGTCATTTGCCAACAAATGAATGTCGGTTCCCCTCCCCCACCACACGTTTTCCTCTCCGACACCACAATGAGCGTCATTCCCTCTTTCACGGGTTCGTTTGATGTTAACCAAAAATGTGCCCCTTAACACAGGCTATAAAGCCCTAAGCATGATGGTATGCTGGGCGAAGTTATTTTAAGCACTGAAGATGACGTCGGGGCCGTCCCATGGTGTTCAAGCAACGAATGGGGTCTGATTAAATGTATTTTAATCGCAGGGGACTAATTGAACACAGCAAAAATGGCGCTTCAAGGTGAATGCATTACGAACTAGCTTTCAAAAACATATGGGATGTTTATTGTTAATTTACAGATGATCTGTCTTGTTGTGGAAAGATGAGGGGTCAATTGTGTTTACAGTTGCTTGTAAACCATGTTTCATGCGCATTATGACACCAGGTTATTTGTTCTGCCCTGAAAATTGCACCGAGCAGCCATTAGATCCGACAATAATGTTGCACTCTGCGCGTCAGGCAGGTTCAGACAAAGTTTAATCGTTTTCAAAGTGTTATGGCGCTAATAATTCAACAGCCTGCTGTGATGCTAATGAAATTACTTTGTTATGATTAATTTGGAAAATAGTGTGTTGATTGTTGTAATTAAGCACAACAAGGTGAAGTAAATGATTCCAGCGCCATCTGGAACCCAAACTCGATGAAGCAATCAAATGTGGCTGTCTTTGTGCAAGTGTTCAGAGTGGGGGAGGGGGGCACAAAGGATGTGGCCTCCGGGCGGATAAATGTGCAGCCGCGACGTCCCAGGCTCGATGGTTCCTCATCTGCTCCCGCCCCTGACACAACGCCCCCTTCCACGTACAGCGATAACAATGCACCTATCCGCTTTGTCGCCTAAAGAAGCCAAAAGCATGTGTATAACCCCTCATTTATTTAGATGATACATTGTTTTTTCTCCAGAGAAGAATTTATAGCTGTGTTTCTTTTCCTCCATGGATTGGAAACAGATCCAATTTAATTTACTTTGTGCTTTAACTAAACGACACAGGAATATTTCGTTTTGAAGTAAAACGATAGTTCATACTTTTCCCTCCCTTCGTTCTTTTTTTCGTTTTAGCGGAGGTGCCACCTGGGACGAGGAGGGGCGCTATATGGTAAACACATATAGTCACATAGACTCACGTGGGTTGGTTTCCACCAATCTCCTTTTTTTCTCGCCCTTTCACGTTGACATCACCCTTGCTGCTCTGACGTGAGGCAGTTCCTACAGTGGCTGCACTATCTCCTGGATGCGCGTGCCCGACGGTCCGTGCAGTGCGCGCGGTGACAGATTTTATATGTAAAACTACCGCAGGCAGTCGATCTTGTCCGCAGTGGCACCCGACTACACCCGCCTGCCTCGTTTATCTCGCGCGTTTACCTGTCAAACGTCACCGGGCCTGCAGGATCTGCCTCGTGTTTTATGCAGCGCTTGTCTCTGCTTATCTGCTTATGAGTTCAGGAGCCGCGCTCTGATGTTTGTGGAAAACCTGTTTATCATTGTTATGATTCGCTTGCGTGTGAATTCCGATCCCGCAAAATGAAGCGCATTCCACCAGCCCCAGGGAAACGTGCTGATTCAGGTTTGTCACACCGTGAAACACGGATGAGAACAAAGGCCACTGCGTGTTGCACTTCTTTATAGCTTTACGTGTCACGTGCTACCAGAAAAACAACAAAAAACAGCGTTCGTAAACTTGTCATTTAGAGTGTCTTTTTACAATAAACAATTGCATAACACCTAGGGCGAAAACTAATTGGCGCACAAGCACATAAAAAGATCAAGTGGGTATTTTACAACTACCCCAAAAAGACCACCACCCACTTTTTTTAAGGGCCTGTACCTTTATTTTGCAGTTAAACATCGATTTTATTTTTATTGTTGCTCACCTAGGTCAAGTACAAGCAACGAAGGCTGTGTGATTCCTGTCTCTGGCACACTGCACTGGCGGGGTAAAGACAGCGCTTAATTTCTAAATATATATGACAGTGAAAATAAATGTACCAGAATAACGTGTGATTTACTGCAACTGCGCTTTTAAACAGCCATTCGCTTCTTTATTACTACAATGCAAAGGTCAGATTTGAGTTTATCACAGTGCAGCAACATTTACATGAGGAAAACACTTTCCACTTTCAGAGATTGCACATAATCACTTTCCACGGGAAAACAACTCTTAATAGTTCTAGCTCTCTTAAATGTGATTTTACCATAGGGCACATATTCAACCCCTTGCCGCCTGGTTTTGGTTGAATGCCTCTTGTTAAAACAAGTACACATGAAAAAATACCATGGCATAAGCCGCAGGGGGATCATGACTCACGTGAGTCATGGCCCCTCCACACACTTAACAATGGTAATAAGCAGCATATTACATTTATTACACATACATATGTATATGGTGTATATGCAGCATCTCTATTTAGGAGATGGGTGAATACTGCCTTATTGTGATTCCACCTCATGTCTCTTTTTTCCTCACTCTACACTTTGTCTCTTCATCTCACTGTTGCAGATTATTTTTCATACCAGCTTTCACCCTCGGTCACTCTTTTCCTATCTTTTTCTTCCTTCTTTCTCCCTTTTCTACCTTCCTCTTTCTTGTTCTGGATCTAATCATGAAAAATAAGTCCTGGTCCCCAAAAACTAGTGCAGTTGCCCCGCACTCACAACCAGTGACACAAATTAAGCACACGTGAGGACCTTCATTTCAGAGAAAATCCTTTTAAAGGTTTCACCTACAGTGCGCGTGCTGTCAGCGAAAGCTACAGTTATTAAAAAAAAAGAGCTTAAAAGGGTCTTAGAGCCTGCCCATTACTTACCTTTACTTACCATTGGTTGGCTCCCACATCAATCTTGTTTCCATGCTTGCTATTGGTCGACTCTTCCTCCTTGCCTGCCTCCTGGGCCTCAGTCTTCGTCCCTTCGTATTCCTGCTGTGGAGCATGGACGAAGTACTGCTCCCTGTGGCCAGTGTCCTTCTACAGGCCACAGGCTCCCTAAGGTACTCTTGTTTTTATTTACTTTTTGTCACCCCGTCATACTCTTTAACTCACTCACACTTTTCTTTCCCACTCTCCACCCTCTTATTGCTTTTTTAAATAATAATAATTATTTTTTGCAGGTTTATATTGCAAACTGGACCCAAAGGTATTGGCGTGCTTTACATGCACTTAACCCATCCGTTCTACGCATCTCCGATTACTCTACATACACTGAACACGTTTCCTTCTTACTTTCCCTCAGCCCCCAAATTGCGTATAACTTTCTCAGCATCACCACAGCATCACTCAGCGCAACCACAGCATCAATCAGAGCCAGCACAGCATCAATCGGAGCCAGCACAGCATCAATCAGAGCCAGCACAGCATCACTCAGCACCAACACAACATCTCTCAACGCCATCACAGCATCACTCAACGCCATCACAGCATCACTCAGTGCAACCACAGCATCACTCAGTGTAACCGCAGCATTACTCAGCACAACCACAGCATCACTCAGCACAACCACAGCATCACTTAGCGCCACAACAGCATCACTCAGCGCCACCACAGCATTTCTCAGCAGCACCACAACATCACTCCGCGCCACCACAGCATCACTCAGCACCACAATAGCTTCACTCAGCACCACAATAGCTTCACTCAGCGACACCACATCATCACTCAGAGCCAACACTGCATCACTCAGCACCACCACAGGATGACTCAGCACCACCACAGCATCGCTCAGCACCACCACAGCATCGCTCAGCACCACCACAGCATCACTCAGCGCCACCACAGCATCACTCAGCGCCGCAACAGCATCACTCAGCGCCACCACAGCATCACTCAGCGCCACCACAGCATCACTCAGCGCCGCAACAGCATCACTCCGCGCCGCAACAGCATCGCTCAGCGCCACCACAGCATCGCTCAGCGCCGCCACAGCATCGCTCAGCACCGCCACTGCATCGCTCAGCACCGCCACTGCATCGCTCAGCACCGCCACTGCATCGCTCAGCACCGCCACTGCATCGCTCAGCACTGCCACTGCATCGCTCAGCACTGCCACTGCATCGCTCAGCACCGCCACAGCATCGCTCCGCGCCACCACAGCATCGCTCCGCGCCACCACAGCATCGCTCCGCGCCACCACAGCATCGCTCCGCGCCACCACAGCATCACTCCGCGCCACCACAGCATCACTCCGCGCTACCACAGCATCACTCAGCGCCACCACAGCATCACTCCGCGCCACCACAGCATCACTCCGCGCCACCACAGCATCACTCAGCGCTACCACAGCATCACTCGGCTCCACCACAGCATCACTCGGCTCCACCACAGCATCACTCGGCTCCACCACAGCATCACTCGGCTCCACCACAGCATCACTCGGCTCCACCACAGCATCACTCGGCTCCACCACAGCATCACTCGGCTCCACCACAGCATCACTCGGCTCCACCACAGCATCACTCAGCTCTACCACAGCATCACTCAGCTCCACCACAGCATCACTCAGCACTACCACAGCATCACTCAGAACTACCACAGCATCACCCCAGCATCACTCAGTGCCACAATATCACTCAGCGCCGCCACAGCATCACTCCGCGCCGCCACAGCATCACTCAGCGCCGCCACAGCATCGCTCAGCGCCGCCACAGCATCGCTCAGCGCCGCCACAGCATCGCTCAGCGCCGCCACAGCATCGCTCAGCGCCGCCACAGCATCGCTCAGCGCCGCCACAGCATCGCTCAGCGCCGCCACAGCATCGCTCAGCGCCGCAACAGCATCGCTCAGCGCCGCAACAGCATCGCTCAGGGCCACCACAGCATCGCTCAGGGCCACCACAGCATCGCTCAGCGCCACCACAGCATCGTTCAGCGCCACCACAGCACCATTCAGCGCCACCACAGCATCACTCAGGGCCACCGCAGCATCACTCAGCACCACAGCAGCATCACTCAGCAAGACCTGAGTATCATTCAGCATCACCTCAGCATCGTCTCCGCAACAGTCACCACCACTACCACCTCAGCATCACTCAGCACCACCTCAGCCTGCTCTCGGAATCTGGCATCTGTTGATTCTCCCCTAGCGTCTGGCTGCTGCTAGTGTTATAATACAGGTACTAGTTCCCAACCTTCACCCTCCGATTGTTTATGCCCCTTCAAAAAAAGCTTTAACAAACAACCATTGCAATAGGCAGAAACAAGTTGCCAGCATTGCAAGAACAAAAGAAAACTGAGGACATTTTTTATTGTAAATACTTTTTTAATATGGTCGTTCAGTTTTACATAATGCCTTCTTGGTCATATATAAAGTAACAAAAATGCTTCTGACACTTTTTTATTATAACTTTTCTGCATGCTGCACAGCAGCCACACTTCTCTACAGCAATGCTTGAAGACATTGGCAAAGTCAATAGCTCTGGCTAAACACTTATAAGGCCCCAAAGGCGAGACCTATTGGCTATGCCAATGCTTGTTTTCCTTTAAGCCATGTTGCCTCCCAGCCCTCTGTGCAACATGGCGTAAGGGAAAAAAAGCTCTGTAGCGCGGTCAATGCTGGCAGCTTCATAACACTTTTTAAACACTTTAAGCCAAGTTCCACAGGAGGTCACGCTGCTGTGCAACATGTAAAAAAATATTCACAAAGCCAATAGATTTTGCATAAAAGAAACTTATTGGCCTTGCCAATGCTTGTTTCTTTTTCTCTGTCAGCAGCAATTCGCACAATCGAACTTGACAGAAACTTCAGTCAAGCCATACCGCACCACCTGAGAAATACCCATCCTCATTGTTATTAATGATATCACCTCTCAGGGAGCTGCAGAGACTGACAGCCCTACATTTCCCCTCAGGAAGCAATGTTCCATTGTGACAACCCCCAACCTGTTACTGATTTAAAGGCACCATCTTTACCCTCCCGATACCCTGAAGTACAGATTAAAGATCAGGTTTAATTTGTGCTTTCTTATAGTTTTACATTCATTTTTTTTTTTTTTTTTTGGTGCATCATATTCCAGTGTATGTCACTTCATTAGCTTGGGATGTGTGTGTATAACAATCCCATATCTGTCAGGAATAAAGAGTCAAGCTGAAACAGACTTTTGGCATTTGTTACAAGTTGTTAACAAACGCACTTCTGTGACAAACTGGTAAAGATAATCTGGGCAAACAAGTTCTTGGAAAGCTTTTTTTACTGCGACTCCAAAATATATACATAAATACGTTCAACAATGTTGCAATTTTTTTGATGCAGTTTGTTCTGGCTATTATTCTGCTTTTGTTTTGTTGTTTTTGCCCTGTTAATGTTTTTGTTTTACTGATCTTTTCTAATTTTAGCCATTGTTTTGATGGACTGCACGCAGGTGTTGTGAAACCACGCTTATCCAAACCTCTTGGGATTTTTTTAAACATAATTATTGCTGGACCACACATAGGTCTCCTTTTATGTATTTGTGTTTTTTACATTTCTCACTCCATGCATTTTTCATAGATGTCTTGTTACTTATAGTAGTTTTCGGTTTACACAGGTTTACTTTGGCATAAGACCTCATGAGTACACATTATTTAGCCTTAGTTTCTTAGGCACATGGACAGCACCATTTCGTTCACTGTGGCTGATGCCATTTTCTGAAGTGGTTACAGTTTCACAATATATTCCATGGGTTGCAGCGCGCAACATCCCATCATTTACCATTAATTGACCACATTCTGAACCTGGCTTGACTGGTGGTTAAGCAAACCCTTGGGCCCTTCACAGGGAGCATCACTTTTCCCTTATTCATCCCTTATCATCTGATCACTATGCTGATGACAACAGTTTGGAGGGTAGATGCTTGTTACTGTCCAGTATATAGTTCATTTTAGTACACTGCACTAAACCTCCTTCAGTTTTAAAGGGGATTTAAAGTTCCTCTTCAGTATTCAGGAGATATTATAGTCTTTCACTTAGAAAGCTGTTAAGGCATTCAAGTCCCTCTGCACTCATGCATACTCCTTTAACTCGGTCATTGATTCTGCCCTACCTGTCGGCATTATAACGCCATTCTTGCAATGATACCCAAGGGAATCCTGAGGGTTCAGCTGTAATTAACTAATTACAGAGTCCATCTCTCAAGGGGCCTTTCATTCAAGCAATGGAATGCTTAGGAAGTTTGTCCCACTTCATAAGGAGCATGAGAATGGACCCGGGTAATATTTAAGAAAGAACTACCCCCGGGTGTTCTTAGTGTGAAGGCCGCCGCAGTTCTAGGAAGGTTTTCAGGCAGGCGGGACCTGCTCAATCCTTTTATTATGATATAAAGCCACCTTTTCTATAGTGAGAATGTGGGAGGACATAAGGGATGTGGTGCGATTGTACCACACAACACCACTGTACCGCACCACTGTTGTGTCGAGCAGAGCACAAGGTAAATCATATGTCTGGAGACCTTCGAGAAAAGCTAACATTATATCTCATTCAGGACACACGGGTGAAGCAAGTGGTAGTAATGTATCTCATTGCAGGATGATGGATAGGGACCTCCATTTTCTGACTGACTGCCTCCTTGTGTGCCTGCATTGTAATTAGTTGAACTTTTCAGTTATTTTCTTGGAAACAAGAGTTGGTCTTTGAGAAAAGAGGAGTAGCTCTGGACAATGTCGCACTTGTGGGAGATCAGCAGTGCCACCACCCTTCCAAGCCCGGAGTGGGTGAACCAGCACAGCCGCCTACTCTTGCTGGGTGGCCTATTACTGCTCTGACAGTAAGAACCGCATACGAGGGGGTGCAAGGACTGGCTGGCCAGGCACCAGGCCTTATTAGGCCACCACTGGGCAGATTCCCATCCTTGTTGAGGCTCATTAATGCACAGAGGAGGAATATTAATTGCCCGAACTAGTCACATCACTTCCTGAATTAGTAAATGGTCAATGCACAGCGAATCACCACAAAGCGCTACCAACCTTCTTTGTGATTTCGGGGCAATGGGTGGGATACTCATTCTCCCTGTAGAAGTAGAATGAGACCTGCTTACACATACCAGCTCAAGCCATTGCCTCGAGCCTCACAATCTCCTGAGAAGAATTTCAGGCATAGTCAGTGGTTAATTTGTAAAAAAAAAAAAAAAAAAAAGTGTTGGGGCTCCCGTCAGGAGGCAGCTTGCACCAGCCCATTTCTCCTGTTAGCGTCGCCTGAAACAGAACCAACTGCTAAACATGAAAGTGGGGAGAGGATGTGGCTTAATGGCCAGAGCTGCAGACATCGGAACTGGGGAAGTCTCGGCCTTGGCTCAACATCCTGTGAATCTGGGCAAATCACTTAATCTCCCTGTAAATTGTGTCCTTAACTGGTGCTCATGAAAAGCACCGGTGTTGATGATTAAGTGCCGGTGCTGAGCACCGTGAAACCCCTGGCTCAAATTAAGCACTGGGCATAGTCTACTATTTAGAGGAAACTGCAATGGACATAGGAGAAACTGATCTAATGCTTGGTCCATGGTGTAGCTCCCGTTGCACAATTTTCAAAGCAATCTCCCCACAGTAAATGTAAAACCCCTTCACTGGTATGTGTGTGTGATCCTTTAGGGCAGAAGAGAGTGAGAGGTGCAGCCTGACAGTGTATGTATTCCCCATTGTGTCTGGCTTTCTGGATAGCTTTGGTCTTTTATCATTATCTCTGCCTGGTGCAAAGGGGCTTATAAATACACTTTCTAGAGCATGACACCCAGGCAGCTTTTCTATGTGCAATTATTCACCGAGGGAGATTGAGATGGAGGGGGTATTTTTGACCTGCAACCAGGATGGAGACACTGTGCTTGTTTTGTATAGCAAAAAATGATGTCCACATATATTATGATACACACACACAGTGGTGAGTGTGGTTCCTGTCCCCTGTGGCTTACACCAACCACAGCTACTCCAGAGCTACCATGACATTAAGGGTCTAGCCTGATATGCTGAATCAAATGGCCCACATAAATAAAATTGTGGCAGTCAATACAGTGTCTCTGGTAATCTCGGTGGACTGGTAATGAGAGTAACTTGCATCATGAGGATTACAAGGTCTGCAATAACTCCATGGACACATTGGTTTTCACCCATGGATTGTGGCTGCCACAAGCTGTTGCAGTGTCCAGGTGAAACTCCCTCCTGAGAAAAATGAGGAATTACCAGAAGTGGACCTTGGATTACAGATTACCCATGTAATTCCTCCATTTTTAAAGGGATGCGTATGGTACCACTATCTGTATTATCCTTGAAAAACGTCAAGAAAAATATATTTAAAAAAAAAAATTCACATAGGTTGCAATCTGATGAACTGAGAAGGGAGGGCTCTTTGTGAGGTTTCTGGATGGAATGACCTTCAGCACCAGACTCCAGATGTAAATAGGACTTTTGCCTCAAAGGGCTTCTGCAGCGCATCCTTACTTTGACATAGCATTATCATGCTTACAAGGCAACTGGTCTATGATCACAGTCTTCAATCTCTGTACATATTTTCTTTCAGTAATCCAGTGTCAACATCAGCAGTACACTTGCGATCACCTCTCCGAGTGGAGAAGCCGGAGTACATTCCTAAGCGCCCTATTGGAAAGGTGGTCCCTTGGGGTAAACAAAAGTAAGTCGAACATGACACCAACCTTTCTTGCTTTTTGTTTGGGTTTGGTGAGTCATAAAAGGGTCAACCAAGCAAGTGGTAGGGTGCTCACTTCATCTACCCCCAATACTTCAGTCTTACTTCCTGCTGTGACTTAAATAAAGATATTATTCAAGAAGAGTTGTGTGTACAGCCACTGTGTGTCTAGTTGCACTAAGAACGTGAGGCAGATAGTGGGTTTTACAGTATCTGTGTCTACGTACAAAAAGCATTTGAGACAAATAGTGCAGTGTTTAATCCCATATGTGTAGTTGTCAGAACAAAAACAATAATTAAAATAGTGCAGTATTTAGAGACTATTTTACTGGATATCGCGCACCACAGCGTCTAGTGTTGCATGGAAGCATCCAAACTGTCCACAGCAGTTATAGGCTGATCTCTGATTCCCTGGAGGAGTGAAAGGTTGTAGTAACTCATAGCAGGCAGAATACCAGATGCGGTCACTAATTCTGGCTGCCCAGTATGGTGTCTGGCTGAATTCAACACCCAATCACAAATGTTTTGGTGTGTGCAGTCTAACTGAATTAAGCACATGATACAAATGGTGCAGCATTTACTGTCTAGCTTCCGTAAGCGTGCGATCCAGCAGCACATTATTTACAGTCTGTATGCCAGGCTGAACTTGGCATATATTACAGTGCAAATAGTTCTGAGTGTAAATCTGTATTTCTAGCAGTAATGAGCACATTATATAATAGTGTGGGGTGCACAGTGTGTTCATCTTCTGTGCATACAGTACAATAGAGAAGCATTTACTGTCTGTGTTCATAGCTGCTCTAAGCACATTAAACAAATAGTGCTCAATTAGTCTGACAAGCTGCACCCAGGACATGTTGCCATAGTAATCTTCACGTCTAGGTGTGCTGGGCACACAACACAATTGGCAGTGTGTCTTGCATTAGGCACACAGTAGAATAGTGAAGGATGTTTGGCTGCATTAAGCAGGTGATGCAATGGTGTAATGTTTGCTTCCACTTACACCACAACACCAAAAGGTAATCCTTCTGCTGCAGCTGGTAAGTAAAAAAAAAAAAAAGTTCTAAGAAAAACATAAAAAGACAGAACTATTGTCTTTGTCAATTCATGTTTCCAGACTTTTCCTTCAAACACTAGAACATACAGAGAAATTATGGATTGACAAATTAGGTCTATATATCTTTGCTTTCCCATCCTTTCTCACAGAAATGTGATGCATCACTCTGATGTGATGGGAACACTCTTGACAACTGGTTTCTCCAGGGGTAGCTAAAGTGGCTGTGAACACCACACCAGACTGTCTCCATCCCAAAATGCGTGTGGCCCACTTCAAGCAGCACATCCACAAGCACTTTTTACATGAGAATTGTTCTTGATTTTACAATCCACATTATCGTCAATGTAGAGACACTGCGCGACCGTGCGCAAGTTTAAAAGAAACCCAATTGTAAACAAAGCCATGGAACTATAACAAAGGAGTCATTTCCAATTTGTGCACATGACACTAAGCATCTATGGAAGATGGAAGTAATGCAACCATTTTAAGTACCTTAAAATCTCGCTACGAGTCTGAACAACGTCCTATAGATATAGAAAGTCAGCCCTCTCCTCTCTTGAAGTTTCAGCTCCCCACTGCTTGCTGCTGCTCTGTAATCTATGAGCCCTCTACATCCAGCAACTATTGCTAGTTGTTAAGAGTACCCCTCATCTGGCTATGTACAGTGCTTGCTTCTTCCTGGATATAAGATTGCACTCCATAAATACCTAAAATATTTAAAAAAAGCATCACTCCATCTTCATTCCCTATTCATACCCTGCTAATGTGCGGCACCATGAAATAAACTATTGTTATAACAGTAGTAGCAAACAACCGTAAACAGGGACTTTATTTAGAGCAAGCGTAGTTATGGATTCACTCTCTGTTGGTAGGATTTTGCTGGACTTTTCCCTGCAAAACAGACTTTTAAAGTGCTTGTCACCCTCTTTTATTGTTTTACATTTCGAGCACTTTTTGAAAGTTCCAAACACTTTTTGGTGCAAAGTCCCGTCATTTCACACACAAGTCAATGTCAAATTGTTGTCTTTGATGTTTGCTGGTGAATACCCTATTCGACTTCAGCCCACTGTTGCACAAATGAAAAACCTGCACGTTTCCAGAACAACGAATTCTATAACATCAATGATAATACTAAGAAACTTAATAATACTAATAAAAACTAGAAATTGTGTACATTTCTGTATTATTACATTTTTGAAATAATTCGAATGACCTCTGTGGAGATTCCGATTAACCTCTTCCACATGGCTTCTGCTGATTCCCAGTTGCTGGCACACTGGAGAGTGGACAGCTGTTGCAGTGACAGAGAGAACATTCTGGCTGTAGGTGGAAAATGGTGCGTCATTGTGTTTGTTGAATTCAGCTGTAGGTTTTGTCTGTAACCAGAGTTTGCCTTGCTTCTCCTATGCCTGGATAACTCAATGTTCAAAAATCCACATGTTCTACTTTGTCAAGAAGCAACCATTTATAGCTGGTTAGTCGCAATTTCACCAAAGTAGATGCCATCATTGCATATAGAAATTAGTAAAAATAAATAAAAAACAGGACTTTCACCATAGCTATCTTTTTTTTCTCCGGCAATATGGTGTAATTCCAGGGCATAGCTATTGAGGAGTAATAATATAATATACTCCACCCTGGCTGGACGTACCGTCAGAACATACATTGTTAGTGAAGCAAGGACCGTCAGTACAGCAAGAGCCAGTCTAGAATCCAAAATGTATCCAGACAGACAATTTCAAACAGGCCCACGTGCAAGCATGCAAATGAATGCAGCAGTGAGCTTGGCCCTTTCTGGAGATGTTTGGGGTTGTCCCATGGCACAGAAAGCGTATTTTACAGCGCATATTTTCAAATATGTTTGACAAAAAACATCATTTACTGGCAGCTTTGAAGAGCAAGTAATGTATTGTCTTAATTCTTAAAGGTTTGCTGGAGTACCCAGAAGTAATATTTATACAAAGCTAAGCCATTTGTAAATGCTTACAATGAAATAATGTGGCAAATAAAAAAATCCTTATGCCAAACAAGCAGGCAGTTATACTGCCTGAGATGCAGTGCCCATCTGTTACAATGTGTGCCACCGAATAAATGTCCATATCAAATTTTGTGCCAAGAAAAATAACATCAGTTACAAAATCTATTGACCATAATGCCCATCGCTGTTCCTGTGCTATAAAGAGTCCATCAACACCTTTGTACTTATAATAATAAGATCCGAACGATGCACTCCTGCCAGAGGCGCTGCACGAGTATGTCAACTACTTCCCACAATGCCAGCCTGTACTGGGTGATCACTGATGCTCAAAAAGGCTAGGCCGCTCATCGTGATATGAGGTAGCTGGGTCAGGAGCTGCTTTGAGGGACAGAGCTGTTGCTGAAGATGACCCACTAAGGTAGATTAGTTATCACGTAGGCACGGACCTCAAACTTCGATAGAATCAATTTTCTGCACATTTGGTCATGATGCCAGTATCTGTTTTCCCCCAAAATGAACACCAAACATTGCCCTTTCAGTTTCAACATCCGCTCAAAATCTACACCCAATGGGGTGTCATTTTTGTAAGTGGTATTTGGGGCACAATATTACCGTCAGGTGATATTTTTGCTAGAGATATTTTGACATACAAGCTCAAGCCCGGAACCAAAATACTCCAGGATATAAAGCACCACTGCAATGCAAGCATCCGCCTTACCCTGGATACAGCACAACTGTACTAAAACAATTGGTCCAGTGCACAGATCCATTTTATTACAAGTACCATTGCCAACCATTATCCACTCAATAACCCATTCCCATCTGTTCTCATTTTTTCTTCACTCTTCTGCTTACAGGCACCCGGGCTACAGTGGTGGTCAGGACCTGCAAGACTGGGTTTGCCAAATCTTGGAGTAACAGAAATGTCAGCTCAAATTGCTTCAGAGATAGCTGGAAGCCCCTGCTTCCTTCCTTATCTTCTATAATATGTCTATCTCTCCCCTGGCCAGGCATGCAGTCAGGTCTCCAGCTCATGTGACCTGCTCCAGTCACCCACGGTTAAAAACTTGTTTGTGTATGTGCTTGTTCTGTAGCACCTTTTACTGGTGGGTTGTTGTTCTAGGTGTATCTTTGAGTCAGTTGCACGCACGGGCTGCTCAGCTGGGTGTGGGCACTGACAGGCTGTGATGAGGCGAACCAAGGGTGGTATGGGCCCTAAAACAAAAAAAAAGACATGCCTGTCCTCCCCCACATACCATTTATTTGGTAATAAAAACTATCATAATTGGGGTCCAGTGATCCTCTCGAGTCCCTGGACGTCACTATACCTGCTGTACTATTAATAGTTACGCCCATGGGGTTATAGGTGAAACAGGACCATATGCACATTCAGGGTAAGATCATGCCAACCATGTAGCCTAATGGCTAGGGCGGTCGATCTCTAATCTGGGGAACCAGGTTTGAGTCTCAATGACGCTCAACATCCTGTGATTCTGGGCAAATCACTTAATCTCCCTGTGCCTACAAAAAATGAATGTGCCCTTGTGTAACGCAACTGGTGCTCATGTAAAGTGCTTTGATACCTTCGGTTCAAGTTCGCGCTATAAAAAAACTACGAGAAAAAAAAAAAGCATCCCTTAGCCTGCAGCCCACTGAGGAAATGCTGACTGCCTGATTAAATGGTCCAGCCCTGTAGAGCAAGGAACTAACTGTTTTAGGGCAAAGTTGCAGCCTATGGCCAGGCCACTGGACGTATAAAATTCTGCGGCTGTGGTGGTTTCCACATTATTATGGATTTGTGCACTTGGCACATATGCCATCATTTCCTGCATAATTTGCAGATTTTAACAAAAAAAAAAAATGGTATCTAGCTTAAACGGATCAAAAGTTTCTAAAAATGCTATCACAAGTGTTGCTGCGCAGTGGTAGGCGTTTTGGAGTGCAGAGGCAGGTCACCTTTTTGTTGCTGATTGTTGTATTCAGGTGTAAACTTACATTACTGGCCTAGAATGTCAGCAATCCTTGCTCCCGCGCTAAGCGCTGTACTAATTCTTACCGACCTTCACCTCTGTTTTCAGAGAGATGACTTGGTGTACGGTGTAATGGTTGCATAAACTGTATGCGTGCTGTTCGCGTGTAGCTGCTGAATTAAGGGCAGGGGAGCGGAATGACACTGAGTCCGGATGGGGCCTGTGGAAGAACGAGGATGCTTCATTGGTATGCTGCCAGGCGGCCGGGGATCCGGCAGCCTCCCCGCGGCTGCAGCGTGTGGCGCGCATCATCTGCTCTTCCTGCCTTCTCTTCTCGGGAGGCCTCCGTGCTGGGAGCTGCATCCGAGCGGGAGGGGAGGAGGAGGAGGAGGAGGGGGGGGGGCGGGGGCGTGGAACCAAGCACTGCCACTTCCTGGCTAACCATTGCAGTATTTGGCGTTACACGTGTGCTCTTATGTATTAGCAGAATCGCATACAAGGGCAAACAGTGGCTAAGCTGCACATCAAACGCGTGTTATGACCAGAGCTGCCGACTTTTGAACTAGGGAACCGGGTTCGAGTCCCGGCATCAGCTCAACCTCCTGTGATTCTGGGCAAATCACCCTGTGCCTGAAAAACAACGAATCTGACCTTGTGTAATGGAACTGGTGCTTTCTTAAAGCGCTACAATTCCTTCCGGTCGAGTCAGCGGCATAAGGCAGGCCCCTGAAGCCCCTGTGATGCAGGGGGGTCTCCAATTTTCGAAGGGGCCTCGATTGGGCGCAAGACCAATGAATATCTGTGAGATATGGGAGTCACACAGGGGCCCCTAACCACATTCTTCAGGGGGTGCCCATCATTTTGTGTAGGCACTGGGTCGAGTTACTGCTACATACAAAAAAGTGAAACGCACCGTGGGATGCTGGGCAACTGGTGTTATTGTCCTGTGCCTACTTCCCTTATCTGCCAAAAATTGCGCCTTGAGGCCATTCACATCGCGAAGTGTGGCATGTAAATAAATATATGTATTCATAGTCGTGTCTTCCAGCGTGCTAGCACTGAAATCCCCTCTAACCCTCTGTTGTATGAAACAGTGTTAACGTTTCTCAACTTTTTGGTATACCAGACTGATGAAATATCTCTTTCTAATGCAAGCAACTGGAAAATTATGCATATCTCTTTCTCTGCAGCATAATCTGCCTTTTGGACGTGGCTGAATGCCGACGTGGGATCCGGCAGAGTATGTTTTAATAAACACTTAGGGGCATATCATCAAGCGGAAGCGATAATTATCGCTGGCCGCGTCTAACGTGCACATTACTAACGCCGTCTATCGCCGGATTCTATCGCCCGGTTAGCGCACTATCACCAACGTGCATCGCCGAGGTGATAGAAATCCCGGCAATAGCGGCGGAAAGAGGCAATATCGCAGGAATTCCAGCGATATAAAACCGCGTTAGGGAAAACATTGTAGATAGGGAGATGTGGACTCAGCATGACAATCCACCTCCCATGATAGATATGGCTAAGTAGGAAAAATAGCAGGCGTAAAAAACCGGCGATATACCCGGTTAGCGCTGCTTTTCATGTCGCTAGGCGGCTTAGCGATTTACTTGTTAATAGGGGCTAGCAGTGTTAGGGATGATTTTCGCTGACTTACAGACGGGAACGCCTACCTCGCATCTCAGCAATGCGAGGCGCAAAGGAAATGGGCGCTAAGGCATGGATTCACGCGTTAGCGTGTCCATGCTGATAGGGCGTTACAATTATCGCGGCTTTTCGCCCGAAAACGGACGCAAAAGCCGCGATAATTGTTTTACGCCGCCTTGATGATATGACCCTTGGTTTGTACGTTCCAACAAAATCAATAACTTTGAGAGGCTGTTGTGGTCAATTGTTTCAACCCCATCGGCATCATATAAAGCATCACTTACATTGCAAATATATGCTAATGAAAGTTTTGAAAAATTTCAGTTTGGGAAGACTGTGACCTTTCCACACTTCACTTTACACTAATCACTCATCAGGCAAATGTCGTCACTGTGGAATCTTCAGCAAAGGGCGGTGAATGCAAGGATTCTGCGTGCGGCCTGTCGCTGTACAAACCATCAGCTGAGAGGGGCGCCGGGGGAGGCGGCCCAGGCCGTGCCGAGCAGATGGTCCGCCCTGCTGTGTTTTTGATTGGAAAGGAGAGGTAACATTTGCAGCCACGTCAAAGAGACAGTGTTCAGCTAAACAAATTGGTCTCAGAAGTGCACGGGCGCTGGAGCGAGCCCTGCTGCAGGCGAGGCTGTATGTCACCATAATGCCATGACTTTTTGTTTTTTCCCCCCTTTATGAGAGGCAAAAAAAGAAACAGGAGCAGAAATCGGTAGCCCTGACATCATGTGTGCATTGTGACCAGCAAAATCCCATAGGATAGCGTTATTCCACGGATAATTTCTTCACTAGCATTTAGGCACGCACTATCGGCTGGGACAGGTGCAGGCACGTTTACAGAACAATACCTCACCATGGCTTGGAAAGAGGCCTGGAGAAAGACACAGTGTGTAGTTAAAGCATTTCAATGTCCTCAGAAGGACCCGAAATGTAGCCAATGAGGAGGCGACATTGCCTGAGATGTCAATTCATGCCTCCCGTGTGCAGGTCAACCAAACATCCAAAATGGCGGAGGTGTGCGAGGAAAGTGAGTGAGGGGAGAGGGGAGGACGCTTGTCTCAGCTGGCAGCCCCATCCCGCTCCAGCGAAGTCCAGAAACGTCCTCTGGGTGACATTCAAAACTCGATATAAATCCTCTGCTTTATGAGACTGCAGTGCCATAAATTACTTAGCCTAATTGTAGATGTAATGAATTACCATAATTAGTCATGGGCTACATTAAATTAATCAGCATGGTACATTATTTTGCTAAATTACATCTTTGCCTTGCGAAGCCACCAGCGCTTCTTGCGAGGGGGGCGGGGGAGCGGCGGTGTAACGAGGAGCCGCGTGGCTCCCGGAGCAGTGACAGGTCCTGAATGTTGATGGGACGCAGGCACGCGGGCGGCAGACATGGCGGCACGGCCCGTGACTGCCGCCGGAGAGCGGGCCCTCCCCCCGGTTGTTAATGACGCCCGGCTCCTCCTGCAGGGGAGCAGCGGGCCGTGCCTCGTGAAGGCTGCGGAAGAGCCTGCCCGCTTGGGAGGAAAAACACTTAGACGGTGCTTGAAGGCAAACAATATCGCTGACATAACAAGTCACGAAGCAGCGGGGAAGCAGAAAGATAATGTTTTTTGAAAATATTAATAGATTTAGAATGTTCTTTTACATTGGCTGATGAAATTCACCCTTACCGGGTATTATTTTTCTCCATATTATTATTCAAATCATTGAACGCAAGTAAAAAAACACTGGCTGTTCTACCCCCCCTTACAACCCCAAGCTGTTGCAAATTTTGTTTCTTCATTCGAAAGCCTGGAAGGAAAATACAGTTGATTTAAATAGTACTTTTCAGTCACATTTTGCATGAGGCCTACAGAGTGAATACTAACTTGCATGATATATTTATTTTGTTTCATTCTCTATGCTATGTATCTTTCCAGCTGATGAATGTTGAGGATTGTATCAGTGGTGAGCCAGTTCGAAGTTCACCAGCGCTTACTTCAGTGGTTTGGAAGCCAAAACTGTCTAACCTTATTTGATCAAAAATTAGGTTTTCATGTAGCAGTTCCAGTTAAAAAAATATATTTTACTTTAAACAAATCTGATAAACAAGTAAAAAAAAAAACATAATATTTGTACTCACTAACTCATTAGCATATAGATAAACCCTTAAACTCATGGCCACTAGTATTGTGTGGTAAAAACAGGCTGATTTATGGGCCTCATTACGATGGCGGTGGGAAGGCCATCAGTGGTGGTCCCACCGCCATCGGACCATGCAACACCGCCCGCCACATTAGGATGGCTAGCGGATGGTCAGGGGGCAGAGAGACCGTCCAACACGAATCCGACTGGCTCAAGGAGCTTGTCGGACCGTCGGACTGTAATCCCTACAATGGTGGTGGTGTCTGCTCAGGCACCGCTGTAGGGATTACGTCAGTTTCCGCCGGCCGTTTCATGGCAGTTAACCCGCCATAAAAAGACAGGCAGAAAGTGACTTTGGGGCCCATAGCGGGCCCCCCTTTCTCCCTGGACCTCCGCCATGGGCCCTGGGGCGCACCTATGGTGCCCCCTTACATATCCCTGCACCATGTTGCAGGCACCGTAGGGTGCCTGCCACATAGTGCAGGAATATGCGAAATGTGTTTATTTTGTATTGCAGCATGTGCTGCAGCTCGCAGTACACGCCGCAATACAAAAGATACACATGGCGACCAACTTGAAGGCGGTCACATCCTAATACCAATGGCAGGACCGCCGACAGCTAGTCGGGCGGTCCCGTTCCCGACGGAATGGCAGTCCGACGGCCATCATAATGAGTCCCTATGTTGCAGTGTTTACTTGACTATGCAGCAAGTCTTGGATAATATTGGATAATGAGCTAAAATTCTGAAAAGCAAGTAAGACATGGCTGTTCCCTTAAACATGTAGCTTCAATTGGTTGCGAAATGTACCAAGTCGCATACACAACTGCAATCTTATCTTGTAGTGTGGTTTGTGGCCTCATTGCCTACATTGCTAAGTTAGCTTAGGCCTGGCTGCCATGATGCCTTTTTGCACACGTTACTTTGTGGCTTTGTTTTTCCAGCCTCTGCTTGTGCCCGGCTATATTAGAACTGTCTGCCTTTCACCTTTTCTCCTGTTCCCTGTGGGTTTCATCTGTACATCATGTACAAGGTCGAAAAACAACGTCCCTTGTTCTTGCTGATCTGGTCAGCCCCTCGCACTTAGACATCACACAAAATACAGCTGCACTGGAGAAATTCGTGTGCTTTTAATATGGTGATCTCGCTGTTTGTGACACTTGGAGAAAAACCTTTCCAGGGAGAAGAGCTGTGCTTGTCTGATGATTTAAACCTTGCATCTAGATATTGAGGTATGGGGGTTCGCCTGACAAAGCCCAGAGGTCTTCTATTTTTATAATAAACTAGTTATTAGCACGGGGAGGGTGGAAAGGCCATTTAGCCCTATATCCACTGTCTTTATAAAATGCTGTCCCCGTTTGTATTCTATGGAATTGTAACCATGCTTATTATTTTATCATTATGCATTATGCTGATAGTACTGGCACGTGTACTTTATCTTAGAGCACGGTAGTTGAAATAAACATTTTAAACTATACTGTGTCTCTTATTACGCACGTTGTGGACAAGTATGAGTGAGTTATGAAAGTGTTCTTGCTCCCGCGAGTCCTGAGAGAGACCGTGTTCTGGGTTGTCTAATCATTGGTAGCTGCGCTGCTAATGAGATGCTAAAGCTAGTCGGATTGGGATTGTGGGTACTAAGGGGCATGGTTGGCTCACCACTATACTCCGAGGTCCTATTATCCTGTGCATAGCTCTGTGTATGTGCCTAATCCCTACAACATGGCGCCACCAACGTGGTGGGCTTCTTATCTGCGAGATGCTTGAGTAGTGCTTGTGCTTGTCCACAACACCCTTCGCATACGCTTCCGGAAACGTGTGTGAGGGGGATACCTCCTATATTGATGTTTTTATAGGTTCTTTCAAGCTTGAAGTTATTAAAAGGTGTTTATGTTAACCCTATATAGCGCTGCCTCGTACTAGGTTGTCGAACATTCTTAGCCTTAATGGCTGTCAACATCGCGGCACATAGTCGCGCAGCGCTCCAAGCTCATTTGACAGCGTATGGAGTGCCTGACACGGGTGTCGATCTGATCTTTGTGGTGCAAGCGGATCCTGCTTACCACTTTGAGGTGTTTTGCTCTTGGGTCACCTTCCCGGCGGTGGATGGAACTGATAATCTGTTCCACGAATATACAGCCACCGCTCTTCCTAATGTTCATCGGCCTTATCAGGCTCTTGAAGTACCGCTCACGGCATGGCAACACCGTGTTTGGTTTAATGGCGCCCTCCCACATCCGGTTACCCCGATTCGTTTAGGCCCCTTATCGATTGAAGGGGCCACTTGGCCTGTTTTGGCCGGGTTTACCCCACATCCACGTCGTTTGACGGTTCCAATAGATGAGCTGCGCATTTTGCATGCATTTTTAATTGGCGTGCATAGAGCTTTGGTACAATATGTTACAGGCAACGTCCAGGGAGCCCATCCTGGAGTTGCGGCGCATCCAGCTGGACCGGGCGGTGTAACCATAAGTCCCGTCATGGTTAATTCGGTGATGGGCAAAAGCCCACAAAATAAGGATGATTTACCTTATTGGCTTGCAGAAAAATTTGACCAGCTGGAGGCAGTTTTTCCCAATACCTCTCCTGTGGACAAACACAGGATTTTAACGATTAGTTTGCCGAAAGACTTAATTCCCGAGTTGGCAGAATGCAACAACTGGGGCAAGGTATTCGCAGCAGTATATGCGAAGTGTTTCGGCACCCCTTCCATGACAGTACTCCCCTCTGTAATTAAACGAGTGCAGGATGAACATGGCCCTGAAGCGGCTGTGGAATTGGGGATGAGACTGGTGGGAGTGTTCGATGTAGTGGCTGATCTAATCCTTGCGAACGTCAAGGGTGATGCAGTTAACTTTCAAGTAGCTAATGCTTTGGCTTTAATCCCAGAACCGGACAAGCCACGCGAAATACCGAAAATTATTGCACAGGCTTATAAAACCATTGGCCGCAATAGTCTGGGAGTTAAGCCTTTTGCTAAAACGCAAACTCAATCACAGCCACAACAAAAACCTCAGTCTGAGAAAAATGAAAAACCGTTCTTTACTAAAAAGAGCTGGAGGTTGAAGAAACAGGGTAAGCAACAGAAAAAACCAGGGTCGCGTGCTGGATCCCCGGTTTCCGTATCTTCTGAACGCACTTATGATATGCGCGACAGAGCGAGAATTAAATCTCCAGAGAGATTTCAAGTCCCTGATCCGCGTTCTCCTCGTTCTTCACAGGCACCATCGACCTCCCAGACTGGTGGAGGAGATCGCCAGGATAGAGGCAGGGGTCGTGAGGCTCCACAGGGACGAGACCAACCTCGACAACCAGTCCGGGGGAAACCAGAAGAATTTCCACCTTCTCGCCCACAGTTTCAGAAGAAAAAAGTTGCAGCTTTAACAGCGAGATATGCCACAGACGGTGAGAATGAGACTCCTGAATTGGACGTGGGCAGTGACGCTGCTAGACAGCGCCGCGGAAGTTACCATAGTGCGGGAGGCACTGCGTCCTCATGTGGAGGCGACAGCAACTGATACATTCTTTACTGTCGAGACAGCTGACACCCGAGTGGCACCCCCTGACAGACTATTTAATATTGTCTTTCAAATTGAAGGTGACATTGAGCGTGTTATTAAAGGGATTTTTTGGGAGAATCTGACCTCTTCTTACGATATTTTGTTGGCAGAGGCGGATTGGCTGCCCCCATTCGTACTTGCTGCTCATCGAGGGGAGGAGGTAATCCTTCCGAGCTTTTCTCGTCATGTCCCCAAGGACAAAGCGGAGGCTCTCGCAGCTGAATAGGCTGGGGCCCTGGCTCCGGCGCTATACCGTAACCACGTGGGCTGGGATGAGGATTCTCCACCCCATGATATACCATTGCGGTCTCTGCCACAGCCACAACCCCAATATCCCATCCGGCGGGAAGCTAAAGGTCCCGTTTCAGACATTCTGACACAGTTAGAATATCAAGGAGTAATTGAAACATGCGTGTCACCCATGAATAATCCCCTATTTGCGGTTTCTAAACCCGATGGATCGTACCGTTTAGTTTTGGATTACCGACATTTGAACTCTCATTGTCGGACCTTTGCGGTACAAAATACCCACAGTTCTGCGCTTGTAGACAGTCTTGTTCGTAAAAAATATAAAACAACACTTGACCTATCCAATGGATTTTACACGCACAACTTGTCCATGGAGTGCAGCCAATGGAGCGCTTTCACTTCCGGTGGAAAACAATTCAAATTTCGGCGTTTGCCCATGGGCTACAAGAACAGCCCGGGTGTCTTCGCCGCCCGTGTTGTCTCTTTGTTGGACAGCATAGACCCAGATGCGTGTTCGTACGTCGACGATATCTATCTGACAGACGACGAATTATGGCCGCATCTTTCCCGTGTGGACCGCATTATTCTTGAATTTGCGGTCTTAGGATACAAATTTAATTTTGCCAAATCTCACATTGCTGAATTTACCGTTTTGTTTTTGGGCTATGAGCTCAACAATGAAGGTAGGGGCTTAGCTCCCCATTTCTTGGACAAGTGCGCACTTTTGCGCCCTCCATCCACCCTGAAGAAGCTTCAGTCATTACTGGGATTTCTAAACTTCGGGCGTACTTACATTCCTGAATATGCCCAGCGTATCAAGCCTCTTTATGCCTTGATACAACCTAACTTTTCGAAGTCATGCTGGCTTCCTGAGCATTCCTCTATACTGCACTCTTTGCAGTCTGATCTACTTGAATCTAAGTTCTTGTTGACTCGTGATAACCACACAAACCTGGTGATTAGAATAATACCAGGGGCAGTGGATTTCACGTACTTAACCTTTAACGAAGGTGACACAGTACCGATTGCATACAAGTCGCATCTTTACACTTCAGCGGAGTTGCGCTTTTCCTCTGTGGAGAAAGTATTGACTGCAGTGCAAATGGCGATTCTGAAAGAACGCGCACTGGCACAGGGAAAACGCATTTTGGTGGTAACACCATATCCTGCCCTTGAGGCAGCGACGAAGGCAAGTGTACCAAACTCTAAGGCTTTGCACCCCCGTTGGATACAATGGGCTACATCTCTGACATCCCCGGATGTCACTTTTATCTTTGATTCCTCTCTTCAGACACAGGAGTTCTTACAGTAAGAATTTGTTCATCCTCCTCCTCTGTCTTTGCTACCGCTTGAGGAGTATCAGTGTATTATTTACACCGATGGTTCGGCACAACCGGCCACGGGTTCTAAGCATGCTTATTCCGCAGCGTGTGGTATTGTTGTAGGTACTATGGTGAACGGTGAGTTCAAGTCGAGTGTAGTGCACACACAGGCACTAGGAGACAGTACTGCACAATTGGCCGAGCTGCGTGCATTGGTGCTCGCACTTGAGTTTGCGAATCCAGACGTGACGACTCTTATTGTATGCGACTCTTACTACTGTGTTCAATCATTTAATGACAACCTCTTCTTTTGGTCTCAAAATGACTATAGAGATGCTAGAGGCAGCACAATTAAGCATAAAATGCTTTGGGTTCGAGTGGCAGATCTTAAACAACATCTGCCTCTCACACAGGTGATTCACACACTTGGCCACCAGCGTGTGGGCGCACACGCTGTCGGTAACAGTTTGGCAGATGAAGCTGCCAAATCAGCAGTAGCCACGTGCACAGTAGCAGCAGTTACAAGATCCATGACTAAAATAGATAATGAGATTTTGGCAGCTATTGCTGCAACAAAGGAGGGTGCTAATTACCCACGGGGTTTCCCTTCCAAGTACTCTTATCACTTAAGTCCCAACAGGTTCCTTACGTAAGAATTCCAGACGTTGGTGATCGGCTGATTCCCAACGCGGACCGCAGACCTTCCTTGATAACGGCCGCACACGAAGGTTTGGCTTCGGCCCATGCTGGCGTGTCTGCGACTGTTTCCATCTTGCAGCAGCGTTATTGGTGGCGTGGTTTATATAAACAGACCCGTACTTATGTGCTTTCTTGTGACGTGTGTCAGCAAATTAAGCCTTCAACGGTTACACGTCCACCACAAACACAGCTCTGCATTTCTAACAAACCTTTTGGGTGTGTTTACCTGGATCACTGCGGTCCATTTTCTTCTGACACTGCATATAAATACATCTTAGTTGCAGTAGACTCGTGCACACGTTTCATCTGGGTCTGGCCACAACGAAGTGCTGACGCTCGAAATGTCATCAGGGATTTGCGTGTCTTTGTGGGAATTTTTGCCTGTGGCACCTTCCATTCCGACCAAGGTCCAGCGTTCGCCTCTAAGGCCTACAAGGACGCTATGGGGTCACTGGGGGTGCGGGTGCAATTTTCGTCTCCATATAGACCTGAGGGTAATTCAATTGTGGAGCGAATGAACCGTGACTTAAAGCAATCCTTGACAGCTAGAGTCTTAGGTACTGGAAGGAACTGGCTGGCCCACTTGTATAGCATGCAACGTGCACTTAATAATCTCCCTAGAAGATCTCTGGGTGGGCGGACCACATACGAAATGCTCTTTGGCATACAAATGTTTGTGCCAGACCTTGATGGTCTAGACATGGCGGCAAATGCCGCAATCTTTGACGTAGATAATCATTCTACTATGTTGCAGAACTTACAAGTGACCTGTGACAACCTTGCTAACGAACACTTGCCTTCAGCCACTGACGCTGCGCTGCAGATTCCGGTTGCCGGCTGGCTTCCGAAGGTTGGAGATCTGGTCCGAGAGAAGGTGGAGAACAAAAGAATTTGGCCCATCTTATCGTGCACCGGTTCCAGTCCTTGGCTTGAAGGGTACTCGTACAGTCATCTTACCACCGCTTCCTGGTCGCAAGGACAACAGATACATCTCAGTGGACAATGTCAAGCTACAACGTCTGGCCGATCCTGAATAGCGTAACACCAGCGGTCTCCTGTCCAGCCATTTCTCGGACTCATGTTTGTGGCCCTCCAGCCCACACGGAAACTGATGTTGCCATTGAGATGGTCGATTTGCCTGATCGTCTGCTCGACTTCCCGGCTTCCTCCTGCAACGAGGAGACCGAGTATACTTATCCCGCCACCGAGTCGGTGGCTCATTTACCAACAACACCACTGAGCCCAACCCGTTTTTCATTTGATTCGGATTCCACCTCATCACTTATCCCGTCCAGCTTCAGTATTTTTGTATCCTGGTTCAGAGACAATTTTTTAGTCCCACCCTGGACATACATCTTGTTGGTACTGTTCCTGATTTTTCTGTTCATGTCCATTGGCTTTGTGACAGTTTTTTTCTTGCTCATTAATGGTCATTATTTACCTGAACACTCTGCGGTGAACTATGTCGCTGGAACATTAGCACCTCATTCTTCCTCACATATCATGAAGCGTGACCACACATTTGTGAACATTTCAGCTTTCCCAGTCGCTGATGGCATCGTATGGGATGCGGTAAATTTCCAAATTCATGGACCAACCGAGATTATTAATGTACCAAATGTCCTCCGTGTTTCAATGGGTGATGTCGTTAAAAGTAATATTCATTCTGACGATTGGGATGTGCATGCTGTTGAATCGTTATTTTCTGATTTGAAATATTATGCTGCTTTTAATGCTGAAGATCTGTATTTAAATTCTGCAAGTTATGCTGATTTATATTGTTACCAGCATTGGGGCAACCATTTTCTCCATAAACCAAGTGCTCTTCGGGGTCCTTTTAATTACACCCAATGGGAACATTGTCCGACCCCTTTGCCTGGTAGCTCCCAAACTCTTAGGAGTAAATTTACTTACTTTACAGACTTTGATAGATCAAACCCTGGGTCCTATTATTTTAAATTGAACACTTCGTCCGCTCAGAAGATCATGTTGACCCACACCAAATTGCTATATTCGGGTTCCTTTTTGAACGCGTTTGCTGTGGGTGGTTATGAACACTGGCAGGACACCATTGACTTAAAGTCTATTTTGGGCACTAAATCATGGCAGGTCCGCGGTACGGAAGCCTTGCACCGTGCTTGCCTAATCCCGGCCCAGATTTTATTTTTAAATAGTACGATCTATCAAACAACCTGTTGGGGTTTGGCTACTTCTAAACAATTGAATGCACCCTCCATTCCCGCATTGTCTTCCACTCCCAATGAAAGCTTGCATTTTAATATTTCCCTAGCCGATTTGCAAGCTTTGTTTCAAAACAATTCGTTTAATACCTCCACGATTGTTCAGTCACCCTGGTTGGCTTGGCCCATAGCATCCAATGCCTGCCAACTGCGTTTTCATGACTTAGCTCCTGGTTACAAACAGGATAAGCCAGATCCGAGGTTCTCTGCCCCTCGTACTATTACAACATATTCTGTTGGAAAATTGTGTAAACAGTGGTTGCAGCACTCTTCATTAGATTCTGTAAAAGAACATTTATCCCTCCTATCAGGCAACATTGATCTGTCAGATTTTGTTCTGGGGCCTCGTGGTCCTCGACCTAAGAGATTCATTTATGAAACTTACAATGAACTCTGGAAGCTTTCACAAATTGAAGCTGCTTCCCGTTTACGGGAAATCGATCAGGCAAATCTAGAAAAAGTGCTTGCTGTTGTTGACAATAGTATTAATACCCTGTCTTCCCGCATTTACACATTAGAGAATATTGTTTCATCTGTTGTTGATATTGTACAGGATGATGTGTCTGCGTTATATCATGGTCAGAATCAATAGCGTTCAGTAATGCAGCTTGCATGGACTTTGCAAACACTGAAGATGGGTAAAGTTCCTTGGCATTTTTTAAACACGTCTGCCTTATTCTTGCCGTTTAATTTAACTGAAAAACAGCAATTCATGTCCATGAAAGAAGCAACATACACTCTCTTACATATCGAAAAAATTGAACCGTTACCATTCTCTGTGGCGGAGTTGGACTCTGCAGTATGGCTAGTTCACGGGGTTATCGCCTTGCCTTTTTCTTTATTTGAATTCAGTTCCTGCATGAAACATTATCCTGTTGGCCGTTTTCAGCCTTTAGGCAGTGCCTTCTTGCATGAACTTTGGTCCCTGCCTTTCATGTACAGATGCCTTAGGGATGGGAAAGAAGTTTTTCTCACAGGAGAGTCGTGCGATTCTACTGTGGGTCATTCCCTAATTTGTAAGAACATTAAATTGCACGGGGCTTGTAATGTTTCGGCTCCGAATCTTGCTTGTATTTTAAAGGGCATTCCTGCTCCTGTTATCTCACCTACTTTCACTGTGCTTGCAAATGGTAGCTATCTCCTTCTGAATAATCAGGACTGCTTTGGAATGCTAGCCGGCATCCCCTATATTGTAACAGTTTCCCACCGGGTTGTGTGCTGCAAAAATGTGCTTTTTCCTCCCTCGCACAACATAATAGATAGTTCCATTTGGCCTTCCATTCCAACTTTGAAGGCAGATTTCAATAAATTGAGCAGAATAAAGGCGCTATTATTAAACCAGGAGGTTATGCTCACGTCCGCACGGGAGACCTTCATCCTCCAGGTGGCTAGTACCCACAGTGAGATACAGGCCCTTTTGAACACAAACCTCCCACAACATTTCGGTGAGCTGATTCACCGTGTTTTCAATGCATCTAGCACCGAAGGTCTTGTGCACTTTTTTAAAGTTGTGGGCTCTGGCCTTGTTACCTCCTTTCAAACTATATTTGGTGTAATACCGGCTTTTATTCATTCTATTTTTTCCAGAGTCTTTGGCGGCTTTCCGTTGATCCTCGCCTTAGCTACTGGAATACTACTTTTACTTTGTTTTCTGCGCAATGGCTGCACTTCCTGGGGGCCTACTCGACCACGGTCGGCTCCGGATGCTTCGTGAACGAATGCTCCTCAGCTTCGGCATCCTACCATTGGCAACACTCAGTGTGTCATATAAACTTTCTTTTTGCTATGCATATTTCACTTGCGTGCAACCTGTGATGTCTTGCTTACGATGTCCTTTCTCTTGGTCCTTGGATCTTTGCCTCTCCAATACGTCTCAGTCGGACCCGGATTTTGGCCAGTTGATGGGCCCCTTAGTGGCCCATGAACAGGAATGTTCCGGCACTGGATTGATGGCGCGTGCGGCTGCACTTGGGGTTTTGGCGCAATGGGATATCTGGGCGGCTGCTCAGAATCTCCTACAGCAAAGTTCTATTGAGTATCACGCAAGTTGTCCCGCAATGCTGATCACTACTCCCTATTATGAGGAACATGAATGCAGTTTTGGTTTGTTGAACTGGATGGCATCTCTTTTTTCAGACGATACCAATGATGTCCTCTTGGAAGGTGTGGCAGTTTACTGCACATACACTCTATTGGATTAGGGGCCTTCGCTTTCAGCGAACTGCATTTCTGGATATTTTTTTTTGTACTGCAAACATTTTTTTTTTTCCTTCATGGGAACTTTTGGCAAATAGACGTATACATTCTGCTCCATCTATTTGACCTCTGTTTTCGTCCTATGTCTTGACCTATGGACTGACCAGGGGAGGGTGTAGTGTGGTTTGTGGCCTCATTGCCTACATTGCTAAGTTAGCTTAGGCCTGGCTGCCATGATGCCTTTTTGCACACGTTACTTTGTGGCTTTGTTTTTCCAGCCTCTGCTTGTGCCCGGCTATATTAGAACTGTCTGCCTTTTTGCCTTTCACCTTTTCTCCTGTTCCCTGTGAGTTTCGTCTGTACATCATGTACAAGGTCGAAAAACAACGTCCCTTGTTCTTGCTGATCTGGTCAGCCCCTCGCACTTAGACATAACACAAAATACAGCTGCACTGGAGAAATTCGTGTGCTTTTAATATGGTGATCTCGCTGTTTGTGACACTTGGAGAAAAACCTTTCCAGGGAGAAGAGCTGTGCTTGTCTGATGATGTAAACCTTGCATCTAGATATTGAGGTATGGGGGTCCGCCTGACAAAACCCAGAGGTCTTCTATTTTTATAACAAACTAGTTATTAGCGCGGGGAGGGTGGTAAGGCCATTTAGCCCTATATCCACTGTCTTTATAAAATGCTGTCCCCGTTTGTATTCTATGGAATTGTAACCATGCTTATTATTTTATCATTATGCATTATGCTGATAGTACTGGCACGTGTACTTATCTTAGAGCACGATAGTTGAAATAAACATTTTAAACTATACTGTGTCTCTTATTACGCACGTTGTGGACAAGTATGAGTGAGTTATGAAAGAGTGTTCTTGCTCCCGCGAGTCCTGAGAGAGACCGTGTTCTGGGTTGTCTAATCATTGGTAGCTGCGCTGCTAATGAGACGCTAAAGCTAGTCGGATTGGGATTGTGGGTACTAAGGGGCATGGTTGGCTCACCACTATACTCCGAGGTCCTATTATCCTGTGCATAGCTCTGTGTATGTGCAGAATCCCTACAACAATCTTGGTCTTTCACATTCAGTCCTCATACATAATTGCTGCTGCAAGCTGTCACAACATGACTGGAACACAGATCCGAACCACACACATGGCACCCAACATACTATTCCCAGATTTGTAAGGGATATGGCACCATTGTTCCCCACACAACTGAGCTGACTTCCAAGAGCAGCCCAAAAATGTGGAGAGAGGTGCGCCAGATGGCTTTTGATGCCCTGAAGGAGGCCATGTGTACAACACCAGGGGTCAAGGCACACTACTTCTCCAGGGAATTCCTAGTTCAGACGGATGCTTCAGAGCATGGCATTGGGGCTGTCATGTCACTGCTGAACAATGAGTGCTTGGATCAACCAGTAGTCTTCATCAGCTAGAGTCCACTTGCCAGGGAACAGAAGTGGAGTGCAATTGAGAGGGAAGCATTTGGAGTGGTCTGGGCACTGAAGAAGTTGAGAGCATACCTGTTTGGGATTCACTTCCGGGTTAAGACAGATCACAGACCCCATAGTTGACTGATGCGAATACGGGATGAGAATCCAAAACTGTTAAGGTGGTTCATCTCCCTACAGGGAATGGACTTTACGGTGGAACATCACCCTGGGACTGACCATGCCAATGCTGATGGTCTTTCTAGATTTCATACCTTAGCAATAAGAACTCCCATGAGGGTGGGTAGCTTTCCCTGACCATCTTTTGTGTATTATTCCCCCCCCCCTGTTTTTTGCCTTCCTTTGTTGAACCTGTTTTTGCTGTCCATAGGACTTTTCACGCTTTACTCCTGCTAACCAGTGATAATGTGTTTGTGCTCTCCCTTTTAATCCTGGTAAAATTACCTAATTAGTACATTTAATTTACTTATACGTTCCTAGTATATGGTTCTACATGTACCAAAGGCCTGTAAATTAAATGGTACTAATTGAATACATCAGTCATTGTGCCACCCACTAAAGTAGCACTGCAAAACACGTCTCCAGGCCTGCCCCTGAAGCAGGGAGTTATTAAAACTGACATTTTGACCTGGCAAAACAAATCTTTTTAATACTTATAAGTCATCCCTGAATGCCCATAGGGTAAGGTGCCTGGCATTTAACAAGTAGGGCATGTCTATTTAATGTTTTTACAAGACCTGACAGTAAAAAACCTTCAAAGTAATTTTTCAATTTGGCAAGGATGGCTCTGACACAGAAACACATTACACTATAACAACTTATAATGTAGTGCACCGAGAAAATGGTTTAAGGACGCATTCTAATAGTAATTTAAAATCCAGCCTAATGGTAAGTCTGATTATTTATATATATATATATATATATATATATATATATATATATATATATATATATATATATATATATTTTAAACATATTTTATTGGGGTTTTAGTGGAACATGTAATATCAATCACATTTCTATTGTAATTTCAGCAGTACTCTTATATCATATCTATTCAGCCATTACTTCAATCATATCAACTGTTATAGTTACCGTGTATTGCTAGTAATAATGCACTTCCCCTTACCTATCTTAAATCCCAACTCCCATCTTCCCACCCCACCCTTGCAGATCTCCATCAGATAGTCTTTTTTTTAAAAAACACACAAAACAATTAGTTGCTTCTAGCACTCCCGCCCCCCTTCTCAGCACTCTGTCCCTCCCACACTGCCCGAGGGCACAATGAGCCCCCATCCTCTCAAACGTGTCCTACTTCCTCCCCTCTTCCAGCCTGGAGTTTCAGACTTCTCTGTGGGGATTCCCCCACTGGGGACATCTCCCCCGATGCTAACTCAGGTTCCTTTAGACTACTGACTAAATCTTCCGAAGCCCTAGCTTGCTTCAATGCACCAATACCCCTTTTGGCATTTTGAAGGAGTACCCTCCCCTCACAGGTGGCCCATTTCTCTAACTCAGCCTTCCATGTGGAAATTTTTTGGCCCTACTGGGGATTTCCAGTGTTGCGTGATCTCATGCATAGCTAGGAGCAGGGCCATGTCTTGAAACCGACTAGTGACCCAACTCTTGGCATTATGTGGGAACAACCCCAGGAGACAATGTGCAGGGGTGCTTGGGATTGGGCGCTCTATTACCACCCTTATGGTGGCAGTTATTGCTGTCCAGTAATTCTGCAGTTCAGGGCATGTCCACATCATATGTAGTAGTTCCGCCCCCACCTCTCCGCATCTCGGGCATTTCGCATCGTTCCTTAGAAAAAACGTATTGATCTGCCCCGGAGTGAGGTAAGCCCTGTGCAATATGAAAAAAATTAATGAGTCGGAATCAGGCATTTCTCGAGGATCTGGGGATCCCCATCAATACATTCTCCCAAGATTTGTCATCTAGAGGGACATTCAAATCCTCCGCCCAGCTATTACGTAGCTTGGACAGTGGTTGTGTTGTGTCTCTACTCAGGGCTCGTAATGACTGCCTTTATCCTACCTCCCCCTGTGCCCAAGTTACTGCAGGTTGTGTGCTGTGGGGGTTCAGCAGATCCCAATCCCCAATGCACTCTAATAGCTGCTACAATCCCTGCATGTAGCAGGAAGTGCCCCTGGGGCAAGTCATTCTCCTCTCTAAAATCTTCGAATGGCATGAGTTTCCCACCACTGTATAACTGTCCTATTCTTGTCGCCCCTGCCGCCTCCCAATCTTCAAGGCCCACCCAAGCTGCTCCTCGGGGAAGCACCCTGAGTATGGTTATGGGTAAATCAGGCGAGTATGGTAATCTGATCTGTGTCTTTCGTAGAACTCATCTCCAACAGTGTCTGGCCAATAGTATCGCACCAGGATCCTCAGGTGTAACCCCATCTCTACCCAATAGTAGCTTCCATAGTGCTTCTAAGCTTGGCGTAAGTGGATATACCTCCCGTATCTGGGACTGAAGGGCTCCAACCCATCCCGCCACCCACTGCAATTGAGCAGCTAGGTAGTATTGCTTGAAATCAGGGACTGCTAGTCTGCCCTCCCGAGTTGAGTGCTGCATTGTTCTCAGGGCTAACCGTCTACAACCCGCGCCCCACAAAAAGGACATCATTATAGAGTATAAGTCCGTGTGCCATTTCGGGGGAATCCATATTGGGAGTACCATAAAGAAGTATCATAGTCATGATAATGCCACCATCTTTAGGAGGGCCACTCTCCCTGCCAGTGATAGCGGGAGGCCCCTCCAAAATTCCATGTTAGTCTTTAAGGACCTCAGGGCCGTATCTAAGTTACCTTCAAATATGTCTGCTTGGGAATGATATATTTTTACCCCTAAATATTCTAGGCAGTGGGGCTCCTATGTAAGAGAACCCAGCTCCGCCGTGGGGGCCCTGTTTGGCGTCAGCGGAAACAGCTTGGATTTCTGGCAATTAATTTTCAACCCGGACATCTCTCCAAACTCCCCCATCAATGCTTTCGCCTCTGGCAAATCCTCCTCTATGTTCCCAAGGAAGAGCAGTAGATCATCTGCATAAAGGGCAATGTAGTGTGTATTATTCCCTAGTCGTATCCCTTGATATCGTCCTGCAGTGCGGGCTAGGGAGGCCAAAGGCTCCATAGCAAGAGCAAACAGGAGTGGCGAGAGGGGGCATCCTTGCCGAGTCCCCTGCTCAACGTCACAGCTCTCCGAAATCGTCCCTCCTGATTTTATTCTCGCCACTGGTCTCATGTTGAGTAGCCTAACCAAATCAGAGAAGCCCTGCCCCATCCCCATTTTATCTAGGACACCATATAACAACTCCCATTCAAGACTATCAAAGGCCTTTTCCATATCCACCGCAAAGACCACCTCTTCACCCATCCCTTCGTCCCCTCTTGTCATAAGTGCCATGAGTCGTCTGATGTTAAGAGCCGTATTGAGCCCTGGGATAAATCCTGCCTGGTCCTGGTGTATGAGGGCAGTCATGAACGGTTGGAGCCTCATGGCCAATATCTAACTTATTATTTTAAAATCTAGATTTAACATTGATAATGGTCTTAAAGTTTTACATTCCGTGGGGGTCGTACCAGGCTTAAGTAGGGGGGCAATCAGTGCTTCCCGGGTAGAGATTGGGAGTTGGCCCTCCTCTAGAGCCGCCTCATATAACTCTACTAATCTAGGGGCCAATTCTTCAGCATATGCAACGTAAAGCTCTATGGGCATCCCATCTGTTCCGGGTGTTTTACCTCTAGCCAATCCCTTAATTGCCGCCCATATTTCCTGTACATTTATGGGGGCTCCCAAGACATCTGTATCCTCAGCATCCAGGGTGGGAAGCGGAATCGCAGTCAGGTACTCTCTGATCGTGTTGTCTCCCTGTCTCAACCGTGATCTATATATGGTAGTATAAAACTCCAGGAATCTCCTAAGTATGTCCTCCTGCCTATATAATATATGCCTTCTGTGTCCCCAACAGCCAAGATCGGGGAGCCTCTCCGGGCCTTGCTGGCCAGCCAAGCCAGCAAAGATCCAGTTCTATCCCTCTCTGCATGTGTGCATTCCATGTACCGCTTATAATCATAACTACGCAGTGTCTCTGTTTGTTTGGCCACTTCCTCCTTAGCATCTAATAGTACTGGACCCAACTCTGGATGTCCCGGCCAATGTATCTCTAGTGCGCGAAGTGCCCTGTCCGTGGACTCGAGGTCAGCCTCAAGGGAGCGCCTTACTCCTATAAAGGTCGCCATACATTTGCCCCTAAGCACCACCTTAAATACATCCCATTCTGTCAGTCGGGAGTTAGTCGTGTTTGCATTTGTAGTAAAATAGTTCACGATGCACTCTCTGACCTCCTCAAGGAACACCTGGTCCTCTAGTGCCTCGTGCTTGAAGCGCCATGTTGGTATTCTTTGGTGTAGTTGTTCCCACCTCAGATGTAGGAGGGTTGGGTTGTGATCAGACAGAGTGCATGTTAAATATTCCACTGTCTGGATCTGGGCATGTATATCGGGGTAACAAAAAGGTATCGAGCTGAACATGCAGATCGTGTACCGGGGAGTAAAAAGAATAATCCCTGCCCTCTGGATTCAGGCGCCTCCAGGAGTCGATTAAGCCCATCTGTCCTGCCAGTCTTTGAATGCCTTAGCTACTCTATTTATTGGGGCGTCCCTGAGGTGGGTGCGAGCGATCCTTCCGGGGATCAGCTATACAATTAACGTCGCCTCCAATGATAACAGACCCTGGGAGATAGGTCGCCAGAGTGCCTGTGATCTTAGTCAAGAATGTCCCCTGATCTACATTAGGGCCATATATACTCACAATCGCTATATCACGACCATCCAGCCGGCCCCTTACCGCTACATACCGGCCTTCTGGGTATGTCATCTCCAAAGTACATTGAAACGGGACCCCGGCCCTAACCCAGATCAAGACCCCCCTAGCAAAAGAAAAGTACGATGTGTGATGCAATTGACCTCGCCATCTATGCCGAAGGGCCTCTCCCTCTCTTGCAGACAGGTGGGACTCCTGCAATAGTGCAATATGGACTCCCCGTTTATTCAAGAAGGATACAATTTTATACTACTTGGACATAGTATGTATCCCTTTAATGTTCCAAGAAATTATCTTATATGATTGGAGACCAGCCATCAGTGTATGTCATGTGCATTCGCCAACGGGCCCTGTCGGCCCTCAGCCTCCCGTACCTGCAGGTGGGAGTGCGGCGCGGGCCCTTGTTTTATGGGTGTCTGGTCTGCAAGATCTGCAACCCCCTTAAACATAAATTTATAACAACCCCAACTCACATTCCCCAGGACAAGCGAGCAAACCCTCCTCATCCAAACATTCAAAAACCATGCCCAACTATGGAGCATATGGGGTGGAGTCAGCCCTCCTCGCATTTGGTGGATCTAATGTTGTGGCCCCGCCATCCTCTTACCCATCCAGTGCATTGTTCAGTCTGTAAACTTTCCCCCAACCGGGGTGTGTTCCCCCCTCTTCAAATACGAAAGATTGTACATAGGAGCCTTGCCACCTCTATCCCCCCATTATTAATACTTGCGGCATTTGCGACAGTCAAACTATTTCGTCCGCTGTAGCAGGGGTGACCACCGGCAACTCCTGGCTAGAACCTTCCATCGTGCTGGTGCTATGATCCGAGTCCCTTGTATCTTCTCTCACGGGAGAAGAAGCAGCACTGGAGGCAGGCGGGCTCAAAGACGCACCGCCACCATGACCTGTTCGCGCTCTCGCTGCTTCTCGGCTCTGGAAGGGGCACCTATGGATTTGCCATGACCTCTTCTTGGTTGGGTGTCCCCCTTTTTCCGCTGCTCCTGAGGGGCTCATCCGGTTGCCTGTCGATTAATCCAGTCCCCTGCCTCCTGCGGGGAGTTACAAAAGACGGTGCTCGATGAGGCCACTACTCTTAGTCGGGCCGGGAAGAGCATTGCAAACTGGACCTCCATCTGCCGCAGTTTCTTCTTGACCGCCAAGTAGGATGATCTTTGTCGTTGGACCTCTCTGGAAAAATCAGGAAAAAGTCTGACTGTGCTGTTATCCACCACCAGTGGTTCCTTCTTGCGTGCCTGTGCGAGTATATGGTCTCTGTCCTTGTAGAATAATAAACGTGCCACCACAGGGCGCGGTGGTCCTCCAGGAGGAGGGGGCCTTGCAGGCACTCTATGTGCTCTCTGCAGTGCAAAGTAAGGGGACAGACTCTCTGTTGCCACCTCCTCCCTGAACCATTTCTCCAGGAAGGCCACCATGTCCCGTCCCTCAATTTTCTCTGGTAGGCCAGTAAGACGCACATTGTTGTGGCGCAACCTATTTTCAGCGTCCTCGGCCCTCATGGTCAGAATCTTCACTTGGGCCTCCACCGCTTTCAGCCTGTCTGTGGCCGTATTTACAACTGGTTTCAGGTCCTCGATATCTGTTTCCGTTGTGGTCACTCTCTCGGCCAACCGCTGGTGGTCGGCTCTTAGTAGGCCTATTTCCTCCTTAAGTGGATCTATTTTATTCTCCACAGCCAGCCTTGAGGGTGTTATGGCCTGTAGAATGTCTTGGAGCGTTGCCACTGTTGACGCATCGTCTTGTAACATGTTGGAGGGGGCCGGCGCTGAGCCATCATCCGAGTCCGTCAGGCTTTGAGCCGGGTAATCTACCTCCCTCCTTCTGCTCGTTTTCCCCATCTTTTTCTCCTGGTATATCGGACAGGTGCTCCAGGGATCCCAAACTGGGCAGCTTTCTCTCCTTCAGTATGCAAGGAATCACGTAGGAGGTAGTCGTGGGTGCCCACCTGTGAACCTCTTCCCAAGTATTTCACGCCGCTCCCAATGTAGATCCCCTTTTCTCCTGGTACTCATCACCTCCCCTGCTCGATCAGAGTCAATATCCAGGAGGGGGTGTTCCCCGCTTACCAATCTTCTTCACCTTCCAGTCAGATGGGTGTGTGGAGCCCACAGCAATCTGAGGTCTTTCTACAGTGCTGTCCCATCTGTCTGTGCCTTAGGCCTTATGAGGGAATAGTTGTCCCCCCAACCTCCTTCATCTCAGGGGCGGAGTCGCTCTCTGGAAGTGTGTAACATCATGGACTGGCATCAGCTCTGTAATTGGGATCTGAGCCACACTTCACGTAGCACTGTGTGGATGGGCCTTCCCTAGGATCACTTGATGGGCCCATGGTGGCCCCTTCAATCCTCTTGCCACCGTTGATTCCAGCTGCTCTTCCCTTGGTGAATCCACAGCCTTCCTATATAGTGCTGCGGCGTTTTTATTCACACTCCATTGCACCCCCTTGCTGTACCCGGCTCCACCACTGGTCATCAGTTAGGGTTGTTCACTCAGCTCCTCTCTTCTTTTTGCAGGGATGCTGGAGCCCTCCGCCCACACTTCTCACCCCCGTATCCCTTCTAGGGGGGCGCCCGCCCACCTCGTTCTGCGATGCACTGGTCTTCTGCAGCCGCAGGGCCTCTCGGTCGTTCGTCTCCCTCTCCACTGCAGTGAATAGGGGCCCGGGGTAGCACGGCCGTCTGGCGAGGCCGCTGAGAATCTCCTCACCGCCTTTTGCCTGCAGGATCTCTCCTCCGGTGAGTGTCACAAGGGTTATTCTTCCTTGACCAAGATGGCCATGGAGGGGCTGTTCCTAGGCCCTTCCAGAGCATCAAAGAAGGCCTACTTTGTCGCTAGCAGATGTAGCTCACACCTAGACCCGCCTCCCTTTTGTCTTGCTAGTCAGCTTGGCTCCAAACCCAGTGGAAGGGAAGCTGCCCCAGATCAGGATTGGAGTTACCAGAAAAGGAGGGTTTGCCCATTAGCATAGCCACATCTCTGGGTGGTCACAGGGAGCGCTTACCTGGGGAAGACATTTTATACCATTTTGAATTTAAGTAGAGAGAGGAATCGTGAGATAGTTTACTGTGAAACACAAAGGAAGAGCTGCAAAAGGGGGTAGGGCACCCCTTGAATTTATTTTAACACCATTGGCTATGGAGTGGCGATGAGTATTCCCCACCCACAGGCTGGCAAAGGACATACATGTGGCATCCCCAGCACCCATATAAGGAGTAAATGGTAATTTTTTTATAGTAGGTGTAAATAGTGTTAAAGTTATAAGTGTTGAAATAGTTATATATTGTGCCTCGGTCTACTGCAGTAACTTTGCTTGAGGAGGCAGTATGTGATCGGCTAATGGCTCTCTTTACAAAACGTAAAAGGCAGCCATGTATTTTTCAGCACACCTTCGCTGCGTTCTGGGTTAGGGCCTCATATATAGGCAGTGGCGGTTGGTGACTTATAAAAATGTTGTGGCGCTATATGAACATACATAAAAATAAACATTTAACAAAAACTAAAAGTTTGCTTACCTTAGCCTGCTGCAAATCCTCGATGTTTTCCAGTCCCTGCGCTGCAGACTCCAACGAGTGCGAGGTCCCACAGCCAGGGCTTTAAGTGGGATGAAAAAACTGAAAGGGGCGTGACCAATGTAATTAAGGGCACGGCTTAAAACAGGTAAGCGAAAAATCTGTGTTTAGCATAGAGTGCCGCCCCACTGGTATTTTGCTGCTTCTGTCATTGCATCCGGATATATAATACAACAAGTAACATTACACCTACAACAAGCCAGGGCTATTGACTTTGTCAATGGTTGTTAGTTGCATAAGCAACAACTATGACTTCGTTGAATATAATATGATAATCCTTCAGTTCTTAAATGATGAGACTGTGAAAAGACTTTAACGAGCCTCTTCGAAGTTACCCCCAAAGGCTTTGAGCAGTGGTACTGCTGCAGAGTGAAGTTTTTTTTCACCCAGAGGGTGAAGTTAAAAATGGAGACCCGGATAGGGACCCGTCTCGACACCTGCTTTTCAGAACTGCCGGTGCTCAGCACCGGCAGGACCCGTCCCACTTAAAGCCCTGCCAAAAGCCAACTACTTTATCCAATCCAGACGCTGCTCTCATGCTGTTAACAATGTTAATCAGCATGAGTGAAGCATCTGAATTGGCTGGAGTAGGCTGGCTCAGCACTCCGAAAAGCGCTGGAGGCCTGTGCCTGCTCTCCAACTCAACTGTCTAAGAGAGCTGGGTTGGAGAGGTTTGAACTGCGCATGCCGGTCTGCCAATGTAAAAAAAGGAATAGGTCTGGAAAGTTTTGTGGATGTAGTGCAAGTATGAACTCTTCAATAATTCCAGTGAGGCAATGAAGTTGTGTCATCAATACTTTGTCTTCATTTACCACGTGTCATCCTCCAGCGTATCTTGCGTTGGCTCCCAAGTAACTGATCCACAACCAACATTCCCCGCTCCCTTTACCTCCCCAACCCTGTGCGCACATTGCAAAAATAAACATACTTAACCACAATACATATTCAAATATAAACACATGTAACACATCTCCCCCCTAAACAAAGCAACAAAACAAAACTATAATAGCTAAACCCCAAGGTAGAGAAACTAGGAGGATCACTACATAACATAATCAATCAAGTCTAACTGGTAACTTGCGTGTTCTGTCACTTCTTCCCCATTCCAGACCCAACCTTCTATCACCACAAGATGGACATTATTACTCTCATCCGTGATAGATGCCAAATCTCTCTTGCAACCATTCTCAGACACATTCAAGAACACATTAATTCTGTCTTCAGGGGCCCCCCTTGGGGCCAAAAACGAAAAAATCGGCAGAAATTGCTGCAGTCCCACAGGAATCCAGCTGGATCATTTTAAAAAAAATGGCGGCTCGACCCGCATTGTTTTATTAATGAGAGGGGGGCACACAACCACCCTCCCCTAGCCTTTACACGTCCCAGGGAGCCTTTCCCCGGGGCCCAAATTAATGAATATGGGGAGAGGGGATGCGCAGCCCCTCTCCCCAAGCCTCTTACTGGCCCCAGGGAGCTGACCCCTGGGGCTGAAATTAACGTATATGGTGGATGAGTGCCTCCCTCCCCAAGCCATCAGAGGCCCCACCCACAGGGCCAAAATCATTGTATATGGGGAGGGGGGATGTGCAGCACCCCTCCCCGACCCTTTAAAGGCCCTGGGGAGTCCATCTCCCAGGGCAGCAGAAGTAATTTAAAGGGAGGGAGGCCACACAGCCCCCCTCTCTGAGCCTTTAAGGCCCCCGGGGACCCTATCCCTGCCAGCACCGGCACAGGCACAGGCAGGAAAACCTGTGTTTGCTCCCAATTGGCAGGAGCATTTTTGAATCTCCCGCCATGCGTGAGCAAACACAAAGTCTGCTCCCAGCGGGCGAGAGCTTTGAAAATGCTCCCGCCTGCTGTTAGCAGACTTTTGATCGGTTTCCGTGCACGCAATGATGCAGACAGGGAAACAAATCAAAACACTGCTCCTGACCGGCAGGAGTAGCATAAATAGCGCTCCCTGTGGGTGGGATCAATGCTGGCTCCCGCACCATGTCCCTGAATATATGGTGGATGTCTTGGATTGCCGGCACGGCACCCACCTTTTATTAATGAGGCCCTGTGGAAGGGGTACCTGGGACCAATAATGGCTTGGGGACGGGGCCCCCCTCCACTTCATTTTTAGTAATTGCCTGGGGATGGGGTCCCCAGGACCTAACAGTGCTTGGGGAGTGGGGCTCCGCAGAACATCAGGGACATGGTGGTCCAGAGCCATTTCCAGTTGGACGTACAGTGCTCACGGTTGGGTGGGAAACCTATGGGGTTCTATCATGTGACTAAAGTGGAGGGCACGTGTTTTGCGCTACTTTGTCGTCTTAGGAAGGGGCTCCCCTTATTGTCCCCTTCAATCCAGAACTATGGTGAAATGGAGTATAATACTGAGTAGACTGGATTACTGTAACACACTTCTTCTGGGAGCACCTGAATACCTGATTAAGCAACTGTACAGAGTACAAGTAGCTGCAGCTAAATTGGCACTGAACAGACCACGCAGGTCTTCGGACAGTGATGCCTTGCAGTAATTACACTGGCTTCCTCTGAAGCAGAGGATTGCGTTCAAGGCCACGTGCATTGTTTTTAAGGCTCTACAAGGATATGGGCCAGTGCCATTGCAACGTAGCTTTAAAAAATACAATCCTCCAAGATCACTCCGATCAAGCACTGCAAACCTTGTCTGCATTCACAAGTCCCGAAGAATAATACAAGGGGGCTGGATCTTTTTAATAAAAGCAGCTCAGATATGGAGTGAGCTTCCGTAGTCACTGAGAGCCTCATTGGAGCTGTTGCACTTCAGAAGGGCCTTTAAGACTTGGCTCTTCCCAATGTAAATTCCACTCTGCAGTCGGTTTTTGGCAAGTGCACTTTTAGCAAGATAAGTTCCTGTATGCAAGCTCCAGGATACCAGTTTTGGTGACAGTCTGTTCTTTATAAATATTATAAATAAAATAAATAAGTAAATATCCCTGCAATGCTTGCAAATATAGCCAAAGTAAGAAGTCTTATGATGTCCCATTCCAAAAAAAACCCTATGAGATCAGAAAATAAATTTCTTGCAGAACAGATCATGTCATATGTTGTATTGAATGCCCCTGCAACAAAAGGTATATTGGCAGTACGACCCTCCAAATAAAGAAACGTATCCTCAAGCACATAAGGGCCATCAATAACAGGGATCCTAAATACCCAATGGCACGTCACTTTCAGGTGGAACATGGATGGGACTTGACACACTTGAGGTATTATGGCCTTGATAAAGCTAAGAAATATCAAAGGGAAGCGGACCAATGTGTGAGACTACATAGATTGGAATCCATTTATATAATTGATTTGGAGACCATGGAGCCAGGAGCCCTTAATATGAGTGAGAAATTGGTAGTGCATCTAGATGAGTAGAGTACAGAAATCTGTTCAGTGTTCCCCCGACCGACAACTTTCCGAGTCACTGAGAAAGTATTATACCAGAGGACAGTAGTTCCTTTTTAATTAATATGAGAATATATGGCTTTTTGTTTACATAGTCATCTTCGGTTCTTTTTGAGTGATGTTAAGTTCCCTGGCTGAACAGGGGATAGATGATGTTCACATTACTGTATCAAATCCCATTATGGACATAATCCTTGGTGCACATGGGGGCTCAGGTGAGGAAAAATGTAAACAGGGGGGGTTCCCCCACGTAATGAGCTGGGAGAATGTATGGGATCTGAACTAATGTGATGGAATATTTTGCCCACAAGGGGTCCACTGAGTGTAGAAGGATCAGCCTCAATGGATGACAGTATATCAATATATAGAAGATCAGTAAGGAGGACGAGAAAAGTGTGCAGTAATGTGCAGTACACATTTATCTGTCCTGGTGCTGCTAAAATTGGTAGAGAAATTTGACACCATCAAGCAGAGAAATTGATGAATTGAAATACCAAATGATCAAGGTTTGTTTGATGATGTATGCATGCACTTTCAGTTTAAAAAATGATGTTTGTGTGGTCACGCCCATCTGTGTACAAGGCTGGAGATGGAAGGGCCGAAACGCGTTTGGTCCGTTAGATATTTCATGGATAATTGAATAAAAACATCTTCAAAGCACCAATTACAGTTCGCTGAATTTATCTCCTTAGTGAGGGGGACGAGTGTGTTGCAGACATAGAGGGTTTTTCTGCTTCCCGCATGCAGCGACCGCCCGAGAGAAATGGCGACTCTGAAGCAGTACATGGAGGTATAATATACATAAGCTACATGCAGCTTGTTCAGCCAAGGACAATTTGATGAACATTGTGTGACGGCAGTCCAGCTGTGAAAAGAGCACATCCCCTAGAGTCGAGAGGGAGCCACAAGAGCTTGGGACTGTCCCGAGTTTTATAATGGAACAAAAGACTTGCGTAATTTGACTGGAAATTGCAATTTTGAAGGCCCACTGAGGGTAATAATAATGAATGTAAATTTTGTCAATTCACATCCTACTCAAGGAAATAATCCGAGGCAAAGGTACTACATTCTCCAGCATGCAACACAAGTTGTTTATACCGGGAAAGCCCACTGGAGGGCAATATAATGGTCATGCAGGGAGCACTGCCTTTTCTTCAGTACTGTGCACTAACAAGCATGCCTGTGATCAAGGAGTTGCAGCTCCGAAACGTGTAAGGTGAAGGAATGACTCCAAATGCAAGAATGCCAGTTTTACCTTAAATGAAGAATTCCTGTACTTCGTCTTTTGTGGGGTGCGTTTTCAGCCAAGGACAATTTGATGAACAATAGTTATCTTAAGTAACTATAACTTGTGCCCTAGGGAAACTATAACAGGCGCCCTCACCAGGTACTGCTAATTACCCCACATATTACATCACTCATGACATCTTCTATGACATCATTGATAATATCACTGCAACATTTGCAATTAAATTATTGATAATAAAACTGTACATGGCGGGGGCGCTAGTTATAGTTACCTTAGGGCGCAAATTATAGTTACTTGAATTAACTATAATTGGTGAATTTCTGTGTTTTTTTTTAGTTTAAAACATTACATCGTTACTGCACATTTAACATAACTGTGTATATATATATATATATATATATATATATATATATATATATATATATATATAAAAAAAGGACGAAGTTCCAACGAGCACTCAGGTCTACAAAAGCAACAACAGGGTCTGTTCTTAAGCCAAAGATGAGAGGTTTATTAATGCATAAACCAGTCGTGACGCGTTTCGCGCTCCAAAGAGCTCTTTTTACACCACTCTACAAACGCACCTCTTGGCGCACTGCTGGTGGGGCGATGAGGTCCTCTTGTGTCCTGAGCACCTTAGGACTAAAGTGGACTGAATGTCAGAGTAGAAGTGTTGGGCAACTTAGGTGCTAACACCCCATCCGTGAGGAGGATAGGCCAGTTTTTATTCATTATCCCCCTTATTTGCCTTTGTTGTTTACTGAAGGTAGTAATTAATCTGGGTATTGCATTCTCATTAGAGTTGGATGTATTATTCGGTGAAGGTGTTTCAATTATGTTATTACTCTGATTTTGCCTGGATAATAATGATTCCCTGGAACGCAATTTGGCTTTCTTATTAGCTTCAGAGAGAATTTTGTCACTATATCCTCTCTGTTTGAACCTCTCTATCGAGGCTTGTAAGCATTTGGCTAGTTCCTCCTCTGTGCTACAAATCCTTTTTACCCTAAGTAATTCTCCATACGGGATACTTTTTATTAAATGCTGGGGATGTGCACTTTTAGCATGTAGTGTGGAGTTCCCCGAAGTGGGTTTCCTATGCAGTGTTGTTTCTAATTTACCTTCCTTCACATAGACAGTTGTGTCTAAAAAATCAACACTATTATGGCTTATATATGATGTGAAATTTAGGTTGGCATTGTTGTCATTAATTGCCACCACAAACGTTTCTGCACTTTCTTGATCCCCATCCCATACAACAAAAACATCGTCAATGTAACAAAGCCAACTTATCACATGGGTATTGAACATTTCAGCTTGGGTTCCCCTTAGAGCCCGCTCCTCCCACCAGCCAACATGTAGACACGCGTAGCTGGGGGAGAAGCAGGCTCCCATGGCAAGTCCTCTCTTTTGTATATACAAATCTTTGCTGAACATGAAAAAATTATTGAACAGGCACCACTTTATCAACTCCAATAACATAATGTTATGATTATAATATCATAACGGTCGAGTGTCCAAGTAGTGCTTGACTGCTGACATATATATATGGGTTCTACTTACCATAATATATTTATCATGCCTGGTAAAGGAATGCGTGGTAAAGGCTGCGTAGCAAAACGCACATGTAGTAAAGATATGTGTTGAATAGTCGTACAACAGGTTGATGAGCATCTTGTTTACTTAAATTAGTGGTGAAATGTCTTTATTAATGTATTAGTTTGATGTTGATTTGTTAAGCACTGCATCTGCATGCATTTCGCTGAGGTATTTCTTGCATTTAGGCCATGCTGCTCAACATGAGCCTATGTTACCCTCATTGAAAACTGGTTTCTCCTTTGGACTGTTGGGTGGCATGTTGCCCTACAGGTACGTTTCTCATATTTGATGTATTTTTATTGCATTGGAAACAAGGCAACTGAGAAAAGGCCCTTTTATAAGCCCAATATTGACCTATCTGTGAAGGAGAAGTCCATGATAGCCTAGTAGAAGCGGAGACAAAAAAGAGATTAAGGTTTCATAAAAGCAAATTCAGGACCATGAGCATCATATGGCCATGGTAAAGAAAGAGGAAGCACCTATGAGGTAAATACAGAATCAAAAAGTTAGGCTGAAGTAACCTTGAAGTGGAAGCCTGAAAAAGACTGACTCAACCCAGCTCCCCTGACTGCACATAAAAAAGACTGCTGGAAGCATAATGGAACCTGGTGGAACTTGGACTGTTTGTATCTAAAAGAGCCATGTTTAAGTGTTTTTTGGGTTTTTGAACCGTAAAATATATCTGGTACCAAAGGAGTATTGGGGTTGGTTCATAGGGTTACAATCCCAGAAGAGGGCCATGGGCTACTTTTTCTTTAGCCTCTAGAGACACTTTCAAGTATTTACTTCAGACTTTGGATTTCGTGGGGAGGAAGCAGCACAGAATTCAATAAGAAGGTAGCTATGAAAATAAAATACCACCCACTTTGAGCGTTATGACATTGCATAATGGAGCAAAGTGAGCGATCCTAAATTGCCCCATGAAAGCCAATAAGAATTATTTGCCCAAGGAAGTTTTGCAAAAAAATGGTGCATAATAATGCATTTACAGCATGTTTTAAACATTTGGTAAAATTGTGCATTTACTGGGAACATTTTTTTCTTTAATTCTTTGCTTCATTCTATCTTTTTTTTTTCTTGTATTATTCTTTCATTGTGTCCTTCATTCTATTCATCTTTCTTTCCTGCTTTCTATTGTTATTTATTTACTTTTTTCCATTCTCCTTTCATTAATATTTCCATCTTTCTTGCAGTCTGCCCCGGCTTTTTTTCATTCCATCTGTCACTCTTCCTGTCTTTCTGTCCTTCTATACATTCCTATTTCACTTTTTTTCCATTCTGTGTGTGTATAGCTTCACGAAAGTTCACCAAAACAAAGTTAATTCACCTCAGCTCCCTCTTGGCCGAGAAAATGGGGGGCCCCAAAACGCACGTTCCCCATTCATTTTTCCATAGGAAAATTAGGCACAAATACAGCCAAAACGGCAGAATGAAATTACACCAAGTGTGGCAGAAAGTTAAATCTTGGTCCAGAAAGCATGTTATTTGTGGTTTGGTGGGAATCCATTCAATAGTTTTTTAAGAAATTAAGATTTACAATGTATGTATATATCATGCCGCAAAGGATCTGTGGAGCCAACAGATCTCTAGATAAGATCTGATTAGCTGCCACCACATCAAAAAAAGATTCAATCCCCTGTTCTAGAAAAAAGTAAACAAACATATGGGCCAGGGCAGAGATACCCTGCCCCTCTAAGCATGGTGGGGAAGGGGTTCCCAGAGGCCAAAAGCACCATTTTTTTTATTGGCTTAGAAGATCCAAGGATCTGCGGATCCGATAAAAAAAAAATAGCGATCTCCTGCCTTTTATAAACCCACCCCCGAGGAGGGCCAGGGCCCGGGGGCGGTGAATTGTTATTGTTTGGGTAGGGGGCGTGCGGCCCTTTTTTATGCAATAGAGAGGGAAGCCGTTGGTTCCCTTCTGTGAGCCTTGTAGTGGCCCTGGGGCCCCTCTTCCCTGAGCCTTGTAGTGGCCCTGTGGACCCCATCCTCTGGGGCAATAGAATAAGTTTGGGTAGGGAGCAGGCAACCCCCTTTCCCAAGCCTTCACGAGAGCCCAGGGAGCCCACCCTTGGGGCCAGTCGTTTTATAATAAGGAGGATAGTGCGCGGCTCCTCCTCCCAAAGCCTCAGAGAGGCCTCGAAGACCCCATACCCAAGGCCAGTGTATTTTGTGGGGTGGAGGTGTGCATGGGGCCCCCATCCCCGATGATCAGCTCTATGAGCCCCATCACCCGGAGCTCGATCGCCGTGTCCCGGGACTCAATCCCCCGAGACACTGCGGTTACCTGCCAAGGAGAGAGTGGGCAGGGAATAGAAATCTATACCCTGCCTGCACTCTCCCAGGCAGGGAACACAACTTTGCTTCCGCCTATCATGAGCAGTAAAAAAAGCTGCTCCTGCCCAAGTGGGAGCAAATTAATAGAGCCAGCTACTGCCAGCACCCAGTATAGTGCTGGCTGGTGAGCCAGCTGGGGTCGTGGGGGCCTAGGGGCTCTTCCCACAGCTTTCATCAATGAAGACATTCTGGGTGCCCTGGGTGGGCACCAGTGATTAATTTGAGCCGGTGGTTTCCGGTGCACAGCACTGGCACTTAAACATCAACACCGGCGCATTTCATGAGCACCAGTTAGGTACACATTCATTTATGGGGAGATAAGTGATCTGCCCAGAATCATCACAGGATGTTGAGCCGACGCCAAGACTCGAACCTGGTTCCCCAGCTCCGAAGTCTGCAGCTCTGGCCATTATGCCACATCATCTCCCCACTTTTATGGTTCGTAGTTGGTTCTGTTATAGGCAGTGCTAACAGGAGAAATGGGCTGGTGCAAGCTGCCTCCTAACGAGAGCCCCAGCACTTATTTGTTTTACAAATTAACCACTTGTGGGCACTGGGGTGCCAACCATTAATCTTAGTGGGCAGCTCCCACCAGGGTAGGCAGCAGGGGCCATGGGGGACCTGATCTCCCCCCACAGCCCTTAGTAAATATTATGTTCTGGGTGCCCAGAGTGGGCACCGGAACACCCAGAGCTTAAAAAAAAAAAGTGCTGGCTCCCGCCGACACTCATGATGGGCGCCAGCAGCCCCCCACGCTACCCCTTACATTAAAAAATAGTGTGGGTACCCCGGGTGGTTACTGGGCCACTCAAAAAAGTACTGCTCATTTATTATTCACTGCTGTGGCAAAGAGAGCCCCATAACGTCTTAGGGCTTTTATAAATTAAATATTTTCTTGCTGGTGGTGCCCCTAGAAGGGGCAGGGGCACCTCCAATTTTTTTTATGTTGTGGGGAGTGCAGCAGCCCCCCTAACAGCATTAAAAACACATAGTAAGTGTCCTGAGTCATTGAATCCATGACCCCAGGAGAACTTGCCATAATTTTAAAGCACTCCGAGCTGAAGCTGTATGCTCTTCAACTGGAGTGAGGGACCTTTACTGGTTGGTTTTATAGCTGCACTTTAAGGCCTGAAAAGTTTTAAAATTACCCTCAAAAACATGTCAATGTCTTCTTAAAAAGGCTTTATTGAAAATATTTTATTACAATCACTATTATTAAACATTGCAATGTGTCAATTTTTGAAGTATGCTGTTGATTACAGTTATTAGTGACTTTTCGACAAAGACAATTGGTATGCTTTATGTATGTTAATGTACGGGCTCCTTGATAAAGCTAATAGGCCCTGACACTATTATTTTGGTATTTTGAGCCTTTGACAAAGCCAGTTTCATGAGTTAGCCAGCCATGCACAACCATGCCGCAGGACAGGTCCTGCACCCAACACCATGCTGTGCCTGGACAAAGGCGCCTGCAGCCCTGCACCCAACTGTACACCACACGTGGCAATGGACATCTTACTGTACGTTAAAAAAATAACATGGAAATTCACAAAAAATTAACAAAGGTTAAAGTGACAGTTATAGTTAGATATTTAAAGAAACCTTTGAAATTCACAGAATAAAGCAAAGGGTAGAGGGACATTATAGTCAGGTGAATATGTCAGTTTAAACATTCTGTTTTAAATGAATAAAGCAACTGAAATTCACAAGTTATAGTAATCTCAAGTAACTATAACTAATGCCCTGAAGTTCTTATCACTCGCACCCTCACAGGTCTCACCCTTATACTAATTTTCCAGACTGTGGATGTTGATCCACTCTCTAACATCCAGAAACCAGTTTGAGGTGGTCCCCTTTCAAATGTCATTTTCTGGCCAGAGTACAGACACAGCCTTTGAGCATCTGGATAGCTCTCACAGGAGGTAGTGATCAGCCTGGCTCAAAGCAGGAGTACCCAAAATATTGGCCCAATAATGTGTGATGACTCTGAAACTAACTGTCATCAGCCTTCCTGAATTCTCAATCAAGAAAAGAAAAAAAGAAAGTCCTTGGCTAGGAGCTTCCTCACTTTAAACAACAGAATCTGCTGAATCACCCCAGCTCCACTACCATCAACTAAATGGCAGTGCTCAAGAAGGACTAATCAGCAATCTTCTGCTAAAACGCCCTCATAGAATTTGCAGGTGTAGTCCTCTCTTCATCCTTCCACACATCAGTGTCACAGACCCCTCCAGTCAGGTCCAGGAATGAAGGCTATATAGTTCTACTGTCTACAGAAGCTGTCTTCCATCCACTATCCTGTGTCATGTCAAACCAGGGTCTATATAAAATGGATCCAACTGGTCCTGCTAAGCACAACATAGAATCTTGATAGCATCAGTTTGTTAGATACATGCACTCATCAACGCAAGGGTCTGGATGTCACATATAGGTTGAACTTTACATGAGTGGGGCTGGTAGGTTGCACTCCTCAGGACCATGAAAAAGGTTGGGTCAGTACTATTAATCCACAAAAGAACGGTATGATACCACCAATGCTTCATGCCAACAACCATAAACAAGGACAATAGTCCAATGACAATAAGGAGGGCACATTAGGTGCACTCCTCGTGGTTGCTTAACACATTCTGGAAGTTGAATTTACCATGCATACTCCTAAGATTCAGCTACACACAATATTAGCATGTCAGCTGCTGGGCCAACAAAAAGTTAGGATACCAGATTCACATGCATTCAGGGCACTTAAGGCAGGGGGTACATGTCAGTTTACCATGCAGGGGACATTCTTGTCTCAACATTTGTGAATTTTCAATTGTTTCCATGCTCCACCTTCCGTTCTGCTAGGACACCGTGCACCATTGTTGATGAATCTCCATATGTGTATTGCACATTAATATAAAAACACTTATCCCCTTCCCAACAATTGTATTGTTAGCTTGTACGTAGAACGAATTGTCACTTTTCCCTGTGATGCTGTGCTAGTGCATTGTGCAAGCTGCAATCAGTCATCCTATGCCTTGAATAGATGCTGCCATTGGCGTGGTCACATATCCTATGATTGCTGTGGCTCTTCACATGAAAGGGAACACAGAGAACACTTTAAAATATGTTTCTGATAACCATTCACACTTGATTGGACTCGTGTGATCACCACATATCATCTGTATGGATGTAAATGGCAATATTAATACTCCTTCATTACCTGATTGTTAGATTAACAACCCCTAGGGTGCTGTTAGTATTTTACATCAAGCTACACTAGAATGTGCATCTTTCACTCACTCAGCTAAAAAGCCTTGCGTCAGAGCAGTGTCAAGCCCCTCATCATGACTTTGGAATATGTATGCAGTTGATGCTGATGGCCGGGTGAGCCTTGTTCTGCTCGGTTCAAATTACTGAAAACTTTGACTGGATTTAACATCATGATACCTTATTACTTACTAATAAACTACTTTTTGACACCTTTCTGGTAGTTAAGTCTAAATAGCCATCCATTGAATGTTAATGATGGGGGTCTGCCCACTTGGTTCAGGCAGGGTATGATGGGGTAGGAAGAGGTGGTGAAGGCTGTGTGCAGGGTGTCAAAGAATTGTGGTACGTGTTTGTTTTTGGGTTAACTATTTGCAACTATTTTTCATGTGTGACTAACTGGTGGTGTTACTATGCTGCAGATGGATTATTTGTTTTATTTATTTACCGGCATTATATAGCCCAAACCAGATCTAAAATGTGCCACAGCTATTTACATAGGTTACATAACACTCCAGCTAATATAGGTACAGAGAATAAGGCTTACAAGGCACTACATCTAATTCTATATTCAGTGAAGAAGATGCATGTGAAAAAAATCCATTTTGTTTTAACAAAATGTAAAGAAGTAAGACTTAAGTTCATTCAGAATTTGCTGGGACCCATTCAATCCCAACAGTAGTCCACCATAGAGAGAAAGAATTGATGCTGCAACAGCAAGCTTTTTAGTTTTTTCTTGACGGTCTGGCAGCATGGGATTATCCTAATGAGTTGTGGAATGAAGTTCCAGATCCGGGGTGCGCTTCCAGAGAAAGATTAGTTTAGCATGTACCCTACAAAACGACTGGGATTTCCTGGAGATGGGTGTCGGGGCCTGCAGCTGGTGTTGCCACGTGAGTTGAGACCAGTGAGTTTGAGGACAAGATGGTTCGGTGAGCTGAAGGGGAGGGGGTTAAATGTAATGCCGGCCAATTTGAGAAAATGTATAGCTTTGACAGGGTGTCATCTGGGGATGATAAGAACTTGAGTGATGTGATCGTAGTTTCTGGCACTGGCAGCCAGTCTGTTATCAGCAGCAGGACGAACAGTTTTTAGAAGGTATAGATGAAACGTGTGAGTCCTTGTGTGTAATGAGTTTTCTAGCTCATGAAGGTGCATACATACAATGAACAGAAGAATACTTTTCATTAGAAGCAAAGAGGAAGAAAGGTCTGATATGTAGGTGAGGGCGTTGTTAGTGTCTGCAGGTGCAGCATATCATATAATTTGTAAAGTTCTTTTCTAATTCAGTACTAGTTTTGTTGTTACTTTTATACAGAGATTTAAAAACGAACTAAATGCAATAATTTCTTAAAACATGAATGATAAAGAATTCCTAAATATGTTTCTTTAAAACAAACCCTTAGTTTAACATTACATTGTTTTAAGTAAAACTAAACCAGCCGACATTGCAGCTTTATTGAGGCATTGCTAATAAAAGACACAGGGTAGATGCGGGAAGAGTATGCAGTCCTGCCAAGTATCACGCATCATGTGTGACACTAACGCATTTCAGTGTGGTGTTCCGCATCACCGCACTGAAATGCTTTGTCACGCATTTCTAATGCCACTGAAAGTGGCTGCGCCGCGGTACTAGCGCACCTGGCTCTGCTGCTCCCAGCAGACTTGCCGCCAGCAGCTCTGGCTCATAAACAGTTAAGGATGTACTTGTCTGCTCCTCAGCTCTGGCTGAGTCACTGAGTGCTGCAGCACTGCTACAATGTTACAATTGCGGCCTCACTCAGCCGCCTGCCAGCCTGGCAGGCTTCATTAATCAATTATTCCCGGGCCGCGCGGCAGGCTGTCCGAGTCACTGACACAGCCCTCACTCTGCCCATTAAATCCGGATGTGACCTCACACGGTCCTGCATTGCAGGAAGTGAGGTCGCCAGAGAAGTGGCGGGAGTCGTTGGAGTCAGAAGTGCGCTCGCCGCTGCAGCAGTGCTGCCTCCAGTGCGCATAAAAATAAATACCCAGGCAGCCGACGCTGGACGACGGCAGCGCGCATTACTCTCTTGCACTACAGAGACACAGAGACACTGTGATCATCATGGCCCGCCGGGCCGCGGCACTGCATGAACTGGCATGATGATCGCGGGCCGCGGCGCTGCGGGGTGTCTGCCAGCAGAGTGACTGGTGGTGCAGGAGCACCCGGTCATAATGTGCTGTGCCAGTACGCCCGTGACCCCGTCACCACGGTCGGTGACCTGCGGCCGCCGGACGAGACCGTGTCGGTGTGAGACGGTCACAGGCTTGACTGACAGAGAAGTACCTGAGATCGTGCACAGAGAAGGAGGAGGTATTTAGCTACAGCCCATCACCCTCTCCCCTCGTTCACTGTAGGGGAAACATTATTTTTAAGTAAGTCTTTTACCTGAATAATGTACTTTTTATTGCAGTTTTGTATGACGCAAACTCAACCGAAAGGTATTGGAGTGCTTTCGATGAGCAACAATTACATTGCACATTCATATTTTTAGACCTAAAAGCAGTCCTGCCAAGTATCACGCATCACGTGTGACACTAACGCATTTCAGTGTGGTGTTCCGCATCACCGCACTGAATTGCTTTGTCACGCATTTTTAATGCCACTGTCTTGGGTGCTACTACTAGCGCGCCGGCTCTGCTGCTCCCAGCAGACTTGCCGCCAGCAGGCCGCTGAGCACTCTGTCTGGCTCACAAACAGTTAAGGATCATGCAGCTCGCTGGAGTCAGAGTGCTGCAGTGCTAGCTACAATGTTATAATTTGCAGCCTCACAGCCGCACCTGCCAGCTCCTGGCTTAATTATTATTCCCGGGCCCGCCCGGGCCGCCCGTGGCGCCGCGCGCCAGGCTGTGAAACTGACACAGCCCACACTCACCAGGGTGCCGGGGGCCTGCCCATTAATATCTGGATATGACCTCACGTGGTCCTACTGCGCAGTTCCACCAAGCTGAGCAGCCCTGAGCCGCCCCACTGGACGACGGCGGGCAGCGTGAGTCGCACCACAGTAGGCTGACAGAAGATGATCATCTCGGCCCGCCGGGCCCCGGCGCTGCATGATGTCTGGCATCGCGGGCGCTGCGGGGAGTCTGACTCGACTGCCAGCAGAGTGACTGGTGGTGCTGCAGCCGATCATTATGTGTGCCAGCCAGTGCGCCCGCCGTGACCCCGTCAAGTTCCGCCACTGGGCAGTCTGGACTGGCGCTGCTGCCACTAGTGACGCTGCGGTAAGTTAACTAGTCTCCACTGTCACTGTGTGTACTTTAGCACCGAGCCGCACACTGAAAATTATTAGATCATGATCTGAATTTCAGACAAAAAAATCTGCAGGCAGTGCTGCTCTGACTCTTCATCCTGTCTGAGACTGAGTCAGAGAGTGTGAGGTTTATCTGCAAGATGATATCTGCATTTATAATATTTCATCAGTTTAAATTATCTGCAGGCCGAGCGGCAGGGGCAGGGCTGCTCTGTGAGTCAATCCTTCAGAGGTCATTGGGCACCGACCAGTGTACAAACTAAACTGAGTGTTTGTCTTCAGACAAACAATTACCGACGGGTGCGTGTTTTGCCAGGCAGGGCTCTGAGTTTGCCTCCGCCTCCCTCTCCCGAGGCTTGCACAATGCCCAGTGCAGTCTGCGGCGGGGGCTGGGGCGAGTCCGAGACGTCTTCATTTCTTGATTTTGCTCGCGAGAAAGTGTCACTCATAGTGGTTGAAATGTCACTCATGATTACACTGATATTATGAAAATGTCACACATAGCAGACTGAAACCTTGGCAGCTATGAGTATGTCATTATTGTGCATGGAACAGGAGACGGAGGGCTTCATTCAGAGCATGGGCATGTGGTCGCACCTCCGTACACCACTGGTGCCCCGGACCTGCTGGGCTTGTGGCTCTCTTGCTCTGTTCAGAGTCTGGGGAGCACTGGGTCTGCGCCAGCAGAGCCTCAACTGGCTCCACCTGCTTAAACCATTGACCTCACCTGTCTATTTAGCATGGGGGCAACATGACCCTATTTCAATGCCCAAGGCCTCCATGCAAGGCATAGCGCTCCTGGGTAGGGGAATCCCTCAATGCTGTGCACACACAGGGAGGAAAGTCCCTACGCATCTGTGCCATAAAGTGTTTGTTGTTTAAGAACAAAATACTACTCCGCTCTTCAAACTCGACATCCTTCAAAGCTGCTGCCTCAGTGGGCGATCCTCTGCTAGGTGGGCTGTCAAAGATCCCAATGACTAGGTAGGACAACTTAAGGGCAGAACAAGAACAAGCATTGGCAAAGCCAATAGGTCTTGCCTATTCAAGAGCTATTGGCTTTGGCAATGTGCTTTAGCCATTTTGTTCAACATGGCTAAAAGTTAGTGTCAGAGAGTGGCTTAGAGTGTCATAGAGTGAAGTGGAGTGGATTAGAGTGGAGTGGATTAGAGTGGAGTGGATTATAGTGGAACTGATTGCAGTGGAATGGATTACAGTGGAGTGGAATATAATGGAGTGGAGTGGATTACAGTGGAATGGAGTTGAGTGGATTACAGTAGAGTGGAATAGAATGGATCACAGTGGAGTGGATTGGGGCGGATTACAGTGGAGTGGATTGGAGAAGGTTACAGTGGATTACAGTGGAGTGGATCGAGTGGATTACAGTAGAGCGGAATAGATTACAGTGGATTACAGTGGGGTGGATGACAATGGATTGAAGGAGATTAAAGTGGAGTGGATTGGAGTGTATTTCAGTGGTTTACGGTGGATTGGAGTGGATTACAGTGGAGTAGAGTGGATTACAGTAGGTTACAGTGGAGTGGATTACAGTGGGTGGGGATAGATTACAGTGGATTATAGTGGAGTGGATTACAGTTGGTTACAGTGGAGTGGATTATAGTGGATTACAGTGGTTTGGAGTAGATTACAGCCGATTACAGTGGAGTGTATTGGAGTGGATTACAAGACAGTGGATTACAGGGAATTACAGTGGATTGGAATGGATTAAAATGAATTATTGTGGATTAATGTATTACATTGTATTACAGTAGAGTGGATAGGAGCAGATTGGAGTGGATTACCGTGGAGTAGATTACATTGGAGTGGAAGATAGTGGATTACACTTGAGTGGATTACAGTGGTGTGGATTACAGTGACTTGGACTACAGTGGAGTAGATTACAGTGAATTGGAGTGGATTACGTGCAGTGAATTACAGAGGAGTGGGTTACAGTGGAGCAGAGTGGAGTGGAATTCAAGGGGGTAGATTACAGTGGAGTGGAGTTGAGTTGATTAAAGTGGAATGTAGTGGGTTACAGCAGATTGCAGTCGATTGGAGCGGATTACAGTTGTGTATTACAGTGGATTAGAGTGGAGTGAAGTGGATTACAGTGGATTGGATTAGAGTAGACTGGAGTGGGTACAGTGGAGTGGATTACAGTGGAGTGGATAACATTGGAGTAGATTACAGTGGATTACAGTGAATTAACATAACATATTTATTTCTAAAGCGCACGTTCACCCAAGGGCATCTTGGCACTGAATAACAGATGTTTATTGTTACCCAACTCAATGGTACTCATTTTATTGACCTCCGAAGGATGAAAGGCTGAGTAGACCCGCCGGGATTTGAACCTGTGACCATGAGGTTGAACACAGGCTCCTACAGTGGATGCATTAGTCCACGAAGCCACCAGATCCGAGTGGAGTGGATTACAGTGGCGTAGATTGCAGTGGAGCAGAGTGGAGTGGATTTCAGTGGAGTGGATCCCAGTGGAGTGGATCCCAGTGGAGTGGATTCCAGTGGAGTTGATTAGAGTGGAGAGGATTACTGCAGATTGCAGTGGATTGGAGTGGATTATAGTGAAGTTTATTACAGTGGATTAGAGTGGAGTGGATTACAGTGGATTGTAGTGGAGTGGATTAAAATCTATTGGAGTGGATTACAGTGGATTGGAGTGGATTACAGTGGATTGGAGTGGATACCAATGTATTACAGTGGACCACAGTGGATTAAAGTGGATTGGAAAGGATTACAGTGGATTACAGTGGAGTGGATTGGATTACAATAGAGTGGAGTGGACTAGGGTGGATTACAGTGGAGTGGATAACAGTGGATCACAGTGGAGTGGATTAGAGTCTGTATCACTGCTTGGAATAAAGAACACTCTCCAACTATACATGTCATTCTTTGTAATTGTGCGGAATGAATCACAACACCTCTTTCATTCTACCATACACCCTGCAATAAAGAACACCCAAGACATGTCTGCCATTGCAAAACTAAATAATATATTTCCTGTTCTAAAGCATGTAATAAAGAACACCCAAGACACACTGTCATACCTCGCTGAGCCCCACGTATCTGTCCTAGGGTACAGTATCACTGCACTGGATTGCCCTGATTATATACAATTTTTGAAAAAAGAATACCCTAAACGTGCAATCCCTACTAGTTCAGCGTATATCTGCATGGAGTAAATAGCAGAGGAGGTGGCTAATGGCCAGAGTTGCCAACTTTGGACCTGGGGAAACAGGTTCGAGTCTTGGCGTCGGCTTACCATCCTGTGATTCCGGGCAAATTTCCTTGTACCTTTAAAAAAGAAAAAAAGGACACTTGTTTGTTGTGTGTTTGCATGAAAAAAAAATCTCAACTTTACAATCTCTACAGTGCTGATTTAGTGATGACAAATACAATCCCAGCCGTTCCCTTTAGTGAAAGCAGACTAACTTTCACCCAAACATTCCTGAAAAGAAATTGCCTAAGCAATGTGCTCCCGCTGTAAAACAGCCTGTCTTGATACAGGAGCCGCCTATGCTGCCTTTATTTCTAGTCTAGAATAAAAAAAAATACATTCATGATTGAGGTGCAGTAGGAAACTCTAAACAAAGGTAAACAATTAAAATGCAGGATGATAGAAAACAAAACCATCACACACTGCAGCCTAAAGGAATGTAGCCAAGCTGCACTCAGTAAAACAGCCTGTCTTGGTAATCGATCCCCCTATGCTGCCTTTATTTCTCGTTTAGGGAAAAAAATATGAGCATGGTCGAGGTGCAGTAGGAAACACTAAATACAGATAAACAATTAAAATGCAGGATGATAGAAAACTAAACCAGAACACGCTGCCCGCATAAAGGAATTTAGCCAAGCTGAACTCAGTAACAGTTGCAAAAACAAATGAAACAAGCGCCCTTGGAAGACAGCACCTGACATTTGACCTCGGTCTTTGAATGCACAGCAAATGTGATGAGATAAGAACAAGATTTGCAGGCCTGTTTACAGAAAGGGAGTTCTCTGAACGATACTGGTAAATAAGGTTTGGGCAATGGGAGAGACGAAGTGAACCTAGAGAGCCTAACTCAAATAAAACCAGCAGATGGAAAGCAAGAAAATGTGGGTTACAAACCACAAAGTCTATGGCAAGCAACAGGCGGAATGCATTCCCAGGTCAACTTTCCGAAAGTCCCCAAGATGTATTTTGCAAACCAGACAGCCATACTGTACTGTAGGCTGCGACCTAAAAATGAGTTAGCAGCAATTTTCCATGAAGAGAAAGAATACAGCAAAAGCAGAAAACGAAGGCTGGAGGGGATTCCCATAAATGTAAAAAAAGAACTCAAAAGGTTAGTATGCCATTCATAATTGTATGGAAAAAAAACAGAACAATATAACATGCAATTTCTATTTCAGTATAAACTTTTCTGTGTCTTAAAGGAACATTTTTCTAAGATTTGCTTGCTTTGATTTTTTTTAAATAGCATTCCCTTACAAGGGGCTAATTAATGTGCATTGTTGGAAGCTTTGTGCATCATGTCGATGCTTTCCTCTATAATATAGTCAGAACCACTGGAATTATGTCATTCTGTGGCTGCAGCTTTTTGCACAATAAGGATTTGCCGCATTTACCACATAATCCATCATCTGCTGCATAATCTGCAGATTTTAACAAACAAAATGTTGTTCCTGGTTCAAATGGATCAAAAGTTACTAAAAACATGGCAATATGTGTTCATGAGCATTGGAGATCCTTGGCAAAGGTTAACTGGTCATCATTCAGTTGCTTATTTATGCATTTGGTTGTTAAAATGGTAATAATGAGGTGAAATCTTTGCCCAGACAGTATTACTATGTGTTAAAATTACAAAAAAAGAAGCAATACTATAAAAAAGAAATGTGACGCATAATTTTCCTTTCCTTGCCACATTATCTAGTCAACCCTGCTGTATATTTTGGTACTCCCCTACCGCTTAATTCCAGTGGCCATGAATCTAGTCTGGTCAAGACTACAAGTTTGTGCTGTATTAAAAAAAATTCTTAACTTTTTAGTTATGTTTCACTGAAGTGCCTGGTGTGAGCTAGCTGTTCCTGGGTGGCGGCATAGACTGCTTAGACCCATATCTGGTGAAATTAACAGTATTTCCTTCCAAGGCACTGTGTTGTGAAAGTGAGTGATTCCTTTTCTATAGTGTACACTTCATCCTGTTTGGTATCAGAGCGTGTTATAGGCAATGCAACAGGATTTATAGTAATACATGCAAAGTTGAATCACAAGGAACCACTATACGAGTGGGGAATCTATCATGCAATCACAAAATCATTGACTTTTTTGTACAAATATAGAAATAATTTTATTTTTCTGAATTCATCAATTAACAGCAATATTATATGGACTGCTGTTGCATACAATTTTTATAAAACTGTTTACATTGTACAAAAGCAGAAAAGTTTTATTTCTTTCCACTTGTTCAAATCAGTATACACAAAAGTTACAGAAAATAATCAAGGAGCAGCCAACAAGTGTTTTGTGGCGAGTAGTCCACAGCTTCTTCAGCGCTAATTATAACCCTGGGAAAGGTTACTCTAATTTTCACAACTTCTTCCTAATTGGTTTTACTACTGTCACACCAGAGTTCATATACCATCAACCTCTATTTCCAAGTATCTCCAATTTATAGTTAATTTCAGTAACTCTAATCTGGATGACAGATTTAAAGTGTTTTCAAAGAGCCAATCAATATATGCCCAACAAACGACAATATCATTCAACCTCTATTTTCAAGCTTCTCCAGTCTCATGTCAATTTAACTAGTCAGGATATCAGGGTAGCAGATTTAAGGCATTTCCAAATAACATATCAATATATACCCATGATATGGTGACAGAGTTGCACACAGCACCATTCAGCTTCCTTCAAACAAACAGCATGGTGGAGGCAAAAGCCACACAGCCAAGTGTAGGCTGTTCCATATTAGTCTTTGTGCATTTTATGGATACTGAATTTAACACAACTGGAAAGAAATTAACATTTTCTGATTTTGAGCAGGTCCTCATGCCAACTCCCCCTGTAACAGTTCTCCTGTCCAGCTTGCCAGCAGTCCGCTACCCTTCGCTGCCTGTGTACATGCTGCCCTCTGTTTGTGCCTCCTCTGCTCTGTTATGTCTCTGTTTTGCCTTTTCTGCTCATTTTCTGCTCTCTGTTTTGCTTTTCTGCTCGTTTTTCTGCCTTCTGTTTTGCCCTTCTTGCTCGTTTTTCTGCCCACAATTTTGCCTTTCCTGCTCATTTTCTGCTTTCTGTATTGCCCTCTTCTGCTCTGTTTTGCCTTTTCTGCTCGTTTTTCTGCCCTTGTTTTGGTGCTCTCTGTTTTGCCATTTTTGCTCGTTTTCTGCCCTCTGCTTTGCCTTTCTTCAAATTTTTCTGCCCTCTGTATTGCACTCTCCTGCTCCGTTTTGCCTTTTCTGCTCATTTTTCTGCCCTCTATTTTACCTTTTCTGCCCTCCATTTTACTTTTCTGCTTGTTTTGCTGCCCTCTGTATTGCCCACTTCTGCTCTCTTTTGCCTTTTCTGCGTGTTTTTCTGCCCTCTGTTTGGCCTTTCTGCTCGATTTTACTGCCCTCTGTTTTGCCCTCTTCTGCTCTGTTTTGTCTTTGCTGCTTGTTTTTGTGCCCTCTGTATTGCCTTTTCTGCTCGCTCTTTTTTCTGCCCTCTGTTTTGCCTTTTCTGCTCGTTTCATCCCTCTTCCCGCCATTTCCTCAAGACCTAGCTTTTCAATGGAGACCTCGGACCCCAGCACCCAGATACTCCCAGGGGTTACAGTGCTGCACTCTACAAATGCTGATTGATTGATAGCACAATGCAAATAGTTTTACGGAATTTTATGCAATACATATAAGATGATTGTTTTTAATTGATGAATGTAGAAAAATAAAATTATTTTTACATTGTACAAAAAATGCAATGATTTTGTGATTGTACAATAGATTGCCCACACATATTATAGCATGAACTCTACAGATACCCCCCTTGGGTGGGTGAGCCTCTCACTGCACCTAATTGCAGGGGAATCTGTGTCCCCCATGTGAAGTGCAGGTGGGTGCTGACTACACAGTGAAAGACAGACCAGATGTTTTTAGGAGCCACTCATCTTTCACTAATGAACTGTCCTAGGGCAGGTGCGAGTTTGCCGCTGCCCGGGGAGCAGCACTTTGCTGGTAATAGTTTGCCCAGGTCTGCCCCAGGCTCACCTTGTTAAAGGTGCACCGTTCGGCAGACCAGAGCAGCGTGCCCTTGCCATAATACGGCCCATGGTGTCCAAAACGAGTGCCTCTGCCATCCACCGGTTACCAGTGGCACAAGGTCACTGATGGTGTTTGGGTAGCTGCGATTAAAAGGCTGTAGTCGAATGGGGCTTTGGAAGTTAGGCGGTGGGCCTCAGTAGTTTTCGAATGAATTGAGGGTGGAAATATCCAGCAGCCCCCAAGTCAGAGCTGTTCTGACCCTTCAAAATAAACTTTGTTCCTATATATCATATCAACATTTTTTATAAAGTGATATTGGAAAAACATGTCTTGATGTAATGTTAAATAATAAAAACATGCTATTAGAAAATAACACCGGAATTAAGGTGAGCTGCTCGTTTTCTTATTGAGATTGAATTCACCTTCCAAGTGATGACTCTTTTTACCTGCCAGGCGGGACAACATTAATTCAAACATTATTTGTGCAATACGGATGGGAATAATTTCAGCCGAAAGCTTTTATGACACCCTTGAATACACCATCTGGCTATATAAGACCACAGAGATTAATAACTTTCACTTGACAACCCCTTAAAAGAAAAGTTTCCCCACCCATAAGCCTAGTGAAAACCGTGTCATCCCTGAGCTGAAGTCCCAGAAAAGTCTTCCTTCACTCAGAAACTGTCCAATATAATATTAATTCTCCTTTAAACAAACTCTTATTTCAGAATTCCAAAAGGGCACCACACGTCTGTTTTTTTGGCTAAGGTAAAAATTTGTTCCATCATAATTCGAAATGCAATTCAACAAATTGAAATTACTTTTTCAAATAGTGATTTCTTTCATATACTCCCCTCTGTTCTGTTAGGATATTGCCTTGTCTACTACTTCAAACAGAGGAGATGCTGACTAGTGATAAAAGAAAAGTGTCATCAAATGTTTTGTTGTAGGGATTCTGCACATACACAGAGCTATGCACAGGATAATAGGACCTCGGAATATAGTGGTGAGCCAACCATAAACCTTCGCACCTAAAACCCCAACCCGACTAGCTGTAGCGTCTCATTAGCAACAATGCTACCAATGATTAGACAACCCAGAACACGGTATCTCTCTCTCAGGACTCGCAGGAGCAAGAACACCCTTTCATAACTCACTCATACCTGTCCACAACGTGCGTAAGAAGAGACACTGTATATTTTAAAATGTTTATTTCAACTACCGTGCTCTAAGATACAGTACACGTGCCAGTACTATCAGCATAATGCATAAGGATAATATAATCAGCATAGTTACAACTCCATAGAATACAAACGGGGAAAGCATTTCATAAAGCAGTGGATATAGGGCTAAATGACCTTACCACCCTCCCCGTGCTAGTAGCTAGTTTATTATAAAAACAGAAAATCTCTGGGCATTGTCAAGCGAACCCCCATACCTCAATATCTAGATGCAAGGTTTACATCATCAGACAAGTACAGCTCTTCTCTCTGGAAAGGTTTTTCTCCAAGTGTCTCTAACAGTGAAATCACAATATTAAAAACACACGAATTTCTCCAAGGCAGCTGTACCTAGTGTTATGTCTAAGTGCGAGGGACTGGCCAGATCAGCAAGAACAAGGGACGTTGTTTTTCGACCTTGTACATGTTGTGCAGACGTAGCCCAAAGGGAACAGGAGAAAAGGTGAAAGACAGATATGCAGACAGTTCTAATATAGCTGGGCAGAAGCAGAGGCTTGAAAAACAACGGCACAAAGTAACGTGCGCAAAAAGGCTTCATGGCAGCCAGGCCTAAGTCAACGTAGCAAGTCAGTCCAGGCCACAAACCACAAGACACCCTCCCCTGGGCAGTCCATCGGCCAAGACATAGGACGAAGACACAGTTCAAATAGACGGAGCAGAACAGAAACGTCTGTGGAGGACCAGTCCCCATGAAGGACAACGAATGGGAGATGAAAAAATAATTGTAGAGGTAAAAAAAATCCAGCGAGGCAGGTCGCAGAAAGCGAAGGCCCTGTCAATCCAACAGAGTGTAAGTGCAAAAAAACGCCACACCTTCCAAGAGGACATCATTGGAATCGTCGGAAAAAAGCGACGTCATCCAGTCCAACAAATCAAAGCTGCAGTCATGTTCCTCGCAAGAGGGAGCAGCGAACAGCATTGCGGGACAACTTGCGTGGTACTCAATATAACTTCGTTGTAGGAGATTCTGAGCAGCCGCCCAGATATCCCATTGTGCCAAAATCCCCAGTGCAGCCGCACGCGCCATGTAGCCTGCACCGGAACAGTCCCGTTCATGGGCCTCTAAGGGACCCACCAGCAGGACAAAATCCGGTCGAGACAGAGACGTATTGGAGAGGCAATAATCCAAGGACCACGAGAAAGGACATCGGTTGCAAGACATCACAGGTTGCACGCAAGTGAAATACGCAAAGCGAAAAGAAAGACTATAGGACACACTGAGCGTCGCCAATGGCAGGATGCCGATGCCAGCGAGGATGCGCTCACGGAGCACCTGGAGTCGACCTGGGTCGAGAAGGGCCCAAGGAGGTGCAGCCATTGCGTAGTAAACAGACCAAAAGTAGTATACCAGCCGCCAAGGCGAGGATCAACGGAAAGCCGCCAAAGACGCTGGAAAAAATAGAATGAATAAAAGCCGGTATTACACCAAAAATAGTCCGAAAAGAGGTCACAAGGCCAGAGCCCAACAACTTTAATAAAGTGCACCAGACCTTCAGTGCGTGATGCATCAAAAACACGGTGAATCAGTTCACCAAAATGTTGTGGGAGGTTAGTGTTCAAAAGGGCCTGTATTTCACTGTGGGTACTCGCCACCTGGAGAATGAATGTCTCCCGGGCGGATGTGAGCATAACCTCCTGGTTCAATAATAGTGCCTTTATTCTGCTCAATTTATTGAAATCCGCCTTCAGAGTAGGAATGGAAGGCCAAACGGACCTATCTATGATGTTGTGCGGGGGAGGAAAAAGCACATTTTTGCAGCAGACAACCCTGTGTGAAACTGTAACAATATAGGGTATGCCGGCCAGCATGCCACAGCAGTCTTGGTTATTCAAAAGCAGATAGCTACCATTCGCAAGCACAGTAAAAGTAGGAGAAATAGCAGGAGCAGGAATGCCCTTTAATACACAAGCAAGATTCGGAGCCGAAACGTTACAAGCCCCGTGCAATTTAATGTGTTTGCAAATGAGGGAATGACCCACAGTTGAATCGCATGACTCCCTCGTGAGAAAAACCTCCTTTCCGTCTCTAAGGCATTTAAACATGAAAGGCAGGGACCAAAGTTCATGCAGGAAGGCACTGCCCAAGGGCTGGAAACGGCCCACAGGATAATGCTTCATGCACGAACTAAATTCAAACAAAGAAAAAGGCAAGGCGATAACCCCATGAACTAGCCACACTGCAGAATCTAATTCCGCCACAGAGAAATGTAAGGGCTCTATTTTCTCGATATGTAACAGAGTGTATGCTGCATCCTTCATGGACATGAACTGCTGTTTGTCAGTTAAATTAAAAGGCAGGAATAAGGCAGAGGTGTTCAAAAAATGCCAAGGAACTTTACCTAACTTAAGTGTCTGCAAAGTCCATGCAAACTGCATAACTGAACGCAATTGATTCTGCCCATGATATAACACTGAAACATCATCCTGTACAATATCAACAACAGAGGACACAATATTCTCTAACGTGTAAATGCGGGAAGACAGGGTATTAATACTATTGTCAACAACAGCAAGCACCTTTTCCAAATTTGCTTGATCTATTTCCCGTAGACGGGAAGCAGCTTCAATTTGCGAAAGCTTCCAGAGTTCATTTTAAGTTTCATAAATGAATCTCTTAGGTCGTGGACCACGAGGCCCCAAAATAAAGTCGGACAGATCAATGTTGCCTGATAGGAGGGATAAATGTTGTTTAACAGAATCTAGGGAAGAGTGCTGCAACCACTGTTTACACAATTTACCAACAGAATATGTTGTAACAGTACGAATGTCAGAAAACCTTGGATCTGGCCTATCCTGTTTGTAACCAGGAACTGAGTCATGAAAACGCAGTTGGCAGCCATTAGACGCGATGGGCCAAGCCAACCAGGGTGACTGAACAAGCGTAGAGACATTAAACGAATTGTTTTGAAAGAGAGCTTGCAAATTTTGAAGGGACATATTGAAATGCAAGCTCCTGTTGGGAGGGGAAGCCAATGCAGGAATGGAAGGTGCATTCAATTGTTTGGAGGTAGCCAAAACCCAGCACGTAGTTTGATAAATGGTATTATTCAGAAATAAAATCTGGGCCGGGATAAGGCAAGCACGGTGCAAGGCTTCTGTGCCTTGCACCTGCCATGGTCTGGAACCCCAAATTGATTTCAAGTCTACAGTGTCCTTCCAGTACTCATAACCACCCACAGCTAAGGCGCTCAAAAAGGACCCCGAATATAGCAATTTGGTGTGGGTCAACATGATTTTCTGAGTGGATGCAGTGTTTAATTTAAAATAATAGGACCCAGGGTTCGATCTATCAAAGTCTGTAAAGTAAGTACATTTATTTCTAAGAGTTTGAGAGCTACCCGGCAAAGGGGTTGGACAATGCTCCCATTGGGTGTAGTTAAAAGGACCACGCAGTGCACTTGGTTTATGGACAAAGTGGTTGCCCCAATGCTGGTAACAATATAAATCAGCATAACTTGCAGAATTCATGTACAAATCTTCAGCATTAAAAGCAGCATAATATTTCAAATCCGTAAATAAAGCTTCAACTGCATGCACATCCCAATCGTCAGAATGAATATTACTTTTTACGACATCACCCATTGAAACACGAAGGACATTTGGTACATTAATAATTTTGGTTGGTCCATGAATTTGGAAGTTTACCGCATCCCAAACGATGCCATCAGCGACTGGAAAAGCTGAAATGTTCACAAATGTGTGGTCTCGCTTCATGATGTGAGATGAAGAATGTGGAGCCAAAGTTCCAGCGACACAGTTCACTGCAGAGCGTTCTGGTAAATAGTGTCCATTGATGAGTAGAAAAAACACTGTGACAAAGCCAATGGACATGAACAGAAAAATCAGGAATAGAACCAACCAGATGTATGTCCAAGGGGGAATCAAAAAATTGTCTCTGAACCAGGATACAAAAATACTGAATTTGGACGGGATAAGTGATGAGGTGGAATCCGAGTCAAAGGAATAATGTGTTGGGCTCAGTGGCGTTGTTGGTAGGTGTGCCACGGACTCGGTGGCGGGGTAGGTATACTCGTTCTCCTCGTTGCAGGGGGAATCCGGGTAGTCGAGTAAGCAATCAGGCAAATCTACCATCTCGATAGCAGTATCAGTGACCGTTCGGGCCACAAACATTTGTCCGGGAAATGACAGGACAAGAGACCGCTGGTGTAACACTATTCAGGATCGGCCAGATGTTGTAGCTTGACATTTTCCACTGAGATGTATCTGTTCTCTTTACGACCAGGAAGCGGTGGTAAGATAACTGTACGAGTTCCCTTCAAGCCAAGGACTGGAACTGGTGCACGATAAGAGGGGCTGAATTCTTTTTTGTTCTCCACCTTCTCTCGAACCAAATCTCCAATCTTCGGAAGCCAGCCGGCAACCGGAATCTGCAGCGCAGCGTCTGTGGCTGAAGGGAAATGTGCAATTGCAAGTTTGTCTCGGGCTTCTTGTAAGTCCTGTAACATAGTAGAATGGTTATCTACATCAAAGATGGCGGATTGCGCCGCCATGTCTAGACCATCAAGGTCGGGCACAAACATTTGTATGCCAAAGAGCATTTCGTATGGGGTCCGCCTACCCAGAGGTCTTCTAGGGAGATTATTAAGTGCACGTTGTACGGTATACAAGTGGGCCAGCCAGTTCCTGCCAGTACCTAAGACTCTAGCTGTCAAGGATTGCTTTAAGTCACGGTTCATTCGTTCAACAATCGAGTTGCCCTCAGGCCGATATGGAGACGAAAATTTCACCCGCACCCCCAGTGAACCCATTGCGTCCTTGTAAGCCTTAGAGGCGAACGCTGGACCTTGGTCAGAATGGAAGGTGCCACAGGCGAAAATTCCCACAAAGACACGCAAATCCCTTAAGACATTTCGAGCATCAGCACTTCGTTGTGGCCAAACCCAGATGAAACGTGTGCACGAATCCACTGCAACTAAGATATATTTATATGCAGTGTCTGAAGAAAATGGACCGCAGTGATCCAGGTAAACACACCCAAAAGGTCTGTTAGAAATGCAGAGCGGGGTCTGTGGTGGCCGTGTAACCGTGGATCTGCCGACAAACGTCACAAGAAAGCACATAAGTACGGGTTTGTTTGTATAAACCACGCCACCAGTAACGCTGCTGCAAGATGGAAACCGTCGCAGACACGCCAGCATGAGCCGAAGCCATGCCTTCGTGTGTGGCCGTTATCAAGGAAAGTCTGCGGTCCGCGTTGGGAATCAGCCGATCCCCAACGTCTGGTATTCTTACGAAAGGAGCCTGTTCGGGACCTAATTGATAAGAGTATTTGGAAGGGAAACCCCTAGGGTAATTAGCACCTTCCTTTGTCGCAGCAATAGCTGCTAAAATATCAGTATCTATTTTAGACATGGATCATGTAACTGCTGCAACTGAGCACGTGGCTACTGCTGATTTGGCAGCTTCGTCTGCCAAACCGTTACCTACAGCGTGTGCGCCCACACGCTGGTGGCCAAGAGTGTGAACCACCTGTGTGAGAGGCAGACATTGTTTCAAATCTGCCACTCGAACCCAAAGCATCTTATGCTTAATTGTGCTACCTTTGGCGTCTCTGTAGTCATTTTGCGACCAAAAGAACAGATTGTCATTGTAAGACTGAACACAGTAGTAAGAATCGCATACAATTAGAGTGGTCACATCAGGATTAGCGAACTCAAGTGCTAGCACCAATGCGCGCAGCTCGGCCAATTGTGCAGTACTGTCTCCTAGTGCCTGAGTATGCACTACAGTTGATTTGAACTTACCTTTCACAAAGGTACCTGCAACAATAGCACATGCTGCTGAATAAGCATGCTTGGACCCGTGGCCGGTTGTGCCGAATCATCGGTATAAATAACACATTCGTATTCCTCAAGCGGTAGCAAGGACAGAGGAGGAGGATGAACGAATTCATACTGTAAAAACTCCTGAGTCTGAAGAGAAGAATCAAAGATAAAAGTGACATCCGGAGACGTCAAAGATGTTGCCCATTGTATCCAACGGGGGTGCAAAGCTTTAGAGTTCAGAACTCTTGCTTTTGTCACTGCCTCCAGGGCAGGATATGGTGTTACCACCAGAATGCGTTTTCCCTGTGCCAGTGCGCGTTCTTTTAGAGTCGCCATCTGCACTGCAGTCAAAACTTTCTCCACAGATGAAAAGCGCATTTCAGCGGAAGTGTAAAGATGTGACTTGTATGCGATCGGTACTGTGACACCTTCGTTAAAAGTCAAGTACGTGAAACCCACTGCCCCTGGAATGATTCTAATCACCAGGTTTGTGTGGTTGTCACGAGTCAACAAGAATTTAGATTCAAGCAGGTCTGTCTGCAAAGACTGCAGAATGGAGGAATGCTCCAGAAGCCAGCATGACTTCGAAAAGTTAGGTTGTATCAAGGCATACAGTGGCTTGATACGCTGGGCATATTCGGGAATGTAAGTACGCCCGAAATTTAGAAAACCCAGTAAAGACTGAAGTTTCTTCAGAGTGGTTGGAGGGCACAAAAGTGCACATTTCTCCAAGAAATGGGGGGCTAAGCCCTTACCTTCATTGTTGAGCTCATAGCCCAAAAACAAAACGGTAAATTCAGCAATGTGAGATTTGGCAAAGTTAAACTTATAACCTAAAACCGCAAATTCTAGGATAATGCGGTCCACTCGGGAAAGATGCGGGTACAATTCGTCGTCTGTCAGATAAATATCATCGACGTACGAACATGCATCTGGGTCTATGCCGTCTAACAAAGAGGCAACATGGGCAGCGAATACGCCTGGACTGTTCTTGTAGCCCATAGGTAAACGCCGAAATTTGAATAATTTACCACCGGAGGTAAAAGCGCTCCATTGGCTGCTCTCCGTGGCTAATTTGTGCGTGTAGAATCCATTGGATAGGTCAAGTGTAGTTTTATATTTTTTACGAACAAGACTGTCTACAAGCGCAGAACTATGTGTGTTTTGCACCGCAAAGGTCCGACAATGTGAGTTCAGATGTCGGTAATCCAAAACTAAGCGGTACAATCCATCGGGTTTAGAAACTGCGAAAAGGGGATTATTCATTGGTGATACGCATGTTTCAATAACTCCCTGATATTCTAACTGAGTCAGAATTTCGGAAACGGGACCTTTTGCTTCCCGTTTGATGGGATATTGGGGTTGTGGCTGTGGCAGCGATCGCAAAGGAATGTCATGGGGAGGAGAATCCTCATCCCACCCCACCCCACGTGGTTGCGGTATAATGCTGGAGCCAGGGACACAGCCCACTCAGCTGCGAGAGCCTCCGCTTTGTCCTTGGGGACATGACGAGAAAAGCTCGGAAGGATTATCTCCTCCCCTTTACGCGCAGCAAGTATGAATGGGGGTGGCCAATCCGCCTCCGCTAACAGAATGTTGTACGAAGAGGTCAGATTTTCCCAAAAAATCCCTTTAATAACACGCTGTATATCACCTTCAATTTGAATGACAATATTATATAGTTTGTCAGGGGGTGCCACTTTGGTGTCTGCTGTCTCGACAGTAATGAATGTTTCAGTTGCTGTCGCCTCCACATGAGGACGTAGCGCCTCCCGCACTATGGTAACTTCTGCGGCGCTGTCTAGGAGTGTCACTGCCCACGTCCAATTCAGGAGTCTCGTTCTCACCGTCTGTGGCATATCTCGCTGTTACAGCGGCAACTTTCTTCTTCTGAAACTGTGTGCGAGAACGCTGAAATTCTTCTGCTTTCCCTCGGACTTGTTGTCGAGGTTGGTCTCGTCCCTGTGGAGCCTCTCGACCCCTTCCTCTATCCTGGCGATCTCCTCCACCAGCCTGCGAAGTTGTTGGTGCCTGTGAAGAACGAGGAGAACGCGAATCAGGGACTTGAAATCTCTCTGGAGATTTAATTCTCGCCCTATCACGCAAATCATAAGTGCGTTCAGAAGAGACGGAAACCGGGGATGCGCCTCGCGACCCCGGCTTCTTCTGTTGCTTACCCTGTTTTTTCAATCTCCAGCTCTTTTTAGTAAAAACTGGTTTCTCATCCTTCTCAGATTGAGCTTTTGGTGGTTGCTGCGATTGTGTTTGCGATTTAGCAAAGGGCTTAACTCCCAGGCTATTGCGGCCAATTGTTTTGTAAGCCTGTGCAATAGTTTTTGGTAATTCGCGCGGCTTGTCCGGATCTGGGATCAAAGCCAAAGCATTAGTGTCGGGTCTGAAGTCCAATCCACGTGAGATTCCACAGGAGCAAAGAAATTAGTTCCCCCCCACCTTTAGACAACAACTCCTGGAGGAGGTATAGTAACTCACTCACAAGACGCTGCTAACCAAAAGTAAGGGGAATAACGCATAGAGTGACCACCACTCTTTCCCCAGAGATGACACCAGGTAGCGTGGTAGTGGGGAGCTGGTTCCACAGAGAAGCTAAACAAAAGAGATAACAAATAAGACTGGTCTTACTCCTCAAGAACTAAACAGTAGTCAAGAACATTAATGCATGTCACTTCCCAACATATGCAGTTCACTTACCAGTGATAGAGTCCCAGGATATTCTGATATTTCTCAGCGTCCTATGAGCGCATAACCCAGGCCCAATCGATGAAAGACCAGGAAGTGCAGGTAAGGGAATACTGAGAAGAAGAACTACTAAGGGATGACAAACACAACCACTCACTTCCACAACCACTCAAGGTCACGTTGGGTGATTCAAAAAGAGGGAGAGTCCCCTAGTTTGTTAAGGGGAGTGGGGATTCCAAGAATTACTGACCGGCTCCGTAGGGAAAGGAGCGGATCAGCGGCACTCACGCTTTCACGAAAGCGGGAGAGGAAAAGACGGCGTGGCGCGCTGGCCGGCTCCGTAGGGAGAGGAGCGGATCAGCGGCGCACACGCTTTCAAGAAAGCGGGACTGGAAAAGATGGCGTGGCGCGCTAGCCGGCTCCGTAGAGAGAGGAGCGGATCAGCGGCGCACACGCTTTCAAGAAAGCGGGACAGGAAAAGATGGCGTGGCACGCTGGCCGGCTCCGTAGGGAGAGGAGCGGATCAGAGGCGCACACGCTTTCTCGAAGGTGGGTCGGCAATAGATGGCGTGACGCGCTGGCCGGCTCCGTGGGGAAAAGAGCGGATCAGCGGCACAGACGCTTTCACGAAGGCAGGTCAGCAAAGGAAGGCGTGGCACGCTGGCCGGCTCCGTGGGGAGAGGAGCGGATCAGCGAGACACACGCTCGTCAGGGAAGGAACAGAACTTCTGATGGATAGCAGAAGTAGACAAGGCAACTCGGGATAGAAGAGTTCAAGCCGGATACCAGGAATCAATCCAAAGAGCAGGTACTCAACTCCGAGCTCGAAGGGGGCGTGGTCACTAGTTAGGGATAGTAAGTCAAGCATTGGCAATTGGGTGAGACGGCCTCTTATAGCAGGTAGGGGTCGTCACAAAAGAACTCACACTGTGAACTAACGAGGGAAGTACACATGCATCAAGGTACCGACATTTCTCCTACAAGGGCATCTGCTGCCGAAATCCTAACAGTTCTCCCACCCAAAGGCCTATTCCCGGGGCGGGGTTTTGAAGGATGGAGTGCATGGAATCTGCGAATCAACACAGGGGCATGAATATTTTCAGCAGGCTCCCAGGACCTATCCTCTGGGGCATAGCCTACCCAATCAATGAGGTACTGTATTTTGCCTCTGTGTTTGCGGGAATCTAAAATCATGTTCACTTCATATTCCTCTTCACCCTCTATGATTATTGGGGAGGAGGCTTCTCAGGGACTAGAGGGGGTATGTATCTTTTGACTAAGGAGCAATGAAATACAGGGTGTATTTGCATGTCGTCTGGCAACTGCAGGTGTACTGTAACAGGTGTTATTACTCTCTTTACCAGATAAGGACCTATGTATCTAGGTTGTAATTTTTTAGAGCCTCTCAATCTCAGATTTCTAGTTGATAACCACACCTTGTCTCCTACTTGATAAGCAGGTTCAGGACGTCTGTGTTTATCAGCCTGTAGTTTCATGGCTTCTTTGGCTCGGTGTAATTCTTTTTTGCGTTGTCCCAGTTGGACAAAAGAACTTTGTGATGATCTTTAAGAGCAGGGATACTCTCTAATTCTGAGGGAAGAGAAATAGGCAGGAATTTAGGGTGTTGTGCTAATGTGAAAAAGAAAGGAGACACACCAGTAGAAGAATGTGTGGAATTGTTATAGGCAAATTCAGCCATAGGGAGAGCTCGGGACCAGTCACTTGTGATTGTGGCTAACACACAACGTAAATATTGTTCTAAAGTCTGGTTAGTTCTTTCGGTTTGACCATCGGTTTGGGGATGATAAGCGGTGGAGAGTCTGTGATCTATACCCAGTGTCTTACACATGCCTTGCCAAAATTTGGACACAAATTGGGCCCCTCTGTCTGAAATGATTATCGAAGGAAGACCATGTAATCTGATTACATGTTCTAGAAAAATATGCACTAATTCTTTGGATGTGGGTAAGTTTTTTAGAGGGACAAAATGGGCCATCTTGGTTAACATATCTACCACTACAAAGATGGTGTTGTATCCCTGACTTCTCGGGAGATCTGTAATAAAATCCATGCTAATGGAATGCCAGGGGGAACGGCAGTGGTTCTCAATAACCCGGCCGGAGCACAATGTGAGGCTTTTTGTCGAGCACAGGTGGAACACGAATTGACAAAGGCTATAATATCTTTGGCCATTTCTTCCCACCAAAACCATCTCTGACAGATCTTGAGGGTTTTGCTACTCCCTGGATGTCCAGCCAGTGAGCTATTGTGGCACCAGAGCAATAGTTGTTTTTGCAATGCAACAGTTGGTATGTATAATTTGTTTTCGTGATAATACAACTGGTCTCTGATCTGATTCAGGGGATCGTTTTCCCATTCTTCAGAAGGGATGGTACGGTAGTATTCTTTTAGTTTGTCTATAAACCCCAAGGGAGTGACGTCCCCATGGCATTCTACCCCTATAATTTTTTTGTCAGAAAAAAAGGGGGATAACATTCAGGAGAGGCAACTTTCTCTGGACCAAGTCGAGAGAGTGCATCTGCCTTGCCATGTTGAGATCCAGGGCGATAAGTGATAACGAAATCATACTCACTAAAGAATGAAACCCATCTCATTTGACGGGGAGTGAGTGCTCGTGCTGACCGAAAATATTGGAGATTTCTATGATCAGAGTAGATGGTAACTATATGTGGGGATCCTAACAAATAGTGTCTCCACTCCTGGAAGGCAAGCTTGATGGCCAATAGTTCACGTTCTCCAATTGTGTAGTTCTGTTCAGCAGGCAATAGGGTTTTAGAATAGTAAGCAACAGGATGCAAGCGTCCTGTGTTAGTATCTCTCTGAGAGAGAACTCCTCCCACCGCATACTGAGAAGCGTCTGCTTCAACGTAATAAGGTTGCGTATTATCAGCATGTTTGATGACAGGAGCGGTAGTGAATCGTTCCTTTAAAATGCAGAAGGCTCGTTCTGCTTCTTGATTCCATTCAAACTGTACTCCTTTCCGCAGAAGTCGAGTAATGGGTGTTAATAATTCAGAAAAGTGATCTATAAATCTGCGGTAAAAATTGGCAAAACCTATAAAAGATTGCACCTCTTTTACTGTACAGGGACTAGACCAGTTAACCAAGGCTTCTATCTTTTTGGGGTCCATATGTACGCCTTCAGGAGATATCACAAATCCTAGAAACTCCACTCTGGTGGTATGGAAGGTGCTATTGTCAAGTTTGGCGAATAATTGGTTTTCCTTCAGTGTTTTCAAGATTTTTGTAACGTGGATAATATGATCTTGTTCTGTTTGTGAATAAATCAGGATATCGTCGATATAGACGATCACGAAGACATCAAGGTATTCTCTTAGTATTTCGTTAACAAAAAATTGAAATGCCGCTGGAGCATTACAAAGACCAAACGGCATTACGCAGTACTCAAATAACCCAAATTTGGTACGGAATGCTGTTTTCCATTCATCTCCATGTTTAATACGAATGAGATGGTAGGCTCCTCTAAGATCTATTTTGGTAAAGATCTTAGCTCCTCGTACCTGATCCAAAAGAACTGAAATAAGTGGTAGGGGATATTTATTCTTTATGGTGACTTTGTTAAGGGCGCGATAATCCAAACACGCTCGAAGACCCCCTTCTCGCTTTGGAATAAAAAAGATGGGAGAGGACACTGGAGATGTAGAGTGACGTATGAACCCTTTTTCCAGCATTTCTTCGATGTATTTCTGCAAGTATTCGGTTTCAGGTGCAGTTAGGGCATAAATACGACTAACTGGCAAGGTTGCTCCGGGTACTAAATCAATGCGACAATCATAGCTTCTGTGCGGAGGTAAGGCAGAGGCTTTAACTTCATCAAAGACAGTTAGGTATTCCTCATAGTGCGCCGGAAGGTCAGGAACTGTGGACATTATATGTACCGCACAGCAAAGCGAACTATTCCATTCACTTGCTTCTTGGTAACAGTTTATCATGCAATGATGAGATTTTAGTGTCACTGTTCGAGTCACCCAGTCTATTTGGGGATTGTGAACTTGTAGCCAGGGAACCCCCAGGATAGCGCCGAAATTGGGGGTGTCTATAAGATCAAAGACTATAGATTCTGAATGTCCGTTATTACACACCATTACAATCGGGGGAGTCTGATAGGTAATCAATCCAGATGATAACTCAGACCCATCTACCGCTCTCACCGGTTCAGGATGAGGTTTCAATAAGAAAGGGATTCCGACATCTCGGGCCAACTGAATATCAAGAAAATTCCCTGTGGCCCCTGAGTCCAATAATATAGACATGTTCTTTCGACATTGAGGAGATATCACCAAAGTAATGGACAAGGTAAAGTGTCTTGGTACTAGGGGAAGGATTTTCTTTGTGGTAGAGACCGTAGAAAAGACAACACTTGAAGAATTGGTCTCTGCTTTCTTCAAGTCTTCTAGTTTTCCTCCATATAAGTAGGAAGAATACTACTTGCGATTTTCTTAGCAACGGAACGAGGTCTGATTGGACACTCACGAGCATAATGTCCTCCTTTCCCGCAATATAAACAGAGATTGTTCTTTCTCCTCTTGTCTTTTTCTTCAGCAGACAGCGGACTCCTCAGTCCTCCAATCTGCATAGGCTCAGCAACGTCTTTAATGTCTTTCTTTTCAGGTTTTAACATATATTTAGAAAGAGTAAGACGTGATTTTTCCCCTTTCCTTTCATGGAGTCTATGATCCAACTTGACCGTCATATCTATGAAGGCAGAGCAGTCATCAGGAGGATCTACTATTTGAGACAACAAATCTTTAAGTTCATCGTTTAACCCTCGATAAAACAGAGAGGTTCTTTTTTCCTCAGGCCAATGCGTTTCAGCTACCAGCCTATTAAAGTTAGTTATATACGTAAGTAGGTCCTTGGATCCCTGCCTAAGATTGAGAAGAGCATTATCGCTGGCCTGCATAAAGGTATGTTTTGAAAAAGACTCTTCATCTTATCCTGAAATAGCATAAAGTCATATAATAATGGATCGTTGTTTTCTACCAATGGAACAGCCCAATCTGCAGCATTGCCTGCTAAATAAGATATAACAAAGGCTACTTTAGCAGCGTCGTCTGGAAACGATGCCGCCTTACACAGGAACTGTAGCTGACATTGGTTCATGAAGACGCTAAATCTAGCACTGTCTCCGTTGAACCTCTCTGGCATAGCTAGTGGAACTGGGCTGGGAGTATGAACAGTAAAGTGAACAGGAGGTATGTTGCTATCTACCCTTGTGGAGGAATTGGGACTATGGGACGGAACTGAAAAATGCGCAGGCTGAATGTAACTTTTCCGGGTCTTTGGAAGGGTACCAGGGTTCCTAGGGTCTACTGAATTCTGTGACTTTGATTGTAGTAACTCTGTCTGTAATCTCTGATTTTCAGACCTTAACCTCCCTACCTCCGATTGCAATTCAACTAGAACTGCCGCAAGTTCCTCTACTGAGGGACCTAATAAAGATGAGTGGAGAGAGGGATCTAGAGGGGCGCTAGCCCCGTCAGTATTCATCTTTGCTCAGGTGGAAATAACTCTTGGGCTTGACTTTCTGTCGGGTCTGAAGTCCAATCCACGTGAGATTCCACAGGAGCAAAGAAATGAGTTCCCCCCACCTTTAGACAACAACTCCTGGAGGAGGTATAGTAACTCACTCACAAGACGCTGCTAACCAAAAGTAAGGGGAATAACGCATAGAGTGACCACCACTCTTTCCCCAGAGATGACACCAGGTAGCGTGGTAGTGGGGAGCTGGTTCCACAGAGAAGCTAAACAAAAGAGATAACAAATAAGACTGGTCTTACTCCTCAAGAACTAAACAGTAGTCAAGAACATTAATGCATGTCACTTCCCAACATATGCAGTTCACTTACCAGTGATAGAGTCCCAGGATATTCTGATATTTCTCAGCGTCCTATGAGCGCATAACCCAGGCCCAATCGATGAAAGACCAGGAAGTGCAGGTAAGGGAATACTGAGAAGAAGAACTACTAAGGGATGACAAACACAACCACTCACTTCCACAACCACTCAAGGTCACGTTGGGTGATTCAAAAAGAGGGAGAGTCCCCTAGTTTGTTAAGGGGAGTGGGGATTCCAAGAATTACTGACCGGCTCCGTAGGGAAAGGAGCGGATCAGCGGCACTCACGCTTTCACGAAAGCGGGAGAGGAAAAGACGGCGTGGCGCGCTGGCCGGCTCCGTAGGGAGAGGAGCGGATCAGCGGCGCACACGCTTTCAAGAAAGCGGGACTGGAAAAGATGGCGTGGCGCGCTGGCCGGCTCCGTAGAGAGAGGAGCGGATCAGCGGCGCACACGCTTTCAAGAAAGCGGGACAGGAAAAGATGGCGTGGCGCGCTGGCCGGCTCCGTAGGGAGAGGAGCGGATCAGAGGCGCACACGCTTTCTCGAAGGTGGGTCGGCAATAGATGGCGTGACGCGCTGGCCGGCTCCGTGGGGAAAAGAGCGGATCAGCGGCACAGACGCTTTCACGAAGGCAGGTCAGCAAAGGAAGGCGTGGCACGCTGGCCGGCTCCGTGGGGAGAGGAGCGGATCAGCGAGACACACGCTCGTCAGGGAAGGAACAGAACTTCTGATGGATAGCAGAAGTAGACAAGGCAACTCGGGATAGAAGAGTTCAAGCCGGATACCAGGAATCAATCCAAAGAGCAGGTACTCAACTCCGAGCTCGAAGGGGGCGTGGTCACTAGTTAGGGATAGTAAGTCAAGCATTGGCAATTGGGTGAGACGGCCTCTTATAGCAGGTAGGGGTCGTCACAAAAGAACTCACACTGTGAACTAACGAGGGAAGTACACATGCATCAAGGTACCGACATTTCTCCTACAAGGGCATCTGCTGCCGAAATCCTAACAATTAGCTACTTGAAAGTTAATTGCATCGCCCTTGACATTTGCAAGGATCAAATCAGCTACTACGTCGAACACTCCCACCAGTCTCATCCCTAATTCCACAGCCGCTTCAGGGCCATGTTCATCCTGCACTCGTTTAATTACAGAGGGGAGAACCGTCATGGAAGGAGTGCCGAAACACTTTGCATATACTGCTGCGAATACCCTACCCCAGTTGTTGCATTCTGCCAACTCGGGGATTAAGTCTTTTGGCAAACTAATCATCAAAATCCTGTGTTTTTCCACGGGAGAGGTATTTGGAAAAACTTGCTCCAGCTGGTCAAATTTTTCTGCAAGCCAATAAGGAAAATCATCCTTATTTTGTGGGCGTTTGCCCATCACCAAATTAACCATGACAGGACTTATGGTTACACCGCCTGCTCCAGCTGGATGGGCTGCAACTCCAGGCGGGGCTCCCTGGATGTTGCCTGTAACATACTGTACTAAAGCTCTATGCACTCATATCAAAGACGAATGCAAATTACGCAGTTCACCGACTGCCACCGTCATATAACGCGGATGTGGGGTATACCCGGCCAAGACAGGCCAAGTGGCCCCTTCAATTGATAAGGGGCCTAAACGAACCACGGTAACCGGTTGGGGGAGGGCGCCATCAAACCAAACACGGTGTTGCCAAGCCATGAGCGGTACTTCAAGATTCCTACACGGTCTATAGTGATTAGGAACAACGGTGGCTGTATATTCATGGAACAAATTATCAGCCCCATCCACTGCCGGAAAAACAACGGCACAAAGTAACGTGCGCAAAAAGGCATCATGGCAGCCAGGCCTAAGTCAACGTAGCAAGTCAGTCCAGGAGGCCACAAACCACAAGAAAGTTTCAGTGCGAAATTCTCCATCCAGGACATATCTGTTTCTCGTTTTGAAATACAATCATAAAGCAACATTCATCTCTTTTTGTGTCAGCTAAATACCTCTCACACTTTAAAGATCTTCAGGGTCATTTCGAGTTTGGTGGAGCCGGAGGAACACTGTAAATTGGCGGTACTCCCACCTCGTTAAACTAGTGGTTCCCTGCTTTCCTTAGAGTGGAGAGAAGTGCTGTGTTTCAGACAGTGGAGCATCTGCCCCACGTGATGCATGCTGGTCATGGGCAGAGAGATTGAGCAGTGGCCCTAATGCACAGTGGCGGCGGAGCGTCGCCCCACTGCTTTCATCAATGGAAATAAAGGAAAAACCAAATGATAATAACTTGTTTTTTTGTATCATTTTATTTGTTCCTGCTGCAGTGTCTTTGCGGGGTGTGGTGGGCTGCTCTGCTCTCCCAGAGCAGGGGGGAGGAGTGGTCGGCACTCTGTAAGTGCGCAATGACTGATTGGCCGGCCCTCATGGGCCGGCCAATCCGTCATGCGTACTTTGCATGTTCTCCACCCAGGCTGCATTACATTGGGTGGAGAACATGCCCAGGCTCCCATTCCCTGGCTGAGCGCCAAACCACGGCGCTCAGACCAATCACAATGCTGCATTGCAGCGTAGTGATTGGTCAGGGGAGCCTGAGTCCTTCCTGTTCCTGGTTGGGAGAGACGCGGCAACGACGGAGGAGAGAGAAGAGACGCGGCAAGCAAGTATGTTTGCTTTCTCATCTTTTTTTTGAGCGATATGGTAGAATTGCTGCAATAACAAATTTAGTTGTTAAGGCAAGTTTGTAGCTGAACTGGGTTTGGATCCCTTTGAGGATGAACACTAGCATGTAAAGTTGTAGTTATTAACCCATTATTTGCAGGTACTTTATCACAGTTTAAATACATGCAAGTGTACTCTTTTGTGGCAAGGGGTAAATACATTTGCAGGGGTGAAATTTGTTGGTAACACGATCAAACTAAATGGGGGGAGGGGGAGTTTTCCCATTAGGAATACTACTTCCCAGTGCAGAAACAAAAAGAATTTAAATTTACTGATGCACATTAGCAATCAATTTACACATGTGGAACTGTTTTATTACTTTTCTGAATTTTAGGTGACACCTGATTATACTTATTTTATTCCATGGTATGCTCCAATGATTAGAGGTTAGTACAGAGAAGGGGTTTACATTTAAGTGGGTTCTTCTGAAAGGAGGGATAACTAGGAGAGGTGCCACTCTTGATCTGAATCTGATTTGGGTACAGAGACTGAAGCTTGGCTGTAGAAAAATGTGTACAGTATTATGTAATGCTCAGTTGGCAGTGCAGGGTGCCTTGAGGGAGATTCTTCTCGCAACACGTAGCCAGTGCAAGGCCTGGAGGAAATAAGTGATATTTACTTGCCTAGCCCCAGCGTAAGATCTTGTCTGGAAGCAGCATTCTGGAATTGTTGAAGTTTGTTGACTCAGTGGTTTGTAATTCCTTAAACAATGTGGGTAGTCAGGAAAGGTTGAGGGGTTGCCTGGGAAGAAGAGTCACATGAGTATGGCCTTTTTGCCAAAGTGCTCTTCGTGCTTCACTGTGCTAATATTCTTTTAATTTTTTGCGTGCTTTGTTTTGTTTTCAATACCATGTTAAAGTGTTGGTGCAGAAACAATGAAGAAGAGGTAAATAAATAACAAAGTATTTCTACATTCATACAACATAACAGTTCCAAACATTCAAGAATTTACAAATCATGGAAATGAAAATGTATTTCCATATTCCTTGAAAGGTTTTATTTGATCCTTTAGTTTATTTATCACTCATTCAATTTGGACTAGCTTTAGCATGCCAAAGGTGCTTCCCCCAATGTCAGGTATATTTCTTGAATCTAAATTTCTTAAAATAATTGTTTTTGCTTTGATAAGACATCCCGGAACCGAATGTTTTTGACTTTTTGATAAATATTCAAGGCTCTTATGGTCATTGAAAATGACAAGAGTATCAGTGATGCTTACATCTGTTGATGTGGTAAATCTCAGTCTAGATGGCGCTTTATTCCACCAATCCAGTATTACAGGGCAGTAAATAAACATTATCTTTGTATTTGGTTTGAGAGTTTTGGCATCTGTTTAAACCTTTTCGAAGGAGTCCACTATGCTCTAAAGAGATTGTTTTGTTGAAATAGTACAATTTGGTGATTTGCACCAAATTTCTATAACTAATTAAGATGCATTGATTAATCTTTATTTTAAGTTTTGAAGGTGAGATCAAACTCCTAATCCACCTTGTGTTTGACTAGAAGATGAGCATTGTCATTACAAGATTTTATACATGCTGCCGAATAATATAGCTGCTTTCAAAATTGGAATAGTGTCAACTTGGCGTTGGCAAGCGAGGAGTTTTTCGGAACTCCACGTGCTCCGCGGAGTGCGGCAAACTCCGCAAACAGAGCGGAGTTCACCCCTGAGGCCTACATATGACCCTTAAAATGCCCCCAACCTCTTTACTAGTTTGGACCCTTCAAGGACAATTGCAGGTTCACTTCTATTCTCTCTCTTTACACCACCTCACTTCGAAACATAATCTCCTCTTTTGGCAAATTATATCCAAATCTTCTTCTCCTTTCCTACCTTTCCCTGTATCTCCAATTTTATCATTTGACATTGGATGGTCTTCAGATTTCTAATGTTGAACTGCTGGAAAAAAGAGGGTTCCCTATTTCCCTAATCTTCTCCACCCATCTCTCCACCTAGTTGCATTCTTTCACCCCAATATTCTGATTTAAGGGACGTCTCCCCCGTAATGGCAGAGGAGTGTCGCCCCACTGACTTAGAGCCAGCACCTGAGAAATAAAACAATATAATTTCATTGTTTTATTTTTCAGTTGCTGGCTGAGCCAGCGTGCAGTAGGGAGGGGTGGGGCCGGGCCTTGGGAGGGGGGGAAGGAGGAGTGCTGTGTGCACTTCTAAGTGCACATGTGTGTTTTGCCAGCCGCCTCAGGCCGGTCAAACACACATGCGCACTTAGGTTTCTCCAACCCGGCTGCATTGAACAGCCGGGCTGGAGAAACCCCACGGACTCCCTAACCTGAGCAGAACATCTTTCAGCCATCTCAGGGCAATCCCCGTACAGCGTGGCGATTGAGAAGGGGGTCTGTGACGCAGTCCCAGTGGCTGCTGGGACCAGGAATACCCAGGCGCAACGCGGGAGGTGGCCGGCAGCTGCAGGTAAGTTTTTCTTTTTTTTAAAAGTATTATTATTAAACTCCCTCCCCCCTGCGATCCCCCTGCACCCCCTCACCCCACCCCACCACTTTTTCTTTGTGGCAGCCGCCACTGTCTGACTTTCTCCTCTTGATGTTATTTCTACCCTTTGATGCAATTTGAATATGTTATCACTCCCACTAATATAATGTCAAGGTACCAAGTAGTAAATATGTGATAAATATCCCCTTGTTGCATACTACTAATGCACTAATTGATTACCTAGTACTTGGTGAAATAGATAATTGTTAAAGCCTACTTGTGGCGCCTTCCTCATTATTCAACCTGCCCAGACACACTCCCATCAGCTTCTTTTCACCACGAAGCGGGTGCCTCTGAGCTACAAATGGAACCATTGACACGTTTTAAATTTTTATTTTTTTATTTTATATAGCATAAACTCGGCCCGAAGGCATCAGAGTGCTTTACATGAGCACCAGTTGCATTACAGAAGGACACATTAATTTTTTGTTAGACACGGGGAGATTAAGTGATTTGCCCAGAATCAAAGGATGTTGAGCATCGCTGCCGAGACTCGAACCTGGTTCCCCAGCTTTGAAGCCGACCGCTCTAGCCGTTGGGCTACATCTTCTCCAAGTTGTTGATAAATGTATTGAAAGTAGCTCACTGCAACTGCACGCAGTACCTTACTACAAACTGACCTTCTACAGACACAACAGAAATCCACTAACCAGAATTTACTGGTCATACGCAAACTGACATTTGCAGCTTACAGTGCATGAGCGCTCTCTTTTGCAAGTCACCCTCAATGGAGCTTACTACCTTCTAAGATTTGAGCTTGGCTCTTATTCAGCGAGTTTAAAAATTAAAGAACATCTAATGATCCATACTCTATTGTATTGTAAAAAGGTCTTTCATTATACAGAGTCACATAACTTATCTATATGTTTTTTCTTTGTTCTGCTGTCTAAATATCACAAAAGAACATCATTGCACAATGCCACAATCACCTAATCAGGTTTGTGTTGTCTGTCCCCTGTCTGCCTATCAGACTATGTGCTGCTGTTGTACTTTTGTTCATCATTTCTGTAACAAATGCCGTGTTATTCATGTAAATAAATAAATACATTATGCGGATGCATTTGGTAGCATTTCTGCTAGCGCCAGTAGAAATGCCTGATGTCTTCTAGGGAGCAGTTGCTAACCTGTTGGTGAACATGGAGGTGATGATGACACGCTAGAACAGTTGTATTGAAGGTATAGGGCTGCTGAAGGTGGTGATGCTGCTAGCAATGACCTTGACCGCTGCTGGAGGTTGTTGGGTGTGCTAGAATGTACCAATCCCTCAGTTTGTTTGTAGGGTGCAGAGGGTCATGCTAGAGAGAACAGGCAGTGGTGTACTTGATGGCTTTTGTGTTGCTGACAGTAATACTGCTGCTGTCTTACTGTTATTCCTGGAAAATATCCCCAAAAATATTCTCTAAGCAGCACCTAAGTAGTCTTCAATGCAATACTAATCAGCTTGCCAGGTAATCATATGGATAAAGTAATTGGGTTGTGATTCCAACCCACCTTCTTCCCGATATACAACCCTGCCAACTGGATTTCTGCAGCTAGTAGGGACTTCCCTAAAGGGGATAGAGCAGATTTATTAATTGAAATTAATGTTCATTTGTGTGTGTTTATATTAACAGAACAAGGCTGAAAAAAATGCATTTACTTGGCATTCTCTGTCTGCACTGACAGCTGAAGACAACATGTCTCTTAAAAGTTGCATGGAAAGTTTCACTCGTCTGTGTTTATCGTTCATAAAATAGTCGAACTGGGATTCATTCTGTGATGAAGCCTCTCTTACTGTATCTAACTTGTGCTTCAGAGGAGGCCCTGCCGGAGATGATCTCATAATGTTGCAAATAATCAATACTGTTGCTGATTGCAGTTACAACTATTTGTGTATCCATTTAAATGGTTTTTTGTTTAGCAGTCCAATGTCATTTCCTCTGCATGTAGGGTAAAGGGGATTATTATATAATATTTGGATGGTCCCTAGAGTAGCCTGTATAATGTAACACAATTTCCACAATTTTGATTGGTTTGTGCTGTGTAACTTTATTAGTTCAGCCCTATGTTATGTCCAGGAAATTATTTTTCACTCCTCTGAACCTATCAAATGTGTCTTATTTGGGATGTGTGTCAGACCTTTCTTTGTTTTCATACCGAGCAGGCCCCATGTCGGACTGTTTAACTCTGAACTTGGTGTATATTTAATTGGCAGAGCTTTTAAGCCTATTCTCCAGAGGTAGACTTCATGTCAAACCTCTTGCTGACTTTGCACTTAGATATTTTTTAGAATTTTTGCCTGTTAAATGAAGGTAGACTATGACAGTCTGTTACTTAATTTGTTTCTTAGATTTTTCTCTTGATTTATGAATTCTTTTGATGCTGATTTAAACAGATTAACTAACTAACTTAAACAGATTAACTAACTAACTTTTTGCCTTTTATAATGATTCTTAGTTTTGAATAAACCTTCTTGGTTTTGAATTTGACTATTGTCCTGCGTTGCTTTACATTTATTTGCCTTGGGCCATTATCCTCTGGGACTCACTGTAGGAAGCTGGGATTCTGTTGCAGTAACCCCTCCCCCCCACTTTTTGCCTGACTACTGAGGCACTTTGACTTGATATGTCCTGGGTCCCTGCCAATCAAGTTCCCGGGGCCTGTGTTCTTTCCCAGAGCTGTACCGTGTACCCCCAATTGGCACCTCTCTGGCCACATGTCAGTCCCTTGTAAAAGGTACCATGGGTACCAAGGGCACTGTGGCCAGGGAAGGCCTCTAAGGGCTGCAGCACTTATTGTGCCACCCTTAGAGGCCCTGTACCTTTACACACACACTGTCATTGCAGGCTGCGTGTTTTGGTGCAGAACAAAGTGAAGAGTCGACATGGCACATATCCCTGTGTGCCATGCCTACAACCCACTGCCCTGGCATAGGACAGCCACCCCTCTAGCTGGGTGCACTATACCAGTGGTGAGGGTACAGGTGCATGAGCCCTGTACCCCTACAGTGTCTAGACCAATTCTTAGACATTGTAAGTGTAGTAATGCCATTAATGAGTATATGGTGCTGGGAGGTTGTCATTACGAACTCCACAGCACCATGATGGCTTTACTGAAAACTGGGAAGTTTGGTATCAAACATCTCAGCACATTAAACCCATGATGGAGCAAGGACTCATAAATGAGACTTGCTCGGAGGCAATCTCCTCACAGTATTAATATATTAAACTTTGTATTGTTATACTAACTTTTACATACACGACATAAATAGTTATGAAGCTTGCCTATGTGTTCTAACTAACAAATAACGCTTGTCTGTTCTAAAAATGGCCGCTAAAACGCGGGAAACTCTTCTGCGCATGTCTCAACCATATCACATGGTGTGACGTCTTACTTTGCTTGGTGGGAAAATTCTGCTTCTGCGCAGTGTGTTCTAAAATGGCTGCTTAATGTTTTCACATGCAACAGCTTGCTCTCGTGTTATAATTAATTTGTTGTTTTCTTAACGCTACTAAGGCGGGATAGAATTTATAAATAAATGGGAATAGAGTAGAGAGAGTGGGTATACAGTGAAACATTTTATTTGTGATTTTAATATTTTCTTCTTGTACTTTTATTAGTTCGTAAACTTGGGCCTGGGGTTGGTGAACTGAAAATTGAGAGACAATGATTCTGTGCATGCGTTCTGCATGGCTGCCAAAGAAAAGGATGAAGTCAACCTGGACGTCGTCCAAGGCCATGACCTGATGGCCGAAAACTGCTGTACCCATGTCTTTCCTGTTAAAAATGAAACATTGTACATCGAGAATGTATACATTTTGTCGTGAGACGGGTGAGAAATAAAGCCAATGTATTAAATTTGATGGGCGGTATTTTAAAACAATGGTCTTCAGAAATCGAACTAAATTCATATGGTGTGAGGATCAACCCCCTGTCCCTAATCAGAAGTAGTGGTCCCATATTTTTGCAACATTAATGGGAGGTACATGGGCGTAGAGGGGTATAATAGATATAGAATTAGCTAATTAGCTAGTGCTTCTAGCTCCAGACTGCCAAGCTGATCGATTGTAGACTGAATCGCTGTCCAGAGAGGTCCTGAGGAGGGGGCGGCGGAGTCCATTAGAAGGAAGGCACGGGAGAATCAAGGAGAAGTGGTGTATCAGAGAGGGGAACGACGCAGGCGTCGTAGGTAGAGAGGTCACCGGTCCTGTCCTGAACCTGGAGGAGGTCTTGCTCTTCATCCTTCCTGGGTCCCATCTTTTCCAACTCCTTGGCCAAGGGGTTTGGTTCTCGCACTTTAGGTAATTATATGCAACCTTTAGGTGCGCTGCTGTTTCTATCTTCTTCTTTCTGAGGGACCGTCATTAATCAATAATTGATTTCTTGTGCTTCATCCTTGATATGCGATTAAATATCATGCAGCTCTGTAATTTACTCTGCTAAATTTTAGATAAACATTTTAAAACTTCCTGACTCAGTGATTATTTCAGGATTTATGAACTGTATTTGAATGTCACTCATTTTAAACTTCCCAATTAACAGAGGATCCATTGGTAAGTCATTACTCTTCAATCAGCAGGTAATTGGTAGCAGAGAATTTTGATAAAGAGTAACAACTGACACCACCAGCGTGAAACACTAGCGTAGTATGAAAGTATGGGCCCAAGTGAGTATCTGTTGTATGAATGCTCATTGCTAGTATCGCGCTGGATCAGTTTTCTGGCTAGCAGAGGATGGTTAGGATTCTACTTTGTTAATCGGGTAATGAGAATTGTATTTTTATGAATTAACACCTGTTATTGTTTAAAAGTTTTGTTTTATGTTGTCCAGAATTCCCCGGGGAGGAAAATTGAATAGCAGGTGGTAAGTGGAAGCCATACTGCAGTGAGGTTATCTGTCAGGCAGAAATAGTACTGAAAAGTTAAGTAGGGCTATCAGTACTTGTTAGGGACTCTATGCGTAAGTAATAGCAAAAGGAATATGCTAGTGAAAATTTGATGTTATATCACCTAGAAAGGGTAACATTGAAGGAGTAACAGGTATTTTTGATGCTCGAGTGAAGAGTAAACGGAAGGGTTTTACCCGTAGTGTCTGTTTAGTAAACGGAAAGGGTTTACTAGTGTGGACGAAAACTATCTTTTCAATTTAGTGAAACTGGCACGATAGTGAATGTTTTATGTTGTTACTGAATTTTAATTAAAGTCGTAGAGAAAATAAAGTTTTGCGTACGATTTTGTAAAGGGAGGGTCAGCTGCCGGAGAGGGAGTTGACGTCACAAAGCGCCGCGCTGGGATTGGTTGAAACCACGGGCGTAGAAGACTTTGTAAAGGAGGGGTCAGTAGTCAGGAGTAATACTGACGTCACAGGTGCCGCGCTGGGATTGGTCGAAACAGCGAGGTACCGAAAAGCGCAGATTGTAAAGGAGGGGTTGGCAGACCAACACCACAGAAAGGCCGCGCTAGGATTGGATCAGAGACAAAAGTAAACTGGAATTTGATTGGTTGCTAATATAGAAACAGAAATCCTAGTGGATAGTGGAGATTACATGTTAAAACGCGATCCAACTTTAATAGGAACTCGTCCGGATAGGAGACACCTAGGATTTGCAGAATATAACTTTACACACCGAGGTTTACCCAAAATGTATGGGGAGAAGAGGAAAATGTCATTCTTACAAAAGATTAAGAATTATTTTAAAAAGGACAAACCAATCAAAACTAAAAAAGGAATTATCATTCCACCAGCTGGAACGCCCGCATCATTCATGATGATGGAGAGAGGTTATCATACTTGCGTATGGTTAGAAAATTGGATAGAATATACCAAAAATGATGGAATATTACAATTTCCCGAGAATGGTACTTTTAATGGAAGGATTCTTCAAAATTTGAGATTGAGGATGAATGATTTAGAACCAAGACCTAGACTAACCCAATACGAGGCCTTAGAAGAGTGGGAAACTGAGGCATTTGAACGTGACCGATCCAGAAGTAATAGGGGTTATCGGGGATTTTTCCCTAGGTACCAAAATGAGTCAAGGGACGGTCAGATGAAACAGTGGAGAAGAGCGATGCTTACAGAGGGACTGTATCCAATATTGACAGAAGAAGAACTGTTAGGGAGCAAATGCACAGAAAAGACAAAACACTTGATGAGAAATGGATATTCTGAAGATGAATTTATGGAAGAGATATTAAAGAACCCCCCACCATATCAAGAAGGGACAAGTGGATGTACCCCAAGTGCACCACCATTAAAGACACCATTGATACCGCAGGTAATGCATGATTCCACACCTAGTAGGGTACTTCATGATAAAGAAAAGAAAGCCCTAGAAAAACCAGAGCAGAATTAATACAGAAAATAACACAGATAAAAGTGCATCCTGATTCTTTGACCATACCTGTAACAATTGGTCCAGTAGTTCCATTATATAGTGACAAGGTAAACTATCCCCAGCCGATAGTTGCGCCTACTCCAGTGAACATTCCGAAACCTGAAGCAATAGTAATGGTTGAGGATCATTTTAGTGATTGTGAATCTATAATTTCATTAATGGACTTGCCCATTCGAGAATCCGTAAATAGTACTCCCAGAAGAGCTACACCTGGTTGCTCAAAAGATATAAACATAATAACCTCATCAGGAACAAAAAGTGGCACAGTAGTTACTCCCGAAGACTTAGAAAGGTGGGCACAGGGATCAGACAAACAGTGTACACCCCCAAAGATCACGGACATTTATAAACTAAAGATCGAATTAGAAGAAATAATAGCAGGAAATGTAGGGATAGACCGTCTAAATACTTATGATGAAGAAGAATTGTTGTTCGTATGTAGAAGCATCACAAGAAATGTAAAAATATTCCATGAAAAATTATCAGACTTAGCTCTGCAGATGGGAATTGAAATAGGGAAGTCAAAGGTATTACAGAAACCCTATAGAGCAGATTTTTCAGACAAAGATTTAGAAAACATGAATGCCTCTGGTAGAAAATTACAAATAAAAGAGTTAATGACCGTCTTACAGAAATGGGGAGACCTAGATAAATGGAAAGTTAGATGGACAAAGAAAAAGGAAGAAGCACGATACAGTAGAGCAGCTTCTGAATATTTGATGAAAGAAACAGGGAAAGCAGATCAAATGTACCCGATGCGAGAAGTTCCAGGAGGGGGATATGTACATGTCCCATGGAGCAGACAGGATATTTGATCTTTTACGAATGATTTCCCAAAGTTAAGAGAGAAACCAATTGAATGGTACAAGCAGGTTGAGAGGTTTGTGAAGGTGTCAAAGGTATTGTTGAAGGACTTGGATGGTCTGTTTGACATAGTGGTACCTGCCGATTTATGGACAGATTGTAAAATCACAGTTGATTGGCCAAGTGATGAGTATCCCAGAGATCCAAAGACAGGTGCCCCGTCAAGTGATGTGATGAAAAAGTATCAGCAGGTAATAACTTATCTGAAAGGGAAAATACCACCGAAAGAAACAGATTGGGTAAAAATAGATCGAACTACACAAGAAGCAAACGAATCGGTACATGCCTATTATGAGCGTTTATTGCAGGTATTCAAGCAGTATAGTGGCTTTGAGGATATTGGAGACAAGAACATGAGTCAGTTTGTTTACCGATTTGTTTATGGTCTAAAGCCAGAAATTTGTCAGATGATTAAGCAGCACATGTTGTGTTGGCAAGGGAAACCGATCGACGAGATTTTGAAATATGCGAAATATTGTGGAGATGACATTGAGGATAGGCACAAGAAATTGCAAGAGAAAGTGATGTGGGCTCAGGTAAAAATGGCCGAGAAACAGGGGATTAATTTGGATAATCCAAGTGAAAATCAGGGAGAAGATTCTGGATCGAATGCTGATACTGGGAATGGTGGAAAAGTGAGAGGACGAATGAGCAGAGAAGAGGCTAAAAAGAAATTTCCTTGTCATGGATGCGGAAAATTGGGGCATTGGAAGGATGAATGTAAAAAGATACGGAATAATAATGGCCCAAATCAAAATTTAAATCCACAGACGCAGAATGACTCACAGCAGGGTGTAAATCCTCAGAGTCAGTTGCCACCTGCACCTATACAGGGTAATGTAAGCAGAGCAAAGCACGGTACAGACGTCGGATATCAAGGAGGAAGTGGTAAGAATGATTATGTAACTTCACAGTTTCTTTTACAGGACGATTTCTGTCAGTACAGTTCATGACGGTGCCTAAGAGAGGGGGAGAAGGAGTGCGTACTTGGCGCATCCTTACCGGTAGATCAGTCAGGTCCATATGTTGAAGGGAATGTGAAGGGTAATGATATTACTTTTCTTTTGGACACTGGTGCTACCCGGTCTACTGTAAGAACAGCAGACATCCCAGACCTTCCTCTCTCTGGAGAAGCTATCCAAGTAGTGGGGGTAGCTAATCGAAAGATTAGAACACCTCTTACCGAACCAATGGAAGTTAAATTGGAAATTGTAGAGAAATGCATCAATTTGCAGTGTGTGATTCCAGTCCAGTGAATTGATTGGGACGAGATTTATTGTGTAAAATTAACTGCACAATTTTCTGCACACCGGATGGTGTGGCAATTCAGACCCCTGATGAAGACCATGTATATAAATTTATGATTGCAAAACAAGGTACAGAAGTGGATGAAATGTTCTCCTTGATAACAAAAGACAAGCTGCCAGAAGAATTAAAAACTACAGTAAACCCCATAGTATGGGATTTCACGGGAAAAGAAGTAGGACTTATGGCCAAAATAGATCCAGTTAAAATTACCATAAAAGAAGGTGCCATTTTCCCGAATACCAGGCAGTACAAAATGAGTGCAGAAGTAAAAGCAGGAGTCATTGAAGAAATCGATCGAATGGTAAAACAAAACATACTAAAAGAAGTAATGAGTAGCCCATGTAATTCACCGATAATGGGTTTGAAGAAACCTAGTGGGAAATATAGGATTGTTCAAGACCTGAGAAAAATAAATAAGATTGTGGAACCTTGTTGTCCTATAGTGCCAAATCCTGCAGTAATTCTATACCAGATCCCTTGGAGTGCAGGATGGTTCACTGTGATTGATTTATGTCAAGCGTTCTTTTCAATACCATTGCACCCAGATAGCCAGTATCTTTTCTCATTTAAATTTGAGAATAAAGTCTATGTATGGAATCGTGTTCCTCAGGGGTACACGGAAAGTCCTTCAATTTTCAATCAGATATTGAAAAAGTGTTTAGAGAAACTAGTGATGCCAGGAAGCTCAGTCCTAGTGCAGTATATAGACGACTTATTAGTGGCATCAAACACCAGAGAAGACTGTGTTGTTGATTCTATTGCATTACTGAATCTTTTGGCCGAAGAAGGGCATAAGGTCTCACCTGAAAAACTGCAGTTTTGTACAACAACAGTTAAGTATCTAGGACACCAAATTGAGAGGGAAAAAGAAGAATAACCTCTGAAAGAGTAAAATTGATTAAGAAAATGCAAATGCCTAACACTCAACGGGAAGTGAGAATGTTCCTTGGGGTAGTGGGCTATTGTCGACAGTGGATACTAGGGTTTTCCTGGTTAGCAAAGCCCCTAATACAAATGACAAAAAAGAAGGCAAAGGACCCAGTTGAGTGGGATGATGAAAGTGTAGGAGCTTTTGTAAAATTGAGAAACGCCTTGTGTGCAGCGCCTGCCTTAGGCATGCCCGATTATAAGAAAGAATTTGCATTATTCTGTCACGAGAGAGAAAATTGTGCACTATCAGTCCTAACTCAGAGACATGGTCTAGACAGACGTCCTATAGCATATTTTTCTGCTACATTGGACCCAGTGGCGGCTGCATTGCCAGGCTGCTTGAAGGCAGTGGCGGCTACCTGTTTGAGTATTGAACAAAGTGAGTCAATTGTAATGGGACACCCAGTAAAGGTGTTTGTTCCACATGCGGTTGTGATTCTGTTGACAAGAACCCGAACTCAGCATCTTACTCTTAGTCTGCTGACTAAATATGAAAGAATATTACTAGGTGCTGAAAATGTGACCATGGTAAGGTGCACAATAGTAAATCCAGCTACCTTACTACCAGACCCATATCATGAGGAAATTAAAAATGACGAAGAAGAAGAACATGATTGCTTACAAGTCACAGAGTTGTGCACAAAACCACGTCCGGATATTGAGGAACAGCCCCTCAGAAACCCAGACAGGGAGCTATTTGTTGATGGATCATGCCAAAGGCATGAAGATGATAAACTGACTACAGCATATGCAGTATGTGAATTAACTGGAATAGTCGAAGCATCCTATTTACCAGGAGTAAAATCTGCACAAGTAGCTGAATTGATTACTTTGATAAAAGCTTGGAAAATTGGGAGGAATCAAAAAGTAACTATATTTACAGATAGCCAATATGGTTACGGGGTTGTGCATGATTTTGGCCAACTATGGATGCAGAGGGATTTCATGACTTCTTCAGGATCCCCCATTAAAAATGGACAGTTTGTAAGAGAATTGCTGGAAGCAATACAATCACCAAAAGAATTGGCTGTGGTGAAATGTGCCGCACACCAGTCAGGAGATGACTGGGTGGTAGTCGGCAACCGATATGCAGACCTTGTGGCTCAACATTGTGCCAAAAACAGAATGGCGGTGAATAAAAGGGTGGAAAGAATGGGAATCAGCTGCCAACTTTTGCTGTGTGCACCACCTGGAACATGGAATGATGTGAAAAGATTGCAAGATGATGCTGATGAGAGTGAGAAGAATATATGGATTAAGGTGGGATGTTCTCAAAGGAAGGATGACGAAGTATGGATCTGTGCCGATGGCAGACCAGTCATGCCCGACTGTCTGCTCTCACAAATGGCCAGAATGTATCATGGAGACACACACATAGGGAGAGATGCAATGATTAGGCTCTTCAGACAGAATTGGTACAATCCCAAATTCAGGGCTGTAGCAGAGAGTCTTTGCCAGAGATGTTTAACTTGCCAAATGCATAATCCAGGAAGAAAGACGATCATCGGGTTTGGAAAGATTGGTAAGGCAGAGGGTCCCTTCATAAGACTCCAATTTGATTTTATTCAGTTACCACCATGCAGAGGGCTGAAATATGTACTTGTCATAGTGTGTCTGTTTTCAAAGTGGGTAGAGGCTTACCCTACCAGGAGAAATGACAGTATTACAGTCGCAAAGTTGTTGTTACGAGAACTCATTCCTAGATTTGGTTTTCCAGTAACTTTGGAATCGGATAGAGGAAAACACTTTAACAGTGAAGTGATTAAGATAATCTGTGAAGCATTCCAAATTGAACAAAAATTGCACTGTGCATATCGTCCAGAGGCTTCTGGAGTGGTTGAACAATTGAATGGCACAATAAAATCAAGACTGGGAAAAATGTGTGCATCAACATCATTAAGTTGGCCGGATGCATTGCCACTTGTCCTAATGGGACTCAGAAGCATTCCTGATAGAAATACCGGATTGAGTCCCCATGAGATAATGATGGGAAGAGCAATGAGACAAGCATATGTTCCCATAAACAAACTGCTGAATATATCTGATGATATGGTTCTGGATTATTGCAAAGGATTGGCTGACCTAGTGCGTTCTGTCTCTCACCAGGTTGGAGAAGACGCAGTTTCCAGGCAGCCTGAACAAGAACATGATCTGAATCCTGGTGATTGGGTGGTAGTGAAGAATCACACCAGAGAAACGTGTCTATCACCTAGGTGGAGCGAACCTTGTCAGATCATACTGGTCACAAACACTGCTGTGAAGTGTGCAGGATTTCCTAATTGGATTCATGTAAGCCACACTAAAAGAGTACCAGACCCTGAAGAAGAAAATCCTCAGACAGTAACGATCACTGAGGAAGCTGAAGGTTGCCCAGCTGAAGAATCTCAAGAGCAAGATTCGAGGGAAGCTGACGAAGAACAACCGAGCACAAGTCAGGACTGGGTACCAGTGGTGGAAATTCCTGAAGTTTACTACAGAACAAGAAGTCAAGCTAATCTAGAAGAAGTTACAGAAGATCAGATAGGTGAAGAAGAAGCAGCTCAGGAAAGAGAAGAAGAAGAAGAAACAATAAAAGAACCTGAGCAGGACCAGATAGGGAAAGAAAACTGGGCTCAAAATAGTGAAGAACGAAGAAATTTTGAGCAGGGACAGGCAGGTCTAGAAGAATGCGGTCAGGCTGCAGAAGTACAAAGTGCAATAAGCCCTGATCAGGACCAGTTAGATCAAGGAAAACACATTCAATCAGAAGATTTCGAAATTCATGAATCTGAAGACGCAAATACTGAACAGAGTCAGCCATTAGAAACTCACAGTGGAGCTGCTGAAGAGAAACCAATCAGACCTGAAAAAGAACAAATAAAAGAAACTGTAATTGTTGAAAACAAAATTGAGTCACGACCAGAAATTAAAAGTATTTTTGAAGAAGAAAACAAAGAGGCAGTGAAAACACAGAAAACAAGAAAAGGTGATCATTGGCCTAGTGTCATGAAAAGAGTGAAATACCACGTAAGAACCAGAAGTGAAGATCCAGAACAAGTAAATGAAGTAACAAGCCAAACAGGACAGGAAAATGAAACTGAGAAACGGAGAAGCAAAAGACAGAAACTTATTAACAACAAGTTTAAAGGCCCTGACTGGACTTACATAATTCTTGAAGATTACGAGAGCTCAGAATCAAGTGAAAGTGGTGACGAAGGAACTAGTGCAGAATTGGTCTATGAAACAGAAACCAGACCACCTTGATAACGAAAAAAAGGCTGTGAAAAGAAAATTGAAGAAAATAGATAAGAAGAGCAATCTTCCTTGTCAAAATGTCCGATGATAGAGTTTCTGGGAGACCAAAACGAAGATGTTGTAGGAGATGCTGTGCCATATGCATATGCAGTTTAGTAGTGGTACTTGTAGCATGGTTAGTACTGATCGTAGCAATTCCCTACCTTATGATAGTGGATAAAAAGATTAACAATGAAACGAAGGGAAGGTTAGATAATTTGAAAGGAAGTAGAGTAGAACTAATGGCAGAAGATGATTCAGAATTTCATCATGAAGTAACAGATAACGACACTAGTTTAAATGTTTTCACAAAATTGCTGTTTCAATACGTAGATACCATGGAAGTTAGTAATTGTTATGTTTGCATGAAGTTACCAGAATCAGTAGCAGAAGGGTTAACATATCATCACTTGCCCTTAACATATGGCATATCATGTAGTGTATTAACAAGTCTGTTTTATAAAACAGGAAGAATTCAGTATTATTATTCTAACTTAGACGTGATATTTTCTGAGGTTCCGATTCGCAAGAGTATGAACCCAGTGCTTAGTAGTCAAGATGCACAGTTTATGGGAGAGTTTTTCTTAACAATGAAATCAATAGACATAACACATGCACATAGAAACAATCTAACATGTTCTTTACATGAAGAAGAAAAGATATTTTTGAATTTAGTAGAAGATAGAAGACAAGATTTTCAAAAGAAAGCTTCTGAGCATAAGGCTCATTTGCCACCTTGGGATGGGAAAGAAGGTAGTTACACACCTGGCAAGGCTCAAGCTGCTATGGCTCTGGATTTTGTAAAAACAGGGAAAATTTGTCTACATAGGTTAAGGACTGACTATAACAATGTTTTCATCGGTACCAGTGAGTGTGAACACAATTTCTTAATTCTTGGAGGTTGGGGACTCAAAGGAGGAACAGATTCAGTTTTTCCTGGAATCTATTATGTGTGTGGGAATAAGGCTTACTTTAGGCTTCCTGCACGGTGGTATGGAAGTTGTTATTTTGGAATAGTATTTCCAAAGATATACCACGTAAAAAGAAACACTGGGAGCAATGAAAATAATAGCGAATTAACTCGTAGCAAAAGAGCTAGTTTTTCTGAAATTGTAGGTGATATATTTGGTGCATTGATACCTTCAGTGGGAGTAATTCTGAACTCAAGAAGAATATGTAAATTATCTACAGTGGTTGATCGTTTATCAACAGATACTGCTGGAGGCTTTCTAATGATTAATGCAGAAATGGTTGCGATTAGGTCTATGGTTATGCAAAATCGACTTGCTCTTGACATTATTCTGGCAAAAGAGGGCGGAGTCTGTAAATTATTGAAGACGAAACACTGTTGTACTTACATACCTGATAAAAGTGCAGAAATTGAAACGTATATACAGAATATTACGAAACTTGAGAAGGAACTGAAACCACTGGAAGTTGATAGTGTATGGGAAAGATTGACAAATAGTATAGCGTCAATTGGTACCTGGTTTTCTAATATAGGGAAAGGACTTATAGGCAAAGTATTAATACCCTTAGCGGGGATAGCAATAATAGCATTGACAATAATAATATGGTGTAAATGTTGTAGAAAGGATGATTCGTATAATGTGACAGGAAAGGAAAAGAAAAGAAAATTCGATGAAATAGAACTTGAAGATTTGAGAAGTGAATTATACAAAAAGCTGAAAGGAGATGTGAAAAATAGAAAAAGTAAAAATGAAAATGAAATTATAGTATGTTAAAAGTTGGCATCTGGTTGTGGGTAGTATTTGATGGCTCAGAAACGCCATCAGAGAGGGGATTGATGGAGCAAGGACTCATAAATGAGACTTGCTCGGAGGCAATCTCCTCACAGTATTAATATATTAAACTTTGTATTGTTATACTAACTTTTACATACACGACATAAATAGTTATGAAGCTTGCCTATGTGTTCTAACTAACAAATAACGCTTGTCTGTTCTAAAAATGGCCGCTAAAACGCGGGAAACTCTTCTGCGCATGTCTCAACCATATCACATGGTGTGACGTCTTACTTTGCTTGGTGGGAAAATTCTGCTTCTGCGCAGTGTGTTCTAAAATGGCTGCTTAATGTTTTCACATGCAACAGCTTGCTCTCGTGTTATAATTAATTTGTCGTTTTCTTAACGCTACTAAGGCGGGATAGAATTTATAAATAAATGGGAATAGAGTAGAGAGAGTGGGTATACAGTGAAACATTTTATTTGTGATTTTAATATTTTCTTCTTGTACTTTTATTAGTTCGTAAACTTGGGCCTGGGGTTGGTGAACTGAAAATCGAGAGACAATGATTCTGTACATGCGTCCTGCATGGCTGCCAAAGAAAAGGATGAAGACAACCTGGACGTCGTCCAAGGCCATGACCTGATGGACGAAAACTGCTGTACCCATGTCTTTCCTGTTAAAAATGAAACATTGTACATCGAGAATGTATAAATTTTGTCGTGAGACGGGTGGGAAATAAAGCCAATGTATTAAATTTGATGGGCGGTATTTTAAAACAATGGTCTTCAGAAATCGAACTAAATTCATATGGTGTGAGGATCAACCCCCTGTCCCTGTCCAATCAGAAGTAGTGGTCCCATATTTTTGCAACATTAATGGGAGGTACATGGGCGTAGAGGGGTATAATAGATATAGAATTAGCTAGTTAGCTAGTGCTTCTAGCTCCAGACTGCCAAGCTGATCGATTGCAGACTGAATCGCTGTCCAGAGAGGTCCTGAGGAGGGGGCGGCGGAGTCCATTAGAAGGAAGGCACGGGAGAATCGAGGAGAAGCGGAGTATCAGAGAGGGGAACGACGCAGGCGTCGTAGGTAGAGAGGTCACCGGTCCTGTCCTGAACCTGGAGGAGGTCTTGCTCTTCATCCTTCCTGGGTCCCATCTTTTCCAACTCCTTGGCCAAAGGGTTTGGTTCTCGCACTTTAGGTAATTATATGCAACCTTTGGTTGCGCTGCTGTTTCTATCTTCTCCTTTCTGAGGGACCGTCATTAATCAATAATTGATTTCTTGTGCTTCATCCTTGATATGCGATTAAATATCATGCAGCTCTGTAATTTACTCTGCTAAATTTTAGATAAACATTTTAAAACTTCCTGACTCAGTGATTATTTCAGGATTTATGAACTGTATTTGAATGTCACTCATTTTAAACTTCCCAATTAACAGAGGATCCATTGGTAAGTCATTACTCTTCAATCAGCAGGTAATTGGTAGCAGAGAATTTTGATAAAGAGTAACAACTGACACCACCAGCGTGAAACACTAGCGTAGTATGAATGTATGGGCCCAAATGAGTATCTGTTGTATGAATGCTCGTTGCTAGTATTGCGCTGGATCACCCACACTGATGCCAGTGTGGGATTTCATGAAAAATGTACTCAGAGGGCATCTTAAAGATGCCCCCTGAAAAATGACCAGCCTCTGGTGGGTTCCCTGACTGGTGCACACCAGCCTGCCACCATAAGACATGTTTCTGGACCCCTGGGGTGGGAGTCTTCGCTCCCTGAGCCCATAAACAAAGCTGGTCCTGGGCAGAGGTGGTCACACCTCCCCCAGGCCAGGAAGAGCCATCTGTGGCAGGGGAGCTTCAAAGACCTTACCGCCTTTGTAATGCGACCCCCCAGCCTCTCCTGCTATCAGGAGCAGACCCCTTTCCTGTCTCCCCTCCTTTTCGGCAGGAAGGCAGGCGGGAAAAACTAGCACAGCCCAGAAGGTGTGCCCACCTCTGCCAACCCTACCCCTCAGGTGGGGGAGGCAAGGTAAAGCCCACTCTTCAGTGCCCGCCATCTTGCAGATGGCTGGCACTCTCCAATAAGGGTTATGGACTGTACCCACTCCCCCACGTGGGGTGAGCACACCAAGGCTGTAGTCACCCTAAGGTCAGTAGCCCATTGGCTACTGACCTCAAGACCCCTAAAATGCCCCCTAAATAAAGTATTTAAGGGGCAGCCCTGAACCAAGAAGACAGATTCACGCAACCTACGAAGAAGAAGGACGAAAGAAGACGCCCAGCAGAGGAGACTGGAGACAGCAACTGACTTGGCCCCAGCCCTACCGGCCCGTCTGCAGTTTCCCGAGATCCTGCGTCAAAGGTCGCCTTGCCCTACAGCCAGCAACCTCCAGAACCCTTGGGAGGACTGAGTGCCTTCAACAAAGACCGGATCTCCTGTGAACAGCAGCTCTGTTCATAAGAATCTCCAAAGCAAGACTTGGAGCCTGCTGAGGACAAAGAAACCCAACGCCTGGAACCACCACTGCACCCATCGCCTACGGCCTGAGTTTAAGTAGCCCACCGGTCCCAGCGAGGTCCCCCAGCACCCTAGAGTCTGAGTCCACCGTGGGTTGACCCCTCCAGGACTCCCTGCCGTCACCTGAAGCCTCTGCATGGAGACCCCCCCAACCGCGAGTGGCCTGGTAAGGTGAAATCCGACCTCAAAAGACACCCCTGCATCCAGCCGCCCTGCGCGGAAGTCTTCCTGGACCGAGCCTGCAGCTAAAAACCAAAACCGGCAATCCCCATTGAAAACAACAAGGCACTTGATGCCAAAACAGCACCCTGCACCCAGCCGCCCCTGTGCCGCTGCGGGTGTACTTTGGGTGCTAACTCGGATCCCCCTTTTCCCTGAGCCTAACACCAGGAGCTTTGCTCCCACAACCTTGCGGCCTGCTCGTGAGCAGCCACCAACCGGAGGCCCCCTAAACCCCATTGGATAACATTGGGCCTCAGCACTCTGCACCCGGCTGCCCTAGTGCCGCTGAGGGTGCTTCGAGAGTGCATCCTTGACCCTGGGGGAACCCTGGTTCTAACCCCAGAATACCAACTCCCACAAACTTGTACCTACCTGTGAACCGATAAATCAATTTCCTTCCATAGGATTGCATTGACTGCTTTTTCCTAAAAATTGTTTTGTGTGGAGTTGGTTTTGTATGAGACATTGAAAAACTGCAAATAACTAAAAACTGTATTACTTACCTTTTCTCTAGGAAATGTCCCAGTGTGATATCGAGGCATATCACACTGAGTAGAAAAAGTAACCCATAAAGTAATCTGTAAAGTACTCAAAAGTAATCTAACAGTAATTTCCACTGTATTGAAAGCCTTTACAAACCTGTAACGAAGTCATTTTCATTCAGCTTGCTTGTATTATTCAACCTGCCTTGAAAAGCACCATTTACACTTACCTGTACCAGGCTCGCTTGGTTCTAGAAAATAAATATAACTAAATAATATTTTTATACAAATCAAATTGTTCAGAGTTCAGTCTTTGAGTGTGTGACATCATTTGCTGATTGCGTGTGTACAACAAATGCTTAACACTACCCTCTGATAAAGCCTTACTGCTCGCCCACACTACCACAAATAGAGAGTAAGGTGCTATCTACTTTTACCTTTGCCTACCTTTGGGGTTCCACTGGACTCTGTGCACACCATACCTCATTTTGGTATAGTATATACAGAGCCAGCTTCCTACACTCACATGGTCCTGGTCATGCATATTTACCATTTTATTGGTGCAAAGCACTGGTAGGCGGAAAGGGAAAGGTAAGGGGAAGGTAAGATTCTTAGTTTTGAATAAACCTTCTTGGTTTCGACTTTGACCATTGTCCTGCATTGCTTTACTTTATTTGCCTTGGGCCATTATCTTTTGGGACTCACATGATCCTGGTCATGCATATTTACCATTTTATTGGTGCAAAGCACCAACAGGCGGAAAGGGGAAGGTAAGGGGAAGGTAAGATAAAAAGAACACTTGTACAGCCACGGCTCTCCATAGGTTGCACCCTAGTAGATGGTCCCAATGTCCAGATACTGATGAAAAAAAAATTATGCGACCCAAGTAATTACCGGTGATGCCCTAAGTTCAATGGGTATGCCCAGACTTGGGTCCCATTCTCTGTTTGCCACTGGAACCAAGCTGCACCCTACTGAAGAGCCCCAACGAGGGCGAAACTGGTTTTGGGTTGCTTGTGTTCCAGTTCAGAGAGGACCTGCCTTGGCAGTTTGGGCTGGACTGTTCCTGTTGGAGGAGGGCCTAGGCTTATTTGCAAATAACTGGTTCTAATATGACATGGCATTGTGGACAAAAAACGATGCTGCCCGAGTAATTAGTGGCTGAGATTAATTCAAGCATCCCTCCCATCACTTTTTTGTTTACTTCAGTGCAGCACCGTAAGTGTGAGGAGTATGCCCAGACTTGGGTCCCATGCTTCGATTCCATCTGGAACCAAACTGCACGTGACTCTAGAGCCCCAATTAGTGTGAAACCGGTCTTGGGTTGCTTGTGTTTCGGTTCAGAGAGGACCTGGCTTGGCAGTTCGGCTGGACTGTTTCTATTGGAGCAGGGTATCAAAGCTGATTTGCATGCAGCTAAATCTAATCTGAAGTGGCATTGTGGGCAAAAAATCATGAACTGGGCAGCAGCCCGAGTAATTACCAGTGGCTGAGATTAATTTAAACATCCCTCCCATCATTTTTTGTTTGCTGAATGATAAAGCAGGGAGGCTCGAAATAACGGCATCTTTAGACCTGGTGACTATCCCCTGGGTTTTTACAAGCCTGCTTGTGAGTCATACTCTGCCAAAGAATGAGATGCTGGTTTTCAGAAATATCAGGAGTCTGAGCTGAAACTAAATGCCAATTTATGAAGAAGACCCCAGACTCCCCCAGGGAGCAGGGTGGGGGACAAAGCTGAAGGTTTAAGGCAAAAAAAGCGTGGGACATTGGAGGGGGTTCAAACTAGATGGCTGGAAAGGAGCCCACCAACCACTGTTGCTAGTCATTGCTATTATTACAGAGCTTTCTCCAGAGCTCCTCCTTTAATCCCTGACCCGCAAGTGCACCTACTCCACTAACATTTCCTGACACAGCCTTCTTATCAGTAGTATGCTTATGTTTTTTCCGAAATGGTTGTACTTTCGTTCATGGTACCTAATTCAAGTATAATTAGGAGCGACATCAAAATCTGAGCAAATCGAATCAAGCAATAGGGATGTAAGGTGAACCAAGAAGTCACTTAGGAGTAGTACAAGAGCACAACAGCAAGGCTGTCGCTAGGAGAGATGCCCCATTGCATCTCTGTCACCTATAGATCTTTAATAACTACTTTTTTTTATATCGTCTCCATTGCCATCACTCTCTCTCCCACCTCACACCGTTATCTACGCAGCTCAGTTTTTACTCCAAAATAGAGGGATTTTCCCAATCTGCAGGGTCTCAGATATGCCCATATTTGTTACCCCTTCTAGCTCATCATCTTGGCTGGTCCTACAAGCATTTATATTTTTCAGAATTAGATTCTGCAGGTGCTCCCATTAGCACGGCTACTTCTCTGAGACTTCCAAACTCCCATCATTTGCTTGCCTGGTTCATGCACAGTCTCAGAGCATTGTTTATCCTGGTGCCGTTGTCTGCCACATCATAGCCCTCTGTTTTTCTGGTACACTTTTGCATTTCACTCTGTCCAGCACTATTCCCTTTGACCTCTGCAGTATAATGTAGCCCCATTCTCTTCTACATCCTGCATGGATTACTCTTGTTTTCTGCCTTGCCCTGGCTTTGGAGGTGATTGCATGTTGAACCTTCAATGGGGGGGTCTGTTTGTGGTTTTGGTGCATTCGCACCTTTTCTCCTATGCGGTAATGCCAAGTTCTTGGCCTTCCCATAAGTTGTTTATTTCTTCCCTTGTTACTGCATGGGACCCACCAGGCTGTCTTCTGGATCGCATTTGTTCCCCATGCCCTTTGTTGTGCTACCATTTTTCGCTGACAATTTGTGATATTTTCATACTGGGTCCTTTGCAATGGCGTAGCAAGGGGGTGCGGTCTACCTCGTGCGGCACGTGTTTTGGGGGTGGTAGCCTTCCTTGCTCTTACCTGCGGCTGTCGCGGGCGGCCGCTGAGGAAATCGCCAGCACTCCCCCTGCCCCCCCCCCTGCTCTTACACGCGGCCGCAGGGCGACAAATGCAGAGGCCGCCCATAGGTCTAGCTACACCACTGGTCCTTTGCTTCCGTCATCTCAGCAATCACAAACATTCTGGGAGGCATTCGAGGATTGGGATGTGTGAGCTTGCTGTTCAGCTGCAGTGGGGTCTCCCAAACCCCTTTTACCAGTGGCTGGCACCATCTAAGTGCATCATTTTTTCTTTTACGAGAGCTTTTCTATTTAAAGGGAAAGACGACGGTTCCCCTTTTATTCTTCTTGTCTGGAATATGTGATGGACACTCACCACCAATTTTGATAATTTCCCTGAGCCTTGTGGTGATGCCTGCGAAGTAATTATGATTACCTTTAAAGTATATATTTCCTGGGACGGTCTGTGACATTATAAAGGATTTCGATCTTCAGCCTTCTTCCTCTATATGCTCGCAGTACTCCTCCGTGACTTGCAATAGCCATATAATGTACGGCAGCTGGTGCTTTATCTCATGTATTACTAGCCAAAGCAACCCTTTTTATCAACTTTAGAATTCTGAAATATTGAGGGAAAAAACAATAAGGTCCTTAACCAATATCTTGCAGTTTGCAAGCAGCTGTATGGTCCATAGTTTACTATGGTGTATTAGAAGGACTGTAATTTATGAACTGAAAATAATACAATAATCTTTATGATAAAAACAGTAACTCACTGAGCTACGTACATAAAATGCAAATCTGTGATCTGCATATTACACGTTGTGCAAGCACACCAACCCTCTGTGCTACTTTATGATCATTCAAAACTGTGACTAAAGAAAACAAAGTTCTCTCCAGCAATTACATAAGCCACCAGAGTTATCTTGCCTTTATTATTATCCCTTGACAATCGATGGGCACACAAAGATCTCTGCAGCAGATGCTTTTAACTCTGTAAGATATTTTATAATGGAGTCTGTTTGTGACCCAATAAAGTAAGCCAGCAAAGACACTGCATAATACAAAAGTGTTTCTATCTCCTTACAGGGGCTCACTCAGGGCTGGGTGGCACTGTGGCATGTTAGTGCACCTAATTGCGTGATGGACACACCAAAACAAATGCCAATACCTATGTCTATTCTCACTTCATTCGTCACAATCACACTTGGCACTCATAGTGATTGTAAAACAAATAGATGTTTATTTTCTTTTTAGTTTTTTTTGGCTAATTTATAAAGGGTTCATATTATTATTTTGATGAACATTCCAAGTACTTTTTAGACCACAAACCAATACAACCATATAATACAAATAAAATAATCACAAATATGACACTACATTCCATTTCATATTTAAAAACATTTAAGACATATGAGCAAGCTCAAATTCCAACAAACAGAGAAGAAGAAGACAAGAGAATAGAAAAGAAGTCCAAGGGAGAGGTTAGAAAAATACACCACTAAATCAGGAATATACACAATAGAACTCAAACCCAGGGAGAAAATTTGCCAAACAGTGCTGTATTCAGGTCAAATGAGAAACTTAAATTCATTAATTGACACAATCAGATGTGGACCTGATACTCAAATCATTAAAGAACACTTGTTTGGTCTCAAAAAAGGTCTACGCGTTTCAAACCCCTATTGTGTTTTACGGGGTTATCCTCAGGACCTGGAAAGAGAGCTGAAAACGAAAAAGAAAAGGGTGCACGTGTTACCATTAGTATTGAACTTCAAACACTCCACAAAGCTTCAGCTCACTTTATTTCTGTTTAAAATTTGACCAATTTACCTTGTGTAGCCTTTATCCTTGCACCAACTGTGCCACTTGGCAATATCACGACTGCCAGTATCTTTGCAACTGTCACTATCTACACCAGAGGAACAACTGTCAATTTTCAAACGTGGGCCACCTCAAAAAAACAAGGCAACGAACTGTCTCCTACTTACTTAGAAATGCCACATGGATCTTTCGATAATCGCGGCTGGGACGGGCTCCAGCGAACAACCTTACAAGAGGAAAGTGAAAAAGCAAAACTATAAGACCAAACTTGTCTTTTAGCAATGATTGCCTTTTTGGTGGAAATTTCGGCTCTATATGCACTGAATAACATACCTTCTAGGGCTGCCGTGTTGGCCACGGCCAGCGTCTCCCGTCTGACCAGGGGCGCCTTTTTGTGATGGCAGCAAAGTCGGCGTCGCGGTGACGTGTAGTTTGAAATAACTTTATTGTCCCTTGACGTGTAGAGCATTGCGTGGATGTTGACAAAGTGAATATATCCTATCCTTAGATGTTGAATCCCCTACGGGGGTGTCACTTCATTGCTGCAAAGTCTAAACGTGTATGGCTGACTGTAGCTGGATTAATTTGCCTGCAACGGTGCATCATGGGTGTTGTGTGCCCAACGTCCTATAACAGGGGAACAGGGGAATCTTTAAGGGAACAGGGGAATTGTTGCTGAGCAGTATTTACCGATTAAAAGTATCATTCTACTGTTGTTACGATCCAATGTACCTATAAACCAAAATTTGTGTAATTGTTGCAAAACGGCCCTCTATTCTCATATTGCTTTTAATGTTGCGTAAATATTGACGCGATCTGCCTAACTGCAATAGAGCTACTGCTACCATTAATAGGTAGCAATGTACAGAAGAATGCTTGACTTCCTTTCGCAGAGTTGGCTTAAAAACAATGATGCCTTGTGGGTGTTGTGTACATAATAGAGCGTTTGTTAGGCATCCGGTACGATCCAGTATTGTACTTGGCCCCAACACGTAAAATAAACCGATTTTATTACAAATTGTCAATTTCTGAAAGTTTGTTTAGCCCATCCACGGCTGTGTTGTATTTAACTATAAGCATAGCTTCTCTTTGTAACATTAAAAGCAATATGAAAATAGAGGGCCGTTTTGCAACAATTACACAAATTTTGGTTTATAGGTACATTGGATCGTAACAACAGTAGAATGATACTTTTAATCGGTAAATACTGCTCAGCAACAATTCCCCTGTTCCCTTAAAGATAACGTTATAGGACGTTGGGCACACAACACCCATGATGCACCGTTGCAGGCAAATTAATCCAGCTGCAGTCAGCCATAAACGTTTAGACTTTGCAGCAATGAAGTGACACCCCCGTAGGGGATTCAACATCTAAGGATAGGATATATTCACTTTGTCAACATCCACGCAATGCTCTACACGTCAAGGGACAATAAAGTTATTTCAAACTACACATCACCGCGACGCCGACTTTGCTGCCATCACAAAAAGGCGCCCCTGGTCAGACGGGAGATGCTGGCCGTGGAACGGGCGGACGACTGTTTGCGTCTATGGAATCCTAAACAGAATCGTGAGGTAAGCGGCAACTCTGCCAGCGGCACTCTGGAATTTTGCTTTACAGTACGCGACAGAACGACGGTTTTAATCTTTCATCTTCTCTGTACCGTTTAGATTGACAATCACGCATGTTTGCGTATCCAAGAAGAATACGGACTTATTTTTGGGCCAACACGGCAGCCCTAGAAGGTATGTTATTCAGTGCATATAGAGCCGAAATTTCCACCAAAAAGGCAATCATTGCTAAAAGGCAAGTTTGGTCTTATAGTTTTGCATTTTTCGCTTTCCTCTTGTAAGGTTGTTCGCTGAAGCCCGTCCCGGCTGCGATTATCGAAAGATCCATGTGGCATTTCTAAGTAAGTAGGAGACAGTTTGTTGCCTTGTTGTTTTGAGGTGGCCCACGTTTGAAAATTGACAGTTGTTCCTCTTTTGGTGTAGATAGTGACAGTTGCAAAGATACTGGCAGTCGTGATATTGCCAAGTGGCACAGTTGGTGCCAGGATAAAGGCTACACAAGGTAAATTGGTCAAATTTTAAACAGAAATAAAGTGAGCGAAGCTTTGTGGAGTGTTTGAAGTTCTATACTAATGGTAACACGTGCACCCTTTTCATTTTCGTTTTCAGCTCTCTTTCCAGGTCCTGAGGATAACCCCGTAAAACACAATAGGGATTTGAAACGCGTAGACCTTTTTTGAGACCAAACAAGTGTTCTTTAATGATTTGAGTATCAGGTCCACATCTGATTGTGTCAATTAATGAATTTAAGTTTCTCATTTGACCTGAATACAGCACTGTTTGGCAAATTTTCTCCCTGGGTTTGAGTTCTATTGTATATATTCCTGATTTAGTGGTGTATTTTTCTAACCTCTCCCTTGGACTTCTTTTCTATTCTCTTGTCTTCTTCTTCTCTGTTTGTTGGAATTTGAGCTTGCTCATATGTCTTAAATGTTTTTAAATATGAAATGGAATGTAGTGTCATATTTGTGATTACTTTATTTGTATTATATGGTTGTATGGTTTTGTGGTCTAAAAAGTACTTGGAATGTTCATCAAAATAATAATATGAACCCTTTATAAATTAGCCAGAATAGACATCAGTATTGGCATTTGTTTTGGTGGGTCCATTATAGATTGGTCCAGCCTTACTGATTATGGGCCAGAACCCTTTATTAATTTGATGTCTACAGCGGGTTGTTACCCGTTCATTTCAACTCCACGCTGAAGTCGGAGTTTTTCTTTGTTCTTATACGCGAAAAAGTTTTCTTCCGTACCGGCCTGTCGTTTTGAGCATGTCGGATCAGGACACTTTTGCCTACACAGAGGACCATATCCAGAAACTCATAAACACTCCAGCTCTATTTGCTTCAGAATCGTTGAGCACCTCGGCAAAACAACAAAACGAATCGGACAAACTTATTAGACTAAAGAAAAAACAAATACGCACTGACTTGCATGGCCATTTCTTATTGGAACATCTGAAGGCGGGGACGATCCCCATAGGACTTCAAATTCGGAATATTCCGGTGATATTTACAGAAGACCCTATTTATAAGAAAGGCTACACCTTTATTGAAACAAAGTGCAGTAGAGACCTTATGGTATTGACGGTAGAGACAGCCCAACGACTGTCACAACAGCAACTCCTAGAAATTTCAACCTTGGAGCAAGAAATAAAAGATAATCAATCAGTTACAGATGCAAAAACTTTACTAGCTAAAGTTGAAAAGGAAATAGCTGAGTTCAAGGAATTTACTATCAACCAAAAGGGGACCAAATTTGAAAAAGACAAGAAAAACTTTTCTTTAGAAACAACTTACCCCTACTTGCAAACAGACTTTTACTCACGGCCAGATTCACGAAGATATCTCACTGACTTTCAAGGACGATCAAGGAATAAGTTCATCTCCTTCTCGGACACATCTTTATCTTCTGGTGGTGAAACGGACACCACAGATACAAATCAACAGCCTAATAGAGTAAAAATAATCAACAACAACAATCTTTTTTAGGCAGAGGCCAACAGCTACCACGGGGACGGAACAAATATCAAAACCAGTCATGGGAAATGACAACCAGGCGGCAATACTACAAGACATAATGCCGTCATCCATTTTCAATCTATCCGATCGGGTCCTCTCGGATGCAGAACAATCTATATTGAAAAAGGGCCTCTCCTTTGTCCCTACTAGAACCACCGACCTTGTCAAAATGAAAATGGAAGTTATTGAGTTTTGCAGAAAAATACGATTAAAATCTTTTTTTCTAGAAAATGACTATCCAGCAAATATGGAAGCCACCAGCTTCCGTGAGAAATCCACTTTCTGTCCAACTGCGAACAAAGTACCAAAGGAGATAATAACTTGTGAGCGTACAGAATTATCTGCAATTTCACAAATTGAAAACAAAAAGGATTTTGTAAAATACAACATCTCAAAAGCTGAAAAAGAAGCGATATCTGCATTAAAATCTGATAATTCGATAACAATAAAACCGGCGGACAAGGGTGGCTCAATAGTGGTTATGAGCACCATCGGCTACCAGACAGAGGTCCTAAGACAACTTCAGGACTTACAATGCTACCGAAAGATTACCACGGACCCAACATCAGACAGTCAGGGCGAACTAATTTCCATTCTACAGAACGCTTTGGAGACAGGGATCATTGGAAAAAAGGAATTCGGTTTTTTGAACAAAACGTATCCAAGGATCCCCTTATTATACGTCCTCCCGAAAATCCACAAAAATGAAACACATCCACAAGGCCGTCCTATTGTGTCCGGTTGTGGATCAATATTAGAGCCAATATCTAAATATGTTGATTTTTTCCTAAAACCTTTCTTAGCAGATGTACCTTCTCATCTGCAGGACACAACAGACTTCTTGAATAAAATTGAAGCATTGGAATTTTCACCTGAAAACCAGTTGCTAGTTACTCTAGATGTGGTGTCCCTATACACCCAGATACCGCAAGAGGAAGGACTCAATGCAATTGAAATTTACCTCGAACAGAGATCTAGACCCATGAGAGTCCCGAGTGAGTTTATAATGGAACTGGCTAAGTTCGCCCTAAAAAAGAAGTATTTCAAATTTGAGCAAAGCTACTATCTCCAAACCAAAGGGACCGCCATGGGCGGTCCCTTTGTGCCGGAATTTGCGGTTCTTTTTATGGCACAATATGAAGAACATTTTGTCTATAACAACAACCCTTTTTGGAACCAAATAACGACATATGTTCGATACATTGATGACATTTTCCTAATTTGGAATGGAAAAAGGTCTGAACTGATAACTTTTCATACTTGGTTGAATCAACGTACACCTGATATACAATTCAGCTTGTATTCGAGCCCTAACACCATAACTTTTCTGGACGTAGAAGTTTACAGCTCGCATGGCACTCTGATCACCTCACTGTACACAAAACCCAACGATAGAAACAAAGCCCTTCATTACACGAGCCATCATCCACGCAGTTTGCGTGACAACATCCCAGTTGGGCAGTTTTTAAGGGTGAAACGCAACTGCTCCACAAGAGATGAGTACATGCTCCATGCAAATAACCTTCTCGAAAAATTGAAGTCGCGAGGTTACCCGAGAAAGCTTCTAAAGCATGCAATGAAATGAGCATGGTGGACACCGAGAGAAGTTTTGCTACAAAAAAAAGAAGAAAGAACCTACTGAACGCATGGTATGTGTGACGACATTTTGTTCACGTACCAACTTTCTTAAAAAGGTGATTAATCAAAACTGGCATCTAGTACAAAAAGTACACACTTCTTGCAGCAAACCTTTGTTTGCTTTGAAAAAGGACAAAAGTGTAGGAAACCTTATCGTACGTGCAGCAGGATACCAGCCACAAACTAGGAGCACATTGAGGTCACAGTTGAACCTACCCCCGATTAGTGGACACCACAAATGTGGGACATGCTTATGCTGTCCACAGACGATTGAAGGCGCACTCTTCAGTTTCAAGAATATCAAGTGGAAACATGATTCATTCACTAATTGCAAAAGCAAGAATGTAGTATATGGCATTTTATGCCCATGTCCAAAATTATACATTGGAAAAACCAACCAAGAAGCTCGCCAGCGTATAATACAACACATGTCTAGAATCAGAAAAAGAACTGCCAATGCGCCCTTGGTTAACCACTGGTTGTCGCAAAATCACACTGTAAATGTTTTGAAATGGACGATTCTCTCAAAAATTGAAGGCAATCCACGTGGTGGTGATGTAGAGAGAGCATTATTACAAAGAGAAACTATGCTTATAGTTAAATACAACACAGCCGTGGATGAGCTAAACGAACTTTCAGAAATCTACAATTTGTAATAAAATCGGTCTATTTTACGTGTTGGGGCCAAGTACAATACTGGATCGTACCGGATGCCTAACAAACGCTCTATTATGTACACAACACCCACAAGGCATCATTGTTATTAAGCCAACTCTGCGAAAGGAAGTCAAGCATTCTTCTGCACATTGCTACCTATTAATGGTAGCAGTAGCTCTAATGCCAGTTAGGCAGATCGCGCCAATATTTGCGCAACATTAAAAGCAATATGAGAATAGAGGGCCGTTTTGCAACAATTACACAAATTTTGGTTTATAGGTACATTGGATCGTAACAACAGTAGAATGATACTTTAATCGGTAAATACTGCTCAGCAACAATTCCCTGTTCCCTTAAAGATAACGTTATAGGACGCTGGGCACACAACACCCATGATGCACCGTTGCAGGCAAATTAATCCAGCTGCAGTCAGCCATACACGTTTAGACTTTGCAGCAATGAAGTGACACCCCCGTAGGGGATTCAACATCTAAGGATAGGATATATTCACTTTGTCAACATCCACGCAATGCTCTACACGTCAAGGGACAATAAAGTTATTTCAAACTACACGTCACCGCGACGCCGACTTTGCTGCCATCACAAAAAGGCGCCCCTGGTCAGACGGGAGACGCTGGCCGTGGAACGGGCGGACGACTGTTTGCGTCTATGGAATCCTAAACAGAATCGTGAGGTAAGCGGCAACTCTGGAATTTTGCTTTACAGTACGCGGCAGAACGACGGTTTTAATCTTTCGTCTTCTCTGTACTGTTTAGATTGACAATCACGCATGTTTGCGTATCCAAAAAGAATACGGACTTATTTTTGGGCCAACACGGCAGCCCTAGAAGGTATGTTATTCAGTGCATATAGAGCCGAAATTTCCACCAAAAAGGCAATCATTGCTAAAAGGCAAGTTTGGTCTTATAGTTTTGCTTTTTCGCTTTCCTCTTGTAAGGTTGTTCGCTGGAGCCCGTCCCGGCCGCGATTATCAAAAGATCCATGTGGCATTTCTAAGTAAGTAGGAGACAGTTTGTTGCCTTGTTGTTTTGAGGTGGCCCACGTTTGAAAATTGACAGTTGTTCCTCTTTTGGTGTAGATAGTGACAGTTGCAAAGATACTGGCAGTCGTGATATTGCCAAGTGGCACAGTTGGTGCCAGGATAAAGGCTACACAAGGTAAATTGGTCAAATTTTAAACAGAAATAAAGTGAGCTGAAGCTTTGTGGAGTGTTTGAAGTTCTATACTAATGGTAACACGTGCACCCTTTTCTTTTTCGTTTTCAGCTCTCTTTCCAGGTCCTGAGGATAACCCCGTAAAACACAATAGGGGTTTGAAACGCGTAGACCTTTTTTGAGACCAAACAAGTGTTCTTTAATGATTTGAGTATCAGGTCCACGTCTGATTGTGTCAATTAATGAATTTAAGTTTCTCATTTGACCTGAATACAGCACTGTTTGGCAAATTTTCTCCCTGGGTTTGAGTTGTATTGTATATATTCCTGATTTAGTGGTGTATTTTTCTAACCTCTCCCTTGAACTTCTTTTCTATTCTCTTGTCTTCTTCTTCTCTGTTTGTTGGAATTTGAGCTTGCTCATATGTCTTAAATGTTTTTAAATATGAAATGTAATGTAGTGTCATATTTGTGATTACTTTATTTGTATTATATGGTTGTATGGTTTTGTGGTCTCAAAAGTACTTGGAATGTTCATCAAAATAATAATATGAACCCTTTATAAATTAGCCAAAAATAACAACAAAAAATAAACATTTATTTGTTTTACAATCACTATGAGTGCCACGTGTGATTGTGACGAATGAAGTGAGAATAGACATCAGTATTGACATTTGTTTTGGTGTGTCCATTATTGATTGGTCCAGAACCCTTTATTGATTTGACGTCTAATTGCGTGATGGCATGTGTCGGGTCACGGGTGGTGACCACGGAAGTCACTGATGGCAGTGGGTGGCAGGCTCTTGTATGGTCAAGGGACAGGAGAGAGCACAGTCTAGCTGACCTGTCCTTCACAGAGAGGGAGAGAGCCAGAGGCAGGCCCAGGCTGAACCTAGGAGCTTGAGACTCCTCCTCCTCCTCCTAGCTTCCACCGACCAAGTTCTGTCATGTAGTTCCTATAAATCTCTATAAGATCTGCGCGTTTAGACAACGTAAACTATGGGATTGGTATCCAGACTGATTCCAGATACCCCCACAGGATACGTTAGTCTGTAGCCCTGTTAGCTCACAGTGCCCCTATGCACCCCTCTTACGACGGAGTGAATAGTTTCTGGCAACTATCGAACATGACAACCCTGATCCCTCTGAATCGTGGAAACAGTAAAGTACTTTTCGCTCAGTCACTCGTGCTCACTTCGTCTCAGAGGAATACACAGAATAAACGATGGGGACGTTTTTCAATAAGCATTTATTGAACCAGCGTCATTCTAATGTAAAATAGGTGTGCTGAAACAACCATAAGACAGAAACAGATATAAATGATTTAAAGCACCAATGGAGTAAAAGGATGTTAGGTTCCTACCATAGTGCTAAAACAATGAATAATAGCAGGTATAAAAATACATGACAATAAACTGCGGACTCCTACGATGCAAACCTAACTAGATGTATCTACGTATACCTAGCATGTATGTAGGTGTATAGCCAAGAATTCCCCCAGGATAAAGTCAATCCCATTACCTGAAGTGAGAGACTGTAGGACCCCATCTTGGTCTCGAGATGGACACACCGCGAGGGATGTCAGACCACTGCAAGCTGGAGTGTCTGCGTGCAGGAACCTAAGTGTGCAGCATGGAAGTCCTTTTTCTCCTCTCCTGCCTCAGCAAAGATATGGTATTTATATACCCAAAGTGGTACCCTCAGGGATCTACCTTTCTGCGTCATGTCGGACTAGGATGACGGAAGGAATGACCCTTATATATAGTTACTATGTAGGAGATGGTAGTCCTGCTGAGATTCCAAGAATCCTCATGCATAATGAATGAGGCTAGTTTTCGGAGAAAACCCCACGTCATTTAAGCAGTACCGTAGTAACTAGGTAAAAAGTACCAAGAACCTTTATGTAGTGTAATCGCAGGGGAAATATAGGTGATATGTTTAGTTACTACCTGAGCCTATATCGGGGTACCTGTATGAAACATAACAGCTGTCTGGTCTCCTCACTCACTCCTTTCCTTTGCAGAATATTTTGGTGGCCTGCTCTTGTCTGGTCGAGAAACTTCTTGGAGTCAAGTGAGTCAGTGACAGCTCTGCAGACTGTCAATGGCACGAAGATTGTTGGAGACACAATAGAGTTAGTGAGAACTGTTTAAAAACAGAGGGTGAGAGCAGGCCAGTACACTTCAAACAGAGCCGTAGTTGGTAGCGATTTCTCAAGCTACATTACTCTGATGGCCATGGAACCAGTATCGTCACTGAGGGTCACATGAATAATGATGCAAATGGTACAAATATAGAATCTTGTTGGCACAATACCTTATGGAACACTATGTGGGTGTCACAACTGGAGGCTTCTGGGGTGAGGGTTCTGGCACAAGAAATTGGCTAGTTGTCCCCCCTTGTTAATAACGTACTGATTAAAGCTGCTTTATTACTCAATTTTTGGATCATCCCATTGGATGATCCAAAAATAGAGGTATAAAGGTGAACAGTGATGGAGCAGGGTTTTCGTGAAATAAAACCTGCTCGAATTGAACCCTCAGTAACATTTACTAACCATGTGCGGTGAAAAACTAATGTGGAAAAGAGCCTAACATGAGGGAAAATGCTACTGCATAAGCGCGTACTAAAGCCCTGAAGTAGGCCGCAAATGCTTTTGACAAACGAAAAATAAAAGACTAATGCTGCTTTTGTGCACATTAATAACGTTTGCTAGAAAAATAATATTAACATGGGTTGCGCATGGATAGACGCAACACGGGGTGGATGCGTAGTGAAAAGCATTATAAGTGATTAATAATGCCTGTGTTTGTTTTTCATAGAAGCATGGTTTTCTGTTCTGCGGGAAAACACGGGGTTAAATGAAAATAAATGAACTCTGCGAAATAATACTGAGCAAAAACGATGGCAGTGGAAGACAAGTGTCCTTCGCCAGTCCTGTGTGCCTGCCAAGAGATAACTGATAGAAACAAAATTTTCCTTAAGTGAAAGAACATTTCCTCTTCGTGCGGCACGAACGGATAAATGTGACACATAATTTGCTACATGACTAGGATGGAGTAAACAAATGTTATGACAGAGGCTCGAATTTGTATTTCCTGGGGTGGAAGTAGATATGCAGAATAAATGAACAATAAAGAAGATGAGCTAAGGGACATCACAAGAGTGGTGTGACAGTACACCCCCTTCCTTAACCAATCATGTGTAGAGAAATCCTCTGTTCTGACACAAGTGTGGGTTGGACATTTGGTTTTTAGGGTATAATTGAGATTCCTGGTGGGAGGGGTTTAGGCTTTGTTGGAAAGTTTGTTGGTGACTTGCTTTCTTACCTGCATGAGGAGAGGCCTTCTATGCTGTCTCCTAATCTTGAGCTGGCTGTTCCTGTCTGCTGATTCCTGACTTAGTCTTTGCCTCTTCAACTCTACTTGAGGGGCCTTGCTGCTCTCATGGCCAGAGAGTAGATTCCCTATTCAATTGGGTTAGTATAGACAGAAAACTGAATTTGCATAATCATTTGCAAATGTATTTTGTCTCTGAACCTTTTGTCTCTTCGCCTTTCCACTCTTTTATGCATTGACATTTTGAGATGTTTGTTTATCATTATTTTCTCTGATATTGTTGCTCTGTGATGGTCTATGATTTGTACTGTCTTTTGGTATTGATGAGCATTTATTTCACATTATTTAGATAAACATTATAAATATACAAATGTGTCTATCTTTATTAGAGTTGTTTTTCTAGTTTATGATTATTCTAGAAACAAGTATTGGTTTGCCAAACCCTGTCAACTATATAAAGACCGCATCGCCACAATTGGTATAATAGAAATGTAGACACAAATTGGATTTTGGTAATTTTGGTAATTAGTTTGGAAATTCACTAATCTCAGCGTGAAGGGGCTTGTGGGTAATGACATTGGGCCTAGATTGTGGAAACTTATTAGTCCCAGATCGCTGGATCAGTTTTGGTAGCAGAGGATGGTTTATATTGATTATTTTGGCAAATTAATGGTTAAATTATTGATTTTGGTTACTAATATAAAAAGTTAGCGTCTTTGTTTGATTATTCTAGAAACAAGTATTGGTTTGCCAAACCCTGTCAACTATATAAAGATCGCATCGCCACAAATTGGTATAATAGAAATGAAGACACAAATTGGATTTTGGTAATTTTGGTAATTAGTTTCGAAATTCACTAATCTCAGCGTGAAGGGGCTTGTGGGTAATGACATTGGGCCTAGATTGGGGAAAATTATTAGTCCCAGATCGCTGGTTCAACAGTCTCCACCCAGAGTCCAGGCTTTGATGTCTTCTGTCACACTTGAAGGGCTATAAACATATAAATGCATGCCCTTCGGATTAGCTTCCGCAGCTGCTGTGTTCCAGTGTGCTGTGCATCAATTACTGAAAGGAATCTCCAACCTACCATACTTCCCAGACAACATCTTGCTTTAGGTGCAGATAAAGTAGAACATGACTCCAACTTGACACAGGTTTTGGCTGTTTTGCAGCAGAGCGGTTTCAAAAGAAAGAGGGGGAAATGTAGGATTGGATTGGACGTGGTACAGTATTTTGGACATAACTTCACCCGAACTTAAATTATAAGAGTGGTTGAAGAGGCTCCATCACCTCAGAATAAAGATAAACTTTGAACTTTTTTAGGGATGGCAAATTACTCGTTGTGGTTTATATCAAACTTTGCTGGCAAGACTTGGTCAACTTATGGGCGGAAAGGAAGTTATCATTGCTTATGCTTCCAGGCCTCTAAGAGATGCAGAAAAAGACTATTCGACCATTGAAGGAGGCTCTAGCTTGTTAGTTGAGAGTAGGTTATTTCGGGAGGTATTTGTGTTAAAGACTGACCATTATCCGTTAGTGGATATGAGTGCCACTAAGGGTGCGGGCAGACCTACGTTAAGAATATTTAGGTGGCTACACAAATTATAAGACTTTTGTTTTAGAGTTAGGAGTAGGCCCGGGAAGAAAAATGTTTTAACTGACTGTTTGTCCAGATTGCCAGCAAAGGTAGAGGATGACAATGTAATTACAGATGATGTAGAAGAATGGGCCATTGCCAGTGTGCATGAAGTGTCTGTAGGCCATTTTTCACAGGAAGAGTGGACCTGTGCTGTACATAGAATAGAATGTTGTCTGATGTGTATCCGTAATTTTGTTGTGGATAGCCAAGGAAAGGTGTGCTGAGTGCTAAAGTGAGAAGAATGAAGGAGGTGTTTGTTCAGGAAGAATTTGTTGGTGGGGCCTAGTGCACTGAAGGAAAAGATCCTCACTGTTGTGCATGAGGCACACTTAGGGATGTGTGGCATCAGAGAGGGTGGTTGCCAGGCCTCAACTGGGGCTTAGAGCACAAAGACAGGAATTGTATTTTATGTGCATAGAGTGACAAGTCAGAAAATAGTCAACTATTCTCCTGTTGAATCTCAGAGAGTTGGGGACCAGGGAGGAAACTGGCTTTGGATATTTCCGGTCCATTTTGCAGATTAGGGGGATTGGTCAGATATGATATTGTAGTGATAGATTGCTACACACATTGGCCAGAGGTGAAATGTATTAGTCAAGTCACCAGCAGTGCCATCATGGAATTTCTGGAAGAACTGTTCGCCAGATAGGTCTTTTCAGAACGTTTAGTGCCGGACAATGTGGTGCAGTTAGTTTCCAAAGGAATGATGGGACATCTTGGTGGAAGAAGTGATGAGCATATCAGGGCCTGTCCTTAGTACCCCCAGAGTAATGGACTTGTCAGAAGGTGGAACAAGATTTTGAAGTAAGACTTACGACTTGCCTATTGTAAGGAAAGTGACTGGAGGTTTTCCACCAGGAAGCCCTTGTGGGTGTACCGCACCACGCCGGTAAAGCATGTGGAGAAAAGCCCATATGAATTGATGAGAGACAGGAAGCCGAGAACTCAATTATAATCGAGATGGATGAGGAAAAATGGTGACTTTGCAGCGAGGAAGAGTGTGGAGGGCCGTTCCAGGAGATGTTTCACACTCACCGTCATGGAAATTTCAGCTTAGAGACTGGGTTAGGGTGGATAAAGGTAGGTAGGTCGGGACGGAGTGGTTGCATTTCTTTGAACCTCTACAGGTTAAAAAAAAGTATGTTTATGTGCTTCTATAAGCTCTCATAAGACATTTATTTTACAGTGTTCATTTTTGCACTTTCTCATATATTGAACATATAAGCTGTGTGGAGTTTTTACTCTCTTGTATCATACATAATTTGTCTTTCTTTGTTTTAAGGAGAAGAGATATGTAGCATCCTGCTTGCACAGTACAACTGTCCCCTTTTGTAACACTACATGAATGTTCCAATAGGAGTCTTCTGTGCTGAGTGTTCCGGCCCAAGCAGTTGGCTAGTGGTCCACTCCTTAATAATATCATACTGATTAAAGCTCATTTATTTCGAATTTCTGGATCAACCAGTCTTTTCAAGAACATTATAACAGAGGCACGTGTGTCAAGGTCTCACATTTATGCACCTGTGACAGACAGATAGACACACACACACTATTCTCTGCAGCTGGCAGGCAATGGCGGCTGTCGTGGGGGTGAGGGGGACAGGCACAGGCTGAGGAAGGCACTGTTTGGCAGAGAGAGAGCCTATGGCAGCAGCTTGCTCAATGTAGTAGTGGAACTTAAAGGGAATACCGCCTCACATTAAAAAAGCACACAGGGCTCAATTTAGCCCAAAAATAAGTCACCCGCAGTTGAGTTTTTCCCTCACAAATATATTGACCATTTGTGCAGGAAATAGCTCAGACTGTTAACAATGAACAGCATCCCTGACTGGGTAAGCAATGTTCTCTGTCTTTTATCTCCACAACAACCAACATATTGTATATGAAAGATGGAAGGCAGTGCTTATTTCGGTCAGAGTGCAATGGCGCACCCTGAGCTTGACACCAGCTGTGGAGGCACCGGTTGCACCACCCTAAAGCCAGTGCTGTGTGTGTGTTTGAGTGTGTGTGTGTGTGTGTGTGTGTGTGTGTATGTGTGCGTGCGTCTATATATGGGCTAACAGGATGTTATAGTTAGGGGAAAATGTTGGTTAAAACATACCGTTTTAAAATAACAAAGCCACTGAAATTCACCAGGTATAGTTATCTCAAGTAACTATCACTCGTTCCCTAAAGCAACTATGACTCGTGCCCCCGCCATGCACAGTGTTGTTATCAATGATGTCATTTCAGATGTTGCAGTGATGTTATCAGTGATGTAAAGGAACATACTATGAGTGATGTAATATGGGAAGTAATTAGCAGTGCATGGTATGGGCTAGAGCCATAGTTACTTTAGGGCATGAGTTATACTTAATTGAGATAACTGTAATTGGTGAATTTCAGTGGTTTTTTTGTTTAAAAAGGTATGTTTTCACTGAAGTATGACATCACTTTAAACCTTATTCTTTCAGTGAAATTCTAGTGCTTTTTTAACATAGAGTATTATTTTATTGCCATATGTGATGCCAACCCTACATCACGCACAGCTTTTGTCTGTGCGCAGCATGCGGTTGGCCACGGGGCCTGGCCTGTGGTCAGGGCCTTCATCCAAATCTCCATGGGCAGCCAACCCACCACTGCACACGGTCTTCGGCCACACGTGGCATAGAGTTGCCACAGTGACTGGTCTGTGGCCAGGCCATGCGCCAAACCCTCTTCTGGTGCCCAACCACCTGCTGTACATGGCCTTTGACCATGACCGGCGGGGAGCGGGGTTGTGTACAGCCCTGGTGCCTAAACCCCTATGAACGCGCATGGCTGACTATGTGATGTTACAATATAAAGGGTGTCATTTTAAGTAAGGCAGACCTACTGACTTTGTCAAACAGTCAGAACACCAAAATATAAAAAGTGTACCTATTGGCCTTATGACTGAGGTGGTCAGCATATCAACACATATAAAGCTGACCTATTGACTTTCTCAAAAAGTCAACAATAATGTAAAAAAATTAATAATGTTATATTTTAAAAAATCAACATGTCTTTGAGTCCATCTTTTAAAAAATTTCAGCCCACAAAATGCAGCCATAAAAACAACCACAAGAGGGCCATGCACTCCAGCTGAAGAGCACAGAGCTCCAGTTAGGCGTGCTTTAAAAAAGAATGTGGTAAACTCTCCTGGGTTCATTGATTTTTAAGACCATGGGGACTTACTATTTTTTCTAATGTTGCTGGCGGACTTCTGCACTGCCTGTAGCCCCTCACAACTTTAAAACAATGCTTGGTGGTGTCCCTGCCCCTTCTAGGGGGACCATCAGTCTAAAAAAATCAGTAAACAACCCTCGCTGGGCATTATGGGGTGGCTCATACCACTCATTTATATTCTTTTCTCTCTTTTTGGGGGGGAGCCCCAGTGCCCACCTGGGACGCCCACATCTTTATTTATTGCTGTGGGCTGCAGGGGGAGCCTTAGGGCCCCCACTGCCTGCCCACTCCATGCAAACAGCCCCATAGGCTGCCCAAGAGCTGGCAAAATGTATACTTTTCTTTTTATCCATCCGATGCACCCCACATCATTATTGTTTTGGGGGGCTCTTGGGGGAGACCCAGGGCCCCGTTGCCCCTCCAGCTCCCTACAAGCAGATCCAGGGGCTGTGCAGGAGCTGGCAATGTTTACCTATTATTTTTTTAAATAGTGCGGTGCCCTTGTATCCACCTGGACCACCCCATAGCATTTTTAACATTCGGGGGCTGTAGGGAGAGCTCTGATGCCCCCGCAGCCCCACGCACTGCCCTACCTGCTTCCATCCCGGGTGCGACAGGAGCTGGTAGTGGTCCCACGCTCCGAGATCAGTTTTCAATTCTAGGTACAGACAGGGAGAAACGATTGTGCTCCCAACTGGTGGGAGCAGCTTTTTGCTCTCACCAAGTGGGAGCACATTACACTTCTCTGCCTACTGTCTCGTGGACTGGGAAACTATGGTGTCCCAGGGTTGGGATCCCTAAGACACCACAGCAGAGCCAAACCTGGGGGATGGGTCTCTGGGGCCATACAATGGCTCGGGGAGTGGGGACATGCACCCCCCAAAAAAGCTTCAAACGGCTCCAGGGGATGGGGTCCCAGGGGGCCCCAAGGAGGCACAAGGTTGGGGAGGCTCACCCCCCTCCCCAATTAAGAAATCGACCCCAGAGGATGGGATCCTCGGGGCCTCATGGAGGTTTAATGAGGGGGGCTGCATGCCCCCTCCTTTTTATTTAAACATACCGGCTCCGGGGAGGGGGTCTCCTGGGCCTCAAGGCTTGGGGAGGGAGGCTGCATGCCCCCTGCCTATAAAATACTTTGTTCCACCCCTATGCCCTGGCGCATCCTGTTTTTATCTTTTGTACAGAGCGGGAGATGGCACTTTAAAAAAAATATTACCGCAAATTTGTGGTTAAAATTCTTTACAAATTGTTCTTAGCCTAAGGGCTGGGTGGGGAGGTTATTCCTACACTACCCCTTTATATGTTTTTATATTTTTTTCAGCACAGGAGGCTGAGTCCTGAGTCTTCAATGGTTGCCATCACATCTTTCTGGATGTGGTAGCAGCTAATAAGATCTTATCTCTAGATCTGTCTACTCTGCGGATCCTCCATGGTGTGAAATAGCTATTTTTTTGCATTAATATCTCAAAAACCACTGAATGGAATTACACCAAATAACATAAGGCATACTTTCTGGACCAAGATCTTGCTTTCTGCCAAATTTGGTGTAATTCTCTTCAGCTGTTTTGTCAGTAGCTGTGTCTAATTTCCCAATGGAAAAATGAATGGGGAAAAGGCATTTTGGAACCCCCCTTTTTTCTCTTCCCCTGTTTGACGGATTACCCTGAATCTTTTCAAGAAGAAGCTGAGCGGGAAGAACATTTTTTTGGAAAGGTTTGTGAAGATTTGTCAAATGTGCCAAAGTTATCAACAAACCTACAAATACTATTGATTAGTAGACCACCATTCTGAGTAATATGTCAATCCAGCATAAACTCTATACTTATGCTGCATAAGTATTCCTGTACGTGTGAGTGTTGATATTATGGGTATCAGTGCTTCTGGACTGTGAAATTAGAAGATTGCCCGCAATGGTGAATAATGTGTTGGACTCTGTGTTTCAAAATTGATTACTGCATGTTTTCGCCAGTTTCAGCATGTTTCCTCTATACACATTTCACCTAGGTTGATACTATTGTAAGCTTTATAGGAAGGCAAATGTTTTTAAACATGTGTCCAATGCTGGACTTTATTGTTTTGATGAATTTTATAGGTGCACTTATTTCTCCTGTTCAGAGAGCACCACATTTAGAGAACACTCCCACCATCCATTTATCAGCCAATTGTCCTTTGTTAGGTAGGAAATGCTCCTAAGAGATTATTTTCAATGGATAAGTCTTAGAGTTTGGTTAGTTCAGGGCGTTGGTCCTCTGGATTTTGAAATCCCCTGATAAATGTTTTGGGGTTTACCTGATGTATTCTATAATCTGAAGTACTTCCTAGTGCTAACTCAGAAAACACCTGTGAGGAAATCTATTATTAGTTGGGATTGTTGTGTGACCTCACCAAGTAATGATGTTACTACTCTGTATCATTTTCAGTTTCGTTACTTCGATTTAGACTGTAACTCAGTCACAGGTAGCTGTGGCACAGTGCTGTCAGGCTTAACTCAAAAGTAAACAAGTGTAAAGCATTTTCCATGTAACAAAACAGTTAATAAGTAAAAAATGTGACAATAAAAATCTCACTCAAATTTATAAAAAATAGTTTATATTTTTATCTGTAAATAGCACTAAAATGTTACAAATCTGATGAAGGGAACCAGTGTTATGATTTTTCAAAGGTTTTCATAAATCACTGCAATTCAAAGTTTTATAAATCACTGCTTTTCTCTTGTAGTGGTTGTCTGTGAACTTACAATGCGAGGCCGATCATGCTGGTTGGCCAGTCATATGCAGGGGCCGGGTTGGACCCGGGGAAACTTTTACCTTCACACTTAGAAACTTTTCTGGTTCTTTTCTTCATCAATCGAGCTCATCGTTGGGGTCCTCTGCTTCTTGGATCTGAAGTTGGCTGGACTCGACGTCAGCCGATAGGCAAAGTCCAGCACTCCAGTATGAGTCTTGGTTCTCGACGGGTGTTTGAGGCTATCAACAAACTGGCAAAACTTTTCAGCGGGTGCAATCTGAAGTCAACACCCCAGGGAGGTTTTGAAGACAATGGGGAGTTGAGCAATGGTAGTGTGGTAGCCTCTAGTTCTTTTCCAAATTTTTTTTTTATCTCTAATGCCTACCTTAGGGGTGACTTAGAAATATTAAAAAGGAAGGTTTGGAACTGACAAAAGGATTGATTTTACCAAGTTCAGTTGACAGTTTAAAAGATACTATACTAGGCTGCGGTTGCAGGCCTAGAGTAATATTATCACTTGGTCACTGCTGTGGTGGCACCATAGGTGCTGCGGTACACCTGTGACATTTAACTTACAAGCCCTGGCTACACTTTTTACCATATACTAGGGACTTATAGGTACGTTAAATATGCCAATCGGGTATTAGCCAATTGCACGCACATTTGAGGGGACAGAGCACATGCACAGAGGCCTGGTCAGCAGAGCCCAGTGCACTTTTGAGTCAAACAACCAGCAGCATAAGTCCAAACATTTGGTTGTGATCACCCAAAAGTGGCATTTCCTTACAAAACCCCACTGGCAAGTTGTCTTTCTAGACAGTCCTGGAGTCTTCCATTGCCCAGGTGGGGCACGGAGAGGAGATTCTCTTTTGATTTACCCATGTTTTTCCTTTTGCACCATGTTATCAGCACAGTGACCAGAGATAGAACAATTTGGTGTCAGGACTAGACTATTTATCCTGACTGGATTACTAGATCCTGAGGATTCATTTGCCCTGGTGTGGCAGCGGCAGTGGGAGCTGATGCTTGACATATCTCTCAGGAAACTGCCATGAGAAGGTTCACCCTCTTCATCAGAGCTCAAGTGAGCACTACCCTTCCTTATTTGTGAGGCTTCCCTGTTAATCCATGTCGCCAGGATTTCCATACAACTGAAAGTCTTAACAACTGGACATAGTGAGCTTAGTTCATCGAAGTTATTACCTAATTTCCAATGTGTTAAAACCCAGTGGCGGCTGGTGACATTTGAAAGGGTGAGGTGTAAAAGTTTGGGATGAGTGACCTGTGGTGAGCAAGTGTAGCGAGTAAGCAGGACAGTCACAAGGGAGTTTTGGGGGGTTTCTTCCCCTGCGGAAATTTTGAAAAAAGAGTGGGCAAAAGTGCATTTTCAAGAAAATTCGAGAAAGCAAGAAGGTTAGTAAGGCAATTGTGAAAGTGTAGTTATGACATCAATAAAGAGGTTTCATATGAGAATGATGTAGGTAGCTGCTTATTCAGTATAACCACAGAACTTCATAACAGACTTTGAGATAACAATGCTGAGTACCTTACAAGGGCACATCATTACTCACATTTACTATATACGTGTATTTATTCGATGTTGCTAGAAAACTGTGCACACAAATCATAGCTATACTATTGCATTTTATTTATTTGAGGTTTAGTACAGTGCAAAGAACACTCCGTTAGTTATCAAAGTGCTTTACATGGTGGTTGGGATCAGAAAAGGCATAAAAGCATTTAAAAGGTATATATACACGTATACAGCTGGTACAACTAGAAATATTGAGCTGATAGCGTGCATGATCATAGTTAGCAATTGATATGAGTCAACAGCGTTCAAGTATATTTATAATCGAGTAACAAGAGACCTGAGGAAGAGAATGTTCGATGGGAGACACAAATTTCGGGGGTCTTCATATATTCAATGCTCCTTGAAAGTTAAGCTAAAAGAGTTAGATTTTGAGTTCCCTCTAAAAAGAGCTGCAAGGAGGTTGGAGCAGCTTCGTCATGACCAAGATGACCACTCTCTGACTGAGTTCTGTGACCCTGCAACAAAGGCCTGAGGATGGTCACAGTAGGAAGGAGGCCGAGACAACAAAACTGCGCTGGAAGACAGAGCAGAGTAAGGGGCAGCCAGCACGCATTAAGTGGCACCAGTAACACCCCTGGCCCCAGCCCCCGTAGCAGCTAAGCAGAGATGGCAAAATCACAGCTGTTTAATCTTCCAGGACCGGGGTAAGTGTGAGGCCTTTTGGAGTGGGAGGGCCCTGGGGGAGGTGAAAGGAGGATGTCTGCTGCCCTATCAGACTCGGCACTAACGAGCCTCAGCGTGAAGCGGGCCCTGCTGAAGGCGGAGGGGAGGGCTTTCGAGGCCCGGCATACCGTGGCAGTGGGGGAGACCCCCGGGTTGGCCACACCACCTGTGGGTGTAATGAGGAAGCCGCACCCGTTTACTGCTTTGCGTGCTCTCAAGAACCACCATGAAACCTCCACAAATGCTCCTGCTCCTCCATTCTGAATTGTACTTAATCCTGTTTGTCAGCACCATGATCTCATACAGGGAGCGGACTGACCCATAAGTAAATCATGAGAATTCAGGGAAGCATCTGCCTGACATGAGCCTCTATTTGACATCTGGATGACTATAGGTGGCATGTGGCTGACTCTAACCTTAGCTCTGCTTCAGAACCGCCGATCCACCCTCAATAATCAATGGCACATACATGTTCATTGAGGGCAGTGCATGTACAGCAGCATGGAAAAGGAATCCAACCTTTGGGACTGCTTGACCAGCTTCTCTGATCAACGCTGGCAGTGCCACTGTGCCAAAGTTATAAAATGCACACATTCGCTCATCGTCTGGTTGTCCCAGCATAGACCTAGGTGCGTCGTACCTCCAGGCATGCATCGAACTTGTGAGTGGCCTGGCCACCAGCTAGGCCCTCAGCCTCACCCCTATGACTACTGAGCCAATCTAGACACTGCTCCCTTGCTGTTTATGTTAGGAAACAGCATGAAAGCAGTGCGAGGATTGGCTTGGCCAGCCACTGCCAATGCCCAAAGGAGACTTGGGGGCTGTGGCAGCAATACCCTGGGCTCCCTACATTGTGCAAGTAGGCGGGGGTACAAGTGCGCATGTCGGACTGGGCAGGGCAAGGCACCCGTCCAACCCGACATGCACACTTCACCCCAAGAAGGCTCTGCAGCTGACCTGTCACTCAAGCTCCCAGTCCCCCCCCCCACACATCTGCCGCCTCACTCTCCTGTCAAAGGAAAACTTTACCTGGGTCATGCCGCGCACTACGGCTGCAAAAAAACAAACAATGAAAACAAAGTCAGCAAACATTTAATATGGGGCAAACAAACAGGGGGGCGATGCCCCAAGGCCCAACTAAAGAGACCATACTTGTTAAAACTCTCTTGAAATTGGCCTATAGACTGTATGTCGTAGGGCGGTGGGCAGGCATTCTGAATTCAGGAACTGAGGTCAAAGAATCCCTGGCTATGTCATGGATTGTTTAAGAGTTCAATTGTGGAAATCAGATCAGGATTGCCCACGTCGTACACTTTTAAGCGTGTGATAGCTGAACCCAGGAGGTCACTGTTGTAAATAGATGTGAATAAATGTGTCCAGATTGCCAGCAAAACTAGAGGATGACAATGTAATTACAGATGATGTAGAATAATGGGCCATTGCCAATGAAGTGTCTGTAGGCCATTTTTCACAGGAAGAGTGGACCTGTGCTGTACATAGAATAGAAAGTTGTCTGATGTGTGTCCGTAATTTTGTTGTGGATAGCCACGGAAAGGTGTGCTGAGTGCTAAAGTGAGAAGAATGAAGGAGGTATTTATTCAGGAAGAATTTGTTGGTGGGGCCTAGTGCACTGAAGGGAAAGATCCTCACTGTTGTGCATGAGGCACACTTAGGGATGTGTGGCATCAGAAAGGGTGGTTGCCAGGCCTCAACAGGGGTGTAGAGCACAAAGACAGGAATTGTATTTTTTGTGCATGGAGTGACAAGTCAGAAAATAGTCAACTATTCTCCTGTTGAATCTCAGAGAGTTGGGGACCAGGGAGGAAACTGGCTTTGGATATTTCCGGTCCATTTTGCAGATTAGGGGGATTGGTCAGATATGATATTGTACTGATAGATTGCTACTCACATTGGCCGGAGGTGAAATGTATTAGTCACCAGCAGTGCCATCATGGAACTTCTGGAAGAACTGTTCGCCAGATAGATCTTTTCAGAACGTTTAGTGCCGGACAATGTGGTGCAGTTCGTTTCCAAAGGAATGATGGGACATCTTGGTGGAAGAGGTGATGAGCATATCGGGGCCTGTCCTTAGTACCCCCAGAGTAATGGACTTGTCAGAAGGTGGAACAAGATTTTGAAGTAAGACTTACGACTGGCCTATTGTAAGGAAAGTGACTGGAGGTTTTGCACCAGGAAGCCCTTGTGGGTGTACCGCACCACGTCGGTAAAGGATGTGGAGAAAAGCCCATATGAATTGATGAGAGACAGGAAGCCGAGAACTCAATTATAATCGAGATGGATGAGGAAAAATGGTGACTTTGCAGCGAGAAACTACATGGACCAGTCTACATTTATTTACAACATTTTGGCGACGATTTGAGAAGAAAGAACCTGCGTGTGCCACCTGATTGGACTGAAACTGTCAAGCTGGAAGTAACTGTATTGAAACTGAAGCAATTCAAGTGGATTTTGTAGAATCTGGCACCCCAGAGCCCCACCAGTGACCACTCCATCGGTCGCCCCAACCCGTGAATGCCAGTTTATGTCATAGGTCCCTCGGAGGCCTCTCAGGATCGGCTCGTTGCTCAAATGGGTCCACCTATTGACAACCTCAATTCCAAAGTGCCGTTATGGCACGGAAGATTAAGGGGGTCAATCGGGGGAAGGAAAGGATAGGAACAGCGGGGAGGGAGACCTGTAACGAAAAATCACTAATTATAGAAATACTATTCAGTAACCTCCTTAACACCTCTGTACACTACACTGTGATTACTTTCTCCTTATATATACCTGTAAAATAAAATAACAAGACTGTGTAAATGATTCGTTAGAAGGACGATTAGGTTTTCATCAAGGACCTTCCAAGGAATACCATCACTTCTGTGATCTTTTTGGATTTTGCTTAACCCTAGGGTATCGAATTTAAGATACTGCAGAAAATGAAAACATACAATTACGCCAGATTCAAAACACACAAACATGTAACACAGTGTCTTTTGTTGTGAGGACTTCCTTTTACTACCCACCAATAGTGGTGTGGAGTTGCACTTCACAAGGGAGGAAGGATAGGCTTAGGCAGCAACCTCTCTCTTTATCCCCCTGCTATAAGACGAACAAAACACACACGTGATTAAATATACAGATGGCCGTGTTTGAGCACACTGGACATCATCCCAAAAGGAAAAATGCGGGTAAAACAATACCCTGTACATAAGGGTTTGGTCAATGTACTATTGTCCGAAAACACAAGGAAATTTTTGTCAGATAATATACCACCTGGTATATTGACGTGGCTCAGAACTGTGCAGGTAAGAGCTTCTGTGAAAAAGGTCCTGAACCTCGAATGCAATCTGGGCACTAAGATCAACAGAAAGGCAAAGTGTGGTAATACCAGAAATAGGTCGAATGCAAAGGAGCAGGAGCAGTTGTGCCAAGGGCACCCTTACCCCACCGGATACAGTAGACTCGTTGTCCTTCGTCCTGGCAGCTTCAAACTCTGACCGGAATAATCTGCGGCGTTTTGGCATCCAGAACGGGCTTTTCAAGCCTTCTGGGAACTCCGCTTTCATCACATACTGTGCGCGCGCGCGACGCGCCGCACAGGCTCATGGGCGTTGTAGTTTCTGGAGACTGCTGGGGAGATTCACGTTCCCGATATCGCGGGGACGTTGGATTTCCTGTTTCCATCCGTGCACAAGCCGCTTGCAGGGCCCGATACACGGAGGCGCCCTGCTCCCAGAACGTCTTCTGCACCTTCTGACTCGGTGAGTGAGGAGCGGTCGGTCCCTGATACGTAACAGCACATCCCTCTCCCCCGGACCGCTCATATGAACCAGGCTTGTCAGGATATTTAGTGTGAAAAGACTTGATACATCTAGGAGCGTGCATTCCTGCCGCAGGCTCCCAAGAATTCTCTTCCACACCATAACCCTTCCACGATACTAGGTACCATAACCGCGAGCCTCTCTTCTTGGAATCCAATATTTTTTGGACCTCATATTCTGGTTCATTGTTAATCCATATAGGAGAAGGCCTTTTTTTGATTGGGGTATATGAAGGCTTTAGAAGCGAAACGTGAAACACAGGATGTATTTTCATAGATCTGGGAAGTGTCAACTTCATTGCTACTGGAGAAATGACTTCCTTTATTTTATATGGACCGATGAACTTCGGATTGAAGATGCTATGTTTTCGAAAACGTATGTTTTTGGTAGACAACCATACCACATCACCTGCTTTATATTTGGGGTTTTGTTTACGGTGTCTATCAGCCCTTGCTTTATATAAAACTTTGGCCTTTTTTAGGTTCCTGTAGGTTTGTTTTAGGGTTTGCTGTATGCGAGTAATTCTTGTTTGGGCTTCAGGCACTTGTTGATTTTGCACTGGATGAATCAAAGATATGAATCGTGGATGATATCCATAAGTACCATAAAAGGGGGCCATTTGAGTTGACTGATGTTTAGCGCTGTTGTAGGCTACCTCAGCCAAACATAATAACTCCACCCAGGCTTCAGAATTTTGCTCAACATAACACCTCAAATACTGCTTCAGAGTCTGGTTAAGTCTCTCGGTCTGTCCGTCAGATTGTGGGTGAAAACTGGTTGACTTGGAGGATGTCATATGTAACGCTGTACACCAGGCTTTCCAGAACCTGGCTGTAAACTGGGGACCCCTATCGGAAATGATATTAGTAGGAAGACCATGTAGTCTAATCACATGTTGTAGCAGCATCTTTGCCAATTGTGCTGAAGTGGGTTCTTGTGTACATGCAATGAAATGACCCATTTTTGTGAGACTGTCCACTACCACTAGAATGGCTGTACAACCCTTGTCTTTCAGTAGGCCAACTATGAAGTCCAAGGAAATGGTTTCCCAAGGAACCAAAGGAGTGGGGAGAGGTTGTAACAACCCTTGAGGTTTCCCATGGTCTACCTTGGCTTGTGTACAAGTTACACACCTGTGTATCATGTCCTTCACATCTTTAACCACTGAGGGCCACCAGAATTGACGTTGCACTCGATCTAGGGTCTTATCTATACCATTATGTCCTGCCGCAGGAGCATCGTGACACCACTGAAGTACTTCCTTGCGCAAGGCGATATTCGGAATCAGCAATTGTTTTCCTTTCACCAGAAGTCCCTTTATCAGGGTCCATTGGGGATTCTTCCTGAGCCACTTTTGCCAATAGCAATTTTTTACTCCCATAGCCACTTTCTGTAGGAATGTGTCTGTTTGTAGTAACCCTACTACTTGTTGTGGATTCAAGATGGAATGTTGTTGTTCTGTCCTATTCTCTTGCTGGGTTTCCTGCCTGGACAGAGCATCAGCCTTTTTATTTTCGGTTCCGGGTCTGTATGTAACTATGTAATGGAATTCAGAGAAGAAAAGCATCCATCTTAGTTGTCTGGGGGATAGCATTCGGGTGGATCGCATGAACTGTAAATTGCGGTGATCCGTATAAACCGTCACCACATGTCTGGCTCCCATCAACAGATGTCTCCAGTCACTAAAGGCATTCTTTATTGCCAATAGTTCTTTTTCGGCTACGGTGTACCTCAACTCTGCATCGTTCAGTTTTGGGACATATAGGCTATCGGGTGTAGCTGACCGGTGCTTTTATTCCTTTGTGAGAGAATGGCTCCTATGGCAACGTCAGAGGCATCAGCTTCCACCACATAGGGGCTTTCAGGGTCAGGGTGAGCCAGAACGGGAGCCGTAACGAATGCTTGTTTGAGAACCTGAAACGCAGTCTCGGCTTCTTTTGTCCACAGGAAGGGGACCTTTTTTCTTAACAGTTTAGTGATGGGAGCTACTGTGTTAGAAAAATGACTAATAAACCTGCGATAAAAATTCGCAAAACCCAAAAAACATTGTATGTCCCTGACGTTGGTGGGTCTTGGCCATTCCTTAACAGCCAGTATCTTTCTTTCGGACATTTCCTGTCCGGTGGGTGATAACATCACACCTAGGAATTCCACCTTTTGTACGTGGAACTCACACTTGCTGAGTTTACAGTATAATCCATTCAACCGGAGAGCCTCAAACACCCGACAAACATGAGAGTAGTGGTCTTTAACTGAGGAAGAATACATCAAAATGTCATCAATATATGCCACCACGAACCTGTCCAGAAACTCCCGCAGCACCTCATTCACAAAGTACTGGAATGCTGCAGGGGCATTACAGAGGCCGAAGGGCATAACTGTGTATTCGTACAAACCATACCTAGTACGGAAGGCGGTTTTCCACTCGTCGCCTTCCCTTACACGTACCAGGTGGTATGCTCCTTTGAGGTCCAATCTGGTGTAAATGGTAGCTGTTTTAACCTGTTCCAAAAGAACAGGTATTAAAGGTAACGGGTATCTGTTCTTTACGGTTATGTTGTTTAGGGCTCTGAAGTCAATGCAGGCTCTCTTCTCGCCATTCGCTTTGGGTATAAAAAATATTGGCGAGGCAGCAGGCGTCCTAGAGGGTCGTATAAACCCGTTCCCTAGATACTTATCAAGGTATTCCCTCAGATGAGTGTTTTCGGGTTCAGTCAGGGCATAGAGTCTTCCGCATGGAATGACTGCTCCTGGGATGAGGTCGATCTGGCAGTCATAATGCCTATGCGGGGGTAAGGTGTCTGCTTGCTTTTCACAGAATATATCCTGGTACTTTGAGTAGCAAGTTGGGAGTTTTACATCGGTTTCTGCCGCTGTAGCAATGCTATGTGTCGTGAGAAGACTTGTCACCGGACTCAGGTTTGCCGGTAAACAATGCTCCAGACACCAAGAACTACTAAATTCAACGGTCTTGTTTTCCCAATTGATAACTGGATTATGTGATACCAGCCAAGGAAGACCCAAGATGACACCATACTGAGGAGCCTGAAGGATATTAAACTTCAACCTTTCGGTGTGTCCATTCCCACAACTCATTTCTAAACTATCCGTTTGAAATCTGATAGGACCTGTACTTAATTCCCTTCCATCAACAGCCAACACTTCTTCTGGATTGTCTTTGGTATTTAAGCCGAGACATAGCTGTTTGGCTACGTCTACATCCATAAACAGCCCTGTGGCTCCAGAATCTAACATGGCAGCTAGGCTCTGCCACCCTTTCTCAGTCCTTAAGCTGATAGGTAAGAAAAAATGCTCTGAGGACAGACTTGTTTTTGGCTTAATTGAAGGGATATGTATACCACCCAAAGACTTCCCTTCGTATATCTTTGAGTTTGTCAGTTTTCCTGCACTCCGTTTGTGCTAGCCACTTGTGGTTTTCTAAACCCAGGACTGCTTCGTGGTTTGGCTAGACACTCTTTAACAAAATGGCCTTTTTACCACAGTACATACAGAGACCATTTCTTCTCCTTGTTTCTCTTTCGGTTTGAGTTAGAGGGGCGCGTATTGCACCTATTTCCATAGGTTCCGCTGGTGATCCAAACCCCCTACACTTTTGTTTTTATCAAACCGATTAGGCTGTTGTTCAACTCTTTTTTATCCCCCTGCGCTCCCCCATTCGATAATCCAAACGTAAAGTAAGATTGATAAGGTCGATACAGGCAGAGGGTTGAGGATCGATTTGGGCCAAAACATCCTTCATCTCTTCTCTTAATCCTTGATAAAACACGGCAGCCCTTTTTCTTCAGGCCACTGTGTTTCTGCCACTAATCTCTGGAATGTATTAATATATACTGTTAGGTCTTTATTTCCCTGCTTTAGTTCTAGCAGTTCTCTGTCAGCTGAAAAAGATGCTCCCCTGCGGTCGAACACGGTTTCGAATTATTTTCTGAACTCATCCCAGTCGTACAGGAGGGGGTCGTCACGTCGTACGAAGGGGACAGCCCACTGAGCAGCATTCCCCGTTAAGTATGAAATCATAAAGGCTACTCTAGCCTGATTTGTCGGAAAGGCCTTTGGTCTACAGGAAAAATGTAATAAGATCTGGGTCATAAAGACCTGCACCTTAGAGGCGTCCCCGTGAAAGCGTTCAGGGGCTGCTAAGGGTATAGGCGTGGGTACTTCTACAGTAAGGGGCGTTGGAAAAGAGGAATTCCCCAACTGCCATGGATTCCCTCCTACGCTTTTTCCAGGCTGAACATCAAAAGGGTTCTTCTGAAGCCTATCTACTGTGTTTTGTAAAGCTGCTGTTTCCGCCCTAGAGGCGGTAACCTCCTGCTGTAGAGCGACTAACATGGACAACACATCCTCTAGTGTGGCCATGATCACAACGAACTGACCAGGAGAGGTATATTATAATTTAGGCAGATTATTCTGTCATAGGTCCCTCGGAGGCCTCTCAGGATCGGCTCGTTGCTCAAATGGGTCCACCTATTGACAACCTCAATTCCGAAGTGCCGTTATGGCACAGAAGATTAAGGGGGTCAATCGGGGGAAGGAAAGGATAGGAACAGCGGGGAGGGAGACCTGTAACGAAAAAACACTAATTATAGAAATACTATTCAGTAACCTCCTTAACACCTCTGTACACTACACTGTGATTACTTTCTCCTTATATATACCTGTAAAATAAAATAACAAGACTGTGTAAATGATTCGTTAGAAGGACGATTAGGTTTTCATCAAGGACCTTCCAAGGAATACCATCACTTCTGTGATCTTTTTTGGATTTTGCTTAACCCCAGGGTATCGAATTTAAGATACTGCAGAAAATGAACACATACAATTACGCCAGATTCAAAACACACAAACATGTAACACAGTGTCTTTTGTTGTGAGGACTTCCTTTTTACTACCCACCAATAGTGGTGTGGAGTTGCACTTCACAAGGGAGGAAGGATAGGCTTAGGCAGCAACCTCTCTCTTTTATCCCCCTGCTATAAGACGAACAAAACACACACGTGATTAAATATACAGATGGCCATGTTTGAGCACACTGGACATCATCCCAAAAGGAAAAATGCGGGTAAAACAATACCCTGTACATAAGGGTTTGGTCAATGTACTATTGTCCGAAAACACAAGGAAATTTTTGTCAGATAATATACCACCTGGTATATTGACGTGGCTTGGTATGCGCAGTAAGCATAAGACACCTGCAGTCAGAACTGTGCAGGTAAGAGCTTCTGTGAAAAAGGTCCTGAACCTCGAATGCAATCTGGGCATTAAGATCAACAGAAAGGCAAAGTGCGGTAATACCAGAAATAGGTCGAATGCAAAGGAGCAGGAGCAGTGGTGCCAAGGGCACCCTTACCCCACCGGATACAGTAGACTCGTTGTCCTTCGTCCTGGCAGCTTCAAACTCTGACCGGAATAATCTGCGGCGTTTTGGCATCCAGAACGGGCTTTTCAAGCCTTCTGGGAACTCCGCTTTCATCACATACTGTGCGCGCGCGCGCGACGCGCCGCACAGGCTCATGGGCGTTGTAGTTTCTGGAGACTGCTGGGGAGATTCACGTTCCCGATATCGCGGGGACGTTGGATTTCCTGTTTCCATCCGTGCACAAGCCGCTTGCAGGGCCCGATACACGGAGGCGCCCTGCTCCCAGAACGTCTTCTGCACCTTCTGACTCGGTGAGTGAGGAGCGGTCGGTCCCTGATACGTAACAGTTTATGTTGGACTTTCTCTTCCTGCTGCCTTGGAACTGCTTTCCCCTTTCACAACCCAAGTCTGCCAGTTCATGCTGTATCTGCTTCAAGTGTACTGGATCTGCAGTGACTGTCCTGATATTCAAGATACCCCTATGCCAGCACCCTATCTAGTTTTCATTTCACTGGGAACCTCTGTGGCACGAAATTAGCACATTGGAGTGCTGATGGACTTTGAGGTGTATGTGTCACGTTACATGTTATGGAGTCATCCTGAACTGTGCCAATTGCTGCTTAGCTTTCTGCTTTGTCTTCTACCCTGAGAAAGTGCTTTTCCATTGTCATGTACAGCGCTGAGGAAGGGAGCATTTGAGCTGCAGCCACTTGAAGAGGTCCCCGTGTTGTGATGTAAATTCCAATGGTGTCTGCAACTCTTCAAGGCAATTTTTTTTTATTTTTTTTTACCCGACAAACGCTTGCACAATCTTACATGTGCACTGTATGGCAGATTACTGCACACTGTGTCTTCATGGCTTTTATGTCAGCAAGGACAGCTCTGGGAATTAGGAAAGTGCCAATGTCCTCTTCTCATGTTTTATTGCCGGGGAATGCCGTGTTTTTCTGGAACCGGCGCAAACTGTGTAACTTTTGTGTTGAGGACCTCGTTGAAACTTTTCGTTTAAACCGCCCCTGGCAGCCCCTGCACTAATGACTGTTTAACCGCTTTTGGTGCGGTTTGAAAGAGAGCGCGTGTCCTTTTCTGCGCGCGCAGTCTTACCTGCATCTCATCGTCCTCTGATGTCATCATGGATCTCCTCTCAGCCTATTCTTGCTTCCGGACGCCTGCATGCACGGACGTGCCTTGAGCCACCCGGTCCGGCGTGGTCACCGTGCCGCCATCTTTTGATTGGAGGCTGCACGCTTTCAATGTAGCCAACCACGCTCTCGTCAATAAAGTTAATTTGAACGTCGTTGTCATGCACCACCAAGACATTTCTGGTACTTCTGCATGTTCCCCTCATCAGGCTCTGTGGTGTTTCTTCTTTGCCTGTGTTTTCCTGTCCCCCTGTGCGGTGCTCTTCGGTTGGTCTGCCTTCTTCTTTGCTTCGTGTGGAGCCAACTTTTCAAGGAATCCTTTTCTTGCCAGCTTGTTAAGGAACTTTCTTCTTCCATTGGAGGTGTGGAGTGCTTGCCATGAGTTCGGGTGAGTCGTCGCTCATCAGGCTTTTCCCAAATTTTACATTAACTTTCCCTGCTGCGCTACATGGAGTCAACTCAGCCTCAACCTGCAATCTGCATAAACTTTTATGGGGAGTTTGCCTATGTTGTTTTCAGGAGTTAATTCATTGTTTCTCTTGCTTCCCCATTCTTCTCCATTGTTTTTTTTTTTTTTTGTGGATGATTACGTTACCTCTGTATGGGCTGATGTTCTGGGCAGTTTATATTTACATGACTACATGCTGTTGCTCTTACTTCCTGTTGTTTTTCCTCACCCCTTTTGTGTCCTGGGAGCCGTTCTTTTCATCATTTGTTCTTCTACAGATCTTGTTCTTTACGTGTTAAGTGAAGTGTTGTGCGCCTGCTTAGATTTCGTGTAGAGTGTTTGCTACACATCACACCCCACTTTGCGTTGGGGGGAGTCCTTTACGTGTTAAGTGAAGTGTTGTGCGCCTGTTTAGATTCCGTGTAGAGTGTTTGCTACACATCTCACCCCACTTTGCTTTGGGGGGAGTTTTTTTGCTACGTGTTAAGTGAAGTGTTGTGCGCCTGCTTAGATTCCGTGTAGAGTTTTTGCTACACATCACACCCTAACTTGCTGTTAGGGGAAGTGCATATGTTCTTACCTTATGTGGGTTTGCTTACCTTATTTCTAGGTTACTTCTTATTTTCGTCTGCATTGCATTTTTCTTCCCTCGCACGTCAAGGTTGCGTTCGGAGTCTTGTGTTTTTCCCGCGCATGTCAAGGTTTGCGTTGGGAGTGCTTTCTCTCGCACGTCAAGGTTGCGTTAGGTGTGTTTTCCCTTGCACGTCAAGGTTTGCGTTGGGAGTGTTTTCATTCTGTGTGGAGTCCCTTCCACACATCACACCCCAACTTGCTGTTGGGGGAAGTGCATTTGTTATGTGTGGTCCGTTTCCCACACATTCCACCCCAACTTGTGTTGTTGGGGGAAGTTTTGCAATTATTGTGGTGATGTGATGTTATTATGTTCTGTGTGGATATCCTCCACACGTTTTTTTCTTTTTGGATGGTTCTCCTTCACACTTTGGTTGTTGGCACCCTTGTACTTGTCTTGCGTTTGCCTGGCCAGCTTGCATGATTCTTGTACTTTGGTTTGTTGGTAGTTTTGGTGTGGGAGTGTGGGTTGTGTTGTGATAAGAAGGGAGATGGTGTATTCCCGTGTCTCTTTCTATCTATTTTATTCTTTCTGCATGAATTCGCCACCTTTATTTTTTCATGCTACTTTTCAGAACTATGTTATGTTATTTATTTCTTGCATTTGTTCTGATACTGTTCTGAGAGTTTTTGGATTCCCTTAAAGGAAGGAGATGTGGTATACTGCTGCTCAGCCTGGGTGTCTGTGTGAGAGAATGTTGGTGAATGGAATGTTCATGTGTGTGAGAGTCAGTTGGTGATGGGCTGAGCAGCAGTGAGGCTGCTCCTGGTGGGGCTCTCATCTTGTAACATCTTACCTGAATAAATCTACATAAAGAAACTACAACATAAAGAAACTACATGGAACAGTCTACATTTATTTACAACAGTCACCTTGTGATCAAACAGACTCGGCAGCTATAGACTACAGATTCTATCTGGGTTGGACAAACAATGAATCAGAGTGACTGGGTGGTTAGAAGTTTTGGCTGTTTTGAAAAGGTACTAGGCAAACAGGCTCATTCCAGTGACTTCCTGGTTATTGGGGAGACACACTCTGCAATCATTAGTTTTTGATGGGGCTGACAACAGAGCCATTAGCTGAGATAACCAGTATAAAGGGGAGAATGTATTATCTGGACTCTGCCCAGCTCCCCACTCGCTAGTTCTTCCTTTTCCTGCAGGTCTCCAATCACACCGCCTCATATGAGGCCACTCTATCACAGCCTCTACTAATCTGCCTTCCCAGGGCTCAGATTCCACTTTTCGCTAACTTTTGTGCTTGTCCTCTTAGTTGGGTATCGCATTTAGCCTGACACTAAACTGGCGGCAGGGCTGGACACCTCCCTTGTTGGTTGGATCATGGGATTGGGAACCAAAGAGATCTCACTGTTTGCACTGTACCACAGCATCCCACTAGATCATGGACCATCACGAAAGATTACAAGTACATTTGTAAGGCAACCTCTTTGTTTCAACCTTGTTTCTACCTTTTCTCTTTAGGCACCTTTCCTTTTCTTCTTAGGTGTCTTTCCTTTACTACCCCACGCCCCCCCGTCTCCTCTGCAACACTGATATGCCATATACTTGGCCAACATGGTGCTCTCACATATCCAAGACAACACTTTTAGACAGAACATCTTTCATACATCCAAGACAGCACAGATAGCCTGTGTAGTTGGCTCTCTTGGTTCTCACAACAGTATTGGTTGCTGACTCATATCACATATGAACATGCAACCGAAAACACCGTACATACTTCCACCACAGCAAAAGTTTCCTGCATAAATAAATGTGTTTCAAAGAGTACTTGTCAATGAGGTATGCCACTCATAGACATGCAGGAAAAACAGAGCAGTGCACGCACACTAACACAGCACGGGTATACAGTGTCAGCAGATTCCAAGTCATCCCCGAAATCACTAACCACAAAATGTAGACAGAAACATACGACGTTTCAAAATAACAACGCTGTAGAACACACTCGACAAAACATTTCTCATGCGTCCAACAGAGCTCATATATAGCATGGATTGTGCTGTTATCCTGCTGCTTAAACTGCTGTCCCTTTACCCACTGTGCGATGGCACACGCACAGTAAGACATGTTAGAGAGAACATCCCACATTCATACATACAATAACTACACAACATAGACACACCAACAATCACTAGAGACATCCACATCACAAACACGAAGAATAAACTTGTAAGCAGTGTGCAAGTTGTGGAGTCTTTGTAAACTACACAAGGGGGCAGCTTTAGCACAAAGGAGCAGCTTTAACACAAGGGGGCTGCTTTAATTGTCTTTCACAGAGGGCCATACCTGATGGCTGTTTGAACACTGCATCGCAGAAGCTGCGCACAGTGATTTCAAACCAACTGAAGTCTTTCCCTGTAAGGGGTGGGCCTACAGGTGGCGGGAAGTCACTGGTGTGGAGCTGTGGAAAGGAGCCTTTTTAAGTTGAGCCTAACGGCAGCGCGCATATGCTGCTCGCTCTGGGAGGCATGCTGGATTGGACTATGCACAGGAAGCCCTGCCCACTCTCTGCCCATATTTGTCATTGGCTTGTGTCATTGTCCTTCATAAATGCTGCCTTCTGATTCGTAAATTGGCTCGTTAGTCCCTCCTTAGTACCGCCTTGTCTGCATTTGTTACCTCCCATAACGACTGGACTTTTTACTTGGTTTGTTACACGGTCTTTATTATTATTTGGTGAGCACTATTTTGTTTATTGACACTGATGGGGACAATGGTGACTGCTTTTTGTATTTGCAGCACGCCCACACAGGACAACGGCGGCCACTTTTCTTATAGAGCGATATGCCGCTCTAACTTGCATGCTGAGCGCTTGCCCACTTTAGGGGCACCGCGCTCAGTACTGAGTGCGGCACCCGCTTCAGGGACACAGCGCTCGGTTTCATTTTTTTTTAAAAACTTTAATAGTGAGCACGGCGCCTGCTTCACGGACACTGCATTCTGCAATATAATAGGTATCGCTTTTGCAAAAGTTTGAACTATTGGTATTGTAAATGACAATGTCTTTTAATATTATAAAAGGCATTGCCATTTACAATGCTAATAGCTCAAAATGGTGGGAGGGTCTTATTCATGAACTACCAGTGTGTGACACTGGTATCAAAAACCTGAGAGGATGGAGGTATTTGCAGTTTTCTTTGTTCTTAGTCTCTTAGGCTGACAACAAGCCCATTTTACAAAATTGTGGTGTTGCTGCCCATGTGGCATGTCAATGACATGGTGCATGGTTTTATTGGTGCACTGAAAATTCCTTGATGCTGGATGTCCCACCCTTTATGGGCTCAACATTCAGCTGCAGGAAATCATCATTTGCACTTGCAGAACGCTTAGTGGGCTAAACTTCGTCTTGGGAGAAGTGGGGAAACTTCACCCACCTCATGAAAAGCAGCATTTCCCGTCTTTGCTCGAACTTGTGCACAAACTTTAAACTTCACCATACTGTTCACTTTGTAAAGAATATCTCAGCACATCTGAGACATGCCACATGGTCAGCAACACCACAATTTTGTAAAATGGGCTTGTTGTCAGCAAATCCAGAATGCCTGGTCAGCCTAGCACATACAGAGTGAGTTACTTTAGTATAAATGCGCACCTTGTCGTCAGTTTACACCAACCTTATGGGTTCTGTCATCAGTAAACAAAAGTGCTGAATCTGAGTATTTTGCTTCTTTAAATTTGAATTTCTATCTGTAACGCAGCTTTTACTACAATTTTTCTGCAAAATATATGCATTCACATATGCTAATTTATTGTACACGTGCATAACCACAAATAATTACAACTAATATATACCATACGTGCTTTATTTATTGCTATACTAAAAATTAGTTAGTAGGGCAACAAAAACAATTTAGTTTGCTACTGACATACTGTTGTTTTTTTATTGTATGATACCCAGCTACTTTTACTCGTGCTGCTCCCGCCCAAGGCACAGACTGAGATCAACCGTTTGTAAATGGTGCCTTCAAAAACCATATGTGCTATTAAACGCCTCTGGAACTCCCACAACACCTCCATATTTGTTGTGCGCGCACCTGCTTGGATTGTCTGCAGAAAGGAAGTGACCGCCTGGGACGAAAAAATATTACAAACACAACAGAAAACTAAGGAAGACGATGCTGCTAAGAATGCAACCTACAGTATAATGTGCGAGAAGGAAAAACAGCCAAATACCCAGGGAAGGGTGCACCAAGCATCGTCACATATGCTGAAAAATGCACAGGGATGCAGAAAATCCTTGTTTTGCAATTTGTGTTTTTGTCCTGGTGGGAGCCCATTTAATTAGCGCAGGGCGGTATTGGATTTTAGCTTATCGCGCATATTGTTTTCCAGCTGCACTGGAGATTGCCAAGTTTCTAATAGCCTGACCCTGTTCTGTAAATCAGCAGTGAATTGTAGCATTTACGCAGGACTAAGGCAAAGGGCTACTTCTGTTTGGGCCCGGGCTGGCTGTCACAGGACCCTGGGAGAGGGGATTAATGGCGTAATGTTAAACATCTGTCCCCTGTGTATGTGGCGGGGGCTTGTATATGTGTGGAGGCGAGGGGGATCACGCACGGGGGAAAAACCAATGCCACGTACAGAAACCTCTTCGACCGGATGTTGACTCCGGTCACATTGAAGCTAGTGGGACCTCGCGCGCACTGCTTCTTTAATTCTCGTCCCCACAGCACCGAATGCTTCTTAAACAGCGTCCTACGGCTGCAAGCTGAAAAAAAAGTGTTTTTCTTCTGACATTCTTCGCGCCAACACAATCCATCATTACCTACAGTGACCAAATAAGCCTTCGATATTTGCAACTGTAACAGTGCACTCTGCCCCTTTAAGTGCGGGTACAGGTAGTCGGCCATTATTGTGACAGTTGCTCGACGTTACGAGGAACACTCTGGGGGAGTAAGAGAGGGTCGGTACATACGGTTACAGAAACAGATTGCTAAAACTGCGTCGATGCCGGTTACTCCGCTGGGCCTCTGTAGTCAATACCAGTTTACTTCATCGATGTTAAATGGCTGCTTTTTTCCAATCCTTACCCAACCTGCTTACGACATGTCAGCCAGAAATTGAATCGACAATACCGTAAATAGTGTAAAACACAACATGGCTACTTGTACATTTATTTGTTTCAACGGCAGCACAGATTTCAGTCAGACGTGCATACACATGTTTAATGACTGTACGTAAAGGTGCGCGTCATCAACCGTCACAGGCCTCAGCTTCTTCTGGGCTCTCTTTAAATCGATCATGCTGGAAAGTGTCGCAGAAGTACTACTGCTTGTTCGGGAGAGGGTTAGGGAGTGATTGCTGGTTTACAATTTACCCTTATTCATGAGTCAGCAGTGGTATGAACGCTGGCACAACGTTTCAGGAGTAATATAGAAAGTCACCTGGTTTGTTGTAAATCTGCCATTCTGCGCACTGGTCCCAGAAAAGTAAACAGTAGTAAAATAATTCCCACCTGATAGGTATACTTTGGTGGATAGCAATGAGGCGTAAATGGAGACATTTACCATAAGCATCTTTGTGAATCCGGGCCTATGTGTTTCCCTGGGACCCGTGGGCCTACAGAAATGGTCTAGGATATTTTTTTGTAATTTTACTTTTTGCCGGGATGTAGCTTGTCCATCTGCACTTTTTATTTGACTTTATTCTACTTTAGCACTTTACAAGGAGTTATCCTTGCCACTATAGAAAGATATTACTTTAAAATGTCGAAATTTAGCCCACTAAAACTAAAACAAACCTAGCTAGGACACGCACCACATACTAATGTAAAATCCTGTTTTGGCATAGGTTTTTAATTCATCCGCAGCATGTCTCAAAGTGGAGCATGGGGCCCGTGATTTGCTGCCTTGGTAGGACCCAGGTGGAGCCAGAGGTCACTGGAATGGTTGGCGCGTGACAGGCTTACACCACAGCACCTCTCGAAGACCATCTGTTGTGGGACCACACGGGCTTCAGGGACCTTCCTTCTGAATGCAGTGCCCACGTGATGACAGGGACCCCAGAATGGAGCCGTCAGACACCAATAACTCATGCTTCTGAAATAATTGGCAAAGTGCAGAGCACAAAGGAATGGACTGCATAAATTGTGCTGGGGTGGGAGCATACATTATTTATCTGCTCTAAATTGTGCAGATGTGGTGTTGTCCCCCTCCTGCCCTTTTTTGTTTGCTGTATTAGGATTGGGTGCAGCCTGGTGGTGCTTATTTACAATGGCGTATTTTGCACTCATAATGTTTTGCAAAAGTGTTTAAATAAGGCTAAACTATGATTTTTTTACATGTGAATCTGACAGAGACTCACACTTCTGCATACAGTTCAAAATTATTAAAATGCAAATATGAAGCATTTAAGTATCTAAATTATGGTAATTCGTGCTGTTTATTATCTGCATCAACTTCTGCTAGGGTTGTGTTTTCTTTTCTTTGTTCACTGCATTAGTGGTGGTGCATCATCTGTGCTAATTTGTATTCACATAATTTGGCCAGGTAATATTTTACATCGGTAGTTGTCTTTGGTCAAACTCTCACATTTTATGTTTATAGTTCGTCAAAAAAGTCCCAGATCAGCTTACAATTAGTTTTAGATGTGCTGTAGTGACTGCAATTTAGAATTAAACAGTGAAAAGGTTGCAATTGAGAAATACGAGCAATTTACGGTATTTCATGATTAGGGGAAACACATATCTCATTATTGTTCCAACAGTTAGACTTGTCGTCTTCCTATTACTTCGGAACCTACCACTTTCAATAAGGAAAATCTGAATAGTGATCATGCCTTTCTAATTCACATTAAATCATTTAAAACCTAGCTAATTTCAACCATACAGCTGAATGCAGTCAGATTTTTCGGTCTTGGATACAGACAGCTTTTGTTGTCCGTTAGCCAGACCCACTGTTTCCAATATACATAGAATGGGCTTTAGGACAGCTACTTGCTCATTATTGGTTGGCTTAGTTGTCTATCTCAGTTGTCTGCTCTTGATTCAATGGCTTTGCTCCCTATTCTTGTGTTTATCCCACCCAGGAGCATTTTGGTATCAATTTTCTGATTGGATGGGTTGTATCCTCCCACTGGGTGCATCAGGAAGTCTTTACTTTTTTGTTTTTTGTTTTTGGGCACTCCATGGCAGAACGCAAGGTTCATTGCTCTCTCTAAGTTTCCTCTTTTTAATGTGCCTCCTGCCAGAGTGTTTTTTTCACACACCCCTTCCCCCACTCTATGAGGCTTTGCTCCCCAATCCCCCATCCTGCGGTACATTGTTTATTTGATATTATTATTATTTTTATGAATACAATGATGATGATTATTATTGGTATTATATTACTAATTATAATCATATATTTTTTATGGGGACCGGCAGCTGCTTAGTTTTTTGTACTCCAATTGCACTTTTATTTTCTTTGTTTCATCAGTTTAGTTTTGCATTCAAACATGGCCGTCCACCAAGTTACAATGGTAAATTTATACGTCCACATGTGTCACAAGGAATACGCACACTTGCGTCATGACACATGTGCATGAATTACAACATGTGCAAAGGCTTAATGATGCAGAGTGGCCACCTGGGAATGGATTTCCTTTAATAGGAGACCCATTCTAAGACTTCTGGCAATACATGCACATGTATATTAAGCCATACGTTTGCATGCTGGTGCAAACAAGCTTTGGAAAAAACAATATCTCGGCTCTTTAAAGCGGAGTCTTAATGGGTTTGCTAATGCTTGTTTCAACTGTATTGAGGTCAAAGACAATGTTCCTCAACAATGTGTATTATGAAATATTAAATGTATGCATGCTTGATCAAGGTTCCCCTATTGCCCCCTCCCCACTTACCATGACCTACTTGAGTATCTCATGTTGTCTCAGCATTTGCACCAAAAGTTCTGTATTTCGTGATTCATATCAATATCTTGAAACATAGTTCCGCACTGCAAATAAATGACTTTTACAATGTAGGAAACAAGTTTGAGGTTATACAACTTCATCAGGGCGGTGAGGTAAATATTCAAATTGATGGTGTGAAAATCCAAATTAGGGGTGAGTTTGTTTTCTCTGCACGCTTTGTCATTTTCTGAAAACTCTACAGGACTGTGTAAAAAGAACAGATGATGGACAGAATGCTTAACAATGCAAACATTCACCCCAAGTCAACAGATCTGGGTTTAAGTAATCGTTTTGTGGGCAGGCCGAATTCCTTGATGGCAGTCTAATGTACCGAAATGCGACTTCTGTGAGGCCTTTGTAGAGACAAAAAAATCCTCCCTATACAATCTTCGTTTTTGCTTACCAAGCCCCAATTTCCACATATCTTGCACATAACTACACCAGTTACCTGCTCTAATATAACATATAGATAGGGCTACTGGAATTATGTGGCAGGGGAGGGCCAAATTATGCGGCAGGGTTGAGTAAATTATGTGGCAAGAAAAGCCAAATTATGTGGCATAATGTGGCACATTTTCTTAGAAAATATTACTTCATTATTTTGTCATTTCCACACTTGTTAACACTGTCTGGGCATTGGGTCCAACTCATTTAATACCCAAATATAGCAATAAGCAATAAAAAGATGAACAGTTAACATTTGCAAAGAGCCTTTCACTGCTCGTCAACACGGGTAGCTGCGTTTTTAGTAACCTTCAAACTATTTGAGCTAGAAACAATTTTTTGGGGTAAAATCTGCAGATTACCCAGCAGATGATAGATTATGTGGCAAATGCGGCAAATCTATAACTATGCGAAAAACGCAGTGGCCGCACAATTGCATAATTCCAGTGGCCCTGCATATAGAGGTGGTAGAGCCACAAAAGCCGCAAGAGAGAATCCAGCCAGATGTGTGGCTCTGGCTCGGCCTGAGGTTCTCATTAGATCATGGTGCCAAAAACAACCCGAGCCTTCTTGTAGGCCCTGCCTCACCTGTATCCATCCCTCCCTCATTCTCCAACACTGTCCTCCAAGCCCAGGGGTGCAGCAGATGAGGGGAGGGCAGCGCTGCAGGCATTTTGCATTTTGATGACCTTAAAATGAGAAATGAGAGAAATATAAAGTATGAAAAAGAGAGAGAGAATGCGTGTGAATGAATAGATGTAAAGTTGTGGATGTGAATATAAGCAGAAGGAAGAATCTAAGAGCAAGGTTGGTGAGCGTAGTCAGACACTGACTGTGTAAACCTCCTGTTTAGGTCTCGCCTAGCGTTGCTGCGCACTTGCGCAGCCCGCTCGGCGAGATTTATTGCAGATGAGGACTTTGAGAAAAGGGCTTGAAGCCCCGCCCCTTATTCCCATTGGCTTGCGTCACCGTTTATGTTAAACGGTGGGCTGCCATTGTAAATAAGGTTTCTGGGGTGCCTCTTTTTCGCTTTTTTGTCCGGCCCATCCGGACTGGCTCGCCTGCATTACGGCTGTCGTGACGAAGTTTCTTATCAGAAGCTTCGTCACGCTGCCTTGCACGCGCCAGTCCGGCTCTCTGATTGGGCGCTGTGAGAACGCTCTTCATATGGTAACAGGCTTGTTTTAGTAGGATTTCCGCATCTTTGGGCGTCCTTCCAAGGTGTGCATGGCTTGCGTAGCTGCTTTTTCTTACTTTGTTTTTCTTAACATCTTAACATTTATATAGCGCGAACTCGACCCGAAGATTTCGGAGCGCTTCACATAAGCACCATATTCCAGCACTGTCATCACCAGTCGCCCTCATACACCCGCCAGGCTCCAACAGACATACACGGAGAAGCCCATTAGGGGTTATAGCCACAACACAGACACCTGGGCGCCATGGCGGGTGTTTGCACGCGCCACAAACTGAATTAGACCCAAGTGTGCACGCCGGCACGGGCACACTCCGGCACCTACAGCGAATACACGGACACGCCCTAGCCACCCGGGACACCAGGAGGCACAATCTGACTGAAGCAGAATACCACCGGTCAATCCGTTCAGCCCATACTTTCCGGCTCCTTACACGTAAACTCTACCTAGCCTCCAGTGCCACCCTTGCCTGCTGAGCTACAGTAGGAATCCACTTATATACACCGTGGCATGGGAACGCAGTCAGAATGCGCGCATGGTCTTTTATAAAGTGATCTACTCATAAATAGCGCGAACTCTAGCTGAAGGTATTGCAGCGCTTACATGAGCTCCGGTTACGTTACACAAGGGCACATTCAGGCACGGGAGATTATGTGATCGGCAGGCAGGGCTGCTCTGGAGGAGCGCTTGAGGCAGGCTGGCACGGTGTTTTTTTTTATGTATGTCGCCGCCCTAACTCCTTTGGAGACCTCATCTCCAGACCTTCTTCGTGACAGTGGAATCCCCTCTAATTCTCAGACGTGAACAGCATGGGACTTACCTCAATCCGGGACCTTTATGCCACAGCTTTAGATCATCAGCGCGCAACTTAGCCTCCCAAGTTAATGCGCTTAAACTTTTTTATTCATTGCTTCTTTTTCAACCTCATTGTTCGCGTCCTCACGTTCCTGACTTATATTTGAAAACTAAGTTGTGTGTCCCGAATATCGTGTAGAATCTGCGTTCAGGACCTGGACACTGTAACCAGTGACCAACAGGAACAAGCATTAAAATGCGATAAGTCTCGCCTTTCATTAAGTTAAAGCCATTGACTTTGCTATACAATACCATTAGCAAAGCAAATGGCTTTAACTTAATCAAAGGCGAGACCTATTGCATTTTCAATGCTTGTTTTGGTAGTTGTCTGCCTGTCCATATACGCACGGATCCCTCCTAGATGAGATGTGGAATGGGCATCAAAACATGGGAGTTCAAATAGGTATCCAAGTAACTTCTGCCGGGGTAGTTCTCTGCTTTACTCACTCTAGCGCCTACAGACCGATGGTGATTTTGCTCTATATAAATTTCAATGAACAGTGGCTCGGGCTTCGGCCCTTTAAGCCAAGCCAGACGCCTGGGCTCTGGCTCGGCACTTCCCTTGAATTATGTGGCTTGTCACCTCTAATAACAGCGATCGATTTTGAGGCTAAACCAATTCCATATAATTTAAATTTAAAATTAAAATCTTAATCAGGAAGGAAGATACTTTATGACAAGTGCAAAGGAGTGTACTAGTCCAGCGCCAATCCAGTGTGATTCTGACCAGAGCGTAGTGATGACTTTGGAAAGTGCCTGTCTGACATCCTCCTGTATTCAATAAGACAAAAAATAATAATAATAGAACAGGGCTAGGCTTTTTGTGTGGTTTACCACAGCAGTGTTTCCACCATGAAATCTTGACGGCGTTGACAGTAACACTGACAATGGGTCGATGCTCTCTAAAATGTCACGATCATTGTGTGCTCCTTTTACAATGTTTTCCACGTGTAGGTCACGTTGTATCTGCCTTTTAAGTGGGAGGAAGGTTGGCAGCATGGAGCAGGACCATCAATATGGCAAGGCTTAATTTGTGCCGGTGTTTGCCGTGCTCGGCATTGGCACTTGTTTTTAAACACCAACACAGGTTTATAAGAGTACACCAGCTGCTGCCACTTTCAGCTATGGTTTGAGCTCAGCACGAGCATTCTGAAAAGTGTTTTTATTGGCATTTCGTGCATATCATCACATGTTAAATAATGGCACTTGCATTTTTCGGCTTAGTATCTGTTACAACGTTAGAAGGCATCATTCGGAGTCATTCCTGTTTACGTCTATGTTAATTCCTAACGTGAGAGACAGTACCTATTAGGTAAGAAAGACGATCCAGTGAGATGTTTGCATCTCTATTGCATAATTATGCTATCTAGTACTTGCTCCACTTATTATTAGACACCACCGAGCGGGCAGCCTACAACATCTACCTTAGATACAAGCATGCCGTACATATGTAACATTCTTACTATATTGTCTACTTAAAACAAAACATAAACTTATGCAGAAGGGTATTATGAGTAAACATCTCGCAAGGAGCATTAAAAGGATCTCATCGCAGGTAGCCCATCAAGGGGCCGGAGAGGGGCCCCATCCGCAGCCCTTCACTACTCTCCCACTCGTTAGTTCCCCAGCAGCTCAGCAATCTGGGGGGAGCTCCGCCTCCCTTCTGAACTATGAACTTCTCTGGGGGAAAGTGGCTATTGTGTACGGGGCCACGCAGTGGGCCACTCATTTCACCCCCTCCTCTTCACTACTTGTACCCTACACTCTTTCCCAGGACATCAACGCTTCCGCATTCCCTTAGCCTCTTCCCAACTTAGTATTCTACACTCTGCCCCAGCCCAAGCAACTACATCCCTGTTCCAATTTTCTATCTGTGGCCCCATTGTTGATTTCCATTCCAGCGCTATTCTGCGTTTGGCAAGCCCTAGTGCTAGATCTATCAACCTATCCCCAACCTTGCGTTTCTGTGGCCTAGGGAATAGCCCGAGCAAGCACACCTGCACCGTAGGGACCAATACCCTTTCCAGCACACTTTTAATCTTGGCCAACACAGTCTCCCAATACGGGCGTATGCATTGGCAGTCCCAAGTCATGTGCCCAAAATCTGGTTGTGTACATCTTGGGCCTTGTCATATTTCCCCGTATTTCACATTAAGGCGGTGGGGTGTCATATATGAAATGTGTATGTAGTTAAATTGGATACACTTTAGTTGCGTATTCCGAGAAATCTTTTTGGGGGACTGCAGGGCCTTGCTCCATTCCGCTTCCGTGAGGTCCCTGCCCACAATTCTTTCCCATTTCGCCCGCAGCTCACTCAGGGGGCCGAGAGACACTGTTGTTAAGGTGGCGTAAAACCATTTCACCTGGTGTCCCGCTGTGCCGAGGGTGAGTAAGGCCTGCAACACTGGGTGCGTTTCCGGTTCCTCCCTCCCTCTATCCCACAGCTGCGCAAAGGTACGAGTCAGGGCCTCGTACTGCAGGAACTGCCCTGGGGGGAGTCCGCAGCTGTCCACTAACTCCTCAAATGGGATCAGATTTTTTTCCATGTAGCAGTCCCCTACATTGTCCAGCCCCGCCTCCGTCCAGTGCGCTAGCTGTTCGCTTGTAAAGACCATCCTAGGGTCACCGTGGGGCAGGCCCACCAGGGGTAACACAGGTGTGTATTTCAGGTTTTGTTGCAGTTTACTCTGGCACCGTTTCCAGGCCTGCAGGGCTGTGCGTTGCAGTAACGAACAGTATGGGGTAGGTGTTGTTGGTGATATCAATTTTGCTATCAGTAGGTTAGGGCTAGAATCCAGGCCTGTCAGGCATGTGCCCTCCTCATTCACTCCCTCTATCCATTGTGCTAGCCATTGTAATTGGGCAGCCAGCATGTAGTATTCGAAGTTCGGTACTCCCAGCCCCCCTTCCGACATGGGACATTGCAACGGCTTCAGTGACACCCTCGGGCGATCATCACTCCACACCAGGTCTCGTAACAGTGTGTTCAACGGGCGAAACCAGCTGGCCGGCATCAAGACCGGGAGGTTAACAAAGAAATACAACAGTCGGGGCAGCATGACCATTTTGGATAGTGAGATCCTAGCCATAATAGGCAACTGCAGGGTGCACCAAAATTGCACACACAATCTAAGAGATCAGGTTCCCTTCTTTCAGATCCTCCAGAGAGTGGAAGATGTGTATGCCCAGGTATTTGAATGATCTCAGGGCCCAGAGTATTTCATCCGTCAGATTCTCAGGCCTGGGCAGCGGACCCGCGATGGGAAATAGGTATGTCTTGGTTTTGTTGACCCGGAGTCCTGAGAACTGCGCAAAGCCATCCAGTATCTTCACAGCTGTGGAAGTGCCCCTTACTGCCTCCTCCAAGTAGATCAGCAGGTCGTCTGCGTACAGGGAAATATTATGTTGCCTCCCCCCCATGCAGAGTCCTATCCCTTCACCTCCTAAGCGGATCCTCTCTGCAAGAGGCTCTATCGCCAGGGCAAATAGGAGGGGTGAGAGGGGGCACCCTTGCCGAGTCCCCCGGGATATCTTATATTGCTTGGAGATCGTTTTGCCCGTTCTGACCCTTGCTGTGGGCGAAGCGTAAAGAAGCCGCACCCATCTCACCCAGTCTTCCCCAAGACCCATACGCAGCATGACTTCGAACAAGTACTCCCAGCTAACTGTGTCAAAAGCTTTTTCCAAATCAATTGACAACACCGCAGCCTGCTGTTTGGTTGGCACATGCACATGATAGAGGATGGAATAGAGTCTGCGGAGGTTATAGGAGGTGCTGCGGAAGGGATGAATCAATTTTGATCAGGGTGGATGCGGAATCGCATGTGGGGGAATAACCTGCATGCCAATACCTTGCTTAAGATTTTAAAATCTAAATTTAGCATGGAGAGGGGTCTAAAATCCACTATCCTAGGTCCAGTCTCCTTGGTTTTTGGGAGGGGAATCACAAGTGCGCTTTGGGTAGAGTCGTGTAGCTCTCTTTGCTCAAACGACTCAGCATATAACCTTGCTAACTGTGGCGCAAGCGTATCTGCGAATCGCTGATAAAATTCCGCTGGGAGGCAGTCTGGCCCCGGCGTTTTACCAGGCGCCAAGGCCGAAATGGCCGCTTTAATTTCCTGTAGGTCAATCGGGTCTCCTAATTTTTCCTGCACTGAAAGATCTACTGAACGTAGCGGCAGAGAGTATAAAAAGTCTCTAATGCCTGACGGTGTGGGCTACCACCGGAGCTGCATACATTTTTTCATAATATACTTGGAAGGAGTCGTTGATTTCATCAGGGTCATATATTATGTCCCCTGAATCTGACCTGAGTTGTGTGATTGGTGATCCCCACGACTCTGGTTTAATTTAGGCCTGGGCGTAGTTCGCGGAGTTTTGCAACGTGGAACTCCGCAAAGTTACAAAAAAACTCCGCGAAGTTCCGTGAGTGGCGGAGTGCAGTGCGAACTGCAGTTTGCGCTGGTATTCCTGCTGCTCAGGTAGAAATTCTACCCGAGCGGCAGCTCGCGCTCGCGAACTTACCGTTCGCGATCGCAATCTTACCATTCGTTATCGCGAGCGGGGAAAAAACTCTGCTGCACATCGCGAAGCGGAGTTTTCTGCACTCCGCGAGCTCCGCGGAGAGCGGAGTGCAGAAAACTCCGCAAACTCCGCGAACGGAGCGAAGTTCACCGCCCAGGCCTAGTTTAATTAACCTTGCCAGTAATCGACCAGCTTTCCCTTCCTCCCTTTGCACTTTTTCCAAGTATTCTTTATAACTATAACATCTCAATCGTCCCAATGCGTCATTGTAGCTCGCGCGAGTGTCATGCAATTTTAATAGGGAGGTGGGATCTGTTCCCTGAATGTTGTCCAGTTTGCGTAGTGTCCCTTCCAGGCCTAAAATTTCCTGACGGAGTTCCCTGTGTGCCCCTATCGCCTGTCCCATGCAGTGGCCCCTTACAACCACTTTGAACGCCTCCCACTCCATTTGGGCAGAGGATGCTGTGTTGGCGTTAATGGGGAAGAATGTTTCCATAAGTGTGTGCAGCGAGGCTCTAAAAGGGGCGTCTTCCATTGCCATCGGGTTTAGTTTCCAAGAGAGAATCGGGGTCGCCTCCCCAGGAGTTGGTGTGTCATAAGCAGTGGGCTATGGCCTGACAGTGTGCGCCCAGGTATTTTGTGTGTGTGACGGAGCTGTTAAAGGCCGGTGTGCAGATGAATGTGTCGAGTCTAGTGTGCACTTGGTGGACTGGCGAGAAAAAAGAGTATATCCTGTCTCTATTATGCTGTATTCTCCAGGTGTCCTCGAGGCCCCAATGGGATATCCAGTCTTGAAACCCCGCTGCCGTGCGGTGTGGCTGCGCTCCCGATAATGGGGGGTGTGAGCGGTCGGCAGCGACATCCGCAACACAATTAAAGTCTCCCCCCATGATTATATGGCCAGTTGAATAGGCAGCCATTTTAGCTGAGGGGGACGCAAGGAAGCCGAGTTGGTCTTGGTTGGGCGCGTAGATATTACCCAATGTCACTTCCCGTCCTGATAGTCTCCCTACGAGCAGGACATACCGTCCCTCTGTATCAAGTAAAGTATGTGTAGAATCAAAGGGGACCCCCGGCTTTACCCATATCAACACCCCCCTAGCAAAGGCTGAGGAGGTAGTTGCAAACACCTGCCATCTCCACCGTCGTCGTAGTTTCCCGGCTTCCTCTTTGATTAGGTGGGTCTCTTGGAGGAAGGCTATGTGTACATCTCTATGTCTCAGATATGCGTAGACATTGTGGCGCTTAGCCATAGACCCCATCCCTCGTATGTTCCATGTTAGGAACCGTATGGCATTGTGTGTATGTGCCATTGCTGCTGGGTATCACTCAGTGGCCACCCCGTATGGTCCCCCCTCCTCCCTGCCCCCTCATTCATGCATAACCACCCTCTTCTGCAAACTTTAAAACGTAAACCGGCAATTGAACCCCCATGTTGGACAACTCCCCAATCCCAGGGCAGTCCGACAACGGTCGGTCGCCCAAACTTTATGTGGACATTAAGCACTAGAATAGTCCCAAACCCAGCAAGGGTCTCAGCGGGGTATGGCGAGACAACAGTGCTGTTCAGGGTGCTTAAGCCGTGTTTGGCGCGCCAGCCCGGCACTGTGAAGGCCAACCCAGGACCTGGGTCATCTACCAGAGGCCTCTCACCACCTCAAAAGTCCACAAGAGCCTCAGGTCGTCCCCCATTTCAAATGATCTCATCAGCCGTCTTCGGGGTCACCACTGGCAGTTTCACGCTGTCGCTTCGGGAAGTGTCTGAGTCAATCTCCTCTGTTTCCCTCGAGGAGCGAGTCCCAGCCTCTGATGGGGATCTCCGGTCATGCATGAGTGCTGCCACAGCCTGTAGCACCTCCGCTCTCTCCTTTTCGGTTTGCGATGAGGTCGGCTTCTTCGTGATGCCCTGATGGGAGCACCTTCTGGATCGTTTCCTGGGTTCCGAGTTTTTCCGTGGTTCCATCTTTGCTCGTGGTGTCTGGGGGACCCCCGCTTTGTAAGCTTCCATCCACTCCCAAGCTTCTTTTGGGTTTTCACAAAAGTGAATTTTCCCATCCAAGATAATACGCAAACGGGCGGGAAACATTAGAGAATACTGGAGGCCCTCCTCTCTAAGCGCCCTCTTGACTTCCAAAAAAGAGGCCCGTCTCTTCTGTACCTCCAACGTATAATCAGGAAAGATGGAGATTCTGCTGTTATCCATGGTATACGGGCCGTCCGTTCGTGCTTTTTGCAGTAGGATGTCTCTGTCCCCGAAGTGGAGAAGTCGGGCCACCACTGGGCGTGGTGGCCGCCCAGGGGCCAACGGTCTGGCCGGCACTCGGTGGGCTCTCTCAAGGGTGTAGAATGATGACAGGCCTTCGGGCGCCACCACAGTTCTGAGCCACTGTTCCAAAAAGGTCATCATGTCTTTGCCCTCCGCTCCTTCCGGCAAGCCCAGGACCCTGATGTTGTTCCTCCTATTGCACCCCTCCGCATCTTCAGCTCTCCGCTCCAGCACACAAACTCTGTCCGTGAGGGCCCCCATCTGTGATTCCAAAGATCTCTGTGCTGGTACAATTCCTGCGATATTGGTCTCCGTTACTTTCACCCTCTCAGACAGCTTTTTGTGTTCCTCTCATAGGAGGCCCAGCCCTACTGCTACGGTACTGATGTCCTGATGTAGGGTAGCCTTCGTGTCAGCAATGGCCTCCAGTATTTTGCCCAGTTGCTGCTGAACCGGGTGTTCATGTGTCATCTGCGGTTGTTCCTGTATGCTGTCTTCCTGGTCGTGCACTGCCCCCACTTGTCGCCCTCTGGGTTTACCCATAGTGTCAGAGAGGCGTCGGGTCTTGTAAATCGCGCGGGGGTGCATTCCCAGCTGTTATGTCTTTCCTTAGCACTGCAGTATATCTCAGAGTCAACTCCCTGTCCAGGAGCACTCGGCTCCGAACCAAGGCCTCTCAGGCTCTAGAGTGCAGTGCTCCCGATCCCCCAGGCACAGCGCCACCTTTCCTTGTTCGCGCGTTTGGCCCAATTTCCCGGTCCATGCCTGCTGCAGATGGCTGTTGCTCCCACCTCGCCGCTCTTTTGGCCAGCTCCGACACTGGGCCACTCCAGGGATCAGCACTAGAGTAGCCGTGCATGCCTCCTGTGCAAGCCTCTTCAGGTGGGTGCTTCGACCCCTTTAACTCTTAGGAGCGAGAGTGCTGCGTCTCTTTCTTGCCGCTGCTCTCAGCGGGTCCAGTCCAGGGCCCCTCTGCTCACATGCCCTTGCCTAGGCCAAAGTCATCCACCTTTGCTGGGCTTCAGCTTCGGGTCTAACAGAACCAACCAGCCAGTCCCCGTGTCCGGGGTCCCCCCTCTCTTGGCAGCGGCTCCTGGAGTTTAGCTTCCACCCCGGGGCCGTGTCTCCCCCCGTCCGGCCTCTGGTTCCAGGGGATCTCGGCCAGGGCCCCAGGCTGCGTTCCCGGCGCCGGCCGGGCCTGCACCTACACCGTTTCGGCAGGGTCCTTAAGGGTCGCCCGGGCCACTCACTCTGCTGCCTGTGTCAGCGTTGGGCTTCCCGGACCCCGATCTGGGCCCTGATCGTGTGCCCGGCCCCAGCTCCTTACTGCCTCGAAGCTTTCGGGGCATGCATGCTTCCGTCTCGGGATCTCCACTTCGGCCACTGCACTCGGGAGGGCTCCCAAGATCTCACCCTCCTCTCGCTCTGGGCACCGGCAGGGGGGCACTCGACCCCGCTGCAGGCCTCGGTGGTTTCCGGGCTGCTCGTCTCCTGCTGATGGCTTCCAATGTCAATCCGCCATCTTGGAAGCACTCTGTCCGGACCGCCGTTCGTAGAACAGCTCCGCTTCAGTAGGTCGGGTCCATGAGCCTACCGGGACCATCTCCGCATCCTCCGCGACTGCCAGGTCTCATTTCAGTGTGTACCCAGGCCCCGGCTGTCATTAATTTGAGCGGATAATCGGTGGGCTGGCGCGGAGCTTCGGACTCACGCATCTGCCATCTTAGGCATCCAGGCCACGCCCCCAGCACGAGCATTCTGTGTATTAAAAAATTATAAAACTCGGACTTCCAGGCCATCTCTACAGCCTGGGGTGACCTGCAGCATCCTGAATTGCCACACTTTTTAAGTGTGAGGGTTAGTACGTAATGCTGCCATTGCCATTCGGCAGCAGTGGCAGGAGCTGTGGGTGGTACTCTCTGCAGTAGAATATCTTGGGCCTTGTCACTTATGTTTTTAGAAATTAAGCACTGCCTCCAGGGTCGGACTGCCTGAAGCGGGCACCGGGCGTTTTCCCGGTGGGCCGCCAGGATGGGGGCCGGTTTTGGACCCCTGGTGAGGCAGTTTTTGTTACCGGGGGCGGTTTTATCAGCCCCCTGTAACAGAAGCAGCTGCAGTGTTTTCCATGCGCAGCCCCCCATCCCCACCGCGTCCGGTCCAACTCAATTGCCAGGGCGGGTTAGCGTCCCCAGTCCGGCCCTGACTGCCTCGAAGTAGTGGTAGCAGCCCTGTGAGGCGAGGCTCAGTGCTCCAGTACGCTTGTGGTTGGGACTTGGTTGGGAAGTCACAAGTGATGGGCAGGCATGGATCCAGCAGTGTGCAGACTGGTGGTAGGAACTCTGGCACTCCAGCTACATTTTGTGTGGTGGTTGGATGCAAGGTCAGGGATGGGCTAGCAGAAGAGGTGAGGAATATATAAATAATAATACTGTCAACCAAATCTAATATTTATGGTGACACACACAAACACACACACACACACACACACACGTGTATATATATATGCATGCATGTATTTAAGCCAGTTTTTTCATTTACTGTTGCATTGTAAAGCGAGGGGGGGGGGGAGATCTTACCACACAGAATAACACTCCCTATTTGGCAGGGACATTCATGATTTTTAAAGCAAAAATCATGTAATTTTATATTTTCCCACTTATAACGACCTCCACTTCAATGAAGGATAATGGAAAAATTAATTTCCCCCATTTTTCTTAGGAATCTCCCAATTATATATTCACAATTGTTATTATGCATTTTTGAAGGTGCAGCGGAGTTGTAACATTGAGTGATAGGGATGATGAAGAAAAGTCCCGAGCAGTATAACAACAAGAGAGGGTCCCTGAGAAAAAGACAATTCAAGGGGGAAACAACCAGGGAACAACACAGCGTAAATCAACGTAAACAATTTCTCCCCCTCAATATTTATAAAAATTGGTAATATATCCAAACAAATATATATGCCCCACACCACTTTTAATTTTCAATCATTTATTATCAAAAGCATACATATCTTACTTTTTTGTTTTTAATTAGTTTTATCAAAGTTTGTTCTAAAAGACACAATTATACATTGTACATATAATAAACAATCCACAGCATTTTGTATAAATGGAAGAAGAGCCCTATATCTATACTAAAAGACCATACAATGGCTGTACATGTCTCCAGATTAACAAACACATAAAGATCATGTGAAAAAAGGGAAGAGAAATGATACAATAAAATACACAACTACATTAGACATATACACAACGTTACAAACAATGTGTAAACGAAACACAAAAAAAATCACAAAAGAATTGCGCCGACGCGCGTTTTGGAAGTACCATGTACTTTAAAAATCCTTCATCAGGGCGCAGGATTCACAATTATTGAGTAGTGGTCAGAACGGCCATCTGTTATTATTGCACTTTATCCAAATATTATAGCGCAGCAGGGCTCTATACAATGTAAAGCACAAGTTGTCACAGCAGTTCCTGATTCAGGGAGACCAAGATTCAGGGGATGATAATGGGTTGTCACATGGAGGAACCATACCACTGAACATATTATATGGAGACTAATATTATGATGGTTCTAAATCATAAAGATGATGCACCTGGGGTTCCTCGGAGAAGGGAAACTAACATCAGCCCAGTCCTAAAGGTGGTACGATGAATACATCAGAGATAGTAATAAAAATCTAATAATCGCGGCAGAGCAGGCAGTGAGGGGTTATGTGGGCTACAAAGTTCCCGCAGTCATAATGGGAAGAACTTATGTTAAAAAAAAGATGTCCAGAGTCTAGATTTAAAAATGCGTGGTCCGCGTTCCTGCTCCTCCGAAAAAGTCCAGAGCAGTCGGGGAATAGGGGAGGGACACCCACATCTTTGGTAAATATTTGAGGCTGCCAGGGGAGCACCAAGTCCAGTCCCTGCCAGCTCCCCAGTTAGCACCCATCTTTGGATGCCGACCGGGACGGCCCTTTTTTTTAACATTGGTGCCCCGGTGCCACCCAAGGCACTCACACCTTTGGTAGCAACCCCGCGATCCCTACTTGCTCTCCAGAGAGCACCCATCCTGGGTGCCAGTGGAGTCAACTCTGTTGCTTTGCTCCCAACCCATGCAGGAGCTGATTTTTTCTCTGCTCCCACCAGATGGGATCAAAGATGTCCGGGTGAGTGTTGGCAGATAACTAGATTTGAATTCCCTGGCTGCACTCTCCAGGGTACGGAACAGCACAATGATCTGGGGAATGGGTTCCCCAGGACACTTTATGTCATCGGGCGCCAGGGTGTGGAGTCCTCTAAGCCATAGGATGCCCTGGAAAAGGTAGGCACACGCCCCTTCCCAATAACAAAAATGCTTCGGCTCCATAAGACGGGGTCCCCAGGGTTTTAAAATTGCTTGGGGAGGGGTCTCATGCCCCATCCCTGTTAAAATTAAAGTCCCCTTGGGGGATTGAGTGCCACACATTAAAAGTGCTGAGGGAGGGGTCCACATGCCCCCTCCCCAAAAAATGTTATTTGTGCCAGCCCCCTGGGCCCTAGACAAACCCAGGCGGTTTTTATTTCAAAAGGATGTGAGCCCGCTTTTTTTTTATTTACTGTGGAACCTCTGCAAATCCCTAGGACGTAAAAAATAAATAGATTTTGGTCTCAGGGGTGTCCCTCTGGGACCCCACCCCACCAGGCCTTTGCTGTTAGGGTATCTTTACCCTGCCCCCTATATATTTTTAAAATCATTTTTTGAGGACAGGGCACTGAGACCCCAAGTCCTAAAATGTCTGCTGCTACATCTTTGTTATTGTGGCTGCAGTCAATTGGATCTTATCTTTAGATCTGTCAGGTCTGGAGACTCCTTGGCATGATATATACATACATTTTGAACCTTCATTTCTCAAAAACTACTGTACAGATTTACACCAAATCACAAAAAGCATGCTTTCTGCCAAATTTGGTGTAATTCTGTTTAGCCATTTTAGCTGTAGCTGTGTCTAATATGAATGAGGAAACACATCTTGGGCCCCACTTCCTTTTTCTCTGCCCCTGCTCGACAAATCACCCCAAATCTTTCAGCTGAACGAATTTACACCAAATGTGGCAGAAAGCTAGATCTTGGTCCAGAGAGAGTGCTTTATGTGACTTGGTGTAAATCCGTTCCGTAGTTTTGAAGCAATTAATGCTCAAAAACATTGTATAATTAATTCCACTGAGGATTCGTGTAACCGACAGATCTACTGCTGAGATCTGATTGGCTGCTACCTCATCAACCAGGAAGTGGTGGCAGCCATCTTAGGACTCAGCACTCAGTCCCAAGTCCTAAAAAAAAAAAAACAGACATGGGGCAGGGTAGGGATAACCTGGTCCTCTAGGCTTGGCGGTTGGGTGCCATAGGTGCCTATAAGAGGCACTGGGGACCCCATCCCTCGGGACGATATTTTAATGAGGGAGAGAGGATCCGCTCCGTGCGTGAGCCTAAAAAGGCCCTGGGGACCCTATCTCTAGGGCCAAGTTAAGAAATGAAAGGAGGGGCTTGCAGCCCTCCTCCCGGAGCCTAATTAGGCCCCAGGCACCCCATTCCCCGGTGCCAAAATCTATAATAAAATAGGAAGGGTTCCCTCCCCGAGCCTTAAAAAGACCCCAGGGTTCCTATCCCCCGGGTCCATAAATTAAAATGGAGGGGGGCATTCAACCTCCCTCCTAGAGCCTTTAGAGGCCCCGGGGACCCATCAGCCTGGGACAGCTCAGGTACTGTGCCCTGGATCCTGACTGGCGGGAGCATTTTTAAATCTCCAGCAAGACATGAGAAAACATGCAAGTCTGCTCACACCCAGCAGGAGATTTAAACATGATTTCACCCCCTGGGATCAGATTTCTGTTCTGTTTCCCTGAAGCACTCTTGCGGGCAGGGAAACAAAACAGATATTGCTCCTGCTTGGAGGGAGCATGCAAAAAACAATTGATACCTCCGGGTGGGAGCAATGCCTGCTTCTACAGCATGCTGGAAGTTGGCTGGGGCTGCAACAGCCCTGGTTCTCCATGCGCAGCCCCCAACATGTTGTTTGTGGGTGTCTTGGATGGGCACTGGGGCACCCAACTGTGACCCTGTGGGTAAGGTCCCTGGGCCCAAGAAGGCTCATGGAGTGGGCCCAGGAGGCCCTCTTAAATGACATATGGCCTAGAGGGAATGAGGTCTGCGGGCCGCACAGCAACCTCCCCTTTTTTAGTTCATTTGGGCCCTGGGTGATGGGGTCCCTAGAGCCTAATAAGGCTCAGGGAGGTGGATCATACGCTCCCCTTCCCTTAGTATGTGTTGCTTGGTGGGTGCCCCGGATGGGCACCCACCTATAATGTAGAGAGGCTTCTGGGGATGGAGTCCCCCGGCTACAAGAGGCAACGGTAAGGGGTCCCTCTGCCCTTGTTAATGGAATTCGACCCCAGAGGATGTGTCCACAGGGTTTATTAATGCTCGAGGATCGGGGCAGCATGATGTTGGCTGCTAGCAAGGGTGGCTGGTCACAGGTCCTGACTGCAGGCCAGGTCCTGCAGCCAACCTCTCACTGCGCATAACCAAAGGTCATGTGCAGCGGGGTTGGCTGCCTGCGGTGGGGTTTACCACAGGGCCTGGTTACAGGCCAGGCCCTGTGGCCAACCTCTCACAACACACGATTGTGTGTGGCAGATGGCTGGCTTTACGTATGGTAATAAAATATTACTTCACGTAAAAAAAACATAGAAATTCACTGAAAAAAACAAAAGCTTAAAATAACGTTATAGTTAGGTGAAATGCTCAGTAACAAGCAATTTTTTAAACTAAAAACTACACAGAAATTCACCAGTTATAGTTATAGTTATCCCAAGTAACTAAAACTCATGGCTTAAGGTAACTATAACTAGTGCCCTCGCCCTGCATGGCTAAACACACCACATGTTACATCTTCTATGACATCACTGATAATATTGCAGCAACATTTGCAATGAAAGTATTGATGAGAAAACTGTGCATGGCGGGGGCGCTAGTTATAGCTATCTTAAGGCACTAGTTATAGTTACTTGAGATAACTATAACTGGTGAATTTCTGTGTTTTTTTTTTAGTTTAAAATGTTACATTGTTACTGAACATTTCACCTAACTATAACATCACTTCAACCTTTGTATTTTCAGTTAATATATACACACATGAATACTGGTCAGCTTTCTTATGTAATGTTTGCCAGTTGTTTCAAAGCTCATATTTCACAGAAAATATCTAACTGTGGATTATTTCCGTAATGTAATTCACAGTGCTGAACTCATTTGTGGCTATTTAGTTTCTTTAAACAAATAAAAAAGTTAAGTAGATGTTTAGCACAGCATTTCACCTTTCTTTCAGTGCTTGTATAAAAAACACTTTCACAATGACAGTGCTGCTCTCAGAGCATTAATCAGCACTTCCGACAAGCTCACCCTTGCAAGCCCATCTTTGATGAAAGCATCTACCAAGGAATCCTTTCCAGTATGTGAAAGTAAACATTGTAATTGCAGAACCCTGTCATGCTTTGCAGTTTATGTTCTTTCTTTATAGAGATCTTGTTAAACCTACACTATAGTGTCAATGTACTGCAAAAGAAGAGCACCTTTTAGAATGCATGTTTGTGATTTCCTTACAATGTGCTTTGCATTTAAAAATTTGCTTATAATACATATTGTTGCATAAAACAATTTTAAAGCATTAGCCTATTGGCACCAACAAAACACGGGGCGTTCGCTCAAAAAGGAAAGGAAACATGTGCCCAGCTACTGTGCGGCCCCATACAAGAGGGGTTGCGGGGACCCTTGGCCTCCCCCTGCGGCCCACAATAAAAAAAGCAACCTGTGGATGTCCTGGATGGGACTGGGACACCCACCCAAAAAGCGGGAAAGAATAATAAATGAGTGGCCGGAGTGGCTCATCTATTATTCACTGCTCCTGGCAAGGAGCACCCCATAATGCACTTCAAGGGCTAATTAACATACATTATGCTTCAAAGGTAGTGCCCCAGTGTGGGTAGGGTCACCACCGGCAAGTTATTTAAGTTTTGTGGGGGGAAACAATTTGAAAAAATTAACCCTATGTTTCCTGCGGTCCATATAACAATACCCCAGTTGGAGCTTATGCTCTTCAGCGATCTCTACCGCTTGGTGTTGGTCTTATGGCTGCATTATGTGGCCTGAAGAATGTAAACAAAGTCTCGAATACATGTTTAAAGTTGTTTTGAATAAAAATTCATAATTTAAATGTTTATTAACAAATTTTGCAATGCTTGTTATTAATTATAAATATTTTTTAGTATGGATTTGGAGTCTGTTTTTTATGATGATTATTAGCATGTTGAAGTAGTTTTATCAAGGTGGTGATCTTTTGCTAAAGATAATAGCTTACCTTTATATATTGATGTCCTGAATCCTCGATAAATTCAATAGGATTGCTTTATGTAGTGATTTGAAGATCCTTTGAAACAGCTGATAGGCATGTCTTGTATACTGATGTAGTCACAGCTTGAGAAAGCCAATAGGCCTGACTTGTATATATTCAGATGACTTTATAATAAATATCCTAGAAATTGATGTTATAATTAGATACAAATGTCAGTTGCAACATAGCATTTTAAGCTAAAAACCCTGACAGGATTGTTATATTTTCTACAGAGAGCTACGAAGTAAACATGAACTTAGCTAGACGATATTTTGGAAGCTTATATTTTTGCTGCAACATTTTTGTAGCAAGGTCATTTCCCCACAATATTCTGATACTAAACCTTGTTTATCCAGATTCTGGTTATGATAGCACAACTATCTGCTGAGTTTCTCATGCATACAGTATATGATACTTGCAGTTTGCTGAGGCGCAGCTGAATACGGAGCGTAATGCATGTAGGATGGAGATGAATTAGCAAAAAGATTGTAATTGGCAACACTTATTAAAATATTCAAAAAATCTCTTCAAGGCAATTAAACAATCCAAAAAAGCTGTACGTTCTATCAAAGACTACAATACTATCGACAATCACAGCACCAAACAGACCTCCATGAATACATAGAAACGGAACCCTTCCAGTGACGTGCAATTAAAACAAAATTTGCTTGCACAGAAACCAGATCACTACTCAATAACAAAATGCACTTGGCAGAGACATATATACACGGTAGCAGAATGTGCAGTCCAGATGAAATGTTGCAAAGATACTTTCCATCAAACAACTAACCATACGAAGATGCCCACAGGGGAGTCACCAAAACAGAACCACAGATATTAATTAAGACAGATTGACAGTTTTTTAATAGAACAGAAGCAAGGATGGAACAGGGCAATGGATCTTATGATCTGCATACCATGCTTCAGCCTAGACACATATGAATATCAGGGGAGAGTTTGTCTTGCAGAAGGAAGATAGCAGCACTGAGAAGGATGACAACCGTGCTTCGTATCTCAGTGAGGGGGAGTGCACAATCTTGGCATGACAATGATAAAAACAAAGTTACTACCCAAAGGAAGGGTGGCCTCAGTGAACATATTGTTTATGGAACAGTTGAGGTCAGACATTAGATCAGTAGGAACACAGATAGCAGTGCCATGTGACCGGTGTAAGATCTCTATCTAGGCAGAAGTGGAGAAAATGCTCTGGGCAGGCAGTAACATACTGACAAGACTCAAACAGTGGTATGAATCCACAGAAAGGTAGTAGGCAGCATTCAGAGTTTTTTCTGGACGCAGCTCAAGACAAGAGTGCAAGCAGTGCATGGAAACCAAGGGGTCAAGGGTTCTGCGTCAGAGGTGCAAATAAAGAACCTTTTGGTGTTTGAACGTGGGATGCAGGACACCTTGCATCACCAGTCTGCTGATGTCAGACGAAGATCATTGTAAAGCAATGCAGCAAAATCTTATCCCAGCCGTGTTCCTTTGACAGCAGCGAGCCCAGCACATTGCCACAGAGGCGTGTGGAACAGCCTGGCCTGTCCACATGAGCCCCTCTCTCTACTGATACATCTAGAAGTCTAACTACAAGATGCAATGTATGTTGGGTGAGGGCAGGCTGCTTGACACTGACAAGGATCATCAGACTGACATCATTCCCACCTTCCAATGTCCCTGTCCATTGTGATTCTATGTATATAGTTCAATGCACATCACTTGACCCTCGCATCCCTCACAATACTATCCATGTTGCAATGGGTTTCAAATGACTCTTTCCACCGTGGGTCATAATATCCCTGGGAACGGGCATCATGGTTGGCCTGGGCATGGCCATGTGATCGGTGGCATTAGCCATGAGAACTTGCAGCGACCGCTGTAAACACTCCCTTCATGAAATCAATCATATGGACAAGGGCATATAGACCCCATAACTTATAATATCTGCCTGTACCTTGCTTGTGGAACATTGGACCACTTTAAATGCTCTTGATATATTGCAGGTTTAGTTTTTCTTGTGTGGGCATGCAGTTCAGATGTTTAGAGCTTTGGAGTTTCCCTATTACCTGTGTGAGTAGGTTATCCACGTCAGGTTTTGTCTTTGCACTTTGGAACATCTAGTCCTGTTGATTCCGTTCAGATGTTGGTGATTGACTCACCCAGTCATTACCAGGACATGCAGATTTTACTGCTTTCCTCACCAACATTCGCATATTTGTCCCCATTATCGGGTAATAAACTCATAATTGGGAGTTACTTATCGGGCCTGATAAAATAGTTACTCACAAATGGAACTGGGAAATTTAAGAGCATTGGATGGAATTCCCCATTAGCTTGATTTTGGAATGACTTGGATGCAGTCATAAAATATAATATTAGTTGCTATATTTATTCCCCTTCATTAGCTGCTTTTATGTAATTGTCGGCTCCTTGCATTTTTGTTTGTTGTGATGTTCACTAGCAAACGGCGAATATGTTTATTTTTACAACCAAGATTCATGTTGAGATTTCATAGTTCCCGATTTTTTAAAATGTTTTTTTACTGATTTCGGTTTTGCTTGAAAATACATTTAATGGCCTGTGGCACTTTTATTTCCTGTCCAGGCCACCGGAGGAAATTGCACCTTTTTTGCCCGCTCACTTTTGATTTTTCATTATTCAGGTGGGAATAAAACATAAACAGTCCAATAAAGTGAACACCAAATCAGCTAAAATAGCATTGATGCAGAAAATCTATATCAAAACTCTTTATTGTACTGTGGAAAGAGCTCAATGGATTGGGCAAACAGGCTAGCAGATGGCGGTAACATCATGTTCAGCGGAATAGATGGGGCACCTAGCCATGCGATAAACAACACATTTCGATGGGCACACTCACCTAAAAAATCTATCACTGAAATCGAGAAAAAATGTAATACAAAACATCATAACATCCGAATCACAGTAAGGTATATTGACAGACACCTGTAGAATCTAAATACAACCTAAAATATACTTTACACTCCTAACCACCAATATTCAAACCCGTAGAATGTGATTAACAATGAGAAGCAAACAGCATGAAGCTATACGTGGCATAACATATAGGTTCTATTCAAAGCTAAGCAAACACACAAAAAAATGACAAAATCAACATTGCAAACAAGGAAAAGTGCAACTCAAAAAGGCATGTGCACACTTGAAGAAAACACCAGTAGCATCACAATCAATGCACTATATATATAACGTGCAGCTAAGATTACACATCTGCAAATACCGTAAAACAGTAGATTCCAGCACTAACGCCCAACACCTCCATTACAGCGTACAGACAACGAGTACAAGGCAGACAACATCCAGAACATGCTGTTCGAGTCTGTTCGAGGCACAAACTCGAGCAACAGCTCGAGAAGAACTGCTTGACCACACAGGGAAGAAGGCCTGGGCCAAAGACAACATGCCAGGACTCCATTAACTACTAATGCATATAGCATATGAACATGTCAGTTAAAACATATCCTTTTAAAAAAACAAAACCACTGAAATTACCAGTTGTAGTTATCTCAAGTAACTATAACTCACGCCCTAAAGTAAATATAACTAGGGGCTTTGTCATGCACTGCTAATTATCTCACATATCACATTCATAACATGTTCTATGACATGATTGATAACATCACTGCAACATCTGAAATGACATCATTGATAACAACACTGTGCATGGTGGTGGGCACAATTTATAGTTACTTGAGGGCATAAGTTATAGTTACTTGAGATAATTCTAACTGGTGAATTTCAGTGGTTTTGTTAATTTAAAATGGTATGTTTTAACTGTCATTTTCAACATTCCATTTAACCTTTGTTTTTTTCTGTATTCAATGAATGGCCGATGCAGTATTCCTTATGGACCCATGTTGTGGCCATGGGGGCAGAAAGAATCCTTGAGCCTACATTATTAGGGTCAAACCCATCTATCTTAATTTGTTGCATCTGTTGAAGAGGAAGGATTTGATTAATGATTCTGCGCTCCCTCCATAGTCTTGCACACTGCCAGGCTATTTTGCGTATGATAATGAGTGCTAAACGGTGTCAAATCCTGCTAGGAAAATGAAGGTGGTACAGCATTGCTGGCCACTGGATTTGAGTGCTTCTCTTAAGATATCCTGTCTTGTGTCTGGCTGCAGTCTTTGCTTAACATCACTAAGCTGCTCTGATATATGGTTTAGACCTGATTTTGGCACTTTTTCTGTGACTTGTGCAAGAAATTGAAGGTTGAGTGGGGTGGAAATGGAATCAGACCATGAGTAAGGGCAATTTGTTGAATGATGTCACAATGCAATATCAGAGCCTCAGCAAACAGCATCAAACAAAGAAACATTCTAGAATGCTTATTGTTGGTGATTGTTAGTGATATGGGACTGGGTAAAGAGAACTATGTTAGTTCTCTACACTGGATTGCCCCTTTAAAGCAGGGCTGACCTAAATTTGATTTTCACATGATGAGACCACTGTAATGGTTGGTCATTGCTCTGGTCCTGGATAGATACTTTCCTTGGGAATGATAGTGAGGATCAGTGACGTCATGAATCCCTTTTCTTTAAAGCTAAAGTGGCGGTTGCCACTGGAACCTATGACCTGATAATCTTGGTTGCACTAAAACGTCTGTTAGGTTTATTTTGCCCTCTTCTTTCTGCAGGCAAAAAGTTTATAAAAATGCTCCAAGGGAATACAGTGGCAAGGTTAGGGGTGGAGGTCCGAGGCTGCTAATTAAATCAAATGCAGTGAAGGTGACAACAGAATGATGAAACATGGAAAAAAGGATAGGGAGAACATCAAAAAAGAGAATAGGAGAGAGAATGTAGGAAAGAAAAAGGTGAGAAAATAAAGAATGATGGGTAGGTAGGAACTGGAAAGGAGGAAGGGATGATTTAAGCTAGGAAGAAAGGGGGAGGAAAGGAATAGCAAAAAGAAGAAAGAGCAGTAAAAGGAGGGAAGAAACATTGAAAGGAAGAGTGAAAGGAGGAAAAGGTGCAAGGTTGGATCGATATAAAGGGGAAGTGATGATGGAAGGGTGAAAGGTTCAATTAGTCAAAGGATGCATGGAAGGAAGGGCGGAAGGATGGATGAACAGATAGAAGGATGGGTGGAGGAGTGAAAAGATGAATGGATGAAAGAGTGAAAGGAGGGCCAGTGGGTGGATGGATGTGTGTGAATGGAATGCTGGCAAAATGGATGGATGATAAAAAGGTGACTATTTTTGGGTGCAAATCCTTTTGAGTTTAGCAAGTGATTCAGCGAGTCATTGAGATACTGTTTAAGTCAGTGGCCTGCTCAAATGCAAGCCCCTGAATCACATCTTGATTCAGGGGGGAGGGACCATATTGACCACCGCCACTGTGTTACTCACACTATCCCTCACGCAAGGGAAAGTGCCGAAAGCCTGGAAACATTCTATAGTCCGGCCACTGCTAAAAAAAACACAACTAGATTCAACAGAGCTAGGAAACTTCCGTCCTATCTCACTCCTACCCATTCTAGGAAAGATAGCTGAAAAACATGTCAACCACACACTCTCACACATCCTGGAGGAAAACGAGGTGCTTCACCAGACTCAAATGGGTTTTAGACCATCACATAGCACTGAATCTGCCTTATTATTGGTCACAGAGGAACTTAAGGAAATCCTCGATCAAGGGGGTACCGCTGCCATCCTGCTGCTCGACCTAAGCGCAGCCTTTGATACGGTGGATCACGATATACTCATCGCTAGGTTAGAGAAAGCAGGTATACAAGACAGCGTGCTAGGATGGCTAGTGTCATATCTGAGGGAGAGATCCTTTCAGATCACAGACGGTGGATACTACTCAGACACCCTAAAAGCGACATGTGGAGTACCACAGGGCTCCGCCCTTAGTCCTACCCTATTTAATCTATACATACAACCCTTGGCCGAGATTGTCAAGGAATTTGGGTTGTCAATTGTATCTTACGCGGACGACACCCAATTGGTAGTCTCAGTGGCAGAGGGCCCCAACTGGAAACACAACCAAGTGGCTCCCTGCATGGAAAAGGTAGTGAGTTGGATGACAAGCTGCAGACTAAAACTAAATGGAGACAAGACGGAACTCATGTTCCTAGGAAATAATCTTCCAACACGAGTCACCATTGAGTGGCCAAAAGAACTGGGCTCTCCGCCGGTCCATAAAAATTCCATAAAGAACTTAGGAATGTGGCTAGACCTTAACCTGACTATGGAAAAATGAGCCAGAAAACTATCGGCCACCTGTTTTGGAATCCTGCGGATGCTCCGTAATAATTCTAGGCCTCATTCCAGAGGAGACCCAAAAGACAGTGATACAGTCCCTGGTGATCTCGCGCTTGGACCTACGGGAACTCTCTCTTCTTGGGGTCACCCAAATACGTGTTGAACAGGATGCAAGTGCTACAGAATGCAGCAGCCAGGGTACTTAGAAGCATAAAATCTACACAAACGATGATGGGGGTCTGAGGGAACGTTTAAAGACCGGCGCGGATATATTCCCCAAATGCAACTATAACACAACACAATATCCACGGGTCTAGCAAGCCTATTGAAGTTCTGAAAGCATGTCGCACAAGTATAGACCTTTAATTATAATTAAAGGGAATCCTTTAAAAGGGACGGAATCCCATCACTCACCGAAGTGACATGCTTCATCATCTGGGATCTCCTCTTAGTTGCAAAACCTAGTGCAACCAAGGGCTACAACCCCCTCACTGAGAGGGAGGAGCTCAGGGCTGTTTTCAGAGATATTGTTGGTTAGTAGGATTTCCTAAAATACATCAGATGTGAAGAGTTTTAATTTAGAAGAGTGATAGGCGCAGTGCATGTGTGTAAACTGTGATGTGAGAGTTAAAATTGGCTACCAAGAGAGGAAAAAGTTTTATTCATTATCTCTTGATGTCCAAATTAAAAACAGTGCAGATGCAGCTGTGAAATAATAACTGCATGTGTCCAGAAACAAGGTCTACATGTTTCGGCCATTGTGATTCTTGTGGAATCGTGGCCTTCTTCAGGACCTAGATATAGTTATGCTACTGCGTATAAGTAAAACGGTGAACAAAATAATTTTATCACACAAAATGGGTTAAAACAAATACAACCTTCAAACCTGATGTCTAGGTTCTCAGTGGATTACAGAATGTTGGTGACACTTAGAGGAAGAAAGGTGACATCAGACAAAAGAAAGATCAAATACTTGTGCTGTATGCTTATTAAATACGTGGATCCTAAGAACCCATCGTAACTAGTACCTATATAGTGTACTTGCAACATTATATACTGAATTTTGCTTACCCATAATTCACGAGAAAACAGCTTGGCTTTCAGAACTTCAATAGGCTTGCTAGACCCGTGGATATTGTGTTGTGTTATATTTAGAAACATACCCAGGTACGAGTCAGCTAAAGAGGCCCTGAGACTTCTCCACTGGCTGCCAGTACAGGCCAGGGTCAAGTTCAAAGCATTATGCATAGCACACAGGGCCATGAATGGCAAAGGTCCCGCTCCCCTCAGGGCACTCATCACATCATACACACTGAATAGAACCCTAAGATCCTCCTCTGATCGCCTGGCTAACACCACCAGGATAAGACGAGCCAGATGGGGAGGAAGATCATTCTCGCACCTGGTACCTAAACTTTGGAACTCCATGCCTAAAGAATTAAGGCTTCTCACGGATGAGATTAGCTTTAGGAAAAAATTGAAGACATGGTTGTTTCCTGAATGAGTCAATGCTAACTATGACCTCCTGCTCCGCAGCGCTGGGAAGCCCTTGGGCAGCTATGCGCTATGTTATACCTGTAAACATAAGCATAAACATAAATGGCAAGTCATCACAAACATTATGTGTAGGTTTATCTGGCACTCAGATGCAGATATAATCAGATTTGTTATTATCATTTATTCAAGCAGTATATTTTTTCACTTTCATTAGGGATACACAGACTGTTTTCAGAACTTACCTTTGTTATTTTTCTCAGTCTTGTCCAGCTAAAGAATCTCCTGTGCCAATTGAATTTCAGTTTGGGGTTGGAAAGGTCCCACCTTCAGACCCAAGAGGTGCCACCTTTGAATATTAACCATGTAAGTGGTATTCCTCTTTAAGTTGAAAGAAACTTGGTGGCATCCATGTTAGGAGGTATTATTAGAGATAACTTCTCTAACCTAATATTCTTTTTTGATTAGCTTGTGAATTTCTGTTCCTTTAGAAGAATATAGACAGCACAGAGATATCACTGTAAGCATGATTTAAAGTTTGGCAGACAGGGTACTCTGTTGCTAATGTGACAGAGCACCGTGTCTGCAAAATCCTCGGCCCGCCGCCTCATTTAGATTTGGGCAGATCTTAAGTATTCTGTTGACTGAGCCCCTGTCGACCCCCTCGATAGAATACTTCCTCTGATGGCGTGATGGAGTAGGGGTCGTTAGAGGAAGGACTTTACACTGTCTGTCCAATTTAGGATGGATGTTGGAAAGTCTTTTTTTCCTGTCCATCATCACCAGAGAGCCTGGCCATAAGGTACAGGAGGAAAACAATAATGATCTCCTACACCCTGGGAGGAAATTTCCAGAGTCTGGGGACATTAGTTTTTGGTTTTCAAAAACTAACTCCCGCTTTGGGAGTTTGTTGAACAAGAAAAAACTTTTGGAAAGCTTGATAGCTCGTCATCATGGCCTTTGCCTAGTCCAAAACCAGTTCTGGTCAGTCCTGGAGCACTTTGTTGACAAGACTCCTTCTTTCCTTTCACAGTGTAGGCCAGGGACATCAGACACACCACAGGAGGTGGAGCCAGCATTGTGGAGGAAAGGCACAGCCCTATTCAGGTCCCAGGTGCAACTCCTCCCTCCTATCTGCATGCAGATCTCTCTATTCAGCCCTGTGCTGTCTCACCCTGTCCCCTGGAAGCCCCCAGCCCCTGTCACTCAAACTCCAGACAAGGAATACACAACCTAGCAGAGGCAGGCTTGGATAGTTAGGCAAGAAAATACCTACTTTCTAAAAGTGGTATTTTCAAACACAGAATGTTAAAACCAACTTCACTAAAAGATGTATTTTATCATTCTGAGTTCAGGCGTACTAAACTCGAATTTCTACCTGGTTCCCTGAGTCAGTTAGGATTATAAGATGTAATAATCTAACTGCCCATTCTGGCCTATGGGGAACAGGTAGCCTTGCAATAGTGAAAAAACGAAAATGGCTGTAATTCACTATTAGGACATGCCACACACACCAGGGCATGTCCTACCTTTTACCTACAATGCACCCTGCCCTTGGGCCTACCTTAGGGGTGACTAATATGTATAAAAGGGAAGGTTTAGGGACTGGCAAGTGGGTACACTTGCCCAGTCAACATGGCAGTACCAGACTGCCCACAGGCTCTGCAATGGCAGGCCTGAGACACACTTTACAAGCTGCTCCGGTGGGTGGCACAACCAGTGCTGCAAGCCCACCAGCAGCATTTGATTTACAAGCCCTGGGCACACGCAGTGCACTGTACTAGGGTCTGACAGTAAGCCAAACAAGCCAATCATGGAGTCACTAATCCATACATCAATTTACCATAGGGAGCACTTGCACTGTGGCACTGAACAGCAGTGGCACAGTGCCCAAAAGCATCTAAAACCAGCAAAAACATAAGAGGCAACAGCAAAAAATGGAAGGGAGACCCACGCCAATGGTGCCAGGTCTAACACGTGTCCCCTTCAGCTGAAATGTGGGGAGAACTACCCTACCTCCGGTGAGTTCTCATCACTAAGGCGGAAAAATCTGGACAGACCATCCGCATTGGCGTGTTCTGTACCAGGGCGGTGTTCCACCGTAAAGTGCATCCCCTGTAGGGATATGGACCACCTCAACAGCTTTGGATTCTCACCCCTCATCTGCATCAGCCATCTGAGGGGCCTGTGGTCTGTCTGAACCCGGAAGTGAGTCCCAAACAAGTATGGTCTCAACTTCTTCAGTGCCCAGACCACAGCAAATGCCTCACGCTCAATTGTACTCCACCTCTGTTCCCATGGAAGTAACCTCCTACTGATGAAGGCTACAGGTTGGTCTAGGCCCTCCTCATTAATCTGTGATAGAACAGCCCCCACACCATGCTCTGAAGCGTCTGTTTGCACAATAAACTCTTTTGAGAAGTTGGGTGCCAGGAGCACGGGCGCCGTGCACATGGCAGTCTTCAGGGCATCAAAAGCTCTCTGACAGGTGTCAGTCCAAATCACTCCCTTGGGCTGCTTCCTGGAAGTCAGCTCTGTCAAGGGTGCAACAATGCTGCCATACCCCTTGACAAACCTCCTGTAATACCCGGTGAGTCCTAAAAGGCTCTCACCTCTGTCTGGGTCTTGGGGGTTCCCAAGTCAGGATGGTCTCAATCTTGGGCTGTAGGGGCGCCACCTGGCCGCTCCCAACCTGGTGTCCCAAGTACACCACGGAACCCTGCCCGATCTGGCACTTACTCGCCTTGATCGTGAGGCCTGCTCTCCGCAGCGCCATCAACACTTCCCAGAGGTGGCGCAAATGTTCTTCCCAACTGGCGCTGAACACTGCAATGTCATCCAGGTAGGCGGCACTGAACTCTTCCAGTCCAGCCAACACCTGGTTGACCAACCTCTGAAAGGTGGCAGGGGCATTCTTCATCCCAAAGGGCATAACCCGGAATTGGTAGTGCCCATCTGGTGTGGAGAATGCTGACCTCTCTCTTGCCCCATCAGTCAAGGCGATCTGCCAGTACCCAGACGTTAAATCAAACGTGCTGAGGTACCGGGCAGCCCCTAACCGATCAATGAGCTCATCAGCTCTGGGGATGGGGTGCGTGTCAGTCCTGGTGACTGAATTGAGCCCTCGGTAGTCCACACAGAACCGCAGTTCTGGTGAGACACCCGGTGCGGCAGCCTTTGGGACCAAGAACACTGGGCTGGCCCAAGGACTGTTAGAGGACTCAATCACCCCCAACGCAAGCATCTTGGAGACCTCCTCCTTGATGCAAGCTCTCACCCTGTCAGTCACCCTGTAAGTTTTGTGCTTGACAGGAGGACTGTCCCCAATGTCTACATCATGGACGCACCAATCAGTGACACTGGGAATCAGGGAGAACAGGTCAGAAAACTGTCCCAGCAACTGGTGACAGTCATTCTGTTGCTCATGGGTCAGGGTGGAAGAGAGGTTCACTCCATCCACTGACCCATCTTGCTCTGTTGCAGACAGGAGGTCAGGAAGAGGTTCAGTCTCCTCCTCCATTCCAGCATCTGTTGCTAGGAGCATGCCCACTTCGGACCTCTCTAAGTGGGGCTTCAGGCGGTTGACATGCAGGACCCGCAAGGGGTTCCTGGGAGTCCGCAAGTCCACCAAGTAGGTAACCGGACTCTTGCGCTCCACCACCTCAAATGGTCCGGTCCACTTATCCTGGAGCGCACAGGGCTCCACTGGGGCCATGACCCACACTTTCTGACCAGGCTGAAGCTCAACCAGAGTGGCATTCTGGTCGTACCACCGCTTCATCTCCTCCTGGCTGGCTTCCAGATTCGCCTCAGCGAGTTTTCTGAATCGCCTAGTTTGGTTCCTAAAGGCCAGCATGTAGCTATATACATCCTGGGGAGGTTTCCTGGGAGTTTGCTCCCAGCCTTCCTTGACCAAACTCAAAGGTCCTCTCACTGGGTGTCCATAGAGAAGCTCAAAGGGACTGAACCCTAGAGATTTCTGTGGCACCTCACGGTAAGCAAAGAGAAGGCATGGTAAGAGGACGTCCCACTTACGCCTCATGGGTTCCTCAAGACCCATAATCATGCCTTTGAGGGTCCGGTTGAATCTCTCAACCAGCCCATTACCTTGGGGGTGGTAAGGAGTGGTGAACTTGTAGGTTACACCACACTCCTGCCACAGGGACTTCATATACTTGGAAATGAAGTTGGTACCTCGGTCTGACACCACCTCTCTGGGAAACCCCACGTGGGAGAAAATCCCCATCAGTGCACGTCCCACCACGTGGGCCGTCACTGTCCTGAGAGGGATGGCTTCCGGGTACCGGGTGGCATGGTCCACCAAGACCAGGATGAACCTGTTGCCCATGGCTGTCTTGGGATCCAGAGGCCCCACAATGTCAATGCCCACCCTTTCAAAGGGGTGCTGACCTCAGGGAATGGCTGGAGAGGAGCCTTGCGCTTCCTCCCACTCTTTCCACTTGCCTGGCAAGTCTGACAGGTCCTGCAATGAGTGTCTGAACTCTTGCGCATTTGGGGCCAATAAAAATGGGTGACAAGCCTTTCAAAGGTCTTGTCCTGCACCAAATGTCCTGCTAAAGGCACATCATGAGCCAGCCCCAGTAGGAAGGCTCTGAAGCGCTGGGGTACCACCAGCACACGGGCTGACCCAGGCTCAGCAACCTTAGGCTCACTATACAGGAGACCATTCTCCCAGTAGATCCAATGTGATCCAGACTGATCACCTGCTGCCTGGTTTGCAGCCTGCTGCCGCAAACCCACAAGAGAAGGGCACTTGTTCTGCTCCTCACAGAACTCTTCCCTGGAGGGACCTCCTTCCTGCTGCCAATGGGTCAGCTCAGGCAGGTCTCCCAGTTCAGCAATCTCTTCCCCAGTAGGCTCCAGGGCATCCCCTCAGGGTCCGCGTCCTCCTGGGCCGTGGGAACCTCAGGGGCCGGTTTCCCTGGCCCCCTACCTCTTCTCTTTAAGGCAGGCACCTGGGCCATTTTCTCAGGCTCCAGGTCCTCTTGAACACCCTTACTGGCTGCCATAGACCGAGTGGTCACGCAGGGCCACTCAGGCAAACCCAACATCTCTAAATGAGCTCTCCGCTCCACCTTAGCCCAAGGCGAGCTCTCCAAATCGTTACCTAACAGACATTCAACAGGCATGGCTGGCCTCACAGCTACTTGAAGAGTCCCTGAGACCCCCCTCACTCAAAGGGAACCTGTGCCACCTTGCAGTGGCTCTCTGTGTTGTCAGCGGCAACAACTGGGTAAAATGCATTTGGGACTACCTGCTCTTCAGACACCAACCGACAACTGACAGCTGTCACACTGGCTCCGGTGTCTCGAAGAGCTTCCACCCTCTTGCCATTGATGGTCACCCACTGCCTGTATTTTTTAGTGTTATCAGGCAGCTGGGTCCTGGGGACCACCTCACAGTCTCCCAAAGAGACAAGGGACATCTCTGCGGGACCCCACCCACCTTGGGCACCCATCTCCTCCCCCAGGGCTACACTAGCCAACTGCCGGGGTGGTGCACCAGTGGGTGCTGTCTTCCCATACAAGGGACATCTAGCATCATAAGAACAGTGGCCTACTAGACCACACTTAAAACAGGTCTTGGGCCCCTTGTGAACAGGCTTATCTGTCGGGGCCACTGCCTTCTTCTCAGGGGAGGCTGGGAACCTTTCCCTTGGTTCCCTTGGGGATTACTTTGGGGCCCTTTCTGGAACTCCCTCTGTTTACCCTTGTCCCCCACTCTTCTGCTGGGGACCCTGCCCACCTTTGGCGAAGTCTCCCACATGACCCTTCTGGACCCGGGTGCTCATCCAGCGGTCCGCCTCCTCAGCAAGCTTCCTAGGGTTAGTCAGCTTGCTATCAATAAGATGCTGGCGTAGCTCTGGAAAACAGTTATTTGACAAGTGCTCCCATGCAAGCAAATCATAGAGCGCCTCAAAATTATCCACTTTGCTACCCTTCACCCAACCATCCAATGCTCTGCAAAAAGAAAGACACATATTCCACCCAAGTGGTAGACTCCAGTTTTCTGCAATTTCTAAACCTTTGTCTATATAGCTCTGGGGTCAAACCAAATCTGGACATTAGGGCTCCCTTCATGTGGGTATAGGACATCTGCTCCTCTGTAGGCAAATCCAACAAAGTGTCCCTCCCATCACTAACAAAGCGGCCCCACAACCCCGCTCCCCAATCCTTCTCAGGGACCCGGTGGGCCAACATTGCAGCTTCATAAGCCCTAAACCACTGACCAATATCCTCATTCTTGTGGAAATCTTTAACTACATCTTTGGGAATGTAGGTTCTTGCTTCTACATGCACTGGCGGTGTGCTGCCACCAGAGGGAGGAACCTCTAACTTCTTGGCCTTGAGTTCCAATTCCCTCAATCCTCTCTCATGCTCAAAATGCATTCTCTTTTCCTCTAAGGCTAACTTCTTCATTTCTAACTCCATCCCAAGCTCTATTTTCTTGCTCTCTATGTCCTTCTGACCATCCATTTTGAGCCTAGCTAGCTCCAATTTATGCATCCTCTCCCTTGCTCTGTCCTCCAGCTCTCCTGGGGACAACCCTTTGGAAGAAACACTGCTGCCCGCCCCTGAAGGTGCTTTCCCTCCAGTTGGGCCCACTGGCCCCTCAAGGTGCTCATTTAAATCCTCTGCATCCATTACTGGCTCCTCAGGATGCTCACTGGCATTCCTAGATTCTACCCAGGCCCTCAGCGCCTTTGGTATTCCTCTTTCCTGGTGAGGCCTTTCACAGAGATTTTAAATTTCTTGCACAAAGCTTTGAGATAAGGCACAGTGTAAGTATCAATTCTCTCTTCTTCCAAAACAATGTCTACAGATACTATGGATGCTGTCTTGCTCATGGTAGCAAAAAGACTGGCAGTTCTCAAGAATCAAAAATAGAAAAGAAGTTCCAAGGAAAAAAATTCTCAAAAAGTATGTGGTTGTGTTATGGTCTGCACTCACTAGTAGTGTACACCAATCACTGTATATGAATCACAAATGCAAGTCCAAATCCTCACCGCTGACCACCAATGTTAGATTTGGGGGTCTCTAGTTGGCATAGGTAGGTACCTGTGACAAATAGGGACCCTTGCGTCTAGTCAGGGTGAGGGGCTACACTCCTAAAATAACCCCTGCTCACCCCCTTGGTAGCTTGGCACGAGCAGGCAGGCTTATCTCAGAGGCAGTGTGTAAAGCATTTGTGAACACATACAGTAATACAGTGACAACACTACAGATGGACACCACACAGGTTGTATTATAAAAATAGTATTTTTATATAGACTTAACACAAGACCAAACGACAAAACTCCACAATACTGTACTCAAAAATAGACTTTAGAATGTTATAAAATAGTTCAGTTCTCTCAAGCTGTAGATGCGACACTTTACTCTCAATGTACCTTGAATGCGTAACGCAAAGAAAACAAAAGGGGTCGCAGGGAAGGTGATGCGTCGGTTCCTTACACTCAGGGGAGTGGATGCGTCGGTTCCTTACTGCTGCACAGGGGAGTTGATGCTCGCTTCCTTACTGTGTGGGGAGTTGATGCGTCGGTTTCTTACTGCTCTCCGGTGCGATACGACAGATGGCACCTCGATGCGATACTCTTCTCCGGTGCGATGCGATAAAAATGGCGTCTTGGCTGCGGTGCGACAACGTTGGTGCGATGCGTGCACGCCCGACGGCCGTGCGGCGACTCGATGATCTTTGGAGCCGCGACAGGCCCTGCGACGCGCTTCTCCGGTGACGCGACGATGTCCTCTGTGGCAGTGTCCCGCTTCTCCGGCGATGCGATGCGCCGCGCTTCGGCGATGCGATGATGACAGCGGCAGCGGCGTCTCGCTTCCTCGGCGATGCGATGACAGCGACTGCAGCGGCGACACGCTTCTCGTTGTTGCGTCGCGCTTCCAGCTCCCAGCGACACGCAGTCTCTCAAAAGGCCCAGCACAGCAGCAGGCACTTCAATTCCCAGCAAGGGAATTCAGGGGGGAGCTGGTTGGTGAAGTCTTGTATCCCTGAGACTTCAGGCAGGAGGCAAGCTCTAGTTCAAGCCCTTGGAGATTATTCTTCAAGTTGATAGAAAGCACACTCAGTCCTTTTCTCCTTTCTTTGGCAATGAAGCAACCACTGCAGGCCAACCCCCAAACACACAGCACAGGGGTAGTCTCCTCCTTCAGCTTCCTGGTTCTTCTCCTCAGCAAAGGTTCGTCTTGATTCCCAGAAGTGATCTAAAGTTCTTGGGTATGGGTCCCAATATTTATACTACTTTTCTCTTTGTTCTCTGAAGGCAGAGAGGCCTTTGCCTAGTCCAAAACCAGTTCTGGTCAGTCCTGGAGCACTTTGTTGACAAGACTCCTTCTTTCCTTTCACAGTGTAGGCCAGGGACATCAGACACGCCACAGGAGGTGGAGCCAGCATTGTGGAGGAAAGGCACAGCCCTATTCAGGTCCCAGGTGCAACTCCTCCCTCCTATCTGCATGCAGATCTCTCTATTCAGCCCTGTGCTGACTCACCCTGTCTCCTGGAAGCCCCCAGCACCTGTCACTCAAACTCCAGACAAGGAATACACAACCTAGCAGAGGCAGGCTTGGATAGTTAGGCAAGAAAATACCTACTTTCTAAAAGTGGTATTTTCAAACACAGAATGTTAAAACCAACTTCACTAAAAGATGTATTTTATCATTCTGAGTTCAGGCGTACTAAACTCGAATTTCGACCTGGTTCCCTGAGTCAGTTAGGATTATAAAATGTAATAATCTAACTGCCCATTATGGCCTATGGGGAACAGGTAGCCTTGCAATAGTGAAAAACGAAAATGGCTGTAATTCACTATTAGGACATGCCACACACACCAGGGCATGTCCTACCTTTTACCTACAATGCACCCTGCCCTTGGGCCTACCTTAGGGGTGACTAATATGTATAAAAGGGAAGGTTTAGGGACTGGCAAGTGGGTACACTTGCCCAGTCAACATGGCAGTACCAGACTGCCCACAGGCTCTGCAATGGCAGGCCTGAGACACACTTTACAAGCTGCTCCGGTGGGTGGCACAACCAGTGCTGCAAGCCCACCAGCAGCAATTGATTTACAAGCCCTGGGCACACGCAGTGCACTGTACTAGGGTCTGACAGTAAGCCAAACAAGCCAATCATGGAGTCACTAATCCATACATCAATTTACCATAGGGAGCACTTGCACTGTGGCACTGAACAGCAGTGGCACAGTGCCCAAAAGCATCTAAAACCAGCAAAAACATAAGAGGCAACAGCAAAAAATGGAAGGGAGACCCACGCCAATGGTGCCAGGTCTAACAGGAGACAATACAAGACACCTTCAAGGTCCGCAATGCTGACCACCTGCTGGAGCCTCCACAGCGGTAAGTTATGGTATCAAAGGCTGCATGGAGATCCATTTGCAGCAGTTTCGAACTTTGCCTTTTCCGGTCATATACCACTCCACCTATTTTTAATGCATTAATGATAGAAAAGCAGCGATATACAACTGGCATTTTAAGATGAAGAAAGTATCACAAAGCCTAACCTTGAGATGCACAGTGAAAAGATAGAGCCATGGTAATTGCAAGGTTAAAAAGAAGTTTATTGATTAGGACACTTCCTAACCTTGTATGTCTCTTCAGTCAGGTAAGAATAAATGAAACATTTAGTAAGGCCTAGACCCATTTTTCTAAATTTTGTGGGTTCGGTTTTCTGTTAGTTGCGTTAAGAGACCTCCGTGAGAGTTGAGGATTGCGCTTTACAAATACATGTGATGTTATATTATGTTACCAATAACCTGGTAGCAACAAGTCTAAAGGAGATTGATTAAAAAAAAAATATTGAGCATCTCTACGCGATACTTAAACCCAGCATCTGTGCCTATATAGTCTTTTGAAATCACTGTATAAACTGTATGTGCCTTGAACTTTCGGGAGAATGGTTGAAGCACTTTGGGGCCTTGTGAGTGGCATGTTCTATACAATGCTGCAAACCATACAATTCAGCTGGTGAGAGACCATGATCCCAAAAATGTTATTGTCCAAAAATTGGGTTGCAAGTGGAGCAAGTAAGATAGATTCATGGAGAACTAGTAATGTGTTCTATTACTCCTCAAACATACCTTCCAACGTGCTGGCATAGCATGGTGTGCTCAGAACACGTTTGGTGAAACCCAGCTTCTAGCTTGAGACAGACCAAAGTCTCTCAAGCATGTGAGGTAAGGACAGCACTTGGATGTTTTTGCCCTGATGTGCGGAATCTGATAGTTTCTTTCCAGTTGTCCTTTGTTTTATGTCTGGGAGGTATGGTTCGGTGTTTTAATGTATAATTTTTACCATAAAAAACTACCACATCCAAATATCTTTGGTGGGTCACACATGATAATATTTTTTCAAACATGACTCAAAATGATTCACTCCATATCTAATGAAATACCTATCTCCAGAAAAAAAAGTTTGCATTTCTTAATAAAATAACTTCTGTTCTTACCCGGTAAAGATCCTGGAGAGAGCGGTCAGCAAATCTCTTTCATATTACTTGGAGGAGTACCATCTGCTTGACGAAGCACAATTCGGCTTCCGCCCAGGGCATGGTACAGAAACAGCCCTGGTATCGGCACTCGATAACCTAAGAATGAGAGCCGACAATGGGGTGGCAACAGTTCTGATACTACTCGATATGTCCGCAGCATTTGACACGGTGGATCATGCTATTCTGCTGATGAGACTGGAGAAGCTGGGAGTGAAAGGGCTGGCACTACAATGGCTACGGTCATATCTGAATGGCAGACAACAAGTGGTGACTATTCCGCCATTCACATCCCCCAAGACCCCGATCTTACAAGGGGTCCCACAAGGCTCCGCAATCAGCCCAGTACTTTTCAACATCTATCTGCGCCCGCTCATACCGATTATAAAGTCCTTTGGTATTGATTTAATTAATTATGCTGATGACACGCAATTGGTGTTTTCCCTAGAAGGAGCCCAGGCAGTATCAATGGATCAGTTTCAGGAATGTATGCAGAGTACCACAAAATGGCTCAGACATAACTCCCTGCAATTTAACGGAGATAAGACCGAGATGGTAGTCTGTTCCACTGCCAAAGTTGCTCGCCCACTTCACTTGGAATTTAGGCTCTCTCCTACTGATAAACCTTTGACACCAAACAAAACAGTGCGCAACTTGGGAGTTATGCTGGATGAGGACCTTCAGCTGGAGACTCAAGTTAATAAGCTAGTGGGCACCTGTCTCTCCCTGATCAGAGCACTACGCACAATCCTTCCACTCCTTCCTACTAACACCAGGTCAGAGGTGGTGAGAGCAGTGATACTGAGTAGATTGGATTACTGTAACTCTCTCTACTTGGGGGCTCCAAACTCACTGATTTTGAAGCTCCAGAGGATCCAAACTATAGCTGCCAAATTGGCTCTCAATAAGCATCGTAGGTCATCTACATCGAGGGCTTTGAAGGACCTTCATTGGTTGCCAATTGGCCAGAGGATTAAGTTTAAATCACTATGTATAGTGTTTAAGGCAATCCATGGGTTAGGCCCGAAACCTCTGCAAGATAAATTTAAATGGTATGCCCCAAAAAGGAATCTCCGGTCAGCAAACACCAATTTGGTGATCATGACGAGATACAAAAAAACAAGAACTGGCGGGAGAGCCTTTAGCGTTGCGGCGGCAAAGCTCTGGAACGACCTCCCTGTAGACATTAGACAAACTCAGGAACTGCTACCATTCAGGAAAAAGCTGAAGACATGGCTTTTCCCAAGGGAGGATTAATTCTGAGCTATCACTCAATGCAGGCTGGGCTATTTGTCCGTCTGTTTTGCATCCATACATCTTCTGGTCAGTCTCAGCGCCAGGATACCCTTGGGGTGACAGTTGCGCGGTATAAATATATCTTACATTACATTACATTACATTACATTACACAGGGTTTCGAAGTGCATATTGTGCTGCTTTTTAATGCTGTACATGAGAAACATCTAATATTCAATTAATATCCTTATTTAACGGGCTGCTTATTTTTAATCGAATGCAAAATTGAGTTTGCACCCAATTGGCATTAAGAAGGTCTGGAAATTTATCACGCATCCTAAAACATCCCTGTTCATATTTTGAAAAAGCTAGTGCAATGTGAATAGAAAACACTGGATAAAAAATAAATTGCACAAACCCCAGTACTGCAGGTTATCCCTGATTCTGAGCAGGAAAACTCAGACTAGGGAAAATATACTGCATCTGGTAAATACCACACCCACAGTAGCATTGTTTAATAAGAGTGATATTACATCACCAACCAACTGGCTACTCGAAATGAAGGCCTAAGTAGTGCTCAGATTACAAAAAGGAAGAAAGAATGACTATACCACACATGGATCACATCTGTGATCTTAAGACTCATTACCAGTTTCTGAAAAGTGCCTTTAGCCCCCAGAGCTATCTTCCCGGCATGACTTTCAGCATCTACGCATGCAGAAATTAAATGCTGGCTTTGCTTTCTTTTCTCACTTCACACAGGGGCTCAAAGAGGAGCTGAATTGTTCTATTTAAGCACACAGTGGACAGCTCCTGAGCACTTGTGAGTTTTATTCTCTAGTTCACATAGCTCCTCAAGGCACATAGGATCTTATGTTCAAAGCTATTTTACGGTCGCAAGTGCTCTGATTCGCAAAAATCAGAGCCTCGTGACCGCAAAATATCTTTTGGGTATGCTCAAAACCCAAACTGCAATTTTGTAACTTATTATTGAATCGCAAAACAGGTTTGCGACGATATACTGAACTGCAAATTGAGAGGGGCATGTTTAGGGTGTCCCTTCCAATCTGCAATTTCTAATGGTATGTACCAATGGTATGCAACCCCAATTCTGGTCGCAAGTCATTGATATGTTATTCAGTCCTCAAAGGAAGTGGTAATCCACTCGCAAAAGGGAAGGGGTCCCTTAGGGACCCTTGTCAATGTTGTAAGAAACGTTTTTTAGGAGTAGGCAGTGGAAACTTTTTTTCTCTTTTCAAACTGATACCATTTTCCTTTAAGAATAAAAGTGTGTTTCTTGACTGCAAGCTCTACTGGAGGATGGCACCAAGCCAGCCGAGCGCCCCCTATGCATCATTTTCACACGTTGCTGTTTCTGACAGCGCCATGTTAGTAATAGTAAATGAGTCGCAGCCCCCATAACTCACTTGGAATGCTTGGTCCACTGGCCCAAGCGCAGAGCGCCCCCTGCTCTCCCATGAGCACCCGCGCTGCCTCCACCTTCCCCAGCGCTCATCAGTTCATGGAGCCATCTTAGACGTGATTGACGATAATTAGGTTTCGACTGCCTTCTGATGCAGAAATACACACTATTACAGCACAGCTAGCTCTGCTCGTACAATCTTACCTCTGAGAGGTTATTGATTCATTCTTCACACGTCTAAAAGGTCACAGCAATAATTTCATGGCAGCCATACTTAGGAAAACCAGTTTGTAGACATTATTCCGCGGTTTAATTCTGTTCCACTGTAAATGAAGTCCAAAGTAGCTCGTTCTAGCTTGACATTTTAATCACATGTACCTGTTTTACCTCTTCTGACAAATTAAGAATTTGCAGAGTGATGGGAATGGGGATTTCCCCTTTGAAATAGTTGAGTTAAAAAGGAAAAACAGATAATTACCTTTTACCTGTAGAGTGTGAGTGAAAATGGCTCCTGCGGCATTTAATACCCTCATTGCAAATGCAGCACAGGTGATTGCGAAATTTTTTATTTAGTAATTGCGAGTCGCAATTAGGAAGGGGCGTTCCCTTCCTAATTGCGTCCGCAAATCAATGTACGAATGTTTTGTGACCGCAATTGCGGTCGCAAAACACTCGCAAATTACCACCCTCTTCAAGAGGGTGGTAGTGCAGCCGCAATTTGGAAGGGGTCCCCAGGGGATCCCTTCCACTTTGTGACTGTCTCTAAAAATATTTTTTAAGGGCAGGCAGTGGTCCCAGGGACCACTACCTGCCCTTAAAAAATAAAACAAAAACGTTTCATTTTTAAAAAAAAAAATGCATCCCGTTTTCATTTAAGGAAAACGGGCTGCATTTATAAAAAGAAAACTGCTTTATTTAATAGCAGTCCCAGACATGGTGGTCTGCTGAGCCCAGCAGGCCACCATACCTGGGAGGGCCTGTCATTCCCAATGGGCTTTCAATTTGCGACCCCATTGGGAATCGCAAACAGTGTTAAACACACTGTTGTACATGGCAAATTGCACCTCGCAAATTGCTACTCGCAAATGAGTCGCAATTTGCGAGGCGCAATTTTGCCGGTCGTACATCTGGCCCATAGTTCAAAGCAGTGAGAGCATAGCATGTAAGTTTGCATGCATGTGTGTATGTGGGATATGTATAGTACAAATCTTCCTGAAAGGCAGTGATGATTCTAAAAGGTCATACATCTCAATGAGGGATTGGAAGGTCAGCTGCATTTTGAGAGCAGAAGTGGACCAATGTCTTTCAGTATGTCTGCATGTATGTATGTATTTATGTATGCGGTATTTATTTAGCATGAATCTTGCCGAAACTTGGATTTGGTACCAGGGCCGGACTGGAAACCCAAAGCAGTCCTGGCAATTTTGTCAGACCAGCCACCTTCCAAGCCGGGGGGGGGGGGGAAGGGGAGCTTGAGGGTTGCAGGCGTGAAACACTGCAGCTTTTGTTACTGGGGGCTGATATTGCAGCACTGCTGCGAAACAGGCCCCCAGTAACAAAACCAGCCGCCACCGCTACAAAACCGGCCCCCACCCTTCCAGCCGCCTGGGGAAACGCCCGATGCCCGCTACAGCCTGTCCAGCCCCGTTGGTACCATCTGACATGTAATTGACATGTCTCGTCCGATCTTTCATGTACCCACTCTTTATGCTGCAAGCTTTGCTTACTCTGCTTACTTAAGTATTTTTTATCTAACTCTTTATTGACATTTGTAGATTAATAAAACACTGATAAGTGTGCTTTTCGTGTATCATTAGCATATTATACTTTCGACTTGTATATCTCCTTGTAAGAGAAATTGATTAAATATAGAGGATTCAAAGCAGTAACACTGTAGCTTATAAGACAGCAACACCATGGTATTTCATCCATTCTTTCCAAATTGTCCCATGATTTGTGGGCATCCGTGTGCTTCATAAATTGATTGTTCCAGGATATGTCAGCTATCCGTGCCCTCTTCCCATTGAGTAAAACTTGAGGCTGCCATCGCTCTCCAGTTAGGTGCAATGTCTTTTTTAGCCAGCACTAAACCTAGCCTTAGTAATGTCACTTCATTTCTTTTGTACCCCAGGTCTTCTAGGACATTCAGGAGTGCCATGGCGACCTAGCAGTGCCGGCAAAGCCTGGATGAGCTCATTTCAAAAGCACCGAGTCACTCTACAACTTCACACTGTGTGGAAGAAGTCTCCACATGCAAAATAGCATTTGAGGCACTAAGGGGATGAGTCCCTCTGCGTGCACCGCAACCTCACTCTCACCTGAGCCTTACCTCACACCACCTTGGTGATGTATTTCTCTATGCATTTCAATTGGCTGCTTCTTAGGGCTGGCTCATACAATACAACCACAGCAAAAGGCAGGCATATATAGTTAAAAATTTAATTATAGCAAAGGAAGAAAATAAGATATGTAAGAGAAAGCAGATCAGTATAGGGCCAAGTAATTTAAAAGAAAAAGGCATGGAAAAGAGTTGTATTCGGAACCTTCCTGAAAATTTGTTTTCCTGCATTATTGGGGTATAAATTGTTCCACAACAGGTTCTAGTAATGAAATAATTAATTCACCCCAACTGAACTGTTGAAAAAGTGCACCACCAAAAGCACTTGATCTTCAAAGCTATACTATATTGACAGGACTTATAATCATAGTGTTTTGGTAAGTATATGGAGACTGAGTTCCAATGAGCTTGGTGCACCACATAATACAGTGCCATCAACAACCTGTGTTAATGGGATACTGCTATTGTGATGTGATCTTGTTTTTGTAGTCCCCTTACCAATCTGGCGTAGTTTTTAAGATACTGGAGTTTACTCTGCTCTGCTTCATTATATGTGGACAGACCTGATAAACCAGCCTTCAGGGCTGAAACATCAGCTTGCATCTTCTGGGCTATCTAAGTGCATTGTATGGACCTGTGCTTGCCGGATAAATTCATCAACAAAGATCCTCCAAAGTATAGTTAGCCAGTGACAATTTTCACTGATGTCTCTGTTTTAGAACTATTGTTAAAATATCAACTCATGATGCGATATAGTTTGTTCTGCTGGAAAAAATGCACCATGCAGCATTATCCATGTAAATATTATTTTGTGACACTCACCCCATAATACTCCATCAGCTGCATAATTTGCACAAAAACGAAATATTTTGTTTCTAGCTCAAAATGTTATTAAAATCGACACACACTATAGAAGTATTGCTGCACTTGATATTCTGTAAAAGTTAACTGCCGATTTTTAGGGGTGGGCGGAACTCATGAAGTTTTACTTCGTGGAATTCCACGGAGTTACATAAAAACTCTGTGATATTCTGCAGGGTTCCGCGAGTGTGCGAAATTCGGCACGTTGCGCTGCTCACACTGATTTTTTGCGCCAGGAGCTTGCTCTGTGTGGTAAAATCAGCAGGAATGGCACCACATGGCATGCCAGAGGGTGCTGCTTCTTTTTGTTGCTCAAGTACATTTTCTACTCGAGCTGCAGCTTTCTCAACGCAAATGGTTGCAACCTGCTGCAACTGCCTGCATTGAGAAATCTTGCCGGGAGATGTTGAAGCGCTTGAAAATTTCGCTAGGGGATGCAAATTCTCACTCGCGCTCGTCAACTCAACGTTGGCGAACCATGCATGAGAAAAAACTCTGCCACATTGTGGTTGGTGGAGTTTTGCCGGAACTCCACGTTCCAAGCGGAACGCGGGGTGGGCAAAACTCTGCGAAATCTGCCGGCGGAGCAGAATTACTCGCCAAACCCCGTACTTATTTTTCAGCTGTTAATTGCTGTAATCAGGCATTTAAAAAGTTGACAATTTGTCTTTCAAAATGTAAAATATTCTAATTTGGTGGACTTGGGGTGTAGTTTTTGTCTGCTGCAGAAATAAAAAAGCTTAAATATTTAAATGTTATTGAAAGAGTCGAAAATGATTTCTTTTTGTCAAGATGTTTTCACTTTTTAAAGAACCTCAGTTTACATCACAGACACTGTTCTCAAACTAGCAGCTATTTCAAAAGAGCACGCAGACTTTAGAAGAATACCAAATATGTTTCATTACTTTTTAGGCAACATGTCTTGAATTCTAGAGTATCTCTAGGGTCGACATGTGCATAAGAAATATGAAATGTAATATACTGTCCCGCAGGGATGTTTCTTTATGGAATAAGTTTACGGGGACCTTATCATAGAAATGCTGGATTGGGGTGCAAAGGGTCTTTGCGCCCGATCTTTGCACCACCCATCAAGGCAAATTCCATATTACAAAAGGGGACACAGATGCTTCCGTGACCCCTTTTGAAATGCAGAATGCCAGTGCACATTTTGTGTCAGCATGATCAAAGCAGGTGCTTCCTCATTTGCATGGGTGCACTGTCCCTAGCAAATAAGGGAATGCCTTATCCCTATGAGCGTTGGATGTCTGATACCCAACTGACAACACAGCCATGGAGACTGCTTTCGATCTGTCCTTACAGTGACTTTTTTGGTGTATGTGAGCTGGTTGGTTATTGAATATGCATGGTGAGAGAATGAGAGTGCATGATGGTATGTTATGTTAGTATGGAAGTGGTGTCACAAGTTAGGGGATATGTGGTCATAATGAAATGATAAAATTATTGTTTGTGATAAGACAATAATGAATATGTTGATTTGTCACAACCGATGAAATGGTTGCAAATGAAAAATAATGTAAAAGTTTTTACCAACAAAACATGTTTATCTTTTATCTTTTTTGTATGTAGACATAAATGACAAAATTATGGAATAATTTAATAAAAAAATAACAAAAAGACATAGAAATTGTAGTTTGTATTGTGGATAGCTCCATAGAGCTGTTGCTAGCCTATACAAAAGTAATGTAGGTCTTGTGGGAGGTCTTTGTGATTTTCTCTTGTTTGCTCCCCCTTCTCCCAGACCTGAAAGTAACCTTTACGGGGTACCTCTGGACATTGATGGTTATCCCTATGCGCGTGCCAGCAGCTGTGGACAAATAGGTTGCCAGAAAGATCAATGACTGTGCACCACATTGGATGTGGTGCACATTTAGTGCACCCCCAAGGATGCTACTAAGGAGGAAGAATAGGAGTCCCGGGGACCCTCTAGGCACCTTGAAGCATGCAGGTAAAATTGCCTATAGACCTGCCTGTGGGGCAATCGCTGACACCCCCTTCCTCCCCTATCCTGCAAGTCCTGCTTGTGCCCCTGCATTGAAAGGTGATTTCAAACCATTGGTCTCTCTGTCTCCCAAGTGCAGATGCAATTTTGCTCCAACACTGTCAAAAGTTACATTTTTTAAAGTGGTGCATTGTCCTGGTCTGTGTCAGGTGCACCTATTGAGGGTGCAAAGTCGAAGATTCAAACCTGTAAGATAAAAAATATATCTGTTGTTCTTTTGTTGGGTAGACAGAGTATACTCTTGAAAAGTATCGTACCACCCTCCACTCTCCCAGAAACATCTCCTCTATAACCCCATTAGGCGGTTCTGTTCTCCACTAGGGAACCTCATGCAGCAGAGCTAATGTGGGGAAAGAGAAATACATTGGTATTCCATTAACTGCTCACGAGGAATCAGTTAAACCACAAGAGTGGTTAGTTAGAGAGAAAGAGGTGGTCTGATGAGCTAACTCTAAACAAGGCTGCCAGTAATTACTGGGTGTGGAAAACACTGCGCTTCTTGTAATTGTGAGCCCCAAACCAACAGGCATTTGTGCAGGGGACTAAAAACACCAGAGCACTCATAATCGAGACATCTAAGTGTATGTAGAAAAAGCATGAAAGTAACACCCTCATTAAATAGTAATATGATTAACCTGCCAGGAAATTAAAAATCCCAAATTGTATTGTCTCCTGCAAAGCCAGAAGAAAAGCAAAAATGGCTATGTCAAAAGCAGTTGACCACAATAGAGGCATTTGACTTCCTATGCAATAGCTGAAAGTACCTTGCAAATTTTATACTCGCGTATGCGTGTGATGCCTCCTACAAGGATCAACATGATGTTCTGGTGCCCTGACCGGCATAGTCCGTGAGCTGATACCACCATTCGCAAGAGATGCCAAGGTCATGCGATGATTGAAGGATCTGCTTACCGTGTGTGGGTACCCGTCTCCACATTATATTGTTTTTTCACTCAAGAACGTTCGCTCAGAATTGAGGTTGGGATCCCTGAAGAAATTGCTTCAATCAGCAGCCGCGGCTCCTAATGACTGTTAATGGGCAGTGGAGATAGGATAGTAAGTGCTGCTGTGATTAATACGCGAACTGCGGAGAATTTAAATTGTTCCGCTGATGGATTATTTGGTTCAGGCTTGATAACCGCCTCTCATTTGTTCTTAAATTTGGTCAATACTGTTAAAGACAGCGAAATGAAGCATAATTAATTTTATAGCTCCTTCTCAGGCCTAAGTGATAGCAAGACACAGATAATGATGCCCATAAGACTTAAAGTAGCATTTTCGACAGTTGACCCTCGAAGCATATGTCAATAGTAGTTACTCTGAAAAATGTGAGTAGGGGCTTCACTGGTCAATAGCCTCTGGTGCTCCCTGGAGAATCAATACGTGTTTAATGTGAGGCAGTAAGGGGGCTTATGAAGAACATTGGCAAACAAATGGAACACACGAAAGTGTGTAAAAATTTGGTATCAATTATAGACTGTTCGCTTTACAGATTCAATCCTTATGTTACCGAGAAAGGAAATAGCTTCGGGCACTGGCAGTACCACAGCCAATGAAGTCTGACCGTGGCGCGATTATCGATTGTCTGGATACAGAGCCAGAAAGCTACTTTAGAAACCGTATTCAATCTATAGCGATCGAATCCTGTATATCAATCGCCCGAAATGACCCCTTTTTTACATTTGCAAAATCTTCAGAAGAGACCGAGTGTCAATATTCTCTGTGGTGAGTGCCGGAGTCAGATTCCATATACCGTGGCGTGGGGCCCCCACATGTCAATGCTTGGGTTGGTTAAGGAGCATAGTTTTGTCTGATTTTGACCGATAGCCTGATGCTTTGCCAAACAGCACAGCATGTGAAAAGCCAGGGTATTCAGACACGAACTCACTGACCCCCGGATAAGCACGCGAGAAAGATGGCTGCCTCAGAAGCACGCTCTAGACTAGCTGCTTGCTTGAGAACTAACGTGCAGTCTGCCTCGCGCATCAAGTGCCGACGGTTATGAAAAACAGCTGGAGCATAAAAGGGGATTAGAACTGCTGTAAATATTTGTGGTAGGTTTACAGATTTACTTTGCACCAGACCGTGTGAGCTCAAACTCGGCTAGAGGCCTTTGGAAAGGAATGTTAGGATTTTATTAAACATCTCTGCTTGTAAAGAAGGGCAGGGGCGTGGTAAAAAGTCAGGCATTTAGGCTTCTGTAATCCTTTTATTTCTCTGACTTACTTGCCTTTATTTCTGTTTCTGCTCCTGCTACGAATCATTTTCCATTTTTATTTTTTAGTGCCTCTCGAGGCCGGCTATCAGTCGATGTTTTTTGGTCTATACTGAGAAGATAGATTTTTTTTTCACCCATCATGGCACTATGGAGTCTCGTAATACACCCCATTTTGTTTTGAGTTAGGAATGATGAGCTCTGCCGAGTACTGGATAGTTCTACAGGGCCTGAGTTATTTATGTCCAAAATAAATGAAACGACCCTCGACGCGCCTGACAAAGCTAGATTGGTCTAGAAGATTGAGAGGTGGAGGGACAGATACATTAATTATAAATTAATCAAGCAAAGGTTTTCGCAAAGGTCCAAGTCTTCAGACACCTTGGAGAAGGCTAAACGTTTCACAGTTCCTTAGGTCTTAAGGTACAGCAGATATGGCACAGACTAATGAGGTTCCGAGAATGGATGGTCTCACAGGTTCATCGTTGTTTAATGTAGTGCTGTTGCTATGCTGTGAGGAGATTCAAGATGTATGTGGGGGTTTTCTACAGAATAGCTTTGTGGATGCATAGCAGGACCTTGAATTGGCATCTTTACTTTACCAGTAAAAGAATTTCATGGTAGATGGCACAGGGAAAAGCCACACTGAGGCCGGTGGGAATGGACAGCCATCGCCAGCCATTTTCAGGCTCCTGCGGCCTCCTGGAGCAAGAATGCTACTTGGCCCTTGGCTCTTAGGCACGCTGCAGGGAGCCATCTAGTTCCTCTGGCTCTGGACACCAGGATAGATCAGACATCACCACTGTATTACCCAGCTGGGGCCCACATTAACCCCACCCCCTTGATGGAAGTCTGGGGAGACTACAAGAGAAAACCACAAACCCCCTTAGAACTCACAGGGGCCCTTTTATACATATACATAGTTTGGGGCTGTACCCAGCAATGTTGTTGTACATAGTGCATCCCCAGAGATGCCAGGCCGTGGAGGGCCCAGCGGACAGCCAAAACCACTTGTTGTTGGGAGGGGAAGAAGAAACCCCACAGACCACTAGGGTGGGTTCCTAATAACTTCTATGAGTTATTGACTAAAAATCTTAAGGCAGGGTAAGCCACAGACAATTTGTTTCAATACAGTAATCCTTGGGGGTTATGGTCAGAAGACAGGACTACAGACCCATTGAGGGGCATATTTATGAGCCCCTTTGCGTCATTCGTGCACCACGCAACGTGGTGCAAGTGTGACACAAATTAAAAATGAGATTTATGAAGCAACACAAGGCCACCTTGTGTGGCCACATAAATCTTGACAAATGCAACGCAGCACAAATAGCTGTGTTGCATTATGCTGCATCAGGAATGCGTTTCAATGGTCGTTGCGTGGGTGTTACCATGTTTCATCTGTGGATTTTGATGCATTCCCAGATTCACCAGAAATGGTAGACCTGGGAATGTACAAAAAACCTATGCCTCCCCGGGTGAGGTGTAATGAGAAGAAATGTGTTTATTCCTCGTTTTTTCCTCTTTCTATGTCAACATGATTTCCTATGCAGACAACACCTAGCTCGTCGTCTCCCTATCAGATGAAACATCCAACACCCGGACCATCTTCACCTCATGCATGCCCAAATCACCAGATGGATAAGACCAACTGCCTGAAACACAACACAGACAAAACAGAAGTGGTACTTTTTGGCAAGCACACTGCCCTGTGGAACTCTACCCGGAGGCCAACAGACCTCGAACCAACTCCCTGCCTGACCTATCAAGTCAAGAACCTGGGAATATTAGAGGACAACCAACTCTCGAACAGTAGTCAAGTCAATGTGGTCACCTCCCTGCTTCTGCAACCTGAAGGTCCTTAGAAAAATCTTCAAATAGCTCCCAAACAATACACACCGTCACCAGTGGCGGCTGGCATCTAAGGAGGGTGGGAGAGAGTTGAGTGCACGCAAATAAAATTAAAAAAAGAAATACGTAAGCACTTTATTTTGCTGACTGAGCAAATTCCCTTTGCCAATCCTGACCCTGCTCACATGCTGTTAACCAGCATGAAAGCAGCATCTTGATTGAACGGAGCGGCCTCTCTCGGCACTCCCCAGTGCACTGGAGGCCTGCACTTGCTCTCAACCCAGCTGTCTTAAGACAGTTTGTCTTGTGGATTGTTACCTGCCTTGTTATGTTGGCCTAGGCCTGGCTGCCATGCTGCTTTTCTTTGCGCACGTTACGCTGAGCCGGGCCTTCCTCGCCCTTTGCTCGTGCCAAGTTCTTTTGCACTGTCTGCATTTTCTGTTGTTCACCTTTTTGGGCTCAGTCTGCACAAACATGTACAAGGTCGCATAACAATGTATTTTGGTTCTTCCTGATATGGCCAGTCTCGCGCACCCAGACATAACATTAGGTGCAATTGCCATGAAGAATTTGGTATGCTTTTAATACTGTGGTTTACTAGCGCTTAACACACTTGGAGAAATCCCTTTCAGTGAGAAGAGCTATGATGTCCTGCTGATGTAATTCTGCATCTAGAGACTGAGGTATGGGGGTTCGCTAGTCAAAGCCCAGAGGTCTTCTATTATTATAATCAACTATCTTACTGCAAGGGGAGGGTGGTAATGTTATTTATACGTTTATCCACTGAGCTCTGAGATGCTTTCCCCGTTTGTATTCTATGGAATTGTAACCATGCTGCTTATATTAGTCATATGCATTATGCTATTAGTACTGACACGTGTACTGTACATTAGAGCACGTAAGTTGGAATAAACATTTTAACCTATCCAGTGTCTCTTCCTACGCACCTTGTGGACAAGTACGAGTGAGTGACGAAAGAGTGTTCTTGCTTTTGCGAGTCCTGAGATAAAGATACCGTGTTCTGGGTTGTCCAAACATTAGTACTTGGGTGCTAATGGGATGCTAAGCTAGTTGGGTTGGGGTTTTTGGGTGCTACGGTATATGGTGGCAAACCACTGTATTCCGGGGTCCCATTTTCCTGTGCATAGCTCTGTGTATGTGCAGAAACCTTATGACATGGCGCGACCACCGTGGGGCAGCTTATCTGCGAGACGCTTGAGTAGTACTTGTGCTTGTCCACAAACCCCTCGCGTACGCTTCCGGAGGCGTATGTGACGGTGATACCTCCTATATTGAATATTTTATAGGTTCTTTCAAGCTTGATGTTATTAAAAAAGGTTAGTTAACAGACCCATTTTTGTGCTCCCTGTTAGGTTGTCAAATATAATTGTTTAGTCATGGCTGGTGTGGCGATAGCTGCACATAGTCGAGGAGCACTCCGAGACCACTTAGCTGTGTATGGAGTGCCCGATACAGGGGTCGAGTTGGTCTTTGTGGTTCAAGCCGATGCGGCTTATCACTTTGAAGTGTTTTACACTTGGATCACTTTTGAAGCGGTGGATGCAGGTGATAAGCTGTTTCATGAATATAAACCCACCGCTATTCCTGCTGCCTATCGACCCTATACTACTCTTGAAGTGCCTCTCACGGCTTGGCAGCACCGTGTTTGGTTTAATGGCGCCCTACCACAACCAACTACCGCAGTTCGTTTAGGCCCCTTGTCAATTCAGGGGGCCACTTGGCCTGTATTGGCCGGGTATACCCCGCATCCAAATTATCTGGCATTACCGCTTGCGGAACTGCGCACTATGCATACCGAATTGGTGCGAGTGCATCGAGCCTTGGTGACATACGTTACAGGAAGCCTCCATGGAGCTGCTCCTGTAGTCGCAGGCCAACCAGCTATTGCTGCTGGAGTGACTATAAGTCCTGTCATGGTAAATTCTGTGATGGGCAAACGTCCACAAAATAAGGACGACTATCCTTACTGGCTTGCAGAAAAGTTCGATCAGATAGAAGCAGTGTTTCCACATACATCCCCAGTAGATAAACACCGCATCCTCACGATAAGTTTGCCAAAAGACATAATCCCCGATTTGACATCATGTGAAAACTGGGGTAAGGTATTCGCAGCAGTTTATTCAAAATGTTTTGGAACTCCTTCCATGACGGTTCTACCCTCTGTAATTAAAAAAGTACAGGATGAACATGGCCCTGAAGCGGCTGTGGAATTAGGGATGAGACTAGTGGGAGTGTTTGATGTAGTAGCAGAGCTGATCCTTGGAAATGTCAAGGGCGATGCTATGAACTTTCAAGTAGCGAATGCTTTGGCTTTGGTCCCAGAGTTGGACAGGCCTCGCGAATTACCGAAAATAATAGCCCGGGCTTATAAAACAATTGGAAGAAATAGCCTAGGCAACAAGCCTTTTGTAAAAATGCAAACTCAATCGCAAACACAAGTTATACAAACAAAAAGTGCATCTGAGAAAGATGATAAACCAGTCTTCACTAAAAAGAGTTGGAGACAGAAAAAACAGGGTAAGCAACAAAAGAAGCCGGGGTCGAGAGGCGCTTCCCCAGTTTCGGTTTCTTCTGAACGTACTTATGATTTACGTGATAGGTCAAGGATTAAATCACCAGAAAGGTTTCAGAGCTCTGATACGCGTTCTCCTCGTTCTTCACAGGCCCAGACGTCGTCACAGGCTGGTGGAGGAGGACGGCAAGATAGAGGAAGGGGCCGAGAGGCTCCCCAGGAGCGAGACCAACCTCGACAACAAGTCAGAGGGAAAGCAGAAGATTTTCATCTTCCTCGACCGCAATTTCAGAAGAAAAAGGTTGCCGCTGTCACAGCGAAATATGCCTCAGACCGTGAGAACGAGACTCCAGAATTGGACGTGGGCAGTGACCCTCCTAGACAGCGCCGCGGAAGTTACCATAGTGCGGGAGGCGCTACGTCCTCATATGGAGGCGACAGCAACTGAAACATTCGTTACTGTAGAGACAGCTGACACGAGAGTGGCACCCCTGACAGACTATATAATCTAGTCATACAAATTGAAGGTGACATACCGCGTGAAATAAAAGGGATTTTTTGGGAAAATCTAACCTCTTCATATGACATTTTGTTAGCAGAGGTGGATTGGCCACCCCCATTCGTTTTAGCTGCACATAAAGGAGAGGAGGTAATCCTTCCAAGCTTTTCACGGCATGTCCCAAAAGACAAAGCTGAAGCACTTGCAGCTGAGTGGGCTGTGTACCTGGCACCAGCGTTATACCGCAACCATGTGGGATGGGATGAAGAATCACCTCCTCATGCAATACCTTTGCGGTCACTACCGCAGCCACAACCCCAATATCCCATAAAACGGCAGGCAAAAGGCCCCGTCTCCGAAATTCTGACACAGTTGGAATATCAGGGAGTAATTGAACCATGCGTATCACCTATGAACAATCCCCTTTTCGTGGTTTCTAAACCCGACGGATCGTACCGCTTAGTTTTGGATTACCGGCATTTAAATACTCATTGTCGGAACTTTGCGGTGCAAAATACACACAGTTCTGCGCTTGTAGACAGTCTTGTTCGTAAAAAATACAAAACGACACTTGACCTTTCAAACGGTTTCTACACGCACAACCTAGCCCCGGAGAGTGGTCAATGGACCGCATTCACTTCCGGTGGTAAATTATTCCAGTTCCGGCGTTTACCCATGGGCTACAAAAATAGTCCGGGTATATTCGCCGCCCGTGTTGTTTCTTTGTTAAATGACATTGATCAAGACGCATGTTCGTACGTAGATGACATCTATCTGACGGACGACGAATTATTTCAGCATTTGTCCCGTGTGGACCGCATTATTCTTGAATTTGCGGAGCAGGGTTACAAATTTAACTTTGCTAAATCACACATTGCTGAATTTACCGTTCTGTTCTTGGGCTATGAGCTCAATAACGAAGGTAAGGGCTTAGCCCCCATTTCTTGGAAAAATGTGCACATTTGTGCCCCCCAAATACACTGAAGAAGCTTCAGTCTTTGCTGGGTTTCCTGAACTTCGGGCGTACTTACATTCCCGAATATGCCCAGCGTATCAAGCCTTTGTATGCTTTGATACAACCTACTTATTCAAGGTCTTGCTGGCTGCCTGAGCATACCTCAATTCTGCAGTCTTTGCAGACAGACCTTTTGGAGTCTAAATATCTTTTGACTCGTGATAACCACACAAACCTGGTGATTAGAATAATTCCGGGGGCGGTGGGATTCACCTATTTGACCTTTAATGAAGGTGATACAGTACCTATCGCATACAAGTCACATCTGTACACTTCCGCTGAATTGCGCTTTACATCTGTTGAAAAAGTTCTGACTGCAGTGCAAATGGCGATTCTAAAAGAACGCGCACTGGCACAGGGTAAGCGGATTCTGGTGGTAACACCCTGTCCTGCCCTGGAGGCAGTAACAAAGGCAAGTGTACCGAACTCAAAAGCAATGCATCCCCGTTGGATACAATGGGCTACATCTTTGACGTCTTCGGACGTCACTTTTGTTTTTGATTCTTCTCTTCAGACTCAGGAGTTTTTGCAGTATGAATTCGTTCATCCTCCTCCTTTGTTTTTACTACCGCTTGAGGATTACAAATGTGTGATCTACACCGATGGTTCGGCGCAACCGGCCACTGGGTCCAAGCACGCTTATTCAGCTGCATGTGCTATTGTTGCGGGTTCCTTTGTGAATGGAACGTTCAAATCCTCTGTAGTGCACACTCGCACACTTGGAGATAGTACCGCACAATTGGCCGAGCTGCATGCATTGCTACTTGCACTTGAGTTCGCTTCACAGGATGAGACCACTCTTATTGTATGTGATTCTTTTTACTGTGTACAATCTTACAATGACAATCTGTTTTTTTGGTCGAAAAACGACTACAAGGACGCAAAAGGGAGCACAATTAAGCATAAAATGCTTTGGGTTCGAGTGGCAGAATTGCAACAACGTCTGCCCCTCACACAGGTAGTTCACACCTTAGGCCATCAGCGGGTGGGCGCACACGCTATAGGTAACGATCTGGCAGATGAAGCTGCCCGTTCAGCAGTAGTCACGTGTTCAGTAGCAGCGGTTACCAGGTCCATGTCTAAAATAGACCCTGTTATATTAGCAGCTATTGCTGCAACCAAGGAAGGTAATAATTACCCTACAGGTTTCCTTCCAAGTATTCTTACACATTAAGTCCCGATCAGGTTCCTTATGTAACTATACCTGACGTTGGAGATCGGCTGATCCCCAACGCGGACCGCAGGAGTGCCTTGATATCAGCTGCACACGAAGGCATGGCTTCTGCACATGCAGGTGTGTCAGCTACGGTTTCCATCTTGCAGCAGCGTTATTGGTGGCGTGGGTTATATAAAGACACCCGTGCTTTTGTGCTTTCTTGCGACGTTTGTCAACAGATTAAGCCTTCCACGGTAACACGCCCACCACAAACACCGCTCTGCATTGCTAACAGACCCTTTGGGTGTGTTTACTTGGATCACTGCGGTCCATTCTCATCAGACACTGCTTATAAATACATCTTAGTGGCAGTGGACTCGTGCACACGGTTTCTCTGGGTCTGGCCACAACGGAGTGCTGACGCCCGAAATGTAATCAGGGATTTGCGTGTCTTTGTGGGAATTTTCGCATGCGGCACCTTCCATTCGGACCAAGGTCCAGCGTTTGCCTCTAGGGCTTACAAGGATGCAATGGCTTCGCTTGGGGTGCGGGTGAAATTTTCGTCTCCGTATAGGCCTGAGGGCAACTCTATCGTTGAACGAATGAACCGTGACTTAAAGCAATCCTTAACAGCTAGGGTTATAGGTACTGGCAGGAACTGGCTGGCCCATTTGTATACCGTTCAGCGTGCACTTAATAATCTCCCTAGAAGACCTCTGGGTGGGCGGACCCCATACGAAATGCTCTTTGGCATAAGAATGTTTGTGCCTGACCTTGAGGGTCCAGACATCGCGGCGCAATCCGCCAAGTTTGATGTAGATAACCATTCTGCTATGTTACAGGACTTACAAGAAGCCCGAGACAAACTTGCAACTACACATTTGCCTTCAGCCACAGAGCCTGCATTGCAGATTCCGGTAGCCGGCTGGCTTCCGAAAGTTGGGGAACTGGTTCGAGAGAAGGTTGAAAACAAAAAAGAATTTGGCCCCTCTTTTCGTGCACCGGTTCCAGTTCTGGGCTTGAAGGGAACACGTACAGTCATTTTACCACCGCTTCCTGGTCGCAAGGAGAACAGATACATCTCAGTGGAAAATGTCAAGCTACAGCGCCTGGCCGATCCTGAATAGTGTCACACCAGCGGTATCTTGTCCTGCCATTTATCGGACATGTGTTCATAGTCCATCTGCACGAACGATCGCTGATGCTGTAATTGAGATGGTTGATTTGCCTGAAACTACGATTGATCCCCAACTCTCCACCAATATCGACGAGGACGAGTATACTTATCCTGCATCTGAATCGGTGGCACATCAACCAACAACGCCACTTGGCCCGACTCGTTATTCCTTTGATTCGGATTCCAACTCTTCAAAAGTCCCATCCAAGTTCAGTATTTATGTATCCTGGTTTAGAGACAATTTTTTGATTCCACCCTGGACATACATCTGGTTGGTACTTTTCTTGATTTTTTTGTTCATGTCCATTGGCTTTGTCACAGTGTTTTTTCTACTAATCAACGGTCACTATTTACCTGAACGCTCTGCTGTAGACTATGTTTCTGGAACTTTGGCTCCTCATTCCTCGTCTCACATCATGAAGCGTGACCACACATTTGTGAACATTTCAGCTTTTCCAGTTTCTGATGGCATCGTATGGGATGCAGTGAACTATCAAATCCATGGCCCGACGGAAATTATTAATGTACCTAATGTCCTTCGAGTTTCAATGGGTGATGTAGTACAAAATAATATTCATTCTGATGATTGGGATGTGCATGCCGTTGAAGCATTGTTTGCCGATTTAAAATATTATGCATCTTTTAATGCTGAAGATTTATATATGAATTCTGCGAATTATGCCGATTTGTATTGTTACCAACATTGGGGTAATCATTTTCTCCATAAGCCAAGTGCCCTGCGTAGTTCTGTTAACTACACCCAATGGGAACATTGTCCAAACCCCTTGCCAGGTAGCTCACAAACTCTTCGAAATAAGTTTACCTATTTTACTGATTTTAATCGATCGAACCCTGCATCCTATTATTTTAGACTTAATACCACATCAACTCAGAAAATTATGTTGACACACACCAAATTGCTTTATTCGGGTTCCTTTTTAAGTGCCCTAGCTGTGGGTGGTTATGAGTACTGGGAGGATACAATAGATTTGAAATCTATTTGGGGCTCCAAGCCATGGCAGGTACAGGGAACCGAGGCGTTGCATCGTGCTTGCCTCATCCCTACCCAAATTATGTTCCTAAATGCTTCCATCTATCAAACTACGTGTTGGGGCTTAGCTACCACTAAACAATTGAACTCGCCCTCAATTCCATCCCTGTCGAGTTTTCCCAATGATAGCTCACGTTTTAATCTGTCCCTGACGACCCTACAGGCTCTATTACAGAATAATTCATTTAATGTTTCTGAACTGGATCCGTCACCCTGGTTGGTATGGCCTATATCATCTAATGCATGTCAAATGCGTTTTCACGACTCAGGTACTAGATACACACAGGATAGGCCTGATCCGAGATTTACTGCTTCTCGTACTGTCACTACATATTCTGTAGGTAAATTATGCAAACAATGGCTGCAACATTCGTCCCTTGATTCTGTTAAACAACATTTGTCCCTCCTTTCAGGCAATATTGATCTGTCCGACTTTGTTTTGGGACCTCGTGGTCCCCGACCTAAAAGATTCATTTATGAAACATATAATGAACTCTGGAAGCTATCACAAATGGAAGCTGCTTCCCGTCTTCGGGAAATAGATCAAGCAAATATGGAAAAGGTGCTTGCTGTTGTTGACAATAGTATTAATACCCTGTCTTCTCGCATTTACACTTTAGAGAATATTGTGTCCTCTGTTGTTGATATTGTACAAGATGATGTTTCTGTGTTATATCATGGTCAGAATCAATTGCGCTCAGTTATGCAGTTTGCATGGACTTTACAAACACTTAAGTTAGGTAAAGTGCCTTGGCATTTCTTGAACACCTCTGCCTTATTTCTACCTTTTAACTTAACTGATAAACAGCAATTTATGTCCATGAAGGATGCAACTTACAATCTATTACATATCGAAAAGGTGGATCCATTGCCGTTCTCTGTTGCAGAACTCGATTCTGCTGTATGGCTAGTCCATGGGGTTATAGCTTTACCATTTTCCTTGTTTGAATTTGACTCGTGCATGAAACATTATCCTGTGGGCCGTTACCGGCCATTGGGCAGTGCTTTCCTGCATGAACTCTGGTCCTTGCCTTTCATGTATAAATGCCTTCGGGACGGCAAGGAAGTCTTTCTCACGGGGAGTACTGCGACTCGACTATAGGTCATTCGCTTATTTGTAAACACATTAAATTGCATGGCTCATGCAGCGTTTCCTCTCCTAATCTTGCTTGTGTGCTGAAAGGTATTCCTGCTCCTGTTATTTCACCTACTTTCACTCTCCTTTCCAATGGTAGTTATTTACTTTTAAATAACGAAAACTGTTGTGGCCTGCAGGCTGGCATTCCTTACATTGTAACAGTTTCGCACAGGGTTGTCTGCTGCAAAAATGTGCTGTTTCCTCCCCCTCACGGCAAGGTTGATATCTCTATTTGGCCTTCCATCCCTACCCTGGAAGCAGATTTCAATAGACTGAGCAGAATAAAGGCACTATTATTAAACGAGGAAGTTATGCTCACGTCCGCCCGGGAGACATTCATTCTCCAGGTGGCGAGTACCCACAGTGAAATACAGGCCCTTTTGAACACTAATCTCCCCCAACATTTTGGGGAGTTAATACATCGTATTTTTAACGCATCTAACACTGAAGGCCTAGTGCACTTTTTTAAAGTCGTGGGGTCGGGTTTGGTGTCCTCCTTCCAAACTATTTTTGGTGTCATCCCGGCTTTCATACATTCTATATTTTCCAGTGTCTTTGGCGGTTTCCCATTGATCCTCGCTTTAGCGGCTGGTGTCTTGCTCTTAATTTGCTTTCTGCGCAATGGCTGCTCCCCGATGGGACCTGCTCGATCCAGAACGCCTCCAGCTGCTCCGTGAGCGCCTTTTGGCCGGTTTTGGCGTCTTGCCATTGGCGACACTGAGTGTGTCATATACTCTTTCATTTCGCTTTGCGTATTTCACTTGCGTGCAACCTGTGATGACTTGTGTCCGCTGTCCTTTCACCTGGACTCTGGATTATTGCCTCTCCAATTCGTCATTGTCTGTTCCGGATTTTGTTCAGCTCATGGGTCCCTTGGAGGCCCATGAGCAGGACTGTTCCGTCGCTGGCTGTATGGCGCGTGCGGCTGCACTGGGGATTTTGGCGCAATGGGATATCTGGGCGGCTGCCCAGGATCTCCTACAACGAAGCTGTTTCAATTATCACGCAAGCTGTCCCGCATTGCTTCTGGATGCTCCCTTTGCTGAGGAGCATTCCTGCTCTTTTGAACTCATGGATTGGATGGCATCTATGTTTTTTGACGAATTCCAATGATGGACTCTTGGAGGGTATGGCCTTTTTCTGCACTTTCACTTTCATGGATTAACCTGCCCTTCGCCGTTTGGGCGCTCCCTGTGCTCCGACGTCTGTTTTTCTCCTCTGATGGGCCTCTGTCCTGGCCGCCGGACTGTCCAGGGGAGGGTGTCTTGTGGATTGTTACCTGCCTTGTTATGTTGGCCTAGGCCTGGCTGCCATGCTGCTTTTCTTTGCGCACGTTACGCTGAGCCGGGCCTTCCTCGCCCTTTGCTCGTGCCAAGTTCTTTTGCACTGTCTGCATTTTCTGTTGTTCACCTTTTTGGGCTCAGTCTGCACAAACATGTACAAGGTCGCATAACAATGTATTTTGGTTCTTCCTGATATGGCCAGTCTCGCGCACCCAGACATAACATTAGGTGCAATTGCCATGAAGAATTTGGTATGCTTTTAATACTGTGGTTTACTAGCGCTTAACACACTTGGAGAAATCCCTTTCAGTGAGAAGAGCTATGATGTCCTGCTGATGTAATTCTGCATCTAGAGACTGAGGTATGGGGGTTCGCTAGTCAAAGCCCAGAGGTCTTCTATTATTATAATCAACTATCTTACTGCAAGGGGAGGGTGGTAATGTTATTTATACGTTTATCCACTGAGCTCTGAGATGCTTTCCCCGTTTGTATTCTATGGAATTGTAACCATGCTGCTTATATTAGTCATATGCATTATGCTATTAGTACTGACACGTGTACTGTACATTAGAGCACGTAAGTTGGAATAAACATTTTAACCTATCCAGTGTCTCTTCCTACGCACCTTGTGGACAAGTACGAGTGAGTGACGAAAGAGTGTTCTTGCTTTTGCGAGTCCTGAGATAAAGATACCGTGTTCTGGGTTGTCCAAACATTAGTACTTGGGTGCTAATGGGATGCTAAGCTAGTTGGGTTGGGGTTTTTGGGTGCTACGGTATATGGTGGCAAACCACTGTATTCCGGGGTCCCATTTTCCTGTGCATAGCTCTGTGTATGTGCAGAAACCTTATGACAAGTTGGGTTAAGAGTTTTAAAGTGAGCATGTCTGACTGTCCATCGCAAGGTGGCCGGCCAAAGAGACGTGCACTTTAAACAGTGCGCAGGCAGCCCTCAGCCCACCGCACCTCCCTGCTGCCACTCAGCAGGCCCCGCCCGACCTGACACTCCGCTCAGGATGGGATGATGAAAACTAAAATCGTAATAGATTACCATTTTATTTTTCATCTCTGGAACTTTGGGGGGCATTTAAGTGGGGTGACGCCTCCTCTGCTCTAGCTGAGGAGCCGCCCCTGACTGTCACCCAGGCATCCAGGCCTCCATCGTCAGCAAACTGCACTACAGTAATGCACATTACGTTGGCATCATCACCCAACGGACCTGGAGATTTCAGGTCACACAGAACACAGCAGTCAGACTCACTCTCAGGCTCCCATCCTGCATACACAACACCCCACACCTCAAAGAGCTCCACTGGCTCCCTGTGCACAAACACACACTCTTTAAAATCCTCACCCACACATACAGAGCCTTGGATAATGCATTCTCCAAATGCCTCAACAGCTGCATCAACTTCCACACCTGAGCAGAAATCTACGAGCAGCCGAACTCCTGCTCACTCACATCCCCTGCATCTGCAGAGCCAGCCGTCACGCTACTCATATCTCGTACCTAAGGTATGGAACGCCCCCCTCCGGCACACCAGGGCTGCAACTTCAGCCCTTGAATTTCATATGAAACTGATTCTTCACCTAGACCTCAGACTCAGCCAGCCCAGTCCCCTTGTTGTTTTGCAACTGGATTCCCCTCTCGGTGACATGTGCACTCTACACATAGTCCTCAGGAGTGGCTCCTCCATTAGTATAGAGGAGCTTCACCCCACTAACAAAAATTCCCCCAGAAAAGACCCAGAGATAAAAAATAAAATGGCAATACATTTATTACCATTTTATTTTTCATCAACCCGTCCCAAACCGAGTGTCAAGCTGGGGCGGGGCCTTTGCTGCAACAGGGAGGAGCGGTGGGCTGGCTGTGTGCTTAGATTTGAAGTGCTCATGTCTCTTTGGCTGTCTGTCTTGCAATGGCCAGCCAGAAATGCACATTTTAAACCTCTCTAACCTAGCTGTATTAGACAGGTGGGTTAGAGAAAGCACAGGCCTCCGGTGCTCTTGAGAGCGCTAAGAGAGACCGCTCCCTCCAATCCTGGCGCTTCTCTCATGGTTACCAGCATGAGAGCAGCACCAGGATTGGCTAGGGGAATTGACTGGAGCCCTCGGAGCCTGGAAGAGACAGAAGCAGAAGACGGACCGGAGTGGGGAGGATGTTAGACATCGTGCAGCAAGCAAGGTAAGTGGCTATTTCTTTTTATTTATAGTCGCCACTCGCCTTGCATGCATGCACCCACCCACCACCCATTTGCACGCCCTCCCACTCTTCTGAGTTGCCAGCTGCCACTGATAGTCATAACAGGAGAACTTTGCCCAAATTTAAGTGTTTGAGATTGTGAGGGGCTAAATGGCACAAAATGTGTCAGTTACTTTGGGCGGAAGACTTAAGAGCAAAATGCTGGCCAATATTTGTGAGGTAGCCCAAGTAGACATCCTCTATATTTTCCAGACAAGTACATTTCTGGAAAATGCCTATGAAGCTGCCTTAGCTCTTGGAGAGCATGCAGAGATTCCCAGTGGCATGGTCTGCCCAGTGCACAATATAGCAGTGAAGATAGATGTAATCATCTGGCATTAGATGCCTTAGCTTCAAATTGGCCTGCATCACTGCCATCATATAGTATGAAGAATTGCTGTGTAAAATTGAGAGCTTTACATCTGTGCAAGTGAAATGTAAGGTAAAAATGGTAGCACTGTTTTGCAGTGTGTCCTCAACTGAGAAAGCATACGGGTGGTGGAAGCTGCTGGAAGATATATTTCCTCATTCAGGTAAAACTCTGTCAGCAACTTGGAACAAAAGTGATGTGAGTTCACAGTACCACTTTTCCCAGTGAAACATAGTGTCAGGATCAGAAGAGATTAATGTTTGATGCACATTAAAATACCTACCCAATGTCTACTTTGAAGAAAGTCTTCCAAGAGTGGAGCTTCCGTAAAAGGAGATCATATTCTTGAAGTGTTTGTATCAGGTAATATCTGGAACTGAACATTGGAACATGTTTTTCTCTCTACTTAGATCGCAAAGGCAGCTGGAACCCAACATTCACCTGAAACCGTACAACATACTGAAAACAAGATAACCAGTACCCATCTGATGATCCCAAGGGAAAGGGGTTTGGGAACAAACAATAAACTAACATAAAAAGCTAAAATAAGAAAGAAAACAACAGGTGCGCATTTGTGCCTGTTGAGAAAACAAACAAAGGGTCACTGGTCTTATCTTTGAATCTAAGACTCTTATTCCTATTTCCAATGGTTGGGCGTACTCTGGATATACATATGTAGTATTTCCTCATTGCTATGATGCTCATAACAATATACCACAATGTAACAAATAAACACCCACCTGAGGTTCTCGGTTGAGTAGTTTGCGAAGCGAGCTCCTGCAACATATCATGTTATGGACACAATATTACTCAACATGTTTATGTGAAGTAAAGAAGTATACATATTTCATGCCATGATTATCATCAGATTCCCACCTATCATCGGCGGACCACGGGCATGTATCTTGATACAAACAGCTTAGTGGATGTTAGTGCGTTCCATACAATATACCAAACAACACAATAAATCACACAACAACATGTGCACAGAGAATCGCAAGATGCAGTTTCATGCTGCTGCTCCACACAGAAACTAAACAAAGTAAATACACACAGGGATTTTTTCCTCCAAACCAATTGTTGGCTCTGATCCCCAAGGAAGGAATAGCTAGCTGCAGTCATAAAGTATTTAAAGTATCCCCTGCGGAGCATAGTAAAAGTTGCACTAATGATTAGTTGTAAATGTTAATGCGCAACCGACCAGAATTTAGTGTCAAAGTGAGCGCAGTGACTTATCTGCATTATGAAAATATAGGGGAGTATTCGTTGTTTCAGCTCTCCCAGCGGAGGTCTTCTAAAACTGGAGCGAAGCACTGCAGGACCGCCTTCCCTGGGATTTTTCAATGTGAAGGAAGCATCACGACTCCCGGGGGCGGGGTTTAAATAAAGTTGGAGGAACTATAATTGCCCCAAGAGTTTAAAGTCTGTCGCGAGGATGCCCCAGTCACTGATATCCTTTCAGCACAGAGGAGCGCTGCCGCCGCTCAGGGCCTGCCCAAAACAAGGTTGCAGAAGGAGGAACACAGACCCAGCTACTATGGGACTGGTCCTCTTTCAGATTGTTGCACTTTACTGTCCAAGGATGTCTAGAGGGAATAATGGTAAGGAAACGTTTACAACCCAAATTATGCATCTTGATCAGGTTACAGTTTTAATGTTTGTAGGCAAGACATAGTTTGGTGCACAGCGCATCCCTATTGTATGTTGCGTGGGTGTGGGATTCAGCAGGAGAGGGGACCTGAAGGGAACAAATGTGGAGGGACTCGGGTTATGCATCAAACCCAGTGGGAAGAAGGGGAATTCTACGGGCAGGCATCCCCAGTGGAGAGAGTGTGGATTCCAACCTGTCCTGGATGCCTCAGGATCCGGGAACTCCTGACAGTTTGTGCATCAATCTTTCTAGGGCAAAGTTCAAATCTCAAAAGGTGCTGGAGTGCCTGGCAGGAGTAAACAGGTGCATGGGGTCCATCACATGCCACTTTAGATCACCATAGGCGTTGAAAGGAATTCCCCAGCTCTATTCCACTTTCACCAGTGGAGGTATGTCGTGCACCAGTCCACCTTAAGACCCTATTTACCAAGATCCCTAGAAATGGGAACAACATTGCCATTCACTGATGAAGTGAGTAGAGTTCATTAGCACAGCTACTGTGCGGTGCTCTGTGGAGGACTTTCTGTTAGCTGCCAGGAGAGCCTAGTTCTGCAAAGAAAAGCAAAGATGAACAAAGGTTTGCTAGACCAGGAGCTGGTTATTGGTGAGTCATCATTGAGAATGGTGATGGAGGCAGTTGTGTCTGATCTTGTGAGAATCTGGGTTTCTAACCAGAGAGAGAGGGGAGCTACCACAAAGTTAAGTAACGAAATCTCTAAGACAAAACAGGCAGGTTTTGAGAAGGAATTCAAAGTTCCATCGGATATCAGTGGGTCAAGCAACATGCCTACCACGGAGAAAAAGCATGTCTTTTATCAACACCAAAACAACAATAAAATCAAGACATTAAACAGTGACCAGTTTAGTAAAAACAAGAATGACTTCATGACTAAAATGACCTGCAAATGTATATTAGCTTTATTTGATCATTACAAAATAATCATGAAAAAATTTGCTATGCAGAATAGCACTACAGTAAGTAACCAAGACATTACAGCATTAAAAGTCACTATTAAAAATTCATAAACATAAAAAAGAATATAATCTCTCCACCAACTGCTCAACAGATAAAGGATTTTCTGTGACCTAGGGCATGTGGAAGAAAGGTACATTCTCTAAGACACACCTCAGAGGAATTAAGCATTTGGAGGTACAACAGAGTGGGTTTATATATTTTGTGAATTTAAGACAAGAACAGGAATTAAAAATGTCCGCACAAAGAATTGATAACATTTACAAAAAATACAAAATTTGGCAGGCTCCTTTGGAAAGTTACATTACATGCTCAACTTAGGGTGGCAGCCGAATCACACTAGCTCACAGGGAAGCAAAACTCCCAATTCTAAATCTTGTCAAGAGCATCTGGTCCCATGTGTTAGCCAACCATTCCAGATACGGTTCTGCACCAGAGGTGGTTTGGATGAAAATATATTCTTGGTTGTAAGGTTTTATTAACTCAACTCTATCCCTTTTGTGTTGTCTATAGTCCATAAAACGTTTTCTACCCAGCATCTATCCATTTTGTTTAGGTCAAATGGCTTGAAAATAGAAGGCCTACCAAGTATGATACAGACTAACCCATTGTAATGAAGCCATGAAATCTGGTATCTCAAATCACAGGATAAATAGTCTTCGATAATGTCTTTGTTGAACAAAGCGTGAGCATTGTATCAAATTGAACACCATAGTAAAAGAGGAGCTAGGTTTATCTGGTCCTCAACATAGTCAGAACAGAGGTCCTGGTTTACAGCGTAATTGAGTCTGCTCACTAGGGGTGGGCACCAAATTACGCTCCAACGCCGGAGTTGCCAGAGTTTTGGTCACTCTGCATTATGCCTGTAACGCGGAGTTTCAGCCAAATTCCGCCAACCGAGGTGGAGTTTTTTCTCGCATATAGATCGCCAATTGTAAGTTGGTGAGCGTGAGCGAGATTTGGTTTCCGCTAGCATGATTTTCGGTAGCTAGAAGAGCACCTGGCGAGATTTCCCCAACGCAGGCAATTGTGAGCGATTAGAAAATCTACTCGTGTGGCAGCAAAATCAACTCGAGAACCTGCGCCCTCTGGCACGCCTTTTCGGAATGAGCTCCTGGCGCTAAAAATCAGTGCAAGCAGCGCAACATGGCTAATTCCGCCTGTTCGTGGATTTCCATGGAATCTCGCAGACTTTTTATGTAACTCTGCGGAATTCCGCAGAGTGAAAGTCTGCGAGTTCCACCCACCCCTACTGCTCACAGGGCGGTTCAAACTCCAGCACCGTAGGTTAAGGTCAGGACTTCAAAAAGGGGGGCAAGTTGGTTCCTACCTATACTGGATGCTAAATTAAATAGAAACCCTGCAGACTGTGAAAAACGCTGTCTCCACATGGAAATACAAGTGACCTAAATGCTCAACTAGTCAATGGTAACTCCAAGATAAGGACACTCATGAATCTGTGCTATTACCATTGATGGACAGGCAACTTGATTTGAGATTTTAGGAACCCAAGCCATGCTGTATGTTTTTGATAAACTTGTCTCCAAATTTAGTTGGCTCATAAAGTCTACTAAGGCACCCAACAGAATTTTTTGTCTATTCGATATTCTTGACAGGAGTACGGCATCGCCTGAATAGAGTAATACAGAGATGGGCTTGTTCTTAATTGCTGGCATGTGCCGGCCTTTATTAGCCAATGCAGCATCAAGCCTTTCAATATATAAGAGAAAAACAACTGGGGCTAGAATGCAGCCCTGTTGGACCCAACAGGCATAGACCAGATGATTCGGAGCATTCCTCACTCGCACCATATCTAACTGAGACTGAGAGATCAAAGTGAAGGGTATGCAGGAAGTCCACCAGTCCCTTTTCAAGCCCCATAGATTCCAATATCACCTAGCGCTTCGATCCGAGGACACTGTAGTAGACACAGGAGAGGTCCATAAAGGGGAAGATTTTTGTACCCTCTACTATTGAACTCTGACCTTTGTAATACCAGAGAGCTGTCAGGGACAACACACACCACTGCTGCTACATATACTGGCGATACATTTGGCAACAGTATATTTGCCTATCAAAAGGTGTACATTAAGGCACTGTGCCATCATTCCCAACCCAGGCCTAAACCAATAGTGTACTTGGGAGGGAATACTAGTTTCCATGGTGCAAAGCGTTAGCCTACCAAGAATGACTTTGCTCATTATTTTTACAGGTGAATCCAATGGAGATATTAGTCAGTAACAGGTAGGGTTAAGGTGATTCCCTTTTTTAAAGACCGAGACAATGATAGCAGCTTTTGGCGATGCTGTACTGCATTGATAAGAAAAAAAAGAAAAAATATAAAGGCGTTCTGATATGGCCAGAGCAGCTGGCTATTTTTTTATGTGCACACATGCATGATGACGTGCATGCATCAATGTGCATGTGTGCGTCTACAAAATGTCATTGGCACCATTTTCTATTTACCATTTCTGAGATGGATCAGTAAATATAACAAAATGAAATAGTAGCAGTGTGAATGAGAAGTGCGCAGGGGGAGGGGAAAAGCAACATATGAGGCAGAGCAACACAGGCATTGTGTGAGAAGTGCATAAGTGAGAAAACAACAGGGAGTACATGGCAGGTCAGGAGTATGGCAGGAGGAGAATCAAACGAGAGAGAGCTTCGAGCACGTGGGAGACAGCAACTCGGTGTAGGTTTGGATGAATCAGATATTCTTACACAAGGCATTAGTATTTTGACACCGAGTACCTAGTTCAGAAGGTATATAATATTGGAACATTCGGGAATTAGCATTGTGGTTACAAAGTTTAAATCTGTGCTGCATAAGAGGAAGATCCGCCTGGTGCTCCTTACAACAATAATTATCATTCCTTCTCATGGTACGCTATTTGATTATAGTTTTGTGACAGCTATATTTTTGATTTGTCAAAAATAATCTTTTTCCCTAAGGACTTTCAATTGACCGTAAAGCATTACTTGCTTACCAACCTCTAATTTGGGATTTGGGGAGGGTCGAAAAAGGGACAAGCTTATAATATTTCCAGGGAATGTAGAAAAACAATTTCACAATTATGTGACTTCCTTGCATATGGTCACCACGTGCTAGTGACTGGGTTCTTGAGGAGTAAAGAGACATCAGTCACCCTTGTAAAATGCAGTTGAAAGGAATATTTAATACTTTAGCATATGAAACAAAAAGGATTAAGAGCCTGATTACGACTTTGTCGGTGCTACGCCGGCTTTACGCCAGCACAGCACTGCCAAAACCATGCATGGCCAGCCCGCCAGATTACGAGTTTGACTTGTGTGTGGCGGGTTTTTCTTTTGCTGTTCCCACAGTGGTGCCCTGAAAACGGGCACCGCAATTGTAAGGCAAAAGCAGTTCCAGCACGGCATGGACTGCTAAGTACATGCCGTGCTGGAACTTGGGGTGCATGCAAACAGGGGGGTACATTTTGTGCTCCCCTGAATGCATCCCCATGGCAGCGGGGTTTTTTTTCCCCACCACCAGCCTTTTCATGGCGGGCTCACCACCATGAAAAGGCTGGCGGTGGGAAACTCGTAATATGCTTCGCGGACCATGGCGGTCCTGCCTTGCATATTATATACCCCTGTCCGCTGCCCCACCTTTAGGGAACGATGGTACCCTGGCGCAGCCGGTGCAGTGGTAACAGTCCGAATGGCCACCTCGTAATACGGCGGTTGCAGGACCACCAACGCGACTCTGGTGGTCAAAAACCGCCAGACTCGCAATCAAGCCCTAAGTCTGAAGTTTCGATTCAATCAAAATGATTCTGTCTCTGCATGTTTGAAACTGAGAAAAGTGAATAAGAGAAAGATCTTCAAAAGTCATAAATCATAAGATATTGAAAAGATTGAAAAAGTAATACAAATAAAATTGTATGGATATGAAAATGAAAATAAGTACAATTAGGTCAGATGTGATGAGAATAGATGTGTTTTTAATTGTTTCCTAAATGAAAGGAGATCTGATTGAGTCCTGAGTTAGAGAGTTCCATAAACAGGCTGTCTCTATGGAAAAAGATTGCTTTAGTGTTAGAAGTGATTACAAATTTGGAATTTTCCAAATGAGAGTGTTCTTACTTCAGAGATCCTTTAGTTCTCCTGAGATGGTTAGTTGTCAGATACTGTGGGACCCGTAGTCAGAAGGAAAGAGATATGGCTGAAAACCATCAACTTAAGTTATTTAACCAAGCAGTTTCAAGTTTAGTTTATGCTTAGTGAGAGAAGAATCGCTTCTGTTTCTTTCCAATTTACTTGGTTAAAATAATTTGACATTCACTGCTGTATTTTTATGAGGTACGATTTGAGGGTTGTAATATCATTGATGAGGATGTCTGAATATAATTGTGTGTTATCTGCATCCTGGTAAATTCTGACACCAGAACTAATCAGTAAGTTTGAGAGGCTTCCAATATAGGGATACATTCAGCAGTCACCATTAAATTAGTTTGGCAGGACAGTCTTTCACTATTGAATGCATTAAAAGGCTTCCAAAAGGATTTATTGAAGACCTTCTCCTTTTAGAAGACTGTTTTTAGCAAGAAGACAATTACCAAATATATTCTTATTCTTTAAAAGATTTGAGACCACAGATATATCTTCTTAGTAATAGGAGGCTATGTATTAGATATAAAATCTGTACTTCAGAATTACATGGCGTCCTCTTGGGAAATTTTGAAGCACATAGAAACCTATAAATAATATCCAGACAATGGTTGTTTGGATACAAAGTAGGGAGTATAGCATATATATTGTGTAGCAGTCTGGAGTTGGTCAGGTTAAGATGCTTCAATATGCACACAATTTTTGTTTGCCTTCAGAGGCAATTGAGTTGTGCTTTAAAGGAGCTGGTAATATAATTTGTGCCCTAATTTTAACAATTATATTGGGAACTTTTAATGTTTTAATGCAAATTAAAAATGAGTTAAGGGTTCAGAAATTTACTCATAGTAGACTTTGTCTGTGATTAACAGGAATTTTACGTTCTATTGAAATATCCAGTGAAATTATTTAAACAAAAGGTTTTAGAAATGTGTTTTTTAAGAGATACGTAGTGTACCGTGGGACTAACGTTACAAATGTAATCATGAGAGATGGTTATTGTCTTAGGTGATGCTTCTAAGCCAGTTTTAACGTATTGGTTTTAAATAATTGACAATAAGGTGTATCAATATTTCTCCTACCATTTCTCACAAACATTCTAGAAAACGGTGTCATGACAATGATCAGCTGTGTTGTGTGCATTCTGATAGGTTATCCCTTGTTCCATCACATTTAGAACAGTTTCTGGGTAACTCATACCTCTGTGTGCCCGAATGACCCCCCATTTTCCCCTTCAGGTGACCTTTGAATGGGGGAGGTGATCTCAGAAAACCCCTGCAGGCAAATACAGTCATTCAATGCACCCACGTGCAGGGGGATTTCTGCCTTACTTTTTAATGCAGGACAGGTTCCCACCAGAACAATGAGGGGAAGATAGGTGGCTTCAAACAGCCAGTCTACCTCTCACTAATATACTGTCTCCTCTGTAGGTGGGTGTTTGCTGCTCCAGTGAGAGCACCACATTTACTGTAATAGAGTTCACTGCCTTGATCTGCCCCAGGTGCACTCAACTAAAAGTGCTCCACCATGCAGACTAGGGATAAGTGTCCTATACGTAAAATGGGCCGTGGTATATTCTACCAAACAGTCAATGAATTAAAGATAACATTCATGCTTGCTTTGGTTAAATTTAAACAATGCAATTGTTTATTCTTCATAAATATTATTGCAACGTATGCAATTGTGAATATATGACAAGGCAGCTGACATGTTTTGGCTGATTGACTTTATCAGGGCAAGTATTTTTACAAAGTTGTGTATGACGTGGTAAGTGTGTGTTTTCATTCTTACTTACTTATGCCTACTACCCCTTCAGGGGTATAAGCCATCAACCAGGACTCTCCAGCCTTCTTTGTCCCGAGCTTTTCTTTCAATCTGACTCCAGGTGTAACCCTTCTCCTTGCAGGCAGCCTTGAGAAGTCGACACCAGGTGTTTCTTGGCCATCCACTTTTCCTTTTCCCATTAGGGTTCCAGGTGAGGGCTTGTCTGGTGCTGTTTGATGCAAGCTTGCGAAGCCCCAGCATCTTTTCATGATTTCTACATGAGCAGGTAGTTGTAAAGTCTGCTGCCATATGTCGTTGTTTCTGATGGTATTTGGCCAGCGGATTTGGAGGATTTTTCTCAGACAGCTGTGATGAAGGTCTGGACTTTGATGTTGGAGGTCACTGTTGTCCTCCAAGTTTCTGCCCCATACATAAGAACCAATTTTACGTTGGTATTAAAAAGTTGTATCTTGGTTTGTAGCGCTAGGCCTTTTGAGCTCCAGATCTTCTTTAGCTGAATGACGGCAGCCCTTGCTTTGCCGATTCTTGCCTTGACGTCGTCGCCTGCTAGTCCATGACGCTGCTCAAGTAGGTATAGGCCTCAGCCTCTTCCAGTGCATTTCCTACTTGGATTTTCGCTGTGGATGCTGAGGCCAAGTTGTGCTGATGTGGCTGCCACTTTGTCGGTCTTCTCTTGCATATGCAGATGGGCATGGGAGAGTAGGGTGAGGTCGTTTCAAAGTTCTGGTCATTGAGTTGTGTCCAAGGTGTCCACTGGCTCCCATTTCTTTTCCTTGCTGTGGATATCTTCATGATCCAGTCTATGGCCAGCAGGAAGAGAAAAGGCGAGAGCAAACAACCCTGGTTGACACCAGTCCTCACTTTGAAGGCTTCTGTGAGTTGTCCTCCATGGGCTTTCTTGCAGGTCATTCCCTCGTCAGAGTTCTTTATGATTCTTACCAGTTTATCTGGCACACCGTTTTGGCAGGGGAGTTTTCAAAGGGTCTCCCTGTCCATGCTGTTGAATGCCTTCTCATAGTTGATGAAGTAGACATAGAGATGGTAGTTCCATTTCATCGACTGCTCAGTGAGCTCCCCCTTCCCTATTATTAGCGGTTGGCCCTGGATTATGGGGTCCCCAAGGACATATAATGCTAAAAGGAGGTGGCCACTTGTTCCTGCTTCCATTCACTTGTGGTGAGGAAAATACTAGCTAATGTATGAATTATACCATTGCATGCTCCAGCTGATTAAGGATGGAAGCTCTGATCCGTGAATCAGTAATTGCATTGCATTATTTTTTTTGCATATTGGCTATTTTGCATTAAGTGCATGTTCGACTTTATAGTCTACCCCGAGTAGACTGGAAAGCCATAGTACACATTTGAATATCCACAAAGTTGCACCTTTGTGTGTTTAACCCTTTTGCACTGCCTACCTCCCTCACACTATTCAGAGACCTCCAAGTCACCCTTGCCTTTGTGCCACATGACTGGCAGATTCGTCATAGTGTTGACATCTGCTCATGTGTGCTATAGCCCCTTTTCTGTGTTTTAGTTCAATTTAGGTGCAGGAAAAGATTTGTGAATTAATTCACAAATCATTCATTTACAAGGGCACATTTTGAAAAAGAGGCTTGTTATTGTGTTCCTCAGTGTTAGTTTCTGACTTGTGGCTTCCATTGACCTGCCTGCCCATTTGTAAGAGAGCTTAGTTCAGTTCAGGTTAATGTAACCTCAATACTTCTTTTTATTTATTTTAGTCTGTTAATACTTACGCTGCTTCCTTTCTTTTAACCATAGTCCTTTTTTCAAAAGATTGCTGGGTGGTTGATAGTGACACTAATTAACTATCTTTAAACTGGGTAGACCTAGCAGCCTCCATGTAAAACATTTAAAAATGGCAGTGAGGTAAGAAGTACTGTATCAAAAAACTATTATTATTATCATAAAAACAGGTTGTCACAGTTAATTTAGAAGAGTGATTTGATGCCAAAGCTACGCAAAGGTAACCTTCCACTGGGCTCAGTGCCAGGATAATGCCAGCCTGTAGCCGCTTCCTGGCTCTGTGGCTACGATTAATTGCTGAGAGCATTACAATTCCTGGCATCCCCTTTATCTGCTTTTATCCTACGTCAATATTCTCACTCATTATTATATATTTTTTTCAAAATAAATGTGCTTTTTGAAATATCATGAGGGAAGAAATATATAACACCCCGTGTGAGTAGTGTCTGTTCTGCAAAGGCATACGGCATCATTTTTTTCTCCCTGTGACCTACATTTAATTTTGGGATGTATATATTATAATTTAAGAGAAACATAGAACTTTTATTTTACCTGCTCTTGTGGGGATAATTTACATTATTGTAACATTGTGCAGTATTTTTTAATTTATAATTTTCCGTATAAACAATATGTTTGCAACAATTATTGGTACTTGGAAGAATTCAATCATTTCCGAGTTGATATATATTTTATCAGAAAACTGCTCAAATCCATTCATTCTGTGTTTATTGTTACCACTCTGTTTGGGGATATCGCATATTTAGGATAGAAAATATTGTCTATGGTGCGAAGGAAAAAAAACGAAGGAACTAATTAAATCTATTGTTTTCAATACAATAATAAATGTATGAAACGGGTTTTTAAATGCATTATCTAAATGATTTTTAAGTGCACCCAGGCCTTAAAAGGAGCTTTGGACACCATAAAATTATCCACCTTCTGGTCACTCGAATAAAATACACTAAATGATTAAACACTTATATTGGCTGAGACAAGGTACACTACCTGATTAAATGTCTATCTTTTGCGCCAATATGACAGTGGTGTCCTTGAGGGCTGGATTCTTGCAGGATATTGAGGCTTTCTGGATAAGCTGCTTTAACGTACAATTCACCTGATTCACAAATAAAATTGGAAAATACATTTTAAGGGGAGATTTGTGCCTCCAGCTGGATGTAATCCTGGATGTAATGTTCCTACTTCCTTGAATTCTCAAAATTCCCAAGAGTAAGTCTTGATATCTGTGCCAGGTGCATGTTACCAGGATCACTCTTAGGAAGATCAGTGAAATTCCCAGCAGGGTCCTATTCTGTATGGAATCCTCCATAGAAGAGAACCAACAATAGTTTTTCCACGGGGAATCTCCGTCCACATCCATCACCAGCAAATCTGGGGGTGGTTCATTCCCCTTCTTACCCTGAACATAGATTTACCCCAACTCTTGTCTGGAGCACAAATCTTATCGTTTCGAAAATGGAAACAGGAATAAGAGTAGTTTGTGAATGCTCACAAACATACTTGTTTGTGGGCCTTCACAAGCTTCCAAGGCTCGCAATGCCTTCTAACCCTCATAGTCCCACCATTGGAGTATGATTTATGGTTACAGAGAACTTCGCACCATGGAGGAGATCCCTATTACAGTAAATGGAGTAACACTTGCCAGAAATGTCTTTATCGATACTTGGCACGCATACAAAAATGGAAATTTGATCTCAAACTTATGTCTATGAACAGATTAACCTTTGTGCGTAGGCCCAATGATTCTAAATAAAATTCATCTGCATAGTCAGTTGTGATCCAGATAACCTGGTATTGTTGTAGTCCTCCAGATCCTAAGTTGAACACCTGCTCTACAGGAAGATATGAAACCTGACTATCTTATACCCAATAAACCAAAGGCTATGGAACCTAGAATGTCCTCTGCATTATAAATGGGCATGCAACCCTGCCTTAAGTGACTGACTGCATGTACAACTAATATCATGACTTTTTTTGTAGATCTTACAACCACGCCAATCTAGCATGTGTGCTGAGGCGAAGGCCTCACCATGATAACGTGTGGTTCAAAACATGTTCTGTGACTTGGAGAGCATACCAAGCATGCCCTCATAACTGACATGGGACTACTGATGACCATGTCTTGGATTGATCAACTTGAACAGTTTGCGACTTATTCGTCTTGGCCAGACCTTTGTTCTGTGTCAGAGGAGAGTGCCGCCTACTGACTCCACTCATGTACAATTCCATTTTAATGTGACCCCCAGACACTTGTGATGACATTCTGTGTGTATGTGTGCTGAGTATTTGTATGTGCAGTGGATTTGCAGCACTTGTGGTAGTAAGGCTCAATGCATGGTGAAAGTCTGAGTTCTTGGGCCGGCAGCATTAATTTTTCATAGCTCCTGTTTTAGTGTGGCACAAATTGGAGGGTGGATACAGCTTCACCAGACAGTGGACATATGGCTTGGGGGCGGAGACTCAGACACTGAATGAGGGAGGGTGTAGACAGGGTTCCACTTAGAAATTCAATGAGGTACTTGTTATTAAAAGGCAGCTGATTATTTCTTCCTGAGCACTGCCATTTGGTAGATGGCAGGGGTTAGGGGTGAGTTTGCAGTTTCTGCTGTTCGAGGTGAGGAAATTTCTAGGCTGCGCCTGCCTTTTCCCCTATTTTCTGCTTGAGGAAGGCTGATGACAGTCAAAAGCAGAGATCTAAAAATTCAATGTACCCTTGTTTTGTACACTCCTGCTAACCTTGCACAATGGTTGTTCATGAGCTACAGCAAGAAAATGAAATAGGAAAGGGAATCACCCCAAGCCAGTTCCAGAACCTGAGACAGTGGATCCACATTCCTTCTCTAGAAGATAAGTATACAAGTGGAACCCAAAACACCCCACTTGGCCTCTGTTCCAAGTTCGGCTTGGCAAAGAAAAGAATGCTCTGCAGAAATCTCAAAGGACTACTTTGTGACCAGGACTGGTGTCTAAATGACAGCCAGTCTCTCAAATTTTGAGGACGTCACCTGAAGTCGAAACGGATTGTAAAAGCTGAGGGGTTGTGTAGAACCTTGAAGCCTGCTTACCTGCTTAGAGACAAGCGCAAAAGATTATTTTTGCCACTTCATGCATGTGGTTCTCACCTGTGAGGAACCATCTGCACCAGCCTAGAGGCTGCAACTGGCAAAGACAAGCACCCATCCAGTCAGAGGCTGAAACGGCCAAAGAAGAGGCCCCGGTGTGCAAATACAGGGAGGCTTCAGCCACTAAAGACGAATGTCTGCTCACACCTGCCTGGCGTCGATAACTTGCAAAGAAGAGCTCTTGTGTGCACCAACCCAGAGGCTGAACTGACCAAAGCGAACACACAACTGCACTGGAATGTAGGCTACAACTGCTGAAGACGAGAACCTTCCTGCAAAAGCACAGAAGCCTTAACTGTCAAAGATAAGTGCCGCCTGTACCTACGAGGAGGCTACAACTGCCAAAGATGACATGCCCACCTCATAAGACTGTTATGCTATTCAACACCGTATCACAAGGGAGGAGTGGGACTGCCTTCCATGTTCCCCCATCGCTGACACTGAGGTTGTGAAGCTACTGTCTGCCTCAACCACTGCCACTGATTTACAACTCTATTGAGCAGGTAATGCAAGTTGATCTTGCATATACTAGGAGACTGTACCCAATGTGCACAAATTTGAAACCTGCTGCTAGAATGCTAACGTTTGCCAGTACAAACTATGTGTGCATAAAGGCTATTGAACTGAGTTATGAACTGTACCTTAGAGGTAATCAATAGTGATTTTCACCTGTGCCTAATCAATGCCTGTACCTGTCAAGACTGGCCAAATCCACAGACATTGGGGGTACACAAAACCTCAGAGAGCAACCTGGGATCCCAGGCAAACGTAAACCCCACTCTGAGGGACAACTTTTGTAGACCATTCTGGGAGAGGGATACCAACATATGACACTCTGGTGCTTAAGGCCCCTTGGTCCACAGCAGTGGTCCAGGTCAATGAAGGCATATAGTTTAGAAAGGTGCTAGGCTTCCATTTTAGGCACACACACTGTATTAGGGGAAAGAGAGGTGCTAGTCTCTATGTACGCAGCACCAGCCCACATGCCAGCTGCTCCAGCATGAATTGGACATCTCAAGAGAATTTTGAGTTCTCTGGAGAACGGGAGCCATTTTGGGCATGGTTGCCTATAAAAGGCCAAGACCATCTTACTCGTGTGCCTATTATTCAGACCTTGCCTGCAGGTGCGGATACACCCAGGAATTGCTCCAGCTTCTCTCATCTTCCTAATTTGGGCATCCTTCTCATCCCTCGATGCTTCGGATCCAACAGCTATCACCAGTGGCTGCAACGTCTTGGAGTTTCAGTCCTCGCCTGTTCTGAAGAAACCTGAAAGAAAGAAAAGAAAAGAGAACAGCATATCATTCTTCAAAAACCTGATGATGTGCAAGCGTGCAAGCGTGATGCACTGTAACCAAACTTACTGCTGTAGGGAGGGCTTTCCGATACATCGCTTGCTGTAATTCCCTCAGGGTTCTGCAAAAGATGCAAATTAGTAACCAGTTACAATCCTAAGAAATAAGAAACTCTAATTCTAAGTAGAGCATTGTGAATTGAACAGTGCTTCAAGGAATGCCAAGAATTCCTGCTTTCCTACTCCTCTGATTCTTCATTGGCACAAGATATTTATAGGGATGAAAAGGGTACAATACAAATGTGAGTGAACTAGAACATCGATTAATCTTTGCTCTCTGCTTCCAAGGGTTCCCATCGTCCACTAATCTCTACCCATTGACACGTGGGAAAGAGGAAATGGAGCGGTAAGAACTGTTGATTACTAGAGTCAGAAGTATGGGAGGTTAGAGTCAGGGAAATAACACATAAACATTCCTGCTTGAATCCTATCAGCTCATCAGAACACTTGTTCCCTGAATGAGCTGACGCCATAGACGATACATACTACGAAGGGACCTAACCAATAGAAGACTACGCAGAGGGAGTCTTTGCTTCTTCTCTCAATCCCATTCCCTTTCCCCTCTAGCAATTGACGGTATCCCAAGTCACCCTTGGTGTTGGGTCCTAGTAACCCAAGGGTGGAATTGGGAGCTAACTTGGTGAGTTCATCACGCCTCCACGAGATCGCACACCATAAAGGTTAGTGCCCAGTAGCCTGACAGAAGCTGTATTTTTCCCTAAGGTGCCATAGAAATTGCGGACTTCTCAGAGAGGGGAGAAGGCACCTTAAAGGATGTAGCACTCGTAGGTGAGGTGCAGCACTGCAAGTGAACCACCCTTGGAATGTATAGTATTTTGTTTTGCTGTGAGATTGAAGTACTTTCTTTTTAACTAAAGGTAAGCAGTTTTTCTAGACAATACGTTACTGTGTCTGTTGTTTGACACTTCAGTTCTGACCTCCCCACACTACCTTCCTCAGAAGCCTTTGATCCCTGAGTGACAAGTGGAAAAGGGTGTATTTGGCCCAATTTGTGGAGCTGTGACTGGCCCCAGGACACCAGCGTCCAACTATCACAACCACCAGAGTTGTTGTCAAACAGCCCCTTTCTACCCTGTGGACCACTGAACGAGGTCTCACAGTCCCAAATTCCCACATTAATGCAGGAAGTCACAGATAAGATGAAAGACTGGATAAATGAGTATTGGATGGAAAACGTGAGAAGTGTCACTCCCCCTGCTTCTTGGAGTACCTTTGTGCCAGATGTAGGAGAAAGTCTCTGAAAGGAGATGATCCTGCAGACTCAGCATGTTTTCTTCTGAAAATGTCCTCAGACAGAACAGGAAAATTCAAAGGCCAGAGAAAAATGACTCCCAAATAACAATGTTTGAAATACAATGCGCTACTGAATTCGAATAAGATTTGAAGCTCTGAAACCAGGACGGAATTGACATATACGAAATTGCTATTTCAAAGGAAGCATCGCATGATATAATGGCAATGCCGAAATTAGAAATCTAAAGTTATCTGGAAGAAGAACAAGTTAGACTTTCCTTAACGGAAATAGTTAATAATAGGCTGCCCAGGATGATTGTGCACCGATACCAAGACGTGTTTGCATTTCTTAATTCCTCCCTTTTTGCATTTGAAAAAGACAAGGAAATATCCTGAAAGCTCTATATTGTGAATGTTTTTTGCTTAAATTATGAATTATGGAATGTGTGTGCCCAGATCGTTCATTTTTACGAGTATTGCACACATTTTCTTATGCATATTTTCTTTTTTATGTGCTCAATTCCATTTTACACTTTGCATCTTAGTAAGATCTAGACACAGCTTTGCTATTCACATGTATTCATTCTCTTTTCACTATACTTTAGTCACACCATTTCTTCTATAACACTCACTTGTTTTTTTTAAACAAACACTGTTTTCTTGTGCAGTTTCCTCGCCTTCTTATTATGTAAGTAGTATGCAAACAGGAAGTTCAACAGGGTATTTTTTTTATTCTTGCCTTTTTCGTTATTGTGTTAATTGATTTTTGTGAACAAAACATATTTTATTACCACATATAAAGGATATTAGAGATGAGGACATAAACAAAATTAGTTACAGTGTACAGAAATAATGAAGCCATTATTAGGGCCTAGATGTGTCTTGCTATTTAAATAGTATGCATTCCCTCCTTCCCTATGCTGCTTTTAGTCATTCAGTGCAAAGCTTTCAACTCAAATGAGTGCATCTATATAAATCTTGCAAATAATGGAATACATAAAAAACATAATTCCTCATTAAATCCTCCATGACTTAATACAGTCATGGGGGTATAGCAATGTATCTAAAAAATGTATGACATGCCAATTATCTAAAATATCAAAGAGTTCTTTGAGCAATAAAATGCACAGTAAAATCCAGTAAATGTACTGACAGTGAAGACATTAAGTCGATTCTTAATCAAAAGACAACAGCACAAAGCATATCTATAGCTACTCCGTAATGCATCCAATTTTTGAGTCGGGCAGATTTGGTAGAAAATTCTGGTCCAGAGAGAAAAGGTATCTGGCAAAAGAGGAACTGATTTACAAAGATAGGGGGACATGTTAGTAACTTATTTGATGTGTAAACAACCCCAGCTCCCATGAGTGAGTGATTAAAGGATATTTATATGGATCTCTTTTATGAATGGAACCAACTTAGAGAGCTATGCAAACACTCAGATGGGAGAGGCAAAGTTAAGCAGAGAGCAGGGATTCAACAATAGGCGTCTTGAGAAAATGATTTTGTAACTAGAGAATGTTAGTTTCGTGACAAAATTTCAAAGGCATTAATTCAAGAGTAGCAGCTCCCGAACCAGTACGTTTGTTGTCTCTACTGTGATTAATCTGAGTGAGCAGATTCGACGTTTCTGGACTAGATGCCCTGATTGGCTTTACCGTGAGATTTGAAAACAAATTAACAGGGCGGATGCTTGCCCAACCCCAAACATTAAGGCAGGACTTTTGAAATGTGGAGCAGTCTCAAAGGCATGATCATGCTTCTGGCCCTCTAAGGAATGCCACTATAAATAACTCAGAGAAGTTCCAGAAAGAAATTGTCTAAACTATTACCATAATGTTGACTAAGAACTGGGTAACTTGTCACTGTTGTTAGGTGGTTTGATATAACGAGGGCCACTGGGATTATGTGACTTTGCGGCTGCAGCATTTTCTGCATAATTACGGATTTGCTGGACCTTCGACAAAATCTGTACACTGTTGCATAATCTTGAACATTTTAACCAAAAATGTGTTTTTTTGGTCAAACAGATCAAAAGTTACTAAAAACTCTGTCACAAGCAGTGCCGCACAGTGGCAGACCCTTTGCAAAAGTTAACTGATCACTTTACACTTGCTGATTTCGATAGTAGCATATGAAGACATGATAAAATAGGGAAGTATTACTGCCACAAAAAATGCTGTATTATGTTGCATAATTTGCCATTTCTTGCTGCATTATTTAGTCAATGCTGTCACATAAGTTAGTCATCTCAGCCACATAATACTAGTGGCCCTGTATATAACTTCTTGTTGTAGCTGAAGGGTAGGGTCATAACTAAAGAGTCTGGAGCCACTCAGGTACAATGTAAGTTAGGCCCTTAGGTCTCAGCCGCAATCTGATAAGTACTGTTGAGGCTCCATTTTCCCTCCAGCTGTGATTAAACGCCAGGCTCCTCCCAGCACACAGACACCAACATTCCATGAATCATTAGGTTATCACAGCATCCACTCTCAACATTCTACAGCATGCTCACCCAGCCCATGCATACACAGACACATCATGTTAATAAATCCCATCGTCTTTTATTACACGCTAGACAAATCAGACATACCACATACTACATCATCCTTTTTCCTTAGACATAGGACAAACATTAAACCAATGCAACAATGACTCAGGGACAACAAGACAAACACTCAAACTCTCTCATCCTCCATAAACTATACTCATACCTACAAGGTCAATACACTCCACCACACCCCCACACACACAAAAGTGCAATGGACCACACCCAACATCTGTCACACTAGCTGGCTAAGCCAAAAAATGGCCATGTACCAGACGAGAGAAAGCACCTAAATCTGCATCCAGCTGTAGTCTTCTGGAAGCTGCACAGACCTCAGATGAAACATCCCCCAACCACAATGATGACAGTCCACAACAGGGGTGACCTGGGAATTGCTAGCACTTTTAATCCAACACCAGTGTAATACAGCACTAATACAACAAAATAAACAAAGATCAGGGCAGTATGCAGTACAGGGCTTCCACTCTTAATACCAGTTTGCTGCAGCACATCAGACCTACATCATAATGTGCCATGGTAAGGAAGCCTTCACATACTACAGCTATTTTAGATATTACCATCCATGTGCAACAATAACTCACTCTAGTACACTCAATCACATATCCTTGTTGCCAAACTGTTGAATTTGGAAGGCAAGGCTGTCATACGAGTATCCTGTGCCACTGAAGTAGCAGGTAAATTCTTTATTGCATGTTAGTCACTTAGGTTCCAGCCACAATCTGATTGGCTCTCTAAGAGCTCCCTGCAGCTGTAATTAACTGCCAGCATCCACCCAACACACAGACACCAACATTCCATGTATCATTACATTCTCACAGCATCTGCACTCAACATTCTACTGCATGCATACACAAACACACCATGTTACTACATCATCCCCTTTGCTTTCAGCCAGGACAAACCAATCATGCCACAACACTAAATTCCTCTTAATTTGTGCATACATTCTAGTCAGTATGTTAACAGAACTTCCATTTCATTTTGCTATACATAACTATTCCATTTTAGGTTGAGCCTACTGGACAACGCATGCTATCTGATTGCCAAAGACCTATTGTGGGCTTTGCAAGAACGTATAGGGGCTTGCAGCCCCTCCGTTGCTTACCATTGGTTAGCGTTAATGTCACTCTCATTTGCTTCCTTCTTATTTGATGGACTTCCTTGTCCACCTTGTGTTTGTCCCTTCCTGAGAGCATAGCCCCTTTACCATTCTCTTGACTGGCTGACTTGTGTCCTTCCACTGCTCACTTTCAGGGAACTACTCTTTTGTTTTTTTTAAACTACTTTATTTAAGGTTTTGAGACCTGTCAGGAGAATGTTACAGTAGCCAACTGACCTGTGACATACAAAGAAAAAACTTTAGTACAATAAATGTGTGTCAGTACATCTTTTATGAGCATCATAACACTGTAAACAGTTCTTGCTACAATATTAATTACTTTTTTCCTTTTGGTTAAGCGCTTCATTCGAGTGCTTGTGTTTTCCAGTTCTCTCCCCAAAAAACATACCCACCCCAATGTTCTGTGTTTGCTCTCTCTCTCTCTCTCTCTCGGCTGCTTTGTATCTCTTCTCTATCTCTCCTGTGTACTCTCCCCCCACATCTCCCCGCGCTCCATGTTACTGTCTGTTTCATGCGCTTCTCTGCCTGCCCCCAGCTCACTCTCCATTGCTTTCCCGCAGCATGTTGCCCCCTCCTGCTTCATCATTAGCCCCCCACCTACTCTGTTCTTTTTTTTCAAATATAGTTTTTAAAATATATTTTCGGAGTATTAGGCAGCAAATTGATGCCAGCCCTCTGCAAAATAGTTTCAGTGCACTTACAATTTCTTTTTTTATTGCTCGATCTGAGTGGTGCCCGCCATTTTAGATCTATCAATAACAAATAAAAGATAAGAATAAAAGAAAATGGCACTTAATTTGCTTTAATAATTTTCTTTCTTTTATGAAGATGAACAACCACAATATTCGCTGTAGCCCCTATGCAGGAACTGAAAAAACAGAACACTACAGGTTCTTGAAACTATTTTTCAACTGAGGTTCTTCCCTCAGGGACTTGTTAATGGAGTGGGTCGAATTGACTTAGGAGTTTCCTTTCAGTAGCAGGTACAAGGATCTCAGTCCTTGTGCGATTTAATTGGAGCTAGGTATTCTCCATTCAGTCCTCAAGTGGATCTAAACATGTGTTGACTGCCTGACCCCTGGAAGGCAGACAATCCATAATGAAGTACCATTGAGTGACTGTGAAATCTGAACTACCTTCTAAGGCAAGACATAGAGCCATATTTATGTTGAACAGGTACTCCTTGACACCCAGCAAGATCTGACAGCTGCTATACAGGTGAAAATGTCTAGCACCACAGAATACAATCAAGTTGTAAAAAACAGGCTCAAGCCCTTTCTATGGCAAAACCAGCAGAAGGCAAAGGAGAGACCCAATGAAACCAGCATGTATATGTAATACCGCATCCATAAACAAAGGGAAGAATATACTAATCACATTGTGTGAACTGTTTCCATCTCCTCTTTTAGGCACTATACTTACCTAAAACTTTGAAATTGCATATCTCCAGTTCTACTAATTTGTTTTATGTTGATTTGGTCTCACTATATTTGTTAAATTATACTCTATTTGGTCTAAATTGGTGTGGAATTTTTCTTGTGTTGTGTTTTTACGTTATAGCAATTTGTGTGCTGCAGAAAATACTTAACATATTGCTTCTCAATCAACCCTGACTGCTTTTGTGCCAACCTACCAGAGAGTTAAACACAGGATAATCTACTGACTTTTGTGGTTCATCCTGACGGGGATTGTGAATCTGTTTGTGATGGGTTGTGATTAGTGAGCAAACCAGAATGGTCCTAGAATGGATTATTATGAAATCAGCCGTAAAAGAATCCCTCCAGGGGGAACAATGAGGTATGTCTCTTACAAAGACGAGAATCATGTTTAAATGTCACCCTTGATCAGTGGCAGCTGGTGGGGAACGGTGGTGTGGGAAGGCGGGGGTGTTAGGAAAGGAAAAAAAAAAGAAAAGAAAACTTACTAGGGGTCACTGTTGCCAGCCGCCATCTCTCTTTCAACGCAAGAACCAGGAAGAACACAGCCTCCCAGAATCCCCTCACCAATCACAACGCTGTCTCACAGCAGCGTTGTGATTGGTCTGAGTGCCGTGGTTTGGGACTAAGACAGGGGCTTGGAGACTGGGCATGTTCTCCACCCAGGCTGTATAATACAGCCTGTGGATAACATGCACAGTGCGCATGTCGGTTTGGCCAGCCCGAGACGGCCGGCCAAACCTTCATGCACACTTAAGGTGCAGCCACCGCTCCTCCTCCCTCGAGGGAGGCCCGCCCCGCCCTAACAACCTGGCTGGCTGCAGTGCATCTGCAATACTAAAAATAAAATAATAATAACGTTTTGTTATCATTTTATTTTTCGTTTGCGCTGCTATAAAGTAGTGGGTTACGCTTCTCCGCTTTAGCGGAGGAGCTGCCCTGCCCTTGATTCATAAAGCTGTCTGGTCACAGGTCCTTGTCTTTTTGAAAGAAGATTTTGCATGATTTGTTCTTGGTAGGAAAATCCGGTCAGCTTCTAAAGGGATGTTAGCAGCTCTCAAAGTGTGTAAAGCCACCAAAGGAGGAGGGTCTTTCTCACTAACCGGGTAGAACTCTGGACAGATTTACCTGTTGAGATGAGGGAATACCAGAGCTTCTTCATTTCTGGGAAGAAACAAACAGCACTGCTGTTTCTTTGGCTTCTGACTAGCTCAGGGGTGTGCCTGCTGTGTCGTGATTCGAGAAGATCCAGTCTTGGATGCCACTAATTGTTTAAATCATTGAAACATAAAGAGCAGGCTTACTTATAACCCACTCCAAAAAAAAGGGTAATTGAAAGAGGAGTACTTTATTTGGTTTGAGAAGAAACTCCACTGCTGACGAGCTCTTACAGATCACTTGAGGCTTAAATGTGAAGGCCCTCATAGTAATGATTAAAAGACCAGAGTAAAATCATACAATTAATGAATAAGGTATGGATGTTACTCTAAGTTCTGTGGGGTTTAAGTTAGTCAGTTCTAAAACATGCCATTATTATATATTTTTTCTTATCACATATTGTCTGTAGTTGGTGCTAGACAACATCTGGCAGGAATCTACAGGTCTAAGCATAAATCTGGATCTCAAAATGATGTCTACATCACATTTCCTCTCTTCTAGGATCTTCTTACTCGTAATATAGTTGCCTTCTGATTGAGCATCAGTACGGAATTTTATGGCTTATAGGACAATCAGTAGGCACAATACATATGATAAGCGATGGTCTGTAAATTACAAAGCATGTTTTACTAAGGATCTGGCGTTAACCAAATCACATTGAAAGAAGGCAACTTTACATTCTGTATTTGCCACTCATATTTTCACAAATCATAATGTCTTCTCTCCCAAGTAGCTTTGGTCGCATCTCATTACGTGCACTAGTTTCACCCTAAATCATCGCAACTGTGCATCTGCTCAAGTCATGCAAAATACAAAATTTTATATGGCCAGTATCACTCTCCAGTCTCCACCCTGTTTGCATGAATGTGGGTGCTGTGCCACCATAATGTCTACTAACAGGATAGTATCTCCTTGACTGGCATGCTGTTTAGGAGCAGAAATGTTTGCAAGTTTGTGCTTCGTGATCTGCATCACTTTTGTACCCTAGAGAAATCGTGTCCTTTCAGAGTATATTCAGTTCAGCTCAGTTCAAGACAACGTTATTGGACAATTTGCCATCAAAGTTCAAAAAAACATCACAAAGCTGATGTTAAAATAAAAGATATAAATAACAATGCATATAATGTGTGTAAAAGAGAATATAAAACCATAAACATACACAATACAGATAATTAAGTAATAATTTAAAATGATGATACATAAAAGAACAAGAGAGTAAAAATAGGCACAGTGGGTGCTGACTGATAAATCGTTAGTACTTTATGGCACAAGTTGGAGTACTCTTTTTTGCCTGATCCTCCACATGGCCAGCAGAAACTGGGAAACCACAAAAACTGCACATTGGCTGGTATCTGTTTTTAAAATTCTTAGTGACTCTTTAAATTCCCTGACCCCTATGTTATGGCAAAGTGGTAAAATCCATTTTTTTTTCTAATGCTCTGATACACGGTGCAGAAAAGTAGAACATGATCTACTGTTTCTTTTGAGTTAATACAAGATGGGCAGTGCCTGTCTCTTGGCCTAGATTCACATCCCCAACTGGCTGTAAATGAGAAGAGCCGCAAAGTCCTATACCTAAATTGCAGGTAGAGCTTCCTGGCGTTTATAGGCTCTATGTTCTTCCTCATATCCAACCTTCAACAATAAGAAGGTCGACGTCAGGGGGCCCATACTGGACTGCCCATGCATTAGAAATTGGGCAATATTGGGAGACCTTGTGCATCTTCACTCTTCCCCCTGATGTTTGCTCTAGTTTAAGTCTACACTTTGAAATATAGGTTTGCCAGTCAAACTGCTCAGTTAAAGTGAAACTTTGCTCCAAGGGGGACCCTCTTAACATAGGATTTGGGCGAGTGGAATAGCATGTGTTGAAAGCCATATATTTGGTTTTAGTGATGTTAATGTCTAAACCCCTTAGCTTACAAAAGCAATCAAATCTGTTGAGAATTCTTTCCAAACCCATAGGTGTTTTTGAGAGGAGCAGCGTGTCATCAGCGAACATTAGGGCAAGCACCCTGATGTTTGCAAGGCATGGTGCGTCAGACTCGCATTGGCCCAGATAGGCTACCAGATCATTCATGAATAGCGCAAATAGAGTAGGTGCGAAGACACATCCCTGCCTAAACCCTCTATTTACTGGGAATGGATTTGTCATTTACACCATCTGCCCACATCTTACTTGTGCAAAGTTATTATCATGGAGTCTCATAATCATATCCAAAAGATATTGCAGGACCCCTATATCAGCCAAGATCTGCCAAAGGGTAGGGTGGGATATAAGGTCAAATGCTGAACTTAAGTTAAAAAAAACACCACATAAAGAGGACTGCCTTCTAATAGAATGGTCTTTCAGTTCAACAGCCGGAGATGGAACACCTGATCTATGTACTGTGCTGGTGCGTTCTCTAAATCCAGCTTGTAAGGGAGTCAATATCTCTGTAGCAGTCATCCATTCTTGCAGTCTACCCAAGATTACCCTCGCAAAAAGCTTTTGGGAGCTGTCGATAAGGCTTATAGTTTGAAGAAAGACATGGGATCCCTTCTTGAAAATGGGAATGATCTCTGCCCAAGTAGGGGTAAAGGTAAATAGGGGCTCCTGATGTCAGAGAAAAGTTGCCCTGCTACCTTGTCGACCCTTATGAGGAACAATTTTGCATATTGCTCAGCTGATTTCCTCGGGGCTAAAACCTATATCTTCTGATTGATCGCCGAGCAATGTAGATACCTCCCATGGGTGGAATCCTGGGGGGACTATCAGAGCATATGTTGCTAAATACCTGCACCTGGGTTTCACTCTGCTCAACGGTGAAATGCAATTAAGAAAATGAGCAACCCAGTCTGACATCATAATATGGTTTTCAATAGGACAAAACCCTTCAACACTACCTGTAGAAACAATATTCCAAAAAGAGCAATGATCTTCTCTGTTTGCCACAGCCAACAGACCCTCTCATTTCCTGTGTTCCCACTCTCTCTTTGCTTCCTGGATGGCATTTGTATATGCCCGCCTGGTTACCTAGATCAGCAATCTATCTTGTTGTTTGATGGCTTCAATTAGCGCAGCTCTTTCTCCACTACACTGGTTATTATACCAGGTGGGGGGTCAGCGTCTCCTGACTGTCTGACTAATTCTCACCTAGAAATGCTGTCTCAGTTTTGTAAACAATTGATTATGAATATCACTAAAATTAGTCAAGGCATCTCCCTTCTCCAGCAGCAAATCCAGCAATGGCAATAACCCCCCCCCCCCCCTATGCCATCGGCAACCAATTTATATACTTCCTTGACTGATTCCTAAGATTGGGAAAGAACACTCCATTTAACCCTGCGTCTGTTAGTGGTCATCACCAGCCTTCTATCAAAGGGCTTGTCACAATTTGCCAGGGCAGCAAGGGCTAGCATCCTCAAATCAAGGGCTAGCGCATTATGGTTGCTGTCTTGGCAGGGTATAACAGCCATGTTGATTAGATTAGGCCACAGCCAAACATCAAGCAGAATATAGTTTATAAGATTTGTGCTCTGTGGATGGTTAAACATATGGTTGCCGTCTTTATCAGAGTTTGACCTGCCATTGCAGGCTCTTAGGCACTGATTCAGTGTGAGGGCATTAAGTTGTATAGCCAATGGAGACCATTTTTTTACTAGTGGGACCATTAACTCCAGTATGGACCAGAAATGGTCATCTTCGGATAAGTGCGGCTCCAAACAAGCATCAAGTGATTCAAACTGGCAATTAAAGGCACCACCCACAATCTTTACAGCCTCAACAGGAAGTGCAGCTAAGTTGCAGACAGAGCTAAATTACTCCTGACTCTATTTTGTTTCCCTGGGCTTACAATATACTTTGTATATATTATAAGTTACATTACAAACTAATACACAACAGGTCAGGCGAACCTAACTTAAATTCTGTGAACCTGCACATTATAGTGGTTTTGACCCATACTGTAACACTCCACGATGGTCTGCCTCTCCCGGATGTGACAGCCCTTTGTATCTTGTAAGATTTACCACATACTACCGGCAGGCTAAGTGACCAGTTTTCTTGGAATAAACAAATATCATAGGCATCAATGAAAGCACACCACTCTGGACAGGACAGCTTGGGCAAAAGCCCTGCCACATTCCAGGAGATCAATTTGAAGGTGGAGCGAAGGCCTCTGGACACCCACTCTCACAGAGAGTATCATCATGAAAACGAGGCACAGAGGGAATGGCATTGCATATGCTTGCGGCTGTTGACATAGAAACTCCTAGCTGCACCCAATTACTGGCCTGCAGGGCAAGAGGGCCTGGTGTATAGAAATAACCTAGAGGTAATAATACAATATTGTTATTGCCTTGCTGATTGCTCATATGCCCAAAAATGAAGCTCTGTACTAGCGTGGGTGATCTAAAATTGACAATAATACAGTCTGCTTGCCAATCCACAGGCCCTGTGCTGCTCCAACCGACCCTCCTTGTTAGGAGGATATTATTTGCAATGGAGAGTGGGAAGTTTCTATACCGTCCCAGCCAATTTAAAGTCTTGTTAATAAGTTCATCCTCTGACTCCTTATGGTCCATTCGCAAAGGGGGTACTCCAGATAGAATTATCACATAGGGCCAGGAGGCTGGAGGGAGATATATCACAGGCTGCGTTGCTATTTGTGCACAGCCTTGAAGTCCTGATCTTTCCAATTCCTGGGCAATGTGGGTGGAATTTACCTAAGTTTGGGTTTGGCTCTTTTAATTTATTGAAAGGCTACGGCTATTTTGCTTGGAGTTCAAAATATTAGGGCACACACAAGGGGAATCTAGAGCAGGTTTCAAAGTTGGTGTGTCTGTTAGGGACAAGGGGCACCTAGAAGGTTTGGCCAACCTCTTTTCTAGAATGTGCAGCAGATGTCGTGCTAGGGCACTTCACAGATGATGGCAATAAATGCTTAATATCCGTTAGTGTACGCTCAATAGCATCTAAATGTGTAAAAACTGGAGACAGTTCCACCTGCAAGGAATCCTTTACCTTGTCAATACAGCCCTTAATCAGTCTTCTTGCCCACGGGGAGTCAAGTGAAAAATGCCCGCTCTATCCTTCATTAATGATGTGCTTATCTAGACTGAAGCTGGGGCTGAGGTAAGGCACGAGGGAGGGACGTTTGTCTGAATGGCCATTTCTGCTAGTCTGGGTTTGGTCGTCCTCTTTAAAGGCTTGACCACGGCAGTAGGTTGAGGACTGTCTGCTGGGCAAAACGCCACAGTAGGATGCGTGGGCCGAGGGTTTGGCACAATGCAATGGAGCCTCCTGGTGCTGAGGCTGATGGACTATGCAGTCTGCTGAGGTTGCTGGAGTGTGTGGTGGCCACCAGAACCTCCTTTGCTAATCACAGTGGTGTCCCACACTGCAGGAATGTAGAGAGCGCTTTGTAGCATGCGTTGTGACAGGCCCGCCCCCTTCTTTGAGGCGTCTCTGCAATGGAGCCTCCTGCCACTGAGGCTGATGGACTATGCAGATCGCTGAGGTCGCTGGGATGGGTGGGGGCTAGAAACCCATTTACTGGTCACAGTGGTGTCCCACACTGAAGGGATGCAGAGGGCGCTTTGTAGCACGCAGTGTGGGTATATTCAATTTCCCCACAAAATGGTATAGTGCTGTTCATCTTAATGGATATGTGGTGCTGTCTCCTACAGTATGTCTCAGGGGCTCCCCACTTTATCAGCTTGAGTGGGGGTTGGGTGCCTGAGGGTCGTTCTGTGTACCATGAAAAATTTAAATTGGTGTTTATGTTTTCTTTGATTTTAATCGTAAGTTCATAAATATTAGCTTTTGCATTGTTAAAAAGCAAGTGATGGTGGGGGGAGGAATGGAGAGAAGGATGGCGTGATGGAGTGGTGTAGCCAAGGAAGGAGAGAAGATGCATGGATATCTAAATGGACAGATGGCTAGATGCAGAGATGAATGACTAGCATAGAGGATGGATGGAGAGAAGGATGTATTGGGAAAAGGATGGATGGTGAGATGGATAAAGAGAACAGTGGATGGATATAAAGTAAGTGATAGATGGAAAAAAGAGATGAAGAACGATGATGGAGAATGGAGGGAGGAATCATGGATGGATAGTAGAAGGAAGGATGAATGGATGCATGGTGAATAGAAACGGTGGATGGATAAAGAAATGAAGACAAATACAAGGATGGAGAGAAGAAACGATAGACGATGTAAAGAAAGGCAGATGGGGATAAGTAAGCATGGATGGATGGAAGTAAATAGAAAGATGGATGGATGGAAAAAGTACAGAATGATGGAAAAAGGAAAATGGATGATGGAAAAACATCAGAAATAAAGATAGACAGAAGGAAGAATTAAAGACAGAACAAAGGATGGAGAGAAGGAAGGAATTTTCAGACATTCAGAATTCTCTCAGAAGGAGCGATGCCCCGAAATGACTACCAGGTTTGCTTGCCTCACCCACTGGCTCATTATCATTATCCATATGGTTCAAAATGAGGTGCATTTAATTTTTCTGGCTACTTCCTGTATATGGCTCCTTGTCTATTTGGGTTAACTTATTACTGGCTTATAGTTCATACTTTACTGTGGTCCTTCACTGATATGGACAGAAGAGCTTTTCTATTAGAGTGATTCCCTGAGCATATAAAGTAGTCATACACATACCATACATATGGAGAAATGATGATACAGGCTAAACTCTGAGCTCAGGTCCTAAGAGCTTCTCTGTCATCTTCTCAACCACTACAATATCCAATAACAAGAAATCGGAGACCCTAGGGGCTACATAATTGGTGTGATCTCCAAAGTAAGGCCATTCAGAAAAGGTAACTTAAACATATATTCCAACAAAAAAATCAAGATTATGGCAAACAGCTGAAACCTAATTTCCTTCCAGGGAACCTCCAAAAAAGTAAAAAAGTTGAGCGAAATACTGCAGATTGAACCTTACCTCTGCTCTGTCTCTGGTGAACTGTATAACAGCTAAGATAGTCCATAGCCTCTCACCCCCTCACCTTTGCTCACTACGTTACAGACTGGCACAGTACTAGCTGTTTCTACTGAAACCCAGAAGAAGCAACAACGCTAACCCATTCCTTAGCCAAATACACCCCCTGGTCAACTCATTACCTTATTGCCTGTTCACCACCTCTCACCTTTACGGCACCCTTGCTGCATTGGTACACCTATGCCACCTTTTATCACTGTGAACAGGAACATTCACTAAGTGGAACACAGTCATCAAATAAACCCAGGCCTCATCAAAGCCCACTGAGTACTGAAGCATGCTCTGCATACTCACATCCCTCTTGCCTACACCCCCTTCCACCTACTCAGCATCACTGAAGTGATTCTGAGATAGCTTATTGGCCATCCTCAGCAACCTTCTCTCTCAGGAAACAGCACCATCCTCAGTAACAGAAAGGGAAGGGGAGGAGTATCATTAGGCTACATCACTGTATTGACCTCAATGGTGCTACCCAATGCAGTTTATTTTTCAGTCAAATTTAAAGTTGTTTTGCTGTCTGATAACTCCTACCAGCTCAGTCCTCATTGCAGTGGTCTATCACCAAGATATAACCTTGCATTTCTGGACAAATTCCTTGAAATTACCCTTCATCTGCAGATTAGAGCCAAGAAGATTGTGACCATGGTTGACAACAGGCCAGAGTCCAAACCATCAATAAATGGCCTCAAAACATGCAGGTCATAGGCTTCACCTAAAAAGGGAGCACTCCCTTGCCTAATTTAGGTACACGTTAGACCTTAATACTTCCAATTTATCAGTTTATCAAAGATATGATAAGATCATTCTTTGAACTCAACTAAAATCTACCCTGATGCCCCACAGAAGAGGTAACTCATCTCAATCATAAATGTCAGCATTGAAAAGTTTGACACACCCTCAATAAGGTCAAACCTCACCAAAGGTCTAAGCGGAGCTCCAAGCATTATTGACTTAAAGTTATTAGACTAGATATTCCACTCTTAAATTGGTTGTCTGAGCTAAGCCAAGGAAAGCAAAACTAGGTATTAAATCTATACCCTATTCATTCAACTAGGATCTTACCCAGCTGAAACCTGCCAAGTGCAACCTGGACTGGCTAAATCCATTGTCTGGAGAGGACAAATCCACCAGCAAATGCAAACGAGATGCTACCATAATGCCATTAAAATAGGCAAAACAACTTATTTTCCATTATGTATTAGTGAGGCCTCCAACACAACTAAGGAGATCTTCAACATTTAACAGAGTTTTTCTGAATTGAATACCAGGTAGAACAACCCTGTGCATCACAACAACATTGTGAGAGCCTTCTGGAGTCCACTGAGTCCACAATAACCAGAATATATGATTCCATAAGCAACAATTAAGTACCCTCTCACCTTCCCACCAAGCCATCACTTGACTTTTGCAAGATTCAAAGCCTCGGAGCTTGCCCAAGCCATACCCATTAAACAATTTCCCCCTCACTTATTATGGGCATCACAAACACGATAAATGCCGCCCTTCATAAAGGAATCCATGCCAGCTCTGTAAAACATATCATTATTGCTTTCCTGAAGAAAAAACATCAGCAGACTATGGCAAAGACAAGCCAATTTCTAATCACCTCCACCCCAATGAAATAATGGAAAGCAGTTTAAGAATAACTTCAAGAATTGGATCTGAACTATCTCTTCCATGGCCATCCGTCTATGTTCAGGGCCTTAATAGACACTTACTCTATCTTGGCCTATATCAGAGAATAGATCTAAAGATTGTTAAACACAACATTCAGTGCAAATGCCATTCAAAAGAGGAAGGATGCATAGAAACATTGTTTCTTGGCAACAGACCATACAGAGTATTGTTAGATTTTTAAAAATAAGCTCGGACATATTGAGGAGGTAGAGAGATGCACCTCATCTGTACGTGTGCATCTAAAGACCTCCCCTGTGTTTAAAACTTAAGTTCTGTTTTGAATGGCAGTGGTTGACTCCAAGAAATTGTTGCCTACAAATGAATAAGGCAATTTTAAGATGATATAAATTGATATTTATCTTAATTTTGATGTACAGTTTCCATGTTGAATGGAGACTGCAAAAATTTCTGTGAAGTCAAAATACAATAAATTATTATTCAATTTCAAAGTCAATTTCTTTTCTATGTGGCTGTGAACATTAAAATTCAGAATACAGCTCTTCAACTGTTTCTTTGGTTTGTGGCCTATAACCACTCAAGGCTCCAACTCTACTACGTTCAAGAGTCTTTTCGGTGTTTGGTTTTTCCTGTTGGCTTTCTCGCTTTACACAAATAGTTCCTCACATTGGCCAACTCCAGCAGGTCCAGGCATGCTCCACAAAGCTTCACCATACCCAACCTTTTATCTGATCCTTTGATACACCTCCATATAGGCTAGCCCAGGATACTTCACAATAGGAACCTGGACAAAATATTTTGCAAATCATCCTACCATGTAGGCTTTTAAGTGTATTTGGCTAGCTCACATCACACATACATTGTTGCCTTTTAAGTCTCTGAATGATGACAAAGTATTGCCGACAAAAATGTCACAAATCATGATTGCCAAAACATAGTGAGGATATAATCATTGACTTTACATACTTTCTATGTGAGATACAAAAATATTGACTACATATAGTGGACCAAAATATTGTCATTAGATAGATAAGTATATTGAATTTAAAATATATATAACTGTAAAAAATACATTCACTTAAAAAACATTACACTTACTAAAAGCATACATCTAATGTAGAAAATATATGAATACATTTTATAACTCAAAAACATAAAATAACATATACTTTAAAATACCTGTAAAAAATGATGAACATAATATGTAAATAAATAAAATGATTCAATAAACATGAATAATAAAATAAAATCTAGTAATTATTAAAAATGATTGACATCAAACTATAAATAATTATACAACAATATGCAATACAATTATTAACATTAAAAAAACCTTTAATAAAAATATTACTTTTTTTTTAACTATATACTAAAACAAATTCAACCTAAAATAACTTTTAAAACAAAATCACAAAAGATATGTAAAAAAAATAAAATCTGAAATAAAAAATAATTAGACTTTGGTGGATCAGACTTACTATTCCCATTCCAAGCTGAGCAACAGTAGGGAAAGTGTTAGACTTTAGAGGGATCAAATGTACTATTCCCAGTCCAATATAAGCAACAGTATGAAAAGAGCTGGACTTTTGAGGGGTCATATTTGCTATCCCCACTCCAATGTAAGCAACATTAGAGTAAATGTTACACTTTTAGGGGGGGCAGATTTTCTATTCCCTCTCCAATCTGAGCAAAAGCAGGGGTGATGTTGGACTTTGAATGGGTAAAATTTTCAATTCCAACTCCACCGTAAGCAACAGTAGGGAAAATGTTGAACTTTGAAGAGATCAGATTTAGTGTTTCCATTCCAACCTGAGTAACACTAGGGACAGAGTTGGACTTTGGATGGTCGGATTTACTATGCCCACCCCAGTGTAAGCAACTCCAGGGAACATGTTGGACTTTGTAAGGATCAGATTTATTAGTCCCACTCCACTGTAAGCAACAATAGAAAAAGTATTGGACTTTGGAAGACTAATATTTACTATTCCCGCTCCTAAATAAAAAAGACATGTAAATATAGACAAAAATAATATATTTGATATTTTTAAAATATCAACAAATATATTAAATATACAATATTTAACATTATAGAATTCATATGCAAAATACAAAAGTAACAATAAAGATTATAAATGCAATAAAATTAAAACATATTTACCACTATATTATCCTAAAAATATATATAAAACACTTCCTACTCTATGACCATAGAAACCAAACACCTGCAAAGGCAAATAAAAATAATACTATAAAAAACGTAACAATGCACTTTAATTTAATAAATAATACTATAAAATTAATATATAAAAATACTAAAACAAGCAATTAATGAACATACAAATTATTAAATACAATTCACTCATTTACATAATCAATAATCGAATTAAACCATATTAAATAATCTAATTAATCAATTAACAGATAAAACAATGAATTGCCCTTCCTTGAATTATCTATTTAACTACTTTGTAAATGAAATAATTTATCTAATTAATGATCAAATTAATGATTTACAAATTAAAATGTATAAAATAAATGTATAAACAATTATAAAATATATATTTTAAAAAGTTCTGCCCTTTTTCCCTTCAAGCACAGCAACTCGCCAATAAATAAATACATTCAAATTCAATTTTTTTAAATATATCACCAAGGCAAAAAAAATAAACTATGCTAAAAAATAAATAAACATAATTAACACTAACTTAATAAAAAAACTATACCACAAAGAGTAATAAAATATAACAAAATAATACAAAGGAATGATATATACAACTATATTAAAAACGACATTAAAGACATTCTTACCTGCAGTATTCTATCCCATTATATTCTTGACATCATGATATTTTGAACACAATTTTTAAGTTCAACAATATTTTTGGAACAACAGTAAGGCAGTGTACTTCTGAATAATGGCAAAGCGATGCTGTATACATTTGCTGCAACTGTTTTTTATCCAGAAAAACTGCAGATCTGCTTTCAGGCAATGTTGCAGAAATGTCCCTTTTTTCCTCTGGAAGAAATACCAGTCTGAAAATACTCTTTGTTGCAAATTATGAATGTTTCCGCATCAGAAGTCCATTTTAAGCCCAAGCAGAAAACAGAAGATTGCCACCGCCATAGTCAGACTGTGTTTCTGGCCTGTCACCGTGGGCAACAATTAGTCCATGTTGAAGTGGCCCTCATTGCGTGGAACCCTCCTCTTGCCAGCCCTTACTCCTTGCTGCACTCGTGAAGCATCGCTAAAATGTGGTTATCTGTTTATGTGGCTGGTAAGACTTTGCTGCGTGAGAAATTGTACTTAAATAAGCCTATTGCAACTGACGGTAATGCATTTTTGCTTGGTGAAACTGTGCCTGCAGAAACCTCAAGGATAATTTCGCTGTGTATCCTCATTTTGTCAACTTTGTAAAATGTATAATAAGCAACCAGTGCTTTATATCGAGGGCTGCTCAGTGTATTCATAGCAGGAGTGTAGTCCTTAGACACTACATTTTGTCACTTACCACTGTTGCACATTTACTTCTTCCCAGCACAACCGACACTGCAGCTGCATTCTTTTTAGATCTAGCATTAGCCCAGACCTTTTGATTTTACCAAAAGCAAATATATACTATACTTTCTTACAGGGGCATTCAGCCAGCCTCGTTATCCATTAGTCTGTTATTGTGCCATTCACATTTTTTTCTTTCCACCAAAGCATACAGCAAGGGACAGTGGGTGAGCCCACTTCCACCATTGGGTAGCTTCACTCTGAGTGACGGCAGTCTTCCCTTTCACAAGAAATTCATCCACACACAGAGTAGTTCCCTTCAATGCCAGGGACTTCTATGTCAATGTGTACTTTTTTGAAACCTAAAAAACATTTTTCCTTTTAGCAAATGCTTTTTTTGTTAGATTGACTTAGAGTCCAGCTGCTTTCCCTGCAATAAAACTGTGCAAAAACCATCAAAAATCAAAATAAGCATTGGCAAAGCCAAAAAGCTGCAGCCAACACCAGCCCTATTGTCTTTGCCAATGCTTTAATTTTTTTTGCAGTGGAAAGTCTTTCTCAAAAGACACCCAGATGATAGACGGTTCTGTTGTGGCAGATCCATTGAAAGTTAAATATCGCTCCCTTCAAAAAAAGCAATTTCTGAAGATGAGTTATGGTAACGCTCAATGCAGAATCGCGATTTCAGTACATGGACAATTTGCATTCATCACAGATGGCCGCTGTAAATCAGCCGCCACCTCCACCCAGCTCAGCATCACCCAGGGAGAAGGTGGGCTCGGGCTGACAGCTGTTTTACATGCGTACAGGGCAGTGGCACCGCCTTAGCGCCTGATGTGAACCTTGCTCCTGCAGCCAGCCACAGATGATCACCTCAGTATTATTTAGAGTAACCAACAGTGCCATAAAATCATTTGGTGCCCCGGCGTTGACAGCGGTGCTAAGGACCTGATGAACTCTTGTACTGCAAGATAAATGATGCCTCCATCTCACATTTACCTTAGCAGACACCTTTCTTTGGCGAGCAGCCTCGTAGCTGCAGCTCCAACACACGAGATCCCATTAGATATTACACACTAGACATTACACATCCTTTAAGCTAAAAGCTACACTCCCCCCCCCATAAGTGTGTGTGAAATTGTGTGATCACTTTGTTTCATTACATGAAAATCACTGAATGTAGTGCCAACACGAGTCATAGATTATCAAAAGCCTTTTTTTTCATTTTTGTTATATTTGTTATCTAAAGCGCAAATTCGACCTGGATGTGTTAAGTGTGGCGTACAAATTGAGAGCAAGATTCACGGGTGACATTCTGATGTAATAAATTACATGAATCCTTCTGAAACATTACAGATTGAGTAAGTATGATACAAAGTGGTGCAGTACATTTGATCACTGAAATTATTTGGGTAACATTAAAAATGAAATAATTTGATATACAGCTGTAGCGTGATGGATGGACCAGTTTTGCAACAAATAGGAACTGGATCCAGATATAGTTCCAGAAAAACACTGGAGCAATATGCAATGCACAGGGTTTTCAGACAATAAGGAAGAGCTAGGACCGGTCCAAAGAGAGGTGGAGACAAATGCCTTCTGATCACATCTTAAACCGTTTGGCTGCTTAACGTTCTAGCTCAGCTGGTCTTTAGCATCTGTATAGTGATGCGGAACATGTCTTGTTGTGACAGTGTGATGTCTAGATGTGATATTATTACCTCACATCAACGCCAAAGGATGTATTTTAGCTGTTATGTTTTAAGTACTTGAAGAGCGCACAACTCACCGGGAGGGTATACTGGGTCTGATTAGGGGCAAGGGATGTGCTGGTCACATCTGAGGTCTAGGTAAAGACTAAGGGCCAGATGTATGACCGAAGCATTTTGCGACTTTCTGATTGCGACTTTTTGCGACTTGCAATTATGAAGTCGTAAAATGTGATGTAGTAATGTGTCTTAGACACATTTAGCGATTCCCAATGGGGTTGCAATTGGCCTGCCTCATCAATATTCATGAGGCAGGTCGCAATTTACGACCCATTGGGAATCTCTTGTAATCACAATGCTGGTACCCTGCTTGGGTCAGTAGACCACCATGTCTGTGATTGCTTTTTCAATAAAGTAATTTTTTTCACGCAATGCAGTCCGTTTTCCATAAAGGAAAACAGGCTGCATTTCAATAATAAAAATTAAAAGCTACCTTTTCATTTTTTAAGAGTAGGCAGTGGCCCGTGGGACCACTGCCTGCTCTTAAAAATGTTGGAGCCCACATTCATAAAGTGTAAGGGGTCCCTTGGGGACCACTTCCCATTTGCGAATGGGTTACCACCTCCTTCATTGAGTCGGTAAAATATGAATTTATTGCGGCCGCATTACGGTCGCAAAACATTCATACATGTGGAGGAACTGGCCCGTTTAGGGTCACTTGGGTCACTCACGACCACCTCTCAGCCTTCCATACCAAAAGAAGAGTCGGTCAGACAGTAGAAAATACAAACCAATATCTGTTTATTCAGAGTACACTCAGTGCGGAGCCCGGTCTGCCCAGTCTCAAGGAGTGCTGCAGAGGGACTGACATCAGCAAGCATAAAGATACATTATGTACATCTCAGAACCAATGAAGGCATGGCCACAATGGAATTTTCCAAGCAAATGCAGCTAACAATGAAGTACAGAGGATAGGTTTCGAGTCTAAGGCCAGGCACACGCTATCTACTACTCAAGGTCGCTCTGCCCATGCCTGCCACTAGCCAAGTAGGAGAGGGCCTCTATCTAGAGTGAAAGGTATGTGCTAATAAGAACAATGTATTCATTAGTGAAACAAAACCTAACCTTGGAGAACCATAACTCATCTGAGGCCTTTTCTCGGAAATAGCGGAGAATAAGTTTCAATTATAATACAAAATGGCGCCGACATAGAAAATGGCGCCGCGAATGCTAACATACATAGAACAATCCGCAAACATAAATTTATCTATTCTAACAGACCCTCCTTTTAGCATGAGCTAAACATTTTTCTAATATGAACAAAAAGCATATAAATCAATAGAACAGGAAGTCATAGGTATACTTTCTTAAACACATTCCATGTCGTCAGCATCGGGGAGAGAGACCGTGAGGAGGGAAGAGGTCTCGAAAATGCCCACATCTATCTGCATGAGGTCATCGACCTCCTTTTGTACCATAATTGCAGCATTGGTGTCATGAATCAATATTTTCCTTTTAGGGGTGAGACGAGTGGTGCAATACGAACAACAGAAGGGAAGGCATTGAACAAGGACACAGCAAGGGACCAAGATCACAATGAAGTAAATCACGTTTTCATGGATCCAACCCCAGCTGCCAAAAAGGGACCAACTCCAGTTCCCACTCTCCATTCCTTTGACATTTTCTAAGATGTCTAAAATGTGTTGAGTAATATTCTTTTCCATATTTGTGATCCCGACTACACACTGATCTCCTACTACCACGCACACACCACCACTCTTGGCTAGGATGAAGTAAACAGCATATCTAGTCTGCTCGGATTATATGCGCATACTTTCCAGTTGGGTGGTAATGTCACGCAAAGCTGCTACTGTGGAGTTAGACAATATTTGCAGCTTATATCCAAAATATTCTCTAGCGTTCTCACCCCTGGCCATAGAAGTACCACCAAATGTAATTATGGAGGAGAGAATGTATCCAAACGTTATACCATTAGTAGAGTTATTGACTTCGAGTTCTGTCACTCCTTCGCAAAATTCTTTGGTCAATGTCCTTTTAACCCATTTTACATTAGGCTTCGCATGTTTGCAAGGTACTCCCAAGGGCAGCACCATTCCAAGTGCCACATCACTTGTACCATTATGAATATTAGAGTATGTCCCATTAGACAGAAAGAAAAAACCTGGGTGTGCATAAATCGGTCCATCATAATCCACAACAGAATATCAGGAATTCCGCCCTAAGGTATCGGGGTCCTTTGGAATTGCCAAGGAATACGTGCCCTGGCGCAGTACTATCCCTGAACAATTAACATACAATTCAGTGTCAGTGAAATTGATAATTGGACAACAAGCAGGGTAATAGCCAGCTTCTTGGGGAACTGTTAACTCCTTATACTGGTAACCCACCAGAGTTACATTCTGTTTTTCCATAGAGAAGTTGTCGCAATAAGTATTGTTGTCACACCCTGGATAACCCATGCCTTGTGGCTTTTTATATAATATAGACAAGGACCTGGATAGCCAAACCCAAATACTCCACGCACTTCTGTGAAATCAAGGGGGCGAGTATAGGTATAGTTGACAATTGACAATGGATATGCTGTCCATAAACTAGTGACAGATTCCGTGGGGTAACAAGCAGTCCCTTCTCCAAAGAATCTCTTATGTGTATCTAGAAACACATTGCTTGGGGCTGTCCTTTTCTTCCGGACTTGAGGAACAACCTTATCCTTACTATGTAAAGGTACACTTTGATCACGTTCCAAAACCCATGATACCCCACATAATATTATCAACAGCAAAATCACAAAGGCAATACATGTTAACTTTTGTTTACGGGTCCACACTGCTGTGTGCTGGGCAACAAGAATCACTGGCTGCGCTTCCTCGGCAACTGTTCTAAAAAAAAAGGATGCATGGTAAATGATAAAATGGGGGCAAAATACAAGGAAATATGCAAGTTCCCAGTGTCGGTCAGAGCCTCACTGATACAGGCTCTTATTGTTCATCAAATACGTTGGCACTCTTGAGCACCGGTGGTGGAGCTTGCTCTGTCCTAAGCTCGTATCCCACGCTGGTATACCTTCAGGGTATACTATTGCCTCCCCTATCTAATGTTAAAGCAACTAAACTACAACAGACAAACTTTTTCATCAAGCTCAATGAATTTCGTGGGTACTACAGCTGCAGTACAACCTATCTTACGCATTCCATCCCTAATCCTTTTTCTCCTTAGATGCACTGTCCCTCAGCCGAGGGCGCAAATTGTACCTGGCAGCCCCAGGCACTGTAGGATCAACAAACAACGGCTCTTTAATGGCTCGCACTTCCGGAGGAACAGCAGCAGTCATCACATTCTCATTCTCCTGATCCGTACATCTTTTGCCATCTTCAACCGTCTCTGTTTAGCTTCTTTCTGCCCTGTTCTGAGGGAATCAAACATAGAGTATGTACTTCTTCTTTTAAATAACTGCTCCTGTAAAAACCCAATCTTTTGTTCATCAAAAGTGTCCGTCAATGGCCACTGTAACTCGGCATTGTCCCTCGTATATTTGTGCCATAATGTACTAAACATAATAGGGCCAAGACCATGTTTCACATACATATCAAAATTAGGAGTGCCTTCTAAAGGCGCCGGCTGAGCCTCTTCCAATCAAGCAACTGCAGAACAGCCATGACAACACAAATACAAGATATTGCTAAAACTGGGCATTTTAAACAAGAAAACAAGTTTGTTACTTTTACCCAGCAAAGTAATTGCAATCACTTTTATCAAAAACGGTCCTCAAACCGTACCAAACCCAAACCACAATGGTACCATATCGACGAAAAACCAAAACAAACTCACCTGATATGAGTGATACAAACGAACCGATTCTCCACTGCCGACTCTGCAGACCAAACTGTCAGATCCAAGGGTTTCGCCGTTCAGGACTCCAGTCGGTATGACCACTGGACGAGGCACCGTCCGGCAGGACAGAAGGGGAAGCTGCGAGTATCAGACACTCTTCGTGCAGGGATCACTGGTCAGTCAGTCCAACCCGACGATAGCCTCGACCTCCCCTCCGTCCGTGGAAAGGGATGGGTCACACACCCGAAGGAGTCCCTGTTTGGGCGCCAACTGAAGGAAGTGGCCTGTTTAGGGTCACCCGGGTCACTCACGACCACCTCTCAGCCTTCCATAACAAAAGAAGAGTCGGTCAGACAGTAGAGAATACAAACCAATATCTGTTTATTCAGAGTACACTCAGAGCGGAGCCCGGTCTGCCCAGTCTCAAGGAGTGCTGCAGAGGGACTGACATCAGCACGCATAAAGATACATTATGTACATCTCAGAACCAATGAAGGCACCCCCACAATGGAATTTTCCAAGCAAATGCAGCTAACAATGAAATACAGAGGATAGGTTTAGATTCTAAGGCCGAGCACACGCTATCTACTACTCAAGGTTGCTCTGCCCGTGCCCGCCACTAGGCAAGTGGGAGAGGGCCTCTATCTAGAGGGAAAGTTATGTACTAATAGGAACAGTGTATTCATTAGTGAAACAAAACCTAGCCTTGGAGAAACATAACTCAACTGAGGCCTTTTCGCAGAAATAGCTGTGAATAAGTTTCGATTATAACACAAAATGGGGCCGACATAGAAAATGGCGCCGCGAATGCTAACATACACATAGGACAATACGCAAACAGGAATTTTTCTATTATAAGACATGCCCCTGCGACTCGCTATTAGAAAGGTACGCCCTTGGCACGCCTCTCCCTAATACCGACTCGCAAACCCCATTTTGAAATATGGTAATAGGTTACTGGGTCGCAAAATATGGTTAGTACATGCTGAAAGCCATTTTTGCTGTCGCAAACAGCCTGATTCTCTGTTTTTGTTTGCTAAAAACGGACGTATATCTGGCCCAAAGTCTTCAATTTCTTGCAGAATTCCAAGACTGAGGAGGCAGCTCTGATGTGCAAGGGGAGGTCATTCCAGACTTTCTGCTCCTCTTCTTTAATAATAATTTAAACATTTAATTTAGAAAATTAGAACACTGTCTGCATTTTTTTACATGAACCCAGTTTTATAGTCAATTTCCACTTCCATTTTTGCAGTATATAATGCCCAAGCAAATTGCTGGATCTAAACATTGACGGCAACAGGACTCTGGATTATTCGAAGTTACTGGTTATTAGTTTGAATTGCATATTGGAGTATATCTATTGAAATTAAACATAAAAGTGAATAGGAATTGAAATTAAAGTGGATTTTAGTCAGTCCCTGATTGCCAAGTGAGTCCTTTGTTTGCACAGGACAGTGGGGCTGTTACCACAATTTAAAGTGAGGTGGGCAGATGATTTGCTTGGTGGCTGTACTTCAGTTTCTTTTGGGGACTTTTTAGTGCTAGACTGAGGCATACGAGAGCATGTATGGAGCAAGAGTGCTTTTAATATACTTGGTGCATTGATATATCCTGCTTGATATGCTACACCAGTCAGCTTGAAATAAACCAGCTCTATAGTCAGAAGTCAGTGAATTTTGTTGTGAACTTTCATTATGAGTATTCTTTTTGGATTTATTGGTGCCTACCCTAGGTACACAGCTGTTGCTGAAATGTAGGTATTAGAGCAATTTCTAAGTGCATCCTGCAAGCAAAGAACTATGCGATCGATTAGGATGGGGACCGCTCAACATGCTGTCGGTGGTCCCACAGTGCAAATTAGGATGCGACCGCCACTGTGGTGGTGTCATTGCCCGTGTTTGACATTGCGGCAGGTGCTGCTAGCTGCAGCACCCGCCGCAATTTAAAAAAGGGATGTTTTACATATCCCTGCACTACGTGACAAGCACCATGCGGTGCCTGTCACATGGTACAGGGATATGGGTCCCATGTCTGCGGGGAGGGTTGAAGGGAGGCCCACTACGGGCCCCCAATGTCCCTTTTCGCCAGCCTTTTCATAGTCGGTGAACCGCCATGAAAAGGCTGGTGGGGAGGGACATCGTTATCCCTATGGCGGTGCCTGGTAGGCACCACCACCATTCTGGGGATGCAGAGCGGTCCGACAGGCAATCGGAATGATTTCTACTGGCGGGCCTGTGGCAGTCGGGCTTTCCGCCCGCCAGCACACTGCCTGCCATCAAAATCTGGCGGGCGGGAAAGCTGCTTAGAATGGCGGCGAGACCGACAGCCTGTCGGTGGCAGTCTCCCCGCCATCCTAATCAGCCCCAATATTACTCTCTGGCAATAGAAGTCATGTCATTCTCAGAAAAAACAGTAATCAATTTCCTTAGTAGTTTTGAGCCCAATTCATAAACTAGATTTGTAGGACATATAGAGTAGAGATGGAGTACTGCTACTCACGAACTGCAAAATGCTATTCACAAACCCACGGCCTGAGAACTCTGCCTCTGTATTTTTTCAGTGTGGAGTTCTCTGCCACAATAGCAGAGATCTCTGGACGTGCAAGTATACTACTTTGTAGTAAATGTAGGAGAGACATGGGGAGTAATGCGAAAATGGGGGATATTTGCTCAAAAATGGGTGAGGTTACAAGAAATGTAATGAAGGGTTTGCGAAGGACCTGCTAATACAACATCCACATCCACATAAGAGTAAAACCATTGCAGTTATCAAAATACCCTTCTAAAGTTACTACAACTTTACTGGTGTCAAATAGGCTTAAATGTATTTCATTCCAGTTATGTAGTAAGTTAAGCAATACATATGGTCAACCACTAGTACTGCAACACACTCCCATGTAAAACTATGGATGCAGGGGATAAAAATAACACCTCATATGAGCTATTGTAAAAATAAAAAGTTTGTCAGAATATATATATATATATATATATATATATATATATATATATATATATATATATATATATATATATATATGCACAAAAACAAGAGTTGCCCCTCTGTGGAATGGCACTCACAGGTAGGTTAAAAGCTCTTGAAAGAAAGCCTCTGCCACAGACATACTTTCCCACTGCTTCTCGCTTGTCCGACGCGTTTCGGGCTACGCCCTTTCCTCATGGACAGCCTCGGTAGAATCACAGCAAACAAAGCCATACACCCAGTATATCCCCTCTTTTATTTCAATTAGAATGCTCATGTGAGCACTGATGATGCATTGTGGGACTGGTAGTACACAATGTATTCCCCAAGTGGGTCGCATGCTGTGAGACCACTTAAAACAAAGTTTCTCTGGGGAAGCAACAATGTCTTGTTTAGCTGCTTTCATGATACTGCAAAGCGCCTCCTGTTCTGCCAGTTTCTGCCCAAATAAACAGAGGCGGGCCCGCTTAGGTCCCGCGGTGGTGCCGTTCCGTGGCCGGACTAACCACATTAATGCACAAAAACAAGAGTTGCCCCTCGGTGGAATGGCACTCACAGGTAGGTTAAAAGCTCTTGAAAGAAACCCGCTGCCACAGACATACTTTCCCACTGCTTCTCGCTTGTCCGACGCGTTTCGAGCTACACCCTTCCTCAAGGACAGCCTCGGTAGAATCACAGCAAACAAAGCCATACACCCAGTATATCACCTCTTTTATTTCAATTAGAGCACTCATGTGAGCACTGATGATGCATTGTGGGACTGGTAGTACACAAAGTATTCCCCAAGTGGGTCGCATGCTGTGAGACCACTTAAAACAAAGTTTCTCTGGGGAAGCAACAATGTCTTGTTTAGCTGCTTTCATGATACTGCGAAGTGCCTCCTGTTCCGCCAGTTTCTGCCCAAATAAACAGAGGCGGACCCGCTCAGGTCCCACGGTGGTGCCGTTCCGTGGCCGGACTAGCCACATTAATACACAAAAACAAGAGTTGCCCCTCGGTGAAATGGCACTCACAGGTAGGTTAAAAGCTCTTGAAAGAAAGCCGCTGCCACAGACATACTTTCCCACTGCTTCTCGCTTGTCCAACGCGTTTCGGGCTATGCCTTTCCTCATGGACAGCCTCGGTAGAATCACAGCAAACAAAGCCATACAGCCAGTATATCCCCTCTTTTATTTCAATTAGAACGCTCATGTGAGCACTGATGATGCTTTGTGGGACTGGTAGTAAACAAAGTATTCCCCAAGTGGGTCGCATGCTGTGAGACCACTTAAACCAAAGTTTCTCTGGGGAAGCAACAATGTCATATATATCACGTGATATATATCACCAAACAAGAGAAAGTTCCTCCTGAGATCGAGCCCGTAGTCAGGTGGTGCGCAGAGCCGGTGGAACCACAGCTGGACAAGTAAATCCACAAAGAAATCCAGTAATGCGCACACTCGGAATGATGTTTTGCTCATGCAAAAACGTTATTGCTCAGTTGCTACGTGTTTCGACAGTAACACTGTCTTGATCACACACCAAGTGCTTGCATGAAAGTGCATTACATAGATTGAGGTAACACAAAGAAAGGACTTCTGGCCCACAATGATCCAATATTGTTGCAAAAAGGAAGTGCAAGACTGGCGGCCATCTTATAATGTGTACATTATGTAAAACATACTGTATGAGAGTAGTACTGTAGCTCCTCAAAGCCGATGGCACAATATACGCATACAATAGTCTGGACAAAATAAATTTCAGAGATAAACACAGACGAGGTCAGAACAAAAATAGTCTGAACGGCGGAAATACCGCTAGTGGTGAATACTCTGTAGTGCCTAAGACAGGCCTTAAGCTAATGAGGTGTCAAGGTAGTGTCCTTAGTGAACTAATATACCAATGTCCGCCTGAAAGGCAGTGTCCACGACACGTGTACAGACATATGTCCATCATGCATGACCATCCGCGAAGGTGGCAGTCCAACGATGTTCATGTGTCAGTGAGGTGGGAAATCTCACAACGTGCACGAAAGGGATTACTGGTAGGGCAACGTAATCCTGTACCCAAGACATCAACCAGAGTACCATGTGGCCAGAAGGTACCCCCCCATTGCGCAATGTAAACAGCTGTTAGCCAAGTGGCAAAACAATGTGAAGGGAGAACCCTATTCGCTGGGGGGACATGTGTGCATGCACTTATATATAGAAAAGGCCAAAAGACATGCTGGGATCTCGCAACTCCTGAAAGTTGATTGCACTCGCCAAGTGGCAGGAAGACGTGAGATGAAGTCCAAGTTACCACAGAGGGGCATTGCATTAATCTTAAAGAACAGAAAATCTTATCTTAATCGTGGTGCACACCCGAATTCGGGGAAGAAAAGGGTAGGGAACCCGTGAAGTGTTCGTCAGTGTGCGGTGGGTCCCTTCCTTTCCTCCTGAGAAAAGAGAAGAAAAGAAAACATGTACTTGTGTAAATATACATTAAAAGCATGATATATACAAGTGCACTTTAAAATCATGTACGTTCTGTTCATGGCACAGAAACAAGGAAGAAACTTAGGACGTTATGGTACACATAGACAAGGCAACATTAATCATCATGCAAATGTGTTGCTAGCTCCTCGTCTAGGTTGTGTCCCCCCGGGAATTTAGTTTCTAGCTCTAGTATCCATTTGGATTCCTTTTTGCGCAATGCTAGTACCCTGTTACCACCTCTGGGGCACATTTGTATCTGTTCAATGGCAAAGAAGCGTAGTAGGGAGTTGTTCGACAGGTGGTAATTCTGGAAATGCCTATCTATAGGGTAATGCAGGTCCCTGTTCGTGATGGCCCTGAAATGTTCTAGCATCCTTTTTTTGACCATCAAGGTCGTGCTACCCACATATCTCATCTTGCATGGGCACTCCAGGACGTATATGACGAAACTAGAACTGCAAGTCAGAAACTGGGTAATGCTCCTGTACCACTCAAACCAGGTACATTAAATTCCTTAACCATGTGGCTGTACTGGCAGGCTTTGCAATGCCCGCACGGAAAGAAACCTTTAAGGTTATGTGCTCCCCTGTACAGGGTTCCGTTATGTCACCATGTACAAGGGTTTCCCTGAGACTCCTTCCCTTCCTATATGTGATCATCGGTCTGTCACTGATGGTCGGATGCACTGTAGGGTCACTCTTCAAGATCTCCCAATTGTCAGCCATAATCTTATGGATTTTCTGGGAGTTCCTATTGTAGGACATGATAACCCTGATGTCAGTAGTGTTTGCTTCTTTCTTCTGGGTACCAAGGGTTTGCTGTCTGCTTACTGTGCTCATTTTTTTGATAGCTCGTTGAGTACCCAATCGGGATAGCCTTGCGCTCTGAATCTAGAGATCATGATCTGTTGTTCGATTTGGAAGGATTCGTCGGTACTGCAGTTTCTTCTTGCCCTCAGCAGTTCCCCATAGGGAATGCTCCATTTGAGAGCATCCGGGTGGCTTCTGAGGGCATGAAGAAGGCTGTTACCCCCCGTGTCTTTACGATACAGGCTGGTTACGAGAATGCCTTGTCGTACTTCGATCCTGACATCAAGGAACTCTATACATTCCTTACTCATGTTCTGACTCAGGACTATGTTGTATGGGTTGCTGTTCAGTTTTACAATGAAATCAGTGGCTTCCTGTTTGCTGCCCCTCCAAATGATAAACAAATCATCTATGTACCGCAGCCATAATGCAACTTTCTCAAAGTCCTGGCAAAGCGATTCCTCATTGCGTATTTCTTCCTCGCACAGGCCCAAGAAGAGATTCGCAAAACTGGGCGCCAAGCACGTGCCCATTGCCGTACCTAGTACTTGCTTATAAAGATCCCCCTTAAACATGAAAATGTTATTCTTCAAACATAAATTCATCATTTCAATAAGCATTTTCGTGTGTTCTAGGTAGCCTATATGATTTCCCACCTCACTGACACATGAACATCGTTGGACTGACACCTTCGCGGATGGTCATGCATGACGGACATATGTCTGTACACGTGTCGCAGACACTGCCTTTCAGGCGGACATTGGTCCATTACTTCACTAAGGACACTACCTTGACACCTCATTAGGTTAAGGCCTGTCTTAGGCACTACAGAGTATTCACCACTAGCGGTATTTTTGCCGTTCACACTATTTTTGTTCTGACCTACTCTGTGTTTATCTCTGAAATTTATTTTGGCCAGACTATTGTATGCGTATATTGTGCCATCGGCTTTGAGGAGCTACAGTACTACTCTCATACAGTATGTTTTACATAATGTACACATTATAAGATGGCCGCCAGTCTTGCACTTCCTTTTTGCAACAATGTTGGATCATGGTGGGCCAGATGTCCTTTCTTTGTGTTACCTCAATCTATGTAATGCACTTTCATGCAAGCACTCGGTGTGTGATCAAGACAGTGTTACTGTCGAAACGCGTAGCAACTGAGTAATAAAGTTTTTGCACGAGCAAAACATCATTCCGAGTGTGCGCATTACTGGATTTCTTTGTGGATATATATATGTATAAATATATATATATGTATATATACATTTATATACACACACATACATATATTACCTACTGGCAGTAGTTAGGACCTAGTTTAAATAGGAAAAGCATTTTTTGATTTGCCTATAACTTTGCGAAAGTTTGAATACTAATGGCCCACTCACTTCAGCTATTGTGTTGAAAGTTTCGGGGTGATCCATCAAGCGGGGGCCGAGAAAAAGGGGGGGTCCCAAAACGCTTTTTCTCTATGTTAATTTCCATAGGAAACTTTAGACACGGCTACAGCCCGAACTGCTGAACAAAATTACACCAAATTTGGCAAAAAGTTAGCTCATGGTTCAGTGAGCACTCTTTTTGTTAAATGGTGTATATCCGTTTAGTAGTTCCTGAGAATTTTAAACATCTCTCAGATATACAACTGTGGCCGTGGAGGATCCGTGAACCCTCCCAATCTCGATCCTGCTATCTGATCGGCTGCCAACACTTCAAACTAGGAAGTGTTGGCAGCCATCTTGTGACTCTGTTGAACCAAGTCACAAGAAAAAAGGTTAAAAAATGTGGAAAAACAAGAAAAGGGGGCAGGGTAGAAACACCCTGACCCCCTAGGCCTGCTCAGGGGGCGCAGGGACCCCCAGGGCCAAAAAAAGCATTTGTCAAAACATTTTCGGTGGGATTTGCGGTGGATCTGCAAATCTGGCCGAAAATGTTAAAAAAACACGAAGTGCGGACTCCCGCACTTTGTTTCCTTTAGGCCCCCGGGTGGGCCAGGCCCCAGTGGCAATGAGAAATAGATATGCGGGGGCCCTCGCGGGCCCCAGCAGCCCCAGGGACCACCACCTCCCTGGGCTATATTGAGAAAAAAGCATGGGGGGGCTACTGCCCCCGTGGGGCCCCAGGGACTGACAACTCCCCGGGGTTATGTATGTGAAATGCGGGGGGCCACGTGGCCCCCCAGCATTTCACATACCCCCAGGACATTGCAGTTTGCTATGGGCCATCCCATAGCAAACAGTGTGCTCGCTTTGAACAAGCAAGAGCACTTTGCCCTCGCTTGTTCAAAGCAAGCCCACTTTGCTTTTTACCCCCAGGAAGAGTGCATCTTAGCCGCTCCCTGGGGGTAAAAAGCAATGCCGGCTCCCGCAGGAGGCGGGATCCGGTCAAGGGTCTTCAGGCTCCCCCGCGGTCCTCAACCAGTTGGCCATTCCCCGGGCGATGGTGTCTCCGGGGCCGAAAATGGCCCGGGAGAGGGGCCGCGAGGGCCCCCAAGCTTTTTTAAAAAAAAACATAAGGCTAGGCCCGGGGGGGATGGGTCCCCGGGGCCGAAATTGGCCTCAGGAGGGGGGCCGCACGGAGTGTGAGTGGGTGCATCAGAGATGCTGTAGATGGTCATCACTGATGTTATCAGTGGTGTCATTTGAGATGTCATCAGTGATGTCACTGACCATGTCATGAGTGATGTAATATGTGAGGTCATAAGCAGTGCATTGCGGGGGCGCGAGTTATAGTTAACTCAGCTAACTAATGGCTGAATTTCTCCGGTTTTGTATGAGTAAAATCTGACCCTATCTATAATGTCCCCATAACCTTTGTTTTTTTTAGTGAATCTATCTATCTATCTATCTATCTATCTATCTATCAATCTATCTATCTATCTATCTATCTATCTCTCTATGCATATATATCTCAATAGTGGTCGCCACTGAGTAGTTATAGTTATGTCTGTGTTTCCATAGCAAATGCCTTTTTGGTTTGCTAATAACTTTGGCGCTGTTTGACAAATCTTTACAAAATTTTCCCAAAACTTGCTCCTTTTTGCCTAGTTTAACTTTTCGGGGTGTTCCATCAATTGGGTAGGGATAACCTGCCCCCCAGCCTTTGTGTGGGCAAATAAAAAAATGGTTTTTAATACTGCAATTCAGTGGAAGTCCCGCTGGATCATAGCATTAAAAACAAATATGAAACCTTCAGCCAGCGTTCTCTTTTATTTAAAGTATTAGACCACTGTGGTGGGCCAGTGGGTCTTTTTTGTAATATATTTGGGGAGTGAGGTCTCTCTTCCTGGCCCTCCCTTGGGCCCAATCCCCTGGGGACAAATGTGTATTAAAGGGGAGAGAGCATGCAGCACCCCTCTCTCTACCTCTATTAGGCCCCAAGGGCCCCATTCCCAGGGGCCAAACCCTAAATGCAGTGGAGTGGAGTGCAAGACCCCCCTCCCCGAGCCTGTTAAGGCCCCTGGGACCCCAGGGCCAATATGTTAAGATGAGGGAAGGGGACACCTGGCACTAACATATTTTTTAAGTTATGGATTTGCAGAAATAAAAAAATCAGCAATAACTGTGCAAAGTTTTTGTTACATAAATATTTGTATTTATTTTCACCGAAAAACAAAGGTTAAAGAAATGTTATAGTTAGGTGAAAATTTCAGTGACGATGTAACATTTTAAACTCAAAATACCACTGAAATTTACCAGTTATAGTTATCTCTAGTAATGGGAATTCATGCCCTAAAGTAACTATAACTCACGCCCCCGCCATGCACAGTCTTGTCATCAATGATGTAATTTCATATGTTCGAGTGTTGTCATAAATGATGTCGTAGAACAAGTCATGAGTGATGTAATTTGTGAGGTAATTAGCCGTGCATGGTGAGTGAATTTTAGTGAATTTCTAGTTTATTTTAATGTAATGTAATATTTTATAACCATACCTAAAGCTCTGCCCCCGCTTTGCAGAGCCTACAGCCAGGCCCTTCGGTCAACCCCTGTGGGTACCCAACCGCCACCTGGGCATTGTGGGTTTGGCCGCAGGGCCTGGCCTGCAAGCATTCAACCCCAAGCCACACACAGCCTTTTGGCATGCACAGCCGGTGTTGGTCTCGCTGTTCCTGGCTGCACTCAGGCATACTTACTGACTTTGTTAAATAGTCACAAATCCAATATATAAAAAGTGAGCCTATTGGTTTTATCAAGGGGTGAGCATTTTATATATATATATATATATGGTCCAGTTGAAGGCGGTGAGCCGAAACGCGTAGACCGTCCATGTTTTGCACTATGGTGTGTTAATAAATACTCTTTTAAAAGGTAAAACTTCCTGTCGAGTTTACTCCTTATGGTGCTGTGAAGTCATCGCCGGGTGAAGGTGTGGAGATCGTTGGTAATATATATATATATATATATATATATATATCCTCCAGAACTCTCTCCGAACCTCCACACTGGTGAACAGAGAGACACAGACCCAGATATTGATGGCAGGTAAGATGTTTATTCTTCTCTCCCTCTGTGACGCGTTTCGAGCACCCTGTGCCCTTGTTCACACATAATATATATATATATGTGTGTGTGTGTGTGTATATGTATATATATATATATAGATAGATAGATAGATAGATAGATAGATAGATATAGATATATATACATAAAACAGATCTATCATCCTTCCCCTAAAATCACCAATATGTTAAATATGTTAAATCTAATGTATACTTCAGTAATTCACACAATGAAATGTTTATTAATATTGATTATTATAAAAAGTTTAATAAAGTTTTACTGAAATGTCAGTGTTTCTTTATCCACAGTTTTTATTATTACATTTTGCAGTTGAAAAATGTTAAAATAAATAGTCAGACACTTTTTTTTTTTTTTTTAAATAAAACCAACATGTCTCGGAGTCTTTCTTTTAACATTTTTCCACCCAGATAATGAAATCATCAAAACAACCACAAGAGGGCCTTGCTCTCCAGTTGAACAGCATAGAGCTCCAGCTAGGAGTGCTTTAAAAAATATGATAAGTTCTCCTGAGGTCATGAATTTAATGGCCCAGGAGGCTTACTGTTTTTTTATATTGTATGGGGGCTGCTGGAGTCCCTGCAGCCCCTAGCAACATACAAAATGGTTTGGTCGTGCTCCTTCCTATTCTGGGGGATATCATCAAGCTTAAAAAAATATAAACAAAAATCCCTTGCAGGGTATTATGAGGCGTTCCTTCAAGGAGCAGTGAATAATAAATGAGCAGCTCTTGCTGCTTGTTTATTATTCATTTTGGTGTCCCAGCGCCCACCCAGAACATCCTTTTTTAATATTTATGGGGATGGGGCACATGGCTTCTTTCCCGACCCTTTACAGCCTTGTGGACCCCATCCTCGGGGGCCTTTTATTTTAAAGAGGAGGAGGGCATTCATCCTCCCTCCCCAAGCCAAGAGAGGCCCCGGAGACACCATCCCCCTGGGCTAAAATATACATTTAAAGGGGAGGGGGTTACGTGGCCCCCAGATCGGGGCTTCATGTGTCCACCAAGGGCACCCACAAAACACTATGGGCCTAATTACGTTGTCGGGCGGACTCACGTCTGCCCGACACCATTGCGAAATCAGGACCCACCGGCCTCCGGTTGGCGGTCCGGACCTCAGCATTACAATGTGACGCACTTTTTAAAAACTATTTATATTAATTATATACATTTTGTTAAATCAAGTTTACTAAAAATTAAATAGCAATAAAAATGTTCGTGAAGGTTGCAAGGAGAAATTAGGGACAAGGGTGCAATAAACATAGAGATGGTCAAGAGAGTGGGGCACAGCACTGGGGAGTGGGAAGGGAGGCTGGCAGTGATCTGAGGAGAAACTAAAGTGGAATCCTCAGATCAGAACCATGTTTTCATAAAAGCCCTTCACTGCTCTCTGTCATGTTATCCCTCTAAAATGTCCCACGCTTAAACTCTCTGAACATTCTATTACCCCACTGTCTACTTCCCACCATGTGACTATGTTGCATAGCACCATGATGTAAAAGTCAAAATATTTGGAGGCATTTTAATTTCTAGATGTTTCCTCTAGCCAGAGGAACTTACAGGGCCCAGTGTGGGCTCCTTATGAGGTCTGGCGCACTAGCTCCATCTTCATTGAATGGTCCTTCTTGCCTTAACCACCAAACTCTACCCCCACAATCATTTCATTCTCTGCCACTCCCAGAAGACATTTTGTCAGAGTGGGCATCAATAACAATTAGTGGACTCACTCCATGTATTCTCTTATTGCCTTCTGATGCTCCCTGGTGCTAGGACTGCTGCAGGATTCGCAGGAGGTGCTGGTTGCTTGGTTGTCTCCCCACTTCTGCCAGACTCCTGGCAGGCTGAAGGCAAAAGGTCGGTGCCCATCCATTCTAGAACCACCATAGAGAAACAGACCATAAAGGGACGGTGGGGCAAGTTGGCCTGATGTTCTCCATCACTCAATTAAGGGCACACAGATCTCTCTGCTGACTTACTTATCCTTAAAAGGTGCAGTTGCGATACTTTATCCAACATATAATAAACCAATCCAAAACGTAAAACCCATCGCCAGAACTTGAAAATCCAATTCATAATATTATAATTTGTCACATGAATGCGACATCTGAATACGTGTCCTTCAATGTCACCCTGATGATTACTGTAGTTGGATTACATTTTGAAAATATTGCTTTTAAGCAAAGCAACCATGCTAAAAATATATTCACAGTTCGAAGAATCACATTACATTAATCTTCTGAATCAACGTCCTTCAGAAATCCAAAATCACATTGTGAAGTGCTCCTGTGAAGTGTCTCTGCCGTTCTTGTCCTATTTTTAACATTGCCTAATGCCAGGTTTTTGATAATGAAAAAGTGGATTGAGCAGGCAGGCAGCTTTATAATGAGTGAGGTGTACAATTTGTTACAGTGATGTGATTTCTAAACCGTAATATCTTTCTGAGGTTTATTAAATCATATAAAATTTCAATTTACGATGTAATAACCTATAAAGGGTGAAGCACACACTAGTAATAAGAATGACAACATTTCTTTCCTTTATGAACTGTGTCGCTGATTGTGTTAAAAGTCTGGTGCCCAGCAAGATTATTGATGTTATAAAACAGTAATTTTGTATCTCCCAATTCAATTTTCTGAAAGTTAATTACAAATTAGAATAAAATGAGAATCCTTTGAGAGGCTAGACACGCTTGCAGTGCGCCAGGAAGTTATTGTGAGGGACAATATGCTACAAATCTCATTTCATTGCAGATATCTCCTCTATTAAAGCTCAGCTATTGACTCCAGCTAAGACGGGAAAACTCTGAATGGAATTTGAAAACCGTTTCATTGCATGACACCACTAAAAAGAAGCTCTGATAGTAACTATGAATTTGTAATTACTGTGATAAGAGCAGATGACTGATCCCTTTGTTCCACACAGGAAAATAAGAACGTGTGTGTGATTCTTCCTTATAAGGCTTCTCTCCTGTTTCATCCCTTGCAATACTCAATTTTTTTTCCTCCAAAAAGCGTATTTCATGTTTATATAGTGTATTTAGGCGTGGGCGTAATGTTAATTACGCCAGAGAAATTAGCATAATTTTGGTAATTTTGCGTAACAAAATTTACAAAAAATTACCAAGATTTTTCCATTACGCCACTTCAGGGATTTTCAGGGAGAACATTTTACTGCAAGATGTACTATTTGGGAAATTTTTTAATGTGAGCAGCATTTCAGGGAAATTTTTTGAGACTATTTTTGATTTTTTTTCTCGCAAAACTACAAATCTGAATGAGAACGGTAGCATTTTAAACGCGAGTGGCAGTTCCTTTAACATGAGTGGTCAACAAACACAAATTTCACATAATTATACTACATGAAATTGTGTGCGTTACACACACTCTACTCACACTTAATATTACAACAGTATGGGTTAATATTATATGTAAAAAAAACTTGCTCACAGGAAACGTAAGTAGGCATTATGTTAATGTTAATGTTATTGATATTTCTAGAGCGCAACTGCTACCCGAAGGTGTCCTGGCGCTAACTGAGTCCTACGGAGAACCTACCCGGGGAAGAATGATGGTGAAGATTAACTAGTAAAAAGCCAAGTTTTGAGGGCCTTCCTAAAAGCGAGTAGATTTGCCATGTATCTAAGGTGCAGCGGGAGGCATTCCATGCCTTGGCTGCACCGACCACAAAGCTTCTGCCACCCCAATTGGCTTTCTTTACAAAGGGCACTGACACCAATTTTGCTTTTGCAGAGTGTAGTGCTCTTTTAGGTATATACCAGTGAAATAACATTTTTAGATGTTTGGGCCCAGCTCCTTGAAGGGCTTTATGAACCATACATAGAGCCTTGAACTGAACACGTTTTTTAACGGGCAGCCAGTGAAGCCTTCTGACCTCAGCCGAGATTGAAGCGTATTTTGGTGTGCCGGTAAGCAATCTGGCAGCTGCATTCTGCAGGAGTTGCAGTTTGTTCATAAGCCGTTCCTGAATATTAAGGTAGAGACTATTACAATAGTCAAGTTTGGACATGGCTAGAGCAGTGATAACTGTTTGTTGGCTATCTTTGGGCAGAAATGGCATAATTTTCTTGCAGGATTTCAGAATGTACGATACAGATGAGACTACCGCATTCACTTGATCCTAAAGCTGAGTTTATTGTCTAAGTAGACACCCACATTTTTTACCTTCTTAATAGGAGTAGGTAAAGGACCCAGTGTATCCGGCCACCATGCCGGGGTCCAAAAGTTAGGGTCATTACCAAACAGAACCACCTCCGTTTTACTGGAGTTCAGTTTAAGGCAATTTTGGGCCATCCAGACACCTACCGCTGTCATGCAATCATGGTATCGGTGCGCCGTTTCCTGTTGCTTGCCTGGCAGAACTGACACCACAATTTGGGTGTCATCTGCATATGTAGTCAGCTTAAAACCAAAAGATTCAATCAGGGGAGCCAATAGTGATACATATATATTAAAAAGTGTTGGGCTCATAGATGACCCCTGAGGGACTCCACACGGCAGAGTAAAAGGTTTAGCAGAGAATTTGCCATGGGAAACAGTCTGTAGTCTATTTGATAGAAAGGATTTGAGTAGTTTCCAGACGGTACCCTGGACACCAATCTCCTGCAGCCGGTCCATCAATAAAACATGATGGACCGTATCAAAGGCCGCTGAGAGGCCCAACATAATCATAGCAGCTTTTCCTCCCTGGTCGAGTATAACCCTGACTTCTTCAGTGGATTTAAGAAGAGCTGTCTCCGTGCTATGCCCCCCCGGAAGCCATATTGGGTGGGATCCAGCACCTGAGCTTCTTCCAGGAACAGACTAAGTTGTGCATTCATGATTTTCTCAGTAATTTTCGCTGGAAGTGGGAGTCTAGAGATGGGTCTAAAGTTGTTGGAGTCTTTAGGATCTAGACTCGGTTTTTTGAGCAGTGGCAGTATGGATGCACTTTTCCATATTTTGGGGAAGTACCCTTCCGCAAATATAGCATTTATGATGGAGGTCAATGTTATTGTAAAAGGCTCGGGTGCAAGTTTTAGTATTGAGGGTGGGCATGGATCATATGGTGAGCCTGATTTCGCTGTCATGAGAAGATCAAAGGTGTTTGTGCCAGTAACTGGGGCAAATTTATCAAATTGTGGCAGAGGACTTGTTCCTGACTTAAGATCTACTGTGTTGGCCGGTGACCTATTAATCTCAGACCCAGCTAAAGTAGAAAAAATAGCCTCAACTTTGTCAAAGAAAATTTTTGCTATTTTCTCACACAGTTCCTGGCTCGCCGGAATGGGTGGAGGGGCTGGATATGCTAGGGAGGTTACAGTTCTAAACAATTCTTTTGTTGAGTTTTTTGCAGAGTTGATTTTTTTAGCAGCTGCTTATACTGAGCTAAGCTAACTTTATATTCATTTTTTTCCCTATCGTTATATTCCTTCCTCCAGATTCTTTCACGGTGTTTGCAGGCCAGTTTTTGATCTCTTAGTTCTTGGGTATACCAAGGAGAGGATGGTCGTGCCCTATTGGGGCGTATGAGTTTCTTGGGAGCCAGCTTGTTACCTGCTGCTTCCAACCAATTAGTGTAAGAAACGGTGGCCTCATCTAGGTCTGTGGGTAGATCAAAAGATGTAGAGGTTAATAGTTCTCGTAGTTCATTAGCTTCTACCTTTATTCCATGCTCTGCTAACCACTTGTTTATTTACTGGTATCTTCATGTGTCGGTCAGACCTGGTCAGCCCAAATAGCACTGCCTTGTGATCTGACCAAACCAACGGGAGAAGGCCCAGGAAGACCAACTGTGGGTTGTTGGAAAATATACCGTCCAATGTGTGTCCTGCCTTATGGGTGGCGCCAGTGACATGTTGCTTTAAGTCAACATTGCTCATCAGGTCCAGCAGACCTGACGTATCTGGATCCGAATGGGCCTCCAGATAAAAGTTAAAATCTCCTAATATCGTGTATGAGCTAGCACTTAGCTCGGTTTCCAACATATTACCAGCTTGTGTTATGAACCTACTTCTAGGGCCAGGTGGCCTGTAAATGAGGGTACCCCTGAAGGTGTGATGATGTGAGAGATAGAAGCAGAAATCCAGAGTTTCACATTCGAGATTGGATGAAGAATTAAAAGAAACATTTATTGATTTTTGGTATATAACCGCTAAGCCACCCCCTTTCCCATGCGGCCTATTTAGACTAAAGCAGAGGTAATCTGGGGGTGTGGCTTTGACCAAATCCGGACCGGAGGCCTCGTCCGTCCATGATTCAGTGATAAAAGCAATGTTAACTTCCTCTTCCTCAATAAGAGAGGCACAATCAATACTGTGTTTTACCAGTGATCTTGCGTTGAGAAGAACACACTTCCAATCTTTTTTTTTCCCCGTGTCCTTTCCTATCCCTGCCTGGGTTTTGTAGAGCTTTAACCGGCCGGAACTTAAGGTCCGGTAGTTTCGTGCTACAGCCGGGGCAAGTCAATTGGGTGTGTGGGGGCCAGGTACCTGGCAGATGTGGGGATGCCTTGCAACATAGCGGAACACCCACAAATGTGCAGGTCTGTTGGGATTCACAAACACTTCCAAGACTTAGGGCCTGATTACGATGTCAGGCGGACATGTGTCTGCCCGACACCATTGCAGGGAAGGAACCGCCCGACCATAAGTCGGCGGTTCCGACATCCCAGTTTGGATGCAACCGCACACCGTGCGGTCGGAAACATCCATTTTCCAATGGGAGCTTGTGCGGCGGGCTGAAAACGCCCGCAGCACAAGCTCCCATTGCAAAATTGATGTTTTCAAATATCCCTGCACCGTGTAGTAGGCACCTGACGGTGCCTGCCACATGGTGCAGGGATGTGTAAGGCCGTGATGCGAAGGGCCAAGGGGGAAGGAGGCCCTGATAGGGGCCCTCAATGTCACTTTCTAACAGCCTTTCCATGTCGGAAAGGCCGACATGGAATGGCTGTCAGAAACCGACATTCTAATCTCGACGGCGGAGATGCCGTCATAAAGGGATTATGAGGAGGTTCAGACGCGCCTATGGGCTCCTTGAGCCCGTCGGAAAGTATATGTCGGTCCCTCCGACTGCTGCCTCCGACCGCACACATTGTAATACGTCGGTCGGACCACAGCTGCAGATGGCGGTCGAACCGCAGCCGACGAGCCGTCGGTTGCGGTCTGACAGCCATCATAATTAGGCCCTTGGTCTTACTTTCAATATAGCCAGAGATTTACTCCTGTCAAGGATAATAGTAAATGTGTATTCAGTGAGGGAATGAGGAGGGATCACTGCCAAAATTGGTGGTAATGTGGAAGAAGGGGTTTCTACACAGGAAAGAATATTTACCCCATCACTAAAAAAGTGGTTGAAAGCATGAAGAAGTTACTCATGCCTAACTGTCCACTTATTATGTTCATGTATGCAAAAATGCTTTCACATGTGAGGAGCTTGGAAGTCACAAAACAATTTGAGAACTACACAAATGAAACTCAAAACTGCTGCAGCTTTCCAGAGGTAGTCCTGTAACTCTCTGGCTATTCCCAAAAAATGGAAATTTACTCCAAACTCATGATTAAGCCTGAAGGATACAATTTCTGACCTTTATTGAGAAAGGAGGTCATAATGTAATCTGAACTATGGAAGGTTGAAACTCTGAGTCTGCCCCGCCAGGATTTGAAGCTATGACAGGCCACTCTAATATCAATCTCAGCATTAAGCACATGGGGCCGTACGTACACATTTTAGGGATTGAGATTTCCTAATTGTGATTCTTTGTGACTTGCAATTATGACATCGCAACTCCTAATGTATGAAACCCATTAAGTTTCATTTAGTGATTCGTAATGAGGACGCAATCAACCTATCTCATGAATATTAATGAGGTGGGCCATCATTTGCGAGCCATTAGAAATTGCAGTCATCACAGGGAAGGTGGCCTGCTGGGTCAGCAGACCCCCATGTCTGTAATGGCTTAAAGGAAAATGGGATGCGTTTCAAAAAATAAAATGCAACGTTTAAGTTTCATTTTTTAAAAGTAAATAGTGGTTCTTTGGACCACTGCCTGCTCAAAATTATTTGTTTCAACATTCACAAAGGGGAAGGGGTCCCATGGGGACCCTTTCCCATTTGCGAATGGTTACCACAACTCTAGAGGTGTCAGTAAAAAACTTATGTTTTGCGACAGTAATTCGGTTGCAAAACATTCACACATACCACTGCGATTCGGTATTAGGAAGGGATGCCCTAAACACACCCTTTCCAAATACTGAATCGCAAAACGCAAGTTGCGATTCAGTAACATGTTATCAAATCACAATTAGTGTTTTGTACATATAAATAAGCATATTTGCAGTCAGTAACAGCCCAATTCTCTGAATCAGGTGTTTTCCGACTGCAAAAATGCTTTTGTGCATATGCCCATTAGCTACCAAAACTATCTAACCAGTCATCCTCCTTAGTGTATGGGCTTGTCAAGATTTGGCCCTTTGTCAATTGTTTCTCATACTTTTTGAACTAGCTTGGGTGTACAACCCTTTTGGAAACTACAATGCCATTAAATTAATCTGAAACTTGGTGTTTGGATCTCTTTTCAGAAGGGATGGTAATTTTACCAATGTCAATTAATGGCAAATACTACCAGCAGTATACCTTGCATTCCAGAAGGTATACTTATTAGGGGGGGAACAGAATATTCAGTTTCAACCGCGGAATTGGCAAAATTTTGGTGACTCCACATTACTCTTACAACGCAGAGATTCGGACAAATTCTGTCAATCGCTGCGCAGCAGAATTTTTTCTTGCATGCGGCTCCAGAACGGTAAGTTGGCAAGCGAAAGCGAGATTTGGTGTCCCCTAGCATGATTTTCGCTCACTAGGAGGACATCCAGCAAGATCTTTCTTAACATGGGCGGTCGCTGGCATCATGACCGTTCATGGTCAAGTAGTGCACCCTCTGGAGCCCTGCGTGGTGTCGTTCACGCTGAAGTTTCAGAGTGGAACGTGCTACCGGAGCAAAATCAAAGCGCAACATGCCTATTTCGACCCGTTGGCGGACCTCTGCGGAATTCTGCAGAGTCAAATTCTGTGAATAGTGTTGAATCCATAGCAAGCTGCCACTACATGCAGTGTGGAATCAGTATAGTCATTGCCATGGACGTCATTAAGCGGTCAGCAGAGGTCGCAACAGTGACCCCTTGTTTTGCCTTAGATCCCTGACACTGCCCTTGTGACTCGTGCTTTACAGATGAAAACACCAACAACAGAAAAAAACGTGGCTCTCTGAGATTTAAGTTGCCTTCCAGCATGCCTTGGTTCTTGCAGTACTTGCTAGTTCAAGGCAGTTGGCTAGACGAGGAGCAGGGGAATGAAACTTCCTCTTTATCCCTAGAAAGAAAGTGTAGGGCGGCAGTGTCTTCTGCCACGCATTTGGACCTTTGAAACTGGGATAAAGTTGCTGCACATTCAGAAGAAGTAGCTTAGAATTGTGCTGAAAACCTAAAGCCATACACATTTTTTCCTGTTTATAAATCAGTGTGTTGTAGCAGTGAAGGATTAACTACTGTCTCTTGATGCTTAGCAGTTGTACAAGCTGCTTTTTTAGTTTGTTTAAATTCCACCTTTTCTTGTAGACGCTCTCTTTGCCTACGGAGTGACATCATTGAAATGCTTACTTCTTAAGAAGAACAGAGAGGCCACTTTTTGAACTCACAAAATGTTTTGTGATGTGTGGTGGCGAAGACGAGAAAATAGGGATGAGACTTCTGGTTCAGTCCTGCACCCTCTCCTCTCTTCTTGCACCCTCACCAATATCTTTAGCTTCTTTGGTACTGAATGGTCTTCTAGGTATCCACTGGACTTTTGAGCTGTGGCAGTGAAGGAAGGAAGAATGGATTTGATTTCGTTTTTGTTACAGCGATCAAAGCGTGGCATACTATCCCGTCTCCACCACCATTTTGTTTGCCAAGCTTCATACAAGTAGTGAGACTGCAATCCGTGGCACTCATGATACCTGTTGTCTACCTCAGCTATTTTCCTCCGTTTGACCAATAAGCCTGAGTCATTAAAACAAGTAGGAGAGTTAGAGCCGAGAAACTCTGGAATGTACTGCAGAAACTCACTCTCCTACTACAACAGAACTTGGGCTGCGCATTCAGCAACATTCTCATTCAAAGTAGCAGCACTGAATCCCCTACACTATGACTATGTTGATATGAAGTTGAATTGGAGATTTTTACCAATACACCTTCAAACAACAGCCATTAAGACATAAAATCAGTCCCTGTAAGGGAATTGTGTGATGAAAAAAGATGCAGAACAACATCTTCTCAAATTCATTTTTGTCTGTTCATCAACCTCCATGAAGCAAACATTTTTTACATGCCTTGCACCCTCTGATCGCTTCACTCATATAATGAACATAGAATGAAATGTATTTTTGCAGAAACAGGAGACAAGTCCATGAGCACAGATGTTTGCGGGAGGTTTTAGGCTTGCCACCCAAACAACTTTACACCTCTGTCCACCACAACATTGAGAGGTGGTGACTTATCTGACGAGCAGACATCAAGTAGCCGAACCAACTAAGCTTTAATTTTTTTGTTTAAATTTGTTTATTTACTTTTGATTTATAACTGACAGTACACATGTGTATACATCATTGAAGAATACAATCAGATCACGTAGGCATTTTCCGTTTAAGATTAATTTGAGCAGTGATACAAATCCTAATCTCTGTTAATGGCTGGCTCCAGTGTTTGACAAAGAGTGAACAGCTAAGTAGTGTGCCCAATAAAGATGAAGCCTTGCTTACAGTGATGACGTTTCCTGTGTTTGTGCGCAACATGTGGGATGCAAGCAAGAAAGGATGGGGGTAGGGGGTAGGTAAAAGCACAGGGAAAGGGTAAAATGGGATCAGGGTGTGAATAGTATCAACTATTGGCCAACTTCGCAAACCAACTAAGCTTTAATATTCAGACTTCTGAACCTGACACCTGGCTGATAGGGGTCAAAGATGCACCAGCAAAGGGAAAGCTCTCTACAGAAATCTCATTACACGTGTACACTGCCATTTGCTATCTCCAAGTTCTCCTGGTTTGGAAACCGGAGACAGATACACAACAGTAGTAATAGTTTTTCAGACTGACCGAAGAGTTGAACAATGCATGGACGACTAGCTGAAATACAAATGAAGAGTGCAGTGATCAGTGCTAATGTAAACAATAGCAATCTATCTAAGCAGCAACCAATAAGGTGAAAAGAGTCAGGGTGCCGTTATGATTACCAAGGGGTCCCTACCAGATGTATACAACAGGGCAAAAAAGGCAGGTCGAAAGTAAGCAGTGCCATTATGGTTAACTTTAGCTGCATTTCAAAACTCAAGTAGAAACAGAAGCAAGATGCACAATTGCTGACTGCAGAAAAAGTATTAGCATGAGTAAACCAGAACCTTAACCCGGGTCGTGTTCCAGGGTTTGAAGTTTTTCTAAAGAATTTTTGACAAGAGTTGACCTCACTTCTTTCGAGGCTTATATATCAGAATATCAAGTTTTTACTATCGTGCCACCAAAATATCCTAATCGAAATATTGATCACCAGAATCCAGGGAAGGTAAGCACATATAGGTAAGATCTACTATCCTTAGCTCCGCATATACATACTTTGAAGATATATATATATATATATGTGTGTATGTATATATATATTTATTTATATATATATATATATATATATATATATATATATATATATATATATATATATATTACAAATTCGAAAGGAAGGGCAGCACTCATGGGAAAGATGAGAAATACTTGTTTAATTCCTCACAAGTTCACACAGACACATTTCGGCAAGCGCCTTTGTCAATATTAGCGAAGGTACACCATCTTTGCAATATATATACAATTTCATTGGTTCCTTCCTCTGCTGTGTAACATTCAATGTAATGAAAGAAGGACTTCGCTTCCAAATTCATATCACAGTTATGTTTCAATGGCCACCATTTCAGAACAGCAAAACTCCCAAAGGAATGTTTTGTGACATAATTATTTGCCTTACATCGAAGTCTTGTAATATCATTCTAATCATTTAAATCATACTGGCATCAATTTGAAAATGCTTATAGTATGTTAATACACCGTCAATCACATTTTGTGAATCGTTTCTTATATCATTGTTTAAGAACATGATCTCCTGGGCACAACACTATTATATATTATTTCATTACACTAAATACATCCTTGTCCCACAGTGTATTATTTCATCTCGGGTATAGCAATTAATATCAAACATAATTGAGCCCTGGATGGGCATAATCTCTTAATGTCACAATTAACCATCATCCATCTCAATTTCATAAAAAAACAATATATGTCTCAATATAAAGAAATATATGATTAGAGTACCAGCTTTTGTCCTATATTTCAGTTATCGATCTATTAATGAAAAACATATCATCTGCAAGATTGAGCCCTGAATGTGCCTAACCATCCAAATCTAGGTATTCATAAATATAAATAATATTTTTGTGAATAGTAAATAATTTGTAGGGAGTGTGTGATAAATTCAAAAACTCAAAAGCAGAGAGAAAAAACATAAAATAGAGTGTCAATTGAATGAAATCCAGCTGAGCACAGGGGGGCGTTTTTAATACAATTCTGTATCTTATGGAGTCTAAAGTGTCAGTCAGAAGTGACTTATCTCATTATATTGGAGGTATTTATCCTAGATGAACTGCCAATTCCTCTTCGATGTTAAGACCTAACGGCGCTTTTGTTTGTAAATCCAATATGTAACCGGATTCTAAGCATCTTAACTTGGTTACTGGGTCCCCTCCTCTTTCTAGCTTGGGCACCTGGTCTAAGTAAAAGAATTGTAGTAAATGTCTGTCACTACTGTGGTGTGACTCTAAATGTCATGCGACAGGGTTTGTAGAATCCCTGTTTGCAATTGCCCTTGCATGTTCAAGGATGCGCCGTTTGGTTTCATGTATGGTGCTACCAATATATTTAAGCTGACAGGGACAGGTTAGACAATAGATGGTGTGTGTGCTATTGCAATTCAAGAATTTATTGATTCTTCTAGGCATTTTGCATCCTGGTACCTCATATGTCAGCACTTTACTGCTAGTTCTACATGCCTTGCATTTGGTGCAAGGGAAGAGCCCCACAATGACTTTGATTCTTGCTTCCTTAGGGTCCGAAGTAAAATTACTATGTATTAGTTGGTCTTTAATGGATCTTCCTTTTCTGTATGTTATAAAGGGATGGTCCTGTATATCCAGACCTATTAATGGATCTGATTTGAGGATATGCCAGTTTTCCATAACATACTGCTTATAGTTCCAGAATCATTTGAAAAGTTAGTGATTAATCAAAATCTATTCTCAGTTTCACTCTGGATCATGTTGTCTAACAAGAGACTCTGTCTAGATTTGTTGTCTACTTTCGAAATAGCCCTGCCTAATACTTTTCTAGGATAACCTCTCACTTGAATCTCTCCATAGCATCATTGGCTGTTTCCTTAAAATCCACCTCTCTTGTACAATTTCTCTTTAAGACGAAGCAACTCTCCATAGGGTATACTCCATCTCTAGCTTATACACGGGCTTATATATGAGATGTCATCAGTGAGGTCACTGACCATGTCATGAGTGATGTACTATGTGAGGTCATAAGCAGAGCATTGCGTGGACGTAAGTTATAGTTAGCTCAGGTAACTATAACTGCTGAATTTCTATGCTTAGTGCGTGTATAATCTGAGCCTAATTATAACGTCCCTGTAATCTTTGGATTTTTCAGTGAAAAATAAATTTAATTTAAAAAAAAAAAAAAAATATATATATATATATATATATATATATATATGTGTATATATATATATTATCTACTGGCGGTCGCCAGTAGATAGTTATAGTTAAAACCTATTATCCATAGGAAATCCGCGACATTCTATTTGAAATAACGTTGGCACCGGTTGACGAATCTTCGCGAATGTTTCCAACTTGTTGGGGCGCTCCGGTCCGCTCCTATCCTGAAAGTCTCGGGGTGATACGTCAAGCGGGGGCCGAGAAAAAGGGGGTCCCAAAACGCGTTTTCCCCATTCATTTTTCCATAGGAACCTTTAGTCGCAGCTACAGCCCGAACTGCTGAACGGAATTACACCAAATTTGGCAAAGAGGTAGCCCTTGGTTCAGTGTCGTGCCTTTTCCTTAAATGGTGTAAATCCGTTAAGTAGTTCCTGAGAAAATCAAAAGTAAAGTCACATATATATCTGGGCGGAGCCTAACCACACATGTCATCGTGAGATCTGATTGGCTGTCAGCACTTCATCCTGGAATTGCTGGCAGCCATCTTGGGACCAATATAAATGATAGTACCTCATTGAAATGCATTGTAGTGAATAGAAGATTTTGAGGGTCACCAAAAGGAGAACTATAAAGGGTAATAACAGGCTTTAGTTACATTAGAATTCATTTGTTGATGGTACCATACTAATTTTAGGAATTGTGGTGTATTCTAAGGTGATTTTACCATGTGAAAAACCTTCTGCTGGGATATCATGAATCATGTTTGAGAGAACACTATTTTCTCATGCTTGTCCCATGGAGGTTTGGAAGGTGCTCCAGAAGCTAAAATGAGAGCATATTTTCTGTAAATTCACATTATCTTTCTCAGTCATGTGAGAATGAAGTCTGACATTCTCAGTAAAACATGTACCTCCAACAAGGGCAGAGACTGTCAGTTGATTCCTTTGTGTTCTACTGCAGCTTCCCAGAGTGTTCTAAAGAACAACTAGAGTGCTAACAGCCTTACTTATGACAAAAGTATGGCACACCTGAAGCCATCTTGATTGGAATAAACTGGTAACACTTAAAACATTTAATTTAAAAAGGAACACAATTATGGGGTTCATTTTGTCATAGAAATTATGGTTAGTGCTGTAGAAAGAAAAATTATGACATATTTCAAGTGTGATCTCAAATATCTTCCTGTTATATTTCAACAGGAGCAGCCTGCCAGTTGATGCCTTTGTGTTCTACTGCAGCTTCCCAGAGTGTTCTAAAGAACAACTAGAGCGCTAACAGCCTTACTTATGACAAAAGTATGGCACACCTGAAGCCATCTTGATTGGAATAAACCGGTAACACTTAAAACATTTAATTTAAAAAGGAACAAAATGAGGGGTTCTTTTTGAAGTAGAAATTATGGTTAGTGCTGCAGAAAGAAAAATTAGGGCATGTTTTAAGTGAGATCTCAAATCCTCTTCTATTTCATTAGAAAATTCTGACATGCAGACTGAAACAATCACTTTCAATACCAGCAGCAGACTACCAGTTAACTCCCTGGTGAGCAGTAGCTTTACTCCAGTGATCTAATGAGCAACTAGAGTGCTAACATTCTGAATTTATGGCAGATGTGAGACACATCTGAATGCCTTCTTGATGGAATCAAAGTAAAAAACTGAAAGCATTTCCTACTGAGGAGACTGCAGTAAATGAGGAAATTAGGAAACTTCATAACAAAGAAGTCTTCCAAGATGGCCACCAGTGAAAAAGAGCCCAAATGTAGCACAAATATTACCCAGATGTAGCCCACATATAGCCCAATGACAAAAGTGTGCAAAACACTTTTTATTTTTAGTTTTATTGCAGTTTTATATAGTGCAGACTGGTCAGGTATTGGAGCATTGCATCTTAAAACATGACCCCCTACTCTACAAAAACACCACTGCACTACCTTAAACCCTAAAACACTACCCCCAGCACGACCCCCTACACTACACAAGCACCACTGCACTATCCTAAACCCTAAAACACTACCCCCAGCACGACTCCCTACACTACCCAAACACCACTGCACTAACGTAAATCCTAAAACACTACCACCAGCACGACCCCTACACTACCCAAACACCACTGCACTACCCTAAAACATGACCCCCTACACTACACAAACACCACTGCACTACCCTAAACCCTAAAACACTACCCCCAGCACGACCCCCTACACTACACAAGCACCACTGCACTACCCTAAACCCTAAAACACTACCCCCAGCACGACCCCCTACACTACACAAACACCACTGCACTACCCTAAACCCTAAAATACTACCCCCAGCACGACCCCCTACACTACCCAAACACCACTGCACTAACCTAAATCCTAAAACACTACCCCCAGCACGACCCCCTACACTACCCAAACACCACTGCACTACCCTAAAACATGACCCGCTACACTACACAAACACCACTGCACTACCCTAAACCCTAAAACACTACCCCCAGCACGACCCCTACACTACCCAAGCACCACTGCACTACCCTAAACCCTAAAACACTACCCCCAGCACGACCCCTACACTGCCCGAACACCACTGCACTGCCCTAAACCCTGAAACACCAGTCCCTGCATGACCCCCTACACTGCCCGAACACCACTGCACTGCCCTAAACCCTGAAACACTACCCCCAGCAAGACCCCTTACACTGCCCGAACACCACTGCACTGCCCTAAACCCTGAAACATCACCCCCAGCAAGACCCCCTACACTGCCCGAACACCACTGACCTAAACACTGAAACACCACCCCCAGCACGACCCCTACACTGCCCAAACACCACTGCACTGCCCTAAACCCTGAAACACTACCCCCAGCATGACCCCCTACACTGCCCGAACACCACTGCTCTGCCCAAAACCCTGAAACACCAGCCCCAGCACGACCCCCTACACTGCCCGAACACCACTGCACTGCCCTAAACCTTGAAACACCAGCCCCTGCACGACCCCCTACACTGCCCGAACACCACTGCACTACCCTAAACCCTGAAACATCACCCCCAGCATGACCCCCTACACTGCCCGAGCACCACTGCACTACCCTAAACCCTGAAACATCACCCCCAGCACGACCCCCTACACTTTCGAGCACCAATGCACTGCCCTAAACCCTGAAACACCAGCCCCAGCATGACCCCTACACTGCCCGAACACCACTGCACTGCCCCTAAACCCTGAAATACCAGCCCCAGCACGACCGCCTACACTGCCCGAACACCACTGCACTTCCCTAAACCCTGAAACACCAGCCCCAGCACGACCCCTACACTGCCCGAACACCACTGCACTGCCCTAAACTGTGAAACACCAGCCTCAGCACGACCCCCTACACTGCCTGAACACCACTGCACTGCCCTGAACCCTGAAACACCAGCCCCAGCACAACACTCTACACTGCCCGAACACCACTGCACTGCCCTAAACCCTGAAACACCACCCCGTGCATGACCCCCTACACTGCCCGAACACCACTGCACTGCCCTAAACCCTGAAATACCACCCCCAGCGCGACCCCCTACACTGCCCGAACACCACTGCACTGCCCTAAACCCTGAAACACCACCCCCAGCAAGACCCCCTACACTGCCTGAACACCACTGCACTGCCCTAAACCCTGAAACACCACCCCCAGCATGACCCCCTACTCTGCCCGAACACCACTGCACTGCCCTAAACCCTGAAACACCACCCCGTGCATGACCCCCTACACTGCCCGAACACCACTGCACTGCCCTAAACCTTGAAACACCAGCCCCTGCACGACCCCCTACACTGCCCGAACACCACTGCACTGCCCTAAACCCTGAAATACCACCCCCAGCGCGACCCCCTACACTGCCCGAACACCACTGCACTGCCCTAAACCCTGAAACACCACCCCCAGCAAGACCCCCTACACTGCCTGAACACCACTGCACTGCCCTAAACCCTGAAACACCACCCCCAGCACGACCCCCTACACTGCCCGAACACCACTGCACTGCCCTAAACCTGAAACACCAGCCCCAGCACGACCCCCTACACTGCCCGAACACTACTGCACTGCCCTAAACCCTGAAACACCACCCCCAGCACGACCCCCTACACTGCCCGAACACCACTGCACTGCCCTAAACCCTGAAACACCAGCCCCAGCACAACCCCGTACACTGCCCGCACACCACTGCACTGCCCTAAACCCTGAAACACCAGCCCCAGCACAACCCCGTACACTGCCTGAACACCACTGCACTGCCCTAAACCCTGAAACACCACCCCCAGCAAGACTACCTACACTGGCCGAACACCACTGCACTGCCCTAAACCCTGAAACACTACCCCCTGCACGACCCCCTACACTGCCCAAACACTACTGCACTGCCCTAAACCCTGAAACACCACCCCTCAGCACGACACCCTACACTGCCTGAACACCACTGCACTGCCCTAAACCCTGAAACACCACCCCAGCACGACCCCCTACACTGCCCGAACACCACTGCACTAAACCCTGAAACACCACCCCCTGCACGACCCCCTACACTGCCGGAACACCACTGCACGGCCCTAAACCCTGAAACACCACCCCCAGCACAACCCCCTACACTGCCTGAGCACCATTGCTCTGCCCTAAACCCTGAAACACTAGCCCCAGCACGACCCCCTACACTGCCCGAACACCACTGCACTGCCCTAAACCCTGAAACACCACCCCCAGCACGACCCCCTACACTACCCGAACACCACTGCACTGCCCTAAACCCTGAAACACCAGCCCCAGCAAGACCCCCTACACTGCCCGAACACCACTGCATTGCCCTAGACTCTGAAACACCAGCCTCAGCAAGACCCCCTACACTGCCCGAACACCACTGCACTGCCCTAAACCCTGAAACACCAGCCCCAGCATGACCCCCTACACTGCCCGAACACCACTGCACTGCCCTAAACCCTGAAACACCAGCCCCAGCACGACCCCTACACTGCCCGAATACCACTGCACTGCCCAAAACCCTGAAACACCAGCCCCAGCACCACCCCCCACAATGCCCGAACACCACTGTACTGCCCTAAACCCTGAAACACCACCCCCTGCACCGCCCCCTACACTGCCCGAACACCACTGCACTGCCCTAAACCCTGAAACACCACCCCGTGCACGACCCCCTACACTGCCCGAACACCACTGCACTGCCCTAAACCCTGAAACACCACCCCTGCACCACCCCCTACACTGCCCGAACACCACTGCACTGCCCTAAACCCTGAAACACCACCCCTGCACCGCCCCTACACTGCCCGAACACCACTGCACTGCCCTAAACCCTGAAACACCACCCCCAGCATGACCCCCTTTACTGCTCGAACACCACTGCACTGCCCCAAACCCTGAAACACCACCCCCAGCATGACCCCCTACACTGCCCGAACACCACTGCCCTAAACCCTGAAACACCACCCCTGCACGACCCCCTACACTGCCCGAACACCACTGCACTGCCCTAAACCCTGAAACACCACCCCCTGCACGACCCCCTACACTGCCCGAACACCACTGCACTGCCCTAAACCCTGAAACACCACCCCCAGCATGACCCCCTACACTGCCCGAACACCACTGCACTGCCCTAAACCCTAAAACACCACCCCCAACACGACCCCCTACACTGCCCGAACACCACTGCACTGCCCTAAACCCTAGAACACTACCCCCAGCAGGGCCCCCTGCACTACCCGAACACCACTGCACTACCCTAAACCCTAAAATACTGCCCCCAGCACGACCCCCTACACTACCCGAACACCACTGCACTGCCCTAAACCCTGAAATACCAGCCCCAGCACGACCGCCTACACTGCCCGAACACCACTGCACTTCCCTAAACCCTGAAACACCAGCCCCAGCACGACCCCCTACACTGCCCGAACACCACTGCACTGCCCTAAACTGTGAAACACCAGCCTCAGCACGACCCCCTACACTGCCTGAACACCACTGCACTGCCCTGAACCCTGAAACACCAGCCCCAGCACAACACTCTACACTGCCCGAACACCACTGCACTGCCCTAAACCCTGAAACACCACCCCGTGCATGACCCCCTACACTGCCCGAACACCACTGCACTGCCCTAAACCCTGAAATACCACCCCCAGCGCGACCCCCTACACTGCCCGAACACCACTGCACTGCCCTAAACCCTGAAACACCACCCCCAGCAAGACCCCTACACTGCCTGAACACCACTGCACTGCCCTAAACCCTGAAACACCACCCCCAGCATGACCCCCTACTCTGCCCAAACACCACTGCTCTGCCCAAAACCCTGAAACACCAGCCCCAGCACGACCCCCTACACTGCCCGAACACAACTGCACTGCCCTAAACCTGAAACACCAGCCCCAGCACGACCCCCTACACTGCCCGAACACCACTGCACTGCCCTAAACCCTGAAACACCACCCCCAGCACGACCCCCTACACTGCCCGAACACCACTGCACTGCCCTAAACCCTGAAACACCAGCCCCAGCACAACCCCGTACACTGCCCGCACACCACTGCACTGCCCTAAACCCTGAAACACCAGCCCCAGCACAACCCCGTACACTGCCCGAACACCACTGCACTGCCCTAAACCCTGAAACACCACCCCCAGCAAGACTACCTACACTGGCCGAACACCACTGCACTGCCCTAAACCCTGAAACACTACCCCCTGCACGACCCCCTACACTGCCCAAACACTACTGCACTGCCCTAAACCCTGAAACACCACCCCTCAGCACGACACCCTACACTGCCTGAACACCACTGCACTGCCCTAAACCCTGAAACACCACCCCAGCACGACCCCTACACTGCCCGAACACCACTGCACTAAACCCTGAAACACCACCCCCTGCACGACCCCCTACACTGCCGGAACACCACTGCACGGCCCTAAACCCTGAAACACCACCCCCAGCATGACCCCCTACACTGCCCTAACACCACTGCACTGCCCTAAACCCTGAAACATCACCCCCAGCACAACCCCTACACTGCCTGAGCACCATTGCTCTGCCCTAAACCCTGAAACACTAGCCCCAGCACGACCCCCTACACTGCCCGAACACCACTGCACTGCCCTAAACCCTGAAACACCACCCCCAGCACGACCCCCTACACTACCCGAACACCACTGCACTGCCCTAAACCCTGAAACACCAGCCCCAGCAAGACCCCCTACACTGCCCGAACACCACTGCAGTGCCCTAGACACTGAAACACCAGCCGCAGCAAGACCCCCTACACTGCCCGAACACCACTGCACTGCCCTAAACCCTGAAACACCAGCCCCAGCATGACCCCCTACACTGCCCGAACACCACTGCACTGCCCTAAACCCTGAAACACCAGCCCCAGCATGACCCCCTACACTGCCCAAACACCACTGCACTGCCCTAAACCCTGAAACACCAGCCCCAGCACGACCCCCTACACTGCCCGAACACCACTGCACTGCCCAAAACCCTGAAACACCAGCCCCAGCACCACCCCCACAATGCCCGAACACCACTGTACTGCCCTAAACCCTGAAACACCACCCCTGCACCGCCCCCTACACTGCCCGAACACCACTGCACTGCCCTAAACCCTGAAACACCACCCCTGCACGACCCCCTACACTGCCCGAACACCACTGCACTGCCCTAAACCCTGAAACACCACCCCCTGCACCACCCCCTACACTGCCCGAACACCACTGCACTGCCCTAAACCCTGAAACACCACCCCTGCACCGCCCCTACACTGCCCGAACACCACTGCACTGCCCTAAACCCTGAAACACCACCCCCAGCATGACCCCTTTACTGCTCGAACACCACTGCACTGCCCCAAACCCTGAAACACCACCCCCAGCATGACCCCTACACTGCCCGAACACCACTGCCCTAAACCCTGAAACACCACCCCTGCACGACCCCCTACACTGCCCGAACACCACTGCACTGCCCTAAACCCTGAAACACCACCCCCTGCACGACCCCCTACACTGCCCGAACACCACTGCACTGCCCTAAACCCTGAAACACCACCCCCAGCATGACCCCCTACACTGCCCGAACACCACTGCACTGCCCTAAACCCTAAAACACCACCCCAGCACAACCCCCTACACTGCCTGAGCACCATTGCTCTGCCCTAAACCCTGAAACACTAGCCCCAGCACGACCCCCTACACTGCCCGAACACCACTGCACTGCCCTAAACCCTGAAACACCACCCCCAGCACGACCCCCTACACTACCCGAACACCACTGCACTGCCCTAAACCCTGAAACACCAGCCCCAGCAAGACCCCCTACACTGCCCGAACACCACTGCATTGCCCTAGACTCTGAAACACCAGCCTCAGCAAGACCCCTACACTGCCCGAACACCACTGCACTGCCCTAAACCCTGAAACACCAGCCCCAGCATGACCCCCTACACTGCCCGAACACCACTGCAGTGCCCTAAACCCTGAAACACCAGCCCCAACATGACCCTCTACACTGCCCAAACACCACTGCACTGCCCTAAACCCTGAAACACCAGCCCCAGCACGATCCCCTACACTGCCCGAACACCACTGCACTGCCCAAAACCCTGAAACACCAGCCCCAGCACCACCCCCACAATGCCCGAACACCACTGTACTGCCCTAAACCCTGAAACACCACCCCTGCACCGCCCCTACACTGCCCGAACACCACTGCACTGCCCTAAACCCTGAAACACCACCCCCTGCACGACCCCCTACACTGCCCGAACACCACTGCACTGCCCTAAACCCTGAAACACCACCCCTGCACCACCCCTACACTGCCCGAACACCACTGCACTGCCCTAAACCCTGAAACACCACCCCCTGCACCGCCCCCTACACTGCCCGAACACCACTGCACTGCCCTAAACCCTGAAACACCACCCCAGCATGACCCCCTTTACTGCTCGAACACCACTGCACTGCCCCAAACCCTGAAACACCACCCCCAGCATGACCCCCTACACTGCCCGAACACCACTGCCCTAAACCCTGAAACACCACCCCTGCACGACCCCCTACACTGCCCGAACACCACTGCACTGCCCTAAACCCTGAAACACCACCCCCTGCACGACCCCCTACACTGCCCGAACACCACTGCACTGCCCTAAACCCTGAAACACCACCCCCAGCATGACCCCCTACACTGCCCGAACACCACTGCACTGCCCTAAACCCTAAAACACCACCCCCAACACGACCCCCTACACTGCCCGAACACCACTGCACTGCCCTAAACCCTAGAACACTACCCCCAGCAGGGCCCCCTGCACTACCCGAACACCACTGCACTACCCTAAACCCTAAAATACTGCCCCCAGCACGACCCCCTACACTACCCGAACACCACTGCACTGCCCTAAACCCTAAAACACTCCCCCAGCACGACCCCTACACTACCCAAACACCACTGCACTGCCCTAAACCCTAAAAAACACTACCCCCGCATGACCCCTACACTACCCAAATACCAATGCACTACCCTAATCCCTAAAACACTACCCCCGCACAACCCCTACACTACCCAAAGACCACTGCACTACCCTAAACTCTAAAACAATACCCCCGCACGACTCCCTACACTACCCAAAGACCACTGCACTACCCTAAACCCTAAAACACGACCTCCTACACTACACAAACACCACTGCACTACCCTAAACCCTAAAAACTACCCCAGCACGAACCCCTACACTACCCAAACACCACTGCACTACCCTAAACCATAAAACACTACCCCCAGCAGAACCCCCTACGCTACCCAAACACCACTGCACTAATCTAAACCCTAAAACACTACCCCCAGCAGTACCCCCTACACTACCCAAACACCATTGCACTACCTTAAACCCTAAAACACTACCCCCAGCAGTATCCCCTACACTACCCAAACACCACTGCTCTACCCTAAACCCTAAAACCCTAAAACACTAACCCCAGCACGACTCCCTACACTACCCAAACACCACTGTACTACCCTAAACCCTAAAACACTCCCCCAGCACGACTCCCTACACTACCCAAACACCACTGCACTACCCTAAACCCTAAATCTATCCCCAGCATGACCCCCTACACTACACAAACACCACTGTACTACCCTAAACCCTAAAACACTACCCCCAGCACGACCCTCTTCACTACCTAAACACAACTGCACAATTTGTTACAGGCGTTGCAACGCAGGCCTGTGGTGCTTACTGGAAGTACCTGGTGGGCTAGTTGGGCCCCAGGGACTCTCAGGATTCAAGGTGACCTAATCCCCAACTTAAAACGCGCCACGGGGCGCGTTTGCACAGTGGTGAATGGAGGGGCGGGGCCTCAGGTGACATGTGCGCAAACACGCCCTGTGGTGCGTTTTAAGTTGGGAGTTAATTCCCTTTGAATCCTGGGGCCAACTAGCCCACCAGGTACCTTCAGAAAGCACAACAGAGTTGCGTTGCAGAGAGGTGAAAAAGGTGCGTGGCCTCGGAACGCCTCTCTGCAACTCAGCTCTGTGGTCCTAACTGTAGGTACCTGGGGGCTAGTTGGGCCCCAGGGACCTCAGGATTCAAGGGGACTTAATCCCGCAACTTAAAACGTGCCACGGGGCGCGTTTGCACACATGTCACCTCAGGCCCCCTCCCTTCACCACTGTGCAAACGCGCACTGGCTCTGGTTAGTCAGAGTCAGTTACCACCAGTACCCGTCTGAAAAAGTTGTGGGCACAGGATGATTTTGCAACAAGGCCTCTTTCTGCTCCTCTGTTGGTTCTTTCTGCACATCTTTTGCTTCTTTCTGTGCGTTTTTTCTTCTTTCTTCACATGTCCTACCTCTGTTGGCATAGTTAGAAACTAGCATTTAAAAACCTTTGAAATTCACTTAAAAAATCATAGGTTTCAGGCACGTTATAGGTAGAAATTAGCATTTAAAAACCTTTGAAATTCACTGAAAAAACCATAGGTTTCAGGCACGTTATAGTTAGAAATTAGCATTTAAAAAACCTTTGAAATTCACTGAAAAAACCATAGGTTTCAGGCACGTTATAGTTAGAAATTAGCATTTAAAAAACCTTTGAAATTCACTGAAAAACCATAGGTTTCAGACACGTTATAGTTAGAAATTAGCATTTAAAAACCTTTGAAATTCACTGAAAAAACCATAGGTTTTAGGGACAGTTATAGTTAGTTGGACATTGCACTCGTACAAAACCCGTGAAATTCCCCTGTTATAGTTAGTTCAGCTAACTATAACTCGCGCTCCGCAATGCACTGCTGATGACGTCACATATTACATCACTCATGACATGGTCAGTGACATCACTGATGACATCACTGATGACATCTCAAATGACATCACTGATGACATCATCCATGTGATAATTTCATGCATCTTCTCACACCCTAATATAACTTTTGATACACCCACTCTAAATTACATACTGCCATTTTCAAAACCATAGACACTCCAACACCAAAAACTACATACCCACTCACTGATTCTTAGGTCTACACACACATCCACTCACTCACCTGTACAGTCACTCATACTTACAGTCACTCAGTACAGGACTATCATATGCACTCATACACCTATATAAACACTCACACACCGCCACTCATCCATAGAGGTACTCACACACCTAGTCAGTCATGCAAAAAATTAATCACACACCCATTTACTCACCTATACAGTTATACACACACCAGCTCACATACTCATACAAATACTAGCACATTCTTACGCTCTTATACAATAACTGATACAAGCACACACGCATCCATACAGCCACTCTCACAATAACACACTCTCACTTATAGCCATTTAAATACTCTAACACACATATATACTGCCTTTTACATATGTAGTAGTTACTCGCACATGTACCACTGAGATATACATTCACTCACTAACACACCCATACACACACTCACCCACCCAAGCAGTCCATCACAGATGCACTCTTGAAATCATGCACCCAGTGAATCACCCACTCACACATCTATGTATAGAGTCACACACACCCCACCCACACAAACACTCAGGCAGCCATACAGATACTCAGAGAACCAATCAATAACCCATATAAACATTCATGTAGCTATTCGCAAATCCATGCATCCACTTACACACCAACAAACAGACAGATACAGACATTCACACAGTTTAGTCACTAACCCATGCATTCAGTAAGATACGTTTAATCACTCACTTGTAGAGTCAGTCACTCACGTACTAAATCATCCATTCAGACACTTATACACCCACTCATTCTTCAATACGCCTTTCCCTATATATATTAAACATATTTAAACTTTACAGAAACACACAGTCACTGGATGATGTCATCAGTGATGTTATCAGTGATGTCACTGACCATGTCATGAGTGATGTAATATGTGACGTCATCAGCAGTGCATTATGGGGCGCGAGTTATAGTTAGCTGAACTAACTATAACAGGGGAATTTCACGGGTTTTGTACGAGTGCAATGTCCAACTAACTATAACTGTCCCTAAAACCTATGGTTTTTTCAGTGAATATATATATATATGTATATATATATATATATCCTCCTGAAATCTCTCCTTCTGGAGATCGTGGCTTATTGAGGGTGGCGCGATACCGGCGGAGAAAACCGGTGATTAATTTCAAATGCAAACGGAGTCCCAATCGCGCTCTCAGGTATCGCACAAAACACCAGTACATCAAAGTAATTCCAAGGGGTTTAATAACTCCATAAACCCATCATGACGCATTTCGCTCGGGACTCCGTTCGCATTTGATATATATATATATATATCCAAACAACAAGGTAGCCCCAATGGAAGGAAGCCAGCCGGCAGGTAAATGGTTCAAATCTTTAATGGCAACATCTTGCAAACAGGCAGCAGGGAGAACAAAGGCATCCGCATGCACGCTGAGCCAGACGCGTTTCGGGAACTCAGGTCCCTTCTTCAATGGCTTTAGTTCCTGAAATAACAAGACAGCGGTCATGGCACACTTTTAAGTTCCAAGATCCTGCCCCAGTGGGCGTGGCAATTCACATTGCATTCTGGTTCCTGTAGTGCCATGAAATCATCTCAAGTGAGTCCGTCAATGTTAAAACATATTAAATAACAAGTAATACCCATGTGGGTCGATGCCAAGTCACACAATATATATATATATATATATATACACAAACACTTATACACTTACCTGATATATACTTACCATTTCATTGTAAAGGCATGCGTGGTAAAGGCATATGCATGGTAAAGGCAATGTGTGGCAATGTGTGGTAAAGGACGTATGGTAAAGGCACTGCATGGCAAATGCAGCATTGTAAAGGCTGTTTCCTGCAAAACATTGATACATACCATGTGGTTAGATTGCCCTAAAGAAGTCAATTCCAAATAGCAATTTGTTATTACAAAATGGGTTTATTACATTTAAAAAAGCCATTTACTGGTCGCATGGCTGGTGATATAAGGAATCACAGGCTTTGGGACCGCTAAATTCCTTTGTACATTTGGTCCCTTATTCTGAGAAAAAACATGCTTCTACATTGCCTTAATAATGAATACACTATCACACTTTCAAATTCACTACAGTGAACTAATGAAAATTATTTGAGGGTAGGCAAAGAAATTGCAATTATATCTCCCATGAACAAGTTCATTATTGAGTAACGGAAATGATTACCTACATGTACCGCTATATGGCTTGAAAATGTTTAACTCTGATTAAACCTTTTACCACGTTCCACTCAAATCTAATGGTATTAGTGTTGAGCAGCTGTTTCCGGATTGTTTTCAAATGTTGTGGAACGCAGGCACAGCCACACATTTCCAAGCGGTACAGTAGGACATGAAGCCGCAAAGCAGGACAAATACATCACCCAGTACTGACCTGAATCCTTGCAGGCATTACCAACGTGACTGTTTTTACTTAATATGTATGCACAAGGCAGCCTCCAGAAGAAGGCGCAAGACCCCTTTCAGGAAATAGGATGCACTGAAACATGTCAACTATTAGACAACATTTAAACATGACTTTAACCTTTTCATTCTAATAAGATTATCATGAGTTGTATAATCTTTCTGAACATAATAAATATAAAAATTGCTATCTAGAATGGCCCTATGATAACACCTAATACCCTCAGCTTTCGTCTTATACAGGTGATATGGTTGATGGTCTTCCAGCAGTCCGATAACATTTAATATGGTTGAACTCACTGTTAGAAATGTATTCGTCTACATTCAATTTTTTTAATCTGGTAAAACTTACCTAAAGAGCAGGACTCACTTTCACAAGTGCCTGATCTTTTAGTGATGAATACCATGGACCTTATTCACAAAGGTAAATTTACACCTTTGTGTAAGTTTACTATTTTTTGCTATTCGCAAACTACTAGTTAATAGTAAGTTTCCAAATGCAGAGACTCTGCAGTCAAGGCAGAGAGCTCTTCACATAAAAACACCTATCTTTTTATGTTCAGAGTTCTCCGTCCCGACTGTGAAGTCTCAGCAGTCGTAAACTTACTATCAACTCGCTGGTTGTGAATAGCCAAAAAATAGTAAATTAACATAAAATTGTAAATTTATATTTCTGAATCAGGCCCATGTGTTGAACCTGCTAAGAGAGCGACCTCCAGGTTACCACTTTAGTATGAAAAGTGTATTTTAGGAGGATGTATTCTGTCGCTGGTTACTTCTCACTCACCCTAACTCCTGTTCTGTATATGCCCTGCATTGTAGCCCTACTTTGCACAAGCTATTGGGCCTGAAACAGAACATAGATGACAGAATGGGGTTAGATGCATTAAAACAAATCTGGATATTTGCTATGTAGCAAAGTGCATGCTGTGTGAAATTAATGTTATCTTGACCTTGGCTGCTTGTTATTGTGTGGGCTATGACTCAGCTAGAATACTGTTTGTCAGGTTTTTGGACAAGTGCAACTGTCGAAGTAGGGGACACGGTTTAGGGCCACTGAAGTTTTGTGTTTTGCCACTATAAAATGCATGAGGGGCATCATCATGTTGCTATTACTTGTGGTGCACATGATGGGATGAGTGTGTGTACTGCATTTTGTCTATTATAGTTTAATTGTTGGAGTTCCTATTTGATAGCATCAGTTCCCATATTTTAATCCTTTGTCGATGGGTGTGTTGTTCAGCAAATGTATTCTTTGAGGTTTTTTGTTGGGTTATATTTGTGCTATTGTCTTCAGGTTTCTGTTGTTTTTTTCAATCTTGGCATATATTCACAAATACTTTATCATTTGCCTAATTGATCGACTGCTGCTTGCTAGTTTTTACACTGGGATTACTATTTGCTGAAGATAATTTTGACGATTACCAAATGGTTTTGTGTCACACGTTCAGCTTGCTCGCTCAGACCCGTAGTGTTGCTACTTCATTGATAGCTCAGATTAGAGGTGAAACCTAAGTAGATGGGGCACAAGACAGCTAAAACCCTCAATGCGGCAACACACTAGCTGTTAATGTGGGTATTTAATTACAACAGAATGAAACATAAGCCCATGCGACTGCTGCTGTATGCAACTGAATACAAACATTTGTGCAATTGTCTTGCATATTTCTAGGCTTTAATAATTAAAAATTATGAAAATAATAAGGAATGCAAAGGCAAAGTCATAAAATAAAATGTAGTCAGTCAACTGAAGATGAGTTTAATGGCAAAACTATCTCAATTCTGATTGTGTGGAAAGAGCTATTTTGGTTATAATTTGTCTTCACAGCATAATATTATTTAAGCTGTGAGAGTTTTTACTGTTTATATGTCTGGTAAATTATTGAGTTAAAAGATGTTACACCTCATTTCCAAATTACTTAATGATATGTACATCTATCATTCTTCGGTCTGCATTATCTATTTTATTGAAATTAAGTTTAGAATTTCCCTTCTTTTTCTATTAAAGTAAAGTGCCATAATTACCTTGCAACTTAAAAAATATTTTTACATGCAGTTTTAATACAAGTCAAATTGATTACAAATGTGTTAATGTTCTTTGGGGTACATATGACAAATTATAGATAAGTGAAATAGTAATGAAATTTGTAATGGGAGTTTCTCAAGTATGAAATGTTGGTGGAAAGGAAAGTTAATTGCAGGATTTTACAGCGCCCATAGTTTAAATCAAAAGTGTAAAAATGACAGGGGCTATTTAATTACACCAAGAAAACACTAAATTTTTATGGAGTGCCATTCAGTTAAAGAGGTGCTTGAAGCATTAAAAGCAAATGCCACCACTAACTGAGACCCAGGTGGGTACAGCATGCAGCACCAAGTAAAGATTCTAGGAAATTGCTCCTTTGATGCTATAATTAAGGTTGTGAATAATGAGATCATTTATTCCTACAGTTTACACATTCAAACACTCAATTTACAGTCTTTTTTACATTGTGTGTATAGAATGCCTAGAGTGGCAACATTTTTCAAACAATTCGGACAATAAATCAGTGACATATAGACTGACTGAAACACAAATAAAGACCACGACTAAAAATATCTTTCCATTTTTTTCTGCCACGACTAAAAATGTTTCCCTCTTTTAATATGGTAATGGTAGAAGCGACTTCATGTGTTATTCTGTCTGATGCTTAAACTTTGTGCAAAAATATTATCTTGGGTATGTAAATCAACAGCAAAAGGAATTGAGATGAAACGATTTTAATTTGTCTGAGCCAAGCAATTCCCAAGCGGTAAATTTCAAAGAGGGTGTGTTGTGTGATTGTATTTATGTTTGCACTGCTACAATTCTTACAAATTACATTGCTAGTAAGCAGTGGGTATTCCTAGTCTGGAAAATGCGAAACGTCTGGACATGATGTTTTTCATACGATAAGTGAATGTTACAGAAATGAATTTATCACTAATCTATATTTGCAATCATTAAACTATTGGGAACTCTGAAATAGTTACTTTGGGTTATTTTTTAAGTTATGTACAATGGAACGTAAGAAGCACCCTTGCGTAGGAAATTATACTAAAACAGAATCGAGTGCAGTTGCATTATACATGGCCGCACAGGTAGCACAATGAAGATGTGTCGAATGTTTATAAAATATGTTCTTTTTCTAATAACAGTAGAAATTTTTGAAAATGTTCATCAAATTTCAACCAGCCTCCAGATTTTACATTTGGTTTATACATGTGACTGACGTTTGCAAAACTTTGGCGAAAGATTCCAAAATGTAAATCTCTTTTTATGAGGTAATGGTACGAGCAGTGTTTTGAAATGGATAGTGCATAAAATACACAAAAAGAGAAAATAACAATAACATGTATTTATCAAATTACAACCAATTTGACCTGCCGTTATAAGTGAAACAAATTGTGTATTTAAAAATGTTTAAAATAATTTAGCCAATTTTGAAAAAAAAGCACACTGTTTGGGGTGTCTGATGTAGGCCTGGTAATGGCGAGTTCAGACCCCTGGTGGTGGGCTGACGTTGAGAATATGTGAAGCTCTACTGCTGTGCTGCTATTTACGAATGTCCCTGCAGGCTCTGGCCTCTTCCTAAATCATGACTAATCTTTTCTCACCACCGCGTCTCTCCTTCATTGTCTCTCTGCAACCGGAACGGAAGCAGTGAAGCACAGAGGCTCCCCTAGCCAATCACAACACTGCTGACAGCAGCGTGGTGAGGCGCTCAGACGGGGACTATGGGCCTGTGCATGTTCTTCACCAGGCTGTAAAACAGCCTGGTGGAGAACATGCTAAGTGCGCATAACTGGCCGGCTCAAGATGGCCGGCCAAACTGTCATGCGCACTTACAGAGTGCCCACCACTTCTCCCCCTGCTCCTCTGTGAGCAGAGCAGCCCAGCCCGCCCCACCCCGCCCGACACCACAAAACTGTCTCAGCAGGGAAAATAATATGATAATAACATCTAGTTATTATCATTTTATTTTTCCTTTTTTTACAATGCTGAAAAGCAGTGGGGCAACGCTCCTCCGCCTTAGCAGAGGAGCCACCACTGTTTGGAATGTATTTTCGGATCCTGGGTTTGTAGCATGAGAAGGCTTGACATCTGGGGCTGTATTACACAAAGTGCCCCGGGGCACAACAGGCTTTTGCCCGCCCTCAGGGCACTTTGGTATTACAGAAGGGGCTGCACATGCTTGTGCAGCCCCTTCTGTAATACTGACACTGCTCAAAAATTTGCATCGGGGCATGGTCCATGCAAACCAGGGAATCCCTTTGTCTCTGCTCCCGTGCCGTATTATAGACTCAGGTGCAGAGGCAAAGAAGCTGTCAGGGTGCACTCACAGTGCTCCACCTAAAAGGTGGTGCACTGTCACTGCACCCCCTGATAGCAGCCCTCTGGAGGAGGGAAAGGGAATCCTATGGACCACCCAGACATCCCCCTGCAGGAGGGTGCAATGACTCACTGCACCCGCCTGCAAGGGGATCTCGAATTCACGAGACGGGTGCCGCCTGCACAGTGAAACACGGAGCAACTGCTTCAAAGTCGCTCTGTATTTCACTTGAATGTGCTGCACCCTGGACCGCGCAAGTTCGCAACTGCCCTGGGGGCAGTGCATTCTATGTAATAGGGCGCACTTTCCCTGTTTGCCCCGGTGCACCTATTTTAAGGTGTGCCGGGCGCAAACAAGGAAAGTGTGCCCTCTACATAATAGGGCCCCTGGTCTTCTTCATCTTGAACTTCTTGGTCTTGAGCCTGATAATGTACCTGCTAGGGATGTTTCCTAGGACATCAGAGATCTTCATCTTGCCTGTCATCTTTCCTGTCAGACACTACAAATCCTGGAGGTGATATGGACGGGCAGGACCTTAGTTTGAATAAGGAGGTTGCAAGATTTATTTAAAACTCTTGTCATGTGACACTCCTAAAATAATAGATATATTTCAGTGCTCTGCTGCCTTTCGTCTAGGTTCACACTATACAAATACCGCATGCATACATAAAATACCTAAAGAAACTGAAGGCATTACAAAAAGGATGGCTGGTGTTGTAGACTCGATTAACGCTATAGAATGTCTCCTACAAGTAACTACCACAGTTTGTTCTATTGCTTATGCTGGGCCCCTGTTGATAACACCACACTTTCATGGTACATTTCAGACAGGTTCAAGGCACAAGTGTGGCCAACTGTGTTCAACAGAAATCACTTGACAGCAAGTAGGAGTAATTGTTTACAAAATGTACATAAAAGTAATTCCCACACAAGATAAGTGACGGGATATCAAGCAACAAATATGTTTTTTTATCCAGCAAATCTCTCACATAGTATAAACTCAAAAAACAGCTGAGATGTCTACATCTCATCATATCTCTCACACCTTTGCCAGGCTCCAACTCACTCTACCTACCCGTCCTGATGAATGCACCCTACAGGGAGTGGGACTAAACAGTCACAAACGTATAATACACTGTATTGGAAAATATTCAAAGGAAACACTATTGTTCTAGACAACGCTACTGGCGGATATAAATAAATGGGCCTCTAGAAACAGGGAGATGTTGCATTTAACATATGCGGGTACAATGTAGGGTGAGAGAATCAAAGCAAGCTCTACCTGCTCAACAAATAAAGCCTGACTTCTGCAACAGTTTGTAATATTTAAATGCCAGCAAATTCTGTGAAATCCTTACCTTGTGGCAACCCAGAACCACTAAATCGAGCAATAATGACTTCATCTGTGATGTAAGCAAAGGATTACCCTTTTATTAACCTCCATATAATGGGGTCACAGCCACGGCCAACTCTTGCAGGAGGATTCAATGCACACACCCACATTAGGGCAATTCACAAACAGACATGAGAAAGGAGTTTCAATAAAACTTTTCATCTAGTACCGATATGACAATTTGCATTGTTTCATTACATGCCATAGCAGAATTCTCGTATACCTATGAATGAAGGAGTGGCCACTGCAGGCAGGGACACTGGTGAGCACCTTCCTTAGACACTTGGCTACATGGTAAAAAAGGTTCCTCCCATGAGAACGCTCAGGTATTTTGCCCATGAGAATAATATAGCATATGTGAGGTGGCTGGGAATGTGTCAACGCCACATATTGCACATGCAGCTAATCCAAGAGCAGATCAGTACTGTAGCCAGGGAGCCACGGGCCATATTGCAAGCAAGGAAATGCCCTATTGCTCCCTAGATGGCCATCAAAGATAGCAAGTTTTGGGCATGAATTCCCTGGCCCTGATGCCACTATTCCTGCTGTGCTAGTGTTCGATACACTCCTGGAGCTGCAGTAGGGATGACGTACACCGCTGACTAATCGTGACAGGCTGGCACCACATGGGCACCAAGACTGAGATGATGGCCTCCTCGATTTTGCCAATGTTGGTAAGCTATGGTGAGCGCAGAAGTAGACTCAATAAGCTACGCATAGCGCATTTCACAATGCATAGTTAAGACACGTCCTGGAGCCGCTAGAAGATTATTTGCAAATTACTAATGGACACAATGTCATGAAATGTATATGTTTGCATTTGTCAATAAAGACAGTGACATTCAAGAAAATCTATTGTAATCATATGCGTTTCAGGGAGATTTGAGACAGACAACTGTGTCAGGGATAATTCTGCACCAAGAGGCACCCTTAAGTGATGGGGGCTATTTGAGATAGATGATCAGTTCATAGCTGAAGACCAGCCTTTGCTCTGTTTGACGGTAGTCCTGCCATCTCCTTTACTGGTCCACGCATTTTCTAACTTCCATGTATAAGGGCTCCACTTACTAGGGTAGCTACAAGGAAGAAATAGCTTACCATTCAGCGGAGAAGCCCAAGCCCACCTTCAAGCCTCCGATGTCCATGCCTTCCAGCACCTTCCCTGCATCCTCTCATTCTTGTGGAGGAGGGAGAGGTTTTAGTGGCATCATGTCTACTTGATCCTCTGGCTCTCCTGAAGGCGGCATCTCATTCATCATGAAGAGGAAACAATGAGGCAGGAGGCAGGAGGAACTACTGTTTGTCCACAACCGTTCATGTAATGCCTAAGGATGGGCCAGGGCGCTCCCAGCTCTGAGGCTCTAACCTGGTCTCCCCAGGCAGGGTAAAGCTGCTGTGATGTTGAGACTGCTGATAGCCACTGTCCTTGGTGCTCCAGCATTGAAAGTTCCTGTTCCTGTGTGCATATTATTGGCACGCCTCTTCCAGTAGTGGCTCAGTGAGCTCTGCGCAGGTTTAAGAGTATGATTGTTAACCTTCTAGAAAAGCATCTCTGTGTTATAGTTGCTATTGAGGGCCAGTTGTTTTCCCTGGATGGAGACCTGAAAGTCCACCAGGGAGGTCTCTGCTGTGGGTTGCCACTCTCATTTAAGCCAAAGTTTAGCATTTTGCAATCAGATTACATGAAGAAAATGGACATGCTGCTGTGCCTCATTTAGTTCCCCTCATCACGTGATGCCATGACATCATGGTGACATTCCAGCCCAGGGCCAAGAGCTTCCTGAGGTAAGCTTGATAATTACTGTTTTATGCTTCCCTCTCCCTCAGGGTTTGGCTGTATTGTGTTTTACTGTCTCATTTGTTTAGTGCCTCATATCCCTAACAAAGCCTTAAATCACCCATAGAAATGGATGATATGTAAAGGTCCTCTGCCTGGCACTTGTGGCTAATTCAGAGAAAGACCTGCATTGTGAGGATGTGGGTTCTGAATATTGAGTAGGGAATATCATTGCACCGAAATATCGCTGCCAAAACATCAAGGTCAAAATTATTGACAGGCAAGTATGTATTAATTTGTACAACTAACTACACATTTATGTACATTGATGAAACATATCTTCAAGGTACTTGGGTGTGGAGTTAAGAATAGTAACGCTATACTTTTCTATATACATTTAACTATTGATAACTTTGTCCTTGTTATTTTGGCTCGATATTAAGATATCACGATATTCAATACTCGTTAATCCAGACTACAATCCATTGAGAGAGCATGTTTACAGCTGCAAGTTCCAGACTCAAACAGATGCTGAAGAAAGTTACCCTATTCCCATTGATGTTCTTAGAAACCAGATGGACATACATCTTCAAGAGGGGGAATAGGCCATCAACATGGGAGGTCCCGCACATTCTCACTGAGGGAGGAGCTGACAGTTTGCACAGGAGTTAGGTTGCTGGAGACCAAGATAACCTGTGATCTACTTAAATATCCAAGTGATGCAGTTGATTGCACAAATGAGTCTCTGGGTGCCTGCACCCCTTGAGCTGTGTGATGGAGGGGAAGAGAATGTGCACTCAGAGACATTTACTGTTATTTGACTCCCAAATGTCATGTTGCTTCTCTGCATTAGGCCTTGGTGGAATTTCAATTATGCCGGACTCATTTCGGTAATTCTGAGTTACTCTTTGACTCGGAATTACCGCTAACAATTCGATTACCCCTACTCGTGTACTTAAGACTACTTTGGGGGAGCATACTAATGTGGGAGCACATTTAGCAAGCGTGAGCGACTGCTCGCACTGCTATTTATGCTCTGTTTTATTTACCACTATTTTCTTACCACAAAATACATCCTTGCATCCATTGTGGATGCAACAGTACATTTTGCCCTAAGAAACTTGTGTTAACTGCTGGGAGTGAGTTGAGGGAAAATCCTATCCCAAGAGCACATTTAGGGAGAGCGAGCAGCTGCTTGCATTCGTTATTCATGTTCTGTTGAATTTAGCGTGATCTCTTATTGCATAATTTCTTTGCGTCCATTTTGGACTCCAGGGGCATTTTTACACTGAGAAAATAGCACTAAATGCAGAATTACTCTTCTCACATTATTCCGCACAATCTCATAAAATTTGTGGGTAATTCCAAGTGGTTACTCTAAATGGAAGTTGAAATGAAATGAAATGAAAAATGGATTTATAGAGCACAAACAAATACCCAAAGGTGTCTAGGCGCTAGCTCGCAGAGCAACTAAGTCATGAGGTCTGTCTAGATGGATCAAAGATTAAACAGCCAGTTTTTAGGGCTTTCCTGAAGGCCAACAGTTGGGTTTCCCTTTTACGGCTAGGGGAATAGAGTTGCAAAGTCTGGAGGTACCTACCAAAAAGCTTCTGCCGCCCCAAGCGGTTTTCCTGAACGTCACCAAATTATGGGCGTGGGCAGAGTGAAGCAGCCGAGTGGGAATGCATCGTTGCAAATTCTGTTTGAAAAAAATGGGTCCTGTACCGCGTACTGCTTTGAACGCTATGCAGAGAGCTTTAAACTCAATGTGTCTTTTCACTGGGAGCCAATGTAGTTGTCTAAATGCGGCAGAAGTGGATTTATGCTTGGGAATATCCAGCAAATGCGAGCTGCAGCGTTTTGTACAATCTTTTGTGAGACATTTTGTCCTTAGGTTAAAGAAAAGACCATTACAGTAATCGGCTCTGGACAAGACCAGGGCTGAGATGCCGAGTTTGCGAAGATTGTAGGGTATAAATGGAAAGATTTTTCTGAGCAGTTTTAATGTGTAGAAGGACGCAGAAGTGACATTATTCACATGGCTTTCGAACGTAAGCTTGGAGTCGAAGGTGACTCCTAGGTTTTTCACTTTGTTTGTTGGGGTAAGAAGAGAGCCCAATTCAGGTGGCCAGAATGCGGGAGACCAAAAGGATGTGTTACCAGAACAGCAGGACCTCGGTTTTATTGGAGTTGAGTTTTAAGCAGTTAGCGGCCATCCATTGTCCAACATGAAGAAGACAAGCATGTCGGTGAGGCTGTGTCAGAGGGGTTGCTTGTTACAGATACAATAATTTGGGTATCGTCAGCGTAGGAGATTGCTGAGAAGCCCAAAGAATGAATCAACTGAGCCAGAGGGGCAACATAAATATTAGAAAGGGTAGGGCTCAGGGACAAGCCCTGGGGTACCCCGCAAGGAAGTGTAAAATTGGGTGATTTGAACTCAAAGAGAGCAACAAATTGTTCTCAATCCGATAAAAACGACCCAAGTAATGCCAGAGCTTTCCCCTTTTATGCCTATCCCCTGCAGGCATTCCACCAGTTTTTTGTGGTTGACGGTATCGAACGAGAGGTCAAGCAGCACCAGTGCTGCATTGCCGCCATGCGTCGACTGTCTGCCTGATCTGTTCTGATGCAGAGATCAGTGCCAGTTCCATGCTATGATGTTCTCTGAAGCCATACTGGGTGGCATCCAGGTATGCATGCTCCTCAAGATAGTCTGAAATTACCTTGTTCATGGCCTTTTCAGCCATTTTAGCGGGAAGTGGGAGCCTTTAAATAGGGTGATAGTTGTTTGGATCAGCACCGTCTAGATTGGGTTTTTTCAGGAGTGGAAGAACTGATGCTAGCTTCCACTTGGTGGGAAAGACGCCAGAGGTAAACATTTGGTTAAAGATGGGTGAGAGGTGAGTTGCAAATACTTCCGGCAGGAGATGAAAAATCTTAGGGGGGCAAGGATTGAGAGGGGAGCCCGATTTGGTAGATAGGAGTAGCTTAGATACCTGGGCGGGGGTCAGTGGTGGAAAGTGAGATAACGTAGGGGGTTTGGGGGCTTCTGTGATGTAGATATGAGCCTCTTTAGGCATATCATGGTTAGCCAGCGCGCTTTGGGAAGGGGCTGGACTCTGTGACGCGGCTACAGCAAAATTACTGTAGACTGACTTGACTTTGTCCTGAAAAAAGGTGGCCAGAGAGTTGCAGAAAGCTTGACTAACAATTGTGTTTACCACTTCTGGAGGTATGGCCAGCTTCTTTACTGTGGCAAAGAGTTTTTTAGATGAGTTTTTTGCTGCTACTATGGCTGCAGTGTAGTAGTGAGTTTTTTCACTATGGATTAACTCGTTATAGTATAGCAGAGATTGTTTGTAGACTTCCCTGTCACTGACGTTGTAGTGATGCCTCCATCTCCTTTCGAGACGGCAGCACGTTTGCTTTTGATGCTTGAGTTGTTCTGAGAACCAAGGTTCAGAAGGTTTATATCTGCGATTGGAATTCGTTTTTTCAGGTAGTAGGTGGTCTATCGAGCCAAGAAGCCATTGCTCAAAGGTGGCTGCCGCTGCATTGGGATCGCTGCTGACCTCAGGAGGTTTCCGGGTCAGAGATCTTTCCAAGGCTTCAGTCGAAATTCGGTTGCATAGACGGAACCGTTTGGGACATGTTTCCCTCTCTTTCTCTGAACAGGGTTGATAAAAGTTGAGGGAGAACATGACTGCTTTGTGGTCGGACCAGGTCAGCGGGAGAGGAGGAAGACACTGAAGGTGGCCGTTATTAGAAAATACTCCATCCAACAGGTGACCTGCTGAGTGGGTGTCACCTTGACCCATTGTGAGAGACCTAAGCTTTCCATAATGTCTGTGAAATGTGCAGCATCCCCATCTAGAGGGTCCTCTAGATGTAAATTGAAATCACCCAGGAGTGCAAAGTCAGATGATTGCGAGATGACATCCAGGGACTGGCTCATAGTGTTCAAAAATCCTGCTCTGGGGCCCGGGGGTCAGTACATTAGTAAGCCGTTGAATGAGTATTGGTTGCTAATTGAAATCTTAAAAGCCAGGGATTCTAGGGTTGCCATGTTGTTTTGACTTTGAAAGGTCCCTTTCCAACTGCTTCGGTATATTATAGCAATGCAGCCACCCTTTTTACCTACCCGATCTTGCCTAAAGATGGCGTATCCTGTTGGGACGGCTATAGCTAAATTTGAGCCTGATGAGGCGTCTGCCCAGGTCTCTGTTATAAACGCTAGGTCAACAGCTTGAGAGTCCAGAAAGGCGGCAAACTCAAGCGCTTGCTTACATAAAGATCACGCATTGATTAGGGTACAGTGGACTGACTTGGTTGAGGGTCGTACTCCCAGTTCAGGTGCTGAGCTAGGTATTCGCAATTTCAACTTTGAGTTACAGAGGCGAGGGTTGCAATCAGGGCAGTGGGTTGGGGCAGAAGACACATCGAAGCGTACTGAGGGGCCCGAGCAAAACTTACTTGTGGAGTTCCAGTCTAAGAACTGAGATCTCATGTAGGTTCTCCTTGTGCTAGGCTGGGAAACAAAACCGGCAGCGTCACTGGCACAGTGCGCAGTCCAGGCGCGGACAGGCACAGACGGGCTTGCCTTTGGCGCGACTTCTGCCCGCCAGCAGCGCGGACGCGCTACTTTGTGAGTTAAATAGCCCTCCATAGAGGGGGCGTGACCCACACAGCAGCATGACGCGCAAGAGAGACTAAAAATGAGTGAACAAAGCAAAAGGGGGCAAACCTGGGGTCCAGACACCCAGCAAACCTCGCACAGGCTCCCCTGTGGAGGAATGTACTGGAAACAAAGGCAGAACGAACTTAGAAGGTGAGAAAACAAACCAAAATAAATAATTAAAAGCTAAAATCGGGCCCTTCCAAGATGGCGCCCGTAGTTGAGAGGGAGCCAGGCACCTCCAAACTGGGGTCGGATGCCTAATGCGTCCGACTCCTACAAGGAAATTAAAAGCAAGGGCTAAGTTTGAGCGAGAGCTGGGTTACAGCTTTAGTTCTCGGTTGAACTGCTCGGACGCGCTGCTGTGTGAGTTAAATAGCCCTCCATAGAGGGAGCGTGACCCACACAGCAGCGTGATGCGCGAGAGACTAAAAATGAGTGGACAAAGCAAAAGGGGGCAAACCTGGGGTCCAGACACTCTGCAAACCTCGCACAGGCTCCCCTTGGAGGAATGTTCTGGAAACAAAGGCAGAACGAACTTAGAAGGTGACAAAACAAACCAAAATAAATAATCAAAAGCTAAAATCGGGCCCTTCCAAGATGGCGCCCATAGTTGAGAGGGAACCAGGCAACTCCAAACTGGGGTCGGATGCCTAATGCGTCTGACTCCTACAAGAAAATTAAAAGCAAGGGCTAAGTTTGAGCGAGAGCTGGGTCACAGCGTTAGTGCTTGGTTGAGCTGCGCGGACGCACTGCTGTGTGAGTTAAATAGCCCTCCATAGAGGGAGCGTGACCCACACAGCAGCGTGATGCGCGAGAGACTAAAAATGAGTGGACAAAGCAAAAGGGGGCAAACCTGGGGTCCAGACACCCCGCAAACCTCGCACAGGCTCCCCTTGGAGGAATGTTCTGGAAACAAAGGCAGAACGAACTAAGAAGGTGACAAAACAAACCAAAATAAATAATCAAAAGCTAAAATCGGACCCTTCTAAGATGGCGCCCATAGTTGAGAGGGAACCAGGCAACTCCAAACTGGGGTCGGATGCCTAATGCGTCCGACTCCTACAAGGAAATTAAAAGCAAGGGCTAAGTTTGAGCGAGAGCTGGGTCACAGCATTAGTGCTCGATTGAGCTGCGCGGACGCACTGCTGTGTGAGTTAAATAGCCCTCCATAGAAGGGGCGTGACCCACACAGCAGCGTGACATGCGAGAGAGACCAAAAATGAGTGGACAAAGCAAAAGGGGGCAAACCTGGGGTCCAGACACCCCGCAAACCTCGCATAGGCTCCCCTTGGAGGAATGTCCTGGAAACAAAGGCAGAACGAACTTAGAAGGTGACAAAACAAACCAAAATAAATAATCAAAAGCTAAAATCGGGCCCTTCCAAGATGACGCCCGTAGTTGAGAGGGAGCCAGGCACCTCCAAACTGGGGTCGGATGCCTAATGCATCTGACTCCTACAAGGAAATTAAAAGCAAGGGCTAAGCTTGAGCGAGAGCTGGGTTACAGCGTTAGTGCTCGGTTAGCCCACCCCTACTCTGTGTTCCCTCCTGCCAGCTACTCCAAGAAGCCTTGAAAGTACTCTTATTCAGGAGACTTCAGTGCAGTTGGCAGTTTGCTCAAGACTTCACCCTGCCTCTTTCTTTGGTGAAACAAGTCCATTCTGCGTTGGGTATAGGTTGAATTAGTTATCATCGGACTCTGCTTCTACAGTCCTACCTGCTTCCCATCACTTGTACTTCATCAAGGGGTCCGGACACAGAAGCTCACCTTCTCTGTTTGAGAAGAAGGAGCAGCATGCTTCTAAAGCACATCCCTTGTAATTATCTTCATCTTTCATATGGGGACATCTCACATCAGAGGTACAATCCATGTACCTCAATAGGTACAGATTCTTTGTGACAGTGGCTAAATCCTACATATATTTTCATGCCCAGGGCCACAATGAAAGGCTTTCTCAGGAAATAAAAATAATCAGTAGCCCTCAAACGCAGTGGGATCACTCCCTGCATGTCAGGGCAAAAGATGTCTTCTTTCTCAGAAACAAACCCCTGGTCTGGGAATAACCGGATTGGTCTGACTGCTAGATTGCCGACTTTGGAGCTGGAAACCAAGGTTCGAGCCTCGGGGTCGCGTCCACATCCTGTGAGTCTGGGCAAATCACTCAATCTCCCCGTGCCCACCAAAAACATGAATGTTGTGGTGGAGGGGTATGGGGCCAACTACACAAGTGAGGCCTGCATCAGGGGCACAAAGGACGACACAGACAATAGTGTGCAGTTACGGGTGGGGAAGCCTCGAGCGACTTCCGCCCCTTTATTTTATACTCTCTGGCCACGCCTGGCCAGAGAGTCATACATTGTGTGTGAGCCCATCCGGGCTAAAGGTCCTGCATGCATCTGCACTGCCGCGGCAACTAGACCGCTACATCCCATCCCAAGTCAATGTTCAAAAACAAACAGCCTTGTCAACACATGAAGTCTGTGAGGCGTTGGCTTGGTCTTGGGTTGGGCCGCAGGTTGTATCGGGAGTGACGACCTGTGCTGGTCGCTTGGGCGCTTCGGTGAGGTGTCGGGCTCAAGGCCACTGGTGGTTCGGTGTCACCGTCAGCAGGCGACGGGGTGTTCACTATCACCTGCTCGTCTACTGGGCAAGGTTGTAGAGTATCCCCGGGGGCCTCTTCTCGTGCCTGGCTGGAGCAGGGTTGCGGTGAGTCCGCTTCCTGCACTTGTTTGAACCAGGATATGTTGCGGGTGATGACCTCATTGCCCTTCTGTGCGGTGACGGCGGTCCCGTTGGTCTTCACTACTGTCCATGTTCCGGGTTCGTACACAGTGCGGAACTTCCTCCGCCGCAACGGTTCCTTACCAGCACAGTGTGGCCAGGCAGGATGACTTTGGTTTTTGCTCTTTTTTTTCTGTTTTCTCGTTCATTGGTCGTTGCCCTGCTTGTTTGGGCCTTGGCAGGGTCATATGGCGCTGGAGTCCATCCTTCAGCAGCGGGTAGGGTATCCCTCCGGGACCCGGCCAACATCAGAGACCACGGGGATCTTTGGGTCGTGCAGTGTGGGGTGCTACGATATTCACGTAGGAATTGGTGCAATGCTACTTCTGGGTCTCCCTGTTCGGACACCGCAATCCGTAGGACCTTGTTGAGCGTCCGCATAAATCGTTCCGCCTCGCCGTTGGCCTGTGGCCACTGAGGTGTGATGTACCTGCTCTCCTCAGCTAGCCTCAGCTGATGATATCCCGCGTTCAGGTCGAGCTTGGAGAACCAGCGAGATCCATTCCGGTCGGCTAGGATGTCATCTACGGTCGGGGTTAGATGCCTCTCGCGCTGGATTGCCTGGTTAGGCAGGTGCATGTCGATGCAAAGCCGAATGTTGCCAGGTTGCTTTGGCTTTTCGGCGATAACCATGGGTGACACCCAAGGTGTTGGCCCGGTGACCACCTCGATTACCCCTAGCTGTTCGAGGTGTTGGAGCTCCTTTTCGACAAGTGGCCTGAGATGGAACGGTAACCGTCGATGCTTCAGGGCCACTGGTTTCACAGCTTTGTCGATATGTAGTTTGATCGGGGCCTTTTTGATGCACCCAAGTCTTTCAAAGAGCTGTGGGAAACGGCTCACCAGTTCTTCGATCTGCAGGTCTTTGATGGCGTTTGCAAATGTGACCAGGCTGAGGTCCTCAGCCGTGTGGCTCCCTACGAGGATGTCCGCTTCCCTGTCGATCACGTGAAACGTGGTAGTCACTTCGTTTCCCTCTGCTTTCACCTGGACCGTCATCTTTCCCTTTAGTGGCAATGGCGTCTGGCTGCCGTATGTGAGGGTTCGCACGTGTGACGGAGACAGCTTGGGCTTTGGGTTCAGTCTTTTGTAATGCTGGGACCCCATTACATTGACGGATGCACCAGTGTCAATTAGCGCCGTGACGTCAGACCCGGCGATGTTAATGGTGCACGTGGGCTGCGGCCGCCTCTTCGTCTTTGATTCACTGGCAAACGAAATGAGGTAGCACTCGCCTTCTTCCTCTGTTGACGAGTCGTCTAGGTATTGCCTTGGCCGCATGGCCATGTGGGTTGTCTTCGGATTCTCGGACTCATCGAGCGAGAGTTGTCTCACTGCCTTCGACGGGGGTCGCCACCCTCGGGCTCCTCGGTTTCTTGCTCCACCCCTGCATGCGACTGCAAAGTGGTTCGGGATCCCGCACCTGGAGCAGGTTCTCCCATGTGCTGGGCACTCCGCCTGGGGGTGTTCTTCCTTGCCACAATATCCGCACAGTGCGCCTTGTGTGCTCCGCCCTGGCCGTCGGCCACGACTGCCTCGACTTTGGTTGCGGACCGCATCAGCTCTCTCCGTTTTCACCGTGACAGGTTTCTCCGCTTGCTGGGTGAGCGCGGCCTCCATCGCTGTCGACCTGGCATCGGACAGATCATGTGACCTCGCTAGGATGAGAATGTCCCCCAACGAGATGCCTGGTTTGCGTAGGATAAGGGTCCGTAGAGTCTTGTTCCGGCACCCTTGGATCATCTGGGCCCGCACTTCTTTGGGTTGATCGTCATCGGTGAATGTACTTACCAACTCGTGCAGCCGCGCATGGAACGCATCCATTGATTCTCCTTCTCGCTGACGTGCCTGTCGCAGTTTGAACCTCTCGTAGTCCGGGTTCAACTGTGAGTCAAAATGCGCATTTAGCGCTGCCACTGCCGCGTTATAGTCATCGGGCCGCCCAGTGTTGAGCAGATGAGCGAATAGCTTGTGTATCTCATCGGCAGCAAAATGTAGCAATAGGGACCTCTTTACTGCGCCATCCGTTTCCCGCGTCGCCGTGAAATAGTTATATAAACGGCTCACCCAGAGTGTCCACCTGGGCGACGCTGTTGCTGGGTCAATTAGTTCGCTGAACGGCGGCAGTGCACCGATCTGTGAGTGTTGTGGTGCTTGTTGCACTGGTGGTGGCCCTATGTTCTGGGCTGGGAGTGCTCGGGGGCTGCTGCTGGCGCCCCTTGGTCATTCATATTCCTCTTGGATGGTGGGCTACACGAGGTTGGGCGTCTCCCTTGTCCCCTCCTGGGGCTGATCCGTAGGCTGGCAGATTACCCCACTCGTGGAAGGGTATCCTGGCTGGCTGTGCCCTCTGCACTGTCTTCCTTTTATTTTTGTGTGTCCTGATTTCCCTTATATTTAGTTTCTCTCTTCTTTCTGCTTCCTAGCAGGCAGCTGCACATCGCTCCTAGCGCGATATTTGGGGCAGCAGGGGGGGCAGTGCCGGTCCCACGATTCCCTCGGGAGCAGCTGTGGTGATCACTGAGCCTTATTTAGCAGACCCCCGCGGATGGAGGGCGGTCTGCGCATGCGCGCGCTGCCTGCAGACGAAAGTCCTGGCCGGGAGAGGCAACGCTGGGACGCAGTGTCTTGGCCCACACCTGGCCTATCCAGACAAGCTCTGTGGCGGCCGTCGGGCACGTCTCTCACCTCGCGGGGTGCCTCCGGTGATGATCTCGCCTCAGCAGGAACCAGGGCAGCCGGTGCGCGCAGCGGGCGGCAGTTACTCGTGCCGGCGACACTTCAACCGCGGGTTTGCGACCATCGCGCGTGGGGTCCGACTGCCCACCCTCGTCGCCAGTGTGGTGGAGTGGTATGGGGCCAACTACACAAGTGAGGCCTGGATCAGGGGCACAAAGGACGACACAGACAATAGTGTGCAGTTACGGGCGGGGAAGCCTTGAGCGACTTCCGCCCCTTTATTTTATACTCTCTGGCCACGCCTGGCCAGAGAGTGATACATTGTGTGCGAGCCCATCCGGGCTAAAGGTCCTGCGTGCATCTGCACTGCCGCGGCAACTAGACCGCTACATCTGTGTCCTTGTGTAACATAACCGGTGCTCATGTAAAGCGCTCCAATACCTTCGGGTCGAGTTCGCGCTATATAAATCTGCAACAAAAAAACGCCAGTACATAGCATTAGGGCAATTTCTGTGCCCGATAAGGTCAATGTGTTGTGGAAACAGTTGTCAAGGCTTGTATAGCATGACATTCCTCTTGATGCACTGTGTAGCTTGTGCAAAAAAAAAAAAATACATGCAGGACCAAGCAGCATTTCTGTAAATTCTATCATTTAAAAAAGGTTAAGCGTGAACTTGCATACTTTGCATACATATAATGCGAACGTACGCCTGCTCTGCAAGCCCGTGAATGGTTTTTCAAGCAGGCAAGATTTGGTTTCAGGGAAATGAAATCAAACATATCAGATGGATTAGAGGCAATTATCTTTTCCAATTATTTATTTTGTTCTGCACAACATCTTTATTCCATTACATCTTTGTTGTGTTTACATTAAATGCGCATCAGAGGCACAACTCCATTTGTACCCAGTGCCACGTTGTATGCAAGCATTTCTGTGAATTCTGGATTGGAGGAGGTCCTCACCAATGCTAATTAATTTCCAAGACATGCCCCTCAATGGAAAAGTGGATGAGTAATTACCCCTTCATAGCAGATGGGTATAAAATAATCTCAGTGCGTTTGCAAAAACAATAGGGAAATAAAATGAAATTCGTCACTTTGAAAGAAAAAGAAACAACAAAATAAAATAGTCGTGCATCCTTCCTCTCTGCATTTAAAGTGCCAGACTACCAGTCAGAGATGCACATCACCGACCTGCATCCAAGCTGTGCAAAATACAGCCCAAAGGTCATGCTCACTTTCATCCTTAAGAATGAATCCCGATGGAGCATAAATCTCGACAAAAATTCCGGCGATTTGATGTGGAAAATATTTTTGGTGTAGACGTTATTGCATTAAGTACAACTGGAAGGGATCAATATCACAAAGCATTTTAACTGGTGCTTTTACATGTCCTTGGTGGTGTGGCGTAGCATTTTGATGTGGTGATGATGTGCTGTGTTGTCTTTTGTGCTGCTATGTTTTTGTGCTGCATAATTGAATTGTGATAATGTTGTGCTCTACTGTGCTTAGAGTGTTGTATTCTGTTTTGTTGCATGTGTGCTGTTATGTTTTTGTTGAGTAGTTATTTTGCTTATTGATAGGGTTATTGTGTTGTGTTCTCTTGTGCTCTGTAATGACTTCAGAGATGTCAAAATACTGCTGCATTTCCATCTAAAAGCCGCACATTCCTCTAAAGTCCCGACAGGCAACCTTTTTCCTCTGTCAAGGAGTTAGTTTACTGCTGCTTTTTGACTATTTAAGCCAATGAGCCCAAAACTATGGCAGAGACAATGGTGCATATTTACAAGGGGATATCGGCACCAGAATGTCACGTTTTAGTGGCGTTCTGGTGGCGATATCCCCTTTTCCTTATTTACAAAGGGGCATTAAGTAACTTAACGTGGCTTAACGGCGCATTGTAAATAAGTCCCCTTTTCACACTTCACTTAGCGTGAAAGGGGCTGCAATGGGTGTTCCAGTGGGCGTTCCGCCGCAACACCCATTGCGTTTTGACGCTGTCCCTTATATACAAGGCTGGGGCAGCTCCAGAAGCTAAGAGCAGGGAATACCTGGTCTTAGACTAGCGACACGAGGAGAAATTAAATCTCCTAATTTGTTGCTCTTTCCGTGTGTGCTGCATTCTGCAGCACACACAGAAAGAACAAATCGCCTTTCAAAATTGTTTATGTGCAGGATGGTGTCCCTTCCTGCAAATAAACAATCGCCCCTGAAACGCAGGCACCCTTGCAGCCTGGAGCAAGGGTGCCTGTGCTGGCGCTATGCAGCTTTATTAGCACCAGCACTAGGGGAAACACAGGGGCGCGCTGTATCTTTGTAAATGTGACGCATCCCTGCGTTTTAAAAATGTCGCAGCTTGGGGTTACCAATTTTGGCATAACACTGCGCTCTGACATTTTGTTGTAAATATCCCCAATGTCTTAAATTCTCACTTTCAAAGCTCCCTTTATTTGATACCGTTCGGGGCAACAAATGTAGTCCAGCCTTTTCTCCTTCTGTCCAACACATTCCATAATACCCAGCGAAAGTATTGCTTACGTGTCGGCAAGCATGCTTGAAGTGAGATTGCACACAGTTAATTCACTTCTTATAGCACTACTCTCCAAAATCACAAGCAGCGTGCTACTTATCAGGGTCTTTGAATGATGCACAGCAGGCAGACAATTTCTTTTCCTATGTTCATGTCTGTGAAGTGGAGATAGGCTTGCTAATGCGAATAATTACTTGGTTGTGGTTCCTCTATGACAGTGGCTTAAGAAGGGTATATTCATTAACAGTCTGGATGGTGAGCGCAGTGGACATTTTTAGTGTTATAGCATGGTGTAGATGTCTGTTTGTGTCCAATGTGGCCAGAGATGTTTTAAGTCATGGGAAAAGTGGGCAATTGCCCAGGGCACCCATTTTTCAAAGGGTGTACATAAAAGGTTAACTTTCTCTCTATTTGACCTGTTTGTTCTGTCTGTTTATCCATTTAACTCTCTCTCTGCCTACTTTTATCTCTGACTCTGTCTCTCTGTTTATTCAGTGTCATCATAAGAAGTTTTCGGGCAACAGACAAGACATACTTCAAATGTTTTTGTGTCACCCTGTTTCTGAAAGTTTAACATATAATTCAGTATTGTTTGGTATCATGTGGTCTTGAATTAGTGAGAAATGGATAATAAAATTAAAAATTGTTCTGAACAAGGACCCCCAAAATATGTCTTGCCCAAAGCCCCAAAATCCTGACTATGATGCTGCACATGGCTGGGGTATTTTACCTGTTGCTTTAGTCACAAATTCCATCATAGAGCTGAAAAAATACTGTATAGAAGCTGACATCTGTGTTCTTGAGTTAATGCAACCATCATGGTTTTATGCAGCTCAGTGACTGTATTACACCAATATGGTTTTACGTCGGCAAAGTGATTAATTGTAGGACTGAATGAGCATTGGCAACGCCAATAGGTCTTGCTCTAATATAGTAACACATGCAAATATGTGAAGTAAGTACTCTGAAGCAGAGAAGATGACTTCAGGAGTTTTAGTGTAGGAAAGTCACACGATTGAGGAGCTGCAGTACCATAAAACTACAATATGTGTATGCAGTAATAAGCACCCTCTATGTTTGCTTTGCTGTCTCCATGCAGCTTGTCTCTTTTTGTATCTTCTATGTCTAGTCTTTGTTTTAGTATCCCATGCTGCCTGTCTCCAGTACTGCGTGCTTGGGGCAATAAAAAGAGCAGTACCACAAGTTTGGGGGTTAAAAACAGGACGTAAGCAAAGTTGGCACAGAAAGAGACAATTTGGAGAGAGAAACAGCACAAATAGTTTGCAAGCATTAGCACATTATATCCGGACCCCTTACCTTTGCAAGTTCTTGTTAGCAATGTGGTTGTGGTCTTCAAATTTGACCATTTCTGTTTCCTGTTTCACATGAGGGATTTTGAAGGAAATGAAGAAGTGGCCTGATCAATCGCAGTTGAGAGGGCTAGAGATGTGTGTAGGAAGGTGGAATCTGACTATATGGTTGCCCCCACTTTTTTTATGGTGTTTTGCTGGTTTATGACTTAGTTGGACTGGGATCCTGCTATTCAGGGCCCCAGTCTATCTGCTTTCTCTGTAAAAGGTTTCCATGTGCCTTAGGCACATCTCTGATTGGAATCTGGAGTGCCCTTATAAGTCCCTAGTATATGGTATACTATGTACCAAGGGCATAGGTACCTCAGAGGCCTACCAGGGGCTGCAGCATGTATTGTGCCACCCCTGGAAGGCCATCCAAACTGACACCACAGGTCTGCTACTGCAGCCTGGGTAAGGTGGTGCATGCACCTCTTACTGTGATATAGGTTACCTATATCACTACATACATACACACATATAAACCTATAAGTCACTCCTATGGCAGGCCTTATCAATCCTGAAGGCAGAGTGCGTGGTTCCTATGTGAGGGGTGCCCCTGCATGAGCAGGGCCCCTCTGCAGCGTTCGGAGACCTTTCTCTGATGCTGTTTGTAGTGCAGCCTGACCATATACTCTTAAGCGCATTATAACCTCGCGTTAAATGCTAACTTTGGAATGGCTGCATCTAAACATGTCGTGTTTGGTGTCAAACATCTTGGAATACTACCCCCGCCAATTCTGGCGGTGGGGGTAGCATTCCACCCTTCTAGAGGGAAAGACATGTTAACTCTGGCGAGCCCGGTAACTTCTTTCCAAAGCCCTGGCATCACAAAATGGATGCTGCTGCCACAGACACGAGTCTGGCCTCCTGCTGCTGGACGAAACTCCGGCAGGGGAGGCCTGGACAATAGGTTTCCTGTCCCAGGGAGGTGTGACCACCTCCCCAGACAGGATAATGTGTATTGGGGCTGGGCGGGAGCACTTTCGGGTGCTTTGAAGTCCTGCACTGGGGGCACACTTGGTGTCCCTAGTGCATACCCCAGTTCAAACCGGATCAGGGGCTTGCAGCCCCTGCTTTGGCACGAACTGGACAAAGGGAAAGGGGTGTAGCCACCGCTCTGCCCTGACCCACCCATAGGTGGGGCCACAGAGTAGTCCAACCCCTAAACTTAGTATAAGTATAGGAACCCAGTCCTTAGGACTTTAGATTATCCCTGGACGAAACTCTGAAACTGAATCCTGGACCTTCGACGCTCTACTCACGATTAGAGGACAGAAGAATCTCCCTTGGGGTCAAGGAGTGACTCCCCTGCTTGGCAGGCACCAAAGAAGCATCTGTCCGGTTCGCATTTCTGAAGCTCCCGTCGGACGCCGAAGTCATCGCATCACCAGAGGTGGATTCTCAGACTTTCCCGAGGCTACCCTGAGTCCCCAGCAAAGCTGAGGCCCGTGGCTATCGTGGGTGACTTGAGACTGTGACCCCTGGACACCGAGCACATTTGCAAGTGCATCCTCTTCTGGGTCTCCCATGAAGGGCGTGCTTTGGGCTCCGAGTAGCCCTAGCCTCCAGCACCAACTGCACCGAAGATCACTGGCCTCCACTCCACGAGTGTCCTGTGAGCCAGATCCACGTGCGGCGTCACGAGGCTCCTTCACGGTTGCTAGCCCGTTGGCTAGTAGCCCTTAACGAAGGCCAATCTTTTTCTAACTTGGCATCCTGGTTGCTCCAGGCCTGCCCTCACTTACCTTCGCTGGGTGAGTTCCCCAGACCTTGCTGGTCTGCACCATCGACGATCTTCCTCTGCATCGAGACTTGCCGTTGCTAAGGCTTGTTGGGTCTAATCCGGTCGCCGACACCTCAGCACTCGACAAACATCGTGTACCAGCCCGAATCCTGCTCCTGGTCGCCGACAACGCCTCCGGAACCTCGTGGCTGAAGAGTCAAGACGACCATCAATGCACCTGAAGCACTCGACATCGGTGGGCATCTGTCCATCGCCTTCCTGGTCACTGGCTAGTGACCCAGACTCTGTCCCCTCTGCTTTCAGGTTCTTCAAATCTCCGATCCACTCTTGGATCCACCCGGACACTTTCCACTTGGTCGCCAGCAGCACTTTGCAGCAGATCGCCATTCAAATCGACGACGAAACCCGACCCCGAAAGGCACCTATGCACCCGGCTTCCCTGGGTGAGGTAACACGAGTACTCCGGTGCTCCCGTGGGTAGAGACTCTTCAAAGTCCTAGATCTCAAAGGGTTTGCTCCAAGTCCTCCTTTAAGTGTCCCTTTCCTTTAATTTCCCGATCACGACTTTCTCCATAGAAGTCAACGGCGTATCGCGGTTGTGTATTTACACTGCACGCGTCCCCCGTGGGTCCCCTGTGTCACTACCTTGGGTGGTTCCTTGTGGTCCAAGCACTTCTAGAGGCTCTAGGCCTAGTGTCTAGTTCAGTCGTGGTTCTTATACCACTTTATTGGTATATGGTTTGGTACGCCCCTAGGGCCCAAACGTGTATTTGTGCTATTACTGTGTTTAAATAACTTCTAACTTATGTATTTCGAACTCTAGCCTCATAAAGAGACTAGAGGGGTGTGTTTAGCAATAAATACATATATTTTGAATATATACCTGGTGTGGTGCTCTTTCATTTGGTCACTCAAGAGATTATAGACTGGTAAAACAAGCTGCTTTACATTCCTTCAAGACTTAGCCTGAAGGCTGCTCTCCATAGCTACCACTAGGATAGCTTTCAATAAGGTTGTCTTTAACCTATCTCCAATAAGGGGTTGTTTGGACTGGTGCAAGGTGCCCACTATAATTGGTGGACAGCATATACCAGGCCAACTTCTCACATTGGTGTGCAGCGGTGGGATTCCAGCTTGCTATTGTTTTACCAGATAATCTCAATTGAATTGATCAACTGAAAACCACTAAAGGTACCTAAGGTACATATAATTTAAGCTTAGAATACAGTAAGTTCTACTGAACTTAGAGTTGTGTGTTAAGGGATAGCACAACCCTTTCTACAACTCAAGAGAGTTTAGTAGGCCACACTAGAGTAGGTAGTGCATACACCACACCACACTAGTAATGTCTTTAAGGGTAGGATCTAAAGAATCCTTGCGGGAAGCCACTGAGCTTGAAATGAAATGAAATTCGTACTTGTAAAGCGCACTTATACCCCCAAAGGGGTGTCCTGGCGCTGTACGCATACCGCTGTGGAACCCTTCCTGGCTTTTCCCTGTGAAATGTCCACTCCTGGGCACCCCCAAGGTGAAGGCAGGCATCCCAGCGCTGGTGGGGCCGTTGTGGAGATTAAGCAAGCTATTGCCCAGAGTTGCAGAGTGGGACCCATGATTAGAATAGGCACCGAGGCGAGAATTATCAGGTCCGAGGAAATTGAGCCCAAGACCCGCCGAGGTGGGAATTGAACCCTGGTCCCGGGCCAGATCTCTGCATCAGGGTCTGCCGCTCTAACCATTGAGCCACAGCTTCCACCCTCCAAGTATGATACACTCCCATTCTTGGAATTGAGAGCATTATGTAACTTGAGAAAAATAAGGACAGGCCAAAGTCCCACCACCCAACACCTTAAAGAGTTGTTGGTGGCTTATGACCTTAGTAAGCCCTTGGGGACTGAAGGGGTAGGAGCTGAGGGTGGGGCAGAAGATGAGGATGGGACCAGGGGTAGAAATACCCCCAGCCCCCCTCTGAAACTGGCCAGGAGGGTGAAAATGACCCTGACCTGGATAACCCAATCCCTCCTGAGGAAGATGAAGAGGATGATCAGAATGATGCCCTCTTTGTCCCCCAGGAAGGATTAAGAGTGTGCCCAGAAAGTCTAGATCTCCTTCTCAGGAGTCTAACCACTCTGGCACCTCAATAGGGAGCTCTGTCTCATCTCATAGGAGGGAATCCTCTCATGAGAGGAGAACAAGGCTGATTCAATATGAGGAAGCTCAGCTTGAACTCAGAAGGAAGCAAGTAGCCTTAGACAGGGAGTCCCTAGATCTCTTTAGAGAGAGAAAAAGTTGGGACTAGAGTCCCATGGTGGCAGCAATATCCCTACAGATAGGGAAAGGTCTTATGACCATAGAAACCTAAACAAGATTGTCCCTCCCTACCAGAGTGGGGATGACATCCACAAATGGATAACTGCACTGGAGAGGGCCTGTAAAGTTCAGAAGGTTCCCCAGAGGCAGTGGGCAGCAATCTTGTGGCTCTCCTTTGCAGACAAAGGTAGAGACAAGCTCCTCACTGTAAGAGAAGAGGATGCTGACAATTACACAGTCTTGAAGAGTGCTCTGATAGATGGGTTTGGCCTAACCACTGAACAATATAGGTTGAAGTTCAGAGACACCCAAAAGCTCAGACTCAAGACTGGGTTGATTTTGTAGATTGTGCTACAAAGGCTCTGGAAGGTTGGATACATGGCAACAAAGTGCATGACTTTTAGGATTGTACAATTTGATTATGAGGGAGCAGATCCTTAATAATTGTCAAAACCAGCTTTTGCACCAGTATCTGGTGGACTCTGATCTGACCTCTCCCCAAGAATTGGGAAAGAAGGCAGACAAATGGGTCAGAACCAGAGTAAAGACTAAAAATCAGGGTGGTGACCAGAAGAAAGATTCTACTAAGTCCCAAGAGAAAGGTGGGGATAAATCTAAGGATAAGTCCACTACAGGGCCCCAAGATTCCTCTTCTGGGGGTGGGTCCCAAACTCCTTCCTCTCCTGAAAAGAAACCATATTGCCATGTCTGTAAAAAGCCTGGGCACTGGAAATCTGATCCCAGTTGCCCCAGGATTGGCAATAAAGAAAATGTTCCCCAGCAACTACTACCCCCTCCTGGTACTACCAGTAGTAATCCTCCAGTTGGGAGTAGTGCACCCAAAAAGTTAGGTGCTTTTGCAACAGGAACAGAGGTGGGCCCTGGTTCAGACAGGGACCCCTCAACAGACTCCTCTGACTCTGATGGTGGTGTAGGATTTGCCACCTTTACCATGGGTCCCACAGCAATGGGCAGGTACAGACTGGAGCCAATGATTAATGGTCAGAAAGCTGTGGCATTTAGGGACACAGGGGCTAGTGTCACCATGGTGGCAGGGAAACTAGTCCCCCTCACCAGCTTTTACCTGAGTTTAAATACCAGGTGACCAACATTGATGGTGTCAGAACAGATCACCCCATGGCCATAGTCAATCTCAGCTGGGAGGGGGTCACAGGCCCAAAGAGAGTGGCAGTGTCCCCCACCTTACCTGTAGATTGCCTGATGGGCAATGATCTGGAGATTTCAGCCTGGGCTGAAGTTGAACACCAAACCCACCTTAGGATGTTGGGCGTCCCTGTAAAGGTTAGTGGGGCTGTAATGGCCACAGCCCCAGCCCAAGAATTTGGAGAGATGGAGCCTGAAAGAATGGCCCACTCTCCCCCAAAAGAGAGCACAAGGGTTGAAGAAAAGTCTTCTTCCCTCCAGACAGTAGGTAAGGGTCAGCCTCCTCAGGGAACTGACCCTACCCCTAGTGAAGGAACTGCCCCAGAGGTAGTCAGGCCTGGCCTGGCCACACCCCTGATGGCAGAGGACCCTTCCAAGGTGGTACCCAGTCTGGAGCAGGTAACCTGCCCCTCTCTACCCTGCCTCAGCCAGCCCAGGGCTGCAGAGGTCAGTGGACCCCCCAGGGCCCCCTGTCCAGAGGAACCCCCCCATCAGCAGATTAGGGGCACCCAGTCTAGTAGCCCTAGCCAGGTGAAAACTCCTCTACACACTGAGGGATCCCCCATGCCTTTATGTAGGGACCTCCCCCAGAAGGACTCTGGTAGGCAAGGGCAAACCTGGGACCTGAAGGTTCCAAACCTGCCCTGTCCCTCCAGTAGTCCATCCAAAGGGACCCAACCCCCAGCTGTAGGCAGCCAAAGGTTGACCCTTAGAGCAAAGTGCAACTCAGTCATGGAAAGACAGGCATACATGGTGACCAGTGATCTGAGGAAGCTGAGGCCAACATTCCTAGGGCCTCACTTCCCTACTCAGACACCTCACCAGCCTTGTACTTTACCTAAGCACACCACAGGTAGTGATTCCCCATGGTGGAGACCCTCTCATACCCTTAGGGTGAGGGATTGCTTAGTGGACCATAAGACAGGGGGCAACCATGCTAGTGCAGGTGCTTCCTTATATGACCACTTAGTCAATGAAGGCTCAACTGGCCAAGGTTAGCCTTATCTCCTTTCGTTTGGGGGGGGTTATGTAGGAAGGTGGAATCTGACTATATGGTTGCCCCCACTTTTTTATGGTGTTTTGCTGGTTTATGACTTAGTTGGACTGGGATCCTGCTATTCAGGGCCCCAGTCTATCTGCTTTCTCTGTAAAAGGTTTCCATGTGCCTTAGGCACATCTCTGATTGGAATCTGGAGTGCCCTTATAAGTCCCTAGTATATGGTATACTATGTACCAAGGGCATAGGTACCTCAGAGGCCTACCAGGGGCTGCAGCATGTATTGTGCCACCCCTGGAAGGCCATCCAAACTGACACCACTGGTCTGCTACTGCAGCCTGGGTAAGGTGGTGCATGCACCCCTTACTGTGATATAGGTTACCTATATCACTACATACATACACACATATAAACCTATAAGCCACTCCTATGGCAGGCCTTATCAATCCTGAAGGCAGAGTGCGTGGTTCCTATGTGAGGGGGTGCCCCTGCATGAGCAGGGTCCCTCTGCAGCGTTCGGAGACCCTTCTCTGATGCTGTTTGTAGTGCAGCCTGACCATATACTCTTAAGCGCATTATAACCTCGCGTTAAATGCTAACTTTGGAATGGCTGCACCTAAACATGTCGTGTTTGGTGTCAAACATCTTGGAATACTACCCCCGCCAATTCTGGCGGCGGGGTAGCATTCCACCCTTCTAGAGGGAAAGACATGTTAACTCTGGCGAGCCCGGTAACTTCTTTCCAAAGCCCTGGCATCACAAAATGGATGCTGCTGCCACAGACACGAGTCTGGCCTCCTGCTGCTGGACGAAACTCCGGCAGGGGAGGCCTGGACAATAGGTTTCCTGTCCCAGGGAGGTGTGACCACCTCCCCAGACAGGATAATGTGTATTGGGGCTGGGCGGGAGCACTTTCGGGTGCTTTGAAGTCCTGCACTGGGGGCACACTTGGTGTCCCTGTGCATACCCCAGTTCAAACCGGATCAGGGGCTTGCAGCCCCTGCTTTGGCGTGAACTGGACAAAGGGAAAGGGGTGTAGCCACCCCTCTGCCCTGACCCACCCATAGGTGGGGCCACAGAGTAGTCCAACCCCTAAACTTAGTATAAGTATAGGAACCCAGTCCTTAGGACTTTAGATTATCCCTGGACGAAACTCTGAAACTGAATCCTGGACCTTCGACGCTCTACTCACGATTAGAGGACAGAAGAATCTCCCTTGGGGTCAAGGAGTGACTCCCCTGCTTGGCAGGCACCAAAGAAGCATCTGTCCGGTTTGCATTTCTGAAGCTCCCGTCGGACGCCAAAGTCATCGCATCACTAGAGGTGGATTCTCAGACTTCCCCGAGGCTACCCTGAGTCCCCAGCAAAGCTGAGGCCCGTGGCTATCGTGGGTGACTTGAGACCGTGACCCCTGGACACCGAGCACATTTGCAAGTGCATCCTCTTCTGGGTCGCCCAAGAAGTTGTGCTTTGGGCTCCGAGTAGCCCTAGCCTCCAGCACCAACTGCACCAAAGATCACTGGCCTCCACTCCACGAGTGTCCTGTGAGCCAGATCCACGTGCGGCATCACGAGGCTCCTTTGCGGTCGCTAGCCCGTTGGCTAGTAGCCCTTAACGAAGGCCAATCTTTTTCTAACTTGGCATCCTGGTTGCTCCAGGCCTTCCCTCACTTACCCTTGCTGGGTGAGTTCCCCAGACCTTGCTGGTCTGCACCATCGACGATCATCCTCTGCATCAAGACTTGCCGTTGCCAAGGCTTGTTGGGTCCAATCCGGTCGCCGACACCTCAGCACTCGACAGACATCGTGTACCAGCCCGAATCCTGCTCCTGGTCGCCGACAACGCCTCTGGGACCTCGTGGCTGAAGAGTCAAGACGACCGTCAATGCACCTGAAGCACTCGACATCGGTGGGCATCTGTCCATCGCCTTCCTGGTCACTGGCTAGTGACCCAGACTCTGTCCCCTCTGCTTTCAGGTTCTTCAGATCTCCGATCCACTCTTGGATCCACCCGGACACTTTCCACTTGGTCGCCAGCAGCACTTTGCAGCAGATCGCCATTCAAATCGACGACGAAACCCGACCCCGAAAGGCACCTATGCACCCGGCTTCCCTGGGTGAGGTAACACGAGTACTCCGGTGCTCCCGTGGGTAGAGACTCTTCAAAGTCCTAGATCTCAAAGGGTTTGCTCCAAGTCCTCCTTTAAGTGTCCCTTTCCTTTAATTTCCCGATCACGACTTTCTCCATAGAAGTCAACGGCGTATCGCGGTTGTGTATTTACACTGCCCGCGTCCCCCGTGGGTCTCCTGTGTCACTACCTTGGGTGGTTCCTTGTGGTCCAAGCACTTCTAGAGGCTCTAGGCCTAGTGTCTAGTTCAGTCGTGGTTCTTATACCACTTTATTGGTATATGGTTTGGTACGCCCCTAGGGCCCAAACGTGTATTTGTGCTATTACTGTGTTTAAATAACTTCTAACTTATGTACTTGAACTCTAGCCTCATAAAGAGACTAGAGGGGTGTGTTTAGCAATAAATACATATATTTTGAATATATACCTGGTGTGGTGCTCTTTCATTTGGTCACTCAAGAGATTATAGACTGGTAAAACAAGCTGCTTTACATTCCTTCAAGACTTAGCCTGAAGGCTGCTCTCCATAGCTACCACTAGGATAGCTTTCAATAAGGTTGTCTTTAACCTATCTCCAATAAGGGGTTGTTTGGACTGGTGCAAGGTGCCCACTATAATTAGTGGACAGCATATACCAGGCCAACTTCTCACAATGTGTATTTGCTTTATCAAGTTCACGGTAGAGCTCTTATTATGGGTAGGGAGGGTGCAATGTTGGAGTAAGCTGATGTCCAATAAGAAGGGCTCGTCTAGAGATGCACGTCTTCATCTGTTTCCAAGTGGAAGGTCTTTCAGAAAAATCTGATCAATAGAGGAGATATGGTGATCTGTGGCATCACCAAGAAACCATCAATAAAAACACTTTTCTGCCAGGTGGCCATTATAAACTTTTCAGCTTTATTGGTTTGGGTGTCATATTTGTAATCTCTTTATTAAGGTATTGGAATGAGGAGGAGTTTATTTATGTATTCAGTTTGCATTTAAGGGAGACTCGTTTTTGATAAGAGCTCTCCACCAGTTTTCGTGTTGGAGGATTTTACATCCCTGTGGTTGGATAAGATCAAATGGTGGTATGGATGAATGAATGAATGAATGAAGTCATTTATAAAGCGCTGGCTATCACTCCCAAAGGAGCATCTTGGCGCTACGAGTGAGAGTCAAGGGGGTATGGTCTCCAATGTCACAGTACTCAGATAAAAGATAAGGCCAGACTATCAGGAACTGTGAAGATCCAAGTTTTCAATTTTTTCTTAAAAATGGACTCCGTCTGAATAAGTCTCAGTTGAGTAGGTAGATAATTCCAGGCTTTTGTCCCTAGTACAGCCATAGATTTTCCCCCTCTGGACTTCAGACGAAAAAGGGGGGGGTGCAAGTAGATTTTCCTTAGAAGATCTTAAGTCACGAACAGGAACATAGGCTTTCAGTCTGCTCCTAAGGTATTTAGGACCAGTTTCTGTGAGTGCAGTTGTCTCAATGTCACAATGGATGAGGTCAGATATAGAAGTTGCATTACAGCCTGCAGAGCTACAAACAGATTAAGGTTGAATGTCAGCAGTAACGCATTACCGACTTATCAAAAACAATCACTCACATAACATATAAAATATGTGCATCAGTATTACGTTATATTTGATCGAGAACACGATGAGGTGCAAAAACACCTTTGGTGCTAATATCAGCAGCAGTGTGGGAAACCTCTAGGTGAAAAAACACCTGAAGGTGCAAAATAACATTTAAGTGCACAAACACATTTGGTGGAACATCAATGGGCATGTGCAGACACTTTAAGTACATCGCAGTTCGGTGCATAAATCACATTTAGATGCAAAATCGTGTTTGGAGCAAAGTGATGTGATATCACATATAGGTACAAAACAAAAACAAGTCCAGCCCACACTAGAGGAAAAGCCTAACACAAGCCCACACTACTCCAATAGAAGCCTGAAATAAATCCAATCATCCATGAATGCAAGCCTGAAACCAGCCCAAAGAATCTCAAAACAAATGCAACCCTACCTGAAAAGAAGCACAAAACATGACTTTGTTACACTAAATAAGCACAGAATAATCTCAATATCCTACTAAAAAGAAATACAAACCAACAGTTTCTGACACATTGCTTCCCAAAGTGCTCCTATATCTTTGTAAATAAATAGTTACTGATGCACTCTTAGCGAACAGCGCAATTTAAGGATTGCTACAAGAAAAACAAGGTTGGCCAAGGAAGTCCTCTGCTGTTCTTGCATGCATAAAGAGGGAACAAAGGATTCGAGAGACTTGTTACAGTGTACAGAGGGCAAGGAAACCTTCAAGTGCACTGTAACATAAGCAAGCAACAAAAACTACATAACAAAGACATTCTTCCTTGTAGTGTGCATGAGATGTAAATGATATTGAATGAGTAACTGAGGTGGAGAGCCTGGGGTATGGCTTTGCCAGGAGTGTTATGTAGGGATAAGACAGCTGAGGGAATCTGCTTTGGGATGAACTGTGAAGGACATATGCTAATGCTGCACCCTCAGGGATGCTCTCCTTGAGTACCCTTCCCTTCTAGAGCTGGCTTCAGGGAGGGACGTTGAAGAACTAGACAAAGCAAGCCGCCGATGGATTGTGCCATGTAGAGTGCTCGCGCCCCCTTGTCTGTGCCTTTGCGTTTGTGGCAGTATAACGCAACTACTCTTTCGAGCACTCTTGACCAACCCTGAAAGGCTTGAATGCAGTGACATCATTTGAACTTTATTGTGAGTGGATCAATTCCAATCATGGGCCATTGTGACTCAATAATGGGAGAATGCAATTAAAAGAAACAAGCTGCCATGTTTGTACAGCAAGGATCTGCCCTCATTCAAAAGAAAAGCCTGATAAGCTGAGCACAGATAGAGGCTGGGCTATAAAACTGCCATCAAAGTCTCCTATAAAAGCTGTTAGGGGTACTCTTAAAAAGAATCTGACCGTGAAAAGAAATAGGTATCACTTTCACAGATTGAACAGCTTGCAGTAGTCACAAAGACATGTTTAAAGTAGTTATAACCGTTAACACAGTTTCAACGCTCAGAGATCTGTAAGAGTGAACTAGGGTCTTGTGAAAAACAGACAACCATAAACAGGTAGGTGAAAGAGAAATAAATACGTGAACCAATAGAGAAATGGGAACACGTTGATAAAAGGCATTATTTGTGTATGTGTTTCGTCCACTGTCATCCCACACGTAGAACAGTCATAATGTTAGTGGTGTGGGGGGGGGGGGGGTCCCTTGGAGCAGCCTGAGATGAGTGGGGAAGAAGGTGAACACATGGATAAGAAAATAAGCTTAGCAAAAGAGTATATCTTAATTGGACTTCCCATTTGAAAGGTTGATTAGGATTGTGGAAGATGGCAGGAGATTTTTGCTTCCCTGGTGTAAATGGATTTGTCATGCCTGTAATAAGATAACAATAAACATTTTGTTTGAAAACATAATAATGTTAGGGGTGTGAATACTATATAAAATACAAAGGTAACCCTAGGGTAAGGTGCCTCTGAAAATGAGGATATGGCCTGTTGGATTCTATAGGAAACATATGTTTATGGCTCACTTTTCGTGCTGTGTACATGCGACAACAATAATGCTACTACGGTTATAATGACCACCGTCTACCAATTACCGGCATTATGTACTTGTATTACAAAACTGCACTTTTAAGAATCACCTAGGAGGCATGGCCATTGTTGCCAAGTAATTACAATTGTCTGCCGGATGAACAAATCTGGTGGTAAGTTACCATCTGCCATCGCAATCATAATTTAGTTAAATAGACTGTAATTTGCAGCGTTGGCGATCGGAAAAGAAGTGAAACCCTGCAAAAACCACTAATTTTTCGTCATTAAATCTCCACCTGTGTGTGTATTTGGTGGAGTCTGGATTTCACCCAGGTCAGGTGATCTTGCAATAGGACTCAATAAGACAAGATGAGAAATCAGCAGTGATCTGCACAGCTACCTGCTATTGGCAGAAAATATGCTTCCTGCACCTGTTCAACAGACATAATCCATTTCATGTCACTGATGATTATTAAGGATATTTCAGCCAGAAATCATGTTCCGAAGTAGAGACCATTCCATCAGTCTTTTGGTCTTTTCTCGAATCATTTGAACTATTAGTAACTGCATACAGAACACTAACAAGCATTTGCAATGCAATAGGTCTCGCATTTGCGAGAGTTTAAGCTATTGGCATTGTATATGGCAATGCCTTTTATTTATCTGTTTTGCTAACTAACACATAAATAAAAGGCATTGTCATTTACAATGCCAGTAGCTCAAACTCTTGTAATTGTGAGACCTATTGCATTGCAAAGAAGCGGCTGCCATTGTCCCGGGCTGCTTGGAAAGTGAAAGCGTGCATTTGCGCACTGAATGTTGCAGGAAAGCATGTCGTGCCTGCTGTAGGAGAAACTCATTAAAGAAAATAGTGCTTACAGACTAAAAAGACGTACCGTGTAACAACAGAAGTAAAAGGGCCAGTCCTCATGGGAGGGTACAAATGAAGACAAGGCGGTACTAAGGAGGGACTAACAAGCCTATTAATGAATCAGAAGCCAGCATTTACAAAGGACAATGACACAAGCCAATGACAAATATGGCTGGGGAGTGGGCGGGGCTTCTATTCCATGCTCCAATACAGCATGCCTCGCAGAGCAGCGCGTGCGCTGCCCAGGCTCGACCTAAAAAAGCGCCTGAGTACCAGCGACCACAAACCATTGCATCGCTGCTCATCTTCATGTGGCATAAGTATAAATGCTGCTGGGCTTCCGCTGGTGTAGTATGAATGCTCTTATTATATCCATGCAGCTTTAGTTTAGAAGAACACAGAGTCCCCGCATTGGACAAGACATGTAATCTCACTAGCCACCTTGTTAATTAGCCCGAGGCTGTGAAATTCAATGCACATCTGTCTAGACCTGGAGGTTCACTCGCCATCAACAATTGCTTAGAAACCTGTCATTATGGCTTTTTTCTCAGCAGTATTTGTAACGGCAACAAACTGAACTCAGCTGCCCCTAAAACTCTAGCACACCACACACATATGAAAACTTGCTTACATTTTACAATTTCCCCTGCAAAATACTTAATTCACGCATTTTAGCTACTCTTTCAAGTTCTGCAAACCACAAACCTAGAAATCCTCCAGAGCCGCGTCTTTACACGGTACTCGCATTTCATCATGAAATGGGCCAAGGGTGTAATTGCTGGACTGGTTAAGGAAGTAAAACCGTAATATATACAAACCGCTGTGGTTTTCATTTCCACTGCAAACTCCCTCTCCGAAGGCTCATACATAATTTTGGCACAATTACTATTGCTACATCTGTATAACTTTACCAGCATGCTCAGTAAATTTATGTAAACTCATGCAATAAAAGTGGAACATGTACCCAAATATGACATTCATTTGATTTTGCTGATCTAAAGTTACTAGTTTAGCAGACATGTTCCATAGCAAACACATAAACAACAAGCATTTGCAATGCAATAGGTCTTGCAATTGCGAGATTTTGAGCTATTGGCATTGTAAATGATAATGCCTTTTATTTATGTGTTTAAAAAACCAGCAATAATAAAAGGCATTGGCATTTACAATACCAATAGGTCAAAGTTTCTAAAATGCGAGATCTATTGCATTGCAAATGCTTGTTACAAATGTTGTTAATTACACTTGTTGGCTTTGCCAGTTCTGAGAAACATAAAAAAAGATTAACGCGCACAGGTGGTAAATGATTGACAGCAGGGTGATTGAGTGTTCTTTTAAAATGTAAAATAGTCCATCATGCATTCCGAAGTAAGCTTTTCCTGGAAGTCGTAATGACTTAAAAACCAGGGATCAGTGAGGCCTAGCTATGCAGTCACACTGGAAGAAAAAGGCCTCCTCATTCAAAGATACCACAGGACCTAGCAGAAATGAGACATCTACTGCCGAGAATAAGTCACTGCTTCTGCCTCTGGGGGAACGTTTCGGTCAAAAGGAAGCTGAACATTAGCCTGACTGGGTGGGGGACACAAGTGTGTCTGGCAGAGAGGATTATCAGGATGGTAAGGCCTAGCTAAACATGCATGCGTTTTTTTAGTAATGCGCGTACATCCCGTCATTAAGGTGCATCATATCACGTTACGATCCCAGAACATTTTTAACATACAGAAAAAAATGCTATGAAGGGCTTTGGCGAGCGTGGTCAAGTGATTGCCAGTGTTTTTGTTGTGCATTTTACACATTTTAATTTGCCAATATAAGTGTGCCATAGAGGCACGTCATCATGTATTGAAAGGCGTTATAAAGCGAAGCAAACCCCTTTGCTGTACAGTCCGAGCGCTTCAAAATTTACATAGGATCGTATGAGGCTAAGTAAAAGGGGACACGCTGTATTTTACCTTCAACGCCCCTTGGAGGAAATAATGATAGTACTAGTACTGTACAAATAAAGACCCAAGTCATTTATGACTACTGTGATGTGTACACGTTTCCCCTCTCAACTGCCAAACCGAAACTATGCTTTATTATACTGACGCCACTTAGGCCAACAAACCAGACAAGCGACTGCTCGCACTCTATGGTAAAGTGTATGCAGTGTGTGACCCCGCATGCAGGCTCTCGAACTGCCCAGTGCTGGTTGAATGGTGACCAGGCATTTGGAACACACGCAATCAATCAGTTTAGAAGCACTCAGAGCAAACTAAAAACTGTCCACTCATAATGAAACGCATTGCTGCCAAAGGAGCCTTTCTGGGGGTGACATGTAAAATGAGTGTTTTCAACAATGGTACGTGGGTTTAAAACTGGGGTTGCTTCAAGATCAGTGCATGGAAATGCCTAGGTTAGATACAAGACTACGATGCCTTCACGGCACGCATTCACAAGAGCTGCATTTTCCTAAAATGTCCAATTGTATATTGTACAGTGGTACCACAGTAATTTGAAGTTATGAAGTGTACAATTGGCAAAGAAAACGATGGGGTTACATGCATTTACCACTGCCCAAAACTTAGCAATTATGCTTATCTTCTGACAAGGCCAATCTTTACACAAACACACACAGTGCAGATTTCTTGACAGCTGCGTTCTCTGCAGCGAGTACCCCAAGAAACAAACATGACAAGATTTGCATTAAAAGTTCCCAGGGTCGAGGACCATTATTTACAGACTCCTAAACACTGTCTCTGCATGCATGCAGCGGGGGCACTGCGTGCAAAATGACAAGTGCAGAAGAGGTCACACGGAGAAGAAAAAGCTTTCACCTTAATTGATCGAGAGCCACCGAAAATGTGCACAAGTCCAGATTCGTAACTACTTAAAAAATGTGCTGCATCTGTTAACCACCGGGAAATCAGCGTAGGATCTTTCAGTAAGGGGGAGCCTTAAAGTAAGGTAGCCTCTGTTAAAAAAAAAACAACTGGCACCCGCCATCTTAAACAGCTCAATTTCCACTATGATTCCTCTGAATTAAGTTAATAACAGAGGCGCTGTGCGGCCCATCTGCCCGTACACCCCGTTCCAGGGTCGCTCACTTCCCCGGGTCACGTCCCTATATTAACAGGCCACCCCAACCATTTTAGACCCCCATCCAGTGGGTTTGTTTAGGGACGACCGCCTCCTCTAGCCCTAGCGCTGCCCAGGGACCTGGGCAGTCCGCAACCTTTATGAAGAGATCGTTCTCCCAGAGGACACGTGCAGGAGCCTAGGGGCCGTGGGTCAGCAGAGCAGATACCTAGTAAGGTGGAGAAGTGTGGCTCAATGGTTAGAGCGGCAGACCCTGATGCAGAGATCTGGCCCGGCACCAGGGTTCAATTCCCGCCTCGGCGGGTCTTGGGCTCAATTTCCTCGGACCTGATAATTCTCGCCTCGGTGCCTATTCTAATCATGGGTCCCACTCTGCAACTCTGGGCAATAGCTTGCTTAATCTCCACAACGGCCCCACCAGCGCTGGGATGCCTGGCTTCACCTTGGGGGTGCCCAGGAGTGGACATTTCACAGGGAAAAGCCAGGAAGGGTTCCACAGCGGTATGCGTACAGCGCCAGGAAACCCCAGCTGGGGTAGCAGTGCGCTTTACAAGTACAAATTTCATTTCATTTCATTTCATTCATTTCAGTAACCTCGGGCCCCAAAAGCGGGAGGAAAGAGGCCCATCCGGCAGAGAAGGGAACTAAAGTCGCACGGGCAGCAAGAATGAGAGCAGCGCTGCTCCCCCTCCTCCTGCTGCCTGGCTCTCCTCGCTGACTGCGGGCACCTGCCAAAAAACCAGCCGCCCACCCACCCTTCGCACCCCAACACCCCAATCCATGGACTGCCCCTGGGCCCAGACCGACCCCCAAGCTCGGTACTTACCCGCAGAGCAGCCGAGACGAGGGCCGGGAACAGCGGCCGTGCAGACAATGAAACTTGAAAGTCGTTCAACAGAAAATGAATGTGAGCTAAGCGGCCATCTTGGTGCGAGCTGCAGTTAAAGTTAAAAAAATAAATAAAGAAACCAATCGCGGTGTCCTTGAAGCGACGCCGCGCTCACTATAAAAGTAACAAGTAACAGTTCATACGGTCAGACACATTTAAAGTGAAAGCGGCCTCGCCATTGCGCAAAGGCAGACGCTTGTTTATATTTGCATTGCGCTTTCACTTTAGCGCGATGCAAAAATAAACACGCGGCCGCCCTTGCCAAAGGCGACTGAAAAAACATAGTGCCTACTGAGTGACTAATGAAGGAGACTGTGTCACGCTGTAAGCAAAAGATCCAGTCCGGATGGGCCGTCCAAAAAGGAGACAGGGCGGTAACCAAGAAGCCTCATTTCCAATCGGAGGCCAGCGTTTAGCATAAACGATGACGCCAGCCAATAGGAATGATGGGCGGGGCTTCAAGTCCCCTTCTGAAATAGTATCGATTACAATAAGCCTCGCAGAGCGAGGAGCGCATGCGCACTCCAGCGCTAGGTCTTCGAGACCTAAAAAGGTGAATCTGAATGAAAACCAAATTCCTTGGTTCAAGGCTGAAAACAACCATTTGTCTGCTCCCACTTTCTTTTGTCTTTTCCTGCACTGGGCACCTGCTGCTTTGTTCTAGGTCTTTTTTTATGTGTTGAGGGACAGAAGGAATTCTTTTGCCAAGGTGTTGTGCTGTTTGATGTGTGCTGTGTGAGTGGAGCTGGACAGTAGCCAAAGTGTCATGGGCCCTTGTGCAAGGAAAGGAAAGGCCCCTCTGGCTGCCGTTTGAATTATAAAAGATAGCAATTATAAGCTTCAGTGCGCCCCTCAGGCTTCTGGCCCCCGGTGCACTGCATCTGCCGCACCAAAAAAAGCCCTGAAGCTGGATTGTTCTATTGATGTTTGGCAGCAGTGGCTGAGAGGTGCAGCTCAACATGAGGGGATTTCTGGTGGTGTTTTGGAGTCCAGAGGTATGTCTTTGAGTGTGCGGGTGAAGGTGGGAAGGCAGTACCTTGCTAGATGAATATGGAAGTGGTCTTTAGAGATTGAGTGGACTGGTCAGAGGAGTGGGGTGGTCTGTCCGTGCTAAGTTGGGGAGATTGGGAAGGGAATATGAACACACTTGCAAAGTTGTCCAGAAGAACACTTTTAGTTGGGAAATAACTTTACTGACCAATGTGGCAAGGCAATAAAAACAATAAAGCTTTCAGGCAAGGCCTTGTGAAGGCTATTAATGGCACTTATTAACCTTAGAGGTGACCATTAATTCTTAGTTATAACTGCTAATATAAACTTTAACTTGAATTGAATTAATGCCAAAGGCGATTTGCACCTATGCCACTTCAAGTGAATTACTTAAATGTATCAGCCATGTTTCCATTCATACACCTCTGCAAACCAAAGCCTACATGTGTTGACCTATTGTGCTCATAAACATCAAGATACTTGACACTCAAAGTGCACTTTGGGATGATTTCAATTAAATTGGAACATCAGGAGTCTAATAATGATTTAGCTTGTGTATTTAACAACTTTTAAAGGGGCTGCATAATATAAAAACCAAACAACTACAAAATTAAATACAAAACAGTATACATTTTACATAGGCAACAATTAGCTGAGAGACTTTTTGATATAAGCACACTTGGGACAACATCCCTGGATAAAGTGGAAAGGCTAACCCATTGCATTTGTAAGACTCATATGACGCAACCATTTTACTCACAATTTGGTTATACATCATCTGGAATACATATTCCCATATGAAGCTTCTGGATATGAAATAACAGCAGGGTCAGATCTGCATCTACAGCTCTGAATTCTGTCTTAAATCATGATAAAACTCCATCAGTTCCTTAAAGTTCATTGGTGGACTCCCAGAGGGGCTTACCTATTGGGATTGTTCAATGTAGGCCAGACTTTATTAGACATGATGCGTATCTGCCTATTTATAATTAACCTTTGGTCAGTGTGTGGTTTCCTGTTTCCAGAATGTTTCCAGAATGCTACAAACCACAGAAAGGCTCTCCCACCCTACTGCGATTTTAAAAATCCTTGCAATGAAATCCAGCATCATGTCTAATGGAGCAACCTGTGACCTTGATATTGAAAACAATATTGTAGATTCACAGCTCTTGACTGCTCCTTGATGATGCAGTTTCCTAGACCATATCCTTGATTTGGGTATTTTCGAAGATGCAGACAAGGGGCGGTACTAACTTTGTTCTTTATCATGTAGGTTGGTCAGGCTTCTGACTCATCCAGTAGTTTGTTGTTGGTAGAAGTTTCCACCCTAAATCAGTTGGGATGTTTCAGCACCTGAATGGGTAAACCATAATGTTGCTGTCATTGACTTTGGAAATGCCGTCCGTGCTGGAGTTCTCCATTGCTCAAACCCATCCTTCATTCGTGGCCAGACAAGTGAACTGGCCCACATTTCTCCCATTCTCAAACATCTACATTGGCTCCCGATCCCAACCAAAATGAAAGTCAAGTTATGATGCATAGTCCACAAGGCCAACCCAAACAAAATTCACCTTACCTATCTAACGTGATACCAATCTCTGCCACTTCAAGGGAACTGAGAAGTAAAGACACACTCCTTCTGCAAATACTTTTAAGACGACCGTAGCCCACAAACAGCTCTTCTCTGGGCCTGTCAATTCAGTGTGAAACTTTTTTCCATCTGACCTTCCACTCACCACCCTCAGAGAGGCTTCCAAGACCCACCTATTCAGTTAATTTCTTGGTTAGCCCTTTGACTTTTATCATCTTTATCCCATCCACATAAAACTCCTGTATCTCAGTCAAATGTTTAAATCAGCTGTTACCTCCCGTCCCAATTTATTTTCCTCGACCCTATCTTATCATCCAGTATGCACAGAGTGCCTCAACATTGTCACCCACTCTCTTGCTAAGTCTATTTAAATACGAATAGTTTTGTAAAATGGCTTTATGCAAGTATGCTAATACCTACTGTTGTGATTGAAAGTGCCACTGTCTCCGTGCCCTGTAAATATGTTTCAAATAAATAAATACATAACAAATACATGTTAGAATCCCACCTTCCTTGATCGGTGCGCATTCTTAAAATACCTTTTTTATCTCCCTCTCTTTTTGTTTGTATGTGTACGTGTGTGTGTCTCTCTCTTTATCTGTGGACAATTGAACCCCATCAATAGGGGTCACTTAGCTGTTCAGTGTCAAAGTTTGGATGGTCTGCAAGGATCCTTTAATTTCAATGTCAAGAATGGTACCAACAGCAGTGCGTAAGGTGGTTGTCAAATCCTCCCTGCCCACCGTGCTTACAATTTACCTCTATGTTTCCCTAAAATCTTTGTGCAAGTGTCCCAAAAGCTACTTGCAATGGATTCTTTAAATCGCACAAAGGTTTGACCAAGGTTACTAGCCCAATGTGATCAACAAATGCACATTTGCATAAACGTCTGTTGATATTCCTTGAGGGACACCCTTAACCGATCTTCAACATGGCCTTTAAATTCTATGGCCAGGGATAGGCCACTGTTGCAAGTCTAAAAAAGCATTTGACCCTCCATTTGCCTACACATCTTTGGAATGGAAACTCAATATGTTTCTGCATGGTATGCAGTGGTATAGAAAATAATAACTTGTTCTTTCTATATAATGCAACACTGCAGTTTTGCTGACTCTAAGCCCTGTAAATAACATGTCACTATTTTCCAAAACAATGGGGCTAAATGGGTTAACTTCAAAAGTTACAAAGGCTGATATGGCCATGTAAGGATTCAAAAACTTGTCATGTAAGTGACAACCAGACACATGCAGCAAAAACATTACTTCATTCAGCCCTCTTGCTGGCTTGATTAATTCATGGATTTGTTCAAACATCTCCGATGGCTACCCTAGTCTACATGAAATTTAAGACGAATAGAGGAGTAAACAGACCATGCTTGGTGCGCACAACGAAATTGAAAATTGATGGGCACAAAATGTCTATATCACCAAAATGCCACTAGATGGATGTAACTACAACAGTGACACCACTCTTAATAAATGAGACCTATCTCGTCCAACAACAAACAATGACATGCTTTCTTCTGGGCTTATAGTGATTTTAAAATCTCTCGAACTTTAAAACTCTTTGATTTCCAGCATTCTCTTTCACTTCTGCACCCCACATAAGAGCTGAAAATACATCTTTTCAGGGAGCCCATCTTTTGCCACCGATAAGGAACCAACCAGCTCTTCCTGCCCTGGACCAAAATGTGAAAAGAACTCCACTTCTTTCCTAGATTTTGTACACAGTTTTGAATCAGTCCCTTCCCTGCAGCTGTGACATGGCACGTTGTTGCTTAGCAGCTTAGTTTGTGGATTACCACATACACACTTCTGTTTATTCAATCAATAATCATGTGCATTGTATAAGAACATGTTGTGGCTGTGGTAGGGTGACCACATTTACATATTGAAAAACCGGGACAGGCACAGATATAGAAATGGGACTAAATGTCCTATTAGGTCTCAGGACATCATATACAATAGGTAGTTATAGTTAGGACCTAGTTTCCATAGGAAATGTGTTTTTTGGCTTGCCTACATCTTTGGCGCCGATTGATGAATCTTCACGAAATATTCCCAAAAAATTCGATACTTACTTCAGCTGTTGTCTGGAAAGTACTGGGGTGATCCATTAAGCAGGAGCTGAGAAAAGGGAGGGGTCCCAAAATGTGTTGTTCCCATGTTAATTCCCACAGAGATTTTGAACACGACTACAGCCCGAACCGCTGAATGGGATTACACCAAATTTGGCAAAAAGCTAGCTCTTGGTCTAGAAACGTGCTTTTTGTGATTTGATGTAAATCCGGTCAGTAATTGTAGAGATATTAACTGAAAAACAAGAGGCAGATTTACAAGCCCCTTGCACCACCGGTGTGTCACTTTTTGGTGCCCCTTTGCATGCAGCACTTTGCGTGAAAGGGGCGTTCCATGGGTGTTGCTGTGGGTGTTCCCACACATCACCTATTGAACCAGACACGTTTCCAGATTTATGAGAAATCGTAAATCTGGAAATGCGTCTGAATGCTAAGCCTCCCAGGGGAGGCGTAGGGAGGTGCAACAAGGAGAAATGTATTAATTTCTCCTCGTTTTTTTCCTCTAACTATGCGTGCTGCATTCTGCAGCACACATAGAAAGAGGAATTCACCTCAGGTGATTGTTTATGTACAGGAAGGTGTCCCTTCCTGCACGTAAACAGTCAGTAAAACAATGATGTTTTGCAAGTTCTATTTGTGCTAATGCAGTACACATAGGAGTTGAAAAACGCCATTTCTGATTGTTTATGTGCAGGAAGGGAACCCTTCCAGCACATAAACAATCTCCCCACAATGCAGGCATCCTTGCACCATGGTGCAAGGGTGCCTGTGCCGGTGCAGGGCAGCAGTTTGTGCGCCAGCGCAGGGGGAAGCACAGAGATGCGACATATTGCTGTAAATATGTCACATCCCTGTGCTTTGAAAGTGACTCACGGCACGCACTGAGTCACTTTCCTTGTAAATCTGCCACCAAATTTTTATATCTAGGGACTTGGATCCTCTGTGGATCCACCCACTGACCTGCACGCCAAAGCAAAATTCTGATTGGCTGGCCGCACCTTCACAGAAAAGTTGCAGCCGCCATTTTATATGTTGGGAAATGGTCTCCGGGGCTGAGAAGTTGGTTGTATGTTAAATGAAGGGGTCAGGTGAGAGCTTTCCTGACCCCTTGTGTATGTCAAAAATAGGAGGCAAGCATGTGTACCAGGGTTGAAAATACCCCCCAATTTCTTTTCCCACTCGCGAGACCTATGGGCCCGTCGCAGAGCCCAGCATGGCCCCCCATGTAAATCCTTGAGGGGTCTGTTGATCTTGCGTGACTCAAAAAAATACAGACACTCTCACACCCACTTACAAACTCATACAGGCATTCACCTACACACTAACTTACCCATACAGACACTGTTACACCCACACCTACACCCATAAAGATGCTCTCACACCCACTTACCTACCCATATCCATACAGACACTGTTACACCCACACCCACACTTACACTTATACCGACAGTGTCACAGCCACTCACATACCTATAAAGGCACTCTCACACCTACACTTACACCTACACAGACACTCCCATACCCATTCACATATGCATAGTGACACTGTTATACCCACACTTACATCCATACAGATACTCTTAAACTCAATGACATACTCATACAGACACTCACACCTACTCACAAACCCATACATGCACTCTCACACCCACTCACATGCCCATATAAAAACCTTCACACCCACTCACCTACCCATACAGACTCCCACCCACACACTAACTTACCCATACAGACACTGTTACACCCACACCTACACCCATACAGACACTCTCACACCCACTTACATGCCCATACAGACACTCACCCACACACTCACATATCCATACAGACACTGTTACACCCAAAAAAACACAAAGGTTACAGGGACAATATAGTTAGGAATTAACATTAAAGAACCTTAGGAATACACTGGAAAAAACAAAGGTTACAGGGACGTTATGGAATGGCTCAGATTTAACTTGTACAAAACCATAGAAATTCAGGAGTTATAGTTATCTGAGCTAACTATAACTCACGCCCCCGCAATGCACTGCTTAGGACCTCACATATTACATCACTGATGAAATGGTCAGTGACATCACTGATGACATCTCACACACCCATTCACTCATCCATGCAGCCACTCACATAGCCACTCACTAACTCATACACCTACTCACACAGCCAATCACTCACGCATACAGTCACTCACACAGTCATTCATTCACCCATACATCTACTCACCTATCCACTTATTCATCCATACAGCCACTCATACCCCTATTCTCTCACCCATACAGCATCTCACCAGAGCCACTCACTCACCCATTCAACCACTCATGTCCCCACTCATGCACCCACACAATCACTTATATATCCATTCACGCATCCATAGAAGCACTCACACAACCACTCACTCACCCATACAGCTGCTCACACAGGCACTTACTCTCCAATACAGCCATTCACACACCCACTCAGGTAACCAAACACCCACTCACTCATCCATACAGCCACTCACTCACCCTTACAATCACTCACTCACCCACCCACTCACTAATACAGCCAATCGCACAGCCACTTACTCATCCATACAGCTACTCACACACCCACTTATTCACTCATACAGCTACTCGTGCAGCCACGCACCCACTCACACAGCCATAAAACCACTCACACATGGATACAGACAGTCACACAAGCAATAAGATGACATATGTTCAAAATAGTATCACTTAATAGTAGTATAGAAAGAATAGTAATGTCACTTGTGCAGTAGGTTAATATATATCTTTAAGTCTCAGAAACGTTTACGAAACACTTACAATCATGGGATGATATCATCACTGATGTCATTTGAGATGTTATGAGTGATGTCATCAGTGATGCCACCGGTCATGTCATGAGTGATGTACTATGTGAGCTCATAAGCAGTGCATTGCAGGGGCGTAAGTTATAGTTAGATCAGGTAACTATAACTGCTGAATTTCTATGGTTTTGTACGAGTGAAATCTGAGCCTAACTATAACATCCCTGTAACCTTTGTTGTTTTCAGTGATATATATATATATATATATATATATATATATATATCCAGAGTCCGGCTGCTGATGGGCCCAGCCGTGACTTTCGGGCTATCCAGTCCTGATTCACACCTCATTAACTCCTGCAGTGCTGCTTGAATGAGGCTTGTTTCCAGTCCAGGGAGGACCTGGCCAGGCAGTTCGGGCTGGACTGTTCCCATGGGGCACAGGGTCATGACTGATTTGCATATGGCTGGGTTCAAACTGGAATGGCATGGTGAGCAAATAAACGATGGATTTAGGCCCAAATCTCTGTACTGGGGTGAATGTATGACATTGTTCTCCATTCTGTCCATCAATTGTTCTTTTTGCATATGTCACCCCGAGTGGGACGGGTATGCCCAGACGTGGGTTCCGTGCTCTCCATGCCACTGGAGTCAAGCTATCCTGGCTGATAAGGGGTGAAACCCCGAAACCGGTCCTAGGATGCTTGTTTCCAGTCCAGGGAGGACCTGGCCAGGCAGTTCGGGCTGGACTGTTCCCATGGGGCACAGGGTCAAGACTGATTTGCATATGGCTGGGTTCAAACTGGAATGGCATGGTGAGCAAAAAAACGATGGATTTAGGCCCAGATCTCTGTACTGGGGTGAATGTATGACATTGTTCTGCATTCTGTCCATCAATTGTTCTTTTTGAATGAGGCGAGGCAGCACAGCAGGAGAGTCTAAACAAATGAACTTCGGTCCCTGGTTTCTAAGAGGGAAAGTTAAAATGTAAACCTACACAACTCTGTCATTAATGTGCAGGTTCACCCGACCCTCCCTTAAAAACCCAGACTTGTTTTTGTTTGAACGAGAAAGTGTTGGGACGCCGGGACAGTCCTTCAAAAACTGGGACTGTCCGGGCAAATCTGGGATGTCAGGTCACTCTAGGCGGCGGTGAACTTAAATTCATGTACTGCTGATGTGCCTTATGTGTACCCTGAGAAAAGGCCAGATGTCAAGGAGAAAACAGTGTGCAAGGGAGGGAGCCTTTCTGCATGGATCCCAAAACAAGGGCATCATTCATTCCATATTCTTCAGTGCAGATTGACTTGCTGGAGTGTTGGGAGATTCTAAAGATTGACCCTTTTGCTGCCCCCCCCGCTCCATTTTGCATGCAGAGAACGAAAACATTCATCCCAAATAAAAACAGACAGTGTACACTAAATGCCATGATTTATTCAAGTGTATTTCCCGAGTAGAACATCTGCTACATCTTCTAGCTCTTCCTCCCACCATTTGAGTAACTTTGCACTCGAGCAAAAAACAAAAAGGACGTGGAAAAGAGTTTCTCAATGGAGCAGGGTTGTCATGTAGCATTGAAAACTGGATTTACCTCCGTTTTCTGAAGAAAAGTTATATTATTTACATATAGAATAAAAAAAGTTTTCAAAAGTGGGCACAAAAAGAATGCTCATGCTTTTGGGATATTCGAGAGGAGGGTTCACCATGGCAACAGATGCAAAGTCAAGAGTAAAAGTGGAAGATGTATGTATGTGAAGGCAGTTGTATGTTGCTCACACTGACTTCAATTATTTTTGTCTGCTGTCTAAATTACGTCTCAACGGGAAAAAAACTGAACAATGGCTTTTGTGGAAATTGACACACCATGTTTAACTGCCTGAGTCATAAATTAGACAGCATTGTTTGAACTATAACTACCTTCTTTCTTTGTACGTTTTATATGAGGCAGAAAAAGACATAAAACTTAAAACATAGAAATGAGGCAACACGGATTTTAACTAAAATGGGAATGTTTTTGTGGGAAGTATTTGTATTTGAACCTGCGCTGTGCTATGGGTAAAATGCTATAACGGGTTGTGATGCCTTTAGATGAGACACTGACAAATGCAGCTTGGGCAATTGACTTTAAAGGCTCGATTGCACCTGGAGTTTTGTGATCCTACTGTGTCTGCGCAGAAGACTCATTTTCAAGAACTGCGAAGTTTACCAAACCCAATAATTACCGGGTGTAATACAGTCAAACCTGCCAAAATTCAACAAAAGGGGAAGTCCCAGTAAATATCGAAAATACAGATTATGGTGTGAAAAGTACTAAAATTCATCTGTCCTATTTTTTTTCATTTTATTCTTCAATTGAATTGGGAATTGAATTGGCATTAATTATTGCCCTTGGAAAATTCCCAGCCGCAAGTTTTTCGATATTAGCAGATCTGTAATAGTTGCATAATGCCCTGGCCTCTCGTAATTAGGGTCGTAGTGATAGAAAGAACAATCAAGTGTTTTATTTTTTGTCCGAGGGAGCATCAGTGCAGGTCCACATTATAATCCTTTTAGTAGGCCTCCTGTTTATTATCTGCCTCAATACCAGATACATTCTGGGGCTTTTTATGGCACCAGGGAGAAAATTGGCCAATGGGTGAGACTCCGGTTCCTTGATTTGTTATGGTGTGTTGTGTAGGGTTGTGTGTTGTATGTTATGCAATCATCATTAGTACAACTGGGTTTATAAGGTTTTTTTCCTCGTGGAAACTGATTCCTTTTTCTAAATTTTTCTTGAATTCCTTGATGACTAGAGTCATGGTCATCTGAAGTTAAATTATGTTGACTGGTGATGATCAAGGGGCTGAATGTAGTGTTGGGTGATGGCTAACAGTTGTTCCTTGGAATGGATACTGAATGTCTGTTCGTTGTAGAATACTTTTGTAAGGGTTTGAGTGCTTTTCACTCACAACAGTGAAGAGTTGTCTATTTCCTGTACAGAACTATTTGTGCTGTTGAGTCATCCTAGTTTACCAAGCCATGCTAGCGGCAATATAGCACTAGGCAAATCTCTGCTAAAATGAGATAACACAATAGTATGGCTGTATTAGATATGTTTTTTTCTAGTATGTTCCTGGTCTTTTAAAAGGGATGAGGGATCTATGAGAGGATTGTGATATATTAGCATGTGTAGTTTCTCTTCCCATTGGTATCGGTGGCATTTTGGGCATATACAATTCTAACGTTTTGTCATGGTTTGATTAAAGCGTATTTAGGTGCAGTGATGTGTAACGAATATCAAAGTCAGGTGTCTTGTTGAAAGGGCTTAATAGAGCTTAATTGGTAAAATAAAATAAAAAGCTAAAAAAAATAGAGGTTCCAATTTTTTTCTTAAGAACCCACCGCCAGCGCTGTCTATTGCCAGTGGTGCCCACTACCATGGATGCCGAGGCTTGATTCCACTTTATGCCTCTTTTTTCAATCCTACACGTCCTGCCTCTTTATCTCACTTTTGCAGGATTTTATTTATCCCTCAGTTCTTCCTTTGGCATTGTTTGCCCATCTTTCTTCTCCTGCTTCTTGTCAGTTAGTAGCCCCAGCCGTCAGCACCAAATGCTAAAGCACCCAACAAGAAGCAGGGCTAGATCACAGCGAGAGTTCAAGAAGCAGGGCTAGATTGCAACAAGAGTTCAAGAAGCTGGGCTAAATCACAGCGAGAGTTCAAGAAGCAGGGCTAGATCGCAGTGAGATTCAAGAAGCTGGGCTAAATCACAGCGAGAGTTCAAGAAGCAGGACTAGATCACAGCAAGAGTTCAAGAATCAGGGCTCGATCACAGCGAGAGTTACAGTAGCAGAGCTAGATCGCAACGAGAGTTCAAGAAGCAGGGCTAGATCGCAACGAGAGTTCAAGAAGCAGGGCTAGATCGCAGCGATAGTTCTGAGCAGCGGCATTCCCTTTCGGTCTATATTATTGTCTAATTTGTACTTTTAACCATTTTCTCACATTTACTCCTTATTTGTAAGAACTGTCTATCAGAAAATTGAATACTCAACAAACATTTCAAAATGACTATTCAGAGTATATTTAGACTTAATCTGTGAATTGAAGATATTTGGTGTGTTCTGAAATATTTATCTGTTTGTCATATAAAGTTTTATTCCATAGTCTTGTTTTATGTTTTTTATAACAGAGGCCTGTTGTAGAAGTTTACCCCTGATTTAAGCTGTGGTGGAAGCCATGGAGACAACCTGAGAGTCAACTGCTCATTTATACAGGTCTGCGTAATACTTAATATCACTTCTCAAGCTGGCATTCTCACTTGGATTTGTCAGGAGGCTGGTGGTTATTCTCAATGGTGTAAATATAGTACACAAGACTCTATATCATCCAATTGTAACTACCTGCAATTTAAATATATAAATCAACTGTTCAGTGCAGTCAATGTATGGTCTGGCCAACTCCCATTCACATACTGCATTCTGTACTCTGGTCTCAACCTGATTCTACACACTGCACTGTTCTACATACAACAACTTCTGTTTCAGATGCCTTGGTTACAAAACAAAAAATAACCGCTATAGAGCACTCTTCTGCCTTTTAGAGCTAGGTCCCCACATATCAAAATACCTACATCAATGGAGTCTGCTTAGCAGTCGAGAAGGAAATCGAATTAAAATGTGGGATATGTTTGGGACACTGGTGGTGCTTTAGAGAGAAAGCAGTTCCCCTTTTATTTCACCTGTCCATGTAAATTGCTTTGAGAAGGACAAATTATCTTTAGGTAAGGGAATGTTTCATGAACCAAGTTTGATGGCTAACCTGTGTCACAGAGATCAGCCCGGAAGCCGAGCAGACATATGTCACACCATATCCATCCTGCTCTGTTGGTGTGATTAAAGTGCAGTGTATGTGTGTGTGGGGGGAAGGGTGGGTGTGAAGAAGAGGACCAGGCAAGACATGCCGGTTTGGTAATGGTACCAATATAGGTTATAATAATGATGCCTCTGAAGGAACAATAGCGTTGGCTGATTTATAAAATCTAGATATGTGATATAGGTCCTGAAGAGGGAACCTTAAATTTAATTCAATAAGTACAAAGTAAATACGCAGGCATTCTGAGGAACACTTCAGGAAGGTGGCAAGATCCGCAAGCACTTCTTTGTTTTTTGGGCTTGGATCCTTATCCTGCTCTTATGATGCTATGTGCACTTCTTTAAGCCATGTTGAAGTTGATGATTTCTGCCTCAGGATGAGCAAATGAATGTTCTTTTGCCCTGACAATTCAATATGTTGATCACATTTACTCCTTGCCTCACTTCTTTGAGGTCCCTTTTCTCTTTAATACAGTTGTGTGATAAAAATCCAGCACTAAATGGAATGAGTATTTTTGTTCTATTCCCTGTGAGCATCTTTGCTTGTATTCTACTAACTTGATGTCTTTGACTATACTCTTTAAACTAGTGTGTGCAACCTCAAAGACTGAGTGAGCTTCAGGAAGGCACCAAGTGAGGCGGTGCATTTACTTTTTGCCCAAGTCCCCACAGGAGGCCTTTCTAAAGTGGCTATCCTTCACCCACTGACCACTATTTTAAGCCCTATACTCAACCCTTTTCAAAAGATCTATTGATGGGCAAGGCCAAGATGCTGTCTCCCTGCCAAGTTACTAGCTCTGTGGTTCATCTTTACCTGTTGCCTAGGAGGAGGAGAGCTGCACCTCACTAGAAACTTGACACAAAAGCTATAGCCTTGTCGAAACACCATACAGGTCTCTGACCTGAAGTTCTGGGACAGCCCCTCTCGGTGGTGTCCTTTCGAAAATGCGGAGGTCTGCTTTACAGGTGTGACTATGGTAGGGTTGGAATCTGGTCTGTTCGTCTTTCTTCATGGTCCAGTGATGGAAAAGTGAATGTCTGGATCTCTGCACTTCCTTGTGTAACCCCATCATACCAGCTGGGGATGTCACTTGCTGTTGCTGTTGGAGACCTGGATCAGGTGAGCCTATGAGCCATGGGTCAGGGGCTGTGCATTAACATTTGCTACCATGTGCCAGAGTCACATAGGCATTTTGTAGGAAGCCTCTATCTGTTTTAATGCTCAAATTGAGATCATTTGTTTAAAATTGTTTTTCTGACATATCAACACTACAAGATGCTTTGCATTTCATCCTACCTTCATATGGTATAGTGCTAGTGTTGCCATTGTTTAAATTACAGCTAGGCTGCAGATCTGTCCAGTAGGTGCCCAAGAGTGTATAATGGTTCATGGGGGCTGATATTTGATTTCATGAGAGGTCAGTTGGTGGTCAGTTTGCTGATATCTACCTCCTGGCTGCCAGCTGGGCCTTAGTTTTCAAGTGTTTTCATGTTATGGCGCCTTACATCATTCACATGAGATGACGTTCTGTATACCTGCCAGAGCCTTGAGTTTTGAGGTTCTGTATTTATTAGTGGCGTGTGATTGCAGGTGTGTGATTGGAGATAGGGGATTCTTAGTTATTTTCATCCAAGAAACGTATTCACTGATTTATTCCTCTTTATTTTCCAGCCATTTGTTTATCACTTCATGTGAGTGGCTATTGACAAATTGGTCCGCGGAGAACACTTTGTAAGAATACTAAACACAAAAGAGATGAAGAGAAAGGATTATTTCTCTCAGTATCAATATTACAGCAGCCACCTTGTTGGGAGAGCATTATGGCATTAATTCCACTCGGCTGTTGAGGATAAGTGGAAAGGCCTCCATCTTTAATTTGACATTTTAAAGCCCAGGAAAGTGCAGATTGATGGGGCAAGAAAAGATGGATAACTTCTGCATTGCCTTTTATCCCCATTTATTAACACATTTCTCAAGAACAGTGAACAGTTCTCATGACGCTTCTATTTAAACCCACAGTATGATGGATCTGGTAATGTTGAATGGTTTGTCTCATGTATCTTGGCATAAAGAAGAGTTCTTGCTTTAGCTAATAGCAGCAAATAGAGTCTTTGTGTGGTGTCTTATAAGAAAGTAAAGGTTCGTTCTCCAACTGCTTCAGATTGGTAATGATCATTTGTGGTGTACATTTATGAGTTTGTCTTTTTCTGTATGGCACACCACTCCCCTATACACTCCCACAGCTTCTTGCCTGTTACTACATTTGATAGCAGCCCCATACATTGTTCCCCAGATCCATAACGATGCAACCATACCCAATTACAGCTTACAACTTACCTACAACCATTTGTATTAAAGATTGTATGATGCAACAACGAATTCCCCAACCGCGCATCCCTAAACAACGCGGTCTGAATAACAACCGCTCTTAACCACGCATTCCTTTACCACGCATGCCTTTACCACGAATTTTGGGGGCCCAAATATCCAGTCGTTAATTGTCAGAACCTGTTAGACTCAATAGTTTAGGCGAGCATCAGTTATTCCTATCCACCATCGAAGGGAGATTGGACGCATTTGTGAAAGTCTATCCTCGGGGTCTTATTCACCCACAGGAAGGAGTGCACTGCTTTTGCTTGGGTGTTGAACCAGGTTTGGGTAACCAACCAAGTAAGTTCTGCGAGGCATATAGCAATTTCGGCAGAATAATCACTTTAATGAGTGTGACTCGGCCCAGGACACTGATCAGTAGGGTGAACCATTTAGCCATATCCTGATGGATTTTATATAAAAATGGTGTATGTTTGAGACTCCAGACGAGTCCAGGCTCCATTGCGATGACACCCAAGTACTTGAAGCTCAGTCTGCGAATGGGAAGGCAGTCCTGCCAGTAGGACACCTGCTGACCTCCAGGAGCGACTTGGACCAGTTAACTATGAGCCTTGATGCCTTGCCAAAGAGTTGAAGTATCTGGAGTAAGCGTGGTGCAGCAATGTGCGGCCTGCAGAGGAATAGCAAGACGTTGTCATTATAGAGTGGTATGCGATATTCCATGCCATCTCCGCAATGGAACCCACAAATCTGAGCATCTCAGTGCATCCATAGCACCAGAGGCTAAATCTCACGGTAAAGAGTAGGGGAAGAAAGGGCATCCCTGTATACTGCCCCTGCCGTTCCGAAAGGAAGGTGAGGCAACTCATTTACCCAAGCCTGTGCCCGGGGGTATGCATAGAGCACTTTGACAAAGGAGAGGAAGTGGAGTCCAAATCCTATGTGGGAGAGGAACTTGAACAGAAACCCACAGTCATGGGAGTCAAATGCATTTTCAAAGTCCAGGAGCATGGGTGTCTAATTTTTGGAAGTAAGCATTCCTGAATCCTACTGTATCATCAATGTCACCTAGTCTCAATATCTCTATAGATCTATGATAATCTTCCTGAACATCTAGGTTTTAAAATAGTCTACAGCCACAATAGTTTTATTTTTAGGTCCTACAGGTCTTGTAAAATTATAGCTCAATCAAGAAAAGGCTCTGACACAAAAAAAGCAAATAAGGAATGACATACAACAAAAATCCCTATCTTCGACAACAGAAAGTGCATATCAAGCAAATAGCCCAAGAAAATCCGACTTCATCATCTCCATCACAAATAACAGGAGCGTACTTCTCACGTTTACTATTGCATGTGTATGACCTACAAAACCAAAGAATGCAAATGTGTGGTACTCGATTGCCACAAAATGTGCCAACACCAAAAACACAACACCACCCAGACACAGTCATGTGCAAAATACAAAATACACTGAAAGCAACTTCTGCACACCCACCCTTTCAAAAATAACACCCATGATCTAGCTCAAAATGAAAATGTCACAAAACATAATAAGACAAATACAAGTATTGATTACTAGACCAAGTGGCACCAAAAAGATAGAACATGGTAGAAATGCATGAAGGAAACAACGACGTGCAAAGGAGAAAATGATGATAGAGACACCTGCCACATCAGACATTAAAATCACATCCACCTAAGAACACCAACCTGTAACTACCGCAAAAAAAAACAGCCAAAAGCATCAACCTCAGCCCTCTTCCCAAATTCATGAGCACAACCGGACACAATATAGTAAGTTGATGGAGTGAATCCGTAAGAGGTCCTCAGTCTCATAGAGATGCAGCTCGCAGCTGTACCTGCCACTCGTATTCATGTGAGACCTCAAAATGACGAGGAGAGCACACAGAAAACAAGAGTGATGGCAAGGACAACTCTGAGAGTGCACTTTGACTCGATATGCATGCAGCGATGCAGACTCAAGACGGAGGCCACCAATCGCATCCTACTTCACATTATGCTGCTTGCAGACCCATGAAAGGCCTCACACCATGACCCCTGAGACAAAGTGACTGTGCACTTTGAGTTATTATACCATTTGGGTCTTTCTGAAAGTTACCGGAGCCACCATTATCTTCTCGCAATCACTGACAGCAATACTGTATCAGAAGTCACCAATGCACTAAAGCCACTTACCACATAACTTCCTCCACATGTCAGTAGATGCCAAAGCACAGAGAAGCATCTTCAACATTGGTGGTATCACACTCGCAATAGGGTACATTGATGGCGAAATGTCACCTTTAATCCCCTCACTTCCAAGATCCATGTATTTCCAACGCCCTCAGTTCCAGTCAAATTATGAGTTCCGTCGCTATATATATATATATTCACTGAAAAAACCATAGGTTTCAGGGGCGTTTTAGTTAGTTGGACATTTCACTTGTACAAAACCATAGAAATTCCCCCGTTATAGTTAGTTCAGCTAACTATAACTCGCGCGCCCGCAATGCACTGCTGATGACGTCACATATTACATCACTCATGACATGGTCAGTGACATCACTGATGACATCACTGATGACATCTCAAATGACATCACTGATGACATCACTGATGACATCATCCTTGTGATAGAGTGGCAGACCTCCTCTCACCCTAATATAACCTTTGATACACACACTCAAAAATACAAACTAACATTTTCAAAACAATGGACATACCAATACCAGTTACAACACACCTATTCAGTAATTCCAAGATCTACACACACATCCACTCATTCACCAACAGTCCCTATACAGTCACTCATACATGTACTCACTCATCATATGTACTCATACACCTATACATCCTGTTACACACCGCCACTCATCCATAGAGTTACTCACACACATAGTCACACATGCAAACAAAGTATCAAACATCCATTTACTTACATATACAGTTATACACACACTACCACACTTACTTCTACAGAAACTTACACATACTTACTCTCTTAAACAATCACTTATAGAAACACCTACTTATTTGTACAGGAACTCTTCCAATCTCTCACTCTCACATATACCCACTTATATACACCAATACTCACATATACTAGTTTAAAACATATGTAGTTACTCATAAAGACACTATTGAGACAGTCATTCACTCACTAACACACCCATACACATACTCATCCACCTATACAGACCTGTACACAAGCTGTCTTCAACACATACAAACAGTGAGTCACTCATTCATGCATCTATGCACTAAGTAATACCCCCCACCGAACCATTCAGACACTCATACTGATACTCAAAAAACCAACTAATAACCCATATAGACACTCATGTAGCTACTCACCAACCCATGCAGCCACTTATACACAAAGTGAGAGACTGATACAGATATTTTCATATTTAAACATTACTCACTAACCCATGTATTCACTAAGATACACTTAGTCAGTTATACAATCAATTTTACAAAAAAATCATCCATTTAGACACTTATATACCCATTTATTCTTCCATCGACCTTGAGATATACATATATAAAACATATTTAATTTTCAGAAAAACACACATTTACTGGATGATGTCCTCAGTGATGTCATCAGTGATGTCATTTGAGATGTCATCAGTGATGTCATGAGTGATGTCACTGACCATGTCATGAGTGATGTAATATGTGACGTCATCAGCAGTGCATTGAGGGCGCGCGAGTTATAGTTAGCTGAACTAACTATAACGGGGGAATTTCTATGGTTTTGTACGAGTGAAATGTCCAACTAACTATAACGCCCCTGAAACCTATGGTTTTTTCAGTGAATTTCTAAGGTTTTTTAAATGCTAATTTCTAACTATAACGTGCCTGAAACCTATGGTTTTTTCAGTGAATTTCTAAGGTTTTTTAAATGCTAATTTCTAACTATAACGTGCCTGAAACCTATGGTTTTTTCAGTGAATATATATATATTTATTATACTATGTATACATGTGAAAATGTCTCGGTCCCCTGTTTGCCTCGGTGGCACGGAAAAAATGGGTGGAACTGACGTCAGCACGCCGACGAGGTCCTCTTATGGCTCCGATGACGTCATACGGTGTCGCGAGCGGAGCCGTGCTCGTTGACGTGGGAGAGATAGGAAAGAATTTCCGTGGAATGCTGGTGCAGGGGATATTCACCTAAGTGTTCAGGCTAGTCCTTTGGGAGCAACTGTTTATGTTGCCACTCCAGAAACTGAAACCAGTGATCCGAGGGCAGAGGCCCTGCAGATGGCACACGAGGTGGGGTGCCCAGTCGTGTGCACCGGCGGGGCAGCGAAGTGACAAGCACCACAACCCACAAAAAAGGTAACAAGGGCACTGAATAACACAGGATCTTCTCTTTGTATCTGGCAGGAACAACGAAGTTAAAATGCCCTAATACCAAAATGTAGAATTAGTGCTACAACGTTCTTCAAGAGGACCTGTGATGCCGCTTCTGCATCCCGTACCCTGGAGGCGGCACATGGGTCACGCGGTACGGTCATACTGCGGTGGGACGCACACTCGTTGACCTCTCATGGCACTGCTCCACACTTCAGAGAGGACGCTTTCCATTAGCTATGTTTTCTGATGACATGTCGCGCCGGCCCAGTCCAACAACAGAACTCCTTTAGATCCAAACAGACTCTTCCACTCTCTCACCGGAAGTGAAACCAGGCCACACGGACACTTTCACAATACAACAGCCGGGAATGCACTTTTTGGTAAAAAAACCACATTCCTTCCTCCTAATTAATCAAATAAACGTCTCACTGAAGAACAGGGGCCAGCTTCAATCGGTAAACAGCCGTTACAATGACTTTTTTACTTTGCGATACCATTACAATGCATGCATTACCACGCATGCGTTGTACATAACGAAGTCATTACTACGCATTTTTTTAGAAGGCATGGTCATTTACCACGCTTGCCTTTACAACAAATTTTGTTGTAAAGGTATGTATGGTAAATGACCATGCGTTCTAAAAAACATGTAGACGATCCATGTTGTTGTAAGGAAACAGAGGCTGTTCCGTTTCCTCACAACGACGTGCACCGCCCCTCAGAGATGACGTGAAGCAGGAACCACGAGGAGAGAGGAACCATGAGGAGTGAGAGGTAAGGGGGATTGGGCATGGGGTGGGGGTTTCTTTTCTAGGGTTTAGGGTAGTGCAGTGGTGTTTGGGTGGTGTAGGGGGTCATGCTGGGGGTAGTGTTTTAGGGTTTAGGGTAGTGCAGTGGTGTTTGGGTAGTGTAGGGGGTCGTGCTGGGGGTAGTGTTTTAGGGTTTAGGGTAGTGCAGTAGTGTAGGGGTTCGTGCTGGGGGTAGTGTTTTAGGGTTTAGGGTAGTGCAGTGGTGTATGGGTAGTGTAGGGGGTCGTGCTGGGGTAGTGTTTTAGGGTTTAGGGTAGTGCAGTGGTGTTTGAGTAGTGTAGGGGGTCATGCTGGTGGTAGTGTTTTAGGGTTTAGGGTAGTGCAGTGGTGTTTGTGTAGTGTAGGGGTTGTGCTGGGGGTAGTGTTTTAGGGTTTATGTTAGTGCAGTGGTGTTTGGGTAGTGTAGGGGGTAGTGCTGGGGTAGTGTTTTAGGGTTTAGGGCAGTGCGGTGGAGTTTGTGTAGTGAAGGGGGTCATGCTGTGGGTAGTGTTTTAGGGTTTAGGGTAGTGCAGTCATGTTTGTGTAGTGTAGGGGGTTGTGTTTTAGGGTATAGGGTAGTGCAGTGGTGTTTGGGTAGTGTAGGGGGTCATGCTGGGGTTAGTGTTTTAGGGTTTAGGGCAGTGCCGTGGTTTTTGGGTAGTGTAGGGGGTCGTGCTGGGGGTAGTGCAGTGGTGTTTGTGTAGTGTGGGAGGTCATGCTGGGGGTATATTTAGGGTTTAGTGTAGTGCAGTGGTGTTTGGGTAGCGTAGGGAGTCGTGCTGGGGGTAGTGTTTTAGGGTTTAGGGTAGTGCAGTTATGTTTGGGTAGTGTAGGGTGTCGTGCTGGGGGTAGTGTTTTAGGGTTTAGGGTAGTGCAGTGGTGTTTGGGTAGTGGAGGGGGTAGTGTTTTAGGGTTTAGGGTAGTGCGCCCAACCAGCCACAATATCCGTGGACAAAGGGGATCCTGACTCTTTGGAACGCTCCGTCAATTGAATAATTTGGGTCAAGGGCCCTACCACGTCCAAGACCTATCAATTCCTTTCTTGGGATCCCTCATATACTTGGAGTAAAAGGTACATAGTTTCTCATCAATTTCAGGCGTGTGTGCCACCTTCCCCGTCAGTGAGGGCCTGGGGCATTCTCCCTCATCCTATTCCTGACCTCCCTTTCAAGGGGTTGATGGATTTTCCCCACCACATACTCTGCCACTTTGGCGTCAGGTGTCCACTCTGCCGACCTAGGATGGTAAATTTGGGTAGGCTCGAACATGTCCGAGTGGACCCCGTCCCCAACCGGGGACTGAGAGGAGTGGGACTCTGGACGCCAGGGACGCCCGAGTCCTTATCCTCATCGGAGGAGAAATCGTCCTCCGATACACCCTCTCCCTCTAAGGGAAACCCGCCGTCGGGGTCTACAATAGTGGGACAGTGTCGCAATTTTCTCCGGGCCCCTCCTCTTCCCGGCAGGGTGCATGTTTTAGCTTTCGCGCACTCTTGAGGAAGGTCTCCGTAAGTTTATCAAATCCTTCCAAGTGCCCCGCGTTATGCTTAACGGCCCTTTTATTCCCCATCTGGGAGCTACTTGGACCCGCCACCACCAGATCTGGGTCACTGAACACCCCAGGGATGCTTTTCGCCAGCTTATCAACCTGATCCCTAAGAGGAGCCAGCGCCCTAGAAATAGCCAGAGAGAGGGCTTGGTCCACTGCTGGAGGGAGAAGTTGGGGGCCATTCCTCCTCCACTTCCTGGTAGGAGGAGTAAAATGGTCTTCTGGAGAAGACATGATAGCAGAGGGTGTGAGCACAGAACAAATGCCCTTAAAATCCTTAAGACAGTCCCTCGCCAGTGCTCCAACAGCTGGGCTTTCCCCGAAGCTGTTATAAGAATAGACTGAGGCGCAATACCAATTACCACCACCAGGTGGCGCTGGTCATTAACGTGGCCGTGTGGGGAAATCACCGCGTAGCGGTGTCAAAATTAGGCGAGGGTTGGTCGGGAATCAAGCGGACACTAAAGGAGTGACCGGATTCCCAAACGCGCGTAAAGACCAGCGGGAGCGCTCGACGGAGCTGCCTCGCTCGGACCAGACGCGCCTGACAGGATCTCACCGCGCGCAGAGCACACAGCGGGAGAAACTGCAAGGGGGAGAATGCGCTCAGGCAAGAGCCTGCTGCGCAGGGAATATGAAACAATACCAAGGCAATAATGCTAATAACGTGCACAAGAAACCGCTATACAAACAGCAACAACGTCAGATTAAGCCAAGAATGTAAGGAATGCACTTAACTGACGAGCAGTGAAGAAAGAGGAAGTGGAAGGGACGTCACGATATTATATACGATGGACTGTGATATGATTGGACTATAGTTGCCTTGGAGACTACCCCCTAATGGTTCATGGGTTGTGTAGTCTTTTGTTTAATGATTGTTGTGTTACGTTTTCTTTGAACTGCTATGCAAATAAAGTGAGGAAAGATATGCATAATCCTCGCCTCCGTCCTGCCATAGAATTCATTAAACTTTATTTGATCTGATTTAGAAACATAGATCATAAAAGTGTACATAAAAACAGTAAATCCTCTTTCCTAATACAATACAGTGAGAATTAATTAAAACCAGTAGGTAAAAACGGGTGTTACAAAGCCCGGTTCAGAGCAACTTCAGGTTAACAGAATCATAAAGTTCAATGTTTCGCAAGATCAATCTCATGTACTTCGTGCAAAATACGCAATAAGGGGTCCAAGTAAGATGTAACGCTCCAATACCTGACCAGTTTGCACTATATAAAACTGCAGGAAAACTAAAAATAAAAAGTGTTTTGCACACTTCTGTCATTGGGCTATATGTGGGCTACATCTGGGTGATATTTGTGCTACATTTGGGCTCTTTTTTCTCTGGTGGCCATCTTGGGAGACTTATTTGTTTCCTAATTTCGTCATTTACTGCAGTCTCCTCAGTAGGAAATGCTTTCAGTTTTTTACTTTGATTCCATCAAGAAGGCATTCAGATGTGTCACACATTTGCCATAAATTCAGAATGTTAGCACTCTAGTTGTTCATTAGATCACTGTAGTAAAGCTACTGCTCACCAGGGAGTTAACTGGAAGTCTACTGCTGGTATTGAAAGTGATTGTTTCAGTCTGCATGTCAGAATTTTCTAATGAAATAGAAGAGGATTTGAGATCTCACTTAAAACATGCCCTAAATTTTCTTTCTGCAGCAGTAACCATAATTTCTATGGCAAAATGAACCCCTCATTTTGTTCCTTTTTAAATTAAATGTTTTAAGAGTTACCAATTTATTCCAATCAAGATGGCTTCAGGTGTGCCATAATTTTGTCATAAGTAAGACTGTTAGCGCTCTAGTTGTTCTTTAGAACACTCTGGGAAGCTGCAGTAGAACACAAAGGCATCAACTGACAGTCTCTGCCCTTGTTGGATGTACATGTTTTACTGAGAATGTCAGACTTCATTCTCACATGACTGAGAAAGATAATGTGAATTTACAGAAAATATGCTCTCATTTTAGCTTCTGGAGCACCTTCCAAAACTGTATGGGACAAGCATGTGAAAATAGTTTTCTCTCAAACATGATTCATGATATCCCAGCAGAAGGTTTTTCACAGGGTAAAATCACCTTAGAACACACCACAATTCCTGAAATTAGTATGGTACCATCAACAAATGAATTCTAATGTAACTAAAGTCTGTTATCACCCTTTATAGTTCTCCTTTTGGTAGCCCTCAAAATCTTCGATTCACTACAATGCATTTCAATGGGGTACTATCATTTATATTGGTCCCAAGATGGCTGCCAGCAATTTCAGTATGAAGTGCTGACAGCCAATCAGATCTCACGATGACATGTGTGGTTAGGCTCCGCCCAGATATATATGTGTTTTCTTTTTCAAATTTCTCAGGAACTACTGAACGGATTTACACCATTTACCCAAAAGGCAAGACTCTGAACCAAGGGCTACCTTTTTGCCAAATTTGGTGTAATTCCGTTTAGCAGTTCGGGCTGTAGCTGCGACTAAAGGTTCCTATGGAAAATTGCAAGGGGAAAACACGTTTTGGGACCCCCCTTTTTTCTCGGCCCCCACTTGATGAATCACCCCGAGACTTTCAGGATAGGAGCGGACCGGAGCGCCCCACGAGTTTTGAAAATTTCGCGAAGATTCATCAACCGGCGCCAAAGTTATTGGAAATAGAATGTTGTGAATTTCCTATGGAAAATAGGTCCTAACTATAACTACCTATTGGCGCCCGCCAGTAGGTAATATATATATATATATATATATATATATATATATATATATATATATATATATATATATATATATATATATCCAAGAAAGAAGTGACTCAAACAGATAGATTCACCAAAGAACAAAAATATATTTCTATATAAATCTATCTGTTTGAGTCACTTCTTTCTTGGATATTTTATTTCTTTGTGACTCCTTGTATCCTTTGGGATCCAGATTTTTGCCCTGGCTGGCTGTTGTTTTCTTGTGATCCTCCATCTTCAAGTATATATATATATATATATATACTGCCCACTCAACGTCTGCCCTGGTGCTTTGGAATGAAACACTCATCCTGTGTGTTAATGTTAAACTTTATTCTTGGCTCTGTAAGATGGAGAACCCATATGGTGGAACAATATGAACATGCACGAACAAGTGACCATTTGGCAGGGGTGAACGACGCACCATTCCGTGAATGAGCAGTGGGGGGGTAATCAGTGAAATGTGCCCAAATATGACCGGTTTGTAGGAGGCTGCAGAGACATGTTTTTTGAAGAAGTGTTGGAAAACCATGCATATTTAGGTACAGTGGAATGAAGGACCTGTGGAACAATGTATTTCACTATACCCAGATCGTCACGTTCCAATAAGGTCCCAAATCTAGTCCTGGTATGGATATTGCCAAGTGTTCCACTGACACCTTCTGTGAATACTGTGTGAGATCCAGTTAACTGCATTGCCTATTCCATACAGTGTGGTCTACATATTTCATAGAAGCCAAGTGCCCTGTTCAAGATGACTGTTTTGGTTTCCTCCATGTCTGGAGATATGGTGTCGTGGGTAGCTCTTCTGATTGAAGACGGTGCACCATCTTGCATAACTGCAATCACTTTATTGTGGAATTTGCTCATAGGTTCAGCAGAAGAGTCGTCACTAAATCAACACATTTTGTGTACATCGCTGATTTCAACTGTGTAGAGACCGGAGTAGAGTGGTGGGAAGCCAGTAATACAGAGGGCTGGGGGACATCTTATGGGATGCCATTGCCGGCATTGACTCTAACCTACTACAAATGAGGGTAGCAGACGAAGTAGGTGTGCTATGTAGACCTGAATTGTAGAAGTGTTAAAAACCAAACACATCTTTTCTTCTTTATCCTATACTGGAATCTCTTCTCCTTTATTTCTGTACAAAGTGTCTTAGCATTTACAATGCTGTTCAGAATCAAGCTCTTTATTGTTCATAATAATTTTTTATTGTATTCTTTCAAAGCCATTCCGTTATTAAACTGATGTTTATTTTATTATATTATATTTTTATGTTATTACTGTAGAACATTTACATTACCGTTTTATACTTCTCTCATGCTGTACGGGCTCCAAGGTGTTCTTTGGTCTGCACCATATCAAGCAAAAAAAAATAAGCATAAAACTGTGTAGGGGATTAATCTGTTTTACTTCGTATGCATCTGCACATCCACCCTGTTGATTATAATGACTTATGATAGGCTTGTTATGTCTTAACGTATACGGCTGTGCCCAATGATCTGCATCACAAGATTTCAATGGACCAATGATCAGCAGTCCAAGGTCTACACATATAAGACAAGGCAGTGGTCCACAGACAACAAAGAAGGTTCCTTCGTTCACTTTGGGGTTAAACTATGCAAACATTATCTGAGACACAATTAAATGTAATAGGTAATCAATATTGGATGAAGTTAAAGATGTTAAAAGGAACGGTAAACTACCAAAATACAGTAGCGGCTGCTACTTAAGGGCGGTAGGGAGGTGGATTGCAGGGTGGAGGCCGGGAGAGGAACTGAAAAGAAAAAAGAAAAACACTTACCTGTGTGCTGCTGCCGCCTCTCGGTCCTCTTCTTCCGCTTCCAGGACTCCAGATCAGGAAGCAGGAACAGGAAGCACCCAGGCTTCCAGACTCCCCTAGCCAATCACGACGCTGCTGATAGCAGCGTCGTGATTGGTCTGAGTGCTGTGGATCGGCGCTCAGAGCCTGGGCATGTTCTCCACCCAGGCTGTAATGCAGCCTAGGTGGAGAACATGCAAAGTGCGCATGACTGTTTGGCCGGCCCGAGACGGCCAGACAAACATTCATGCGCACTTAGGAGAGTGCCACCACTCCTCCCCCTGTTCCTCTGACACTGGCCAGCCCACCCCACCCCTAACCAGCTGAGCAAGGATGGAAAAATAAAATGATAATAACAATGCATCATTATCATTTTATATATCATGCTCCGAGGATATCATTAATCGCGCAAATAAAAATAATGCTCTCCTCACAAGGCGTAAAGGCTCTCGAGTTGTATCTTTCATTGCTACTCGAGTAACACGCTGAAGTACAAGTATTTTCACATAAATAAACACCCAAGGATAAATCATGTAATATGTGTATTTTTCCATGACTTTTACATATATTACACGTTGAAAAATTATTCAGTGTCTCGCACCCCATGTTTGTGCTTGGTTGAATTTGGCATTAGTATTCCAGGCACCTCTACGTCCTATTACTTACATAGCTTTGGTTGGTATCGGTTTCCATTGACTCTTATAGGTACATAACACCCACTTTGCATATATTTAGCGCTGCACACGCTGACACTTTCGGCACAAATGCCTCTTGCGTGCAAAAGTAGATCTACTATAATTCTCGTTGCTTTGCATCATGTAAGCATCTGCACAAAGCTTTAGTAAATCTGGACGCTGGTCTCTTTAGTGCTACGACGAGATGTGCAACTCTGTTTTACACTTGTTGCATCTTTCGAAAGAGAAGGCGGGCAAGAGAGTGTTACAAGAGGTTATATGAGAAGTTATTGCTGCATCGGCTACATGTGCACAGTTATCTCTTAGCACTGGCTTCATATGAGTCAGTGCTTCAGGCAGCCTTCGACCACCCGAAGGAACATTATCATGCTAGCATCGAACAAAGTGCCCAGAATTTTGTTTCCTGATCTATGTCAAGGTGATGCCCAATAGCACTAGCAGAGTTATGCATGAAGAGCTGCGCGTGCATTGAAAGCATACAGGATGATCATCCTTTCATAGCCATTATGTTGTGTTCAGCTAGCGTTCTCACCGTTTAGTAATCTTGAATCCATTTTAAAGGTAATTCTAAAATCAAGATGACTCTAATGAGCAACTGTGTGCCATTCACATCGGATTTGTATGTGGCAGCAAAACTGGTCTAGAAGTTGTTTAAGCAACTTAAAATCTGTCTGTATCATGATCGTATACCCCAATGAAGTGAAATATTAGCAGCCGCATATGTAATCCTGAACATATCAGCCATTTACTAAAATATGTATGCTGGTTTATATTAGCTTGAAGCTTCCTGTAACATTGAATTTGTTTGTAAACTTGCATGACTCTAGTAGGCTCAGGAACTATAAAGCTCAGTCTTTTACCTTGGCCATTTTCTAACAGCAATACCTCGTTTTCAAACCTGGCAAGGAAAGCAGGATTTTGTGAGACTAATAGGGTTAGTATTATGTACATGAATGATATCTTCTCCTCAAGGTCATTATGCAGATCCTGACACCTGAACATAAGATATTTTCACTGAGAGTAACAATTGTTTGTCACTTGATCATGCTTAATTGACTTGTATTGAAAGAAAATGACAATTGTCCTTGATTTTTAGCTTTGCTGGCTGCTATTTTGCATTAAACACTAGTTGGACTTTAGGCTTCCCAACATGTTGTGTTCTATTTTTCACAAAGTCTAAGCATTTTTTTAAATATGCATTTGAAAAGGGGGCTTCATTCACTCAGGGAGAATAGGAGCCCTTAGCAGAAGTTTCATGGCATTCACAGTAGTACACCAGCGCCTGGTGCAGCTTTCCAGATGTACTTCTGGCAATGTTTGTAAATAGCAAAAATACATTCAGGCAGTGCTGTAAATCACTGTCATACGTCTACACTTTTTCATGAATGAGGTCCTTTATAAATGTAACACTGAACCAGGTATTAGAGTATTTGGGCTTTATAGTGATTGTACTAAACAATCAGCATAGGATGGTATGACCAGGTTACAGGATGTGCTCCTACAGTAAGACTATATTTTTATGCCTGAGGGGTCTTGTTGCAAATGGGTTGCTCCCATTTAGTACGCCCAGACTTTTTGCTTTTTGATCACCCTTTTTGGACTTTTATCGTGGTGAGTATCACTCCCACTAATTTCATGGTAAATTGGACTGCATGTGTTTACCGCCAGGGCCGCAATGGGCTGGTTACACAGGAACATGTGTGCACACCTGTGTGCACTCGCGTGCAGGCTGCACGCGAGAGACTACAGTTATGCACAGCCTGGTAGCTGCACACAGGTAATCTATCTGCCTGTGGCAGTTTTAAACTGCAAATTCAATTGGTCAAAATACCCTTTTTTACAGGCCTAAACCTCCCTTTCAACATTAATAAGTCACCAATATGTAGGCCTTATTGCCCATAGAGGCAGGGTGCAGATATTTAAAATAAGGGCTTGCAGAAATTAATGTTGAACATGCTCTTACAGTGAAATATCCCCTAAAACAATTTTCACTGTAGCAAGGCTGGTTGCTGCCATAGGGAATCATTGGACTGCATTATGACATTTAATAAATGCTAAATTTGGATTGGTAGCAGCTAGAACAATATTTCTTACACTCTTTTGAATTGTAAGTTAAACTCCTCTTTAATGGTGCTTTCGAATTTTAAATACATTTTTTGGGAAATTCCACATTTAGAAAGTTGCCATTTTTCTTCCTAAAGTTTCTGGGAGTTTCCTGCTGCCTGGGCTGGTGATGGCTCTCCCAATGGGAAATGCATATTAAAGCCAAGCAGTGCACAAAAGAGCCTGGGTGGAGAGGGGAGTGAGTCTTCCTGATAGGATGGCTAGGGAGGAATTGGGCCCGGCCCTGACTACACTTCATAAGGGCTTTTTCTCACACACACAAAAAGACCTGACACCAGTCTTTTGTTTCACTGGCCAGGCCGGAGCCAAATCAGGGAAGAGGGGAGAATGGACCAGAACCAGTTTTAAGGTCAGGCAAAGGGGTGTCCCACACCCACAGGCTGGGCTGGGCATAAAATTAGCATCCCCGATCATGAAAGCGAGCAAGACTTTGGACCTGGACTGGGACAGTGACAATACCATGGACAGCTGGTAGGACAAGCCCCCGATATCTTAATGGACTGAGCACTCTATCTACAACTGACCCCAGGACTAGTGTGTCTCTCCCAGGGGCAGTGATGCTGGCCACCTTATACCCTATGAGGACCTTTTAGGGGAAGGCATGGATTCTGTGCCCCAGCAGGAGGAGGGGAGCACCAAGAGCCAGGCCAAGGAGGAAGCTGGCGCAGGGAGACAGAAAAACCAGCTCCCTGTTGAGTGTACCCACGCATGCACGCCATCATGAGTAAAACAAGCCCACATTTTTTTTAAAATTGACCATCGTGGCCCAAGTTATGCAACTTTATTGATTTTTCTGCTTTGACCCCCAGAGAAAGACAAGCATTTTCCAACCGCGCTAAAGACTGGGAGGAATACTCCGTTTCCCATCAAATGGCACCAATTGCAGTGTCCGACTTGTGGCTGATATGCCTTTTGTTTAATGAATACTCAGAACACGGGATTCTTATAGTTGCCAATGCCACACTGGGGTGGATTGTCATCTATCTTTATGACTTCTTGTTCTTTTTACCATCGGACGGACTATTGTGGTTATTTCACCACTCAAATTATCGGGCCGACCTAGATGCATTACATACAGTTGGATCACATGGTCCATATTCACATTACCATATTATTACCCTGAAGAAGTCCATTCTGTTTTTGGACGAAACGCAGGGGCTGGCTTTTACAGTGTATTTAAGATGCATCAATAAATGAAGATCACTTATGGATTTACGAATTTCTGTTTGGACAAATGTTATTTCTCATAATCATTGTAAATATTTTGAATGTGGTGCACCTCTGGTTGTAATGTTTGATAGAATTGTCTCCCTAAGGTAGGGTAGCACCCTTTCGGGCAGAGGGTGACTACAGGGAGTGCACACCATAAACACATATCTCTTAAGATAAGGTTTAGGGACATAATGGTATGGGTGCGGCAATTTGTCCAGGTCCACTGCCCCTCTCTTTATGTCTTTTAAAACCAAGCATGTGGCGATCTGCTGGGATTCCCTTGGAAGGCCCCCAGGGAAGGCCAGTATCTGGGTTTTGGCGCATGTCCATTTTCCTGGTGGGGGCGTGCATGTGGCCTCCTCCCCGTATCGCCAATTGCCACCGGGTGCCCCCATCACACCGGGTCTGACACATCAAAAAACAGCCCTGCTTGCTGGCTCAAGACAAAGCCTGGGACCCTATTCCAAGACCCCCAAAGAGAGGATCAAGGAGAATCCATCACCAGGATTCAGAACCAAGGACCAGAGAGGCCCAACCGCTCCGGCCCACTCCTGCCTGCCTCGGGGTTAAAGAGTGCTCCCGCCACGGATGGGAGCCAAGGATCGACGGTGCTCCCACCTGGTGAAACAGAACAGGATGCTGCCAGCTCCCCATGCCCAAGCAGCAAGTCATCTGGGGAGCAGATGGGATCGAAGGGGCCTTTGGGTATCCCCCATAGTCCACACTGCAAAAACAGCCAGGAACCCTATTTAAACAAAGGGAGAAAAAAAGAAAATGACACTCTGCACCTGGCTTCACTGAAATAAAGAAGCTGCTTGAACCACTGTTATAATATTCACTGCTCCACACAGGGAGTGCCCCATAATGCCCTGTGGTGCTGAATGTGCATATGTTTTCTCTTCTTGTGAAGGCCCCAGGAGGGCAGGGGTACTACAAAGGTACATTTAAAGTACTGTGGGGGCTGCAAAGGAGTGCAGCAGCTCCCCCCTGATGACATTGGAAACTGACCCTAAGGTTCTGGGGTTATGAAATGCATTACCCCCAGGCTTTTACTCCTATTTATTTAAAACACTCCTGATGTTAGAACTTTTGTTCCACAGCCTTGGAGTGCTTTGACAATAATGACTACATTTAACATGGTTATTGGTTTCAGTGATATAATGGTGATTTTTAATATGTGGTTACTGGTCTTTAATGTGGTGACCCCTTGACAAAGTCTATAGGCTTGCCTTATGTATTGATGTGGTGACCCTGACAAAGCAAATAGGCCTGCTTTATTTAAAGTGATACCCTCTTATATTGTGAAGTTCTATCTGGTGTAGGTGGGGGTGTATTGTGATTTTGGGGGTCATGACCCATTAGGAATCAAATGTGATTTCATTAAGTCACCTAAGGTAATTGCGCCTGCCTAATGTGTATATATATATATATATATATATATATATATACTAGACAACGTTGCTCCTTCCGTCTCCCTCGCCCACGGCAGAGGATCGCTGCAACCGGCGGAGCGCGCCAGACGTAATCTCAAGTTCAAGGTTCAATAAAGCGATCACAAGGAGTATGTACTAGCACCAGTTGAAGGTTTATTCCAGTAACGCGCTTCGCTTGCAAAGCAAGCTTGTTCACACACTGTATTGTGGGCAATGACTGCAATACATACAGAATACAGAAAGTAACGAAGGACAAGTGAAGGTTTGTACACTTACACCAAAATGGCATCCATTTTGTAATGGTAAACTTGAGGTATAAAATCAAATATTACACTCACATTTTAAACCCCTCAAACCTGTTGCGACCGTATTTGGTGCAAAAAGAACACTAAATATCTACATATTGCATTCTTATGTCAATTAACATGAATTCATACAAATGTGCTCATGTACCTTTTGTCCCTGTTGGTACTGCAATGTCATGCGGATATTGATTTCATAATGCACACCACAAAGTCAATCTGGATACATCAATGGCAAAATGCCAATTTTAGGGAGCCAAAAAATACTGACTATGGATTGAGTCACCTAAGACCTTTTTGTGAATGCCTCAGGAGAGATGCTCACTCGAACAGGTAAGTGATTGTAATGGCAAGTGCTGAAGCCCAAAGTTGAAAGCAATCTAAAACGATATGCTTGGCTAGTGCCTGGAAAAATTATTTTTTCCCACATTGATAGTAAGATTTCTAATAATTTGGCTAGTGCCGCAATAGATCCTCTCAACCAGCCACATATATTGACCTCGGCAAGTGCCTGGGTGTCCGGTGAAAAAGCCAGTAATTAAGCTACTCTGTTATCCTGGTAATGCAGAAAACCCATTCATAAACCAGTATTCCACAGAAGAAAAGAACGTGAAGAAGTGAAGTGGTCAGAATATCTCCCAATATAACTTCACACCTCAATGGACAGAGATAAAGTTCAAATTAATGATAAAAGAAGGGATCTCTAATCTGTAGGGTGCTGCCCTCCACCGTGGTGATGTTGAAGAAAAGGTTAGGGGGTAACGCTGGAGCAGTTCCTCTAAGTCGGCCCCTTCCTTTTCTCCTGTGATTAAAAAGAAAACCATGAGTTACTCTCACAGTAAGGGTTAAGATCCTTCAAAATACAACAAATTCATGCATACAGACGCAAAAGAAGTCTCTAAAACAGTGAGTGTTGCAACAGTAACCGGCGTTAGAAATGATACACAAGTCAAATCAGATCAAGCGAAGAGAGACTTGCACCCCTACTATTCATGAAGGTGAATGCTCATTTCTTCGTCCTGGTTAAGCCCCTCCGGGCTCTTGGTTTGTTGGTTGATTATGTGCCAGGATTCTCTCTTGCACAGATGGAGTACACTGTTCCCTCCCCTATGGTTTTGCTGGATATGTTCTATGGCATAGTAGGTAAGAAGCGAATTATTCGAGAGATGGTAATCTGCGAAATGTCTCGCTACCGGATAGTGAGGGCCTTTATTGCTAATAGCCCTCATGTGCTCCAAAACCCTCTTCTTGCTGGCTAGTGTGGTGCTGTCTACGTATCTCTTTTTGCAAGGAAATTTGAGAATGTAAATGGTAAATGTGGTACCACAAGTGAGAAATTGGTTAATATTTCTCTCCCCAGCAGGGGTGTGGTAAGATTTCTCATACTGCTGTTACGGCATGCTTTGCAATGGCCGCATGGAAAAAATCCCTGTAGACCAAGATGTGTATTCAAGCGTTTTTTTGTGATATCCCCTTTGACCAACAAATCCCTGAGATTCTTGCCTTTCCTGTATGTAATTTGTGGTCGCTCTGGTAATCTATGACCAATGGTAGAATCGCTGGATAGAATATTCCAGTTCTGATTGAGGATTTTGGAGCTCTTTTGGGATTCATTGTTATAAGTCAGAATCACCCTGGTGGTGGTATCTTCTTCTGGGGCGGGTTTCTCTTCTAAGGTTTCTTCTCTCTTGATTTTACTAACCTTCTCCTTTGCCCTTTCCAATACCCATCTAGGGTATCCTCTTTCCCTGAACCTGTTCATCATATTCTCTTGTTCCTCAAGAAAGTCTTCCTGATTGCTACAATTTCTTCTTGCTCTCAGCAGCTCACCAAACGGAATGCTCCATTTAAGTGTTTCAGGGTGGCTGCTGAAAGCATGGAGAAGACTGTTGCCCGCTGTCATTTTCCTATGTAGCTTGGTATCAAGTTGGTTGTACTCAACTTCTACAACTACATCAAGGAATTCGATATGCTCCCTGCTCATGGAGTATGTAAGGTTAAACGTGTTGTCATTGAGTTTTTCTATGACACTTTTTGCACTTTTTTCGCTCCCTTTCCATACTATAAAGAGATTGTCAATGTATCTGTACCACTTGACCACCCTGTTCTCGGTACCCTCAAAAATAAGGTTTTTCTGAACTTCTTCTTCCCATACTCCCAAGAACAGGTTGGCAAAGCTAGGGGCAAAGCAAGTACCCATGGCTGTGCCAAGGATTTGCTTGTGCATAGTGCCATCAAACAGAAACATATTGTTAAGAAGACAAAATTTCATCATTTCTAATAACATTTCTGTATGTTCAAGGTAGCAAATTCTACGGTTTCTCAGGAAGCGCTGACAACATTGTATGCCCAATGAATGATCAATGATGGAGTAAAGAGAATTCACGTCCATAGTTATTAGGAGGTAATCTTCCTCACAAGTGATACTTCTGATTTTTCCCAGGAAGTCTTTGGTGTCTTTTATGTAAGAAGGTAAAATCATAACATAGTCACGTAGGAAGTGGTCTACATATTTAGAGATATGTTCAGAGACACAGCCTTTCGAAGAAACAATAGGTCTCCCAGGTGGTGTAGTAGGGTTTTTATGGACCTTTGGTAACAAAAATAAATGGGTGTTTTTGGATAGTCACATTTGAGGTAACAATATTCTTCCCATTGGAGGATCCAATTGTCCCTTCATGTGGTGAGCATGCTCCATATTTTTACAATACTAGCATTGTACTCCTGCATGTTAGTTTTAATGTAGAATCTGGTGTCATCAAGTTGTCTTTGTGCTTCTGCAATGCACAAAGCTCTGTCCCAAAGCACAATGTTTCCTCCTTTATCTGCAGGGCGTATGATAAGGTTCTTGTTGTCTGCCAGGGATTTGATTATTCCCCATTGATCTTTGGTGAAGTTAAGAGATTTGTGGTTTCTTTGTTTTTGTTTACGAAACCTCATCAGGTCCTTAGTAACTGTCTCATGAAAGGCATCAATGCTGTCATGCGGCATAATAGGTAAAAAGACAGATTTCGGTTTGAAATTGGTTTTTGTAGGCTGGTCAGTACTGAGCTCGATGTTATCTTCAGTGGGATCTAATCCTGTTTCCATGTACAAGTCCTGCATGGCTTGCAGGGCGTCCATGTCTCTTATGCTCAGATATGTGTTGGATTCCCTGCTGTCAGTTCCTGCCTGGGAAAAACTTGAAGTTACATTATCTTGATCCGGTAGTTGCCCACCCCCCCCCGATAGTATACAATTTTTTCAATTTTAGTTTCCTCACAAATTTAAATATGTCTATTCTGGTCTCTGGATAGTCAAAGGCGTTAGTAGGGCAGAAGGAGAGACCTAAGCAAAGGGTACGTTTTTCCGCCATGGATAGTGGTGTATGTGAAAGGTTGATGATTGTTTTATTTACCATGTCATCATCCATTAGTTCTGTGTCTTCAGGCCTGATGTTCTCGTTCCCATGAGCCTCTTTCCTTGTCCCCTTCCTCTTTTGTTTCCTCTGTCGCTGTCGCTTTCTTCTCCTCCAGTTCCTGCCTGGCTTCTTCCTCTTCCTCGACCCCATTGTCCTCGACCTCTCCCTCGTGTCTTTGGTGGTTGTACGGTTCGTAGGGTTTGCCTCCCTGTACATAGGAGGCGATACTCGTCTAAAAAAGTGGGTTGTACCCTTACACCCGGTTCTTTTTCAGACACTCTGTTCTGCACCAGAGAGAGATCTCCTTATGTGTCGCTACTGGTGATTGAGTCCGTGCCACTTGCACTTTCTGCCAGACTCTTAATGAGTTCACCTAGTGACATTTTCTCATAAAGATGGTCGTATTTGTGACTATACGTAAGTATTCTACAGCTCTCGTAGTCCACGCAATCCCGGTGTAGTTTCCGTTGCTTGCATGCCTTGATGTCGTCTTCGTAGAGCTTTAGTCTTGTTTTCAAATCGTCTACATATTTTTTGATGATTTCCTGCTCTTTATGGTTTATCAGTTCCTTTTCCAATGACTTAAGTTCTCGAAGGATTCCCTCTCTGTCCTCCCATGCATATTTCACCAAGATGGTTAACATCTGTTTTGAGCTTCTGGCAGAGTTGTCCGCCCATTCCTGTAACATCTTGGGGTTGGGTGAATTATATGACGGGGTTGTATAAATGCGTAATCCCTGTGGCACCATGTCCTTATCAATATAATCCTGTAGGGAAATGGCTTCCCACCACTTTGATGTCTCTGATTTTTTCAATTTCTCTAGTTTCCTCAGTTTGTCTTGTAGACTACTGTCCTTGGCTTGTGTTTCTTTCTTTTGCTGGCCTTTATTAGGTGCCCATGCAAAGAGACTCAGGGCAGCCGCCCTCCTCTCTGATTCTTCTTCCATGAATATATTCTTGATTGTAGCTGTAAGATCAGAGTGATCTGTCTGTATGCATAATGAACTAGAATATGTGGAATGCGTACTAAAGCTGAGAAGTAGCTGGTGGTAGTATCTCCCCTCCTAGGTCTGGAGGTTCCTGCTGTAGTTATGTCCTCTGTACTTTGCGTGCTACACTGAACAGCACGTTCTCATAATATATATATATATATATATATATATATGTGTGTCTGTGTAAAATTAATGCATAGTATTTGAGTGTGTGTGTAATAAATGTACTTTTCAGGTTCCAAAGAAAAAGCGCTGACTGGACGATCATTTATTGAGTGTCATTATTGCGTGCCAGTGAATGGTGATTACTTCTCACACTACCTCCCCTGAGTCGACCTCGGACTGCTCTGCTTCACTACCTTCAGAGCATCAAATGCTATAATGAGGTGCTTGGTTCAGTACCATTGTGGACCTATTACTTGTGCAGGCCTATTAACCCATTTTCTAACAGGTCTCCTAAAAAGATTATAAATATAGGTCTAAATGGCTCCACTTCATTGAGATAACAAGTGAGCAAGCCAGGGCACTCAGTATTCCCTGCCCTTGTGGGGAAAGCATCAAACAAACTTCACCCCTTTACTTTAAGTCCCAAGCCTCTAAGAGTAAATAAATTCATCCTACATACTGTCCTAGAGACAAGGACAAAATGCCTGAAGGTAGAGAACTCAAAACAGAGTTAACTACCTTACCAGCTCTTAGCACCGGGGCACTCAAGAGCCCCCCCTCTGGAAGAAGACAATAAAATATACAATACATCAATAATCATTAAATACTAGCAGTATGTGTCTCTTATAACTTATCCATTATAAACTTATCTGGGTAATCCTGACAATCTGTATTTTTTCACCTTTTGCATTTTCTAATATTTATACTATATGAAGTGTTCTATTTTTATTTTTCTACCTTTTTACTTTTACTTTGACTAGGTTAACTACACCTGAAGTGATGGTTAATTATTCCATTCAGACAGCTCTTCATTTGTCAGCATTATTAATAAAATTGATCCTTCATTAGTAGGGTAAATATTGGTTCTAGTAAAATCACTCAGGATCCTCAATCTCAGAATATTTCATGATCAACCCTATGCAAACCTAGTCACTTTACAACAGCTTATGAATTTTCTACATTAAGTCCTCAAATGAATATATTTGACTCCCATATGTTTCAGCTATAACGATTTTTATCAGGTGAACTATGCATTGATCTGCTTAAATACCAAGTTGCCTGAAAATCCTGCTGTCCTACAAATGGCAGTTCATCTAGTTAACATAATCAACTCACTAACCAACATTTTGAAGAGTCTAAAATTGTATACAGTAATTTTTTCTTGGAAAACAATGGCAATAATGTCTCCCCTTTAATCAAGCTCTTTTCCACCTTGTAAAGTGAACAAACCAACAAAACACATTGCAGTCTCCAATATTTCTCATATTGGGCAAACCGCAAACAACATCTTGCCTTAGAAATAAAAATATAATACCATAAAAAATACAAAACAAAATTCCCACATGGTCAGTATAGCTCATCCATTTTGTACACACTGCCACAGTTAACTGTAACAGCCCTAAGCTTTATCTTATCTGTAACCTTAGTCCAATGGAAAAAAATTGAAGGATGAAATGCCTTCTTAAAGTAAAACAAGGGGAGACAACGAATAAACATTGTAATGTTGGGTTAGAAGGCCTATGTGCACCATTATAAGCCCTTTGAAACTCCATTTGCCTTGATGACCCTGCCCAAAAATCCAATATTTTGATCTAGATTAGTTTAGTAGACTACTGCCCATTAAACCCCAAATCCTGTGTAATTGGCCTAAGTTGAATGCAAGAACCTATGACAAGGTACTTAATGGCCAACATAGCCTACCACAGCCCATTCTGACCTATGATAAGAGATTATTCTAATAAATACAATTTTCTGCGGCCTCACTGTATGTAAAATACTGTCTACATCTGCTCCCTCTTCTCCTCCAAAGACTTCAGCTCTTTGCTGCAGAGATCATGCATGACGACACGCATTGCCTAGCCAGCAAATGTCAAAAGGAATTTTTGGGGAAAACTCTGGAGAGGGAAACCTGAAATGCATTGGGCTGCTTTCGCACCCAGATGCGGGGAAAAAAGGCACGTTCTGCTGACGACGTAGATCCAGAAATAAGAATAAAGTTTATCTTTAAATTACACATGACCCCAGAAAAGGTTTGGATATGACTCTTAAAATTTGGACATGGTTGATACTTTAGCCAGGATCCTTGCTATCAGGGAGAAGGCAAAGGTGGGGGAAGTGCCTGTTGATGGAGACAATTTCACAGAGATTCTATTTAGTTACAGCAGATGTTTCTCTTAATTCGTGTGAGATCAGTCTTTTATTTCAAAATGGTCACCATCTTTACATTGGCCTGAGGCAAGCACTTCTAACCACTTAAAGCAGGACTGCAAGCTGGCCACATAGGCTGTATTTATTTAGATCTCAGTTTATATCCTCATCATCTCTCTCGTTGTTATGCTCACTTTTATGGGGAGCCATCTAGCTATGCTGTGCTTTACACTCCCTTTCATGTATTTCTTTGGGAGGTACTTTGCCTATTTGAATATGGCTACCATTTGATCATTGGCTGCAGGCATGTCTTCCGATTTTGAGTCGATTTTTTATTAAGTTTGGCTTGGTGTATCAGGAATAACATGGACATTTATGATCCTGCACCATATATCATATTTTATGTTTATTTTTATCGTACATCGAACCCACTATTTTAGATCCAGATTTCTTCTATGTCTACTAGGTCACACACGTCACGTGAGAGGCACTGACACTTGAAATGTCCGATGCTATTGCCAGTCAATCTTTCTTGTGGTTTGCAGATTTGAGGCAGCGTTTCTGGGACGATGATGTGCCTGGAGGAATTTGACATTTACTTGCGATATTTCAGCTCCATTCTGGTAAGCTGTGATGGAGCGCGATGGTGCTCTTTTATTGTAGGGGTGCAATATAATCACGGATAGTCCGCATCCACATATATATTCATTTGTCGTGATAACACTTTGTCATTAGGTTGTGTTTAGCAATAACATGTGAAAGTGTAATGGTAGGAAAAGTATCGTACCATGCAAAGAAACAACGTGGCATTTGTGTTCTAATATCATAGTTTATAGTATTTGATGTCATTTGCCTAACGAGGTTGCTTACATGTGATGTAACGCGTTTGATTTAAACGTGCACCATATTAAAGTTGCACATAGATGTGATTAATTGTGTTTAATGTGTAGGATTTCATAAGTCGCTTGCAATGAAAAAGGAATTTGATGTGCTCTTGTAATGAATGCTATGATCTAGAAAGGCCTAAATGAAATTTTCACGTATGTGTGTATTTGAAAGGCCTATGTGTCGCACTCCTATGTTAGCCGATTTCTGCAGGCCTGAAATGTATTTTCCCTGGAGGCTCTCTAGTAAGCCTTGTTAGTGAAATTCATGTGTATGTTGAATTTGTTCTGTTCTCACGTTTCTGTTGCAGGTGGAGAAAGTCGTCTTTGTTAGTTAAAATAACGTCTTTTGAGAGTTAGGCTGGGGGAGCATACAATACAAATGTGTAAGGAACGCAGATAATTGGGAGACAGTGTTCTTTCTCATTGAGGGAGGCCTGGGAATCAAGGTCATCGAGCTGGGAGTCCAACACCGCATGGAAAATCACCTATGAGAAGTGTCCAGCGGGATGAGGTGATCTGTGAGCGTGTTTTACGTTTTGTGTTTTTGTATTAGGGACAGTGCCCCGGGGTGGAGTCAGGAGATGAGGTGAGGAGATCTAGGGAGAGAGAAGGAGCATCTTAGAACGAGCTCTGTAGCTTTGGCTACTTGACCCATACAACGTGAGTGTACTTCTTAGGAAGACTTCACACGCTGACACCTTTTCCTGATCTTGACTTGGAAAATGCTACGTAGGGATGTCACGATAGAGTTAGTGCAGGGCTAGACTAATGCTCTTTGTTCATTCACCGCAGATGAAGAAGGATCTGGACGTGGGGTCAATCATTGCCTGCGTTCTGCTTCTGGAAATTGTTATTCTGTTTATGATCCATCGCATAAAATTGGCTCGTAGGTTTGGATTTGTATTAGTTCCCATGTATTTCTACAACCTCATAATGAGGTGCTTGTATATCCAGTTGTTTTTGGCTTTGCAATAAACCCACTAACTTGGAATTCGGAGTCAGTGATTCTTCAGAGTCATGGTCTTATAAATTGTAGTCTGTTTAAATGAGTAATTTCTCCCCTCTACACTTCTCAACAGGTAACAAAGGACCATTGGCCAAGAGTTCGCCAGTAAATTGGGAGGAAGGAACTCTGCCCCATCAGTTGCACATGTTTTTTCATTTGCTATCCAGTGTAGCTAGATTCTCCTCTTTTAATTCAAGGACATCTTGACTTCATTAAGTGCTTTATTATTTTGTTTATAATATGTGGTGGCTCTACCTGAGGTCTCGTTGAAGTGATCCCTTCATCTACCTTATACTGCTGAGTTGTTTGGGATATTTGATTACCTGGGAGATCTGGCTCCCCTTTGGACTGTGAGGAATTTACTGGTTCCAAGGTAACACATACTATGCACTACAGCTTTAGAGGTTCACACCATCACGTGCATCTATAAGCTTTATCTGTTTTTTACTGCATCTTACAGCTTTGCTGGATTTCTTTTCCCTGCTCGAATATATTTCTTCTTGGGATTCTCTCTGAGATCTGTGGAGTACGTTCCGTCTCAGGATTCTGTTTGAGATCTGTGGATTTGTTTCCTTCCAAAGTAAACTTCAGGCGTTAGGTAACTTATGTATATCGAGTAGGTCTACCTATCAAATGGGTTTTGCTGGGCAAAACTAGCACATGGCCCATTTGCCTCTTCTCCGATTCTGTATTTTTAGTTATATGTGCATTGTTGGTGAAGGGACATACTTGACCCATGGTGAATTGTACACTGGTCTGATGTAACTTTACGTTAAGATCATAACACAGGTTCTAAGTATGTGCATGTGGAGTTTCCTGTTATGTTGGGTTTGTCTGTTATAAAAGAGGTATTTGAATAAACTTGTAAGAGCCTTCTATTTGATAATTTGTTCTTCTATTTTTAGATAATTGTTGGACTGCCCCCTTTCTGTTTTTATCCATTGACCTGTGCCATGAAGAAGGTGTGTGGGGTGCACAGACAGAATATCGAGTTTTAAATATCGACATACACAAATATCGAGTTGGAAATATCGTGATACAGAAATATCGACAGCAAGAATATCGTGGTCAAGAATATTGACTTTAAGGTAAGAAATATCGTTTTTGAAAATATCGAAGTTAGTAATATCGTTTGCAAAAATATAGTTGTTTAAAATATCGATTTTTAAATTAGTGTTATGTATTTTAGTATGTATTTTAAAAGTATGTGATCTATTTTTTTGTATAAGTATTACTTTTGTTTTTTAATATATGTGTTACATTTTTAGTAGTGATTAATTTTATGTTAATTAACTTTTGTGTTTTTTAGTTCTGTAGCGGGGTGTGGTATTTATGTTAATTGTATTATTTTTTTAGGAGCGGGTTGTGGGTTTATAGGGGAATAGGGTGGGAAGTAATTTAATTATAATAAATTAATTAATACTTTTTATTTATTAGTATTTATTTAATTTAGATTTTGTGGTGTGAATTGTGAGAACTAAGGGGCTCATTACGATGGCTGAAGGACCGCCACCGCCGGATGGTGGTGGGAATCCCAATGTGTCTGTGGCGGACGGAAAGTCCATCCGCCACAGTTCCGCAAGGCCGTCCTTTTCCGCCCGCCTTGCGGAACAAGGACACAGGGCAGCATTGCGGCGGTGGTAGGGATTACGAAATCCCTTTCCGCCTGTCTTTTCACGGCGGTCATCCCACCGCAAAAAGACAGGCGGAGTCTGGATTCGGGGGCCCGTTGCGGGCCCCCTCTGTGGGAGGGGGGGTGCACTGGGGGGTACCCATGGTACCCCACTGCATTTCCATGCACCAAGTGGCAGGCACCGCGTGGTGCCTGCCACGTAGTGCAGGGAAATGCAGTGCAAGCACTTTTAACATTGCGTACGGTGCTGCAGCCAGCAGCACCGCCCGCAATGTTAAAAGCCCTGGATGCGCCCGCCAGTATGGCGGAAGCATCCTAATCGCAGTGGTGGGAACGCCGCATGTCTGGCGGGCGGTCCCAAACACTGCTACGATGGCGGGCGGATCTAGTCCGCCCGCCATCGTAATCAGCCCCTAATTTATTATTAATTAATTATTAATTGGTTGTTAATTATTATTAATTAATTGGTAATTATGTTAATTGTGTCATTTTTGTAGGAGCGGGTTGTGGGTTTATAGGGGAATAGGTGAGAAGTAACTTAATTTTAATAAATGTAATAATTTTTATATATTAATATTTATTTAATTTATAATTTATAGTGTTAATTGTGGGAATTATTAATAATTATTTATCAATTGTTTGTTAATTAATATTAATTAATTAATTAATTGGTCATTCATTATGTTAATTGTGTCATTTTTTAGGAATGGGTGGTGGGGTTTAATGGGGAATAGGGTGGGAAGTAATTTATTTATAATTAATTAATAATTAATTGTTAATGGTAATTAATTAATTAAAAAATAAATATGGCAATTGTGTAATTAGTTTTAGGTGTGAGTTGCGGGGTTTATAGTGGTAAAGGGTGGGAAGTAAATTCTTTTACATTAATTAATAAGTTGTTGTTAATTGATATTAATTTAATAATGTAAAATTAGTTATGAAAATTGTCTAATGATTTTTAGGTGTGTGTTGTGTTTATTGGGGTAGAGGGTGGAAAGTATTTTAGGTTTCATTAATTAATAATTAGTTGCTCATTATTATTCATTTGTTAATTGATAAATATTTATGGTAATTCTTTACTTTTATTTTGTGTGTGGATTTTGGTTTTATAGGGGTAATGTTTGGTGAGTAAATTAATTTTTATCTGTTTAAATGTGTTTTTTAATTAATATTTGTTTTTTTGATAATTAATTATGTTAATTATGGAGGTACACTTTTTTAGAAATTTAGATGAGTGTTGTGAATTGTGTGATGTTATAGGGTAGGACATAAAAAATATAAATTTTATGTAGCAATTAATGTTTTTGATTATAAATAATTTCTATTAAATATAGTTATTTTTTTGTAAATTATTTTTTAAATTTTTATAAAATAATGTTTGTAGGTAAATTTTAGATTTTTTAAACATTATAATATGTTTCTATCTTTTGTAACTTTTGCTATTTTTATATGTTTTCTTTTTTTTGTTTTTTTAACATTTTCTGTATTGTAGTTGATATTTTGTTTGTTTTTAATTTTCAATTGACTTCAGTGGGAATATTAATTTTTACCCCTCCACTATCCAACACTTTCCCTACTGTTGCATTCACTGGAGTGGGAATAGTAATTTTTACCCCTCTGCTACACAACACTTTCCTTACTATTGCACTCACTGGAGTGGGAATAGTAATTTTTTCCCCTCCGCTATTCAACACTTTCCCTACTGTTGCACTCTCTGGAGTGGGAATAGTAATTTTTACCCCTCCGCTATCCAACACTTTCCCTACTTTTGCACTCACTGGAGTGGGAATACTAATTTTTACCCCTCCTCTATCCAACACTTTCCCTACTGTTGCAATATTTGGAGTGGAAATAGTAATTTTTACCCCTCCGCTATCCAACACTTTCCCTACTGTTGCACTCATTAGAGTGGGAAGAGTAATTTTTTCCCCTCCGCTATCCAACACTTTCCATACTGTTGCACTCACTGGAGTGGGAATAGTAATTTTTACCTCTCCGCCATCCAATACTTTCCCTACTGGTGCACTCACTGGAGTAGGAATGGTAATTTTTACCCCTCCGCTATCCAACACTTTCCCTACTGTTGCAGTAATTGGAGTGGAAATAGTAATTTTTACCCCTCCGCTATCCAACACTTTCCCTACTGTTGCACTCACTGGAGTGGGAATAGTAATTTTTACCCCTCCGCTATCCAACACTTTCCCTACTGTTGCACTCCCTGGAGTGGGAATAGTAATTTTTACCTCTCCGCTATCCAACACTTTCTCTACTGTTGCACTCACTGGAGTGGGAATAGTAATTTTACCCCTCCGCTATCCAAAACTTTCCCTACTGTTGCAGTAATTGGAGTGGGAATAGTAATTTTACTCCTCCGCTATCCAACACTTTCCCTACTGTTGCACTAACTGGAGTGGGAATAGTAATTTTTACCCCTCCGCTATCCAACACTTTCCCTAGTGTTGCACTCACTGGAATGGGAATAGTAATTTCTACCCCTCCGCTATCCAACACTTTCCCTACTGTTGCAGTAATTGGAGTGGGAATAGTCATTTTCACCCCTCCGCTATCCAACACTTTCCCTACTGTTGCACTAACTGGAGTGCGAATGGTAATTTTTACCCCTCCGCTATCCGACATTTTCTCTGCTGTTGCACTCAATGGAGTGCAAAATGTAAGTTTAAAAATTATGAAATAGTTTAATGTTTTAGTTTATAATATAATGTTTTTTATTAAATTTTATGTTATAGGTGTATGTATATATATATATATTTATTTGTAAATTTTTATATATTTATAACCTTTTAAAATAAATTAAAATTATTCATTTATTAATTGTTTTAAAGTAAATATACATATATATATTAAATTTTATATATGTATGTTTAATGTTTTTTAATTAAATTTATTTATTATATTTGTTAAAATGTACATTACGTCTAAAAAAAAAATTTGAAGTTAATTTTATTATTTAATTTATTTAACATTATTTTTTATATATAAAAAAAACGATATTTTGTACATCAATATTTTTTACATCGATATTATTTTTTCGATATTTTTATACTTTACATTATAAAGATAGGATGTCGATATTTTTGACATCGATATTTATGTGTCGATATTTGTGTATGGGGATATTTTGGTAATCGATATTATGTCAGTGATCCGTGTGTGGTCGGCTGACCACATTATACTGAAACGCACATCGGCACCTGTGCCATAGCTGTACAAATGAATATAATGTGTACCTATATGATGTGGTCCTCTTCTCTTGGCCAATATCCGAGATTGATTAATTATGTCTAGATAGACTATATACACAGGAACATATGTCCTGGTATCCATGAAAATCTTCGAGTTTGGTTTATAAATTCATATGTTCTCTTTTGACTTTGTATGGATGTAAGTATCTAAATAAGTTATTCACTGGATTTAATATGGTGCTGTACTATGCTCACTACATGTGTTTTAATGATTACTTTGTTATGATGCGTAAGGTATGAATGGTATGTATGCAGTGTGATAGTTTGATGTTTTTTCATTTACTGATTGACTTATATGGCAGCTAGTCCATTGAATTTGTATTATTAAATCATTTTTCGATATTTCTATATTTACATTTAAAACACTTTTTTGAATAAATAAAAGAAATAATGATTATGCTGCAGTAATAAGTTGTGCTGTTCCGTTATTTGACTCCTTGCTGAGCGGTCAGTGGAGGTGGGTTGTTCTCATTTCTTTTTTGACAACTTCAGAGGCAGCAAGCTTTTTATCACTTGAGCAATACACATTTCAAGATGTTGCCTGAGATACGCAGGTCTTTATTAATAAGAATAGATCAGAAGTGGAATCAAAGGAACCTCGCTTGAGGAGGAAATGTTATTCCTCCTCAAAAAAGTGCATAATTTTGTCAATGTTTAAGGATGGGGCTCAAACTAGTCTCTGGAGAGTATTTGGTGTTGGTGTTTTTGTAAGGACAAGATGTTGAGGAAGTTTTGCAGACTGTGGTTTCCTAAGTCCTTGGCCTTCCAATATAGAGAGAGGTTGTCAGTATACCATTTTAGAGCAGCAACAGGTTTATTTCCAGAAATAGAAAGATTCCGAAAAAGGTGGCTTGTCTTTAAAAGCAAAAAAAGGTGTTGGTCTCCCTTGTGTACTCTTTCCTTTTTGTTTGTCTTTTATATAAAAAAAATAAGGGGGACAGGTTAAATGATTTTATAATCAAAAAATAATTTGAATGGTTTGGGGCTTAAAACAATTGAAACGTTTATGCCCCACCCACCCAGGCAGAGTTTCCTAAAGCAATTAAATATTCACAAGACCAGGAACTATTAGTTCATCAGGGCTTGTTAGAGAAGGGTGTGATTGCACAAGATCACTTTCAGTCTCCAGGGTGTGTGAGCAGTGTGTTTCCACTGAGGAAAATGTTGAAATTAATAAGTACAGAAAATAATCTTCAGAAGTTGGACATGTGGGTATCACACAAACATTCCATGATAGAAAGTATCCATCTGTGGAGGGATGTTTTGTTACTTCTAGATTGGCCATTAAGGACGGATCTGAAGGCTACTTCTTTCTGATTTATCCATTTTTCAAAGAAATCTGCAGTTTGTTGGTGGTTCACAGAAATTGCATTTTGCTTGCTACCTTTTGGTGTAACTTCCTCTCCCTTGTATTTGTCAAAGTTGCTAAAACATGTGGTTAGTTATGTGAGAGCTAGGGGGTTGTTTCATTATTACTTGAATGACATGCTTGTGTTGGAGAATTTTTGGGAAGTTTTAGCTTTCTATATAAATACTTTGACGTCTCTTCTTCTGGAATACAACTTAATGGTCGTCAAGAAAGACATAAAGATATTATTGAAAAAAAGAAAGTTCTCCTCTGTAAAGTTTGGCAGGTATAAAAGGTGTATTATCAACATCAGTTAAGGCAGTTTTTCCCTGCTCAATTTGCATTACAAGTTCATGCAGTGCCCAAATAGACTTTGATACCTTTAATTCAGGACTCACAGTATTAGCAGAAAAGATGGTTGGAAGATTTGAAAAACTCGAAGGGCAGGGAAAAATCCTTGAAGTTGAGGTTGGGTAAGATATCTCCAATGTGAGTTGAAGCCCAAAGGAAACTATGGGACATGTGGCTGTTACAAAAGGAGGTTGCATATCGATTGTTGGAATTGTTGATTTGTGCCTTTACAAGCATGATTTTTTGTAAAAGCAAATCCAGCATTTTCCGGTGTGGAGAATAGACAATTTTTCAGCAATTCGTCAGTAACAAACAAACATTATGGCATGAAATGTAAGAATTTGGTAGACTTAATAAAGAATGTTGTCTTATATTTTCTCCCACCACAATGCACGGTCACCTTCAGCTACACCTTGGGGGAAGGGGGGGGGGGGCAGAGTGGTCCCTCACTGAAACTCCCATGGATGCTGTCCTAATCCTCTGCACCCCGCTGCTAAAGAGATCCGTAAAGGTGGGAAGAGGGGCACTGCCTTTATCAACATGTTTCGACCTTTAGGTGCCACTCACCTGCTACATACCAACGAGGCATTTTTGTGGAAACATTGAGTCACGTATTTTTCTTTTACATCATTCCATGTGTACCTGTGAACTGAAGAAGAGGCGTGTTCTTTTAATTGGCTGATCATTTATTAATTCCAGACCGGATCAAAATAAATAAAATAAGATTCTGGTCTCTGACTTTCGAAAAAAGTCCTGAGTCGGGGGATTTTCAAGGTCTCATCTTCATTGCTTGTGACATGTAATTAATTTACTCAATTAGCACAATTCAGCAAAAGGCAATCAGCTCAAAATCGTTTTCTGCAGGTCAGGGTTGAATTGTTCAGAGCAAGGGGATGGGAGAAAATGTACAGTAGTCGCACATATTTTGGGATGCTTATCAAGCTGACGTGCACACAACTGGCTGATTTCCTGCAGGGGTTCCTAGCTGGAAACTTGCTGAAATGAAAGAATGAGTTTGTGTTATGAGACCAAGACAGTTCCCAATAATAAAGCCACAGTCTTTATCCTCGACGAACCGCCAAGTTGTCAGATTTGGCTCTGTGCAAAGAGTTAGGATGCAGAGTTAGGATACATGCCTGCTCTATGCTGATCTGAGCATCCACACCACCGTCCTAGCTCCTTTAGCCAAAGTAAGATTTAAATATATAGTTTATATGGGGTCAATGTGAGTTTTCATTAATTTATTTTACACACCTATGGTTCATCGCATGATTCTTATTGGACAAATGGCTTCTCTCTTTCTTTTCATTGATTCTGTGCCCTGTCTGTGTGTTAGACATCTCTGGTACAAAGAAGCTCTCTGGTCAGGACTGAATCTCACACTTATAGTGGGTCGACCTTTGCAGGGCAGTGTCAGGGGTCAAATATCAGTGTGTATTGAAAACATTTCTAAGAAATATAGCCTAGAATTATTTAAATTTCTGATTGACTGTAGTCTCACTGTATCACTGCGTATGGTTTGTGATGGAGCATGATTTTGCTTGATCAAATCCTGCTCATTATTGTGTGAAATTACTAACGTATCTAAAAGAAAACATGACTAACAATGTGTCTCATTGAACACTGAGGGAGATATTTACTAAGATTTTGCGCCGTGTTTGCGTAACAAAAGTGAAGCAAATCGGCGCAAAATCTTTTTTTCCCTATTTGCTTTCCAGTGCTAAACTTGTTTAGCACTGGAAATTACAGAAAAGTAACGCGTAGCAGCGCGCAGGGCTGCTTCGCATTACTTTGCGCCATGGGGGCGTGCCAAGGGTGGAGCATGGGCGTTCCCATGCAACCACCCAAGGTATCTCATGCTAAACCCAATTTAGTAAATAAAGTAGATTAGTTTAAGTGTGAGAAAACTGCGACCTTTTCATGTAGGGGCACAGAAGGAGAAATGCTTTCATTTCTCCTTCCTTTTCCTACTTTGCATGAGTGCTGCACTGTGCAGCAGTGCAGCCCGCAAGCAAAGTGGGAAAAACTTTGCATTGTGTCTGGGCATCGTATTTTGTACAGGAAGGGTACCTTTCCTGTACAAAACCTATACAAGACTAATGCACACACCAGGGCGCTATGGCGCTAAGGTGTGTGCTTGGCACACGGCTGCTGTAATCAGCACCAGCGCAAGGGAAAGGGAAAGGGGAGGAGAGAGCCATATCTCTGAAGATATGGCGCTATCCTGCTCCCTGCTTGTCACAGAACGCAGTGCAACCTCGCGGGGGCTGCGCTGCGTGAATTTTTTGTAAATCTCCCCCTGAGAGTTCTAAAACTGCATCATAAAAGCATGCAGAAGGGTCTCAAACTGGTGATACTGAGAGATTACGAGAGAGAAAGAAAGACTATATATGTGTTATTAAAAATGAGGTGAAAAATATTAATGCAGTGACTAATTACTAGCAGAATATGACTTGAAAAAGATTTTTTCTATTAAAATGCAATTTGCTATGTTACTTTTAGACTGTAGAAACTAAAACTGCAAAGAAAAGTGTTTGATAATTACTGAAATATGATTAGACTATGTATAAAGATAGTATGAAGGTAGTTGTATTAGATTCCTTATGAATTTACGTTTTCTTCAAGACATTTAACGTTAACGTTCTTTTTGATTTACCACATAGGCCTCAAAATGTATTATGTCTTTCCACTGCAGGCCTTAGAGAAATGTATTTCGTCCTTCTTTATTTCCTTCGAAACAGAGTAAAATGTTGATTTAGCTTTCTTTAGTTACAAATATATTCACTAAAGTTCCTTCTTACAGTCTGAATATTCACTTTCTACAAGTAATTGTGTCAAAATTTGTTGCAAGTTGGAACCGAGAACATGGTCATGTCAAGTTACAAAAGTACTTCGTACATCCGAGGTGAAATGGATATTGCATTTTTCTTAGAAAATAAGAGACAATGAATGTGTGTATTACGTGGAAGTTCCGGAGAATTTGGGCTGGAGAATGATCATTCCATGATCACACCATGGATCCCAACCAATAGAATATTGGAAACTGTGTAAAAGGCTACATTTGTGGGCTGGAGATGTGAACATTTTGAGGTATAAAAACTTTTTGGGAAAAAGTATGTGCGGCGGCTATTTCCTTGCAATTCTTGGGCGAGACATGCTGTCGGTCCAAACTCTGACTATCCTGAACTGAACTCTCCTGATTTTCCCTGCACTTCCTTGGTTGGTGAATTGAGCAGGTTGAACCTTTCGGCCGAAGGGTTAATTATTCCAGAGTATTGCACACTGTGCATTAGTTCTTCTTGTGTCTCGGTTCTGATCACCTACATCTGAACTTTGGTTCGTATTACTTCTGAAACTGTATACTGAATTGTAAAGCATGTTTATTTCTTTTTTCTCTCCTCACGCCAGTTATTTGATTTCATGATTTTACTTTGAACTGTGATTATATTGAGAGTTTACCTGAATCTAAATGAAATCTATTTACTAAAAGGTTCTAATGTATTGTTGTATTTTGACCATTCATATTTGAAGTTTAGATAAAAGTGCCTTGATAAATCTACTGAGTTTGATTGCTTATTGATCAATATTATTGACAAGAATTGATTATTGATTTATTGTTGTTAGATAGGCATTTTTTCATTGCAGGTCCTCATGAAGGAATGGCTTTCGTCTCTAATTATCTGAGTCCCTATTAGCTCTTACAAAGATCTATCGAAGGATCTCATGATTTGTAAGTGGTTGTAGAGTTTCTATGGGCCCGAACTCTATTGTTGTTGTGAATTATATTACTGAGGTTAGAGTTTATGGTGTGGTGAGTAATCTGTGTCTGTGCCTGCAAAAAATCACAACGCTTCCGCTGGATCAGTTTTCTGGTAGCGTAATCGGATGGTTATTTTGACTAAATATACTAGGTAATGAAGAGACAGAGTTAAAGACATTGACAGATTATAGACATTTGTACCTTTATGTTCTATGTTGTGGTCCGTCGTTGCCCTTAATGGAAGTAACGGGTCCGTCGTTGGCCTAAGATTCCAGGATAATGCCTAAGGGCGGGTCTTAGTGTGGCATACACTAAGGGGCCGATTCCGATTCAGGCCGGAAATCACTCCGACCGAGCCGGACCTGGAGAGATTTCTGACCGAATCGGACTCTGGCAGTCCGACCAAACGAGTACGATGCGCACGCATGCAATCGGACTCGAGTCGGTCAGACTCCCATTGAAGTCAATGGGAGCCGGACGTACAACGCGTACGCGGGCTCCCATTGACTCAATGGGTGCGAGGCGAACAAGGGCGCCCCCTACAGCGGGTACGCCTCGATGCGACTCGCGGCGAACATGCACAGGTAGGGGGGACCCATGGGTCCCCCCTGTGTGCGACTCGCGCGGCTATGCGTACAGGGGAGTCCGACACGGACCCCCAAAGTCCGGCTCCGACTGCTCTTTCGAGCCGGACGGCGCGAGTCGGTCGGACTGCTCAAGGCGCGCATCGTACTTGCCCGGCCGGGGAACGTCTCCATTGCGTGGTGCGAGTCGTGTCTGTGCGAGTCGGTCGGAGTGGTTCGGACCCGGGAACGAGTCGGTCGGCGATTTCGCGTGCGCTCGCATCGTACTCGCTCGGCCGGACGCACGTACGAATCGGTCGGGAAAGAGGGCTCCGAATCGGATCCGGTTAAGCCGAATCCGATTCGGTGCCCTACCGGCCGAGATCGGAATCGGCCCCTAAGTGTGTTGTCTGCTTTGGAAGTTGTGTTGTCCAAGAGGTATTGCCAGTGCTACATAGCGAATCTTGAAGTGTGACAAGTGACGATTTTTGAGGTTGCTTCAGAAGGCGCATCTGGAGAACTCTTGAAGATTTTTATTTAAGTGACGGCGAAATTGCGCTGGCTGAGGTTTTGCTGGAAGCAAAAGAAATCTTTAGATCGAGTGGTTCTATCGTTATATTCATTTTAGTTGAGCTGACAAGTTGTTCTATGTTGTTTTGTTAAAGACTTTGAGAAAACGTTGACGCTGATCTTGTAAAGGGAGGGTCAGTCGCAGGAGTTAAGCTGACGTCACTAGGTGCTGCGCTGGTATTGGACGGTTGCTGTGAACTCATCAGGAAGTGCCACGCTGGTATATGTCGGTTGGTGTGAGTCGCGCTGGTATTGGACAGCGAGATTAGTTTTGATTAGTAAAAAAGAATCATAACACGGAAAAGAAGTCGTTGAAGATTTTCTTGTAAAAGTTTGATTTTAGCATAGAAGATCATTAAGTTTTTTAAATTATTAAAAACCTTATTTAGAAAAGATGAGCCTATACCTATTAAAGGAGGAGTTCCTGTGTCATTAGAAAGGGATTATCATACGTGTACGTGGTTAGAGAATTGGATGAAATATACTGAGCAAGATGGAAATTTAGCGTTTCCAGAGAATGGGACTTTTAACGTAAGGATTTTAGAAAATTTAAGGAATCAAATGAATAATTTGAGATTAGATCCTAGACCTATGCAATATGAAGCTCTTGAAGAGTGGGCACATGAAGCATACAAAAGAGAAAAAGAAAAATATCAGACTAGGTACCATAATACAGTGAGTAGATATTCAGAGGCAAAATGGGATGCTCAGAAGAAAATGTGGAGAAGAGACATAGCTGAAGGAGCGCAAATGTTTCCATTTATGGTAGCTGAGTCTGCTGAGGGAGAAAAGTCCAAAGAGAAAAAGAGGAATGTTGAGGAGTCAAAGATTAATAATACAGAGTTAGTTGTTGAGGAAGCTGATGATGTAGATGAAGATTTTTTGGATGAATAGACCTCCACCTTATCATGAAGAACAGAATCATGTGGAGTCACTATCTTTCCCAAGTGCTCCGATAGTGCATGCAGAGTTAGCATATGGGAGGACATTACGAGAGCAGAATCAGATTCCGGTTACAAAAGACTTTATGAGAAAAATGATACCAACGAATGCAGATGCTTTATCAGTCCCAGTAACTATTGGTCCTGTTGTTCCATTATATAATAATGGACAAGGAATTTCACAAGTACATAATTTAACAATTCCCAATAGAAATATGAGTGTGGGAGGTGAAAGGTTGGGTGAGAATAGTGGATCAAATGCAAATGCTGTTTCGAGAGAAAGGTTAGAACCATTAATTTGAATTTCAGAGAATTCAGCAGAAACGCCAAAAAGAAGTATACGTATAGATCCAAAAAGGATGTTGCAAATGGAAAGATGGATGACACCATCATCAGGGGGTCAAAGACAGGTGGAATTAGTGAAGAGAATCAGAGATCAGGTACATCCTTGGGTCCTTCTCCAGAAGAAAGAGATGAGTGGATAAAATAAATAGCACCTGGTTGTAGTATACAGAATAATTCTACTAGTATAGATGTAAGCAGATTATAAGCAGAATTAGAAGAAATGATTTTGGGAACAATTAGTCCAGAGAGATTAGGTAAATATCGGGATGAAGAATTGCTTTTTATGTGTAAAGACATTACACGGAAAGCGAGAAATACACATGAGAAATTTGCCAAAATTGCACAAACATATGGAGTTGACATAGAACAGTCTAAGGCTTTACAGAAGACATATTGACTAGATTTTGGTGACAAAGATTTTGAGAGTTTGAATGCTTCAGGAAAGAGGTTGCAAATCAAAGAGTTAATTAACACTTTAAAGTGTTGGGGTGAAGTGGATCGATGGGAAGGCAGATGGGCAAAAAGAAAGGAAGACACGACAATAGCTTTAGTGGCTTTACCATTGTATCCTGTGAGGGAGACAGAAACTGATGCAGTAAATATGACAGTGTATCCTATGAGAGAAGTTCCAGGAGGTGGGTCTGTTCATGTTCCTTGGCCAAGACAGGATATATTATCATTACGAATGATTTTCCTAGGTTGAGAGAGAAGCCAGTAGAATGGTATAAGCAAGTGGAAAGGTTTGTTAAAATTGGAAAGTTTTGTGGAAAGATTTGGTTGGCTTGTTTGATATTGTAGGTCCGACTGATTTATGGGTTGAGTGTAAAATTGCTGTAGATTGGCCAAAAGAAGAATATCCAAGAGATCCAAAAACAGGAGCTCCATCAAAAGAAGTTATGAAAAATATAATCAAGTTATTACGTATTTAAAGGGAAACATTTCACCAAAAGAAACAGATTGGGTGAAAATAGACAGGGCTACTCAAGAGTTGAAAGAGTCGGTTCATGCGTACTATGAGAGGCTTTTACAGGTGTTTAAACAATATAGTGGTATTGAAAACGTTTCTGAAAAAGATATGGGACATTTTGTATATCGGTTTGTGTATGGATTGAGACCAGAAATAAGTGCCATGATTCTGCAGCATTTGATTTGTTGGCAGAGTAAGTCGATTGACGAAATTCTTCGTTATGTGAAATATTGTGGTAATGATATTGATTTGCATCATAAAAAGTTGAAAGAGTAAGCTCCCGATTATAGAGCCCGGGCGCAGCAAGAGATATGTAGATCGTGCAAGATATGCATTGTAATTCTGGAAAATCTGCACCCGAAAATATTACGAGTCATGCTGAGAACTTGTGAAGAAGCTGTGTATTATCTTTAGATACCTGATGATCTAGGCTTTGGACAGAGCTCGGGTGAGCTTCACATGTTGTGAATCTTTGTAAAAACCAATAAAAAGATTTTGACAAAAAAAGTTGAAAGAGAAATTGATGTTGGCTCAGATGAAATCAGCAAAGAAAGGAGGATTTATGAATATGAATGCGGATTTAGTGGGAGTTTATCAGGAAAATGGTCAGACTACTACTGGTATGAGTGGTGTAGTGTCAAATGGAAATACTGTGACAAATATGATACCATTGCCACAAGGGAAAGGTCGAGGTGGTAATATAGAAGAAATGAAGAAGAAATTTCCTTGTCACGCGTGCGGCAAGATTGGGCATTGGAAGCGCGAGTGTAAAAGTATTCAAATACAGATGATGTACAATTGATAGACACAGGAGTAGATGGAATGAATCAGAATCAACAGATGTCGATTGGCAGAGGACAGGGTCAGTGAATGCCACAAGCTCCTATGCAAAATGTGAATGGTCAAGTGCCAAAAGACAATGCAAATATGTTTTTCCATACAAATGATAAATTTAAATCAATTGTACAGGTGTCTTCACAGTATTTGATGCAGTTGGATGGAAGTGATTCAGATACATCTTAATGCCGGTGCCTGAGGGGGGAGGAGGAGTGCATGCTTGGCGCATCCTTAGAGGTAGATCAGAGTGGTCCCTATGTGGATGGCGAGGTTGACTGAAACACTGTTACGTTCCTCATAGATACTGGTGCTACCCATTCCACTGTGAGAACTGTGGACATTCCCAACCTACCCCTCTCAGGAGAAAGTATCCAAGTTGTAGGAGTTTCAAATCAATTGATTGAGACCCCAATAATTAGACCGACGAAAGTACAAATTATAGGATTTCAGGATTTACACAAATTTGTGATGTGTGACACTAGTCCAGTTAATTTGTTAGGCATGGACTTGTTATGCAAGATGAATTGTTCCATCTATTGTACGCCAGATGGATTAGCATTTCATACAAAAGATGAAGATGAAGTATTTAAAATGGCACAACAGGGAACAGAAGTGAATGCCTTATATCCTCTATTTACAGCGAATGATTTGCCAATTGAGTTGAGAGATACGGTGTTGTCTGACATGTGGGATTTTTCAGGAAAAGACATTGGTCTGATGAAAGGAGTAGCTCCAATCCAGATTACTGTAAAACCAAATGCAGAGTTTCCGAGAACACCTGCTTACAAAATGAGTCCTGAGTCAATTGCAGGAGTAACACCTGTGATTGAGATGTTAATTTAACAAGGTATTCTAAAAGAGATTTTAGGGAGTCCTTGCAATTTGCCTATGATGGGAATTCGCAAACCTAACGGTAAATACAAAATAGTTCAGGACCTGAGAAAAATAAATCAGATAGTAATACCATGTTGTTCGGTAGTGCCAAACCCAGCAGTGATTCTATATCAAATTCCTTGTGAAGCGGAATGGTTTTCGGTGATTGACTTGTGTGAAGCTTTTTTCTCTATACCTTTGCATCCGGATAGTCAATATTTATTTGCATTCTGGTTCGGAAACCGTGTCATGGCATGGTGCCGAGTTCCTCAAGGGTATACAGAGAACCCCTCAATCTTCAATCAGATATTGAAGAAATGTTTGGAATCATTAAGAATGCTTAATAACTCAGTTTTAGTGCAATATATTGATGCTTTATTGGTTGCGTCGGGAACAAAAGATGCTTGTGTGACTGATACAATTGCTCTACTGAACCATTGGCAGTAGGTGGGCATAAAGTGTCACCAGCAAAATTACAATTTTGCCGGAAAGAAGTTCATTATTTGGGACATAATATTGAGAAAGGAGTCAGGAAAGTGTCTCAAGATCGGATCAATGCCATTTTGCAAATGAATCCGCCGAGTATACAAAAAGAAGTTTGGATGTTTCTGGGAAGGGTTGGATATTGCAGGCAGTGGATACCAAGTTTGTCACTGATAGCAAGGCCATTACAAAGATTGACACATAAAGACGTGTCAGATCCTGTACCTCTTGATGATGAATGCATGAAAGCATTTCTTGAATTACGAGACAGTCTATGTCGGGCACGAGCATTGGGAATGCCAGACTTTAATAAGAGTTTTGCACTTTTTTGCAGTGAACGTGATGGATGTGCACTTTCAGTTTTAACACAAACACACGGAACTGTACATCGTCCAGTGGCATATTTTTCTGCTACGTTGGATCCCGTGGCTGCTGCTTTACCTGGTTGTTTGAAAGCAGTTGCAGCTACTTGTATGAGTTTGGAACAGAGTGAGACGATTGTGATGGGACATCTGTTGAAAGTGTATGTGCCACATTCAGTTGAGATTTTGTTACTGTGACTCACACACAGCACCTTACAAGCAGTCACTTAACAAAATAAGAACAGGTGATTTTGGGTGTGGAGAATGTGTCTGTAATAAGATGCACGAGTTTGAATTCAGCTACTTTATTACCGCTCCCTAGTTGTGAAGTGGTAGTGGATGAAGCAGATCATGATTGTCTGGATGTGACAGAACTTTGTACAAAGCCGAGACCTGACATACAAGATACTCCATTACCTGAATCTGATCATGTGTTGTTTGTGGATGGATCATACTTGAGAGATTCTGAAGGTACCTTGCGAGCTGCATATGCGATTTGTACAGTGATGAGTGTTGTTGAGGCATCATGGTTAAAAGGAGTAAGTTCAGCACAAGTGGCAAAGTTGATTGCACTAACAAGGGCATGTTGCATTGCGAAACAAATGAGAGTAACCATATTTACAGATAGTCAATATGGTTTTGGAGTAGTGCATGATTTTAGGCAATTGTGGTCTCAATGTGGTTTTATGAGCTCTTCGGGTCCACCAATACAAAAATTAGAGTGTGTAGGAAATCTACTGATGGCATTACAATTGCCAGCCCAAATTGCGGTGCTAAAATATTCAGCACATAAATCTGGTCATGACTATGTCACCGTTGGCAATAGATATGCTGATGAGATTGCACGCTTTTGTGCTCTAAATTCATATACTGTTAATGGGGAACATTTGAAAGAACAATCTGATGAAACAGAATGCAGACTAATGTTTTCAATTGTTGAAACATGGGAGGAGATTAGAAAACTACAAGATGCAGTTTCTGAAACAGAAAGAGAAGAGTGGATCAAAGCAGGATGCACACCTAGAGCAGAAGATGATGCATGGGTCTATACAGATGGGAGACCTGTGCTGCAGATAGTCTGTTGTCACCAATAGCGAGAATTTGCCATGGTCCAACTCACGCAGACAGAGATGCTATGATTAGGTTTTTCAAACAGTCATGGTACAATACAAAATTCATAGTCATTGCAGAAAGTCTATGTCAAAGATGCATAGTATGTCAGCAACAAAATGAAGGAAGGAAGGCAGTTGTCAGTTTGGGTCAAATTGGAACAGCAGGAGGTCCATTTACGCGTATGCAGATGGATTTTATTGAAATGCCTCCTTGCAATGGATTAAAATATGTTTTGGTGATTTTATGTCTATTTTCACGTCGGGTTGAGGCATACCAACCAGACATAATGATAGTTTAACAGTTGCTTAACTGCTGCTTAGAGAGCTTATACCTAGATTTGGATTTCCAGTCTCGTTAGAATCAGATAGAGGAACGCACCTTATTAAGGAACTGGTGCGTATGCTTTGTGCTGCCTTACAAATTGAACAAAAATTACATTGTGCTTATCGACCTGAGGCTTCTGGTGTGGTTGAGCAAAATAAATGGCACAATAAAATCATGACTGGCTAAGGTTTGTGCATCTACAACACTGAAATGGCCTGATGCATTACCATTGGTATTGATGAGTTTGAGAAGTATCACAGACAGAAGAACAGGACTGTCCCCTCATGAAATTATCATGGGAAGGGCTATGAGACAGCCAACAGTCCCAGCAAATCAGGTTGTGAACATATTTGATGATCTAGTGCTCAATTACTGTAAAGGATTAGCTGACGTAGTGCATTCTGTGTCTCACCAGGTTGGAGAAGTTGCAACTACTGTCCAACAAGAGCAAGCACATGACTTGTGCCCTGGTGAATGGGTGCTTGTGAAGAAACATGTGAGAAAGTCTTGCTTGAAACCCCGTTGGCATGGGCCATATCAAGTGTTTCTTGTGACAACAACAGCAGTTAAATGTGGTGGTTTGCCAAATTGGGTGCATGCTGTGCACACTCGTAGAGTCCCATGTCCACTTGAAAGTACAGAGTTGGTTGAAGGTGAACAAAGAGAACCTGAACAGACTGAGAATCAAGTAAGGTGGACACAAGCTACTTTGTCTCATAACACTGTTACTGTTGAAACTGAGAAAGACTTGGTCCCTGAAATTGATGAAAGAAGAGAGAAGAGGGAATCAACTGAGAGAAATCTTGAAACAAATGGAGTAAACAGTGTACCAGAAAAACGAATGCGAAAGAAAAACGAATGCGAAAGGGTGATAAATGGCCTGGAGGAGCTGAGCAGTTGAAAAATACTTTGAGCAAAAAGATTCCAGCGACTGTGGTAGAAGTATCTAGCCAATCTGAACAAAGTGATACAGACGGAGAAGAAAGCACAGTACGCAGAACAAGTAGAGTACGAGTTCCTAGTTAGAGATACGCAGCATCTGAATGGACATATTTGGCTGCCACAAGGGCAAGTGCAAGTGATTGGGAAAAAGAGTTCATTGCGTTTTGTTCAAGAAGCAACTCATCATATAAGCCACCCTAAATGAACTGTATCTGAATACGGGTGCTGAAAAAAAAGAGAGAGTAGATTTGAAAAAAAAGGCTGTCATCTGAAGCCGAAGCTAAAGTACGAGAAGGTGTGAGATACACAAACCTTGCTGATCTAAGAATATTACTTTACATTTTTGAATATTTTTGAATTTTTTAAATATTTCTGCCTCTTTAAAATGGATAGTTTTGAGACTGGTAATTAAAATCGAAGTTCAAATAGACGAAAGTGTTTTAATATTTGTCTTATATATGTTTTTGTATTATTACCTGTCTTGTTGATGTTAATACTAATATTGCCTTATTTTATGTTTTCTGTTAACCCTACTAATGAATATGTGGATACAACCACAGAACTAACTAAAGTACTAAAAGAGGACACGGAAACAGATATTAAGAAACTAACAGGGAATGACTTACATCAAGATAAAGCTATTAATGATTTCTCGTTAAATGTTTTACCAAACTTTTGTATGAGTATGTCGATAGTATGGATGCAAGAGATTGTTATGTGTGCATGCAAATACCTTTGAATGTCTCGGAAGGGGTGACTTATCATCATCTTCCTTTAACATATGGAACTTCATGTAGTGTACTAACAAGTTTGTTTTATGGAAAGGAGCAATTTCAATACTACTACTCAAACTTTGATTTAGTTTTTTGGGAAATTCCTGTTAAAAAGAACTTGAATATAGTGGTTTCTTCAAAGGATGCTGATTATATGGGTGATTTTTTTCATACCACTAAGCCTATTGATACTGTATATGTGCACAGAAATAATCTAACCTGTAGTTTACATAGTGTAGAAATAGAGTTTATAAATACTGTAGAGGATAGACGGCAAGAGATTAAAAGAAAATTCTGTAGGACAGAAATCTAGACTACCTCCTTGGGCTCATAGGGAGGGTCATAACATGAAGGGTGAGACTTATGCTTCAATGACTCTGGATTGGCATCACAACGGGAAGCTTCGCTTGTTAAGACAAAAGACTGAATATAATAACTATTTCATTGGTTCTAGCGAATGTGACCATACCTTCTTAATTACGGGAGGTTGGGTTTAAAAGGTGGTACTGATCCAGTTCACCCTGAAGTGTATTTGGTGTGTGGTAAAAATGCTTATTATAGATTGCCACAACATTGATATGGATGTTGTTATGTGGGTATTATTTTTCCAAAAATCTATCATGTGGATAATCATGGAACCAATGAAAAGAAATTAACATGGAGTAAAAGGGGAATAAGTGCTGCAGACATTGTGGGTGACATATTTGGTGCATTAATACCTTCAGTGGGAGTGATTTTGAACTCACACAAAATGAGAAAATTGTCTACAGTGGTTGTTTGTTTATCAACGGATACTGCTGGTGGGTTCTTAGTGATTGATACTGAAATAATTGCTATTAGATCGATGGATTTACAAAACTGTCTTGCTCTTGATTTACTTTTGGCAAAAGAGGGTGGAGTCTGTAGCATGCTGAAAATTCAACAATGTTGCACTTACATCCCTGACAAAAGCAGAGACTTGCAGGGATATATCAACATTACTAATTTGCATGATGATTTAACAAAACTAAAAGTTGATGGTGCATGGGAGAAAATTGGTAAGGGTTTTTCCTCGGTGGGAAAATGGTTTGCAGCACTGGGTAACAGCTTAATAGGGCAAATACTAACACCAATAATTGCTATTGCTATCGACATAATCATTATAGTACTGATATATAGATGTTATAAACAAAAGGTAGAAGAGACAAAACGTAGAGGTAGGAAAAGAAGAAGAGATGAAATAGAGTTAGAAAACAGAAAGGGTGCTTATTATGAAGTATTAAAGGATGTCGAAGGAGTTAGAATAAAACAGATGAAAACAAGTGCATTCTAAGGTAATCAGATTGTAATCAGATTAATGGAGATTGTGTGATGGCTTGATTCGCCATCAGAGGAGGGATTGATTTTGCTTGATTAAATCCTGCTTATTATTGTGTGAAATTACTAACGTATCTAAAAGAAAACATGACTAACATCGTGTCTCGTTGAGCACTGAGAGTTCTATAACTGCATCATAAAAGCATGCAGAAGGGTCGCAAACTGGTGATGCTAAAAGATTACGAGAAAGAAAGAAAAACTATATATGGGTTATTGAAAATGAGGTGAAAAATAATAATGCAGTGATTAATTACTAGCAGAATATGACTTGAAAAGATTGTTTCTATTAAAATGTGATTTGCTGTTACTTTTAGACAGTAGAAACGAAAACTGCAAAGAAAAGTGTTTGATAATTACTGAAATATGATTAGACTATGTATAAATATAGTATGAAGGTAGTTGTATTAGATTCCTTATGAATTTACATTTTCTTCAAGACATTTACCATTAACGTTCTTTTTGATTTACCACGTAGGCCTCAAAATGTATTATGTCTTTCCACTGCAGACCTTAGAGAAAGGTATTTTGTCCCTCATTATTTCCTTCGAAACAGAGTAAAATGTTGATTTAGCTTGCTTTAGTTACAAATATAATCACTAAAGTTCCTTCTTACAGTCTGAATATTCACTTTCTACTAGTAATTGTGTCAAAATTTGTTGCAAGTCAGTTTGGAAGCGAGAACATGGTCATGTCAAGTTACAAACGTACTTCCTAGTTCCGAGGTGAAATGGATATTGCATTTTTGCAGAGACATTGAATGTGTGTATTACGTCGAAGTTCCGGATGATTTCAGCTGGAGAATGACCATTCCACGATCACACCATGGATCCCAAGTAATAGAATATTGGAAACTGTGTAAAAGGCTACATTTGTGGGCTGGAGACGTGAACATTTCAAGGTATAAAAACGTAGTGGGAAAAAGTATGTGTGGCGGCTAATTCCTTGAAATTCTTGTGCGAGACATGCTGTCGGTCCAAACTCTGACTATCCTGAACTGAACTCTCCTGATTTCCCCTGCACTTCCTTGGTTGGTGTCGTTGAGCAGGTTGAACCTTTCGGCTCAAGGGTTAATTATTCCAGACTATTGCACGCTGTGCATTAGTTCTTCTTGCGTATCAGTTCTGATCATCTACATCTGAACTTTGGTTCGTATTACTTCTGAAACTGCATACTGAATTGCAAAGCATGTTTATTTCTTTTTTCTCTCTTCACGCTAGTTATTTGATTTGATGTATTTTACTTTGAACTGTGATTATATTGTGAATTACCTGAATCTCAATGAAATCTATTTACTAAAAGGTTCTAATGTATTGTTGTGTTTTGACCATTCATATTTGAAGTTTAGATAGAAGTACCTTGATAAATCTACTGAGTTTGATTGCTTATTGATTAATATTATTGACAAGAATTGATTATTGATTTATTGTTGTTAGATAGGCATTTCTTCATTACAGGTCCTCATGAAGGAATGGCTTCCGGCTCTAATTATCTGAGTCCCTATTAGCTCTTACAAAAGTCTTTCAGAGGATCTCAAGATTTGCAAGTGGTTGTAGAGTTTATATGGGCCCGAACTCTATTGTTGTTGTGAATTATATTACTGAGGTTAGAGTTTATGGTGTGGTGAGTAATCTCGTCTGTGCCCGCAAAAATTCACAACGCTTCCGCTGGATCATTTGTCTTTTCCTGTCCCATAATCCATATGTATATATGTACGTATGTGGACTTACATATCTCAAATTAAGCTGGGTTGCAATGCAGTTCTGTACTGGTGGAGCAGAATGATACAAGAAAGGGTGTGAGCACAACTTATAGATAAAGGATCGTCTTCACATAGCATATGTAGGGGTTTCAACGACCAGTTACTTGAGGGCGACCTTTTGTTGGAAGAGTTGCGCTTTCACTGTCTTCCAGGAAATGACACAAAGGTGCAACTTGATGGATCTATGTTAGCATGAAATTCTAGATCCTCGGTGTGCAGTTGAGAAAGATTTAATTTTTTGCCTTTAACTTTGTGCACTCTACCTTGATATATATGGGGCTATGACCACCATTTAAAGCATGTAGTGACAACTCCATCTGTTTCAAAATGATGCTGTATGTTTAAGGGTGTGAGTTGCACTTAATGAACTGCTATTTTATATTCTATCTACAACCCGGGTGCAGGGGTGATATATCTTCCATGAGACAGGCTTGAAATCAACCAAGCAATCACTGTAAGGTTTAACAGGCAGCAGTGCAGTAATCTTCCTCGTGGATATCCAGATGACAACTCAAAGACTGTTTCTACTAAATAACATACCCAGCAAAAGCACTTCCACAGCACATGCATCTAACTGAAAGTCTATCTATCCCTATGTTGAAGACAACACCCAGATTGGATGCAGGATCTCCGGTAGCCAGAGTGAAGGAAGGCACATCAAATTGTTAAACCAAAGATTCCCTTCTAACTCTCAGAAAGTGCAGTTCCTGCACATATGCATTCCCAAAACCTCCTAAAGATTTCAATTGGACAGCAAGATTGAGATGGAAGACACCTTGTCAGTCATACGGTAGACACCCCTGAGGAACATAGCTCCATCTAGTTTGCACCTAACAGTTATGAAGAGCACACTGCACTCCTGCAGCCCACTTAATTAAAGACAGCTGGTGTGCTTCCCATAAAAACCTAGCATGGGTTGAAACAATCTCATCTAATAATCTGAATGCACCAGTGCCATGGCTGCACTGGAAAAATGCACAGAAGCACATATATCTTCCTACCCACAAAGCCCCAGAATTGAACCTGACTCTTTCTGCCAAAAACAGACATATGCTTCTTGACTGAGAATACAGAGAAGACGTTTTGTGGTTCCTCCACGCAAAGCAGTACCCCATGGCCTCCTTTTGCATAACATGTTGGAATGCGCTGCCAAGACACTACAACTACAGAAGATGGCACGAGTGGAGCAAGCGCTGCAAGCAAAGATCAATAAGTGACTGCATCCTGCAAGGTCACCTGGACGAGACAGGTCCAACCAAGGTGGGAAAAACTGAGATGCCTGACTTGAACAACGATTAAATGGTCACCCTAGGGCAAAAGATACAACCTCTTGTCACACTACTCTCGCATTCTAGTAAAATGTACAGAGTCCTCCTGAAAGCTACACAAGCACAGTTGATCTGTGTATCAGCCACAGCACAAGCTGCCAGTAAAGCGACAACTAGTTTACTGTGTCTCCATCTATCTGACTAAGAGATACTGGAAACACCAGGCTGCACCATAAACCTTCAAAAATATAATGGAATGCAGTGAAGGTGTGGCATCCAGACTCAGGAGGGGGCAAAGTAAAGGAAATCTCAGATCTGAAACAGTTCTGCAATGGAAGCACACACACACAGATTGCTAATAAGGCCCTATTCTCATGCAAATGGGGAGATAGGTTGTTGGATAAATTGTGCAGGAGGGCAAGGGTTTTTGACACACATAGTGGAGAAAAAATCAATGCCATGACCATATAAGACTAACTATAGATGAATGTGATGGAGAGGGGATGGGCTTTGTTCCGTGCAAAGCCCTGATACACATTGCGGATTCCAGCTGTATTCGGGTCGCTAGATCTTTGTCTCAAATTGAGGCTTAACATCAACAGTTCAATAGCATATCAATAACAGCGAAGCACATTTTGCCCCAAAAGAATGACAGAGAGTAGTATGTTTGCAAATCATAAAGGTTTATTAGCAGATTAGCAAAATTATAAACTCAAATCAGATTAGTTATAAATCAATAATCACCTGGATAAAGCATAATTTAATATAATTCAAAGCAAGTCAGAATAGCAAATACAAAGTCAAGTTATTTAAAGACGATTGTAAGCAAATCATGAAAGATTTGGTTCCCCTGCAGGCAACTCCCTAATGCTAAGCTAATATTTCAGATGTGGGGTCAGGGAAGTTTAGTCAGCAGGTGTCAGCAAATGAAGTCTCTAAGGCAGAACCAAATGAAGGTTCCAATCAGACAAAGGAATTATATATTTACTTGCGAGATTAACTCCATGAGCAGAAATAAAATAAGCATAGGGACTCAAGAGAGGCAGAGGAGCATCTGAATTCAAAGTGGACAAGAGCAATCTGGCTGTCTAACTCAGAAAATGCATAATTAAAACATAAGATTCAGCAAATCGAAATTCCCAATTAAATCTCAACAATTAATTGATATGATGTCGTCACCACCTTTTCTCATGCTTCACACAAAAGAGTTGTAGAGCTGCACGAAGTTCAGATTATCTCATTCGGGCTGGTCAAACCATCCTGGGTGCAGATGCATGTAACAAATTATATTGTTACAGTGAAACTATATAAAATATGTTCACATGCAGATTAAAACAACTGAAACAGTTATTATTCACACTATGGTATCTATAGTAGCTCCTGAAGCGAGAGCAGAGAATTAGATTGCACATTAACAGCCAAAGGCACAATTTCAATGTTAATAGAAATTTCCACTCTGAGGCCTACATGAACTATGGCTAACTTAAAATGAACACATTCTAACTATGATTTATTATTAATGTAAAAATCACTAATTATGGTCAACCTAAAGATAAAATCACACTTGGATATAAGTAAGCCATGATTATATGTGATGTGCATTAACATGTTGTCAAACAAAAATGAAAAAATAGTGACAGCGCATCATCAAATGTCTCCAGGAAGAATTTAATTTCATGTCCCCTCCTGTTCTTGATATTTGAAGAACATACTGGATATGGGAAAAGGGAGTGATGAATTAATGTTCATGATTCACTGAGAGGTCAGTGGAAGGCAAATTCCCCTCCAGTAAAAAGGAACAGGAACGTACAATGCCTACAAACCAATGCGCTGTTACCCGGATTGCAATCTCTCTCCAGAGTGATGAAGGGGATCATAAGTCCCACCATGTCTATGGGCTAAGAAATTATTCAGATGAAAAATGTAACTGAATGCAAAATTCTGGTGGTCTCTTTACCTCCGTCTAGCTAAACTATCCATGGATCTTGAGAACCGACCTAGCCTTGGTACCCAACCACACTGAAGGGGCTCAATTGAACCCATACCTATATCTCTGAATAGAAGTTTGTATGCTTTAATTATTTTGTCATTCCTACCATGAATGATCCTCATACTCCATAGGTTTTCTATCATCCCTCCTGTAACCTGTGTCTGAAACCAAGGATAGAATAGTAACTGGCCATATTCTTTTATATTTACCCGATTCCCTTCCCGTCGCTCCTTTCAAAATTCATGTGTACTGTGTCCCACTGACGATCAGCTGCAGCTTTCTGCATATGTTCACTTTTCCTCCAAGTTCAGCCCTTACTGAATATCAGCACTAGGTTAAGTTTTCTGTCACGCCAAGGAATGATCAGTATGCATGTCTTTGTTCCACTTGTTATAGTTGGGGGGTGGGCCCAGGACACCCACAAAGTATGCACTAGTGTGTTCAAGCTGGAGTCCTTGGAAGATCCTGCTTGCAGGTGAGAATACTTGGTGCTGTCCTACTTCATACAGATCTGTGAAAGACATGAAACAAATAGATTACTTACAGAACAAAAAGCCCAGCATTTGAAGATAGTAATCTATTTGGCTCCCCTGGTATTTCTAATAGAATCGTTTGGCGTTAAAATTGTCTCATATGGGACGATACGCAGTTGCTGCTGTCTGACGAGGGCGACTCAGTCACTGCTAGACAAACATTCATATCCTGTCTGGTAGCAGTGATGGATTCGCTCAGAGCTAATCTCTTACAGTGCTATCCGGATAAAACTGAGATACTGCTGTTTGGCCCAGACCCTCATCCGGGCTGGACAGGCACCTGGCCTAGCATTGGTGTTCCACCTCCCAACCCCCCTCCATCGGTGGTAGCTATGAACCTGGGTGTGCTGTGTGATACTCAGCAATCTTTTAAAGCCCAGATAGCAGCAGTGGTGAAATCGTGTCTTTGTATCTTAGGAATGCTGAAGAAATTCCTGAACTTCCTGCCTTGGAAGGCACAGATAACAGTGGTGAGAGCGCTGATTTTGTCCAGACTGGACTATGTCAATGGACTCTACTTATGTATCCCCAACTATCTGGTGGACTGCCTGCAGATGGTGCAGAGCACAGCAATCTGCCTGGTGTTCAAACTGTCTAAACATTCCTCCGTGTCCCACTTTCAGGAACAACTGCACTGGTTGCCAGTCCGGAGGAGAGTGACGTTCAAGGCTTTAATGATCACACATCATGTTTTCTACAATACAGGTCCCAAATATCTTAATTAGAGGATCATTGAATACTGCCCGACCAGGGCCCTGTGGTCGAGGAATACGAGGATGATTACTGTACATTGTTTAGAAAAAAGCAACGAGGGGGGCCTCCTTTGTCGTACTGGTTGCCAAAATGGGAAACAAACTACTGCTGCAGTTAAGAGCCCTCACAGATAAAGAAACCTTTCGGAAAGCCTTGAAAATCCACCAGCTTAAGCTATAAGTTTGGCTCTCAGTCCGTTTTTTTTGCCGTAGCATCGGGACCCTCATTGAGATTTTGTGCGCTATATAAGTCCAATAATTCAGTCATTCATTCTTAAATACTGCAACTTAGTATATATTACATGTCATTGTGGGAAACAAAATCCATATGTGCTCTAATAATTTCACTAGGGAAAAAGTACACCCAAGATGGCGGCATGAACAAGGTATACTTATGGTCCAGATATACATATAAAGACACACTGTAGGGTTTTAGCTTCACATGCTTCTACACTGGATTAGTGATTAATGATATTACCGTTTGTTGTTTATTATGAATCAGGCTACTCGTAGAAATAGCAAGGCCATCATCATCATCATCATTTTCTGGCATGATGGGTAGAAAGCTCGACAATGTGAGGGTTATTTCGGAGACAAGAGATCCATTTTTGTTTCAGGTTTGCTGTCCATCTGCATCATTGCTCTTGTTCCTATGTCTGATAAACAGCACATTGGTCCTGCTCATTGGAGAATATACATTAACCCTTTCTAAGCCAAGGACGTAACAGTTACGTCCTCTGCCACGGTGGGCGTGTGCGGAGGACATAACCTTTACGTCCTCTGCGCACGTCCAGGAAATCCCTCTGCTGTATACAGCAGTGGGATTTCATTTTTAGGTCTCGCAGACCTGCGTTGCAGCTCGCATGTGCTGCTCGCTCTGCGAGGCTTACTGTAATCGAGTAGATTTCAGAAGTGGACTTGAAGCCCCGCCCATCATACCTATTGGCTGGCGTCACCGTTTATGCTAAACGCTGGCTTCCGATTCAAAATGAGGCTTCTTTGTTACCGCCCTGTCTCCTTCTCGGACGGCCCATCCGGACTGGATCTTTCACTTGCGGCGTTACACAGTCTCCTTCATTTGTCACAATGCCGACAGCTTGTTTAAAATGTGCCTCGGGCGGGCTCTCTTACCTCATCCTCGAACCCCAGGCGGCGCAGCGCCCTCTACCCACACCGCTCTCATAGCAACCCCCCCCCCCGCCGCCCAGCGAATGAAATAAAAAGGTGCTTTTCGCAGATGTCGGACTGCTTCAGCCGTCCTCCCTTGGCTCTTTTAAGGATCCGGATCCAAGTGGCCTTCATTAGCCAGGCAGCTCAGTCAGTGTCCGCAAACGCAGCGCGGGCGCAGATCCTGCTCACACCACATGTGCACCACGAGCCCGGCGGAAGAGCTCTCCCTGCGCTGGCCATGCTCCGCTGGTGGCTCTCTGCTACTCTCCCCCAGTCGCCCGCACGTGCCCGCCAGTCTCCCCTTCACCGGTGCAGCTCGGGCATGGGGGAGCACGTGCAAGGCACGCGCGCAGCCCATGCATCACTTGGGTCCTAAACTCATCTCCGGCAACATCTGCATGCTGCTTCCATTCCAGCCCTTCCCCTTTCAGAGAGCGGGTGATGCTGGAGCGAGGGACATTTTTTAAAAATCCGATGCAAAACAGTCTTAATTGACGTTTGCGTGTGCAAAGGTCATTGTGACTCTCCAGGGATCAAGCTCAGTGGAAGGGGAGGATGTAGCATCACTACTGGGCATGCTCGGCGTCCACTCTTGTACGTGCATGCCGTCACACTGTTGTCAGTCTATGTCAAGACACCATTTTGCATCACAAGGGTAAACCGCCTGGAAATAGTCAGGTCCTGGCAATTATGCAACAGCTGGTAAACTAGCTAATTGGTATCACTTCCCATAGTGATATATATCTTTCTGTAAAGACCATATGTATGTACTATTATTTAAAACATATCACCCACAGAAAGCGTTCAGTGTAGAATTTCTTTAACAACTCGACACAATTTTGTGAAAAAGAAATCTTGACATGTTTTCGGTGAAGCTTTAGATGCTAAGAGACAACATTATTACAGCGAGCAATGCATGCATGCTCGGAACCGCACCATGGTGGACCTCGGCGGCTGCCCCAGGAGACACCTCTGCGAGCCCCTGCCGCCCCCCTTCCTGCTCTGCTGGGCCCTGCTGCTGCTCTGCGCCCCGGAGAGCTCCACGCTGGCAGACTTCTCAGGTAAGACCCTCTCTGCTTCACAGCTTGTCCTCTCAGCAGGTGCCTTCCTTTCCTGTGGTCGTGTCCCAGCTGCAGCAGGCAGGAGCGTGCACTGCGTCCCGGAAGTAACAGCCCTAAAGCAAGCAAGGAGTACACCCCCTAACCGCAGTTAAGTAGTGGAAACTGTCCAAATTGGGGTGCCTTCAGTCCCTCTCACCCCTCGGCCTGGTGCCACTGCACCTGCTGCACTATGAATCGCTATACCTCCTGAGCAGGCATGGTAGAGTTAACGCCACGCCTTGTATGGAACTACAAGGATGCACCTTACACGTGCAGACATGACCCTGTGAGCTGCATGTCCCGCAGGTGGAAGCACAGTCCCTCATCCGTGAGAGTGCAGTCATAATTGCAGCTGGCATGCATCGCACTGTGTGACCCTGTGCTTGTGGGCTCGTAACACTGATCTGCATGTCCCACACGTGGAAGTCTCACAGGCACCATTGCGGTTTCAATGCACTCACGGTGAGCGGAATAGCACACCAGTCGGAGCGAGGGCGAGCAACACAAGCATTTGCAATGCAATAGGTCTCGCATTTACGCGAGTTTAAGCTATTGCCATTGTAAATAACAATGCCTTTTATGTATGTTTTAAAAACCAAAACTTAAAAAAAGGCATTGTCATTTACAATGCCAATAGCTCAAACTTGCGTAAATGCAAGACCTATTGCATTGCAAATGCTTGTTTTTTTCAGCCTCGGGAGCAGGGGAAGTGCTTCCCCTGCCATTTGTATCAGGAGACCTGGGGGAATGTCGGGTGGAAGGAAGTTTGTGACTCCCTGCAGATTCCAGAACCTTCCACCAAAGAAATGTGAGAAAAATGTGTTTTTTATCTTCAAAGTTTGAGATTTGCAAGGCCTTCTAGGTAATAAAACATGGTGAGAGCCACACAAGTCAGCCCACCCTGGATAGCCCGAGTTTGGCTCGGTTTCTCTGGGTGATGGCTGAGCTAGGGTCCAAAATCCAAGGGAACACAAATGGTAGAACAAGTGTTATTATAATTTTTCCGGGCCCAGGGAGCCTTCACCTGCATGTCCAGGAGCTCCTACCGGGCCTAAGGGACCCTGGGCTCCGTCCTCAGGCCAGCCGCATCACCAAGTGCCCAGGACAGGGTTCCATCAGACCCGGGGAGGCCTCCCCCGCTTTGCATGAATGATAAGGTGCCTGCGGGACCCGGATTGGAGCTCCGTCAGGGTCCTCCTCGCAGTACCGTGTTTGAGGCCCAGCTGGGGCCGTGGGGTCACCTGAGCCTGGCCATTTGGTCACTTGCCATGCTTTCCACTGGGAGGGGACCAGATGGCCGGGCTGCCCTGGAAGTCACGATCAGTGCTCATTTGCTTCCTTGAGCCCAGCCAGGGCTCCAGGAGGTTGGTGCATGCGTGCCTTTGATCCCCTCTGTCCCTCAGTGCGCACAGATTACAAGAAAGGAGGGTACCCTTCCTCCGGATTACTAGGGACAGGGTACCCAGGGACCATTTGTGGTCTAGCGGTTCTTAGTCAGTGACCAGATGGCCCAGGACCCTGGAGGGGCCCCCCCCTTCTGATTGCCGTCCTCAGGCCTGCCGCGTGGCAAAGTGCCGGGACAAGGTCCTGCGGGCCTTAGTAAGGCCTCCCCTGCGTGGTCAGGTCCAGGAACTCCAATTGGGGCCCGCCAGGCCCCGGGGCGGGCGCTCACACCCTGAGCTCCATCCTCCAGCCTGCCCCACCGCCAAGGCCCTGGGACAGGGTCCATCGGAACCGGGGGGGCTTCTCCTGCTTGGCTTGGTTCTGAAGCTCTGACTGGGACCCCAGCAGGCCCTGGGATGGGGGCCCCCATCCTGGGCTCCGTCTTCTGGCCCCCTGCATTGCCAACCCCTGGGATGGGCTCCTGCGAGCCCTGGGAGTCCTCCCTGGCGTGTCCGGGCCCAGGATCTCCGACCGGGACCCGGGGCACCTTGCCCTGGCCTCTGTCCCCCAGCCTGCCGTGCTGCCAAGGGCCTGGGATGGGGGTCCATCGGGCCCGGGGAGGCTTCTCCTGCTTAGCTGGTTTCAGAAGCTCTGACTGGGGCCCAGGTGGACCCTGGGATGGGGGGCCCACATCCTGGGCTCTGTCCTCCGGCCCACTTCGTGGCCAAGCCCCTGGGACGGGCTCCTGTGGGCCCGGGAAGGCCTTCCCTGCTCGACTGGGTCCAGGAGCTCCGACCAGGCCCTCAGGCAGGCCCTCCCACCCTGGGCTCTGTCCTTTAGCCTGCCTCCCCGCCATCTGGCCCGGGGAGCTTCCCCTGCTTGGCCAGGTTCAGAAGCTCTGACCGGGGCCCCCCATCTGGGCTCCGTCCTCGGGCCTGCCACATGGCAAAGTGCCTGGGACGGGGTTCCACGAGCCAAGGAAAGGCCTCCCCTGCACCGCTGAGTCCAGGAGGGGTATTATTTCTCTGGATTACTAGGGAGAGGGTACCTCAGACCCCCTTGAGGTCCAATGATTCTGAACTGGGTGAAGCCAGGGCCCACAGGGTCCTGGGTCTGCCCCTGCCTAGTATCTGGTCGCGTCTAGCCCTTTGGCCACCTGGTTGCACACAATGCTTTCCAATGGCGCTACATGATGGCTGCGCTGCCCTGGAAGTCCTGATGGGGGCTCATTTGCTTCCCCGATCCAACCAGGGCTCCAGGAGGCTGGGCATGTTCGCGCCTTCGTCTCCTCTGTCACTTGGTGCACACAGATTACAAGAAAGGGGGGTATTATTTCTCTGGATTACTAGGGAGAGGGTACCTCAGACCCCCTTGAGGTCCAATGATTCTGAACTGGGTGAAGCCAGGGCCCCCAGGGTCCTGGGTCTGCTCCTGCCTAGTAAAAAGGAGAAATCCCTTGGTGAAAAAATATACTATAACTGGGTCTCTAAGTTTCCCAGTACAAAGGATTTTTATTGCCCATATATTAGAAAGATACTGAGTTAAGGTTATTCCTACACAACTGTAGATTGTATTAAAAATATTGTTTTATTTAAAATTTATCACTCAATGTATACAAAAAACAATTATAAAAGCTCATTACACTCAAAATAGCATCAATTTCATATACCAATAAAAACCTGTGTTACAAACATTCAAATAACAACACAAACTGATAAAAGCAACACAAATGTTAGACACACATAAAAATCATTACAGGGATTATAGTCACTAAAATATGCCAACACACACGTAACGGAGAGACAAATATAGACAATACAATTTGTCATTTACAAACACATCCAGTCGAGATAATTCAAATACAGATCCTAGATAAAATTTCTACTCTTTATCTATAGGATAAGCTGTTTCCACGGATTGTGTTGAATGGAGCGTCGACGCGTTTCGATGGTTCTAACAATTTCCCATCTTTTTCAAGACAAACAATTGGTCTCTCTTGGCTGGCACTGTATGGTTGCCTTTAAACTCAATCCTGTAGGCAGATATTAATTATATTAATATTTTATATAATTAAAAAGCTACATTTTAAAAGAAGGGCTAACTGGTTATAATACCATGATTTCATATTCATTATTTTTCAAATATATCAGTTTCAGTACCCACTACATTGAGTATTTAGACAAAATATATTCAGTATTTCTACAATTACAGAAACATCAAATACATATTTTATCCAACATTTTACATCATGCCTATTTGATCTATCAGATAGACCCATTCCGGTATATGGCTATGATGCCATCTACCATCCTTGTACATCCCACCATCTTAATGAAAAAGGGGGAGGCCTAACCCATATAAATCCAGTGTAAGAACTGGTTATACAAACAACCTGGAGGTGTTATACCTTATTTCATTTTCCTGCCAACTCCATATATATTGATTGGTTGGTCATATTAGGATACTCTGGTCCTGAGAACCTATAAAATATATATCCGAAATTAATACTACAAGAGTTGCTAATTATTGTAACACACTAGATTGATGAGCACCTTATATACACAAAGTCCTCTTCTCACCTTGTAAAGTTAGTGATGGGATCTTTATTGTAATTTCTAGGCAGAACGTTATTTATAGTTATTTCACTGAAAGTGTTGCATTAAAATCAATAATTTTCAATCTAGGGAAAAACATAAAATTAGTTTTCTATTTAGTAGAATGTGCAATACTATTGTTTTAATGTAGGTCCCCTAACATACCAGGGAGAGAGTCCTCACTCCCTCACTTCTTAATTAACCGGCATACTCCTCACACAAAGAGGGATTTATTTACTGTCTTTTACAGTCTCTCAATACAGCTATCTGAAGAGACAGAAAGGGGAAAGATGCCATAGCTGCTGGTGTAATCGCAAAGATTTTAGATATTAATTTAAAACGGGGTGACTTTTGTTTTAAAGCATCCCTCTAGCATAATCTCCCCCTGAATTACCTTAAAATTGATGTAGAGAGCCTGCAAACACGTCCTTCCGCCGTGTGTCATCCAAATGAAATGCCCTTCGCGTTCACGTTTAAATACCTAAATCGGAAGCACGCGATTGGCTCATTGATAAATTTAAACCAGCTGTAGGCTGAAAGCTTCTCACTACAGGCCCGCTAGTTCTGCCCTAGTTGACCTGGAAGTCCACCCAAAAAGGGTCATGGCACCATACTTACTCTGCCTGCCTTAACCCGGAAAAGCTTAAATTTCAACATAGGGAATGCCGTTTTCTGCCTCTAATACCCCGGAAGTTGAACGCCCCAGCTACACCATTACTCATGGGCTCCGTCTTCTGGCCCCCTGCATTGCCAACCCCTGGGATGGGCTCCTGCGAGCCCTGGGAGTCCTCCCTGGCGTGTCCGGGCCCAGGATCTCCGACCGGGACCCGGGGCACCTTGCCCTGGCCTCTGTCCCCCAGCCTGCCGTGCTGCCAAGGGCCTGGGATGGGGGTCCATCGGGCCCGGGAGGCTTCTCCTGCTTAGCTGGTTTCAGAAGCTCTGACTGGGGCCCAGGTGGACCCTGGGGTGGGGGCCCACATCCTGGGCTCTGTCCTCCGGCCCACTTCGTGGCCAAGCCCCTGGGACGGGCTCCTGTGGGCCCAGGAAGGCCTTCCCTGCTCGACTGGGTCCAGGAGCTCCGATCAGGCCCTCAGGCAGGCCCTCCCACCCTGGGCTCTGTCCTTTAGCCTGCCTCCCCGCCATCTGGCCCGGGGAGCTTCCCCTGCTTGGCCAGGTTCAGAAGCTCTGACCGGGGCTCCCCATCTGGGCTCCGTCCTCGGGCCTGCCACATGGCAAAGTGCCTGGGACGGGGTTCCACGAGCCAAGGAAAGGCCTCCCCTGCACCGCTGAGTCCAGGAGCTCCAAACAGGCCCCGCTCTGGGCACGACCTGCTGCACTGCCAAGGGCCTGGGATGGGGGTCCATCAGGCCTGTGGAGACCTCCCCCACTTTGCCTGCATGTTAAGGTACCTGTGGGCCCCGGTTAGGAGCCCATCGGGGCCCCCCTCGCAACCCCGTGCCTGATGCCCAGGTGGGGCTCTGAGCCCCCGGGATGCAGAGTCCCTGTCCCCTCCAGGAACGAACGGAAGCCCTTTTGTTGAGGCACAGTGCGACCAGATGGCCATTCTTCAGCCCGGCTATCTGGTCGCGTCTAGCCCTTTGGCCACCTGGTTGCACACAATGCTTTCCAATGGCGCTACATGATGGCTGGGCTGCCCTGGAAGTCCTGATGGGGGCTCATTTGCTTCCCCGATCCAACCAGGGCTCCAGGAGGCTGGGCATGTTCGCGCCTTCGTCTCCTCTGTCACTTGGTGCACACAGATTACAAGAAAGGGGGGGTATTATTTCTCTGGATTACTAGGGAGAGGGTACCTCAGACCCCCTTGAGGTCCAATGATTCTGAACTGGGTGAAGCCAGGGCCCCCAGGGTCCTGGGTCTGCTCCTGCCTCCCAGCCCTGCCTGATGGGCCTTTCCTCCGAGCCTGCCTTCCCCAAGAGCAGGCAGGGACATGAAGTGGACATCCCAGCTACCCTGGAAGTCCCGATGAGGGCTCAGTTACTTCCATAAGCCCAGGCAGGGCTCTAGGAGTTTGAGTGCATTTGTGCTGGTGGTTCTCTCTGTCCCTCAGTGTGCATGGAATACAAGTAAGGGTCGTAGCCTTCCTCTGGATTATTAGGGACAGGGTACTCCAGACTCTCTTGTGGTCCGGCGGTTCGCAGTCGGGTATCAGGGCCTGGGCTGCTGGGGCCCCCAGGGGCTCTGGTCAGTGCCTGCCTCCCAGACCGGGCCTTTCCACTGACCACTGGCTTCCCTGAGAGCAGACAGGCACATGAAGCTGCCATCTCAGCTGCCCTGAAAGTCCCAATAAGGGATCATTGGATTCCTTAAGCCCAGGCAGGGCTCTAGGAGGATGGGTGTGTTTGTGCTGATGGACGCCACAGTGCGCATGGATTACGAGAAAGGCAGGTAGCCGTCCTCCAGATTACTAGAGTTTGGTCTGGGGTCTGGTCTGGGGTCTGGTGGTTCTCAGCCAGTGACGAGCTGGCCCAGGACCTGCCCACCTCCGTCCTAGGCTCCGTCCTTGGGCCCCCTGTGTGCCAGAGCACCCAGAACAGGGTTCCACGGGCCCAGGGAGGCCTCCCTTGCTTGGCCGGGTCCAGGAGCTACAACCGGGGCCCTGGCGGGCTCTGGGGTGGGTACCCTCCATCCTGAGCTCTGTTCTCCGGCCCACCGCATGGCAAAGTGTCCGGTACGGGGTCCCAAGGGCCCGGGGAGGCCTTCTCTGTGCGTCTGGGCCCAGGAGCTCCGACCGAGCCGCCCTGGGCACCGAGGCGGGTGCTCCCAACCTGGGCTTCATTCCTCGGTCTGCTCCACGGCCAAGTTCCTGGGTCAGGGAGTCCATTGGGCCTGGGGAGGCCTCCCCCGCTTCGCCTGGGTGTTAAGGTGCCTTCGGGCCCCGGGTCAGAGGCCCATCGGGGCACCCCTCGCAGCTATGTGGCTGAGGCCCAGGTGGGGCTCTGAGCCCTCAGGCCGCAGAGCCCCCGTCCCCTCCAAGGACAAGCAAAAGCCTTGTTTGTTAAGGGGCAGCGCAACCAGATGGCTGTTCTTTGAGCCCGGCCATCGGGTCATGCACAATGCTTTCCAATGGCACTACCAGGTGGCTGAGCAGCCCTGGAAGTCCCGATGAGGGGCTCATTTGCTACCCCGAGCCCAGCCAGGGCTCCAGGAGGCCAGGTGCATTCGCGCCTTCGGTCCCATCTCTCCCTCGGTGTGCACGGATGACAAGAAAGGGGGTAGCCCTTCTCCAGATTACAAGGGACAGAGTACTCCGGACCCCCTTGGGATCCGGCGGCTCTCAGCCAGTGACCAGCTGGCTCAGGACCAGCCCGCCTCCGTCCTGGGCTCTGTCCTCAGGCCCCTGCGTGCCAGAGCGCACAGGAAAGGGTTCCCCGGGCCCGGGGAGGCTTCTCCTGCTTGGCCAGATACTGGAGCTCCAACCGGGGCTCTAGCGGGTCCTGGGGTGGGTACCCCCCATCCTGGGCTTCGTCCTCTGGCCCACCACGTGGCAAAGCACCCAGGACGGGGTCCCGTGGGCCCGGGGAGGCCTTCCCTGTGCATCTGGGCCCAGGAGCTCCTACCGGGCCCCGGGCAGGCCCTCCCACCCTGGGCTCCGTCCCCCCCACCTGCCCCACAGCCAAGGTCCCAGGTCAGGGGTCCACTGGGCACAGGGATGCCTCTCCCGCTTTGTCTGGATGTTAAGGTGCCTTCGGGCCCCAGGTCAGAGCCCCATCATGCCCCCCTCACAGCCCGTGCCTGAGGCCCATGTGGGGCTCCGGGCCGCAAAGCCCCCATCCCCTCCAAGGACAAGCGAAAGCCCTTTTCAGTTCTTCGAGCCCGGCCATCTTGTCACACCAATACTTTCCAATGGCACTACCAGCTGGCCAAGCCGCCCTGGAAGTCCCGATGACAGGTCATTTGCCTCCCCGATCCCAGCCAGGGGCTCCAGGAGGCTGGGCGCGTTTGCGCCTTCCGTCCCCTCTGTCACTCAGTGCGCACAGATTACAAGAAAGGGTGGTATTTTTCCTCCACATTATTAGGGCACAAGACAAACCAAAGCGAAAGCATTTGCCAAGAATGTTTTCTTTAATCAAGAACGAAAGTCTGAGGTTCGAAGACGATCAGATACCGTCATAGTTCCGATCATAAACAATGCTGACTAGCGATCCGGCTGCGTTATTCCCATGATCCACCAAGCGGCTTCCGGGAAACCCAAGTCTTTGAGTACCGGGGGGAGTGTGGTTGCAAAACTGAAACTTACAGGAATTGGCGGAAGGGCACCATCAAGAGTGGAGCATGTGGCTTAATTTGACTCAACACGGGAAACCTCACCCAGTCTGGACACAGAAAGGATTGGTAGATTGATAGCTCTTTCTTGATTCTGTGGGTGGTGGTACATGGCCGTTCTCAGTTGGTGGAGCGATTTGTCTGGTTAATTCTGATAGTGAACGAAACTCCTCAATGCCAACTAGTTATGCGACTCCCAGCGGTCGGCGTCCAAATTCTTAGAGGGACAAGTGGCATTCAGCCACATGAGATTGAGCATTAGCATGCCTGTGATGCCCTTAGTTGTCCGGGGCTGCATGTGTGCTACACTGAACTGATCAGTGTGTGTCTACCCTTCACCGACAGGTGCGGGTAACCCGCTGAACTCCATTCATGATAGGGATTGCAATTATTTCCTACGGACAAGGAATTACCAGTAAGTGAGGGTCATAAGCTCACGTTGATTAAGTCCCTTCCCTTTGTACACACCACCCGTCGTTACTACTGATTGGATGGTGTAGTGAGATCCTTACGCTGGCACCGCTGGGGTCAGCAAAGGCCCCGGTGGAGCGCTGAGAAGACGATCAAACTTGACTAACTAGAGGAAGCATAAGTCATAACAAGGTTTCCGTAGGTGAACCTGCGGAAGGATCATTAATGGCGAAGCAGCCCATGTGTTGGATGGCGGGTGGCGCCAGCCTGAAACTCTTGGCTGCCTCACAGATGGAACATGCATACTGTAGGCACAGGGCCTGGCCCTGCTTTCGCACGCCCTGGTTGGTGGAGCAGTTCCCGGCAGCTGGGGCGCTTGGGTGCAGACTGGGTGAGGGGTGGGCTTCTCCACTGGGGACGGGGGCTGCCATCTTGGAGGGTCTCAGCAGAAGGCCCTCCCGTGACAGAACCCACGCTCCCCCAGCATGACCCTGTGGTGGGGAAACCGAATGGCAGTGCCTCCCCAGGCTGGGTCCACCCCTAAGGGCCCTGCCACCCCAGGCCCTCCCATGCATGATCCCGGCCTGACGGGGGCTTCGGGCGACTGAGGAGTGGCCCTTCTTGAGTGGCAGGGCAGCCTGGAAGAGAAGGAGCCGGGGCCTGTGATGGGATCCTGGCTCCTCTCGGTGGAAGGTGTGCAGGGTGAGGAGACACCTGGCTCTTCTCTGCCGGTGCCTCCGACCAGGGCATGGGGGGCTACCCACCAGCCAACTGGCATGGCTCTGGGCTGCCGCCCTAGCCGGAGACTCCTGACGCCACAGGTGTGAGGCTCTGTGGACGGGGGTGGCCCCCGGCCCCTGCCCTTCTGCAAGGGGCACAGCTGTAGGCCCTCCCGAGACTGAACCCACGCTCACCCAGCACGACTCCACTGTGGGAAAACTGAAAGACTGTGCCTCCCCGGGCTGGGACCATCCCTAAAGGCCCTGCCCCCCCAGGCTCTCCCGTGCCTGATCCCGGACTGTCCGGGCTTTGGGCGACTGAGGAGTGGCCCTTCTCGAGTGGCAAGGCAGCCTGGAAGAGAAGGAGCCGGGGCCTGTGACGGGACACCGGCTTCTCTCAGTTGGAGGTATGTGGGATGGGGAGCCACCTGGCTCTTCCGTTCCAGCGCCTCTGACCAGGGCAGGGGGTGGGCTACCCACCAGCCTGCCGGCATGGCTCGCGGCTCCCGCCAAGCCAGGGACTCGTGACACCACAAGGACAGAGCCTGGCGGAAAACGGCTGATGTGCAGGTGGGGTGACCCTGCCACATCGCAAAGGACACAGGACGGGGGTCCCGTGGGCACAGGGAGGCTTTCCCTGCTTGGCTAGGTTCAGAAGCATGGAATGGGGCCAGGGCCCCAGCAGATTCTGGGTCAGGGTTTCGTAAGTTGAGCCAAGTTTTTGTCTCTGTCCGTGGGTGCCTGCAGGATCCCCTCCACCACACCTGTGGGTGGGTCCCTCTGCCACCAGGCTGGCAGGAGGGACACAGAGGGGGGAAATGTGGGCATGCGGGAGGCTGCCTCCACCATGTGCTGACTGGCATGGGGACCTCTTCCTCCTGTCGCTGCGCTGCCATGTGCAGGGATGGGGGCATGTTTCCCTTGCAGGGGCCCCTCTGCACAAGTCGCTGGGAGGCAAGCAGCCCCGGGAAGGAGCCTCGCAAGCACCAGCCTCAGAGTGCATGGCTACTCCTGTCATCGTTGGACTGCCATGTGACTGGGTCCTGCGTCTGGTCATCTCGGGCCATCTGGTCACTGGGTCGTCTAGGGCCATGTGGTCACCATGCTGCACGACCAGATGGCTGGACGGGCTAACTCCAAATGTTGTCCTCCCCCAGGGTTCTGTAAGTCCCCACTTCATGGGGGCTTAACAGCCAAGAAAAATGGACTTCCCAGTCAGGACCGCGGGGAGAGGATGTGCCCTGGCTTGCTTCCCGGGCTCCAAGAAGGAGGAAGGCACCCACCCACGGCTGCACCCTGAGCCCACATTATGACGGTGACAGTACCCAGGGCAAGATGGCTGCAGGCCTGGGAGGATTTTCTTGCTCCTGTACTGGGTTTGGGGTAAAGAGCGGAGACCAGCCCTGCATGAAGGCACAGCCGCCGCCCCCTTGGCCACCGAGCTGGAGCAAGGGCCCGGGAGTGCCTTGAGAAGCCCTCAGCAGATGCCTGGGCCAGTTCTCGAATGGCAGCGGCTGTCGATGTCCAGCGCCACCGAGGAAGTACCGTCTCAGGCCCAGCGCAAGGCTTAGCGTTCTCCTAAGAACGAGCAGGGCCTGGCAAAGGGGAAGCGGCAGACCCGGGAAGCCCTCTCCCCCCTTCACCGGCAGGGAGGGAGACCGCGGTCTCGCCCTCAGTCAGTGCTCTTGCGGGTCCCAGGCTCCATGCGTTGGCCCACCATGCCGCCAAGCATGCGGCAGGGGGAAATGGGCTCCGCGGTCACGGACAGGGGGCCTGCCTGGGGAAGGTCTAGACCAGACTCTGATCAATCGGGCATAGTTGGGCCCATTCGGCGACCGTGGGCTGCTTGGTTGGAAACACCTGACTGTGGCCTCAGTGAGGGCTTCCGAGCCACAGGAAGGGGCTATGGAGGATCGGAGGTCTGCGAGCCCACCATGACCCTGAGTTCCCTTCCCTGGCCCGTGGTGTCGTAAAGGGGATGCTGCCCCCTCGTGGCCAGTTTCAGAGGATCTGAATGGAACCCCAGGCCCCCTGCTGGCCCATGGGGTGGGGGCCCTGGTCCAGGGCTCCCTCCTCCAGCCTGCCACATCGCAAAGGGCACGGGACGGGGGTCCCACGGGCCCAGGGAAGCTTTACCTGCTTGACTGGGTTCAGAAGCACGGAATGGGGCCAGTGCTCCGGCTGGTCTTGGAGAGGGAGCCCCCGTCCTGCTAAACACCCGGGAAATCCTTGAAGGATCTACATATATGACCCATGCTGAATTCAGAATTTTGTCTACTTTTCAGAAATGTATAGCTTTCTGGGATCCCCCATATGTTTCACACCCAATTCTACCACTAACTGGAAGGAGGTTGAACACACAAACAAATTAGGAGAAATGTGCTATGTCCCAGTAAAATGCCAAAACTGAAAGCTGGAAAGATGGTGATTTTAGCACCGCAAATCCTTTGTTGAAGCCATTTGCAGGGAAAAAAACTGATGCTTTCTTCTGCATCACTTGTTTCCCAAAAACAAACACATTTAACTGTATTTTGGCTAATTTCTCGGTCCCCTCCGGGGAATCCACAAACCCTGGACACCTTTAGAATCCCCAGGATGTTGGAAAAAAAGTACGCAAATTGGGCATGGATACCTTATATGGACAAAACAGCTATGGGGCCTAAGCGCGAACTACCCCAAATAGCCAAAAAAGGGCTTAGCACAGTGCAGGGAAAAGGCCTGGCAGCGCAGGGGTTAAAAAGGATGACTGCACAATTATTAGCCATGCTTCTCGAGGGAGGCTGTAAACAAGAGAAAAAAACAACAAGTACCATCTGGATTTTGGTTTTAAACCAAGAACAAGAACTGTAAACACTATAAAACACTGGAACGCAGACTCTAACTGCTGTAAGATTTGCCTACAGTATGCAAGTAGGGCAAATATTTGATAAAAATGAATAAATAAAATAACTAGGTGTTTATACTTTCACATTCCTTATTGGGAAGCTTTCAGTTTGCAGATGGCTATTGATGTTGCATTCATTACATCATTTATTTAACCTGACAATCCATGTGAATTTGCAATTACAGCACTGTAAATTATTAAGTGCATAATCTTCAAACATTCATCGAAGTGCCACATTTTCCTGCCCCAGGGCAAATGTTCATTTTTCTGACTTTTGTTGAAATGAGGATAAGCAGTTTAAAATGTCATATTAAGATGATAAAAATAGAAAGGGAGCTGGGCGTATCTGTGCAAAACAGCGTGCAGGGGGTAATACAACGATCAAAAGCAAGGTAAAATATGTTTGCTCGTGATATCCCCCATTACTTACCATCCGGTAATCGAATGCAAATACAAAAGTAAACCTGGTGCTAACGTTATTTCTACTGGGGTGTATTTGAGCCGGTTCTTAGGGCATGGGGCTGGCAGACCCTGAATATTTTGTTGCATTATTTGTGAAGCCTCAACCATATGAAGCTGCTTACCAGATGTGGTATCAGGGTGCTATTTTTTTTTTTTTACAATTACCTACATTTACTACAGATTCGTTCCATATAACAGTATCCCTAGAATCGTAAGTCTACAACTGCTTGTGGACCTTGGAAGGGGAGGCTGCTTCCTGCTTTGGAAAGGATATTACACTTGGTGACATCTTTAGCCTATCCATTATCTGGTGTCAGATTTATTTGAAATACTTGTGGATTATCGTTGCATTTGCTGCAAAATATTTAGAAAACTTTGCCTTTCAAAGTTCCAAGGCAGGTGCAACCACTGACTAGCCTGACATTTTTTAATATCCAAAATAAAAATAATTAGCTTAGAAAACGCCATGTTATCAATAGAGGTGAGAAGAACTCACATTTTCAGTTTCATGGATTACAGATGAGAATTTCTGCAGGCATCACCCATTTCTGCAAAATTCCAAGATCTACATGCTCAGACTAGGAAATGGCGGGAGGAGTTTCGTTGCATTGCAGGCACCTCTGCAAGATGTCCAGTGCACCGTTTTCCTCCCCGAGCGCAGGACAACCTGCACCTTTCTGAAATGCAAAGGAAATCACAGAACGCCTCAGCCTTTTTAATTGGCTGCTCAGTGACCAAACATATTGGTCTGAATGCAAGACAAATTTCAGATCTGTCGGGGACAGCGGATTAAAATGGTTACAACAAACAGTTGGAAAACACTCACCTTTCTGAATTATTTGGTTCAGGAAGTCACTAAGTGCACTGGGGTTCCCTGAGTATGTGTAGGGGAGTGGGGGAGTGAGTGTATTCGTGTGCTATGAAAGTGAAATCTCCTGTCGCCATCAAAAGGCTTAAAGAGATGGAGTCTCCGCGTTTTGTATTTGACCATACTTTTTCACTGAAGTGTTGTTGTTAACTGAATATGATTTGTACATTTTAGTAGGAACAAAATGTGGCAGCCATCAATGCACGGTTTACTTTTGAGTAAATATACCTATGGCGCCCTCAGACCAGCGCTTTCCAACATTGCCATGATCTGTAGGCTGGGCGCATTGGGCGTGGATCTCACGCCCTCGCAGGCATACCATCTCCAGACATATAGGGCCGTCTGCAGTACAATACTGCTGAGTTCCTAGGTGTCTAGAAGTCTATGCAAGTGCTGTCATCTCACTAGCTCGTTCAGGATCCCTACATATTTCAGTGGCAGCGCACTAACTAATCATCTCATTGGCTACTGTAACTGGGCCACGGCGTAATAGAGCTTGTAATCGGGGGCACTTAGTCCCCCTTTTTTCAAGGGGGCATATAGCTTACTAAGGGCCACCTATCCCCCACCAGTGCCCCATATTAAGTCTGTTAAAAAGCCCTGCAGTTCACTGAAGAAGGTCTTCCGTATGACCAATGGGATGGCCGCAAAATTGTATAACAGTCTGGGTAATACCAGCATTTTAGAGATGGCGATTCTGCCCACCGGTGACAGTGGCAGCCTGATCCAGAAGGGAAGTGAGCGATGGATGGAGGCCACCACTTTCCCCAGGTACCCCTCCATTAGGGCATGTGCTTCATAGTAGACTTGCACCCCTAAAATGCCAGACCAACCCCGTATGTGGCAGCGCCTCCCTCTGATCATCAGGCAGTGGCGTCAAGGGGATTAAGCAGAACTTGTCCCAATTAATACAGAGTCCCAAAATTATCAAGCACCGTCATAACCCCAGGCAGCACGGTGTGGTCTGACTTCAAATAAACTAGCATGTCATCTGCATACAGGATCTGGGGTTGTCCCAGTATTGCAAGACCCTATTACAGCGCACAGTCCTGCAACACGCACGCCAGAGGACCATCGCCAGAGCGAACAGCAGCGGTGACAGAGGGCAGCCCTGTCTAGTCCCTGTAGCCACTGGAAACATGTCTGATATCACACCCCCCCGTACATACTCAAGTGACCAGCCTAGTATACAACACTGCCACCCATCTGAGGAAGGGTTGTCCAAATCCCATGCGTTTCAAGACCGCCATAAGATAAGACCATCCCAGGGTGTCCAATGCCTTTTCTATGTCAAGTGATGTGACCCAACCCGCCATACTCATTCTCTTCGCCAAATCCATAGTGTGGAACAACCATTTCAAATTAAATTTAATAGTACACTTAATGCAAAAATATGAGTTAACCTTTTTAACTTATTTTCACAAATATAAATAAAATAAAATTGATAAAATACATAACTTTTACCCACGTTTCCTGCAGATTTAACACAAAGAAAACGTTAGTGAGGTTGGGTGAGTATATTTTTAAATGATTGCTTAAAAATTAATATTTATAAATTAAACAATAATTTACATATATACATTGTTTTATGCATTACTGCAAACTTAATTTCAGGGGCAATGTGTTGTAACGTTTTATTTTTTCCAGGTTGATATTAATTATTTTAAATTCATTTATATGTTGCATTACTTTTTTTAATCATTGTTTTTAAAATAAACTTTATTAAACTTCTCTATGCTTTCCTACAGAGAGATCTCTGCCACAGTGATGGAGAGATTCACCAACCGGTATAAAGTTACTAAAAGTAACTTTTTTTTTTTTTTTAAATTCTGTTTTATTAATTTTCTTGTCATAATACAAACAATGCTGCCATGCGAGGCAGTATAAACCATAGCAACAATAGATAAATGAGAATGATCATGACTTCTGTGATCAGCATTTACATAACAAGTAGTAGATAGGTCCTCCTATAATGATACAATATACACTGCCAGAGAATATGAGAATACATTAATACAGATAGACAATCAGGTCACACGTTATCATCATGGGTTTGAAGTGAAGAATAGTGCCTTAGCGGTTCCCAAATATCCTTAGGCCTGGATGTTATAGGCAGTTCTTCAGCATATAATTCTAAGTTTTCGCGACAATACACCAGGTCCTTGATCCATCCTGCAAGCTGAGGGGCAAGTGTACTTTCCCAGGTAAACATGATTCGCAGTTTGGCGAGCAAAAGTGCAACTCTCACAAACCTGCCCAAGGTGCCCTTCAGCAGAGGGACATAGCCAAGCAAGCACTCCAGAGGTGTGCATTGTATTGCCGTGCCTGTCATAGTGTGAATGCATTCTACCACCTCCTCCCTGTACTTCAGCACCAGTCTGCGTTGCCAGGCCAGATGGAGAAAATCAGCGTTAGTTTCCCACATCGTTTACATTGATCAGACTCCCTGAGACCCATTTTGTACAATTTGACAGGGGTGTGATATATTTGATGGAGAAACTTAAAATGAATAATACGCAAATTGCCGTTGGGTGTGAGGCGGCCCGTTATCATACATATTTGCTCCCATTCTTTCTGACTAATCTGGGGGTATAATATATCATTCCAACGCCCGAGGCTTTTGTCCGGCCCTCGCCCTGTTTCCTCCTGCACCGCCCTATATAGTTTAGTAATCAGTTTTTTCCTGGTTGGAGCCACTAGTAAAAGTTGTAATGAGTGAAGCGTAGCAGGCTCAGCAGGGAAGTCGGGATAATGGTCCTTGATCGCACGCTTCAGGCGATAACAGGAATATTGAAAAGGTAAAGTGGGGTTTTGTATGTAGTCGAGTTCACTCTCTGAGATGTAACTACCCTCCGGATAAAGATCGCGCATATGAGTAATGCCAGCTTCTTTCAGAGATTTCATGGGTCCTAATTCCTGGGTAACGGATAGGGCCGCATGATAAGCCAAGGGCAGGGCGGGTGCATATAAGGGGAGTTTGTGTGCGCGTTTGCCAATCGCCTGCCACGCTGCGATAGTAACGTCTATTGTGTTTATTTCTATATTTGGCGTGTGTCTGCGAGTATGTGTTAGCACACTCGCTAGTGGTATGGGATGTGCATCACCATCTTCCACTGCGATGTGTGGTATAAAGTCGTGTGACCTGAACCAATAATAAGCATATTGGGCCTGTGCGCAGAGGTAGTACACATAGAAGTCTGGCGCGGCAAATCCTCCTTTATCATAAGAGAGCGTTAGTGTTTGCCAGCTAATTCTGGGCTGTCTGTCCCCCCACACCAATCTCAGAAGTTGAGTCTTTATTGTCGCAAAGAATTGTTTAGTAAGTTTAATCGGGATGTTACAAAAAAGATATAGGAAACGGGGAAGAATGACCATTTTGATTACGGCAATGCGGTCCGCCAAAGAGAGCGGAAGATGCAGCCACTTATCTACATTTTGCACTAAATTGCTGTAGGCATGGCCATAGTTCTCTCTAAGCACAATGTCGGGGTCACGGTGCACCCATATACCGAGATATTTAACCGGGTCTGTCGTCCACAACAAGGGGTATTCCAATTGGGGCTTAGACGTGACTGTCGTCAGTGGGATAATAACCGATTTCTCCCAATTGATTGTGAGTCCAGAAAATAGGCCAAATCTAATATATTCGCGGAGGACTGGGGATAAATATTGCTGAGAATCTCGAATGAAAAGGACCATATCGTCTGCATACATTGAGATGCCGACAGGTCGGTGATTGAAGTTTAGAGCAGATTCCCTGTGACATTGGCGGATTTTGCATGCAAGTGGTTCTAGCACAAGGGCGAATAGGAGGGGGGATAGGGGACATCCCTGTCTGGTGCCACGTTCAATAGTGAAAGGTTCCAAGGTGAATCCAGCCACACGCACTCTAGCTGACGTGCCTGTATATAAGATCTGGATCCATCTTGCCAGGAGGCATGGGAACCCTAGTCTTAGTAGTATGCGATGCATATAACTCCACTCAATGGAGTTGAACGCTATAGCCGCATCAAGCATGACGGCGGCTGCCGGTAGGTTGGGATTAAGAATGTGAAACATGGCAAATATGGTTCGTAAATTATGGGAGGTAGAGCGCTCCGGCACAAAACCGGACTGATCAGGGAGCACAAGAAGGGGCATCAAAGGTTGAATTTTTGTGGCCAGGATCCTTGCTAGTATTTTGGCATCCAGATTAATCATTGATAAGGGACGATATGACTCTCAGAGCGTGGGTGACTTGTCTTTTTTGAGAAGAGTGATGATTAAGGCTTGTCTTAAAGAGGGGGGCAGGATACCAGACTCATGAGCCTCAGCGTACATTTCTAACAAGTGGTGGACGAGGAGGTCTACATAGGTTTTATAGAATTCTGCTGTTAGGCCATCTGGCCCTGGGGCCTTATTGTTAGGCAGAGAGAGAATAGCTTCTCTAATATATGTTTCACCTATGGGCTGAGTCAGATACTCTCGGTGGGCATCGGATAGCCAAGCACAGGCGATGTCCGCCAGATATTCATCCAGCGCGCGACATCCATCCCGCCCCTTGTAGTGTACATTGCCCCATAGTAATCTCTAAATTGATCGACTATTGCTTGAGGAGAGTAGTGTTCTCTCCCGTGATTGTCGACTATCTTGACAGTCTGATGATGGTCTGATCTGAATTGTAACTTAGAGGCTAGATTCCTGCCAGGACGGCCACTCTCGCCATATGCTCGGGCCACATGGCGACGCGCTATATATCGTGCGTCTGTTTCGGCCATCTTGTTATATTCCGCCAGGAGTTCGTGTGTGCGAGCCAGCAATTCTGTAGATGGTTTAGTCAGATACTGCCTCTCCAGCTCACCCAAAGCTTTCTCAGTCCTAGAGAGCTGTCCTCTAATATCTTTTAGGATCCCCAATGTGGTGCTGATACACACCCCCCTTATTGTCACTTTAAATGCCTCCCAAAGTGTAGCCTGACTCTCCACCGAGCCCACATTTTCTTCAAAATTTTGAGTGATGACTGTTCTAATGGTATCATTGTATATAGGGTTGAGTAGAGCCTCGGCTCGAAAACGCCAGGTGAAGGGGCGATGTGGGTTTGTAGGGATCTGCATATTCAAACAAACGGGGTTGTGGTCCGAGAGAGTGCGTGGTAGGTTTGTATGTGTGTGACCCAGCCATTAGCTTCTTCATTTAACAGCCAGTAATCCAAGCAGGACCAGCTATTGTATGCAGGGGTGACATGCGTGCCCTCCTGAACATCCGCATTGCGTAGGCGCCAGACATCCACCAACCCCATTTCTGCCATGGCGTCACGAATACATTGGGCCACTTTGATCGTTCATGCGCCTGCCGGGTTAGATTTGTCGACTTGCGGATTGAGGTGTGTATTGAAGTCGCCTCCCCAGAGAACGGCCATCTCGGGCCATGACCGCAGAACAGAGAGCATATGTATAAAGGGCTTTGGGTCGTCCACCACAGGGCCATATATATTAATAATCGTCAGAATTGTCATACCCAATCTGCCCTGTACCATGGCCCAACGGCCCTCCGAGTCAGTGTGAGTGTGTATAGGCAAGAACGGTACACACTTCTTGATTAAAATGAGCACTCCTCTTGCATAAGTAGAGTATGAAGACGCTAACCGAAACCCCGCCCACTTGTGTGCTATTTTGGCTTCTGTAAGTTTACTTAAGTGTGATTCTTGCAGCAAAGCAATTTGGACAGCATGCCTGTCTAGATATGTCAGCACCTGACGAACTTTCTTGGGGGTGTTGAGACCGCGGATATTCCACGTTAGGCACTTATACTCCTCACCCATTGCCAGTCTCAGGGATTCTCGATACATACCAAGTATGCGACAATTGATGTCTATTGCGAACAATAATGAGGACTCTATCTGTAGCTAATACTCCGATCACATTACTTACTTCTATACAAAACAATGAACCTTCCCCTCCCCCCCACTTCAGCAACCCCAATCTGCCAAAGGCACATCCCACTACCATAAACAGCCCCAGGAAAAACAAAATAACATAGAACTTAATGAGGGGTACACCCATCGGGGAACGTAGCGGCACAGACCACTCCCAGGTGCAGGCGGGAGGGGGCCGCCGTGTGGATTGCAGTGCTCCTAGTTACAGGCCATCTATACAGGACTCAAAGGAGAAACATGTCGAGCGGTATAAAAACAAGAGAATGTAAGATATCTACAGTAATATATGGGGGGCAGACTCTGCATCAAAACGGAGTTACCAGACCTGTCCATACCTGTAAAATGAAAGAGTTATTCCCTGCGTGTTAGCATTGGGACCAAGTAAATAGGCGGGTATACAGTGCAAATCTGTATGGGAATAAAAGAGCCCGCATATAAGATGCGCTGTTAGGACATACAGGGGCCTTGGGTGGACCCAGCAGTTTTATCAAACACTACAGTAACATACAACATTATCATTTACCAGTGATATACTGCCGTCTACAACAAAAGTCCTGAAATGCCCAAAGTGAGTCCGGCGATCAGTCATCTACATCTGAAGTAATGGTTGGAGATTGTTGTTTGCGTCTCAGTGATTTGGCGTGATCCATGGCCAGCTTCGGATTTGCGAAGATCTTTGCATTGCCATCTGCGCCTACACGGAGGCGGGCAGGGTATAGCATGGCGTATGGAATTTGCTCTTTCATTAGGAATTTTTTGACCCCTTGGAACTCTTTCCGTGCAGCCTGAACCGTGGCCGTGAAATCGGGAAAGAATAACAGAACGTTGCCCTGGTAGTTTATGGTGCCCTTCTGACGTGTAACACGCAATATTGTATCCCGGTCTCGGAAATTCAGCAGCCGTGTGATGATTGGCCTGGGGGAGCACCGGGCGGCGCGCGCGCCGCAAGCGACCTATGGGCACGCTCGATGGCGAACATGCTGGAGAGGTGTTCGGCCCCACAGATATCCTGGATCATAGTCTCGACGTAATCCTCCAGACGTCCGACGTTCGTGGATTCTGGCAGGCCTAAAATGCGCACATTATTGCGCCGAGAGCGCGCTTCGATGTCCTCATTTTTAGCTTGTATTATCGCCAGTAGCTTCGTAATGTCTGTGGTCTTGGCGGCAACTTGTTGCAAGCCATCTTCAGTATCTGAGATACGTTGCTCGGCTTCACCAATCCTTGCTGCCTGTTTATCCAGCTTTGCTGAGATATGGTCCATACGGCCGTTGAGAGCTTCGATTTTGCCGTCAATAGACTGCAGACTGGCCTGGATTGCGGACAGGGTTTTCTCGAGAGCGGTAGGGGCCTGGGCGACAGAGTCCAGTTCTGAGTCCGAGGCAGCAGTCTGCGAAGATTTACCTCCCTTGCGTAATTCAAAAGTGAGTCTCGGCTGGTTCTTCTCTGGTTTGCCCATGATTTCGGAGAGATAAATACACTATACCCCAAGTTTGGTGCAGGACCAGACGGCTCCAATGCCAAGCAGCGTTCTGCCGCGTGATGACCAACAGCACGGGGCCCACAGATATGCTATGCCAGTTGTGGTGGCCCGTGTTGGTTCCGACCCACACAGCGGGTCACAGGGTATCGCAGATCTATCTGTATAGTGTCTCTATGGCAGCACCGATAAAGAACAGTGCCAGGCGTCCGCGCCTGGCGTCTAATAGTGAGAGCACCCCCCTCTTAGACCAAGAATGAATAGGCTTGCGTCGTCGTCCACTATGGCCTTCACGAGACAACAGTTAATACAATGTGGCAGTCCCCAAGACACACCCGCCACCTACAATGCGTCACACCGGACCATGGAGACGGGAGGGAGGCCCAGGCGCAGCCCGCGCGGTGTCATACACCTGAGGGACTGTATATTGCAGCGATATTGGCATATACCGCACACTTGAAGGGCACTAGAGTCAGTTCAGCTCCAAAAGATACACACAGTTAGGGCCCCTTGCAGTAGTAGGACACGAGCCAAATGCAACTCAGACAGCTTCTCCAGCCCAGATGACTGTGGGAGTAGAGGCGCACCTGCAGGTACGACAGAGCCGCTCACAGCACGAGCGCAATCCGCCGCATCCCCGCAGTCCGTGGCAGCCCCCACCACACCAGCTGCTATCCCAGACTCTGCACCATACAGGACGCAGCTCTGTCAAATGTCCGCCCGCTGTCCGGGCACAGTATATCGTTGGCCCAAGGATCAGTGGACGAAACCGCACACAGGCCCACCTCACAATCTGGAGCCTGCCGCTCGCGCACTCAGTCCTCCCAGTGCGCTCTCCGGCTTCAGCGAGCATGCGCCACCTGAGCCTCCGGCGCTCGCGGTGTGTCACAGTCTATCCCGCCGGGAAGGGCAATGCGCAGCTCACCGTGTCAGCGGCGTCTTACACAGTCTGCAGCTCAGCCAGTGCGTCACGGCAGATCTCGCCCCAGGGGCCTAGCACTGAATTTGAGAGTCCGTCGGCGGCCGCCCAGCCGCCATCTTGGCCTCGAGCGAAGTCTCCGGCGATCGTTTTATAGGCTCCACGGCCGACTTCACCGCCGCCGATCTAGCCGCCCAGCAGCTCCAGACATCAGCTAACACCGCCGCCCAAATAACACCGTTGATTGGCACATTAGGAGCAGGATAATGAAAGGATTATTAAGGCGGCCGGCAGAGCTACACTACTGTGCGGCCATCTTGCCGCGCGCCAAGCCACGCCCCCCTACTAAAAGTAACTTTACACTAGTAATTTTAGTCGTAGGAGTCTCCACTCTCTCACTCCAGGGGGGAGACATGTAAATCTACATGGAGGTCTAACTCTCCACTTGGAAATGGTGAATAGCAAAATAGTGGAGAGTTACACTTAGGTGTAGGACTAGATATACATGTGAGTAGAATGACACCTGTAAATTTACCTTTGTGGATCAGGCCCCAAATGATTTACAAGGATTTATCAACAAGTTAGCAGAATATCCAAGTTCATATAAGATAGCAAACGATTTTAATGTCATTCTGAATGAAGTCTTAAATCGATCCACTTCTGCCCCATACAAAAGCATATATATTCATTTTGTACACTCCTTCACTCGATAAAACAAGCAATAGTTTAGCATTGATGCTATTTTGGCTTAGAAATAGTGCAAATAAAAACTCCGGGGCTTGTTCACAAATTGCACTTTGCAGTACGTTTCGTAGTGCTACAATAGTAGTACAAACATACTACAAATTGATATTCACAAACCTACGTGTGGAGTTCTGCCTCTGCATCTCCTATCTTTATCTGTGCTGAGTTCTCTGTCCTGATTACAGAGTCTCTACACATGTAAGTATTAATTTTAGTAGTAAATGTGGGAGGGACAGAGGCGAGTGGCAGAAAAATGGGGAATTATTATAACTAAGGGCCCTATTACGATGTCGGGCGGAGAAAACTCCGCCTGACATCGTCTCGGTCATGGGACCGACCGACACCCGGTCGGCGGTCTCAACAAACACCCGGTCGGCGATCCTAACTGACAAATTAGGATGCGGCCGAACGCTGTTCGTTTGCATTCCTATACTTTACAAGGGGAGCATGTATTTCGGACGGAATGCATGCTCTCATTGTAAAATAGGAGGTGCAGTTCATCCTGCACCCCGAGTCAGGCACCTCAAGGTACTTTGAAGCCAATATATGGCGTGATAAGCTTGCGCGATTGCAGGGTGGGATTATGATCAAGAATGTCACTTTGATATATGGGAACTCTTTGCAGTGCTATAAGTAAAGTGTTGATGGAATCTATAATTGTATTTGATGAAAAGAAAGATCGGGATACACGATGTTAAAAAATATGCCTGTTAGCTATATGGTGAAGGTATACATACCAATATGGCGCTGACTTTGGCAAAACGAATTAACTTTGTGGAAAGTCCTTTTTTAATGTTTATGTCAGAACATACCATGTGACTAATTGTTTTAAAACTGCACTGCTTTTGGCGCGCTATTGAAACATTAGAGTAAGGCGGATGCCGAAACGCGTCATGTTTGCTCCTCAATAAACATTGACGGATATTGAGAATAAACCCCCGTGAGTGCTTCTTTCTTGGACACGATTTACAAGAGATTTGAGCGGATATATATATATATATATATTCACTGAAAAAAACATAGGTTTCAGACACTTTATAGTTACAAATTAGCATTTAAAAAACCTTTGAAATTCACTGAAAAAACCATAGGTTTTAGGGACAGTTATAGTTACTTGGACATTGCACTCGTAAAAAACCCGTGAAATTCCCCGTTATAGTTAGTTCAGCTAACTATAACTCGCGCCCCGCAATGCACTGCTGATGACGTCACATATTACATCACTCATGACATGGTCAGTGACATCACTGATGACATCACTGATGACATCTCAAATGACATCACTGATGACATCATCCAGTGACTGTGTGTTTCTGTAAAGTTTAAATATTTTTAATATATATAGGGAAAGGCGTATTAAAGAATGAGTGGGTGTATAAGTGTGTGTATGGATGATTTAGTAGGTGCGTGACTAATTCTATAAGTGAGTGATTAAACGTATCTTACTGAATGCATGGGTTAGTGACTAAACTGGGTGAATGTCTGTATCTGTCTGTTGCTGTGTAAGTGGCTGCATGGGTTTGTGAATAGCTACATGAGTGTCTATAAGAGTTATTGATTTGTTGTCTGAGTATCTGTATGGGTGCCTGAGTGTTTGTGTGGATGGGGTGTGTGCGACTGTGCATAGATGTGTGAGTGGGTGATTCACTGGGTGGATGGTTTCAAGAGTGCATCTGTGATAGACTGTATGGGTGGGTAAGTGTGTGTAACAGTGTGTTAGTGAGTGAATGTATGTCCCAGTGGTACATGTGTGAGTAACTACATATGTGAAAGGCAGTATATATGTGTGTTAGAGTATTTAAATGGCTATAAGTGAGAGTGTGTTATTGTGAGAGTGGCTGTATGGATGAGTGTGTGCTTGTATCAGTGATTGTATAAGAGCGTAACAATGTGCTAGTATTTGTATGATTAAGTGAGCTGGTGTGTGTATAACTGTATAGGTGAGTAAATGGCAGTGTGTTTAATTATTTGCATGACTGACTAGGTGTGTGAGTACCTCTATGGATGAGTGGCGGTGTTTGAGTGTCTATATAGGAGTAAGAGTGCATATGATAGTCCTGTACTGAGTGACCATAAGTATGAGTGACTGTACGGGTGAGTGAGTGGATGTGTGTGTGTAGACCTAAGAATCAGTGAGTGGGTATGTAGTTATTGGTGTTGGAGTGTCTATGGTTTTGCGAATGGCAGTCTGTAATTTAGAGTGGGTGTATCAAAGGTTATATTAGGGTGTGAGGAGGTGCATCAGATTATCACGTGGATGATGTCATCAGTGATGTCATTTGAGATGTCATCAGTGATGTCATCAGTGATGTCACTGACCATGTCATGAGTGATGTAATATGTGACGTCATCAGCAGTGCATTGCGGGCGCGAGTTATAGTTAGCTGAACTAACTATAACGGGGGAATTTCACGGGTTTTTTACGAGTGCAATGTCCAAGTAACTATAACTGTCCCTAAAACCTATGGTTTTTTCAGTGAATTTCAAAGGTTTTTTAAATGCTAATTTGTAACTATAACGTGTCTGAAACCTATGGTTTTTTCAGTGAATTTCAAAGGTTTTTAAAATGCTAATTTCTAACTATAACGTGCCTGAAACCTACGGTTTTTTCAGTGAATTTCAAAGGTTTTGTAAATGACAATTTTTAAATGTATTAATTGTTATATTAATTTTTTTCATACTGATTTACTACATTTTTAGAAACAATTTTTTTTTACATATTTTATTTTTTAAATTACATTGTAATTACATTATACATTACATTACAAAAAATACTTTCTCAGAATGAATTACTTTAGTTTAAATACTTTGCACATAGGCAATAGACTTTTAAGTACAGTAGTTACAGTTGTTGCAATGGGCAACACATTTTCAAACACAATGCAACATTCAGCTCAATGTGAATTTCTAGTTAAATGCAATTAGTTACTTTTTGGATTACTTTTCTAACCACAGGACTGGATCCTAGATTCAGTCCTGGGACATCTCCTGTAAACAGTTGAGTAAAAGCGTTTTGGTTACAGTACTGATTTTTAAGGAATATTATTGTATTTTTAAAGTTGACACTTAGAAACTTGTTCTCATATAGTCACCAATGTTATCCTATGGAAGGAAATTCACTTAGCAGGTAAAAACTGTTATCGTTACTTTTTCTTACTCAGTGTTGGATCCTGGATCCAGCACTGGTGCATCTCCTGTAAACAGTTGAAAGAATGCGTTTAAGTCATACAGGCGATTTTTAAGGAATATTTGTAGTTTGTAAAAATCAACACTGAAACTTTTTTGCTGAAAACCAGACAATGGATTCCTATGGAAGAAAATATAAGTTACTGGTAAGTATGGTTAAAATTACTTTTCAGGGTCAGTGCTGGGCTAAAAGATGCAGCACTGGGTTCTCTCCTGATAACAGGTGAGTAAATCGGAATTCGTATTTCGGCTGATTTTAGAGGAATATTTTAAAGTTCCAAAATCCACACTTAGAAGAATTTCCAAGTGAAACCAGTCAATGTTAGCCTATGGAAGGAAATTCAAGTTACTGGTAAGTACGGTTAGAATTACTTTTCAGGGTCAGTGCTGGGCTAAAAGGTGCAGCACTGGGTTTTCTCCTGATAACAGGTGAGTAAGTCGGAATTCGGATTTCGGCTGATTTTAGAGGAATATTTGTATGTTTCAAAAATCAACACTTAGAAACTTTTTCAGCAAAAAGCAGGCAATGATATCCTATGCAAGGAAATTCAAGTTACTAGTAAGTACGGTTAAAATTACTTTTCAGGACCAGTACTGGGCTGAAAGATACAGCACTGAGGTCTCTCCTTATAACAGGTGAGTAAATCGGAATTCGTATTTCGGCTGATTTTAGAGGAATATTTGTATGTTTCAAAAATCAACACTTAGAAACTTTTTCAGCAAAAAGCAGGCAATGATATCCTATGGAAGGAAATTCAAGTTACTGGTAAGTACGGTTAAAATTACTTTTCAGGACCAGTACTGGGCTGAAAGATGCAGCACTGAGGTCTCTCCTTATAACAGATGAGTAAATCGGAATTCGTATTTCGGATGATTTTAGAAGAATATTTGCACAATGGTGAAGGAAGGGGGCGGGGCCTGAGGTGACATCTGTGCAAACGCGCCCGTGGCGCGTTTTAAGTTGGGGGATTAAGTCCCCTTGAATCCTGAGGGTCCCTAGGGGCCAACTAGCCCACCAGGAACCTCCAATATGCGCCAGGGGCTGCGTTGCAGAGACGTGTAGAGAGGCCACACCCCTTTTACACCTCTCTGCAACGCAGCTCTGTGGCGCTTTCTGGATGTACCTGTTGGGCTAGTTGGCCCCAGGGACCCTCAGGATTGAAGGGGATTTAATTCCCCATCTTAAAACGCGCCACGGGGCCTGTTTGCACACATGTCACCTGAAGCCCCGCCCCTCCCTTCACCACTGTGCAAACACGCCCGTGGCGCGTTTTAAGTTGGGGGATTAAGTCCCCTTGAATCCTGAGGGTCCCCGGAGTCCAACTAGCCCACCATATACCTCCAAAAGTGCCACAGAGCTGCGTTGCAGAGAGGTGTAAAAGGGGCGTGGCCTCTGTACACCTCTCTGCAAGGCAGCCCCTGGCGCATACTGGAGGTTCCTGGTGGGCTAGTTGGCCCCAGGGACCCCCAGTATTCAAGGGGAGTCTGTTCTCCCTCTGCAAACGTGCCAGGGGGCGCGTTTGCAGAGTGGTGAAGGAAGGGGGCGGGGCCTGCGGGCCCGATCGTTTTTTTTTTTTGTCCCCTGAAGGGGGGCTGTGTGGCCCCCCTTCCTTTTTCCTGTTTTTGGGCCCTGGGGACCCCATCCCCCAGGGCCTTACCCCTTTTTTTGTAATTAAAATTTAAAAAAAAAAACGGGAAGGGGTCCGCGTGGCCCCCCTTCCCTGGGCCTGAATTGGCCCCGGGGACCCCATCCCCCGGGGCATGGCCTCTATTTTTAATTTTATTCTTTGGAGGGGGGCTGCGTGGCCCCCCTCCTCTGGCCATTTAAGGCCCCGGGGACCCCATCCCCGGGGCCGGCCATACCCTTTTTTTTATTTTTTTAAACTTTGGGGAGGGGGCTGCGTGGCCCCCTCCCGGGCCACTACTTGCCCCGGGGACCCCATCCCCCGGGGCTGGCCCTCTCCGTTGGGGACTGTGGGGGTCCCCAATCCCCCACAGTCCCGCCGGCTCCCGCGTCCCTTGGGAGCCGGCATTGCTTTCCACATGGGGAGCTGCTAAGATGCAGCTCCCCATGTGGAAAGCTATCGGCTTTGGATATTGGAAGAGAGAGCAGGTTTCCCTGCTCTCTCTTCCAATATCCAAAGCAGTTTGCTATGGCAGGACAGGAGCCGCGAGGCTCCCGTCCTGCCATAGCAAACTACAGTGTCCCGGGGTAGGCACCCCGGGACACTGCAGGAGCCGGCCCTGGGGGTGGCGGTCCCCAGGGCCATCAAGGGCTCCAGGAGGGGGCAGCGCAGCCCCCTCCCTTAAATTGCACAGCCCCGGGGAGGTGGTGGTCCCCGGGGCTCTGGGGGTCCGTAATGGACCCCCACATTTATTTTATAAGTGCCCCGGGGAGGTGGTGGTCCCCGGGCGTGTGGGGGCTGGAGCCCCCCCACACCTTATTTAAATTAAAAAAGAAGCCCCGGGGGTGGCGGTCCCCGGGGCTGCGGGAGGGCAGAAGAGCCCTCCCGCACCATTTTTCAATAAAGCCCCGGGGGTGGCGGTCCCCGGGGCTTGGGGGCCCTTTGAGGCCCCCACACATAAAATTAACACCCCCACCATGCCCCCGGGACTTGGGCCACCCGGGGGCAAATGCAATCGAAGCGCGGGAGACCGCGCTCGAATTTTTCTCGGCAGGATTCGCGCACCCTGAGCGCATCCTGCCGATTTTTTAAAACATTTTTTTTTTTTTTGCCCAGGGGGTCCTTGTGGGACCCCCTGAGCAAACCTAGGGGGTCAGGGTGTTTCTACCCTGCCCCCTTTGTGCGCTTTGCGCACTTGTTTCTGTCCCTCGGTTCTACCGAGGGACAAAATGGCTGCCAACATTTCCTGAATCGGAATGTTGACAGCCAGCTGACAGCCAATTAACATGCAGCTCGTGATCGGGACGGTGAGCGCAGGGTGCGCTGAGGGTACGCGGACCCTACTCGGCCATAGATATCACTATCTTTTTACTTTTGATTTTCTCAGCAACTACTGAACGGATTTACACCATTTAACAAAAAGGGTTCTTTCTGAACCAAGAACTACCTCTTTGCCAAATTTGGTGTAATTCCGTTCAGCAGTTCGGGCTGTAGCCGTGTCTAAAGTTTCCTATGGAAAATTGCATGGGGAAAACGCGTTTTGGGACCCCCTTTTTCTCGGCCCCCGCTTGACGAATCCCCTTGAGACTTTCAGGGTAGGAGCGGACCGGAGCGCCCCACAAAGTTTGAAAATTTTGCGAAGATACGTCAACCGGCAAGAGAGTTATTTCAAATAGAATGTCGCGGATTTCCTATGGATAATAGGTTGTAACTATAACTATCTACTGGCGACCGCCAGTAGATAATATAAATATATATATATTGCAAACTGTTCTCCATCGTCGAGGGCCCCCAACCCTGCAGGGCGGCCTCTGTTAACGGTGATGGAGCATCCCGGTAAGTATACACCAGAAGAAATTACAGAGGCCAATTTACAGTTGCACCACCACGTTTATTTTCATCTTGTAGTGGCTGCATGTTAAAATCCCTTCTTTCCTGACGCGTTTCGGCGATGGTGCCTTAATCATAGGTATAGAGATGAACATTGATCACACCCAGGTGTTTTAAATACTTTCTGCCACGTGACCACAGGACACAGAAATACAAGTCCCAGGATGCCTCAGTATTTAAAACACCTGGGTGTGATCACTGTTCATCTCTATACCTATGATTAAGGCACCATCGCCGAAACGCCTCAGGAAAGAAGGGATTTTAACATGCAGCCACTACAAGATGAAAATAAACGTGGTGGTGCAACTGTAAATTGGCCTCTGTAATTTCTTCTGATATATATTTATATATTACATATAAAAATACTTAAATTTTTCAAATTTAAAAATTAATGTAAATGATTGTTTTTTAGAACACTATTAAATTACTTTTAATTAATTCTATGCATCACTTTTAATTATTATTAATGCACAAAAACAAATTTTATACTTTAGGTGGTAAATTATTTTTTAATTTGAACTTCAGAAAACTGATTTAATGTATTTTAATATATTTATATTAATTAAAGATTGAAATACAAATTAAACTAATAGTGCTGCAGCATTTTTTCTTTAGTTCTATATCTAAAATAAATATTTAAGATTAATTTGCATTAATAATTACATTTTTTAAATTTTCCCTATTCTTTACCATATTTAGGGCCTGATTACGAGTTCGGCGGTAAGGGAACCACCATCGAAGTGGTGTTGGATTCTCCGCCGCACAGTTGGCAGTCCACCTGCTAAATTACGATGTTGGCAGCCTGTTGAAGGAAAGACCGACAGAGTCCTGCCGACACCGCAAGCCATTCGCAGACCACAGCAATGGTGGCAGGGGTAAAGCAGATGTCAGAGGGCGGTACAGACAAGTTCACCGCTGTTGGAAGTATGAGTTGGCTTTCCTTCGAGCCGACCGTGGCGGTAAGACTGCCTGCTTCGAGTCAGCGGAATCTAAGGAATTGGGGTGCATACTTACCCATTTCCTATTCTTTTCTTCAGTCTTCCACGTGGATCCCTTCCTCCAGGGTACCCCTACACAGCAACATCTTGACCCCGAAGAAAACGACAGTGTTGGTGCCTAAATCCAGGTAAGTCCGTTTTGCACTATTTACCCATTGACTGAACTGGGCACATATGGTCCAGACTCCAGCAATGGGAAAGTACTCGTAGTAGGTATTTTTCACATGTGTCATGCGTATGTGTACATTTAACACTTGCGCAGTCAAAATATACACAACTGCATCGACACATATGAAAAAATATTCCTCGCGGCCAGAAACACCACCACTGGCCCAGCAGTGACATCGTAATACGGTGGACGGGAGACCACCGCCGCTGCAATCTTCTTGGGACCTACAACACGGCGGTATGGTGGTAAGACTGCCAAACTTGTAATCTATCTCTAAGACTCCACAGCTGGGGTGGAGAGCTCAGCATGGTAAAGTATAGGAAACATTTAAGTTTTTTAAGCTTGGAAAAGGTTTGTAAGAATATAAGTTAAGTTAGTGTAGAATAACTTTATATATTAATTTTAAATGTAGACCTAAAGAAAAAATGTTACAACGCTATTAACTTAAATTTAAATTTAGGGCCTTATTATGAGTACGGCGGTCCATAGGACTGTCGTACTAGCTGTGGCGGTCAAACCACTGCCACAATGTGGGTCTGGCCACAGTATTACGAGTGTGGCAGTCAGACCGCCACAGGACCGCTTGCGACTGCCAGGGATCCAGGATCCCGCAGCGATCACGCAACAGTCAGGGAGCTGCAATATGCTGGCGGTGCTGTTGTGGCACCGCTGAGCATATTACAAGTTACCTGTCCACTGCCCCTTTCATGGCAATGAGACAACCATGGAAAGGGTGGCAGAGAGGCTACAAAGCCTGCCGCTCCTAGGCCAAGGGGTGCATGTGGGGGGGCCACATGCTCTGTCCCCCTGGATTTGCACCCCCAGTTCCTGCACAGTGTTGCATGCATGCCACACTATGCAGGAACATGCTGCAGATGCTCTCACAGGGGCGGTCTACATGTTAGGCTCTCCTATGAACCTAACAGGCCACTGCCATGAGACCGCCTCAGCACCAACCGCCCAACCAGGATTACAGTCATAATCCGGCAGGTGGGCGCACCGCGACTTTGGCTGTCCTCCAGCGAGTGAGCAGCAGCACAAGCCGCAATGGAAAAAATACAGAATCCGACCGCCAACACAGTGGTCAGATCATAATCTGGGAAGCAGGACCTCCGACTCCTTGTCGGGCGGTCCCGCTTCCGCTACTATGCCGGTCGAACGCCCGTCCAGCCTGCATTGTAATCGGCCCAAAGTTTCTTTTGTTTTAAAATTATAATTTTATATTACAAATATGGGCCTCATTAGGATGTCGGTCGGACCGCCGCCGACAGGCAGTCGGTGGCGGTCTGACCAACATCCACCGCAGCAGGCTGACTACCGCATTATGATGCAGTCCGTCGGACTGCATCGGTCAGAGGTACTGACTTACACATCCGACGGGCTCAAGGAGGCTGTCGGTCGGATTGTACACCCTACAATAGGGGCGGTGCCTGCTCAGCCTTTCCATGGCAGTACGACCTAGCAGGGCAACTGTCCCCCAAGAGGCCCTGCTATAAGGCCTGGTGCCCCCCAAACATCCATGCCCCGTGTGCCAGGCACCAAATGGTGCCTTACACACGGTGCATGGATGTTTAAAAACATCTCTTTTTCCATTGCGGCTTGTGCTGTGGCCCTTTTTGGGCGGCAGCACATGCCCCAATGGAAAAAGCCATGATTCAGATCACTTACACGGCAGTCGCATCATAATTTGGTGGGTGGGACCGCTGACTATCTTTTCGGTCGAACCCAATCCTGTTGCGATGGTGGTCAGATGCTTGTTTGTTTGTTAGATTGGAGTGGGAATATCAAACGTCACCTCTTTAGTGTCCAACATCTTCTTCAAATTGGTCTAGATTATAGTGGGAATAGTAAATGACACCCTTTTAGTATCCAACACTTTCCCCATTAATTTTAGTGGGAATAGTAAATGTCACCCCTTTAGTGTCAAACACTGTCTCCAAAGTGGTTTAGATTGGAGTGAGAATAGCATTTTTCACTCCTTTAGTTTTTCACACCTTCTTCAAGTTGGTATAGGTTGGAGTGCGAATAATAAATATCACCCCTTTAGTGTCCAACACTTTCTTAAAAATGGTTTATGTTGGAGTGTGATTTTTTAATTTTATAATCTTAGTCCGACATCCTTTGTTTTAATTTTACTTGTATGTAGACAATAGTTTGTGTCATTTCATTTGTAATGTTGGTATTAGAAGTACAATAAAAAATAGTTGTAGGTTTGTAAGCAATAATATAATTAATTACATTTTTTATAGACTAGAGACTAAGCCTGGGCGGAGTTCGCGTAGAGGTGCTACACAGCACTCCGCGAAGCGGTAAAAAAACTCTGCAGCGCTACGCGGAGTTCCGCAAGCGGGCGGAGTTGCTTGTTCCGCCCGTTCGCGAGACGTTTCTGACATTCGGCAACGCGGATTGGGTGTTCAGGGGGAAATATCACACAAACTTCACCACGTGGTTGCGCATGGGCGCAGCCATCTTGTTTTTCTTGTCTGTTATGGTTCTGGGCCTGTTTTTTTAAACCTTCCTAAATCTTTGCAATCCTTTGTTCCTAAAACTTTTTTTCTGATCTTTGTTATTTATTATCTATCCCTCTCTCTTCTTAAGTGTATATTTTGTGTTTGTCTTCTAATTTTTGTGTGTTTTTTAGTGCGTTTTTGCACTGTTTTTCTATTACTTGCTTTAATTTTTTTTTACTTCCTTTCTTCTTCACCTCACTTAGTTTTTTAATTTCTACATTTTTTTCTGCCCCCGAGAATCATGGCTAAGAAGACTCAGAGTGCGAGCGCAACCCGGGGAAATATGAGCCGCCTTTCGCCGGAAGGGGTGCAATCCCGGGCCATGTTTTCGGAGGTGAAGGTGGCTGCGCTTGTTTTTTTGTGCAGCGCCACCGCCCCTTAACCCTGGCAGCAGGTGGGATCCGGGAGCGTCACCGGTGATGGGCGAGGGTGCGCCGGGCAGTGGTCCGGCGCACCCATAACCAACTGACGCACTGGTGGTCCGATATCCTGGACCGAGAGCAGGACCTGCTGGACCTGCTAGGTGTTGAGGTCGTGGGGCTTGGTGAGTAGCTAATTATTCCTATTGTGTGTTTTATGTTCTTGCGAATATTATTTTTTTCCAAAATAGCAAGAATGCTGCTGCTTACATGCAGGTAAGTTATGTTTATAAATCTTATATTATGTGATTGTTATTCTTCCAGACAGGTGCTCGGCGCTACTAATCGTACTTGTTTGCAACTTTGCGCTCGCTTGGGCTGATTATGTAAGAGAGGTTAGAGAACTTAAGTTAGGTAATGCAGACTAGAGAGACTCCTTTCCTTTGTCCTGTCACTAAGATAGTGGTAGTTAGTTACTTAGCATTAGTTGGTAATTTAGCGGCCTGCGTGACGCGACCTCTCATATGACTTCAGTCCTTGACTCCTTAGTCCTTAGTAGAACCTTTTGTAGTTCGTATAATGAGTGAACAGCAACCAACCAATTTGGTGTATGCAATATGCATGCGTCCATCTATGCATTTAAGAAAACTAAATGCAGACTTAGTGAATTGGCTGTCAAATGGGGCTGAGATGATTGCGAATGAGATCGGAATTCGGAACTTAAAAGCAAATATAATTTTTTTGCAATTCATTCCAAAGTCTTTGGAATAGGTGGGCTAGGTAGGTTTAGGATTCAGGAATTGGAATGTAACTGTGGAATAATAAAGATAGGATGGTCCACGACCGTGATACTAGTCTACTACTAGTCGATCTGATTTAGGAAAGGTCAATGTTATTGCAATTGCCGTTTCCTGTCAAAAAATCTTTTTGGAGCGATTTTTTAATATTTATTTAATGTTAATCATATTTTGTCTCTTTAATTATGTCTTGCATGATCAGCATCCAAGGGCAAGAAGAAGACGGGGTCTTCCGAGGCGGGTGCAGGAGCTGGAGGTGCCTCCCAGCAAGCACAACGCTCCTCTGCAGATGGCTCTGCTGGCCCCAGTAAGTCCTCATGTTGTTAATATTAATATATATTTCCCTATCTTTTACCGCTCCTTATTTTGAACTATTATTTACATTTCCTAATTTTATATTTCCCCAAATCCTCTTCGATCTATCAGTTTCTAAATTCTTGTTATCCCTGCATTACCTACCAACTTAGTTATTTATATTTCTAGTGTCTGTTTTTTTTTTCTACATCAAATCAAACTGCCTCTGACTCTGTAGTAGTCTGTCTGTAGCTTGCTTTCTTCTGGTTTTTCAGTCAGCTTTCCCTCTCCCCTTATATATTTTCTAGACTGCCTAGTGGTGGTACTGTAAGACTCAGAGAACCCATTGGTCCTTACTACTACTAGTATTAGTACTACTACTCTGCTGTGCAGATTGCATGCTCAAGTAAGGTATTCTACCCATGATTGTTGAGATGAGGTTTTCTTTTCTTTTACTTTCTCATGCTTAATCAGTAAATGATGGTCACGTTGGACACCCCAAAGTTGTATATATTACTTTTTCTCGCCTAGGCCTAGTACTATTTTTATTAGCAGCAGTTGATGGTGAACAACTGATTACCGTGCACCATGGCTGGAAGGAAGTATGAGGAGGAGGACAGCACCATTATATTTTCCAACCAAGCAACCTCATGTCCGATTGTCTGCCCAGTTGGTCAATCATTTTCTTTTCAAAAACTCAGATTCACCAATAGCTCTAGCCACTGAGTCCAGTCCTTTGGGTTGTCCTCTTCTTGAGAGGCTTTTCAAAAATTGCCACCAACAAAATGCCCAACTGGATATTTTATTATTTTTGATAGGACATACTGTCTACTCTACTCTAGTACCCGAATTGTAGTGATGTGTATGGTGTATGAATTGTATTTTCACTCTTGCTAGGGAAATAAATAAATAGGGGGAGGCGTATATGGCATCTAAAAAAATGTGAAATGTTTTTTCTAGACGTACCGACCACCAGTGCCGGGGCCAGCGGCGAAGGCGACGCCAGCCAGGAGGGAGCTGATGCGGCAGCTGCAGGGGGTGAGCGAGCAGCAGTGGCGGGCTGTGGTAAGTCATATTCCTTACTTATTGACAATACATTCGCTGCCAGGGTGTACACTGTACTGTTGAGACTAAGTTGTTGTGAACAGCTGAAGAAGACACCCATTACTTAGCATTAGCGGGAGTTGAGTAACTAATGGCCTTTTCTATCTTCAACTCAGCAGAGAAAGTTTTATGAAGTAGACTAAGAGTCAGATTACCTTGATGGGTTAATGGAAAAGGGAAAGAAGGATGTAAGGATGAAGGACGGGTGACGTAATATATGACTGGCAGAGAAGTATGCGTGGGTGAAGGAAGGGGGCCCGGGATGCATAAAGGTGGCTGATAGGATGCATGGGTGGTTGAAGGATGTGTGAAAGGTGAAAGAAAGGATGCCTGCCTGGGTGGCTGAAACTGTACGGGTGAAAGGATTCTTCCGGGGGGTTTGATGGGTCAAACTCAAAGGCAAGCAAGGACGCATGGGTGGTTAAATGACAAATGTATGTTGTTGGTGAAAGGTTTGTTGAGAATGATAGCCATGTTTGGATGTATGGATGTATGGATGCCTGGATGGTATCATAGGTGAAGACTGGATGAAGAGAATGTAAAAGAAAATTAAAACGTGCCAGAGTAGCAAAGCCAACAGTGAAGAATAAAAATCATGCTAGAAGAGCAATGCAATGATAAATGGAAAAATCCCTGGGAAGAAGAATAAACAAGGACTGTTTTTTATCAAGGTTTTTGATTCAAAGGTTAGAGGTTGTATTTCAGAATACTCCCTTGACTCACAGTAGTTTGCAAGCACAACATATATATTGTGTAGGTACCCACCCATCATCAATCGCCTCCCTCCGACTCCGAGGCCCACTCCCGCTCCCTACCCATGTCATTTCGACTGTGGGTGGCCTATCGCCTGCATGGTTACAAGCAAACAATAGTAGTACCTCACGTCACGTGACGTTGTGACGTATATCATCATTCATATTAGTAATCATATCATCTGCCTTGTTGTAGTAGTCACGGTGAAAGTGAAATTGAGCATTTGCCATTGATTTAACAGAGTATGGCCATAATAGAAAAATAGATCATTGTGTAGTACAGCTGCCCCACCTGCAGACAGTAGTAAAGTAACGCGAGTCTGTGACACAAGTATATCTGTCTAGGGCGCAAGCTGACTGAGCTGGCATGCCCACAAGATTAATTTAGCTAAACAAGAGAGAGAAGAAGAATACTTGTCTACTCCATAGTGCCTAATGCCTGAAACTCTAATCACATCCAAATCTTAGGGGCTGAGGAAGTGAGGATACCACAAATGTTATGTACTGCTAGTGCTACTGTGCCACTATAATTTTATGTGTATAATTTTGTGCTACTGTTTTGTTAAGAGTATTGGTTACAATTGTCTTTTTTCTTTCTTGATATAGCTACTCCTTCCCAACCCAACAGGCAGGAGTTAGCAGCCAAGACCCAGTAACGGAAGCTGGAGGCCATCAGGGATGAATATCGGCAGCTGGTGGCTCTGGCGGAGGAGGAGGCAGCAGCTGCAGCCTCCAATGCCCCGGGCCCCAGCCAGGCCCGCCCAATGCCTCTGGTGGTACGGCGCCATGGTCGGGCAGCCGCCTGCCACAAGGCAACCACTGCTGCCCACCCCTGTTGTTCCTGTAAAAACTTTCAGCGCTGCATGCTCCTCCGGATGGCGGGCCTAGAGGGCAGGATGAAGGAGCGCTTCCACCTTCTTGAGCGCAAGATCCAGCTAGCCCGCCGCTAGACCTCAGTCTCTTGACTCTTTCCCCTTTTTTAATCTTTTTTTGGTGGGTGTGACTTATTGGGGAGAGGGTGGGAATGTGGGAGTTGGGGAAAACATGGGTGTTCTTTTTTTTATCAGCATTTGCTTTTATGGACAATTCTTTTGGACTTGCATTACTGGACATTGGTTGGGTTAGGGAGAGGGGTGGGTCAGGTGTTGTGGGTTTCTTTCCTTCTGGTTTATATTAGTTAGGGGAATAAATTATTTATAGTTTTACATATGATGTAAATCTTTTTTTGGGGGGTTACTCTTTTACTTCGCACTGTTTCCTTTGCTGCAGGGCCGCAGCCAGTTTTTGAAATCTGCAGATAATGTAACACACCAACAGATAGATGCGGTACCCTCACTTGTCCTACTACTGTCAGTCTCTCCTCCTAGTTTATGCAGTCTGCAACTAAAACCCCTATGGACTTAGAAGGGTGTGGGTGTGTGAATTATTTTCCATAGTATATACATTATTGCATCCCCCACACTTCTTCTCTTACCTGTGATTGATGATTAGGCGAAGCGATGGCTTCATGGCGATGGTTTGGTTTCCCAAGGTGCCATGGTGGTGGTAGTAGTAGTAGACAGTAGCATTTGCAAACAAAGAAAATGAGACAGTCACCTGAGGGAACGACTAGTAGAAGTACAGTACACAAGAAGAAGACTGTCAATCAAGAAACCATGATGACCAGCAATGCTAAAGTAAAATTAAACAGACTGGTGGGCTAGCCTAGTGCAAAATTGAAGTTGACTCGAGCTATGAAGCGGACAAGTGTAACCTTTAGTGCTGGAAGGATGAGGATGCTAGCAATTAATTATGATGGATTATGTTCCTCTGGAAAACAATTGAATATCGAATACTGTGCATGGGTGGGCCATGTAATCTATATATTGCCAGTGTGGGCTATATATATACTTAGAGCAGAAGAAGATCCTCGCCCTGCCTTGAGTTAGTGTTGCTTTCACCACATCTGCCCCAGCAAGAGTGTGATCAATTATTGGTGTAAATTTAAATTAGTCACACCTCAATAAATCACACAGCCAGGGGGAAGAGGGTTAGGGTTTGGTGAATGGTTGGGAAGGAGGATTTGAGGGAAAGGTTTGACAAAGACAAACACTACACATGGACAATACATTCATCTTGGCAGCCGACCATCATAAATCTGTTAATGGAAAAAAAGGAAATGCATGCATGAGTAGTACTAGACTAGTAAAGAGCAGTGTATTAATTGTGCAATTGTCTGTCTGCCCCCAGAGAGACTCAAGTTACATATATTATGCTCTGTTGTACCAGGCTTCTTTTGGAAGATAGCAAATAAAATTCAAATATCTGTAGGAGCCAATATATAAGCAAACATAAACAACACCCACAGTCGTAATGATTGAAGAGAAAAAAAATTATACTGTATTATTGCCAAATTGGAGTTGCATCCCTGCATTCCTCTTGGTCCTTCCTTGAACTGTCCGTCCGTCAATCTTGGGTGCCTAGGGGTGCGGTTTGGTAATGTAAGTGTGAGTTGTTTTTCCAGTATGGCACAGGGTAAAGGGCCTGTAGATGGAAAAACAAAAAGGATATTGAAAAATCAAGGAGAAAAGTTAAACTGCATAATTAAGTAGGAGTGCAACAAGAAGACTTTCAGAGGCGGCATGGCTAAATCATGTCTGTTTCCGGCAGTTAGCTCCAACAACAGGAACAAGCCCCCACCCAACCTCCACTTAGCTTCGAATTTGAGCCAGACAGCACAGTGAGCACACACAGAAACCTAGCATTTCCCAAATTAATTAAAAAATCAATGCACCGCTGTAAGTCACACCACACTCGCCACTACACAGACATGAAGGTCTGGTGTTGTAGTATACCTTTAGGCCACTTCACGCCCTGAGTTATTCCATCAATCATCTCTGATCTTCCTGACTCTGACTGCGAGTATGGTGTGGTGTCCAACTCTGTACCAACAGTGTCCCGAGTGAGTCCAGACTCGTCCCGACTCAAAAATGCAATGGATCGGCCTGCAGTAGAACAATTTTGTTATTGAACAACAACAAGGGAAAGATTGACTTGAGTCACTTTTTTTGTGTGTAGAAGAATAGTAGACATCATTCACAACAAGCAACAATCACTGAGCATGCAATGCATGCCATCGTTTACCTGTTCTTCCAGGGCAGTCCTTCTATGCTAGGAAAGGATAGATATATAGTCAGGGCCCAGGTTTGGAGGCAGGCACACATTTCAAATTTGTTGTATTCTCCATCCAATGTCTGGCTTGAGGGAAGTGGCTTTAGGGCGAGTCAGGAGTGGACTTACTTCTTCACTGATTGCACACAGTTGCAACTCCAATCCGGCAATAAAGGAGTAAGGCAGTGGGGATAGATTTGTGAACCAGAAAGATGGTGACACACACAAATAATAAAGTAAATAATGTTCCTTCGCTATATCTTTTTTGAGGGCTTTTTTTTTGGGCATCAAAGGAAGAAAGAAAGTAACTCGAAAGCCTAGTTGTCAGGAAAGTAGAGCTCGTCCTCAAACTTTGGTGGTTCACCCAGAAGTAGGTCACCTAACACACTACTTCCATGACCTGAGTCACCGTCATCATCTTCCTGCTGTGGTACTGATCCAGCGCGAAGGCAAGGGTTGAATATTTCACACAAAAAAAACCTGAATGTTTCAATGGGCCCATATACATTTATCCTAAATGCTCATTCACACTCCCTGGCCAAATCCGCTGGGGTGTCAAGTTTTATAATTCACTTAAGTTCTGATTAGTTATTTCCCTGTAACCACAAATCGATTACAGTATCATTTCAATGTCTAACTAATCTTCACAAATCAACACTCTTCCTCTGGTCGATGGACCATTAGTTGAGTTAGTTGATGGTGATATTAACAACTTCTTAACTAATGAAAAGTTCTTAGTGAAATAACCACAGACTCTGAGTAAGATTCATAAGCTTTATCTAAACTTTCAGTCATAAAGTTGAACGCTCATCAATTACAGATTCACAGTGCACACTCCATCATTCTTCAATGGAGAGAGAAAATTCATTTAGCAAAATACATTCAATTACACAATCTCATTCAACAAATCAAATGCATAAGAGTGGATAGATGTAGAGACAGAAGGCACATAATAACACATTTGCAAAGAAATATGCAAATTTTAGGGACAGAATGATATTTACCTAATAGAGATGACCGGAAAACCACCCCTCTGGCCAAAGGACTGGTGGGGATCCCCTGACTTAGGATCAGGAGACAAAGACTATAAGACAGGATCAGGACAGGACTGATACTTACTAGACTTCTCTACAAACCCGACGCACCAGGGCGATTCCCTCTCTTACACTCTCTCCCTCCTCGATATTCTTCCGCAAATCTTCGAATCTAATCAGGCGGTCGTTTCGGATCTGAATCTTCCAAGTCTGCTCTCGTCTCTCTCTCTCAGCGTCCACGTGCAGCAGCTCTCTATGCAAGCTCTCCAAATGTATTGCTCTATACAATGCTAAATTTTTTTACTCAAGTTACTCTAGTTATAGTCTTTATTTCTACATGTTCCACCCTCAAGAGTTGCAAATTTTACTAAAATACAGAATATGATTGGACGGGGTTAGGGGAGTCTTCGTCACACCATGCTGACATATTCATTTTTATTAGGATGCTTATTGTTTGCTAACCCTTCCCCTTTAGCTCATTCATGTTTTCCTCTTCCCATGCATATTTTGTTGCAAATGTAATAATTCATTTAATACAAGCTTCATAGACGAGTGATACATGTCTTCTTTTTCTCATATCTTCTGCCCTTGAAACTTGGCAGTCATTCAGTTCTTTCGGTCACCAGGTCACATCATGAATTCACTGAGCATGCGCAGCTTCTGGTTACTCGTCGCCATTTTCCTTTTCCGTTATACTTTAGCAGGCCCGAATACACACTATTAATAAAAGAATCATAAACAGATGTTATTTTCTTAAACATATAATTCTCACTGTTCACCACCCACTTCTACTCTATCCCATGTTATTATTTTCTTTCTGGGCAAAAGCATTAACAACAGCAGCTTTCTTTTAAATTCGAGCAAGCAGATGCCGGGCATGCGTTACCTCAAGACCGCGTGTTAGTCTTTCTTGCGCATGCGTGAGGGTTTTCCCTCTCAAAGCGAGTTAGTCACGTTATCTCTACGTAGTTCAGGTTTGCACATGCGCAAAGCGTTTTCGCAAATTAAAGCGGGTTTTAGTCGCGTTGCATTTTATTTCTCATTAATTTAAGCATGCGTAAGGTTTTCTCCCCATGTGTCGGTGTCTGGTGTATATTAGTTTTGTCTCATCTACGGTTTTAACGATTAGTGAAAGTTAATGGAGGATTTATACGAGCAAGTTTCATTTTCTTGAATCCTTGCTCCATCAATTCCCCCTCTGATGGCATTTTTGAGCCATCATAAAATACCCATCATTACCAAGTGCCAACTTTATTCTTTTAAATTTTAGTTTCTTCCTCTCTTTCTACTAATTCTTCGTTTTTCTTCTTTTTCATACCTAATTCTTTCATTTTATCATATAAACTTCCTTTCATTTCCTCTAATTCAATCTCTTCCCTATTTCTCTTTCTTCCATTCTTTTATTCTTTATTTCGGCCACCATTCTTGCTCTTGTTTTACTCTTGCAACATCTATATGTCATCACCGTAGTACAGGACATACGCATCCTGACCCGGAAGTCCGTTAGAGCAGGGAGGCCGTCCTTCCCCCACCTGATTTTAAATCATCAACCAGTACGCTAGAGTCAAGACCAGAACACCACATCGTCAATGCAAAAACGTCAATGACAGTATTTAGATTTCTGCCATTGAAATTTGTGGCACATCTTCTGGCTAGAATGGCCCGACAGAGCTGATTTTAATTCTTGTATGTCCTGTACTAAGGTGGCTCTAACGGACAAAGAGAAGGCATTTATTATCATTTTTGAAAGGCCCTATCATTGTAGCCTTCTGATGTGGTATGAGGTTTTACCCTCCATAGATTATGTAATTTGAACATAATCCAATTTATCGTAATATTTTATGAAAACTTTTAGTCCTGAGGAAGGTGAAAAAATCAAGGTCTCACCGAAACGCCGCGTCGACTGTTTTTAAAGTTTTTTTACCTCTTTTGTGATTTATTTAGATTGTAACCTCCATTGGGAGGAGTGTTATTACATTAATTGCATCAACATGTGATAAAATTTGTATGTTCACAAATATACTTTTTACATAAAATAAATTCCTTTTTATTCATATACATTTTGTTTTTAATGTTGATAAAATGAAAGTTTTTCTTGTACATTTTTCGTGCTAGATTGGTTGTATGTATACAGAGACACTTGATCCTAAGTGAGGCGTTTGCCCTTTCCATAATCCATTGTAGGGACTTTTTGTTTCTTTTTCTCTCTGTATTCACCCTGTCCCTCTGCTTAACATTGGGGTAACTCCCTCTCTTTTTGACTTTGGCAACCTATAATAGGCATTTTTACCACACACATAATATATTCCTGGAAAAACAGGATCAGTTCCACCTCTTAGTCCCCATACCCCAATAATTAGGAAGGTGGTTCACATTCACTAGAACCAATGAAAATGTTGTTATAGTCAGTTTTTAGTCTATGCAGACAGAACTTTCCCAATTTCGACAAGTCTAGAGACATTGCAGCATGAGTCTCGCCTTTCTTATAGTCCCCCTTCTTATTAGCCCATGGAGGTACATGTGACTTCTGTTCAACAGCCTTCTTTTGAAAATCCTGTCTTCTTTCCTCTACTAAATTTAGAAAATCTTTTTCTTCATCACGCAAAATACAGGTTAGATTATTCTTATGAGCATATGTTATGTCTATTGGGTTCGTTGTTAAGAAGAACTCGCCCATGAATTCTGCATCTTTAGCACTAAACACTGGGTTCATGTTTCTTTGAATAGGAATTTCTTAAAATACTAAATCCATATTCGAATAATAATACTGCAATTTGCCTGTTGCATAGAACAAACTGGACACAACACTACATGACACACCATATGTTAAAGGAAGATGGTGATAGGTCACCCGCTCTGAAACAGACGAAGGTGACTTCATGCAAACATAACAATCACTCACATCCATCGTATCTACGTATTCATAAAGGAGTTTAGTAAACACAGTTAGTGACGAATCACTATTTGACTTGTCATGATGATACATGTTCTCATCCATTTGCTTCAAATTAGTGGTAGTTGTTCTTTTAGTAACTGCACTCACTCGATCACTTGTATTAGTGTTATTTCTGTTATTAGTTACCATTAGAACAGGCATCACAAGCGTTAGCAATAACCACATTAGCATTAGTATAAAAACACTGCACAAACAATATTTAACACATCTTCATTTTAAACTAGATTTCGGATGTTCAGTCACTTTTGTTTCTGCCATTTTTAGTTTTCTAAAATTGATCAATATCTAAATTTTTCTTCTAAATTCTAAAATTTACTCTAAAAAAAAATAAAAAATAAAAAATCTTTGTGTGATCCCACACTTCAACAGCTTTTCATCTTTGTTCCCCTTCGTCTTTATTTTCTTTTCTTCTTTGGTTTCTTTTCTTCTCTTCTCTTCTTTATTTGTTTGTCAATTTCCACCTTTTGTGTCAAAGTCTTTTTTTTTTAAGGTGGTCTCAATTTGCTTTCATCAATTCCTTCAATAGTGACACTTTCTTGTTCTTCATTCAGATCAAGATCCTCAAAGTCCTCAGGATGATATATGTCCATTCAGGAGCTTTATATTGTCTGCTCAGAACTTTCACTCTTTTTGATCTTCGTAAAGATGTTCTTCTTGGTTGTTCTTGCTCGGTTTGACTTGATACTTCTTTTACTTGTTCTTGTTCTTTCCCTGTTCTTCTTCTTAAAACATATCTTAGTCCTTTTACTCCACTTGACCAGTGATTACCTTTTCTGACCCTCTTTGTTTGTACTGCCTTTTCACCTTATTCGCCTATTTCTAGTGTTCTTTTATTTTCGTTTTCTTTTAGCTGAGCTTGTTCTGGACTTTCTGATTTCTTTCTTCCTGTTGATTGAATTTCTTCTTGATCTTGCAGTCTTTCTTTTTCTAACTCTAATTGAGCTTGATCTGAATTTCCTGCAGTATATTCTTCTGTTGACTGAATTTGTTCTGCACCTGTCAGTCTTTCTTTTTCTTCTTTTGATTGAGCTTGATCTGGATTTTCTGTTTCAATTTGTTCTGGTCTTTCAATCTCTTGCTCTTCCTCGGTCTCTACAGCAGTCTCTTGAGACCCAGTATCTGGTGCCCACCCTACTTGACTTGTACTTGGTTGCTCATCATCGATGCATTTTTCAGGGTCTGTTTCTCTGATTTCTTTGACTTCACAACTTTCAGCTTCTGGTTCTTCTCTTTGCTCTACCAGTTGCTGCTCTTGTCGTTCAGGTGGACTTGGGACTCTTTGTGTATGACTGGCATGGATCCAATTTGGCAAGCCAACACACTTCACTGCTGTCGTCGTGACCAATATAACTTGATGAGGTCCTTTCCACCTGGGTTCTAAACACGATTTTCTTGTGTGCTTCTTTACCATAACCCAGTCTCCGGGACACAAATCATGAGCTTGATTCGGCTGTGCTGTGGTTGCATCTTCACCAACCTGGTGAGACACAGAACGTACCAGATCAGCTAGTCCTTTGCAATAATACAACACTAGATCATCAGTTATATTCATCAGTTTGTTTCCAGGTACAAATGCTTGTCTCATTGCTCTTCCCATGAGAATTTCATGAGGACTCAATCCCTTTCTTCTGTCAGGGATGCTTCTAAGACTCATCCCAGCCCTCCTGGATGGACCACCACTGCGTCCACTTCACTTTCAACTCCACCACCGCACCCAAACCCGCTCTGCGACCACCACGTAGGAACTGGAGCAAGGTCACAGAGGAACGCCTCATCACCACCCTCCTCCAAGACCCCCCCAGCGCCACGACCGACACCAGCTCCGCAGCCACAGAACTTCACCCCTGGATCTCCCGCTGCGCCGACAAACTCGCACCCCTCCGCCACCCCGCCAAACAACGCCCTCTGAAGGCCGCCTGGTTCACCACTGAACTACATGAAGCCAGACGCTCCTGCAGACGCCTAGAGAAAACCTGGCGAAACCTGAAAACCACAGAAGCGCGGACCAACCACAGGAGCGCCCTGAAGGAATACCACCAGCGCATAAAAGACACCAAGCGGACCTTCATTAGAAACAAAGTCCAGACCAACGCAACCAACACCAAGGAACTGTTCAACGTCATTCAGCAGTTCACTAAACCCCCCAGCGAAGCCACCGACATCACACCGTCCCAGGAACTCTGCGACAAACTCAGCTCATACTTCCATCTGAAGATCAAGGCCCTCTATGACAACTTCAGCGATCAGACGCAGGACACCACCTCTCCGCCTTACGCCGCCGATAAACCAACAATCATAACCTGGAATCCCGCCACCGTCGAACACATCACCGCGACCATGAAGAAAACCCAGTCAGGTGCCCCAACGGACCCCTGCCCACCGCACATATTCCACAGGGTCACCGCCGCCATCGAACCCGAACTCAGACGGACCATCAACGCATCCTTCATGTCCGGCATCTTCCCAGAAAATTGGAAACGGGCAGAGGTTAAACCACTCCTCAAGAAACCCACGGCCGACCCAACGGACATGAAAAACTACCGGCCCATCTCTCTTCTCCCTTTCGTGGCGAAGGTCACCGAGAGACTCGTGAACGCCCAGCTGACGACCTTCATCGAAGAGCACTCCATCCTTGACGCCTCCCAGTCTGGATTCCGCAGCGACCACAGCACCGAGACCACCCTTCTCACCGCCACCGACGAGATCCGCATGCTACTCGACCAGGGTCACACCGCGGCCCTCACCCTTCTAGACCTCTCCGCAGCGTTCGACACCGTCTCCCACCGCACACTCGCAGCCAGACTTCACGACGCGGGGATACAAGGAGCCGCCCTCAACTGGATCCATTCCTTTCTCGCCGGCAGAACCCAGAGGATCAGACTCCCTCCCTTCATCTCCAAACCCACCGATATCGACTGCGGAGTACCCCAGGGTTCTTCGCTCAGTCCCACGCTCTTCAACATCTACATGGCCCCCCTCGCCACCATCGTAAGACAGCATGGGCTCAGCATTGTATCCTACGCCGATGACACCCAGCTCATCCTCTCACTCACAAAGAATCCTGAAGACACCAGACTCCGCTTCCAGGAAGGAATGAAGAAGGTGGCAGCCTGGATGAAGGACAGCTGTCTGAAGCTCAACTCTGAGAAGACCGAGGTCCTCTTCCTCGGACCCTGCACGTCTGCCTGGGACACCACTTGATGGCCCTCAGCCCTCAGGAACCCTCCCATCCCTAAGGACCACGCACGAAACCTCGGCATCATCCTCGACTCCTCCCTCTCCATGAACCGCCAGATCAACGCCGTCGCTTCCACCAGCTTCAACTGCCTGCGCATCCTCCGCAAGACCCTCAAATGGATCCCCCCTGACTGCAGAAAGACCGTCACCCACGCACTCATAACCAGCAGATTGGACTACAGCAATGCCTTATACGCCGGAATCAACAGAGGTCTACTACACAGACTCCAGACGATCCAGAACGCTGCCGCCAGACTCATCCTCGGGACTCCGTGCCACGAACACATGACCCAACACCTGCGAGTGCGCCACTGGCTCCCCGTCGAGAAGAGGGTCACCTTCAAACTCCTCACCCACGCCTACAAATCCTTCAACAACATCGGACCCAAATAACTCAACGAGAGAGTCTCCTTCCACGTATCCAAAAGGAACCTACGCTCCGCTGACCTCACCCTGGCAGAAGTCCCCCACATCCGCAGAACTAGAACAGGCAGGAGAGCCTTCTCCTACATCGCAGCCAAGACCTGGAACGAGCTCCCCGTGCACATCAGACGCTCCCCAACCCTGCGAACCTTCAGGAAGGACCTCAAGATCTGGCTCTTTGAATGATCCGAGGCGGCGACTGATCCGGATCTGCCCCCTCCCCTAGAGCCTTGAGACCCTCATGGGTGAGTAGTGCGCTTTACAAACCCTTGATTGATTGATCAATACAAGGGGCAAAGCATCAGGCCATTTCAGTGAAGTGGATGCACACACCTTTCCTAACCTGGATTTTATTGTGCCATTGAGCTGCTCAACCACTCCAGAAGCTTCTGGTCGATAGGCACAATGTAGTTTCTGCTCAACTTTGAAAGCTGTACAAATTAAACGAATTATCTCATTATTAAAATGAGGTCCTCTATCTGATTCCAAAGTGACTGGAAATCCAAACCTGGGAATGAGTTCTCTCAACAGTAGTTTGGCAACTGTGAGGCTGTTATTCCTTCTCGTGGGATAAGCTTCTACTCATCGAGAAAACAGACACACAATGACAAGGACATACTTCAAACCGTTGCACAGCGGCAGCTCTATGAAGTCAAGTTACAGTCTTGTAAATGGTCCCTCTGCCTTTCCAATTTTTCCCCAACTGACAACTGTCTTTCTACCTGGGTTATGCTGTTGGCATGTCAAACATCGCTGGCAGAGACTCTCTGCAATTAGCCTAAACTTGGGATTGTACCATGTCTGCCTAAAATGCCTAATCATGGCATCCCTCCCTGTGTAGCTCCATGATATACTCTTGCCATTTGTGATAATAGACTATCTGGCATTATCGATCTCCCATCTGGACACACCCATACTTCATCATCTGCTCTTCTTGTGCATCCTGATTTGATCCAGAGTTTCTTTTCTTTTGCATCTGCCTCATCCTGTAACTGTCTAACTTCATCCCATGTTTCAAAAGCAGAGAAAAACATTAGTTGGCAATTGGTAACTTCTTTTTCCAACCCTCTGTTCAAAGACATTGTATTCCGAGCACAAAATTATATTTCCTGACTTATGTGCGGCACACTTGACCACTGCAATTTCTTTTGGCAATTGTAGTGCTTCTGATAGTTCTTTGACATTTTTACTATTTCTGATAGGAGAACCTGAAGAAGTCAGAAATCCCCTTTGCATCCATAACTGGCCAAAGTCATGCACAACCCCAAAACCATATTGACTATCCGTGAATATGGTTACTCTCAATTTTTTCCCAATCTTGCATGCTTTTGTCAAAGCTCCCAATTTGGCTATTTGTGCAGACTTGACTCCTCTTAGACAGGATGCTTCCAGAATAGCAGATACAGTACATACAGCCTAGGCAGAACTCAGTTCTCCATTTTGTTTTCGCAAGCATGACCCATCAACAAACAATACATAGTCTGATTATTCCAATGGGACATCAAAGATGTCCGGTCTGGGCTTTGTACACATCTCTGTCAGATCCAAACAATCATGATCAACCTCCTCTTTTACTTCTTCACAGTATGGATCCGGCAGCAAGGTGGCTGGATTTACTGTGGTGCATCTTATCACACTTACATTTTCAGCACCCAGGATCACTCTTTCATACTTAGTCAGCCGACTAGGGGCCAAGTGCTGAGTACGAGTCCTTGTTAAAAGGATCTCGACGGAATGTGGCACATATACCTTCAGGGGATGTCCCATTACAATAGATTCACTCTGCTCCAGACTCACACAAGTAGCAGCTACTGCTTTTAAGCAGCCAGGCAATGCTGCAGCCACTGAATCCAGAGTGGCAGAAAAGTATGCCACTGGACGTCGTGATAATCTATGTCTCTGGGTTAACACTGAAAGTGCACATCCTTCTCTCTCACAACAGAACAAAGCAAATTCTTTCATATAGTCAGGCATTCCTAATGCTGGTGCTCGACACAAACAATCCCCCAGTTTTATGAATGCATCTTCACTTTCATCATCCCATTCAATCGGATCTGTCACATCCTTTCGTGTCAATTTTAGTAGAGGCTTTGCAAGCAATGAAAATCCACTGATCCACAGACAACAGTATCCAATCACTCTCAAATCATTCGTACTTCTTTCTTAGTTTTAGGCAGACTCATTTTTCGAATCACTGTTATTCTTTCTGGTGTCACTTTTCTAACTCCCCTTTCTATCTTGTGTCCCAAATATTGGGCTTCTTGTTGGCACCTTCTGCCAAATGGTTCAGTAAGGCAATTGTGTCAGTGACACAAGCCTCTGGTGTCTTTGATGCCACCAATAGGTCGTCAATGTACTGAACCAAAACCGAATTTCCTGGCATAACCAATGTTTCCAAACACTTTTTCAGGATTTGATTGAAAATCGAGGGACTCTCTGTGTACCTTTGAGGAACTCTGCACCATGCCAAAATACGGTCTCCGAACCGGAATGCAAAAAGATATTGGCTATCCAAATGCAAAGGAATCGAAAAGAATGCTTGGCACAAATCAATCACTGTGTACCAATGTGCATCTCAAGGTATCTGATAAAGGATCACTGCTGGATTTGGTACTACTGGACAACAGGGTACTACTATCTTATTAATTTTCCTTAAATCTTGCACTATCCTATACTTGCCACTAGGCTTTTTAAGCCCCATGATTGGCGAATTACAAGGACTGCCCATTATCTCTTTTAAAATACCTTGTTCAATCATTTGATCAATTACTGGAGCAACTCCGGTTTTTTCTTCAGGGCTCATTTTGTATTGGGGTGTGTTCGGGTAAATTGCACCTTCTTTCACCGTTATTTTAATTGGGTCTACGTTTGCCATTAGACCAATTTATTTTCCTGAAAAATCCCACACATCTGATCTCACTGTGTTTTTCAGCTCATCAGGCAAACTGTTCTCAGTAAGAAGTGAAAACATCTCATCCACTTCTGTTCCCTGTTTCGCTAGCATCATCTTGAAAGCAATATCTTCATCAGGTGTTTGGAAACCAATACCATCAGGCGTACAATAGATGGTACAGTTCATTTTACACAACAAGTCCCTCCCTAACAAGTTTACTGGACTTGAATCACACACCACAAACCGACGCATGTCTTTGAAATTCCCGATATTCACTTCTATTGGTTTAGTGACTGGGGTTTTTATTTGCTTATTTGAGACTCCTACAACTTGGATAGTTTCTCCCGAGAGGGGTAGGTTTGGAATTTCTGCTGCTCTCACAGTAGAACGGGTAGCACCAGTATCCACTAGGAAAGTGATGTCATTACCTTCCACTTTTCCATCAACAAATGGACCTGACTGATCTACCGCCAAGGATGCGCCAAGCACGCATTCTTCCTCCCCCCTCAGGCACCGTCATTGAGAAGTATCCGAATCACTCTCATTACTTTGCATCCAATATTGTTGAACCGTTTGCGTATTCTTACCACTCTCTCCACGAAATCCGGTGTTCACACTGTATCTCTGCACCTGAGCGTTCACATGCTTGGGCATAGGGGCTTGTGGCACCTGTAATTGTGGAGTAACTACCTGTTGCTGTTGCTGCTGGTTCACAACCACCTCATTCTGCATCTGTGGATTTCAATTTTGATTTACCCCATTACTCTGTTGAACATTTCTACACTCATTCTTCCAATGTCCATGCTTTCTGCACACATGACAAGGATACTTCTTCCTCACTTCTTCTCTACTCATTCGCCCTTTTCCTTTATTTCCATTTGATCCTTGACTATGCTGATTCTGATCGTTCGACTGATTATCATTTTGAGAACCAGAATTTGCCTCTTGGTGTTCTGCTAGCTTCACTTGTGCCCACATCATCTTTTCTTTCAGTTTCTTGTGTTTTGCATCAATAGCATCACTACAATACTTCGCATACTTCAAGATATCATCAATGGGCTTACTCTGCCAGCAAAGCATATGTTGCTGAATCATCTGACTAATTTCTGATCTTAATCCATACACAAACCTATACACGAAATGTCCCATATCCTTATCACCAATATTTTCAAATCCACTATACTGCTTAAATACTTGCAATAGCCTTTCGTAATATGCGTGCACTGACTCTTTTGGTTCATGAGTTGTTCTATCTATTTTAACCCAATCTGTTTCTTTTGGAGGAATTTTCCCTTTCAAGAAAGTAATCACTTGTTGATACTTTTTCATCACGTCTCCTGAAGGCGCACCTGTCTTTGCATCTCTGGGATACTCTTCAGTTGGCCAATCAACAGTAATTTTACATTCTGTCCACAAATCAGTTGGTACCACTATATCGAACAGGCCATCCAAATCCTTTAATAATACTTTTGAAATCAATATCTTCGCTCGCAAGCCCAGGAAAGATCATTGTCTGACGAAGAATGATGTTAATATATTTTTATGTCCTCTTACAGCATGATGATGTAAATGTATATTATACGAAGCCCAATTCATGATATGATGAGAGATCAGTCAATCACTTGTTGTTTGTTGTTTGCCTGATGTTGTACTGCCTGGCAAGGCAGTGATGCTATTTATGTTTCTTTGAACATTCAATAAAGAAATTTTAAAAAAAATAATAATAATACTTTTGAAACTTTCACAAACCTCTCTACCTGCTTGTACCATTCAACTGGTTTCTCTCTTAATCTGGGAAAATCATTCGTAAAAGACAAAATATCCTGTCTAGACCAAGGAACATGAACATATCCACCACCAGGAACTTCTCTCATTGGACACACTCTTTCAACCTGTTCTGTCTCTCTTAATGGGAATGCAGATGTTTTCTTTGTAGCTGCCTCATCCCTTTTTCTTGTCCATCTACCTCTCCATCGGTGGGCATCTCCCCATTTCTTCAAAACATACATCAATTCTTTTATCTGTAATCTTCTTCCTGACGCATTCAAGCTTTCTAAATCCTTCTCAGTAAATTCTGACCTATATGGTTTTTGTAATATTTTCGAATTTTCTACATCTATTCCAAATTCTGAAGCCACTTCTACTATCTTTTCATGAAGATTCTTTGCTCTCCAGGTTATACTTTTACACAAAAGCAACAATTCCTCATCTCTGTATGAACCTAATCGGTCTGGGCTTATAGTACCAATAATAATTTCTTCTAAATCCACTTTCAACTTGCCTACATCTATATTTGGTGTTTGTTTTTTTTTCTTGTCTAATCCTTTTGCCCACTCCTCTAGGTCTTCTGGTGAAAATCCTTTAGAGTTCCCTGCTACTGGAGTGACAATCAGTTCCTTTCTCCTTTTATTTACTGGTGAAATTCACTTCGGGGTTTCAGTCACTGTTTCAAGATTAGGGAGATCTAGTAATGAGACATTTGAATCACTTTCACTAGTTTGATCTTCTAACATTACTGTCTCTTTCCTAACATTATTCTGTGGGACTGTCACTGTTTGTAATCTCGGGGTATCTCGTTTATCACCATATAATGGAATAACAGGACCAATTGTTACTGGTACCGTCAAGGCTTCAGCATTTAAGCCTAACTGATTTATTTTCTGAATTATCTCTTCTTTTGTCTTATTCAATGCATTCCTTTCTTTTTCCTGTAATACTCGGGTGACTGTTGGATCATATAAAACCTGTGGAACTAATGGAGTTCCCATCATTGGTGCACTTGGAGTTGTCTCTCTAGCATTTTCTTGATAAGGTGGAGGTCTTTTAACTAAATTGTCCTCTAATAACTCATCATCAGATTCATCACATCCTGTTCCTGTCATACCTATGTGTTTTATTTTTTCTTTACACTTACTCCCTACTTGATCCTCAGCCATCAACACTGGATACAAGCCTTCCGTTACTACAGCTCTTCTCCATCTTTTCATCTGATCTCCTCGGGTATCACACGGATATCTGGGAAAAAATCCTCTATTTATTCTTCTACCTCCTCTGTATTTCTCTCGTTCGAATGCCTCAACTTCCCATTCCTCCAAAGCTTCATACTGCGTTAACCTAGGACTGGGTTCTAATGAATTCATCCGATTTCTCAAATTCTGAAGAATCCTTACATTAAACGTACCATGTTCAGGGAAAGGTAGAACACTATCACCTTTCGTATACTCTACCCAATTTTCCAACCATACACAAGTATGATAGCCTCGTTCCATCATCATAAAAGAAGCAGGGGTATCAGGAGGTGGCATAAGAATTCCTTCTCTAGTTACTACACGTTTATCTTTTTTAAAGAAACTTTTGATTTTATTAATCAACTTCATTCTTCCGATCCCTGTGACTAATTATTTCAGCAGGCAAAACCTAGAAACTCTTACGTATTTTCCACGTATCCTATTTGCCAACACTCGTCACATACCAGCGCGACTCACACCAACAGTCCAATCAGGGCTCACTATGTATTTTCTTCCGCAACCAATACCAGCGCGGTTCTTGTCTACCAGCCAATCAGAGCTTTCAGCACACTTACTTGTCTGACCAATGCCAGCGCGGCTCTTTATGACGTCAGTATTACTCCTACTACTGACCCTCCCTTTACAATCTGCACTTGTCACACGCCCGCTGTCTCAACCAATACCAGTGCGGCTCTTTGTGACGTCAGTATGACTCCTGCTACTGACCCTCCCTTCACAAGGTAATACGATAATGTATTTTCTTATTTTTCTTTATAATTTTCTGTTAGTAACAACGTAAAAACAGCGCTACTCTGTCTGCTCCGCTAATCCAAAGATAGTTTATTCACTTGCTTCAAAGAGAAAGTACTTCCTTACACTGCGAGTAAAAACCACTGTTTACCCTTCATTTAAGCTCGGGGAGGACCTATTACTCCTCTAGGGATACTCCTCCTTTGGGTAATGCCAAAGTTTCACAGGTGGGCCCTACGCTATCACGCACTCTCGGCTCTTATACGATATAGTCCCTAATATAACACCTACAGCCCTCCGTAGCTTTTAGGTATTATGACAACAGACGAGTAACCTTCTGCAGTGTGATTTCCTTACCACACTCTTCTAAATTCCATTCCCGGGATTCCCAGGCATCTCTGTACCTGTACTTCCAGACAACATAGAACAGGACACTAACTTTTCATGTTAAGAACATATAATCAATAATCAAAAATCAATAATTAATAATCACCAAACTAATCAATAATAACCATAACTCTGCTACCAGAAAAACTGATCCAGCGCGAAGGCCAGGGTTGAATATTTCACAAAAAAAACCCTGAATGTTTCAATGGGCCCATATACATTTACCCTAAATGCTCATTCACACTCCCTGGCCAAATCCGCTGGGGGGTCAAGTTTTATAATTCACTTAAGTTCTGATATTTCCCTGTAACCACAAATCGATTACAGTATCATTTCAATGTCTAACTAATCTTCACGAATCAACACTCTTCCTCTGGTCGATGGACCATTAGTTGAGTTAGTGGATGGTGATATTAAAAACTTCTTAACTAATGAAAAGCTCTTAGTGAAATAACCACAGACTCTGAGTAAGATTCATAAGCTTTATCTAAAATTTCAGTCATAAAGTTGAACGCTCATCAATTACAGATTCACAGTGCAAACTCCATCATTCTTCAATGGAGAGAGAAAATTCATTTAGCAAAATACATTCAATTACACAAACTCATTCAACAAATCAAATGCATAAGAGTGGATAGATGTAGAGACAAAAGGCACATAATAACACATTTGCAAAGAAATATGCAAATTTTAGGGACAGAATGACATTTACCTAATAGAGATGACTGGAAAACCACCCCTCTGGCCAAAGGACTGGTGGGGATCCCCTGACTTAGGATCAGGAGACAAAGACTATAGGCCAGGATCAGGACAGGACTGATACTTACTAGACTTCTCTACAAACCCGATGCACCAGGGCGATTCCCTCTCTTACACTCTCTCCCTCCTCGATAATCTTCTGCAAATCTTCGAATCTAATCAGGCGGTCGTTTCGGATCTGAATCTTCCAAGTCTGCTCTCGTCTCTCTCTCTCAGCGTCCACGTGCAGCAGCTCTCTATGCAAGCTCTCCAAATCTATTGCTCTATACAATGCTATTTTTTTTTACTCAAGTCACTCTAGTTATAGTCTTTATTTCTACATGTCCCACCCTCAAGAGTTGCAAGTTTTACTAAAATACAGAATATGATTGGACGGGGTTAGGGGAGTCTTCGTCACACCATGCTGACATATTCATTTTTATTAGGATGCTTATTGTTTGCTAACCCTTCCCCTTTAGCTCATTCATGTTTTCCTCTTCCCATGCATATTTTGTTGCAAATGTAATAATTCATTTAATACAAGCTTCATAAACGAGTGATACATGTCTTCTTTTTCTCATGTCTTCTGCCCTTGAAACTTGGCAGTCATTCAGTTCTTTCGGTCACGAGGTCTCATCATGAATTCACTGAGCATGTGCAGCTTCTGGTTACTCGTCGCCATTTTCCTTTTCCGTTATACTTTAGCAGGCCCAAATACACACTATTAATAAAAGAATCATAAACAGATGTTATTTTCTTAAACATATAATTCTCACTGTTAACCACCCACTTCTACTCTATCCCATGTTATTATTTTCTTTCTGGGCAAAAGCATTAACAACAGCAGCTTTCTTTTAAATTCGAGCAAGCAGATGCCGGGCATGCGGTACCTCAAGACCGCGTGTTAGTCTTTCTTGCGCATGCGTGAGGTTTTTTCCCTCTCAAAGCGAGTTAGTCACGTTATCTCTATGTAGTTCAGGTTTGCACATGCGCAAAGCGTTTTCGCAAATTAAAGCGGGTTTTAGTCGCGTTGCATTTTATTTCTCATTGATTTAAGCATGCGTAAGCTTTTCTCCCCATGTGTCGGTGTCTGGTGTATATTAGTTTTGTCTCATCTACGGTTTTAACGATTAGTGAAAGTTAATGGAGGATTTATACGAGCAAGTTTCATTTTCTTGAATCCTTGCTTCATCAGTACTTCAGGTGTGGTGTAATTCGTTGGTATAAAGTGCTGATTCATTTTGATCATGGTTAACCTCTCCATGTTTTGGGGCGATAGACTGGTACTTCTCACTGTCAGAACGGCACCAGCAGCACTGAAAACACGCTCAGCAGAGACACTTGCTATGGGGCAAGCCAGATAGTTTATCGCCCGCCTGCTGAGCACTGGCCATTGGCGCCTTTTCCCATACCAATACAGCAATGGGTTTTGATCAAAGTAGACCTCTGTTGGGTCATCCAGACAGGCCTGGACCATCCGCTCAATAGTCATGGGTTCTCCGCTTTGCTCGGCCTCTTTTGCCTTTGCCTCAGCCCTGGACGTAACCCCTGCCTGTAGAAACCATTCCTGTGCCGATTTTGGGGCTGATGCTCCTGTTCTTGTTGTTGTTGATGTTGTTCTTGGTGTTGTTGGTGGTTTTGGCTGCTGTGAGTAAACCACACTGCCCTCAGGCTCTGAAGTTGAACTTGAAGGCTGCCCTGCAGTACTTGTTGTGACCTGGAGGAGCGGGCCTCTAATTACCGGCCGTTCTTTTTCTAGCTGACTGGCTTGCACAGATATCCAAGTTTTGTAGTTGGCAACATCCCTGTCTGAAAAAGGAATGAAAGTGTCCAGTAATGGTTTGTACCGTGGATCAAGAATTGTGGCACAAATGTAATGGTTGGATGACACAATGCCTCTTTGCACCCTTGTATTTTCAGATAAGCGAAGGATTAAACTCTCCACCAACTCGTATGCTTCTTTTTTTTCCTCCACACCTGCGTACATTGCAGACACCTCCTTTAGCTGTTCCTGTAGCATGTGCAACAGTGGGATAGCTTGGCCCATGCTACAGTCCTCCTTGCTGACTTTACATGTGAAGACCTTGAAAGGAAGCAGCATCTCTGTCAGCCATTTAACTAGGCCCCATTGGTCCATCTCAATGATCATGCCTTTCACAGTAGCATCCCCTCTTTGCATGTCATATTCATTGATTAGTCTGTACTGCTCAAACAGACGTTCAAGCATATAATAAGTTGAGTTCCAACGTGTTGGCACCTCCTGGGTGATTGCTTTAACTGGCATTCTATTATCACTTTGAATGATCCTCAGATGCTTCCAGGCTTTAAAATAATGGCTTAAATGTATGCAGATTCTTCTGCAGGTGGTCAGTAAGTTGCTGACTCTGTCTTCTTTTTTCAGAAAGTCTTGAACAATGATGTTAATGCAGTGTGCCAAACACAGGACCCTGAAATAGCCACCATCAGCCATGGCCTTAACTATATTACAGCCATTGTCCGTGGTAACAAAACCAATGTTAAGCCCTCTTGGTCGCAGCCATTCAAAGACCTTAGTGTTAAAGTCTTCCAAAATGTTTGCAGAAGTATGGAATTTCTCCATGGCGAACATGGCTACTGTAGCATGCTTTTAAGCGCCATTAAAAATGTCAGTAGTGTCATCACCTGCAGATATCTTTTCTCTAACCCCCACAAAAGAGATCCAGTGCGCAGTGATGCACATCTAGTGGCTTGGCAACTGGCCACATGTCTGTTGTCAGGTGGATAGTGTGAACAGCACTCTGCTGCAAAGCTTGTCCAAGCAATTCCAGCAAGTCGTGATGTAGTGCTGGAACAGCAACTCTGACAAAATAGGACCGGCTGGGAACCTTCCATTTCGGGCAGATGGCTGCCACAAAGTCAAGAAAACCCACCCCTTCCACAAAAGAAAAAAGGAGGAGGTCCAGCGCTAACATTTTGCCAGCTTCACATTGTACAAACGTGCCGTTGGGTGGTTGCGTTCGTACTGCCCCTCCAACCTAAACATGCTGAGAATGGTAGCCTGGATTTTTTTCTTTTCTGGTGCCACTGATGCAGGTGACTTCTTGAGACCAGATATTGTTAGGCTCAGTGCATGTTTTTTCATTGCCATACTCTCTTGCCTTGGACCCCTTGGTGTCTCGGCCTGACTCTTGTGCCATTGCGATGTTGCTGATGATGATGTGGGCAGTACCACTGCACTGCTGGGGACAGGGCTGCTTTGTGCACCGGAGAAAATATCTCCCTCTTGTTCACCTTCCAGAGTGATTGGATCTTCTTCATCCCCTACACCAACAACACTTGCAGTTTTTTGGGCGCTAAGGTGCGCCTCCCACTGGATCAAGTGGTGTTTTCCCAGATGGGTTGTTGGCCTCCGGTACCATAGTTTGTACCAAGCTTACCCCGACTAACACCTACTCCACAAATGGAGTATAGAGCAATGTTCACCTCCTTCCTGCTAACTGAAAAGAAGTTCCAAACTGGGGAGGTCAACATTCTGATGCTGCTGGTGCCACTTGCAATGTCAGATGAACTGGTAGGTGGGCGCGATGTTTGACTCTCTGCAGTACCTGCTTCTACTGAGGTGGTTGTGGTGGATGTAGGTCGCAGCCGGGACTTTGTAAATATGGAGGCTGGAGGTGGTGTTGGTGGTATCTGTGTTGGTGGTATCTGTGCTACATCCCTCACAGCAATTTGGGATGGGGTATTGTCGGTCTCCACTGGCACGGGGCTAATGTCCATGATTACTGGCTCGTCATCACCCTCCTCTTCTACATCTACCTCCATAACGCTAAGGCTTTCTAGAACCTTCCTTTTCCCTAGCCTTGTCTCGTGGCGTGTCTCACTCTCAGACTGAGGTGGGATCCAAGTGGCATCTAGATCATCAGAAGGGGGGCATGCAGAAGAAGTTGATGGACTAATTGCTCGGGATCTGGAAGACAATGGATCTTCTGAAAGAGTGGCTTGCTCTTCTTCTTCCTCAGCAGGAAGCTCAATCTTCTGAACTGCCCCTACTTCGGGAGGAACAACTACTATTGGGGGTGGTTGCGGCTGTTGTTGCCCACTTATCTGAGTTTCCTGTATTGATTGGGTACTACTTTGCGATAACAATAAGTCAATTTCAACATCACTGCTCGCCGGCGTTGTCGTGATTAGACTGGCTGCCTCTGCAACAGACATGGGCGTAGGTTGGTGGGGTGGGTCCACTGATGCGGGGGTGCAGCTCCCAGCTTGCTCCCCAGACACCGCTGCTGCAGACGCAATTTTTGGTTTCCCAAAAAAGGTCTTGGGCGACATACCGGTGGTGGTAAGTGGCAGTGCCTTCTTCTTCTCACTGGCAACTTTCTTTGTACTAGACCTGGTACCTTTCTTTGGGGCCATCTTGAAGACGTCAGTTAGCATGCAGTGGCACAAGTTGAAGAGATGTCTGTGGTCACACGTCACGTGACGTCATACGCAGGCCTTCTGTCTTGCAGTACAATGGGTGATGATGTCTCCTCCTCTTTTGTGCACCTAAAAGCAAAGAAGCAAGAAGAACATCAGTGAAATGTGGCTTTGTTGTGGTTTAATTACTAGTACAAACAAATATAATATAATTTATTGTGGGGCCACTGGTCACACTTGTTAATGTTATTAATATTATTATTACCTCAGTTATTAAAACAATTAACCATACAGTGTAGTCATTTGTGAGACTTTGACAACAACAAGGGCTTTCATGGTGTACTGTACAGTACACTCAGGAAGGATAGGAAAGAAGAAGAACAACAAAAAAATACAAATGTAACGGTTTGGAATTGTGCATCACATGGGATGTAGCACTCAGGGAGCTGCAGCTGACAAATGTCAATGGATGGAAGCAATAAGGCAAGGGAACAAAGGGAAGACAGACCTGCAGGCCTATGGCAAAAGCACACTAACTGCCTCCACAAAATGGCCGCCAGCCACATGGTCACAACAACAACAAGCAGGAGGCCTGGAAAACAATGAACTCAAGCACGCCTATATGGACACAGACTTTACAAAATGCCCCCTGGCCACATGGGGAGGCTCAGCCAAGGCAAATGCCGGCCCACTATTACAAACACACTCACACACTGGCCAGACAAATGAGGCATGCTAAACAACACATCTTTAATGCAACAATACCGAAAACGAATATCCACAGGGCTAAAAAGGTTTGTAAGTTACAACCACACACACATTCAACAAAGACTTTTCAATTTAACACACATGAAAAAAAAAGGTGACATACCACAAAAAACACATCTTGTATTTTTAATCCAATGCCATCCATGGCCAAAATGATGTTTAAATTCAACAGACACCACAGAAACAGTTGTTTCATGCACCCATGAGTAGCTCTGGGCCTATTGGTTGGAAACCCCATTGGCAGGCTAGGCCACATAGTGAATCAATTCATATCAATAATGCAAATTTATTAAAAACATGGAGAAAATGTGGTGAACTGTGTTACATTTTTGCTGAATAAAAGAAGAAAAAAGTGCATGCAAAACAACAACCAGCAAGAAGACATGGCCACCACAGAAAAGGCATGCAGGCCTATGGCAGAAAAACACTGGCTGCCTTCACAAAATGGCCGCCAGCCACATGGCCAGGCCACAACAACAAGCAATAAGCCTACAAAGGGAAGACAATGCAGGCCTATGGCAAAAGCACACTGGCTGTCTTCACACAATGGCCGCCAGCCACATGGCCAGGTCACAACAACAAGCAATAAGCCTACAAAGGGAATACAATGCAGGCCTATGGCAAAAGCACACTGGCTGCCTTCACAAAATGGCCGCCAGCCACATGGCCAGGACACAACAACAAGCAATAAGCCTACAAAGGGAAGACAATGCAGGCCTATGGCAAAAGCACACTGGCTGCCTTCACACAATGGCCGCCAGCCACATGGCCAGGTCACAACAACAAGCAATAAGCCTACAAAGGGAAGACAATGCAGGCCTATGGCAAAAGCACACTGGCTGCCTTCACAAAATGGCCGCCAGCCACATGGCCAGGCCACCACAACAAGCAATAAGCCTACAAAGGGAAGACAATGCAGGCCTAAGGCAAAAGGACACTGGCTGCCTTCACAAAATGGCCATCAGCCACATGGCCAGGCCACAACAACAAGCAATAAGCCTACAAAGGGAAGACAATGCAGGCCTATGGCAAAAGCACACTGGCTGCCTTCACAAAATGGCTGCCAGCCACATGGCCAGGCCACCACAACAAGAAGCAATAAGCCAAGAGGAACAAAGGGAAGACATGTAGGCCTATGGCAAAAGCACACTAACTGCCTCCACAAAATGGCCGCCAGCCACATGGTCACAACAACAACAAGCAGGAGGCCTGGAAAACAATGAACTCAAGCAGGCCTATATGGACACAGACTTTACAAAATGCCCCCTGGCCACATGGGGAGGCTCAGCCAAGGAAAATGCTGGCCCACTATTACAAACACACTCACACACTGGCCAGACAAATGAGGCATGCTAAACAACACATCTTTAATGCAACAATACCGAAAACGAATATCCACAGGGCTAAAAAGGTTTGTAAGTTACAACCACACACACATTCAACAAAGACTTTTCAATTTAACACACATGAAAAAAAAAGGTGACATACCACAAAAAACACATCTTGTATTTTTAATCCAATGCCATCCATGGCCAAAATGATGTTTAAATTCAACAGACACCACAGAAACAGTTGTTTCATGCACCCATGAGTAGCTCTGGGCCTATTGGTTGGAAACCCCATTGGCAGGCTAGGCCACATAGTGAATCAATTCATATCAATAATGCAAATTTATTAAAAACATGGAGAAAATGTGGTGAACTGTGTTACATTTTTGCTGAATAAAAGAAGAAAAAAGTGCATGCAAAACAACAACCAGCAAGAAGACATGGCCACCACAGAAAAGGCATGCAGGCCTATGGCAGAAAAACACTGGCTGCCTTCACAAAATGGCCGCCAGCCACATGGCCAGGCCACAACAATAAGCCTACAAAGGGAAGACAATGCAGGCCTATGGCAAAAGCACACTGGCTGTCTTCACACAATGGCCGCCAGCCACATGGCCAGGTCACAACAACAAGCAATAAGCCTACAAAGGGAATACAATGCAGGCCTATGGCAAAAGCACACTGGCTGCCTTCACAAAATGGCCGCCAGCCACATGGCCAGGACACAACAACAAGCAATAAGCCTACAAAGGGAAGACAATGCAGGCCTATGGCAAAAGCACACTGGCTGCCTTCACACAATGGCCGCCAGCCACATGGCCAGGTCACAACAACAAGCAATAAGCCTACAAAGGGAAGACAATGCAGGCCTATGGCAAAAGCACACTGGCTGCCTTCACAAAATGGCCGCCAGCCACATGGCCAGGCCACCACAACAAGCAATAAGCCTACAAAGGGAAGACAATGCAGGCCTAAGGCAAAAGGACACTGGCTGCCTTCACAAAATGGCCATCAGCCACATGGCCAGGCCACAACAACAAGCAATAAGCCTACAAAGGGAAGACAATGCAGGCCTATGGCAAAAGCACACTGGCTGCCTTCACAAAATGGCTGCCAGCCACATGGCCAGGCCACCACAACAAGAAGCAATAAGCCAAGAGGAACAAAGGGAAGACATGTAGGCCTATGGCAAAAGCACACTAACTGCCTCCACAAAATGGCCGCCAGCCACATGGTCACAACAACAACAAGCAGGAGGCCTGGAAAACAATGAACTCAAGCAGGCCTATATGGACACAGACTTTACAAAATGCCCCCTGGCCACATGGGGAGGCTCAGCCAAGGAAAATGCTGGCCCACTATTACAAACACACTCACACACTGGCCAGACAAATGAGGCATGCTAAACAACACATCTTTAATGCAACAATGCCAAAAAACGAAAATCCACAGGGCTAGAAAGGTTTGCAAGTTACAACCACACACACATCCAACAAAGGCATTTAATTTAACACACATGAAAAAAAGGTGAAATACCACAAAAACAAATTTTGTATCTTTAAACCAATGCCATCCATGGCCAAAATGATGTTTAAATTCCATAGACACCACAGAAACAGTTGTTTCATGCACCCATGATGAGTAGCTCTGGGCCTACTGGCTGAGAAATGTCTATTTTTGGCAGACTACTTGGCTACATAGTGAACTAAATAAATATTTCAAATTGATTTCAAAACATGGAGAAAAATGTTGTGAACTGTGCAATGCGTTTTCTTTATAAAAGAAGAAAAATTACTTACAAAGAAACAACTAGGCTCCTACTAAAACTACAGGCCACCCACCACAATACATTTTTAAAAGACGATGAAAAGTACAATTAAATCTAGGTGCATGGCCCCAATCAAACAAACAACACCAATTTTCCAACTTACTTGTGAAATCTCAAATTCAAAGTCCTCAAATCCAATGATATATATCATGCAGCAGACACAAAGAGTGATCCTTCCAAATCCAAATGAAAAGTGACCGGGAGATGGACAAAGCACTGGGAGGAGCCTGCTGGACAGGAACAGGAAGTTGGAGACTCTGGGGCACTTCCGTCCTCTTGAAAAAAAAAAGAAAAAGGACTCCTTGCACAAAAAAGTATAGCCAAATGTCAATTTGAGGAGTTTTTTACTCTAAACCGTCATTTCGAGAAGGTTTTGATGATGCTCCAGATTGTAGTCGCAGTCAATCCTGTGCGTTCGGGATCACGATCTTCAAAAAAACCCAGCCGGGACTCTGCTGGCGCGCTCGAATGACGTGTTCGCGATCGCAAACTCTCGCGGGACCAAGCGGCTGCCTAGCAAATCTTGTGGGGCTCGCGAACGGCTCTGGAAATCTCGTCGGCGATCGCAGGCACCCGGAAAGTCACTCCCGCGCACGCGGAAACGCATTTCGGGCATGTGAGCACAAAAAAACCTCTGCTCCGTTGCGGAGTTTTTCAGCAACTCTGCGTTCTATGTGGAACAAAACTCCGCGAGCGGAGCGGAGTTTTACGTTCAGGGTTTCTAAAGATGTAACACATTTTTCATATTGGATTTGTTTTCAAAGTTTAATGCATATTTTTTATCATATATATTTCAACTTAAGTATGAACATTTATGTATAGTTTAGTAAAACATTTTTAATGATTTTTTATTAAATAAAAAATGTAGGTTATATAGACATACATTGCTGTACATTTTCCACTTTTATTTTTCCATTGTTTAACACTCTTTTAACATATCTTAAATTGTTCTATATACATATTTTCAGTATAATTTTAACATAGGTTTTTTTCAGTATACATTAAGTAATTGTATAAATGTTATACTATTATTTAATTTTTACTTTACACTTTTTAATATTTTTTTTACATGTATAATAATTTTTTTACAGGTTTTCATACATTTATTCAACATTTTTACATTATTTCCCATTCATTTTTATCGGGAGATAGTCTTTAGTTTAGTTTAATTTTCTTTTCCTCGCTACCTTCTATCTTGTAATCTATGTGTGTTATTTTAAGTTTATTTTCTGGGAACCAGGTCCCTGTAAGGTGCTGCTGTTCGTCAGAACAGGTAAGTCCTTTGCTAAGGCTTTTTTAAGGGTTTTGAGGGTAGTGGGACGTACGGGGAGGTCTAGAAGTTAGTTATAGTGCGGTTTGTGTTTTATTTTCTATATTTAGATGTATTAATAGTAGTCTTTCCTCACTAGTTTGTATTTTGGGGTTTTCGTACACTGTTTTAGTAATGTATCATTATGCTATGTGAAATTGTGTTATGTTACTTATATTTTGATGATTAAGTGTGATGTATATTTTTGGGGGAAATGTAATGTGCTTTGCGGGTGGGTTTTCTTATTTAATTTACAGGTTTTTGTCTACAAACGTGTCCTATAGGCATTGGGAGTTTAATTTTTTTAAAGGAAATCAATTTTGGTTTATTATAAACCAATGCTTTTTACTTTGATTTCCTTTTTTCAGGTTTCTTGGAGCATTTCTGTATTTTTGGATTTGTTCAGGTTTTTAATGCTTCCTTGAAACTTTGGATTACTTCAAGGGATCTCTATTGGATTTGTTTTATTTTTTAATTTTTGGGGGGCTTTTTGGACAATATTTGTCTTGTTTTTGATGGATTACTATTTTTGACTACATGGACACAGAGAAAGATTTGCAGCTCCACAACAGTAAGGCTTATTTATTTCATTTCTTTTGGGTGGGAAATGATATATTTAATTGTTTTTGTAAATATTATGTGATTGTTATTTGGAATTGTGTGGTTTTATTGTTGTTAATAATTAACGTGATGGATTGAGTTTGTTTTTTAGTTGGTGACAGTTAAATTTTTTGTTTGAAAAATTTATATATCTTAATTTATTATCTCAGTTTTCATTAACATTGGACTTTATTTAATTTTTAGACTGATGTAATAAAATGTTATATTTATTATTTATTTAAAAAATGATTTATCATGTTGGTTTAGATTTTGTGATCGTTTTTTGGGACTTTGATAGATTACTATTTATTTGATAATATGCTTTCGGCTATCATTCCTAAATAAACTACTGCTTCATTTTTATGAAGAGTTTGACTTTAAATTGTAGCATGTCGTACATTCTTTTCGTTTGTTTGCTAACTTTAGGGTCAATGTGGCTAACAGGTTGCTCCATTCGTAGTTGTTGGTAGCTTTGCTCTTTTTGTAATGCTTCTATAAATTCATAGAGTGTAGATTGGGTTCTGCCTGGTGTGGATTGAAAGGCATTATGCCATCCTTCCAATGCATTGTTTGTTTTGGCTTCCTGTGCCAAGGTGCTGTCATAGACATTCCACCATGGTATTTGGAATTTAGGTTGGCGTCTGTGTCCAGAGCGAGGCAGTCTGCCAACCCATGTTTTTTAAATAATCCAATAGGGGGCTAAGTTTGTCTTCATTTTGTTGGTAGAAAGTGCTTTCTATTTGTAAATTGTAGTGGTTAGCTACCTCTGTGATAGAGACATAGGCTAGTGCTATAATTGTTTTTATTTTAAAGGCAAATTGACTGTTTATAGAATATTCAACACTTAGGGCCCTATTATGAGTTTGAAGGTGCGACAGCGGGACCGCCCCACCGCCACACCGTCAAACCCGTGTGGAGACCGCCCGCCCTATTATGACCTTTTAAGTCATTGGCGGGCTTTTTCTTTGGAGTTCCCACGGTGGTGCCAATAAAATAGGCACTGCAGTGGGAACGTCAAAGGAAGTTCCAGCATGGTATGGACTGAAAAGTCCATGCCATGCTGGAACTTCTGTACATGCACACAGGGGGGCACATGTTGTGCCCCCCTCTGTGCATCCACAAGGCGTGAGGCACGTGGGGGCCCTGCAGGGTGCCCTTTCTTTCCTCACCGCCACTGTTTTCATGGAGGAAAGACCTCCATGAAAACAGTGGCAGTTATGAAAGTCGGAATATGCTTGGTGGGACCGCATCAGTCCCGCCAAGCATATAGATGCATCTGGACCGCCACACCACCGCCAGGGAACGGCGGTTACCTGGCGGAGTCGAAGGTCTCAAGGTGGCACGACCAGAAGGGTTGTAATGGGGCAGTCGCAAGACCATCACCAATGCGCCCCCACGAATCAGGCGGTCCTCGGCCTGCCAGACTCGTAATAGCCTCCTTAGTGTAGGTTGTTGGAGGAGTCTCCATATACTTTGATTGAAATGATAGTAACAGCTTTGTATGGTGTTGTGGGGGTATCTTTTTTATATGGTTTGAATCATGGCTTGCTCAAAGTCAATGATTATTTTTGAAGGGTAGTAGTTATTTATTTTATGTTTAATGTGGTTTAACCCCTTCGGTGCTTATGACGAGACCAGCTCGTCATGAGTCACAGTGGAGCTGTGCTCATGACGAGCTGGTCTCGTCATAACAGGTGCGCACCGCCCACACGTGATTAATTCCCCACCTGTGCGGGAGAATTAATGAGTGGGCGGGTTTGTGACGAGACCAGCTCGTCATGAGCACAGCTCCACTGTGACTCATTATGAGCTGGTCTCGTCACGAGCACCGCGGCGCCGCATTCACCCCCGCCCCCGCGGGGAATTACCCCGCAGCGAAGGGGTTAAAAGTTTTTAGTAAGTGGTGCTTTGTTTATTTGGTAGTAGGGCATGTATGAAAGGGATATTTGTATTTTGATATTTACCATGTATGATGTATATCTGAGAGAATTGTTTGGAACACATTTTGAAGGTCCCATCCCTCATCCAGGTTTGACAATGGCTTAGTTTTAGTAAGTTATTTGCTACAGAGAATATTTGGATTTGTTTCTCATTGTCCAGGTTATCATATAAAATGAAAGGTTCCTCATTAGGTGTTATTGTTAAATGTTCAGGTATTTCTATGTCTTAGTACCTTCTATGGGAATGAGAAGTATCGCTGGTGACTTTTTTAGTTTATGCAATTAGGGGCCGATTAGGATGCGGTCGAACACGCCTCCGACCGTCGGTTGGAGCCGTTCCAACCGCATCGTAATCTGGCGGTCGGATTCCTTTCCGACTGACCCATTACGATTGAGTCGATCAGAAAGGAATGCGGCGGGTCATTCCGACTGGCTTCCGATGGGCTCGGAGAGCCTGTCTGCCAGTCGGAATGCTGTCAGTAATCCCAAGGGCGGCTCTTTCCGCCCGAGGGATTACGATGTCGGATTCCGACAGCCTTTCTGTGCCGGCCTTTCTGACACAGAAAGGCTGTCGGAAATCGACTTTGGGGACCCCCAGCAGGGCCCCAATGGGTGTACAACCTCCGGTTGTAGGCCGTGGGGGGCACCTATGGTGCCCCCCTGTTGATTACTGCACCCTGCGGCAGGCACCTTGAGGTGCCTGCCACGGGGTGCAGGGATGAACTGCACCTCCGGCCAGAATACATGCTCCCATTGTAAAGTATAGGCATGTGACCATACAGTGTTTGGTCGCATCTTAATCAGTCGGTCGGGACCGCCGACTGGGTGTCGGTTGGTCCCTTGACCGAGACGATGTCCAGCGTAGGACATCCTGACATCATAATAGGGCCCTTGGGGGACATGCATCAAGCTTATTACCGGTCGCAAATTAGCCTTTTGGGATGCATCAAGTCCAAAGCCATTCACAAAATAGGTAATTGCAAAATCTGTGATTACCTATTTTGCGAATGCAATTATGGAATCGCAATTTGCGATTCCCTAAATGCAATGCAAGAAGCATTCTCAGAATGCCACTTTGCATTTAGGAATAGCAAATTACCATCAACTTCAAGTTGATGGTAATTTCCAATTCCTTAGAAAAATGCACAAAATTGCATTTTTCTAAGTGCCATGTGGCGCACACACATGCCCTTGGGGCATGTGTGTGCGCCACATGTGCACACATGCCAATTTTGGGGGTGCATCAGGGTGGCCTTTTGGCCCCCTAGCACCCTTGAAATTGCCTGCGCAATTTGCGATTACCTTTTTGGTACTCGCAAATTGCAAATGGTTTCCCATTAATTCCTATGGGCCTCTTCGACCATAGGAATGAATGGGAAGGCATTCCATATTAGCTAATCGCAATTTGCGATTCACTAATAGGGAATCGCAATTTATTTAGCAATTCCTACATGCATATGGAATTGCGATTACTAAATAGCGATTCCTTAATAATCGCTATTAAGGAATCGCAATTCCTTATATTGATGCATGTGCCCCTAAATGTTTTAAAGTGGATATAGGTCGAAGTTGGTCTGTGATGTGTTTGGGGACTTTAGGCAGTATAACTTTAAGGATTTTGATTGTGGGTGCCTGGGAACTAATGCCTATCTCTCTTATAACCTGCAATACCTCCCTTACTTCTATTTTTGTCACATTTGGGGGGTTGTGCTCTCTTACATGAATTACATTGTCTTTTGTAGTTACCCACCCATTTCTCCATTCAAGATCAGGTCTTTGATTTTAGCGGACTCCCCCTTAGATATGGAGTACAGATTAGATAATACCTCTGGTCTTCCCAGGGCTTCCAATGAATTTTGACTATATTTCGTCCATGGGATTCTTAGGCTATAATCACACCATAGTAATTTCTCTATAATTTCACGATTAAAAGAGGCCTCTAGGTCACTCCAAATGGAGGTCCACAGGAGGAGGGGAGCCAGCCTCACCAGGTCTGTGACATAAGCAAGGCCCAGTTCCTTATGTGTAAAATGCTGTGATCTGCATGGACCAAGGCCAAGAAGCGTGCCCGCAGAAATGATTTACCTTCCTCCGGAGGCTGCTACAATCTCTGTGCCCCCAAATTCCAGCCCGTAAGTAAGAATGGGTAGGCATTTCAATTTGTTAATTTCCAACAGGGGTGCTATGGTTTTACTGCCTACTCTGTTGGATATCTTAAAGAGGGCCCCACTGCACTGTTAAATCGTGAGCATCGGTTGGACAGACAGTGCACAAAACTATTATTGTGTCAAAGATCACAACCAAATAAGGGAATTCACTAACCTTGGTGATGTTACTTACCTTAATAGATATTGGTCTTACTTTTGTGCGCTGTGGGTTACACACTATATAGTGTGACTTAATGATGTTAGTGTCTAAGTCCAGTTTATCTATAAAGGATACAAAGTTATTAACTAGGGCCCGAAGCCCATTAAGTGTGCTGGAGAGCAGATTGCATCATCAGCATCTAATAACACTGCCACAGGGTTGGACTTGATCCTTACTAAGGGCCTGATTATGAGTTGGGAGGTGTGGGAGGGGCCACCGTCCCGCTCCCACCCCGACAAACTCATCTGCACACTACCCGCCAGATTACGAGTTAATTCGTGGTCTGCTGTGCAGTGCTTTGGCGGTCCTACAGCGGTGCCTGTTAAAAAGGCACCGCAATGGGAGCCCCAAAGCATGTTCCTGCATGGCATGCACTGTGAAGTCCATGCCGTGCAGGAACTGGGGGTGCATCCATCCCCTGACTCAGAGGCAACAGGGGGCCCGTAGTGCCCCAGTTTTCATAGCGGGCTCACCGCCATGAAAACTGTGGCTAAGAAGGAACTCAGAATATGTTTGATGGTGCCACAGGGCACCGCCAGCATATTGCTGGGCCAGACCGCTGCACCACAGCCGAGGGATCACGGATCTCCGGCGGTTATGGCGGTCCATTGGCAGTGGGACTGCCACATTCGTAATGCGGTGGTCGGACCGCCAGTGCGGCGGTTCCCACCACGCCACCACGAGTTTAGTGGTTCGATGGACCACCAAACTCGTAATCAAGCCCTAAGTCATAGCAGTTGCTGGAAAGGAAGGAGTCTAAATCATTAACGTGTAAAAGGAAAAGGATTGGTGCCAAAACACACCTTTGGCAAACGGCCTGTACCAAGGGGAATAAGGGGGTGAATTCCCTATCTATACCATACCTCACCCTGGCTGAGACCTCACAGTGCAGTGCACGCAAAACATCAACCAAATCCTGCAGCAACCCAATCCGCAGAAGAATGGACCACAGTTTGGATCGGTTGACTCTATTGATTGCACTGCTCAGATCCATAAAAGCGAGGTATGATGGGCATTTCTTCACAATTGTGTATTTGCCCACTATTAGATTCAGGTTGAGGCATTACTTGTGTATCCCCAGGCCTTACCGGAAACCACACTGAGCCCTACTCAGGACTCCATTCTGCTTAACCCAGCCCTCTATCCTATGAAGGATCACCCGACCAGCTACCTTGACTACTGAGTCAAGGAGTGAAATTGGCCTATAGCAGAGAGGATCCTGCATACGACCCTTTTTAAATATTGGTGCAATAATGGCTTGCTGCCAAGAGGCGGGGATCTTACAGGATGCAGCAGCATTCAGAGCTGTGGTGATGACCGGGACCCACAGATCAACATTGACTGTATACATCCGGTCCGGGGGCTTTGTTTGAGGGGCTGCCGTTAATGGCCTTTATTACCTCCTCGAGGTGTGACCAAGCTTGCTGTGCAAGCGAAACGCGTTACCTGGAATAAAAACCAACTACTGGTGCTTTTTGCAAAAACCTCTGAATGATCGCTTTCATTTTGAATGCTTGGAAATTTTAACGTTTGGCGCGCTCCGCCAACTATCAGCGATCTACTGCAGAGGGCGGGGGAAGGCAGAAGGAGCAAAAACCTGAGAGACATATATATGTATATATTATATATATATATATATATATATATATATATATATATATATATATATATATATATATATATATATATAATATATATATATTTCAGGCTCGAGGTAAAATAATGATTACCAGCACTCACGGGAACAGTCACATCCCAGATTTTATTGGGATAGAACAAACACGACCTTGTCGTGTTTGTTCTATCCCAATAAAATCTGGGATGTGACTGTTCCCGTGAGTGCTGGTAATCATTATTTTACCTCGAGCCTGAAATTTTACACGTGGTGTCTGTCACCACGTTACAGAGCACCGGACCGTGAGTGAAGGGAGGGAGACCGAATTGGAGCGCGATATATATATATATATATTATCTACTGGCGGTCGACAGTAGATAGTTATAGTTAGGACCATGTTTCCATAGGAAAAACATTTTTTGATGTGCTTATAACTTTGGCGTCGTTTGACGAATCTTTACGAAAGTTTCCAAAAAGTTCCTCTTTTCAGGTGAGCTCCTATCCTGAAAGTTTGGGGGTGATTCGTGAAGGGGGGGCTGAGAAAAAAGGGGGGTCCCAAAATGTGTTTTCTCCATGCAATTTCCTTAGGAAACTTTAGACAAGGCTACAGGTCAAACTGCTGAACGGAATTACGCCAAATTTGGCAGGGAGAAAGGTCTTGGTCCAGAAAGCATGTTTTTGTTTAAATGGGGTAAGTCCATTCAGTAGTTTTAGAGAAATATCAAAATTTACAGATATCGATATTTGAGAATTCTGACATCTGATTGGCTGAGGCGTTACGAGCACAAGCGTGCGGCTCATTGGTTGCGAACTGTTCAAACTAGGAAGTGTTGGCAGCCATTTTGTGACTGAGTTGAAAGGAGTAGGGCGAAACAAAAGAGAAAAATTGTATACGAGTGTATAGTAGGAACACTGTGGTCTTAGTTTAAGCAGTCTGTACGGCGAGCGTGCGGCTCATTGGTTGCGAACTGTTCAAACTAGGAAGTGTTGGCAGCCATTTTGTGACTGAGTTGAAAGGCGTAGGGTGAAACAAAAGAGAAAAATTGTATAAGAGGGTATAGTAGGAACACTGTGGTCTTAGTTTAAGCAGTCTGTACGGTGCAGAGGCAGGGAGTTTGAATGTTGCGTAGGCCTTGGAAATCACGTCCGCAGACGTGGAAATCACGTCCGCAGAACAACGGTGCGCGGTATTGCGGCAAGGTTGCATAGGCTCTGGAAATCCCATCGGGAAAATAACAATGCGCCGTATTGCAGCTTTCCTTTAATATAATGCGCAGTAATGTTTACTTATAATGCGGTGTTCACTTTTATCACGGACAGTGTCACTTTCTTACACAAAAATTAATATTATGTGGGAGGGCGTGTTCTGTTCGTGTGTCTGGAACAAAATTAACGTTTAATTGGCTGAGGTGTTCCAACAACGAGCTCAATGTTCATTGGCTGCGAACCATTGAAAGTAGAAGTGTTGCCAGCCATTTCCTCCCCGTGCGCGGAGTAGCAGGGACATCTGATTGGCTGACGTGTTCCAAGCAGGACCTTCCCAAGCTTAATGTTCATTGGCTGCGAACCATTGAAAGTAGAAGTGTTGCCAGCCATTTCCTCCCCGTCCGCGGAGTAGCAGGGACATCTGATTGGCTGATGTGTTGCAAGCAGGACCTTCCCAAGCTTAATGTTCATTGGCTGCGAACCATTGAAAGTAGAAGTGTTGCCAGCCATTTCCTCCCCGTCCGCGGAGTAGCAGGGACATCTGATTGGCTGACGTGTTCCAAGCAGGACCTTCCCAAGCTTAATGTTCATTGGCTGCGAACCTTTGAAAGTACAAGTGTTGCCAGCCATTTCCTCCCCGTCCGCGGAGTAGCAGGCACATGTTATTGGTTGACGTGTTCCAAGCAGGACGTTCCCAAGCTTAATGGTCATTGGCTGTAAACCATTGAAAGCAGAAGTGTTGCCAGCCATTCCCTCCCCTCCGCGGAGCATCAGGGACATCTGATTGGGTAACGTGTTCCAAGCAGGACCTTCCCAAGCTTAAAGTTCATTGGCTGTAAACCATTGAAAGTAGAAGTGTTGGCAGCTATTCCCTCCCCCTCTGCGGAACACCATGGACATTTTATTGGCTAAACTGTTCCTAGTACAAGTTTGCTCATTATTGGCTGGGAACGGTTCACTTTTGTGAACCATTTTGTGACGCACTTCAATGGAGTACGGGAAAAGAAAGTAGTAGCGGGGAGGGTAGGAACACTATTAACTCTGTACAGTGGTCACAAGGTGATGGAGAGGGATTGTGAAGGTAAAAATAGTTTTTTATATATTTTAAGGGCCATTTATATAATTGGCGTGGGGTGTACAAATCACAGTGGGAAAATAACAAAGTGTGTTGCGGGCTTCTTTTTATTAAGTTTGCGGGTGGGATACTTCCCAGGAGCACTGTTTAGTTATAATGTGGTGTTTACTTTTCTAACGGGGAGCTGTGGTTGCGCAGCAAAAATTTCAGTCTAAGTTTGAAATAGTTTTTATTAAGCAATTACAAATATACTTTGTTCGGAAACTGAAGCTGTATATATCAAAGGGGTGACAAATAAAAACGCAATTCATTAAATATCTCTTAAGCGTGGGCACACCCTCCCTTTTTTTTCTGCTATAGTTTGTAAAAGTGTTGCCCCATATTCTTGATAATATAAGAGGGCATGAGTTACTTTTAGATAAAGTAGAAAAGAAGTGCTACAAGAAACACTCCCGCACTACATCATCTCAGGTCACAAGAACAATAACAAGTAAAAAACAGTTAAACACAAATCACTTTATATTACATAGAAATGTACGCTTTATCATTTTTTATAATTTCTATTATTGTAGAATTCGGGAAAGTTCGGTCATAGTGCTTAGATCACATACTCCTTTAAGAATATATAGGATGGTAGTATAATAATATACACTACGGGTCGTATATATTCTATAGGGAGAAGGTGAATAGGAACCGCAACAGACAAAAATAGAAATAATAAAAAACATTCAGAAATGTAGGGTTTATCAAACGTATTCACTTAGAAAGTATCTATGGAAACGAATTTTTTTAAACTGCAATTTCCAAAAATATTGTCACTGTAAAAATATCTGATCAAGTAAGTTATAAAGGTCAGTAAACTGTATTTCAGATGGTTTACTCCTGGCGGCGAGAAATCTCCAATTCCTGTTGTGTGGAAATATCACACTCGTACAATATACACAGTGTCACTGATGGCACACAAAAAGGATAATGAAAATGAAGTCATCAATACAAAACAAGATCAATAACGAAATACTTTCCAGCGATGAGTATGTTGACAGCTTCTTTTCTCCGGGACTTCGAAATCTTTCATCTTCGCGCCAACGGGTCATAAAGTGTTCTGAGATCACAATGACTGTTAATATTATAATATACATATTCACAGTATATGATCCCAAGAAAGAAACAGAGTAAGAACGAGAAGGTGCTGACGTTAAATATAAATCTTTAGTCTTCGCGTCGACGGGTCATAAACTCCACTGAGGTCAGTATAAATGTTCATATTACAATATACATACTCACACTATATGATCTCAATGGAGAAATAGACTAAAAACCAGAAGCTGCTGACGTTACATATAAATCTTTAGTCTTCGCGCCAATGGGTCACAAACTCCTCTGAGATCATAATGTGTGGTTATTATAATATACATACTCACACTATATGATGTCAAGGGGGAAATAGACTACAAACTAGAAGCTGCTGATGTTACATATAAATCTTTAGTGTTCGTGCCGACGGGTCACCAACACTTCTGAGGTCAAGTACAGTGTCAATATTATAATATACAAAGTCACACTATATGAGCTCAAAGGAGCCAGAACAGGAACAATGTTTGCTGTATTCTGTCTGTTTCTGAAAACAAGCTGCTGACGTTACATATGAATGGCAAAAACAACCAATTACACTTTTTTCTAAATACAAGTGTTTAAAGATTGACAAATAGCTACGTATTATAAATATCTAGTATTGCATAATCAAACAACTTACAACTCAGGATTATGTTTTGTGGCCGCAAAAGAAGAATCCGACTGTAGAAAAGAGCACCTGCATCACTGAATGGAGACGCGTAAATAACTCGCAAAAACGAAACTAATCTATCAACGGGTGTGGTTTATATACTTTTTGGTTATTCAGTAGTCTATGGAAGGAAGATGCGGCTCCGCCCATTTAGATGTGACGTTTTACAGTTGACACGTGCTCACGTTTTAACTGTTTCACTTGTGCACGTGTTGGGAAAAGTTACAAAATGTGAAGCGGAAAAAGTTTCGATTTCGAACCTAACACGTATAACGTCCTTAATATGTACATACGTTGGAGAGCTTAAAAACTGTTACCCGGAAAACAGTGTCATTTGCATTCTCATGAGTAAATACATTTATTCATTGCCGTAATTCTAAATAGAAGACATAAAAAAAAAGATCTATCAGAATAGAAGAAAAAAATAACGTGATAATATTTCTCGTCACTATGGTTTTAAATTAAAAAAATGCGAGCATTTGTAAAGTGTACAGCTAACCCTGGAAAGGTGTGCCGGCGCTCGGGGGCGTCGGAAAGATTAAGCAAGGTGTTGCCCACAGTGACATAGTGGTGGGCTAACGTGCCGCTGGAGCCGGGAATCGAACTGTGAACGCTGTTGTTCAAAGTCAGGTATCATAGCTGCTCCGTCACACTTTTTCCACACTTATATGTTAATTAGTGCTAATTAGGTTTTAAACATTGTTAAATTATAACTTATAACAGACTACTGTTACAGTTAGTTTTTCACTACAAAAAGTATGCACGTCTTTTTTAAATTTAGTTAAAAACAATATAGGTTTTAGGGACATTGTAGTTAGAAATTAGCATTTAAAAAACCTTTGAAATTCACTGAAAAAAACATAGGTTTCAGGGACGTTATAGTTAGAAATTAGCATTTAAAAAACCATTGAAATTCACTGAAAAAACCATAGGTTTTACAGACGTTATAGTTAGATATTAGCATTTAAAAAACCTTTGAAATTCACTGAAAAAACCATAGGTTTCAGGGACGTTATAGTTAGGTGGACATTTCACTCGTACAAAACCATAGAAATTCCACCGTTATAGTTAGTTCAGTTAACTATAACTCGCGCCCCGCAATGCACTGCTCATGAAGTCACATATTACATCATTCATGGCATGGTCAGTGACATCACTGATGACATCACTGATGACATCTCAAATGACATCACTGATGACATCACTGATGACATCATCCAGTGACTGTGTGTTTCTGTAAAGTTTAAATATGTTTTATATATATGGCAAGGTGTATTGAAGAATGAGTGGGTGTATAAGTGTCTGGATGGAGGATTTAGGAGGTATGTAACTGATTGTATAAGTGACTGATTAAACATGTCTTACTGAATGCATCGGTTAGTGACTAAACTGTGTCAATGTCTGTATCAGTCTGTCTCTTGTTGTGTAAGCTGCTACATGGGTTGGTCAGTAGCTACATTAGTGTCTATATGGGTTATTTATTGTTTGCTTGAGTATTTGTATGGGGGACTGAGTGTGTGTGTGGGTGTGTTGGAGGTGTGTGACTCTGTGCATAGATGTGTAAATGATTGATTCACTGGGTGTATGGGTTCAAGAGTGCATGTGGAAACAGCTGTATGGGTGGGTAAGTGTGTGTATGGGTGTGTTGGTGAGTGAATGGATGTCTCAGTGGTACATATGTGAGTAACTACATATGTAAAAGGAAGTATATGTGAGTGATGGTGTATATAAATAACTATATGTGAGACTGAGTGATTGTGAGAGTGGCATGTATGGATGAGTCTGTACTTGTTTCAGTGATTACATAAGAGAGTAACTATGCGTTACTGTCTGTATGAATTAGTGAGGTGGTGTGTGTATAACTGTTTAGGTGAGTAAATGGGAGTGTGATTGATTCTTTTCATGACTGACTAGGTGTGTGAGTAACTCCATGGATGAGTGGCGGTGTGTGAGTGTCTGAATAGGTGTATGAGTGCATATGATAGTGTTGTATTGATAAGTGACTGCATGTATAAGTGATTGTATAGGTGAATGAGTGGATGTGTGTGCAGACCTAGGAATCAGTGAGTGAGTATGTAGTAACTGGTATTGGTGTGTGGATGGTTTCGAAAATGGTAGTGTGTATTTTACAGTGGGTGTATTAAAGGTTATATTAGGGTGTGATGAGGTGCATCAGATTATCACGTGGATGATGTAATCAGTGATGTCATCAGTGATGTCATTTGAGATGTCATCAGTGATGTCATCAGTGATGTCACTGACCATGCCATGAATGATGTAATATGTGACGCCATGAGCAGTGCATTGCGGGGGCACGAGTTATAGTTAACTGAACTAACTATAACGGTGGAATTTCTATGGTTTTGTACGAGTGAAATGTCCACCTAACTATAACGTCCCCGAAACCTATGGTTTTTTCAGTGAATATATATATATATATATATATATATATATATATATATATATATTAATATTTAGGTTGTTGTCTACATTTTTCAGGTTTATGCTAATATATTTTTGGGTTGTATTGTTATGATGTTAGTTATATAATTTATTGGGGTGAATAGTAAATATTTTGGCGATGTAATATATATTTATTTTAGGGGTAGGCGATGAACTCTGCTCCGCCAGTGGAGTTTGCAGAGTTTTACCAACTCCACACTCCGATGGGAGCGCGAAGTTTGGCAAAAAGTTCTGATTACGCCGCATTGCGGAGTTTGCCCCCACCGCCCATCCCTACATTCTGCAGAAGGGTAGCGCAGGCCAACCCCTTCCCCTCTGCTGGGAGGGACACACCAGGTGCAGATATAAACCTCCCCTCATGTTTTATGCATCAGCTTGAGGCTACTGAAGCGTGTATCATTTATAGCGCATCAGCGTCGATTTGAATTGCTCTTCCATTCCGTTTTATTTCAGCAGCGCAGGGCTTCATTCGTCCTTCTTTGTATTCCGTTTGTGTTTGAGACAAGTCCAACAGCCTCTAGGCGCTGTCTGAGTTGAGGTGGCAACTGGTAGTTGCTGAAAGTGCAGTGTTCAGAAAGTGAAACAGTCCGTCCTTGAAGTGTAAACTACACAACTGTCAATTCCATGCCATGTCTGAAAATGTCAGCCAGCTCTGTTTTTAACCACTCTTTGCATGCTATGATATGTGCCACTAAAGTTTCGAAAATAATAACACATCATGAAGAAAATAAATCTTACAAAACCAGAGTACCTTTTAGCCGTGCTTATAAGCTCCCAGTTTCTGGATGGAATGATAACATTTTGTGATGACAGGCACCACGGCCAAAGCAGGAGTAAAAGCTGTGTCGCGTCAGTAGCTGAAACTGTTGATGGACACACACACCTACTGTGGAGTCAGCATTCTAGCATTGAATTGCAGTGTAACGTATACGTTATAATTACTTTGCCTGTAAATCACACCAGCTTTCAACTGCCACGTAGGCCAATGGCTGACCTGTGCACCAGTGGACCAGCATGCATCTGCAGCAGATCAATGATGTTTCGCCCAGGGCAGATTTCAGAATACCATTCTGCCCACATGTTCGAAGTCACCAGGTAGGTTGGTGCGCACGCTGCACTTTTTACTCATGTAGTATGGTGCACTTTGCTGCCTCCTCTCTTCTGCTCATTCTTTAAAGTAGAATGTTAGCTCTCTCCAGTTATATGTAGGGCAGAGCGGAACTCCCCAGAATTCCACAGTTTTTATGCAACTCCACAGAATTACAAGTAGTGCAACTCTGCCCACCTAATTTATATAACATGTTTATAAAATGTTTTAAATCTATTTCAAATAATTGTTTTATGTAAAAAATTATTTATTTAATCTTTTTAATGATGATTTAATTATTTTGATGATATTATTGTAGTCAGTATTGTGTGAATCGATATTTATATGTTTATTTAAGGTGACAATATATTTGGTTCTGATATTTGTGTTTTCGATATAAGTAAAAATCAATATTTGTAACTATGATATTTGTGCTCTCAATATTTGTGGTTTTACTAGTTAAGGGTACTAACAAGTAAAGAGCGAGGATCTTTACTTGTTGATACTATTATTGGCAGCGCACAGCTGTGAGAGCCTTTTTTTTTATCACTAGTTTTATCGAACCATTTGTATTGCGCTCCTTGTGTGTACTAACTCCACCATGGCAGAGACACAGGGGCTGACCTTTACAGAGGAGGACGTGAATCAATTCCTCTCAAGTCCCCCATTACTTTCAGATCTGAACATAGCCAAAACGATTGCACAAACGACAAACTGGGTTAACCTAACCGTACAGAAAAAGAATAGAATCAGAACAATCCTACACAGAGTGATATTAACTGAATACCTACGAAACAACACTGCCCCAAGAGGCTTGATTGCCACAAATGCACCGAGGATTTTCTGGAGGATGCCTCCTTCAGGAAAGACTGGGCGCAGATTGCTTGGCAGTGTACACGGGATTGGATTATCCTGATTATTAAAACAGCAAAAAGGCTATCAGAAGCCATGCTAATTGAAATACAAGCAGCTGAAAATCACTTTAAAACAACAACCACTGCCTTTAAAAAGAGGCTTGATGAGATAAACAAAGAAATGGCAAACTATAAAGAAAATCTAATGCAGTCAAAAATACAAAAGTTCCAAAAAGATTTGAAAAGATACTCATACATAAAAAGGTACCCCTATGCAGAGCCAGATTACACTCGTACAGCCAAAATTGACAACCACTCAGATTTCTCAGAAGAGGACTCTTCAATAAGTAGCGGATCGAGTGGAGGCAGCTATAGTAGCAAACAAAAAGGAAAGAATAGATTCCAACAGTGGCCACAACAATGGCAACAACAAACACTCCCAGGTCGAATGGGTTTCCCGGGACAATTTAATCCACATCAACCGCATCTGATGTTCGGATGGAATCCCCCTTTTCAACAGGCCCCCCCACCCTTTCTCACACATAATCAGAGGTTCCTTTTTTAGGGAGGGGCAGAAGGGGAAGAAGGGGAAGACGCAGAAGAAGAGGGACAAACTATGTACACTGGGAAGAGGAGAAGACTGTAGGAGCCTGAACAAGGAGCAAATCCAAAGACTAGCAGCCAGGAATAAGTACCCACAGAGTCTAGTGACCAATCTTTCTTCACATACACTTACACCCATTGAAGAAAAAGTTCTTAACAAAGGTCTGGGTTTGGTCCAACAGCACGCTTAGACAAATTCAAACTTTATTGTGAGTTATCTGAGTTTTTCAGGAAAATAAAAGTAAAAGCATTCTTTGAGAACCATGATCCCATTAAAAACTCTGAAAACAAAGGAGACACAGGCCTAAGACTAAAATCCACCTTTTGCCCCCCACCCAATGCAATACCAGTAGATCTATTTGCCTTCGAACAAGCTGTATTCAACAACATAGAAAGAACAGAGGACAAGGAGACATTCCACAACCTGAACAAAGACAAACTCACAACACTAAAAACGTTGCAAACTTATGACACCATAAAACAAGTTGATAAAGGGGGAGGAGTGGTTTTACAAGACAAGGAAGATTACAAAGCAGAATGTAGGTGTCTTTTAGAAGATGACAAAAACTACAGACCCCTCCAAAAGGATCCATCGGAGGAACTGAAAGAAAAGATTAAACTCCTTGTCAAAAAAGCAGAGACAAGGGGTTTCATTTCAAAACAAGAAGCTGAATTTCTATACACCGGGAATGCGAAAATTCCGTACTTCTATACACTGTCCAAGATACATAAGAATCGAACCCCACCTCCCAGCCGTCCTATTGTGTCATGGATTGGGTCTCAACTTGAACCCTTGTCTCGCTTCTGTGACTTCTTTCTAAAGCCTCCAGAACAGAACACCTCCACCTACTTGAAAGACTCTAAAGATCTCTTGAACCTACTTGAAGACACTAGTTTTGACCCAGAGACCTCTCTGTTGGTTAGCTTGCATATTGAAAGTCTTTATACAAGCCTACCCAGGATGACACCATCAAGGTCATTAAAAACACCTTAAAGGGAGCCACATGGAACTTCAAAACCCCCAAATCCTTTAATGTTGAATGTGCAGAATTAGCACTAAAAGAAAACTTTTTTGAGTTTGATGGGGACCTCTTCTTACAAACCTATGGCAACCCTTTCAGAGGAAATATACCATTCTGGAAACTGTATATAGATGATATATTGATGATCTGGCAATGACAAGAAGAGACACTGGTTCCCTTTTTAGAGTGGATCAACAACTGTGACAGGAACCTGAAATGTACCCATTGTGTGGACAAAGGACTCATTACATTCTTAACTGCTGATAATGGGAAACTTGAAACCAAGACCTATTACAAACCTACAGCTAGGGACACCCTACTGAAATTTGACAGCTTCCACCCAAGGGCATTAAGGAAGAATTTACCCTACGGGCAATTCCTCCGACTTAGAAGAAACTGTAGCCAAGTGGAAGACTATCGTCTTCAAGCATCAGCTCTGTCCAACAAACTAAGGAACCGTGGTTACCCAGACAAAATTATAAAACTTCTCAAAAGCGCTCACGCAACGAAAACAGAGAAGCCCTTCTCAAAGAGTCACCCAGAATGGCGACCATGAAATATCGCACGTGATTTACAACCTACAGTACTATTTCAAACAAAGTGACCAAAGCCATTAATAAACACTGGTGGATACTGCAAACAGGCAAATTGAACTGGGAAAAAACAGTTTTCTTTCAGAAAAGCAAGAAGCTTAAAAGATTGCCTGGTATCTACTCTCCCAAAAAAACATCCTGAACACCCTACCAACACAGTGCTCAATGCATGGGGCTTGCTAAAAGTGACAGGACATTTTCCGTGCGGCAACTCTAGTGTATGTCACCTGAAAAACGCCACCAAGAATCTCAGTTTAAAACCAAATAAAACTTTGCACCTAAAAAAACACACCTATTGCAATTCAAGCAATGGGATATATATGATCAGCTGTCCTTGTGGTCTTCAGTACATTGGAATGACCAGTAGAAAGATAAACGTGAGAATCTGCCAGCACCGCAGTAACATAAGATGCAACTGCAATACAACAAGAATGATTGACAACTTTTTGCAAACGGGACACACAACGAATGACCTAAAATGGGTTGTCATAGAACAATTGGAAAAAACCTGAGATAATCTCCAGAGCCAACTCTTGGAAAAAGAACAGAGATGGGTTTATCGACTGTCCACACATAAAAAGGGACTGAATGATAACATTCCCTGGAACACGCTGAATACCAGCTAATCTGCTCATTTACGTAATCTGTACATACACTGTCAGGAATATAAAGCAACATTGTAAAAATGCCACAGGGTCATTTTTGATGGCCCTCACTTGATTGAGAAGGATTTATCCTTAAAAGATGCCAAATCTATGTCTACAAATCCAACTCTATTTCTAAAATTCCTACCAGTTACCAACTCTATGCCTAGTAATTCAGAATGCAATGAATAAAATGCCACAGGGTCACTTATGATGGTCCTTAGATCGAGAAGTATTGTTTTTAATCAGAAAACAACGTCATTTCTTGTATTCTGTATGCAACCTATAGATATTCTCATTGATACCTTTTGGATGGTTCAAATACGGTTCTATATGAACTGCACGGTATGTTATTAGATAAACATCATTATTTTAAATTAATAAGAAACAAGGTATCCGTATGGCCCCAAAAGAAAAAAGATCTTTTGAGAAAGAATTAATACAAACGAAATTGTTGTAACACAGTATGTCATAGAAAAACATCGGTTTGTCAAAATAATAAGTAATGAAGGCATCCGTATAACTCTAAAATAAAACTTCTTTTGAGATTGAATTAATACAAACAAGATTGTTGTAAAAGCCTCGCATGTAAGGGTTAACGACGGTGGGGACCGGTTTGTCTCCACCAATAGGAAGAATCCTCTTGATGTCAGCATGCGTACGTGCCCACATGACGGGAAGGCTGGTTCTGACCCAGGAGGTTTACTTAGACAGGAGACGCTGAAACCGGAGCATCTCCGGGATCTCATGTCAGGGCTACAATAGGTAACCGACACAGATGGTTTACCTTGATGAAGTAAAGTGGGCCGGGGGGAGCATGAAGTCCTAAAAAACATATTTTTTGCAAAAAATAGTACTTACAAGATTGCCCCCTTTATTCATGTCTCTAGTGTGTGACTACAGGCACCGCCCCCTGCCAGGATCCATGTTACTTAAGTTTATTTGTATTCACGTAAGGCAATTTCCTTTCATTACAGCAACTCCTCTAAATATCTCTCAACATCGTGGACCATTTACGCATTTCTCTGCCCTAAATGGTTTTTTAATAAATCATTTTTTAATGATTTATTCAGTGATCACATATACTGAGATTTGAAGGAGGGACTAGACCCACAATTGAGTTTAGACCTTCGTGATGCATGTGACGTAAAGTCACTGTGTCTGCATAAACACTGATTTACGACATATACTTTACCAAGGAATGCCTTATAAGAAATACTTATAATGAAGGAATTCGGTGTTTTTTGCCCAGTTTAATTTAGATGCAAGAAGCACAAGGTCTTAAATACCGGTGACGATGAGTCCTACACGGGTGCCATGCAGGAATACAATTCCTTTCTGCATGAATGTTTTATGGTGAAGGTGACACGAAATGGGACACATACTGCATTCGATAACTTCTATGCTATGGTGACTATTGATCATTGTGCCATTTTCTCATACAGATACAACATAATGGGTGAAAACCGTGAGTGACTGTTTCACCCTTAAAATAGATGGTACATCTTAGCGCGTGTACTCTCATCACACTGAGGCCGTTTTTAAATGGCCTTTTCACTTCTGGTCCTGAAGAAAGCCTTGGAATCTATTCAGTATTGGCTGAAACATGTAGACCAACCTAAGGATGTTTAAGATCAATTATATCTGCTAACATCCGCATGAGAGTTCTTCTTAAAAATCGAATGGTTTTTTAGCATTATTGCTTTGGATGCAGTTGACTTTGTCAGGGGCCCGTCCTTGTTGTTGAAATTGTTTACTAGTTAAGGGCCTTAATATGAATTTGGTGGTGTGGGAGTGGAACCGCCCTACTCCCACACCCCCAAACCCGTGTGCGCACCGCCCGCCAGATCACAACTTTTTTCGTCACTGGCAGGCAGTTCCTTGGCGGTCCCACCGCAGTGTCCATAAAAAAGGCATTGCAATGGGAACGTCAAAGTAAGTTCCTGTAGGGCATGAACTGTTAAGTCCATGCCCTGCAGGAAATGGGGGTGCATGCAGACAGGGGGGCACACCATGTTCCCCATTGCATGCATCCTCTGGTGCAGAGGCAATAAGGGGCCCTGTAGGGCCCCTTTTGTTTCCTCTCTGCCACAGTTTTGATGGCTAGCTCACCACCATCAAAACTGTGGCGGAGAGGAAACTCGTAATATGCTTGGCGGGCCGCAGTGGCCCCAAGCCTATTGCAGCCTCAAGACTGCCGCACTAATGACAGGGATCAGGGATCCATGGCGGCAGCAATGGTCCCATGACGGTCCGGCCACCCTACTTGTTATAGGGCGGTCGGACCACTGGTGCCGCACCGCCACCATGAGTTTGGCGGACCATCGGACTGCCAAACTCATAATAAAGTCCTTGGTATAGGAAGACAATATTTTTGTTATTGATATTTATTTTTCAATATTTTTGTGTTTCGATATTGTGTGCATTGATATTATGTCAGTGCTCCCAAGAAAGGTTTAACCATAGGGATGAGTCTGGGAAAACAGTGTAAAAACATTCTTAATAAAAGTATTCATTCACCTACACCAGGCTTCTTCAATGAGTAGCTCGTGACCTACTGGTATCTCACCAGCTACCTGTAATTAGCCCCCCTGTGTGCAGCTCAGTCTATTAAATTAGATGCTTTTGCTTGGGTTAATGGTTTAATACATATACATTGTGAAAAATGTGTGTATTTTTATAACTCATAAGCTGATGTTTGGAGAAAAATGGTTGAATTTACAAAATAGTTTTCAAGCTGATTTTTGAATGACATCTCATCGTGCATTGGGGAGACTTATTACCACTGGCATTGCCTTTTTGGTTGTTATGTGTTACCCATGTTGTGGCTTTCCAAACTTGCAAAGCATTTTTTGACATTACCGCACCAATGTCATCACTGCTGGTAATGACCTGGGTAATGGTAATCTTGCACAGGATGACCACTAATTTATCTTGTCTGATCTGACACTATTACGACACCGATAATATTTGTTAGTAGTTCACAATGATTTTCAGTGAACATAAGTAGCTCTCATTTCATTAAAGATTGGAGACCCCTGACGTAGACCATTCTGTAAGACATGTGGATTTCTGTTTTGCATCATGGTTACTGGAAGGACCAGACTTTCTCCTTAAATGTCAGTTTCCCGATTAAGTGGACATATTAGGTCAGTGCAATTTTTGGGAGGATTAATGTGCGAATTTAATGTAGTTGAGAATAATTGTCATATGCTCTGTGCGAAGCCTAATGAATATCTAACTTATTAAAATTAGGTAGCTGCTTTATTTTAGGTCTCGAGTAGAATAAAACATAATGTTCACAGTACTACATCACAGTGGTAGGAAAAGGTGAACTCCTGATATATTGAACGATTTTCATAGCATGAAATAACTATTGGCTATTATTTCACTCCTGGCATTTTTATTTTTAAGAAATTTCTCATGATTTGTGATGCTGACATCCTTGATATGTTGTTTTCAGTGACCTTACATCCAAATCCAGTAGCGTGTGAAATTTGATGGCCCAGATAAAAAACATTAATGGTGGAACAGAGGGTTTATTTTACTGGCCATAAATTAAGCCTTAAATAACTCTGAATTTATTTTAAGCTGTTGAGTACATTTTAGTGTCTGCCCAATAAATGTATTAATATATTTATTACAAATGACTTGTCTCCATTTACTAGTTGTAACTCTCTACATAGTCTGAAATGGAGCCTGATACTTTTCACCTAGCGTATGTAGTGCTAAAAGTCCAGGCGTTCTTTGTATCACAACACTTTAATTTCAAAGCAGGTGGACTTTTATGTAAGGATATATAATATGTACATAAAAACCAGACTTTTAACCTGGCTTGATTTTAGGTAAGGCAAATTTACAACAATTTTGTTTTGTTTCAGTGCATTAATTCAGTTTATGGAGTGATTTAGACCCATGTGTTAGTGTTAAGATGAGCATAACAACACAATAAATAGACTCTATGGACCGTATTACACATAGTATCCCAGAGGCACAACAGGCCTGTGCGCCCGCTTTGTGCTCCCTCAGGGCACTTTGGTATTTCAAAAGGTGCTGCATATACTTGTGCGACCCCTCTGTAATACTGATTGCGCTTGTGCCCATGTAGCACCAGCACTTTTGTGAGGGGGCATTTCCTCATTTGCAAGGCGGCATGCCCCTATGAAATGAGGGAATCACTCTGCCTCTGTGTCCGCCCTATATTACATATGCACGCGCAGAGGTAAACATGCCCTTAAGAGGTGCACTACCTGCACTGTGAAACACAGAGTGCCTGATTACAAGTTTGGCGGTCTCACAGCGGGTCGCCACACCAGCGCCCCACTGCGAGACCGCCAAACTCGTAGTCTGATCGCCTGCCAGATTCCGAGTTGAATCCGGTGTGGGAGGTTCTGCTGCAGTGGTCCCATGACAGTGCATTTCTAAGGCTCGAAGGAGAGCCATAGAAAGGCAGCACCGTGGAAGCGGCACAGCAGGTTGCTGCACAGGGAGAAATGCACCATGTCATGCATTTCTTCCTGTGCAGGAACTGGGGGTGCGCAGACCGCCACCACGTGTTTGGCGGTCCAATGGACCGCCAAACTCGTAATCGGGCTCAGAGTGGCTTGTAAGTAGCTGCTCTGTCTTTCACTTAGTGAGCTACACTCAAGGCAGGGGCAAGTTCAAAGCTGCCCTAGGGGCAGCGGATACATAATAATATGCCCTCTATCCTGGCCTGCAACTGGTGCACCTTTAGAAAGTAGCGCAAACAGGCAAAGTGTGCCCTCTGTATAATACGGGCAGTGATGTTTTTGTATCCTTTTTACAGATGGGAAAAATATGTATGCATATAGTATTTTCACCAGTTTTGTGTGTGTTATTAGCCATTGCACCGTAGTTTGCAGGTAGGTCTTGGTGGCACTTTCCTTTACAAACATAGGAGTGAATGTCATGTATGCTCAATTCCTGAAAAGCGTTAGTGCGAAGATTAATGTTCCTCTGTTTTAGGGCTGAAGTATGAGTCTTAACCAGGCTGCTAATACGCAGGTGTAGATCCAGAGACTTCCGTGAGAGGGAAGAGAATGGATCACTTTTGCCAACAGCCAAAAGTATCGTAAGATGTTGCAGCTTGCAAACCCTGAGAGCTACCTTGCAACACTGTGACTTAATCAATCTGTACTCTGATAAAATGATTGTAGTTTTTGCTAAGTTTAGTGGCTGTACCTGTTATTGATCACTATATATTGACATGCGGCTTACTCACGTTTTCCATACTGTCTTTATAGGAGGTGCAATTGTTCATAGTCAGTAGGCAAAAGTTGTGTAATGCACTTTTGCTAAGGTCAAAGAGCATGTTATGTCACGTTTGCTCCCAATATGTTTTTTTTAAATCTAAGAGCCAACTGCTGGTAACCAGAAGCACCAAGTTGTGGAAAGGAAAAGTAGCAAATCTTTTTTTTTATCCGTATCACTTATCAATATTTTAATTGGCTATTAGTTAGCATTAATGCACCTTATAGAATACCTGCTCCTGAAATCCTGACATATTGTTCATATTTGAAAAAAACCATCCATAATGCACAAAAATATGGGGAGGGGAAAGCAATTGTCAACCTGGGATTTGACAAGCGTGCATCACCTATGCCAAACTCAGAGCCATAAACTTTTGATTTTGAGGGATAAATTGCACTTCACATGATAAAGCCCTTGGAGTTTTAAAAGTCATGCCTACATATACAATACAAGACCTACAACATTCCACTGCCTCAACATCAATGATCTGCGGGCTGTAGGGTACCACACAAGTTGTATTCTCTTAGACCACTTGAGATCTTCTGTTGCTATTAACAATTACATGTCACTTATTGGTTTACACCATTATATTCTTTCTGTTGCTGTTCACCGCTCGATGTCTTTCAATTATGTATTCCACTTGCGGTTTTTTGTTGCTGTACACCTCTAGATGCCCTCTGTTGGTTAACACTGCTAAGGCTCATTCTAAGCGTGGAGGTAAATCTGGACTCAGGCATGCGGGATCCAGATATCGAGTTGTGTGTTAAGTCTGCATACTGGTGATGGTCCTCATATACATTTTTATTTTTTTGTGTTAATAAAGATTCAGAATGTCATCCTTCATTCTGACCTGGAAGACTCGTAATCATGTAGTGATATCGTGACTAGGAAAAACTGCAAAGCGCAGTAACGGATTTGCCACATTATAATTCCGTGTTTTAGACTTGGCATCCTTGGTGTGGTTTCCCCTCACTTTTTGCCACTACCTCCTGTATTTTTTGACGGTATGCTGGATCTCTTTTTTGCTGGCTTAGATCCTTTATGCACTTTGCCACTGCTGATCAGTGTCAAAGTGCAAGTGCTCCCGTTGTAAATTGTTATTCTGTTTGGTTATCCATGATAGGCATATTTGATTTACTGGTAAGTCCCTAGTAAATTGCACTGAGTGTGCCAGGACCTGTAAATCAAAAGCCACTAGTGGGCTTGCAGCACTGGTTGTACCACCCACATGAGTAGCCCTGTAAATGTACCTCAGACCTGCCACTGCAGTGTCTGCACAAGCAGTTTTAAACTGCCATGTCGACCTGGCAAGTGCATCCACTTGCTAGGCCCCAAACTTCCCTTTTCTTACATGTAAGGCATCCCTCAGGTAGGCCTAAGGTAACACCATAGGCAAGGTGTAGTGTATGTGAAAGGTAGGACATGTACTGGTGTTTTACATGTCCTGATAGTGAAATACTGCCAATTTCATTTTTCACTATTGAAAGGCTATCTGTCCCACAGGCTAACATGGGAGTTGCTTTGTAACATCTTACAAGTATAACTTTCCATTGGTACACAATAGAGGAATGGAGTTTAGGCTCTCTGAACTCAGAATTTAATAACACATCTTTTAGTAAAGATGGTTTTCAAATTGTGTGTTTGAAAATGCCACTTTTAGAAAGTGGGCATTTTATTATTTAACCATTCTGTGTGACTCTGCTGTTTTGTGCATTGCTTGTCTGGTTTTGGAGTGAGAGGAGCTGGGGATGTGCATTCACTGTGGACAGCCACAAGGGGTTGAGGTGTGTCCTACCTTTCCTGGGTGACTCATAGTTGAGCTGTACAGGCCGGTTCTGCATTTAGAGTGGTGGGAGGAGTTTCCACTAGCAGCTGAATAGGGAGTGTCTCCTCTGCACAATGCTGAATCCACCTCCTGTAGTGAAGGTGGGCCAGAGAGAGCAGAACTGGTTTGGACTGGGCTCAGAGACCCTTGCCACAAAGAGAACAAAGAGAAAATGGGGTATAAGTATTGGGCGAACAAAGCAAACACAAGGTGTTGATGGACGGAGCGCTGAAACTTTTCAGACACACACCTGCAGTCACAGATCTGGGTTGAATCCATCATCGTTCTTTAGCTCACTTTGCCACCTCAGTTCAGACCCAGCTATATGCAAATCAGTCTTGACCCTGTGCCTCATGGGAACAGTCCAGCCCGAACTGCCAAGCCAGGTTTTCCCTGAACCGGAAACAAGCATCCTGGGATCGGTTTTGGGCTAACACCCCTCATCAGCCAGTTTAGCTTGAATCCAGTGGCAAAGTGAGCAAGGGGCCCACGTCTGGGCATACCCTGCCAACTTAGAGAAAACAAAGCAAACACAAGGAGATGATGGACAGATCGCAGAAACTTTTCAGACACTCACCCCAGTCACAGATCTGGGTTGAATCCATCATGGTTCTTTAGCTCACTTTGCCACCTCAATTCAGACCCAGCTATATGCAAGTCAGTCTTGACCCTGTGCCTCATGGGAACAGTCCAGCCCTAACTGCCAAGCCAGGTCTTCCCTGAAATCGAAACAAGCATCCTGGGACCAGTTTCAGGGTAACACCCTTCATAAGCCAGCCTAGCTTGAATCCAGTGGCAAAGTGAGCAAGGGACCCACGTCTGGGCACACCCTGCCAACTTAGGGCGAACAAAGCAAACACAAGGAGATGATGGATGGAGCGCTGAAATATTTCAGACACTCACCCCCAGTCACAGATCTGGGTTGAATCCATCGTCGTTCTTTAGCTCACTTCGCCACCTCAGCTCAGAGCCAGCTATATTCAAATCAGTCTTGACCCTGTGCCTCATGGACACAGTCGAGCCCAAACTGCCAAGCCAGCTCTTCCCAGAACCGGAAACAAGCATCCTGGTACCGGTTTCAGGGTAACACCCCTCATCAGCCAGACTAGCTTGAATCCAGTGGCAAAGTGAGCAAGGGACCAACATCTGGGCATACCTTGCCAACTTGGGTCAAACAAAGCAAACACAAGGAGATGATGGACAGAGCGCTGACACTTTTCAGACACTCACCACTAGTCACAGATCTGGGTTGAATCTTTCATCGTTCCTTAGTTCACTTCGCCACCTCAGTTCAGACCCAGCTATTTGCAAATCAGTCTTGACCCTGTGCCTCATGGGGACAGTCCAACCCGAACTGCCAAGCCAAGTCTTCCCTGGACTGGAAACAAGCATCCTGGGATGGGTTTCGGGCTAACACCCCTCATCAGCCAGGCTAGCTTGAATCCAGTGGCAAAGTGAGGAAGCGACCCACGTCTGGGCATACCCTGCCAAATTAGGGAGAACAAAGCAAACACAAGGAGTTGATGGACGGAGCGCTGAAACTGTTCAGACACTCACCCCCACTCACAGACCTGGGTTGAATCCATCATCGTTCTTTTGCTTACTTCGCCATCCCAGTTCAGACCCAGCTCTATGCAAATCAGTCTTGGCCCTGTGCCTCATGGGAACAGGTCAGCCCAAGCTGCCAAGCCAAGTCTTACATGGACCGGAAACAAGCATCCTGGGACTGGTTTCAGGGTAACACCCCTCATCAGCAAGGCTAGGTTGAATCCAGTGGCAAAGTGAGCAAGGGACTCCGGTCTGGGCATACCCTGCTAAATTAGGGCGAACAAAGCAAACAGAAGGAGTGTTGCGGGTATTCTGCTCATACACAGAACTATGCACAAGAAAACAGGACGTCTGTAAATAGGGGTGTACCTCCTATCACCTTAGTACCCAAAATCCCAACCGAATAGCAATAGTATCTCATTCGGTCTCCTACAAATATCAAGAAGCTACGAATGTTTAGACAACCCAGAACACCAGCACTCCAGACTCACCTCAGAGTCGCGGGAACAAGACACTCTTTCGCTCTCACGTACTTGTCCACAATAAAATAATCAGAGTCACTAAATAAGTTCAAAATGTTTATTTTGTCTATAGAGATCCATGAAACAGTATGCGAACCACAACTAGCAGCAAAATGCATAAGGCAAAAATCATTAGCATTGTTACAATACCATAGAATATAAAAGGAGTCGTCATTTTATAAAGACTGTGAAAAAGGCTAAATAACTGGGCCTAATCACCCTCCCCAAGGCAGTAAGAAGTTATTTTATATAACAGAAGATCTCTAGGCATTGTTTGCAGACCCCTACCTGAAAGCCTAAACCCAATTGTTTACATCATAGGAACAGCAGTGTTCAGCTCCATGGAACGGCTTTCTTCGAGTGTGTTTCAAAAACATGCAACAACGTTATATCAAAGCACGATTCTTCCGCATTGCAGCTGTTGGTTACATGTTTTGTCTAGGTATTAGGGACTGACCAGAACAGAATAACAAGAGACATTGTTGACCGACCTTGCACATTATGTTCAGATAGAATTGAAGGGAAGGCTAAGAACGTGAAAAACAATCTGTTATCATGTACAGGGCAGAGGCAAAGTGTCGCGAAAACAAATGCTTAGCAGAGGCGTGCACAAAAGCAGCAGCATAGGGCAAGCAAAACTCATGCTAACTTAGCAATGTCAACAATGTGTCTTAGGGCCATATAACCCGATATAACAGGAGATGATGGATGGAGCGCTAAAACTTTCCAGACACTCACACCCCGTCACAGATCTGGGTTGAATCAATCATCGTTCTTTAGCTCACTTTGCCACCCCAGTTCAGACCCTGCAGTTATCGGCATTCCCAAAGCCAGCGCTCGCACCGACGCCGTCATCGCCAGCACCTGCATTCCGTTATTGTGGAGCCGATAACCGATGAGGGTGACTTCACAAACTCTGTAACCTCACATCGCCTCACCGGAACCGATGCCTCACCGCTGCCTAACTTCCTCTGTCCTGGATTTGACACCTCGCCTCCTCATGGACTCAATGCCTTGCCTCCCCCGTGGCATCCGGGAACCAGCCTCGCTTCAGCACCGATGCCTCACTTCCACGACGCTGTGTATCGTCTTGTGACTACGTTTCCAAGCTACTGTTGTTTGGGGGTCCATGTGACTCCGTGCCCGACTCCATGCACCTCGCCTGTCACGACGTTGTAATAGCCCCAAGTGGAACTATTTGTTTCTACAGGTGCTATTTTTTAAATAACTGTTCTAAAAGTGATATCTTAATACACGTATGTTGGATTTTTGTCGTTTTGGTCTTGTTTGGTTTAGATAAAGACACTGATGTGGTGTTCATTTGTGGTGTTTTCACTGTGTTACTGTGTGTTTGGAGTACAAATACTTTACACATTGCCGTTGGAATAAGCCTGTCTGCTCATGCCAAGCTACCAAGGGTGTGAGCAGGGGTTATCTAAAGTGTGTAACTCCCTTACCTTGACAAGAGGCAAGGGTCCCTACTTGGACAAAGGTGCATACCTCTGCCAATTAGAGGTCCCCATTTCTAACACCGTGTAACTCAGAGTAGGAAGATAAATGTATTCTGTTGCTTCTTAATCATTGGGGGCTTCTGATGGTTTACACCACTGGATGTATTTTTTTGCTGTACACCGCTAGTTGTTGATGGTTGGTTTACACCACTAACTATATTCTGCTAATTCTCAACACTAAATTCCTTGAGCTTCAACAAGAGATTGCTTCAGCTACTGTTTGATGGTATATCTCCTCCCGACATTTCAGAGATGCATATAGAACGCTCTTAAAATGCTGTTGTCCAACCCACTCCTTGCAATTAGGTGAAAGCAGGTGAATCGCAATGCAAAATACTTCAGGGTCTCAAGGTGCACCGTTGTCAAGTGCAAGAATTCAATACAATAAAGTGTAATTCTAAGAGACAGCAACAGATAGAGGTGACAATGGTGTCTGACCATTAAGCATTCTTTCTTTTTTCAATGATTACCACCCAGCGACCCATGGCTCACTTCTTTTGTTTACTTAGTACCAGGCCACAGGATCCAAGTTACTGCAGATGTGATACTTTACAGAAGCTCATTCAGAGGGCCCTGTCCTTCTGTCTGTGTGGACGTCAATTGAACAAGGCCCGCAGCTGCCCTGACACATTTGAGTAGGTAGGTAGGAAAAGTATATAGAAGGATTGACACAGAGATCAAGTTAGAGTAAAACAAATTGTATTCAGTTAAAAACACCAATAAACAGGAGCAGTGAGAGCCAGTATCCTCCATATCAAACATTATCCTCAACTGAACTCGCACTTCAAACTCACCTCTTTTTTCCATTCACGTGCACGACATTCCATTAATTCCACGCCCACTGCGCACACTTCCACTCTTCCTAACCAAACCAACCATCAGCTCAAACTAATTTTTTGGTTTGGTTCTGTACCCATTTTACCAATATATATATTATTTTATTTTTTGCAACATGCTTTATTGTTGGCTTTCAGCTAATTTATCATATATCTGCGTCAGCAGTCCATTGGGTCTTTTATGGGACACCTATCAACTGGTCTCAGATCTTATTCAGACAGGCTTCGTTTTCTTACTATTTAAATAGTTGATACAAAGGATTCTAGTTGTCAGTGATGACAGATGGGCAGATATAGCTTTTCAACTTTGTTTTGATGTTGTTGCAGTAGTCCATTTGAGATAGAATCTGGGCTATGACTAGGGCAATGCTGCAGTTTGACTGAACAAGCAGGAGAATATTCACGTGAACATTTGTCTTGGATCTCTTCACCAATACGTTGGCTTTTTAGGGAAATGTCCTGCTCCTGCTCTGCATGGCGTTGCTCATCGAGACCAAATAATAAAATCCAGTCTAGTTTTCCGAATGATCAATAGGCATTGGTACTGACATTCATTGGATGTAGATCAGCTCCATGCATATTCATTGTGGATATCACGCAAATGTGGCTGGATTCTTCTACTGGGTGGCTCGACGAGTTCAGCAAGAATTGACAGAATTGAAGGGAAGGCTAAGAACGTGAAAAACAGTCTGTTATCATGTACAGGGCAGAGGCAAAGTGTCGCGAAAACAAATGCTTAGCAGAGGCGTGCGCAGAAGCAGCAGCATAGGGCAAGCAAAACTCATGCTAACTTAGCAATGTCGACAATGTGTCTTAGGGCCATATAACCCCATATAACACCCTCCCCCTGGTAAGTCAGTAGGACATAGACAGAAGAACAAAAACAGAGTTCAAAAGTCAAGCATTAATAAAAATATTGGTAAGACATACTTATTTTTTTTTTTTAAATCGGAGAAAAGCGAAGGGAAAGAAAAAAGGAGAGTCTGTATGTCAGACAGTGGAGTACGGACGACCCAAGCAGTCAATCCATAAAGGTTTGGGTGCAAAGAAATGCAATCCCTTCCAAAAGTTCATCATTGTCATCGGTGGCAAAAAGTGAAGACATCCAATTGAGTAGGTCGAAGGAACAATCATGTTCCTTACAAACAGGAGCATCCAAAAATAGAAAAGGCAAACTTGCGTGATATTCAATGAAACTTCGTTGCAGGAAAGCCTGCACAGCCGCACAGATATGTTAATGTTAATGTTAAGAGCTTTTGTATAGCGCATGGCTACCCGGAGGCATCCCAGCGCTGCGGAGGTAACTGGGGGGGGGGGGGAGGGAGGAGAAATTATGGGAATAGCCAGGTTTTCAAGGATTTCCGGAAGGTCAGGTGATTCACCTCCTTACGAATAGGAAGAGGGAGTGCATTCCATAACTTAGAAGCATTGTAGGAGAAGCGGCGACCACCTGTTCTGGCCTTCTTAATTCTGGGGACCTCTGTCAAGTGAAGCTCATCTGAGCGCAGACATCGATTGGCCTTATATGATTTGACCAGGTGTTTTGTAATAGGCGGGCCTCTATCCTGCAAACCTTTGTGGGCAATGCAGAGGGCCTTGAAATGTATTCTCTCCTGTACTGGGAGCCAGTGGAGAGAGCGAAGGGCAGGCTTTGCTGAGCAGTGGCTTTTTGTGCCCGTAAGGAGTCTAGCTGCTGAGTTCTGGACCACCTGGAGCTTCGCTATGACTGATTTGGGAGCACCCAAATAGAGAGCATTACCGTAGTCCAGCCTAGAGAGGATAAGTGCCTGGACCAGGAGTTTTCTTGAGTGGCTAGGTAGGAGAGGGAGTATTTTCCGAGTGGATCTGAGTAGCCCATAACATACGGCTGCCGTTTTCCTCGCTTGGACTCTGAAAGTGAGGTCGTGGTCGAGCCAGATACCCACGCTTTATATCTCGTTTTTTGGCAGAGGAGCAGTACCCATTCAACTCGGCCACATGGTATTTGAGTTAAAAATTGCTTGGTTGCCCAGCAACATGAGCTCAGTTTTTTCGCCATTGAGCTTCAGGTGGGATGAATTCATCCAGCTAGCAACAGCCTCAAGGCATAAGCGCAGATCCGAGGGACGTGGTTCCGCATGGTTCAATGCCACAATTAATTGGGTGTCATCAGCGTATGTGACTATATGGATTCCGAAAGGGGCTACAATCTCTGCCAAAGGGGCCATGTATACGTTAAAAAGTGTAGGGCTTAGAGATGAGCCCTGGGGGACACCACACTGCAGCGGGATTGGTTGAGAACGGGAGTTACCTTCGGATACCTGGAAGAATCTTTCTTCCAGGAACGATTTCAGCCATAATAGGGCCGTGCCTGTCACTCCCACTTTTTTAGACGGTGGACCAGTATGCCATGGTTCACCGTGTCAAAGGCTGCACTTAGGTCCAGGAGAATGATGGCCGTGGACCCTCCGGAATCAAGAATCTTTCTTGACTCCTCAACTACCGCTATCAGAGCAGTTTCTGTGCCCTGACCAGGACGGAAGCCAGTCTGTGACGAGTGGAGTAATTTAAATGTTTCCAAGTGGGTCGAAAGTATACGGTTAATGTATTTTTCGGCAATTTTACTAATTCCAGGGAGTAATGAAATAGGGCGATAGTTACCTAGCTCAGATGGGTCTAAATGAGGCTTTTTAGTAGCGCCTTCACTATAGCCTTTTTCCAGTCCTGGGGGACAATGCCCGAAGCTAATGAGGCATTGATTAGATTAATGATGTGGGGGGCGACTGTAGGAGCAACCAACCTCAGGATGTTGGGGGGGGCAGGATCCATCGGGGACCCGCTCTTAACTGAGTCTAGGATGGAGAAGAATAAATCCTCGGAGAGTGGAGAGAATGACTCTAAGAGGTGAGGGTTATTCAGGGGTTCTAGGTCATGTAGTTTGACTGAGTGCTCATTGACAGAGGGTGGAAGGAGATTGAGGATGTTTTGAATTTTGGTCGAAAAGAAGTGAGCTAGTTCCTCGCATCGGCGACCAGAAGGATCGGGGACTGCAGGAGGGTCGGGCACTTTCATAAGTTTCTTTGCGATCTGGAATATTTTTCTAGTGGAGTTTGAGGCGGAGCGAATTTTTTCATCATAGTAAGCAGCCTGAACTAATTTTAGAGCTGATTTATATTGAGCAATGGATAGCCTATATGGTGATTTTTTCTCGCTTGAGAAATCTTTCCTCCATGCTCTTTCCAATTTTTTGCACTGTTGTTTCAGTTCACGGAGTTCGGGGGTATACCACGGAAGTTTATTGGGGCCCGTTTTTTTTGAAGCGGTTTTCCTCGGGAGTACTGTGTTTAATGAGTTTTCGATCCATGAGGAGAACTTACTATTGGCAGTTAAGGGATCAGGATCCAAGGTGGGCATAGATGACTCCAATTCACGGGTCCAATCTTCAACAATCAGTTTGGACCAGGGGCGGATTTGGATGCGTGAAACTAGCGAGTGTAGGTGCGGAGAGGATGGGTGCCAGGAGAAGGGAATAAGAAAGTGGTCTGACCAGGGGAGGGTAATGGGATCATTCCCCTTTAATTCCGTTATGCTTGAGAAAATGGGGTCAAGAAGGTGATCCTTAACATGAGTTGCATGGTGTATTTTTAGTTCCAATTGAAAAGCTGCTAAATCATAGGCTAGGTCGTTGGCCACCCTGTCTTTTGGGTCGTCAAAGTGAAGATTAAAATCTCCCAGAAGATTGACATTGGGCGAAGCACTGGCAAGGTTTAAGACAGTTTCCAGTAGTGAACTACAGAATTGTCCATGTGCTCCTGGGGGCGATATAAAAGAATGCCAGCGAAGGTAAGTAGTGGGGTGAATTCAATTGAAAAGTGAACATTTTCACAGTCTAAGAGGGGGCTGTCCAAAATACGGCAAATTAAATGATCTTTGTGAATAATTGCAATCCCGCCCCCTTCCCGTTTAGTCTGTCCATTCGTTGAATCAGATATCCCGGAGGGAGCGTTTGGACAATGTCTGGGTCGGAACTGGGGGTTAACCATGTCTCCGTGAGGAACAAAACATCTGGTTTGGTGTCTTGTAATAATATAAATATCTCTATGGCGTGTTTTGGCAGGGATCTGCAATTAAGCAGAGCCATGTTAAACCCGTTTCCTGCTAAAGGAGTGTGAATATTCGGTAGGGTCAATTCATATGAGCAATGTAGGCACCTGTCCTGCATTTTCTCCAAGGATATGGAGTGGGAGCAAGTTATCCCATTGATCCATTGATCCAAGATTCCAAGCAAAGCTGCACGTGCCATTGGACCATCCACAGAACAAGCCACGTCATGCGTCTCTAAGGGACCCATCAACAGGCTGAAATCAGTGATTGGACACCACGTGTTTGATAAGCAAAGTTCCATCGCCCAGGAGAAATGACACCGTTTGCAATGAAGCACTGGTTGCACGCAAGTAAAATAGGCAAAGCGGAATGTCAAGTCGTAAGTTACGCCAAGTGTGGCTAAAGGCAAGCATCCAAAAGCCTCATATAGGCGATCACGGTAACTAGTCACAATATCGGAAAAAAAATATCGACTGGACAGAATATCGAGTTTTTTTATATAGAATGGACAGAATATCGAATTGCAAAAGTATTGTGGTGCAGAATATCGAAATTCAGGTAAGAAATATCGATTTTCATAATATCGAAGTTAGTAATATCGACAGTCATAATATAGTTGTTAAAAATATCGAATTTTTTTATAGTGTTTTAAGTGTTAGTATATGTGTTAAAAGTATGTATTATTTTTGTAATGTATGCTTGAATTTTTTTAAAGTAAAGAATTTCATGTTATTTAAATTTTGCGTAATTTAATTCCATAGCGGGTTGTGGGTTTATAGGGGAATAGGGTGGGAAGTAATTTAATTATAGTAAATTAAATATACATTTTTAGGAATTATTAATTATTTTTAATTTAATTTTGCGTTTTAGTACTGTAGCGGGTTGTGGGTTTATAGGGGAATAGGGTGGGAAGTAATTTAATTGTAATTAAGTAAATATTTATTTTTATTTATTGGTATTGATAATTAATTTATTGTTAATTAATTATTAATTGGTAATTAATTTTTATTAATTGATTAATTGATAATTATATTAATTGTATTAATTTATTATTCGGAGCGGGTTGTGGGTTTATAGGGGAATAGGGTGGGAAGTAATTTAATTGTAAATATGTAATAATTTATTTTTATTTATTGGTATTGATAAATAATTTATTGTTAATTAATTATTAATTGGTAATTGATTTTTATTAATTGGTAATAAATTTTTATTAATTGATTAATTGATAATTATATTAATTGTATTAATTTATTATTCGGAGCGGGTTGTGTGTTTATAGGGGAATAGGGTGGGAAGTAATTTAATTGTAATTACGTAATTATTGAAATTATTTTTGTGTATTGATAATTAATTTACTGTTAATTATTAATTGGTATATTTTTTATTACTTATTAATTTTTGGTATTGAAAATTAATTTGTTGTTAATTAATTATTGGTAGGTAATTAATTTTTAATAATTAATATTTATTGGTATTTATAATTAACTAATTATTAAATAATTTGCAATTGGTAATTCATTTTTTGGGTATTGATAATTAATTTATATATATTTAATTATTAAATCATTACTTTCCCTACTGTTGCAGTCATTGGAGGGGAATATTAATTTTTACCCCTACGCTATCCAACACTTTCCCTACTGTTGCACTCACTGGAGTGGGAATAGTAATTTTTACCCCTACGTTATCCAACACTTTCCCTACTGTTGCACTCACTGGAGTGGGAATAGTAATTTTCGCCCCTACGCTATCCAACACTTTCCCTACTGTTGCACTCTCTGGAGTGGGAATAGTAATTTTTACCCTCCCGCTATCCAACGCTTTCCCTACTGTTGCACTCACTGGAGTGGGAATAGTAATTTTTACCCTCCCGCTATCCAACACTTTCCCTACTGTTGCACTCTCTGGAGTGGGAATAGTAATTTTCACCACTACGCTATCCAACACTTTCCCTACTGTTGCACTCTCTGGAGTGGGAATAGTAATTTTTACCCCTACGCTATCCAACACTTTCCCTACTGTTGCACTCACTGGAGTGGGAATAGTAATTTTTACCCTCCCGCTATTCAACGCTTTACTTACTGTTGCACTCACTGGAGTGGGAATAGTAATTTTCACCCTCCTGCTATCCAACGCTTTCCCTACTGTTGCACTCACTGGAGTGGGAATAGTAATTTTTACCCTCCCGCTATCCAACGCTTTCCCTACTGTCGTACTCACTGGAGTGGGAATAGTAAATTTTACCCTCCCGCTATCCAACACTAAAAATATTGAATCTTTTTTAATATTAGTAAGTTAACATATATATGTATTAAAAAATAAAAATGCATGTTTTTTTATTTACATTAATTATTTATTAATTTTAAAGTTATTTAAGTATTTTTGATTATGTTTTACTTAATTATATTAATTATTTAATTATTTTACATTACTTTTAAGACATTTAAAAAATTCGATATTTTAACAGACTATATTATTTACAACGATATTTTGGATTCGATATTTTTGTACTTACCTGTTTGTAGATAGGAAGTCGATATTCTGTCATTCTATATTTTTTCATCGATATTTTGGCCTGTCGATATTTTGCTCCTCGAAATTCTGTCAGTGATCCGGCGATCACGATACAGTTGTAGCTGGGCCGGGCTGTGCAGATCCACAAAGCGAGCAGCCATTGCGAAGCACAAGGAGGAGAAGCAGGACACCAGCAGCCATCGCCAATATCAAGGGAAACCCTCCGAAAACGCTGGAAAAGAGAGAATGAATAAAAGCCAGTATTATCCCGAATATAGTTTGGAAGGAAGAGACCAAGCCAGATCCCACACATTTAAAAAAATGGGCAAGGCCTGTCGTATCAGATGCATTAAATATTTGGTGAATTAGTTCCCCAAAATGAAGTGGGAGGTTAGTGTTAAGAAGCAACTGTATCTCACTCGAGGTCCGTGCCACCTGCAACCTGAATGTTTCACGGGCGGAAGTGAGGGCCACCTCCTGTTGGAATAAAAGGGCTTTGAGCCTGCTCAACTTGTTGAACTCTGTTTTCAAAGTAGGAATGGAAGGCCAAAGCGAGGAATCTAAACTCCCATGCGGGGGCGGGAAAAGGACATTGCTACAGCAAGTTACGCGCTGGGAAACAGTTACCAAATATGGGATACCCGCCCGCAAACCACAGCAGTCTTGATTGTTTAAAATGAGATAGCTGCCATTAGTAAGCAATGTAAAGACAGGCGTGATAGATGGCAGCGGGGTCCCTTTCAAAAAGCAAGCTAGATTAGGCGCTGACACGTTACATTTGCCGTGCAATTTAACGTGTTTGCACACAAGAGAGTGACCCAGTACTGAATCACACTCCTCCCCTGTGAGAAAAACTTCCTTATCCTCCCTCAAACACCGATAAGCAAAGGGTAGGACCCATAATTCATGCAAAAAAGCAGTGCCAGGTGATTCAAAGCGGCCAACAGGAAAGTGTTGCATACATGATTTAAAGTGAAAAAGTGAAAAGGGCAAAGTGATAACGCCATGAATTAACCAAACTGCCGAGTCCGTTTCTGCTACGGAGAATGGCAAAGGCTCCTATTGTTCAAAATGTAACAACGTGTATACAGCATCTTTCATCGACATAAACTTCTGTTTATCAGTTAGGTTAAAAGGCAAATATAAAGCGGTGGCATTTAAATAATCCCAAGGCACTTTACCCATTTTCAGTGTCTGCAATGTCCAAGCAAATTGCATGACCGACCTTAACTGATTCTGACCATGATATAACACAGAAACATCACTTTGCACAATATCTATTACAGAAGATACAATATTGTCTAAGGTGTAAATACGTGAAGAAAGCGTATTAATGCTGTTATCTACTACAGCAAGGACTTTTTCCAAGTTTGCCTGGTCAATTTGACGCAGACGGAAGGCGGCTTCCATCTGTGAAAGTTTCCAAATTTCATTATAAGAGGCATAAAGAAATCTCTTGGCCCTTGGATTACCTGGGCCTAGAAGAAAATCAGCCAAATCAATATCATTCGATAGGATGGAAAGGTGCTGTTTGACAGATGCAAGATTATAGTGTTCCAGCCACTGCTGGCACAATTTACCTACCGAGTATGTTGTCACAGAATGATGAGGTGGATAACGAGGGTCAGGTTTAGTCTGAAAGAAACCAGGTGTAACATTATAGAAACGCAACTGGCATGCATTAGCATTAGATTGCCACAACAACCATCCCAATGGATCGATTTCAGAAACATTTAAGGAGGCATTCTGAAGTAGTGTCTGCAAAGCCTCCATGGTATGGTTATTATGTAACCGCCAATTATTATATTCAGCTAATGCCGGAATTGAGGGAGTATTTAGGTTTTTGACAGTTGCAAGGCCATTCAAGAATTCTGGTAAATGGTTTCATTTAAAAACAGCATTTGTGTCGGCATCAGGCAGGCACGATGTAATGCCTCAGTGCCCTGAACCTGCCACGGCTTTGTTCCCCAGATGGATTTTAAATCTATAGTCTGTTTCCAATGGTCATAACCATGTGCGGCCAACTGCGTTCTAAACGAGTTGGCATAAATTAGTTTAGTGTGTGATAACAGGTACTTCGATGTAGGGGATTTTTGAAGCCGAAAATAATAGGATTCAGGATTAGTCAAATCATAGGTAGAAAAATAGGTGAACTTATCCCTAAGCATTTTAGAACTCCCTTTTAAGGGAGTGGGACAATGTTCCCATTGGGTAAAATTAAAAACAGGTCTCATGGTGTTCGATTTGTGTAAAAAATTATGCCCATAATGTTGATAGCAAAAAAGATCACCATAATTGGCAGAATTTAAATACAAATCTTCAGCATCAAAGGCAGCATAATATTTTAAATCTGAAAACAATGCATGACCGGCCTGCACATCCCAATCATCAGAATGTATGTCCCGTGTCACCACATCTCCTAATGAGACGCGAAATACGTACGGAACTCTAAGGACCTCTGTCGGGCCATGGATTTCATAAGCTACTTTGTCCCAAACGATGCCATCATAAACTGGAAAAGCTGAAATATTCACAAAAGTCTTGTCACGTTTCATGATATGGGACGATGTGTGAGGAGCCAAAGTTCCATTGATCATTTTTACTGCAGAGCGTTCAGGGAGGTAATGGCCATTTATAAGCAAAAAGAACACTGTCACAAACCCAATTGACATGAAGAGAAATATCAGGATAAGCACCAACCAAATGTAGGTCCATGGGGGAACGAAATATGTTTTTTTGAACCAGTAGTAAAAGATACGCAACTTAGACTTAGGTACATCAGGCAAACTGGATGATGAGGAGGACGAGGCAGAAGAAAGGGGTGCCGGTCCTCCATCAGAGGCACTCACTGGACTTAGAAGCAAAGGTGAAAGTGTAGAATCCTCTATTCGTACACGTGGGCTAGATGGTACCTCACACACGGAATCAGTAGCCGGAAAAGGACACAGAAGATCCATCGCAGAAGATGATGGTCGCACAGGTTGAAGGTCAATTACAGTGTCCATCATATGAGCAGACATCCGTGCTGCAGCAGGTGACGATAAAGTTAACGGTGCTAAAGATATTGCGTTGCATGAAACTGCAGGTATCACACCATTCAGAATTGGCCACACGGTGTAACTTGACATTGTCCACTGAGATGTATCTGTTGTCTTTGCGACCTGGCAATGGTGGTAGAATGACAGTACGAGTACCCTTCAGTCCAAGCATAGAAACCGGAGCACGATAACAGGGACCAAAATCCTTTTTTGTTCTCAATCTTCTCCCGCACTAGATCTCCAACTTTAGGAAGCCAACCGGTAACAGGAATCAGTTGTGCATCAGCAGATGAAGATGGTAAATGCTCAGTTGCCAGAGCATCACAGGACTTTTGTAGATCCTGTAACATAGCAGAATGATTATCTACGTCAAACTTAGAGGCAGCCGCCATAGTGTCCAGACCATCAAGGTCAGGAACAAACATGTGAAAGCCAAAGAGCATTTCGTAAGGGGTCCGCCCACCCAGAGATCTTCTACGGAGATTATTTAATGCACGTTTGACCCCATACAAGTGGGACAGCCAGTCCCTGCCAGTACCTAAGACTCTAGCTGTCAAGGATTGCTTTAAGTCACCGTTCATTCGCTCCACAACTGAATTGCCCTCAGGCCTGTATGGAGACGAAAACTGCACCTGTACCCCCAACGACTTCATCGCATCCTTGTAAGCCTTAGAGGCAAACGCTGGACCTTGGTCAGAATGGAAGGTACCACAGGCAAACATCCCGATAAAGACACGCAAATCCCTGATGACATTTCGAGCGTCAGCACTACCTTGTGGCCATACCCAGAGGAATTGAGTGCATGAATGAACCGCAACTAAGATATACTTGTATTCAATATCAGAAGAAAGTGGACCGCAGTGATCAAGATAGACACAGCCAAAAGGTCTATTAGAAATATATAGCTGTGTTTGCGGCGGGCGTGGGACTGTAGAAGGCTTGATTTGTTGACAAACATCACAGCAAAGAACATAGTTACGAGTCTGTTTATATAAACCACGCCACCAGTAACGTTGCTTAAGAATAGTGCCTGTTGCCGACACACCAGCATGTGCCAAAGCAATGCCTTCGTGTGCGGCCTTGATCAAAGCTTGTCTGCGGTCAGTGTTGGGAATCAGCCGATCCCCAACCGAAGGAATGGTAACATAAGGAACCTGTTCGGGAGTTACATGATAGGAGTATTTAGAAGGGAAACCCGCAGGATAATTACCTCCCTCCCTAGTTGCAGCAACCGCTGCCAGAATTTCATTATCAACCTTAGTCATAGATCTTGTAACTGCTGCTACTGAACACGTGGCTACTGCAGACTTGGCCGCTTCATCAGCCAGAGAATTACCAAGAGCGTGTGTTCCGATACACTGGTGGCCAAGAGTGTGAATAACATGTGTGAGAGGCAGACGTTGTTTAAGATCTGCCACTCGAACCCAAGCGTTTTATGCTTAATTGCGCTGCCCTTAGAATCGCGGTAATCATTTTGAAACCAAAAGAATAAGTTGTCATTGAACGACTGGACACAATAATAAGAATCGCACACAATAAGAGTATTTACTAGAGGATCAGAAAACTCTAGAGCTAAAACAAGAGCACGCAGCTCGGCCAATTGCGCCGTGCAGTCTCCTAGCGCCTGTGTGTGCACAATGGATGACTTAAACTCTCCATCTTCAATGGAGCCAGCCACAATAGCACAAGCCGCTGAATAAGCATGTTTGGAACCCGTGGCCGGTTGCGCCGAGCCATCGGTATAAATGATGCATTTGTATTCACACAGAGGAAGAAGGGACAAAGGAGGAGGATGAACAAATTCATACTGCAAAAACTCCTGAGTCTGAAGAGATGGATCAAAGACAAATGTGACATTCGAAGACGTCAAAGAGGTAGCCCACTGAATCCAACGTGGGTGCAATGCCCTAGAGTTAGGCACACTAGCTTTAGTCACCGCTTCCAAGGCAGGGAAGGGAGTGACCATAAGAATGCGTTTGCCTTGCGCCAGTGAGCGTTCCTTTAGAATCGCCATCTGAACTGCCGCCAAGATCTTTTCTACAGAGGAAAAACGCATGTCAGCCGCAGTGTACAAGTGAGACTTGTATGCAATAGGTATTGTGTCTCCTTCATTGAATGTTAAGTACGTGAAACCCACTGCCCCAGAAACGATACGTATTACCAGGTTGGTGGTGTTATCACGAGTCATTAAGAAGTTAGTCGCAAGCAAATTCGCCTGCAAAGACTGCAGGACGGAAGTATGTTCCGGAAGCCAGCTGGCAGAAGAGAACTTAGGTTGTATCAACGCATAAAGCGGTTTGATACGCTGGGCATAATCGGGAATGTAAGTCCTCTCGAAGTTCAAAAAACCCAGCAGGGATTGTAACTTTTTCAAAGAAGAAGGTGGTTGCAAATGTGCACACTTCTCTAGTAAATGAGGTGCTAGACCCTTTCCCTCATTATTGAGCTCGTAGCCCAAAAAGAGCACTGCCAGATGGGCAATGTGTGACTTTGCAAAATTAAACTTGTAACCGTGTTCGGCAAAAGACAATATTATGTGGTCGACTCGGTCAAGATGCGGCGCGAGGTCGTCGTCAGTCAAATAGATGTCATCAACATACGACAAGGCCTCAGGGTCAATGTCATGCAACAAAGAAACAATGCGTGCCGCAAATGCCCCCGGGCTTTTCTTGTACCCCATAGGCAACCGTGTAAAATTTTTCTGATTTCCGACGGAACTGAATGCTGTCAGGTCACCACTCGCACAGTCGAGATTGTGACTGTAGAAACCATTGGCAATATCAAGTGTCGTTTTGTATTTTTTACGAACAATATTATTCACAAGAGCTGAACTGTGTGTGTTTTGTACCGCAAAGGTGCGGCAATGGCTGTTCAAATTTCTATAATCCAATACAATCCGAAAAGAACCATCAGGTTTAGGGACAGTAAAAAGAGGATTATTCATAGGTGATACACATGACTCAATGACCCCCTGATACTCTAATTGTCTTAGAATGCCACAAACAGAAGCCTTCGCTTCACGTTTGATGGGATATTGAGGTTGAGGTTGTGGCATAGAGCGCAATGGTATTTCATGAGCTGGAGAATCAACGTCCCAACCCACTTGATTGCGATACACCGCCGGGGCTAAGGCCAAAGCCCATTCCTCTGCAAGAGCCTGTGCTTGTTCCTCAGGGACACAACATGAAAAACTCGGAAGTATCACATCTTCCCCTCTAGAAGAGGCTAACACAAAGGGTGGAGGCCAATCTTTCTCCGCCAATAAAATGTCATATGCAGCGGTTAGATTCTCCCAGAACACAACCTTAAAGGGACGTAGTATATCACCTTCAATTAGGAAAAGGACTTCGTGTAGTCTATCCGGGGGGGCAACCCGGGTATCTGCAGTCTCAATTGTAACAAATGTGTCAGTTGCTGTCATATCCAGACGGGGACGTAGAGCCTCCCTGACTATGGTAACCTCCGCCGCGCTGTCGAGCAGAGTCACCGCCCAAGTCTGATCCAGGAGTCGCATCCTCACCGTCTGTGGCATATCTTGCTGTTAAGTTAAAGCGGCAACCATTTTCTTTTGAAAAGGAGGGTGGGTTCGTGTGGAAACTCCCTGCTTGTCCTTGACGTCAAACTGCCGAGGCTGTTCACGAAGGTGTGACGCAGGTTGACCTCTCCCCCGATCCTGGCGATCCCCTCCACCGGCTTGTGAGCCTGATGTTTCCTGTAAAGAACGAGGAGAACGCTGATCAGGAACCTGAAATCGCTCAGGAGACTTAATTTTAGCGCGATCGCGCAAGTCATAAGATACGTTCAGAAGCATCTGGGGTCGGTGAACTGGCACGCGAACCCTGTTCTGTTGTTGGGAACCCTGTTTCATTCCTGCCAATTCTTTTAGGAAAGAAAGGGCGCCCATCCTTATCAGGTTGGGCCTGTGGTTGTTTTTGAGACTGCAATTGTGTTTGAATGACAGGCTTATTTCCCAGACTATTGTGGCCTATGGTTTTATAAGCCTTCGCAATAATCTTTGGTAATTCTCGTGGTTTGTCAGCTTCCGCGACCGCTTCTAAGCGGTTTGCTACTTGAAAGCTAACGGCATCGCCCTTGACATTCGCAAGGATCATATCAGCAACCACGTCGAACACTCCCACCAGTCTCATCCCCAGTTCAACAGCCGCTTCTGCTCCGTGTTCATCTTGAACGCGCTTAATCACAGAGGGAAGTACGGTCATGGAGGGGGTGCCGAAACACATAGAATATACCGCTGCAAACACCCTGCCCCAGGTGTTACAATCAGCCAATTCGGGAATTAAGTCTTTAGGCAAACTAATAGTTAAGATCCTGTGTTTATCCACAGGAGTGGTATTAGGAAAGACAGCTTCTATCTGTCCAAATTTCTCGGCAAGCCAATAAGGCAATTCATCCTTATTCTGTGGTCGCTTGCCCATGACAGAATTAACAATAACGGGACTGATGGTTACGCCACCAGGACCCGCAGGTTGTACCGCAGCGCCAGGAGGTCCCACCTGGACGGTGCGTGTGACGTACTGTATTACAGCTCTATAGACGTGCACTAACGATGTATGTAAGACACGGAGCTCCGCTAAAGTAGCAGTTGTAAAAGCACGTGGGTGTGGGGGTAAACCCAGCCAAAACGGGCCATGTGGCCCCATCTATAGATAAAGGGCCTAAACGGACTACCGTTAATGGGTGAGGAAGGGCGCCATTAAACCAAATACGGTGTTGCCAAGCTGTAAGCGGAATCTCAAGAGCTCTATAAGGCTGATACTGCTGAGGAACGGCGGTGGCAGCATATGTGTGAAACAAATCATTAGTGCCATCCACCGCCGGAAAGGTGACCCAAGAGTAAAAAACTTCAAACTGGTGAGCCGGATCGGTTTCCACCACAAAAATAAGTGCGGCCCCAGCATCAGGAACCGCATAATGAGTCAAGTGCGCTCTCAGCGTGGCTCTGCTATGAGCCGGAATATCAACTGCAGCCATTATAGAGTAGAAAGTAGAACAACTTAAAGTGAGGCAGCGCAAACACGGGTTATAAGAAAAGAAATACCTTTTAAAACTTCAAGCTTGAATAAACCTATAAAAATGTCAATATAGGAGGTTACTCCGTCACAGCTGTCTCCGGAAACAGAAGTGAGGGTATTGTGGACCAGCACAAGCACTACTCAAGCGTCTCGCAGATAAGAACCAGACCAAGCGTTGGCGGCGCCATGTTGCGGGTATTCTGCTCATACACAGAACTATGCACAAGAAAACAGGACCTCAGTAAATAGGGGTGTACCTCCTATCACCTTAGTACCCAAAATCCCAACCGACTAGCAATAGTGTCTCATTCGGTCTCCTACAAATATCAAGAAGCTACGAATGTTTAGACAACCCAGAACACCAGCACTCCAGACTCACCTCAGAGTCGCGGGAACAAGACACTCTTTCGCTCTCACGTACTTGTCCACAATAAAATAATCAGAGTCACTAAATAAGTTCAAAATGTTTATTTTGACTATAGTGATCCATGAAACAGTATGCGAACCACAACTAGCAGCAAAATGCATAAGGCAAAAATCATTAGCATTGTTACAATACCATAGAATATAAAAGTAGTCGTCATTTTATAAAGACTGTGAAAAAGGCTAAATAACTGGGCCTAATCACCCTCCCCAAGGCAGTAAGAAGTTATTTTATATAACAGAAGATCTCTAGGCGTTGTTTGCAGACCCCTACCTGAAAGCCTAAAACCAAGGGTTTACATCATAGGAACAGCAGTGTTCAGCTCCATGGAACGGCTTTCTTCGAGTGTGTTTCAAAAACATGCAACAACGATTCTTCCGCATTGCAGCTGTTGGTTACATGTTTTGTCTAGGTATTAGGGACTGACCAGAACAGAATAACAAGAGACATTGTTGACCGACCTTGCACATTATGTTCAGACAGAATTGTAGGGAAGCCTAAGAGCGTGAAAAACAATCTGTTATCATGTACAGGGCAGAGGCAAAGTGTTGCGAAAACAAATGCTTAGCAGAGGCGTGCGCAAAAGCAGCAGCATAGGGCAAGCAAAACTCATGCTAACTTAGCAATGTCGACAATGTGTCTTAGGGCCATATAACCCCATACAGCAGGAGATGATGGACGGAGCGCTAAAACTTTCCAGACACTCACACCCCGTCACAGATCTGGGTTGAATCCATCATCGTTCTTTAGCTCACTTCGCCACCCCAGTTCAGACCCTGCAGTTATCTGCATTCCCAAAGCCAGCGTTCACACCGACGCTGTCATCGCCAGCGCCTGCATTCCGTTATTGTGGAGCCGATAACCGACGAGGGTGACTTCACAAACTCTTCAACCTCACATCGCCTCACCAGAACCGATGCCTCACCGCTGCCTAACTTCCTCTGTCCTGGATTCGACACCTCGCCTCCTCATGGACTCAATGCCTTTCCTCCCCCATGGCATCCGGGAACCAGCCTCGCTTCAGCACCGATGCCTCACTTCCACGACGCTGTGTATCGTCTTGTGACTACTTTTCCAAGCTACTGTTGTTTCAGGGTCCATGTGACTCCGTGCCCGACTCCATGCACCTGGCCTGTCACAACGTTGTAATAGCCCCAAGTGGAACTATTTGTTTCTACAGGTGCTATTTTTTAAATAACTGTTCTAAAAGTGATATCTTAATACACGATGTTGGATTTTTGTCGTTTTGGTCTTGTTTGGTTTAGATAAAGATACTTTATTTTTCAAAACTGATGTGGTGTCCATTTGTGGTGTTTTCACTGTGTTACTGTGTGTTTGGAGTACAAATACTTTACACATTGCCGTTGGGATAAGCCTGTCTGCTCATGCCAAGCTACCAAGGGTGTTAGCTGGGGTTATCTAAAGTGTGTAACACCCTTACCTTGACAAGAAGCAAGGGTCCCTACTTGGACAAAGGTGCATACCTCTGCCAATTAGAGGCCCCCATTTCTAACACCGTGTAACTCAGAGTAGGAAGATAAATGTATTCTGTTGCTTCTTAATCATTGGGGGCTTCTGATGGTTTACACCACTGGATGTATTTTTTTGCTGTACACCGCTAGTTGTTGATGGTTGGTTTACACCACTAACTATATTCTGCTACTTCTCAACACTAAATTCCTTGAGCTTCAACACTAGATTGCTTCAGCTACTGTTTGATGGTATATCTCCTCCCGACATTTCAGAGATGCATATAGAACGCTCTTAAAATGCTGTTGTCCAACCCACTCCATGCAATTAGGTGAAAGCAGGGGAATCGCAATGCAAAATACTTCAGGGTCTCAAGGCGCACCGTTGTCAAGTGCAAGAATTCAATACAATAAAGTGTAATTCTGAGAGACAGCAACAGATAGAGGTGACAATGGTGTCTGACCATTAAGCATTCTTTCTTTTTTCAATGATTACCACCCAGCGACCCATGGCTCACTTCTGTTGTTTACTTTGTAACAGGCCACAGGATCCAAGTTACTGCAGATGTGATACTTTACAGAAGCTCATCCAGAGGGCCCTGTCTTTCTCTCTGTGTGGACGTCACTTGAACAAGGCCCGCAGCTGTCCTGACACATTTGAGTAAGTAGGTAGGAAAAGTATATAGAAGGATTGACACAGAGATCAAGTTAGAGTAAAACAAATTGTATTCAGTTAAAAACACCAATAAACAGGAGCAGTGAGAGCCAGTATCCTCCATATCAGACATTATCCTCAACTGAACTCGCACTTCAAACTCACCTCTTTTTTCCATTCACGCGCACGACATTCCATTAATTCCACGCCCACTGCGCACACTTCCACTCTTCCTAACCAAACCAACCATCAGCTCAAACTAATTTTTTGGTTTGGTTCTGTACCCATTTTACCAATATATATATTATTTTATTTTTTGCAACATGCTTTATTGTTGGCTTTCAGCTAATTAATCATATATCTGCGTCAGCAGTCCATTGGGTCTTTTATGGGACACCTATCAACTGGTCTCAGATCTTATTCAGACAGGCTTCGTTTTCTTACTATTTAAATAGTTGATACAAAGGATTCTAGTTGTCAGTGATGACAGATGGGCAGATATAGCTTTTCAACTTTGTTTTGATGTTGTTGCAGTAGTCCATTTGAGATAGAATCTGGGCTATGACTAGGGCAATGCTGCAGTTTGACTGAACAAGCAGGAGAATATTCACGTGAACATTTGTCTTGGATCTCTTCACCAATACGTTGGCTTTTTAGGAAATGTCCTGCTCCTGCTCTGCATGGCGTTGCTCATCGAGACCAAATAATAAAATCCAGTCTGGTTTTCCGAATGATCAATAGGCATTGGTACTGACATTCATTGGATGTAGATCAGCACCATGCATGTTGATTGTGGATATCACGCAAATGTGGCTGGATTCTTCTACTGGGTGGCTCGACGAGTTCAGCACTGCTCCTTGCCAACCTGGGTGAAGTTTAGTGTCATGTTAATCTCTTTCAGTGATAAAGCTGAAAAACACCTTGCGTGTAAGGGAGCAGTGGTACTCAAAGATGAAAGGCTGAGTTAGGGCTTGTGCTCCTACACCAGATACCGAAAAAGGATGAGTAGATAGCGGGGTTAGCAGTCCTAATAATGCCATCTCTTTATATGAAGAGAGTTAATCTTTTTTTTTTTTTTTTTTTAATTTCTTTTTATTGAGCAGAATATGAAATCTAGAAGGAAGCAGTCAATCATAAGCATAAATATATATACTAATACAGTTAATACAGTTGATGCAGTGCAATACAGACATTGCCAGTTTATACATTTCAGGGGGAAAATCATATAAACTAAAATGCACCTACTAAAGTGTTATTAATCCACCAGATATAATATCTAAAGGTCATTTTAACATTAGAAGACGATACAAGACATACTAAAAAATTCTAATAAATTTAAAAGAAGACAAGTGCAAGTACCAAAAAGTACCTATCCCTGAAGAGCCCTCTCCATTTGATCAAAAAATTCCCAAACTAAAACAAATTTCCTAACAGCTCCTACCCTTTTCGCATATGCCTCTTCATATCCTCTTGCACGTTTCATTTTCTTGTACCACTCTATAAAGGTCGGAGTTTTTGTACTCTTCCAATTCTGTAAAATCAGTGAACGTGCCACCAGGAAGGAGATTGATAAGAACATTTCCCCCCTCTTGTAAAAACCTGATTTGGGCTTTGTTTTAATAGACCAAACAATGCCACCTCCGGCTCCGGTTGTATATTGCTTCCAAGGGTGCGGCTGAGCTCAGCACACAGTTCCGCCCAAAACTGACTCAGCCTTGGACATGTGCAGGCAATATGTAGCCAGCCGCCCTCGCCAACCTGGTGGCAACGAAAACACTTATTTTCAACTTCGGGATATATTTTGTACAGGGCATATGGAGTGTAGTAGGCCACCCATTGAGACAGGAATGCCATCCTTTTAAAATTTGCAGCCCTGAGTAACTTATTGCCGTACTGAGAGATGACTTGCCATTCTCTGATTGAGAAGTTGCAGGACACTTCATTTTTTATCTTTTCAAGAAAATTAGTAACGACAAAGGGATCCCCTTGATTTTGGAAAACTCTATACCAGTTCCCTATACCTCGCAGTTTAGTTCTGAACATGGTAGCAAGGACCCAAAGTTTAACAAGGCTATTACGAATGAAGAGGCCCAAACTTCTAGCCTCTATTAAATCCAAGTATTCAAATCCCGAAGACTTAGCTTTTTGAGAGAAATTTTTTTGAAGTCTATTAGAAAATTCTTGTAGTGTCTTGTATCTTACTTTTTTAGGCAGTTTTGATGTTTTTAAGAAAACCGGAAGCTGAGTTCCGGCTTCATCGACCATCTTTCTAATAAAAAAAACATCCAAAGACCCGATATTATTGAGCAGCCGAACTAAAATGTCCATAAATGCGGCTTCATAGTAAGTACGGATAGGGGGAGTGCCAGCCCACCCCAGCTTTTATCCAATTGAACAATTTATAGTTTTAGCCTAGATGCTTTTTTATTCCAAATAAACTGGCGAAATAATGTTTCCAGTTCTTTAAAATACACTGCATTAACTTTTATTGGAATATTGGAAAAAAGAAAAATTAATAGGGGTAGCACTGACATCTTAATTAGGGCAACACGCCCCATCACCGAAAGGGGAAGAAATACCCACTTTGCCAATAGATCTTTAATTTTGCTAAGTGTTGCTCCGTAATTTAGCCTGAATAGATCCGCGTATTGATTTGAAACATAAATTCCCAAATAGCGGATCGGCTCAGGGGAATATGCTTGTTGTTTCAATATATCTGGAAGAAAATTACAGCAGACATTCAGGGGTCGATTCCAATTCGGGCCGGAAATCTCTCCGACCGAGCCGGACCCGGAGAGATTTCCGACCGAATCGGACCCGTGCAGTCCGACCGAACGAGTACGATGCATTCGTATGCCACCGGACACGAGTCGGTCGGACTCCCATTGAACTCAATGGGAGCCGGTCGTACAACGCGTACGCGGGCTCCCATTGCCTCCAATGGGTGCGAGGCGGACAAGGGCGCCCCTACAGCGAGTACGCCGCGAGCGCTCGCGGCGTACACGCACAGGTAGGGGGACCCATGGGTCCCCCTGTGTGCGCCTCGCACGGAGTGCCGCGTACAGGGGGGTCCGACACGGACCCCCAAAGTACGGCTCCGACAGCGAGTTCGAGTCGGACGGCGCGAGTCGGTCGGAGCGGTCGAGGTGCGCATCGTACTTACCCGGCCGGAAAACGTCTCCATTGCGCGGTGCGAATCGTGTCCCGGCGAGTCGGTCGGAGCCGGTACGATCCGGGTACGAGTCGGTCGGAGCGGTCGGGTCGCCCGGACGAGTCGGTCGGCGGAGTCGCATCGTACTCGCTCGGCCGGACCCGCGTACGGTTCGGTCGGGAAACAGGGCTCCGAATCGGATCCGGTAAAGCCGAATCCTATTCGGAGCCCTACCGGCCGAGATCGGAATCGGCCCCTCAGTGCCAAGACCTCAGTTTTTTGGGGATTAATTTTGTATCCTCCAATTGCCTCAAACTGAGCAAACTCCCTTAACATCTGATCAATATTTTGTTTTTCTGGTTTGAGGTAGAGAATGATGCCGTCAGCAAATAGTTTTATTTTCGACATACCCTCTATTGGAGTTTTTATACCTGTATTATCCCTAATCCTCGCCGCTAGAGGCTCTATGAAAAAGGTAATAAAACTGGCGACAGGGGACAGCCCTGCCGAGTCCCACGTTTAATATCAATTATGCCTACCGATTCTGAGTTTATCCTGATCTGAGCCTGGGCTCCTAGATATACATTCTGGAGCATAGTAATAATTTGCCCTGGAAATCCAAACCTTTCAAGCCCATAGAAAAGTGCATCCCAATTCACAAGGTCAAATGCCTTCTCGGCATCGACCATCATTATTATTGCGGGGGTTTGGTGGGTGTTAAAATAATCAATTGCTTGAACTAGCAAACCGGTATTTGATGTCATTGAACGTCCTGCTATAAAGCCCGATTGATCTAAATGTATTACATGTTGGGCCACAGATGAGAATCGATTGGCCCAAATTTTCATCAATAATTTGTAATCGACATTTAAAAGACTAATTGGCCTATAAGTGCCAACCTCCCTAGGACTTTTTCCCTTTTTTACAAAACTGACTATGGATGATTCTTTAGAAGCCGCCGGAATGTCCCCTCCCACTTTAATTTGATTAAAAAGCTCGAGCAGAAATGGAAATAGCTCAGCCGAGAAAGCTTTATAAAATTCGGTCGGAAGACCGTCATTCCACATGAGCTTTACCTCCCGGCATTGAGGCCAGAGCTCTGGAAATTTCTTCTGTCGAGATGTCGGCCATTAAAGCCTCTCTCTGCCCTCTAGTGATCTGAGGGAGAACCAAGTCATCAAAGTAAGTCTGAATTGCTTGTTTTGATACCTTGTATTCAGTTGAATAAAGATTTTTGTAATGATCAATAAAATTTTTAGAGATATTATCTTGTCCAGAAACTATGTTCTGGGTCCCAGGATTCACCACTTCGTCAATAACCGCTGCTTCTTGTTTGACTCTAGTTGACCATGCCAATAATTTTCCTACCATCTGGCTCTCTTCATAGGTTTTCTGCTGGTATGCTTTTGAACTACTTATCTCTTCCATAACAAAGAACTCCCTCAGTTCCTGTTTGGCCATAGTTAGTTCCTGCCCTGCACCCTGACCCCTCACGGAGGAGCCTCTCTTCTTTTTTGCCAAGGCCACTTCAACGGCTTTCTGGAGTTCTCCAATTCGAGCTTTACGTTCTCTTGCTTGTTCTGCCATAAAAGCAATCATTTGTCCTCGTACTGAGGCTTTAAAAGCCCCCCAAACTGAAAAAAGCCTTGCAGTGCCCCTATTGATCCTAAAAAATTCCTTGATCCATTCTTGCATGTTAATTATCCACTGTTGGTTGGTTAAAAGAAGTCTATCCATCTGCCACCTGGATTTTTTTCTGACCCCCACTACTAGATCAACATCGAATTTTACTAAAGAATGGTCTGAAAAAGAGTTGGCCATAATCTCAGTATTCGAGCAGCTCAAAGAGTGTGACACTAAAAAAAAATCGATACGAGAAGCTGACCTGAATTGACTAGAATAATAAGTAAACTGTTTAGTTGCACCATGAGCCCTTCGCCAAGGATCCACCAACTGATAATCCTGTTTCATGACATCAATCAGCTTTTTAGTCCTAGGTTTCATCTGTCTTTTTGCTTTATTCGATGTATCTAATTGCAAATCCTGTACAAAGTTAAAATCCCCCCCTAAGATAATTGGACTGAGCGCTGCTCTAGCTTTATCATTGATATTTTTAAGCACCGTAAAATCATCTACAACTGGTGCATAATAGTTCACCAAATTCAGCAAGTTACCATCGACTCTTACCACAATCCAGATCCATCTACCATATGGATCTCTATAAATTTGTGTAATATCCCAATTTAGCCCTCGTCCAAAATAGATAGCAACCCCCTTATTGCTGCCTGGGCAGAAGCAAAGTAGGCCTTAGTAAAGTTCTTTGGGATAAACAGGTTAGGTTGATTAGTTTTAAGATGAGTTTCCTGTAAAAACAGAATTTGGGGAGAGAATGCTGCCAACCATCTTATCAAACTGCCATACTTTTGTTGTTTCGAAATACCATTGACATTGATCGATATAATGCGAACCTTATTAACCATTTTAGCACTGCTATTTAGATCAAAGACATCAGTAAACATACCACTCTTTCCAATATGATATTTTAAATAATTCTGCTTATTTCCTTTTTCTGCACTTTCTATATAAAATTTTAAACAATTCTGCTCATTTGCTTTTCCACCCCCACCACCCTTCCTCTGTGCCCTAACCCAAGCCCAAGCCCCCCCTAAAACCCCGTGACCCTGGCCCTTGCTGGCAGAAGGGGAATTGCCCGCCTTACCCCCTACCGGCCCACCCTTGGGGCCCCTCATAACGGGTGCCATAGTGTTGCACCCCGATGTGATGCCGCCCCCCTGCCCTGAAAAAAAAAAAAAAAGAAACAAAATAGACGACTATAAAGATACAAAGAAGCAATCTATCTGTTTTACTTGTCCTTGTCCTTCGTAATTTGCTTCAAAAGCTCCTGTGCTTCATCTAAGTTTGAAAACATGTGAAACTTGCCGTGAACCAAGACTCGAAGTTTCGACTGTTGGGCAATGGCCGCCTAAGCCCCCTGTGCTTTAAATAGGAAAAGTAGTTTAACAAACTCCTTTCGACGGCGCGCTGCCGCAGCACACATGTCTGAGAATATACGACAGTGGGGGACCTCTCGTGATGAAAATTGCTTATTCTGAATTGCCCTGGTCAAAATTTGCTCTTTTAAACGGTAATCTGAAAAATTAACTAAAATTGTTCTAGGCAATTTAGAGTTAGGAAAAGGCTGGGCTGGAACTCTATGGGCACGAGTGATCGTAAGGTCCCCAAAGAATTCAGGGAGGACAGACTCCTTTATGAAGGATTCAACCCATTGTACTGGCTGGGTTCCTTCACATCCCTCTGGAACACCAACCAGGCGGAGATTGGTCCGACGAGAATGATTTTCCAGCTCTTCAAGCTTGAGTTCCAGAAAGTTCTTTTGTTTTTTATCAGTTGAGGCTTGCTGCTGGATTGAAGTCATCTGGTCTTCTAGCTGTGAAATTCTAGATTCTGCCTCCTGCAGACGAGATGGCATAGCCCCCACAACCTCTTCGATTTTTGATAATCGTGCATGTAGTGCCGCAATTTCAGTTGCTTGTGTGGCCTTCATTTCCCTAATCTCCTCAAGAATGAGGTTGAGCATGGTTTTAATATCCCACTGGAAAGTAGGCCCAGATCCTGTTGCAGATCCTGATGCAGATCCTGTTGCAGATACCTTTATTGTTTCCAAAGCTACTTCCGTGGCATCTTCGATTACCTCTGATGATAGCACAGGAGGAGAGGAGTCCCCCATTGGGTGGAAGAGCAGAGGAGGTGCATGTGTAAGAGTTTCAGAAAAAGGCTGGAGTTGGTCAATTTGTGGAACCCTCGCACTTTGAATGTCCAGCTTGGGAGCCTGTTGCGGGGGAGAGAGTAGAGGCTGAATTAAAGGTTGAGAAGACTTGGTTTTCTGGAAAATCAAGTACTCCTTATTCTTGCCTGCCAGTAGACTGGGGGGGTTTATTCGCATGCCCTCTTGGTTTTCCATCGAAGGATTCTTATCCTGGTTCTCTGTCTCCAGGGCTGTATCGGTACTGATGCCTTCTATGTCCAGTGTAGTTGAATTCGTCAGCCCCTGGCAAGCACTGTCTGATTTTCCTTGGAGGCCCTCTTGACCACCTTCGCCTCAATCTAGGACTTCCTCTTCTGAGCTTGAATTGACTATGGGGGTAGACCCTCTACGATTTTTCTGAACTCGCTCCCGCTCAGCTTTTGAGGTACCCTGGATCGTTTTCATTTGTATATTGCGAGTTTTCAATTTTGGGGGCAAATTAGAGTCTGACTGAGTCGGAGTATTGGGGTTTTTAGTGTGTCTCCCCATTGTACTTGGAGTTGGTCGCAGTATATATACTTTAACTGATGGAGACCACACCCAATGCACCTTCCCTTTTTTTTCCTTGAAAAAAATTCCTTCCCTTTTCCTCCTCCTCTCCCAGCCCTACCGATATAACCAGCCTCAATCCGCTCAATCCACTCAAGCCAGCCTCAATCCACTTTCTACTTTCTCCTCATCACCTTCACTTCACTCAGGTTTTGGCATTCTGAAAAAAGCCACGGCTCTGAGAATGAAAAAAAACAAAAACAAAAAAAACCTGGTAGGGATCGACGTCTTCTCCTCTGGACTTCGTAGTTTGCTCAATCAGCCTGCCAGAGTGCTACAATGTATCCCTGCTCCCTCCGCCTTCAGGATTCAGCACATCGATGTCGCCAAACAGCAGAGTAAGCGGGATTCAAGAAACCGCGGGAGCCGGCAGCCGACAGGAGCGGGAAGTAAGAACAGGCTCAAGGGCGTCTCGAGCACCACAACCCCCGGGAAGGTCCAGAAAATGTAAAGCAGGCAGGCGGGTCTCGAAGGGAGCTTAAAAACGGCTCCGGCTCTCCAGCGGCCCCGAAAGCTCCAAACACCCAGAGGATACAATGTATCAATGTATCAGCAGCAAAGGAGCAAGGACGAAAACCACCAAGACGCCGTGCCTCACGCCGCCATCAACTCTCTCGCGTTTCCAGGTACGGGGCGGGGCGATGATCAACTGGGCTAAGTGCAGGCGGGATCTGCCATAGCCCTCCCCTGTTCCATTGGCTTGACCGAGTTAATCATTTTTAAGCAATGGTTGCATTACAGGTAGCATCTGATAATTCAGATCATAAAAATACAGACCATAAACATAAAAGACTCTAAAAAGCAGGCTGCAAAAATAAATCCCATATAAAAATATGCATCTGCAAAAATATCAACGAGCACCTAACCATACCACCAGTACCTAATTTTTTTTTTTAAGGTGCAGGGGCACAACATTTTTATAGGAACCCATCCTGAGGGCTGTTGAATGCTGGAGATGCTAAATATTAAGGCTTCTTCCTCTTGGCAACAAGGCGTGCCTCTTTCTTTAACCACCCTACACTTCCTTTTTCTTTTTTTTCTCACTCTTGATGGTTCTTTTTCATTCTTCATTCTCATGTTTTCACCGTTTTCCTATCTTTCTCTTCTTTTTCTTTATCCCTTTGTGGCTCACTCTTTTTTGCTTTTAGGTCAAAGTCTGATAATGAAACATAAGCCTCAGTCCCCAAATAAGAGCGCCGGTGCCCACCAATATCAACCACCTGCAGAAAATATGCACTGCTGACTACCACACGATCAATCACTTGCCCACAAAATGCGAGCAGGGACTGAAGTGAGAATAGTCATCTAACAGTCCTATTAGAGGGGCAACAAGTTTAGGTGAATTCAAAAATTTCTAAAAGTTAGAAATGTTTGCAGCTTTTACTTATCTTTTGTTTTAGTCTTCAGTTTCGTCCTCTACTTCATGTGTCTGTGTTATAAAGACAAGTTATTTTGACTGGGTTTTATTTTGACAAATGAGTTTTCCAAGCACATGTTAGAGGTCACATGGGTATTACCTATGCTAAAAGCTTGGTCGTCTGGAATTCACACTTTCACAAATACATCTTATCTCCCCTTGCCCATGATTTCTCTTTTAGGTCAGATCATAAAATCTACAGCATTCTGCCCTGAAATGAAATTGTGTGCGCAGACAAGGCAGCCATCTCTCAGGACCTTCGAGTCGATTGAATTCTGTCAATAGGAGTCATCATCCACAGCTGAGGATGCTCTAATAACCCCATATTTTCTATGCATCGCGGAAATTCGCCTAGCACGCTGTACAATTTCTGAACCTCAGCTGCAATTAAATTTGCAAGGCAATTAAACAATTGATTAACTTACGTCATCTTTCATTCTTTGCAACAAAATCTGTCTGACTGGCCTCGCACAAAATAAATTAATTCTCTGCTTCTCGGCAGCATTTGGAATCATGGGAAATGCAGCTTTTGAAAACAGTATTTTTTGCCCGCTGCCAGGTGGAAGAATGCAATTAGTAAGACTCGTTGTCATTGTCGAGGGTACCTAATGGCGAGAAAAGCCATGGAGGGCGATGAAACATGACCACAACAAAAAATCAGCCCCACCGGTTTATCTCCATCGCTCCAGACACTCTGACTCGCGGAACTTGCAGGAGAAGGGTTGTGACACTAAAGAGTCCGCAAGGTTCACAATTAACAGATGAAGACGTAATGCCATAGCGTTGAAGCATCTTCCGGCGGAGCAGAAGCGTAGCCGAAATGTAACATCCCATTAGCGCGAGACCCTGATGATTACCCGGTAATCTCTCCCATCCATTACAGATAGATGCCTTCCACGAAGGCCTCTGCATAAATAACATTTTACGCAATCAAGTAAACATTATTTCCTTGGTCTTTGTCATTAACCTTACTTCTGTATAATTCATACTTGTATTATATTCCATGGGTTTGCCCACATAATTTAATTCTCATATGATTCCCATTATGAACCTATTTGCTGCGTTTGAAGCGGGTTGCGTCTTGGCGCGGGGCTGCGCCACCTTTTCGGCGCGCGCGCGCGCGCGCGCTACAGCAAAACGGCCCATAAGTCACGCGCCGCACTCATAAAAAAAACAAAAAAAACGCGCGCGCTGACTAATTGATAAAGCATCGACCGTCGCATCCTAAGAGAAGGATTTGATGAGGGTAATTTATAGCGGGCGCATCTTTTGTCATCATTTGTCTTTGAAAACACAGAAGAAGGCTGTTTCCAGGCCCATGCAGCTGCCAGCCTGAGATATGGGGTTTGCTGCGCCATCGGTTACAGCGCGCGCTGCCCACTCTCATACCTTTCAGGCTCATCAAATACCCAATAACGCAACCGAGGAACAAAGCACACAGCACACTTCCCACCCGCGTGCCAGGCTCTCCCTCCGCAGCCTAGGAAAATATTTGGGGCTGTTCGCTGTGCTGCTCTCTCTACCGTAAACATGTATTTAAATGGGCCTGTCTTTCCAGTAATGAAGAATGAAGAAAAAACAATGGTCTGATTTTGACAAATTAACTTGTGATTTGGGGAGTCAGTGAAGCAAGGACGAGACATTCCTAACTATACTAATTAAATGAGCCTGCAACATTTATTTTAATGCAATGGAGGCAGCCGCATGAAGAAAAACGTTTTAATTTATTTTTCGGTGACATTATGAAAAATGTCCATGCCTCAGAGTATCTGCGAAAACAAATCTCAGACGAGGGAAGGACCTTGGTCGAAATATGTTTTTTTTTAAACACAATGTGACCTTCCCAGATGAAAAGAGATTCACCGGCATTGGGTAAGGTCAGAGGGTAGTTTTCAAACATGCTACCTTGAAGTTTATTAGTTTCCTCTGCAAAATGGTTAAACATTGTTTAGCTGAGAAACAGAATGTGCAAAATACAAAGCATAATCTGAGACAAATGTAAATGTCTTTATCGAAAGGGGTGTAAATAAGTCACAGCAGATTAGCACAAAGGTACTTTTCTTGGGGTAAAGTTATTTTGGGGATGCAGAATGCTCATATATGGTGTACTACCAGAATATCACGTTTTTCACATCAATCTACAAAAATATCGACTTCAGAGTAAATTACAATAGGACATCTACTACTACCATATCATCATGGTAATTATATATAGGTAAATCTAGATGTATTATTCTTTACTCCACTTATATCCTTGAATATATATATATGTATATATAGTCATAGTCGATATTCTGCTGTTGATATTTTTGTAGGTCGATATCTGTGACCTCGATATTTTGACCCTGGGCTTCGCTCTTGGTTGAACTTGCAGGCCTCTTCTTAGCATAGAATAGGCTGATACAACACAGTGGCATAGCAAGGGGGGTGGAGGGGGTTGGGTCTGCCCCAGACGGCACGAGTTTTGGGGGCGGCGGCCTCCCCCCGCTTTTACATGCGTCTGCCGCTGGGTGGCAAACGCAGGAACCACCAGCACCCCCGCTCTTGCATGCGGCCGTCATGGGGCGGCAAAGGCAAGAACCACCACAGGTGGCAAAGTGTCTAGCTACATCACTGATGCAACAGATTGACAATGGGTAAGGATCACACTTTGTATCCTCAAAATCTCTCCATAGCCTTCCATACATTCTGCTGTTATCCTGTCCAGAAGGACATTAGAAATGACCATCATCTCCCACACCACCACAAACTGGTTCCAATCCATCCTGGTCAGGTGCGAATCGTTAGCCTGCAAAGGTGGGGCTACAGCCAACAATGGCCACAGGGTTATCCCGTGTCGAGCTACTTCAACATAAACCACAATCACTGCCTGAAATCATGGCCCATGAGTGACTCGTATATTGATGCTGTGCTTATAAAAGTAACTCACCCTGCGACTAATTGCAGCACCTATTAACACCACAACACAGTTGGGATCCTCTTTTGGTCAATTTTAGGATGGATGGGTGGAAGGTGAGTTGAGCACTCACCCATGAAATAAGAAGTCTTCAGGGGGGTGGCTTGGTGATCAGGTGGTAACAGTAATTCTTATGCTTGATTTGGTGCTCACCAATATTTGTAAAAAGCTGGAAAGGAAGGCTTAAACCCCAAAGAATCCTTTGTGAATTTAAAGGACTCTAAAATGGAAGCACTGGTCACCTCCAAGAACCAGATGAACACAGGCATATACATATCTATCACTATTTACAGTCGTAAAGTACCTACAAGGCACAAGCTGCAAATATTAGGAGAATAAAATAACTCCTGTTTGAAAGGAACCCTACATAAATGACATCATAAAATGTAGTTATAAACCAAAGGAGTTAATTGCATGTAGCACGTTTTTGTCGAAAACTACCATACAACATGCTTACCAGCAGGAGCAATACTAGACGATGGATACATTCATTCTCATCACAGTTATGGTAATGAAACCGCTCACTTGACTAGAAAATGGGATAGCTTGAACGCAGTCATCTTCCAAACCCATGAGGAACACCTCCATCAGTCCAGTGCACAACTGACTGGACACGCGCTCTGCAACAACCAATTCACCGAAGAACGTCTAATAATATCACAAACAGTTGAATTGCCATACTAAATCAAAAACGGAATATCCCTTCATCAGTACAACGCAGAACTGTGATCCAACTCCGGCACACCACAGTAGTATAAATCACCACTGCAAAGCCATTCATTGGTTTAGGAGTTTTATCACACATTCTGGGTCGTCTTTGGGCCACTCCAGGCTGCTGAAATGTCCTGTAGGGTTTCTGTGGAGAAGGCTATAGGTAGTTGCACCGAGTTGAGGGTCCTTATACAGTATTCCTCAGTCCCTACTCTTGCGTTCACAGACCTTCGATGATTGTCAGTCTGAAGGACATTGTTGTCAGGAGTAGATGTATCTAAAGTGGCTTCTATGTGGATTAATAGTCTGTGGCACAGTGACTTCTTCTCGGCACACCTTTTATTAAGCAAGATTAATTTGTATTTGCAACAAATACATGACTTCAGATTGTTTATGAATCAAAACTCGATTTTTGTTTCAAAATGTGTCGTTTGAGCACAATAATTATTGAATCTTAAACAAAAGAAGACACTTCTCCTTTAAAACCCCTTTCCTGTAGGGAAACAACGATTTATCTGAATTTGAAATAACTTACTGAACATCATTTACAAGAGATGGTACAGCGGAACCGCCTGAACATTTCCGGTTTGTCTCACTCCATGTGTACTCCTTTTAATTTACGTAAGTGGGCGGTGCTTGCCAGCTAATGTACTGCCAGCATGACGTCTTTCGTTAAGCATTATAGAAAATTATCTATTCTTCCAAAATAAACTCAGAATGTTTCCTTTTGCCAAGCTGATCCGGTCTAATGCCTATAATTATTGATCCGTTTTTGAGGTTGCGCAATTGGAACTTGAATGTATCTGTTAAAGGTAGACGAGTGATTCAGTTCCTAGTATGTGCGCCAGACGCCTCCCTACAAGACGCCAACTGAGTGCATTTTGTCTTTTTTAAGGCATTTTTATTATTTTGCAGATAATCCTAGAGATGATGTCATGCCTGCTGGCGCCACATGGTGAGTCTTAAATGTATAAAAAATAAAGGCTGAAACCTTTCAGTTAGTACAACAGCACATTCAAGTTAAGGTTCTCTGGTGGCAGGACAGGATGTCGAAAACAAAAATGTCGAAGGTACACTTGACAGGGATGCAGTATTGCTGCAAGACTCGCTCTTGCGAGCCTGCTACCTGGGTATGTTATCACAGATTCGCCTTTCAGTATGAAGGACGTTGGTGGTGGCTGGTGTTGATTTATGGCATGCTGTGGGCCTGTTTGTTCTAGGAGGTACCGGAAGTGTCGAGCATCTTACCTGCAGAGCAGAAAAGTTGTGCAGATCCACAGTGGTACACACAGACACAATAACACCTTACTGCAAAAAACACAGCCAACAGGAAACCGCAAATATTACCCCCATCGCTAGAATGCTGAAGAACCATATACATGTTTGCTACAGAACCATATATCTGTTTGAAGTACACTGTACTATTTTTCATAATACAGAAGTGCACTCTTTTAGGAGGCAGGGCTTAGGCGCTCTATACTAGAATGTTTCTTTTGGGAATTGACTTCTTGGTAGTCTTGTGTATTATTAGCTATTGCCTTGAATCCCTGCTCAGAAATGGGTTTTTTCTTTTACTTTCTAAGCTCTGTTGCCCTATGCATGTGTGATCCAAATAGTCTCCTGTGTAAGGCAATACATAGTAATGAAATCATATATAAACGAAAGTCTTTATGCTCTAAAATGTACATTATATTATTCAGAAATTAGACCAAAATGTCACCTAAACATTCTTGAACTGCTACTGACCTCATAGACCTCCAGAGCTACCTTTATTCTACTGATAAGGCTTATTTTGGAGGAAATGTGCCCAAAATAGAAAAGGCGGGCCATGGCAAAACCACACTGCCGGTGGGTGACATGGCACTTACCTCAGCAAATACATTAATGATAGTACATCCCTCATTCCTTGTTGCTGGATGTGCTAAGTGATGCAGGTCGCTAGCGAAGAGACAAGAAACAAGATGTTTGTGAGTGTGACGTAAAAAGAAGAAGCTGGTAGTGAAGATGTGAATGCCATGCCTCCTCCGCTCCTGGCCGGATGGGCAGCGGGGGTGGAGCTCCTCCAGCATAAAGCTGGCCTTCCCCATCGGAAGAGTGCTTCGTGTTCTAGTTGACGCGCATGCACTCTTTTTCCCTCATTCACTTACCTTTCCGTTTCTGGGGTCGCCGGTACGTAGCGATCGACGCCTCCCGCGGGCCGCAATTTGGCAGTTTCTTCTGGGACTTGCTCAGCGTCTTCATCCAGTTCTTCTGCTCTCGGTTCTGGAACCTACCTGGAAGGAGAAGAACAGAAAACCTCTAAAGATTCTAAATCCGTATTTGTAAAGCGCGAACTACTCACCCTTAGGGGTCTCAAGGCGCTGGGGGCCGTCGTGGAAATTAAGTGAGCTATTGCCCAGAGTCACACGGTGCTGAGCTGAGCTGCCGCCGGAGCCGGGGATCGAACCGTGAACCCTGTGCTCCGAAGTCAGCTGCCCTGGCCGCTGCACCACACCTCTCCACATTCTAAAAGCCTTCAGCAAACAAAGGCGGTAATGCGCTCTGCACCTATACAATGAAATATGTGACACATATGTCTATACTTATCTGATATGTTCTTTTGACATTTGGAGATCCTGTTCTTTTCATAGTACTTCGCATTCTAAAAGTAAAAAAGAAAGACATATATCATTTAGCTTACAGTATCTGCATATTTAGAAACGTGTACTTCATGGACCAAACGGGCCCTACACATTTTTGGTGTTAGTGTTTGTTTTTGTTACTGGTTTGGAAATACGAGAGGACAATATATATACTTTTCTAGGATTTGAAATTACTGCATTTTGGGCCTTTTATTTTACACTTGATACAGAAAGCTTTTAGGTATGTTTGTACTTTTCTGTCCTTCAATGTGCATATAAAAAAGTGTTTTGCTCTTCAAACCTATGCTCTCTCTTTTTCTTCGTAAATTGTATAACACTCATGTTCATGCAGCCATTTACTTAAGTTACGGAAGAGGGGATGGTTATAGGTATTTCTATACATATATATATATATATATATATATATATATATATATATATTAACAAAAACAAAAGTTATTCGCGTTACTTCTGCCAGCAAATGGCGGCGGGCTCCGGCAAGGACGCGATCCTTTTCACCTCAAGACACCAATCTTACACGTTCATGCAACAGATTGCGCCGAGCCCAGTATCCAATTTAAACGTGGTTTATTTCTTCACAACGATAAACAAACGCCCGACGCGTTTCGGAACAGCCGTTCCTTTCTCACGGGTCAATAGACATTCATTTTCACCCATTACATGTAGTGCACCGAACATATAAACATAAACATAGGACTACTTGATAACTTTCAAGTTCATGGTAAAAACGGCATCCATTTTGGAATGGTATTATACATGAATATACGTATATGTTAATCTGTTAAACAAATTAAATATAACAGATGCAGAGAGCAGTACATGAATGATACTATTCATTCTCTTGCATTATAACACTGTAATTATACATGAGGAGTTGCAAATTCTCTTTTAATTTGAAAAGCCAATAATGCCTCAGTGGGCTTCAAAAGCATAGTTTGTAATTGTAATTCTGCCCCCGTGGGCCATAATTCTCATTTGTCATTACATGATATCACAAACGAAATTCCTATATTTTCCAATTCTGCCCAAGTGGGCAAAGAATACATAATTTGGCTTACAAACAAATCTTGACAGACATAGTTGAAATGGTCTCCAAATGTACTTCACATTCTGAGTACTGTTCTTCCTCTAAGCTTGCTCTCATCTCTTGAGAGCAGCCATCGAGCCAAGGTGGGTTTGGGCTGATAATATGGTAAGGAATGCAGTGAGGTATTTATCCATAACTGTCTCATGGCCCCATCCGCAATGGTGACACATTACTTAAGCACAGTGACCGTATGAAATTCAAAGTCACACTGACATTGAGTGATGTACCATGTCATATATGTCAGCACAAGTATAAATGGTTAGCAATTGCCAAGAAGCAAGAAAAGGATGAGAGCCAAAGGCATGAAGTGTAACAAAGAAGACTAGAATTAGAAAAGTTCCCATAAGAGTTGAAGACTATCAGAGGAGCTTAATCATTTCTTTCAGCAGATGGAGATGTGAATACAGAAAGACCTGGGCCAGATCCTAGTATTGAGTGGAAGGGTGCATTAGGAAGCAAACACATCAAAGTTCTTAGTTCGCAGCAGGGAGCCATAAAAATATAATAAGGGAGGATCAGAAGGGAGTGATATTCACGGTCATCCATGGTTTTTTGGGAGTTTAATTTGTGGCACAACTACAGCCATAAACTTAGTTGTAGACCACTAGAGCTACTGGAGTGTCCAAAGCCTCCTGTTAGGCCTGGCCTGGGATACCACAACATAAAATACAGGGCTTCAAAACAACTACAGCACAAAGAAGCCACTGCTTGGCTTCTTCTTATGTGGATTGAAATCAGGGATTCTAGGGCGTTAAAAGACCAAGCTCGGTAAGCACTAGAGCCTAGAGCACCAAATAGTCTCTGATAAGTCCATTCCCAAAGGCACTGCTGTTGGGTATACTGAGACTTTGACTACAGGGCTAGTCAACTGATAAACTACCAGGTAGCTCATCAGTAGGTCTGGTTCTATGTTGCAAGGCACCAGACTTTTAATGGATTATAAGACAGAGGTATTGAAACACAAGAGCACAGAGCAGCCTGTGGAAGGTCCTGTTTCATAAGTGTGGGTGCTAGGCATATTCCGTACTATAATACATAAAAAATGTACTGCAGCACCCTATGGGCCAGGGCCCTCATTCTTCTTCCCGGAGGGCTAGATCCATGCCTAAGTTTCAGGAACTCAGTAAGTATGAGATACATTTCATACACTGAATTGAAAAAATGGGACTCGTTTACAAAGTAGTTTTACAGGAAATCTGCCATGTTTCCAGCCCTTCAGGATCTGATTAAACTTCCCTGCACTAGATCAATAGAGAGTCCAAAGAAGGTCTGTTTACATTCAGGCTGTTCTAGTGACAAATAACAAGGACCCCCTGTTGAATTGATACAGCAATTCCTAGGGCAGGGCACTAATACAGTGTAATATACATCCCTAGGCAATTATAAGTTTATAAACATTGCAAATCTATAGATATATACGTCTTTTCAGTACATCTTATTTATGAACTCAGTGTAACAATCAACAGAAAAAATACAACAATAGTTTATTCTAATTAAAAAAGGTAATTTATTACAATTTTAAAATCAATTCATAACACATGTCAAGCTGTACTGTGTATCTAATTAACATGTACATACATATATTCAATCATATAAAAACAGTCACATAAAAAACAAAAGTTCAAATCGTGGCAAAAGGGGTCATTGTCTTCGACGCCCGTTTCGACGCAAACTGCGTCTTCGTCAGGAAAAGCCACGCATTTACCTAAAACGTAATTTGAGAGTTACACTGCAGTTCCTGATATATAGCAAAGTAGATTGACCATCACCTAAAGTGTGTGTTATTTAAAAGAACAGTGAGAAATTTCAATCGTGTCATCTCTAGGGATTTAAGAAGGAGAAATCGAACGTGATTAGTATGTGACAGGTAAGAATAGTAGGAAGCAGTAAATCGCCCAGATTTCTATTAGGGGTAAAAAAGGGGATTTAAGTGGAGCAACTCAAGAATGCCTACTGGATATGTCAAGCGTAGTGTCAAGTTTAAAGTGGTCCAACGTATGTTTTTCAGTGTATGGGTCGGTATACAAACTCTGGAAGGATCGATAAAAATGGTACTTAATTATTTCCTAATTTTATTTAATAATTTTAATTTCTTAAATGATAGATAGAAAAGGGGGGCGTTTTGGAGGTAGACCTATTTGTTAAACCAACTGCCAGAAACACACTTCTGCATTTTAATAGTTTTCACCCCCGCACTCAAAACAGAACATTCCTTTCTCACAATTTTTAAGATTAAGACGTAATTGCACGAAGTTGGCAGACTTTGACATACAAGCTAACGCTATAAAAAATAAATTTTTAACCAGAGGATATCCTCACCGGCTGGTGAGGGAGTCCTACAAAAGAGCCAGGTTTTATGATAGAGATCACCTCTTGAAAGGAACAACACGTAAAAAACCTGATCAACTTGTATGTGTCACAAAACACTCCACAATAAATGCTAAAGTAAAACAAATAATAAACTCCAATTGGCATATTTTAAATAGTGACCCAGAAAAAGAAACTAAATTAGCCAACCCGCTTTTCGCATATAGACACAATAAAAACATTAGAGACATGGTTGTACATTCACGTTTTACTGCTGCCAAAACTTTTGTTAAAAAAACCATTCATGGAAATACTCCTATCAAAGGAACTTTTAAATGTCTATCATGTAAATCATGCGATACAGTGATGGAAGGAGAGACCCTAGTTTTTAATGGCTACACTATTCGTGCACAACAGATGTGGAACTGCAAAACCCAAAATGTCATCTATCTGATTGTATGTCCCTGCGGATTAGGCTACGTAGGAGAGACTTCACGAGCAGTTAACAAGAGAATGACAGAACATCGTTCTGCCATACGCACTGCCAAAACCATTGCACCTTTAGTTAAGCATTATCTGGATTGTAAACACAAACCAGAAGACATGCAATGGCGAGTGTTAGAAAAAATAAACAACTCTGAAGAGAATGAAAGTACCAGAATCCGTAAAAAAAGGAAGTATATTGGATTTTTTCCCTCAATACATCAAATTGCGGATTAAACAATGAGTTACCTTGGGAAAATGCAATTTAGAGTATACTTCTGCGGTATCCTATTTAATATTATAAATGTGTCCCCTAACCATAGTTGCCACTTGCATATATCATACAATTATGTTATTTATTTTGACATGAGTGTTTTTACTTTTATCTGTAATTTAGAGCAGACATCTGTCATATCTAATTGATTCACCCCCCTAACATAGATGCCTTACGGATGCATCATGTAATATAAATATTGATTTAAAAATGAGTATCGTTTTATTTTTATTTTTTATTTTCTATTTCTTAATCAACTAATCAGATACTTTAGCGATTTTATTATAGACCGCATACAACACTAAGATGTTGACCAAATAGATTTGCTAGTGTTGCGATATCAGGAAGTGGTGAATTCACGGTTGTAAGGGTCAGCGTTCTAGCCATATAAGTCTTCCCCTGGTTGAAATACACAGAAAGAGCGGATCACATGATCTGAGTACTTTTTTGATCCTGTCATCGCCTGCAGCCAGCGAATCAAATGGCCATGTTTTGGCCATGTGGCCCCCTTACGCTATGCGCGTAGATACGTCACTCAAGTCTTGACTCAGAAACCAATCGTGAGGTTCCATAGATTAGAAAGTTAACGTGTAAAAGGTAATAGAGGTGTAGCTTACACCGTTGAATACACTGACACGACCGTCAGGACGTTTACACGCTGACGGAGCCGTTATCAGCTTACTCAAACTTTTTACCACAAGTAAGTTGGCTACTTAACTGGCACTTAGTGATAGCGTAACTGTTAAGGCCACAACTTTAATAAGAGGGTTAATCTACACTCGCATTGTATATACATATTGAGAGCATAAATGCTAGAAGTCATACTGTTAAAAACTTGTATCTCTAGTGAGCTCGCTATATAGTTGTGAACTTTCTACTATGAGGCCAGATATGTAAGATAGTTTTTTAAGGTTTAATCAATATTGATTTTATTTCCTTTTCCTTTACGATATGCGAGTTTACTATTACGAACATTAAGCCCTAGACAGTTTGACAGACTTCATAGGATGTTTTTCGAATGGCTAATATATTCATCTGACTACCATTTTTCTGAAATACCTTTCACAGTTAAGATAAAAGGGATGACCCAAAAAAACCGCTTATGAACCACGTTCTAATAGAATGAGAAAAGTTGGAAGAAATTAAAAAGGAACTACGTAAACTTCAGGTATAGATAGCCACTTTTATAAAGTTCTTTCTTCTCTTTTGTTCTTAATTTTTTTAAATAACCGATTGACCTACTAGGTTGTAGTACACCTACTTTATCAGATATTTAATGCTTATTTATTTTATTTAGATTCCAAAAAAACATTTCTCGCGCTAAGTGATCACTAACACGTGATTTCATGAAGGACTTATCAGAGCCCTATAAGAGATAAACCAGGGTAATTATAAAGCCCCCTTTTCTATCTATCATTTAAGAAATTAAAATTATGAAATAAAATTAGGAAATAATTAAGTACCATTTTTATCGATCCTTCCAGAGTTTGTATACCGACCCAGACGCTGAAAAACATACGTTGGACCACTTTAAACTTGACACTACGCTTGACATATCCAGTAAGCGTTCTTGAGTTGGTCCACTTAAATCCCCTTTTTACCCCTAATAGAAATCTGGGCGATTTACGGCTTCCTACTATTCTTACCTGTCACATACTAATCACGTTCGATTTCTCCTTCTTAAATCCCTAGAGATGATACGATTGAAATTCCTCACTGTTCTTTTAAATAACACACACTTTAGGTGATGGTCGATCTACTTTGCTATATATCAGGAACTGCAGTGTAACTCTCAAATTACGTTTTAGGTAAATGCGTGGCTTTTCCTGACGAAGACGCAGTTTGCGTCGAAACGCGCGTCGAAGACAATGACCCCTTCTGCCACGATTTGAACTTTTGTATTTTATGTGACTGTTTTTATATGATTGAATATATGTATGTACATGTTAATTAGATACACAGTACGGCTTGACATGTGTTATGAATTGATTTTAAAATTGTAATAAATTACCTTTTTTAATTAGAATAAACTATTGTTGTATTTTTTCTGTTGATTGTTACACTGAGTTCATAAATAAGATGTACTGAAAAGACATATATATCTATAGATTTGCAATGTTTATAAACTTATAATTGCCTAGGGATGTATATTACACTGTACATTCAGGCTGTTTCCAGGTGTCCTAGAGCTGTATCAGGACAGAACCAGATCACCAGCTGGTATCCAGGGAAGTTTTCAACAGAACATTTGGAACAGGCTCTTAGAGGCCTACTCTAGGCATACTGAGTCAAGGGACGTAAGTCAATCTCTAATTTCCTAGAAAGGGGACTGCCTATAAGTAGAGCATGTGTTGATCTATCCAGAACCCTAATCAACATAATCAGTAGGTACCTAAACAGCATTTTGCACTTTGTTGAATGGTGCTTCCACCCTATAAGCAAACCTCTCCATTGTTGAAAAGCTTTGCGGGTCTTCCCTGGCTTTTGATGTACAGCAAGACAGACAACTATTTTATGGAGATGACAAGAAAGAGGTAAGGAGTATCAACAACAGCAGATAGAGTAGGGGTCTCTCAGCAAGTGGAGGGAACAAGGAAGTAGTCAAGAAGACAATGAAGACAAAGAAATAAGAAAAAGAGGAGTCCAAACAAGAATGTAAGAGAATGAAGGAAGAGAGTGAGGGACATGTGGACACAATTTTAGAAACTTTGGACGTGAAAAGCTATGCGAATATCTTTTTTCCAAGAAAAAAGCAAGCTCAGAAAGCTGATAACACAGGCAAGGACCTGCCAAAGCTAGGGCAACTAGGGAAGGAACCGGAGTGGGAGTTTAATCTGTCATAAAAGGAGAGTTGAAAGCCACAGTGGTTAGGTCTAGAGATATTTTCCCACATTATAGGCCGTGGCGGCCGGCCCAGGAAAGAGCAGTCGGGCGGTGGGATGGGGCGGGGTAGGGCAGGGTGGGGGACAGAGAAGTCGACATACGACGGGATAAGTTAAATTAAACTAAAAAAATAATAAAACCACTTACCTTGCGCTCGCCGTGTCACCTAGTCGGCGAGCACAAGGTAAGTGGTTTTATTTAAAAAAAAATTAATTTAACTTATCCCGTCATAGGTCGATTTACCCAACCCCCACCCAGCCAGGCCCCGCCCCACCGCCCCACCGCTTCTACCTGTGCTAGCCACGACTGATTATAGGGTTTTAAATATCATCCTGCCAGAATGATGTGACCAAACTTTCGACTACCATGATATTGTGAAGGCAATTAAGAATAGCTAAGTAAAGATTTATTTACTTAACTCCACATATATGTACCATGAAGATGTATATTGTATAACTACAACATACATCAATGTGAAGTTTAGAATAGTAAATCTATATAAAGTCATTTGGTGACAATATTCTGTCAGGGCGATATTTGGTCACTTTGTATTGTGACAAATGCAAAAACAATTGATGGACAGAATGCAGAACAATTTCGTACATTTACCCCAGTACAGAGATCTGGGCCTAAATCCATCGTTTTTTTGCTCACCATGCCATTCCAGTTTGGACTTAGCCATATGCAAATCAGTCTTGACCCTGCGCCCAATGGGAACAGTCCAGCCCGAACTGCCAGGCCAGGTCCTCCCTGGACTGGAAACAAGCATCCTCGGACCGGTTTCGGGCTTTCAGCCCTCATCAGCCAGGATAGCTTGACTCCAGTGGCATGGAGAGCACGGGACCCACGTCTGGGCATACCCGTCCCACTCGGGGTGACAAATGCAAAAACAACAATTGATGGACAGAATGCAGAACCGGTCCTGACATTGACACTTGTGGCATTGCCATGCACGTATTCATGAGGAATTTGAAGACTCTGCGCAGCAAAAAGTAGAGATGAGTGACATTGTGAAGTTTTTTTCCTTAAGAAACTCTCACATTGCTTGCAAAAACGACAAAAAAATACACAAGTGTCGAAAAGTGTAATTCAATCGAGTTTTTGAGTGGAAATCTGGACTTTTGTATCTCTAGTCTGAATTTTTACAATTTTGTGTGCAAGTGTAATGAGAATAAGAGATGAAATAGAAGGTGAAAAGAAACTTTAGTTTTTCAATTGGGAGCATGTTTTATTACAAATTTACGAAGAACTGATTGAGCGTAGGGTTGGGCATGCAAGAAGTCAGTGAACTACAATAAGCTACATTTCAGGAAATACATGCACGCACGCAATAACAACTTTGCACACACTGACTGAAAAGTAAAGCAAAAGTTCATAGAAGTTTACAATTTTTCCAGGTGGCATATATTTTTTTTCAGCGGAAGCAATTGAAACAGTAAAAAACTTCTTTGTAAGGTTCGAAAGTGAAAAGGGTGATTTGGAATTAAATGGATTGCTCAAGATATGCAAGCTTTAACCCCTTCCCTGCGGCGCTAATTCCGCCGCGGTGCGGGGATTTAATTAGGGGGCGTAACCCCTTGCGTGCTCAGGACGGCCCCCGGCCGTCCTACGTCACGCTGGGCGTGTGCTCAGGATGGCCGGGGGCCGTCCGAACTCCGCCCACTAATTAATTCTTCCGCACAGGCGGGGAATTTGCGCCGCGGAATCGGCGGCGTTCGGACGGCCCCCGGCCGTCCTGAGTACACGCCCAGCGTGACGTAGGACGGCCGGGGGCCGTTCTGAGCACACAAGGGGTTAACATTTACAAAAGCATTTGTGCCATATGAGCTGGCTTGTTATTTCCTGATTCAAGAGCTGAAACGTTTATGCCTAGTTTGACTCTTTCTGGTGTTATTTAGAAATCCTTTGTGGATTCATATTATCATGGACCATATCAAAATAAAATGCTGATGGGGCGAGGTCCTTAAATCTACCAGAGAGTACAAAGATGTGAGATCGTATTAATGTGTTCTGCATTCGTATATAGTGGCCCTTTGCCCATCATCTCACGGTCGCAAAATGGGGTGCAAGAAACATTAACTCCCTTCTTCTGGAGCTCCTCACCTTCAACCGAGAGAGATTCATGAACCAGTCATTCTCTGGAAGTGCCACAAAAATTTAGAATTCCCTCCCTTTGTATAACCAAATGCCATGGTACCTTCAAAAGAGATCACAAAGCTATTCTCTTGGACAGACACTTGGGTTAAATCCTCTTTTTTCCACTCGCTCTCGAATGTCTGCTCCTAATTTTTCCTATTTTGTATCTAGAATGTACTCCTGTGTTGATTTTTTTATTAACTGTACTCCTGCACAGCTTATCTCCCACTTACTCTCGACTCTCTTAATTCTATCCTAGGTAGTATGTCTAATGTACTCCTGCTGTGATTGTTTGGTAACTGTGCTCTTGTAAAGCGCTCTGATGCCTCCGGCTATAAAAACTCAAAAATAAATTAAATAATAAAAGCCTCACCACTCATCACAGTCCAGAATGGTGGCAGCCAAGCTGTGCCCACCTCACTTATCTTGAGGCCCTGCTCAGAGCAAGAGCCAGTTTCAATTGCTTCCTTAATCTCGCGGCTGCTGTGCCTGATACCGCGGCGGCATGATGGACAGCCAGGCTGGGAGTTTGTCTAGCCTCCCATTTAGTAAAGTTGTAACTACTATCACAAGCTTCTCTCTTGGGTATGTTGAAATCCACTTCAGTGGTTTCATGACACTGAGCATAGTGGATGTGTTAAGACTGTCAAGCAGCCAGAAGTCTGGCAAATAATGGCGGCTGACGCCCGAAGATTCTGCTCTGCAGCACATTTCATTTTGCAAAGTAAATCATTATTCATAATCAATGGGAAGTTGGTATTGCTGTGCTTTTGTGTCCCCTTGTGTGTATTTTCACGAGTGTGTTTGGCAGACACTTGTATTTTATAATTATTTGACAATGTGCACCCTCCCGCCATCCCCTGAGCACTAACACCAGACCCTTACTTCAAAGCAGGATCCACAGTCCGCAGGAAGTGGGCTGAGGAGTGAGGCGAGCAGTGTCACTGTCATTGAGCGAAAAACAAGCATTGGCAAAGTCAATATGTGTTGTAATTTGGTTTTCCCATTCCTTCTTTTGTTAGGTCCGGCAATATATAATTTACTTACTCATTGGAGCTTTTAGCCAGACCTCTTCTTCCATTTGTCTGTTGTTATGTCATTCACATTTACTTCTGCCCACTACTGTGTGTGCTTTTTGTTTTATTTTAAGTGCTTTGCATCTCTCTCACCTCAAACCAAACCATCTCTCGGCATGCTTCATTAACAAGCCACGTGGCGCACTAAAATGGCCTTTCGTAAGCCAAAAGGTTTACTAAAAGACTTGATATGGGGAATAGCTCAACCTACTGCCAAGAGACCATTTCTCATAATTCCATTCACAACATAGCCAAGCAGAGTGAGTGAATACTAGAGACTCACTGGCATATGTACCAAGAAATGTTGAAGCGCGGAGCTGCTCCAAATTTGGCAGCGCCACGCTCCGACATTTCCAAACTGCAGTGATGCGCCGTATTTACAACAATATGGCGCATCCCTGTGTTTCCACCTGTGCTGGCGATAAATTTAGTTGCCTACCAGCAACACAGGCACCCTTGCACCATAGTGCAAGAATGCCTGGGTTTCAGGGAATGATTGTTTATGTGCAGGAAGTTGTCCCCTACTCCACATAAACAATCAATAATGGAGCACACATAAAAGTAGCAAATGATCATTATTTAATGATTGTTGAAGTGCAGGAAGGGACACCTTCCTGCACATAAACAATCATTCATGGCGTTTTGCTCTTTCTATGTGTGAAAAAGCAAAAACAAGGAGAAATTAAAGTATTCTCTCCACAGTTCGCCATTCTAACACCTGCTCTTGCATGGCGTTAGTTTTTGGCACTGCCTCAGATTTACAGATCCTTGTAAAGCTGGGGCAGCGTTAAAAAGCAATGGGTGTTGCGGTGGAACTCCCAGAGCAACATCCATTGTACGCCCCTTTCACACAGATACCTGGGTGAAAGGGTATCATATTTACAAAGCAGCGTTAAGCCACTAAAATACTTTGTAAATATGGAGCAGGGCATTGAGCCACAGGAAATTCGTTAAAAGTGACGTCCTGTGGCACAATGCCCTTGTAAATATGCCCCGAAGTATGTGATATACTCATTCTCTTTGACTCATTCTTTCTGCGCCAGGCAAAGATTCCTGTTTCACAGTTTAAATGATTAATAAGCAACATTTCCTTATGATGAATGCTGTCTTTACCAGACTCATGGGGAACGAAGTGAATTGACTGCTGTACTGTCAATGCAACAAAAACCTTGTCAATAAATTAGCAATTACTTATTGTTTTATTATTTTCACCCAAGTATGTAATTCAGCATCTGTCACTGTTTTACAATTTCATTAAGAATTATACTGTAAATAAATACTCAATGCATATTTTTATGTAAACAATTTAGTTTAATTTGTGTATTTATAGTACACCTATATACCTGGGGGGTCTCTCGGTGCTAGTTTTGCAAGGTTTAACAATGCTACGGGGAAATCATTATTTTGTAAAGAGTAGAAGTCTAATTTTTTTTCCTGAAAAGCCTATGGGAAGAGATAGTTTTCAATGCTCGTGTTAAAGCATTGCGTAATAGGGTCTAGTATCGGATTTTTTTTTCTCAAAAACTGGTTTCTCAAAAACTGAGTGGCATTAGCAGATGTGATGAAGAAGAGCGAAGCACGCAGATTGAAGAGTATCTGGTGATTTTCTTAATGATGAAAGAGAAGGCTTTTACAAACAGGCATGTATGCACTAGGCATGCTATTTTGAACCAGATTTTGCTATGGATGGGAAGTCCATGAGTTTGAAAGGACTAGGTCTGGCATTGGTAAAAACAGCAGCTGATCTGATAAGTCTTGCGGCTTGGTTTTGAATAAATAGATTAGATTAGAGTCTCAGCAGATGGGATTTATTTATAGCAAGATATAACGCATTGTAGTAATTTAATCTTGAACCAATGATGGCGGCTATAGATGTTCTTCTGTCATCAATAGAAAAGAGAGGGACAATAGGTCTGAACTTACACATATAGAATGTACCGGGGACACATGGTGCTCTAATAATTAATACGATTTATACAAATAATGATAGCCTAGTAGACTTTCCTTGTACCTAAAAGGCTTTTGCTGTAGAGTATATAAAAAGCAACCATTTCAAGATGGCTGCCTACTTCACAGTGGTAAACCAACCAATCACAGAGAGGCAATACCATTTTGTGTTCAAGAAAATCAGTGTCTTAGATTAGCACCAATATACACTATAGCATTTTTCACAGAGGTGGACCCTCTGTAGTATCACCACATGCCCTGTGCCCGGCTCTCATAGCAGATTTTCCGCATAGTAGTGCTAAACTAAGTGAAACTATCTGTCTCGGCCAGGGAACATACAAACTGCACTTATGCACATGCAACACAAGAAACGTGCTTACCTTTAACAGTTCACAAATACAATTCAATAAAATATACATAAACTTGCGTATATTTTTCTGATAGATTTGTTTTCACACTCCCTCTCGCGCATGCTCGCTTGTTGGGTCTATGTGGAGCAGCTTATGCTTACTAGCTGTTCCAAATTGTGAGCAGTGAGACCTTGTATCAGCCAAACTACATATGAGAATGAATGTCAAGGGGACCAGCAGTAGTTCCAGCACTGCTGGGAGAACTGCACAGTCACAGGTGAATGTTAAGATCCAACACCACACCGTTTATGCACCTGACACAGGTACTGAAGACTAGTGAAGAGTGGGTGATTTCTAAATTGAATACGGACATGATTTGTAGGTCTGACCAGTACAACAAGAAACAAGCATTTGCAATGCAATAGGTCTCGCATTTACGCGAGTTTAAGCTGTTGGGATAGTAAATGACACAGCCTTTTATTTATGTTTTAAAAACAAAAACATAAATAAAAAGCATTGTCATTTTCAATGCCAATAGCTCAAACTCGCGTAAATGCGAGACCTATTGCATTGCATAGCCAATAGGTCTCGCCTTTGAGACCTTGTAAGTGTTTAGCTAGTGCTAATGGCTTTACCAATGTATTTAAGCTATGTTGTAGAGCAGTGTGGCTGCTGTGCAGTATGTTGAGAAGTTATAATAAAAAAGTGTTATAAGAATTTTTTGTCTTCATATAAAGCTCTAGCAAAAGTTTGGAAACAAGAGTGAACGCCCTAAGCTCATTAGATATGCGGCGTGGGGGGGGGTTTGGGGGGGGCATCCACTGGCTGTTTGTGTGAGGAGTCCGAGCACAAGGCAGGCGCTGCGGCGCTCGAGCGGGCTGACACAAACGGCAACTGTAAAGAAACAGTGTGTCAGCCGTAGCAAGACTGTGCACACTGTACAGGTTGATGAATTCCCAGAAACGAAAAACTCGCAACACTAAAGCCACTGCGCACAACGATATTAATTTCAGAGCTGTAAAAAGCGGGTATTTTTATACATTCACCAATTTAGTGCGCGCACTATATCCACTTCAAAAGGGGAATGCTGTGTGGGCCCTGCTGCAAGTCGAACTTATTGTCTTAACTGTTTGTACAACATGCTAACTGCCCATACCGAGCTATTATGGATAATCTAAGCAATAACATTAATAACAGCAAGGAATCTAACAATAACATCCGTAATTATTGTTAGCATTATTTCAATTGGAAACATTTTAGGATTTTTTGTGTTGCTAGCAGAAATCTTGCATTTTGGTTGATAGCATTCTTTAATAATGTTTGTAGTAAACCCCCAAAAAACATCCCGCCACCAATACGAAGCTTTCCCACTAAATTGCGTAAACAACAGCGGTGTAATCGTGACAGCATTATTGTACAAGATGGCGTTTATTTCATTAACGCATAGCTAGAAACAACAACAAAGCAAAACCAGTGGTGCGCGCGCACCACAGAGGAGCGGGGGGTAAGGGAGCGTGGCAGCGAGGCGAACGCGCGCTGCTGCGCGTGCTAGACACCGGTGGGAATGGGCCGGGCAAATGAGGGACATGCGCCCACCTTTGCCCAATTGCGTGCTGTATTTTTTTTAAAAAAAGAACGCTAAATCCAATGGCATCCTGCAAAAGCAAAACCACACGCACGAGCGTGTGGTTAGCTTTCTGAAGCCCATACAAGAGGTCTCACGCTGCGCGAGCAGTGCTACGCACTGCAACGCTAGGCGCAAGACCTAAAAACAGACCCTGGTAGAGAATTGTTAATCTTGACAGTTAAGGTACACCCATTTGCGGGTCTGAGGAACCATTGGATGTAAGAATCTAGGACAATAAATTTAATATCGTTTTCAATGAGATTGTCAGTTTACGAGGGCAGCTTCTAGCACAGTATACATCCCCAACTAATACATTTTCTGTTTACGAAGAGATGGTTGATGTCGCTGTTAGGAGTCTTGCTAAACATGGTTGTTGTCACAAAGCAACATATTGTGGCAAGAGTGGTGGTTTGAGAATGGCTGTAGAAGCTCTTGGCAGCTTCCCATAACTCAACGACCTTAAGTGAGCCTTGAAGTATATAAGTAATGCAGGGAGTCACAGGCTTCATCTACCCACAGTGGGCACCCCATTGGGAGGAGACATGTGGATGCCAAAGTATTCTGGCAGATTGTAGCCCCATTCCAGAATCAGAAGTCCGGGAGTAAATAGCTGCTATGGTTAGTGAAAGAATGTGCTCACCACCTATAGTTATACAGAGAGCTTTAAGTGGGCCGGGTCCTGCTGGTGTTCAGCACTGACAGTTTAAAAAGCAGGTGCTGAGACAGGTCTCTATCGGGCTATCCATTTTTGCCCTATCCCTTAGGGTGAAAAAGAAAATCTTAACTCTGCAGCAGTACCACCCTTCACTGCATTTGATGCAACTTCAAAGAGGCTCGCTATAGTTCTTTCACAGTCTCATCATTTCAGAACGAAAGCAGTTTCAATATTATTTACAATGAAGTCATAGTTGTTGCTGATTCATCTTATGCAATTAACAACCATTGACAAAGCTAATAGCCCTGGCTTGTTGTAGGTGTAATGTTACTTGTTTTATTATATATCTGAATGCAACGACAGAAGCAGCAAAATACCAGTCAGGCGGCACACTATGCTAAGCGCAGATTTTTAATTGATGTGGTTTTAAACCACGCCCTTAATTACATCGGCCACGCCCCTTTTAGAGACTCCCCAGTTTTTTCATCCCATTTAAAGCCCTGATTATACACACAATATTTGCAAGCATAAATTGAATATCACAGTGCATGTCCTATTTGACTTTTGCAAAAAGAATAATTGATGGACAGAATGCAGAACATTGTCATACATTCACCCCAGTACAGAGATCGGGGCCTAAATCCAACGTTTTTTTGCTCCCCATGCCATTCCAGTTTGAACCCAGCCATACGCAAATCAGTCTTGACCCTTCGCCCAATGGGAACAGTCCAGCCCGAACTGCCAGGCCAGGTCCTCCCTGGACTGGAAACAAGCATCCTAGGACCGGTTTCAGGGTTTCACCCCTCATCCAGGATAGCTTGACTCCAGTGGCATGAAGAGCATGGGACCCATGCCTGGGCATACCCGTCCCACTCGGGGTGACAATTGCAAAAAGAACAATTGATGGACAGAATTCAGAACAATGTCATACATTCACCCCAGTACAGAGATCTGGGTCTAAATCCATCGTTTTTTTGCTCCCCATGCCATTCCAGTTTAAATCCAGCCATATGCAAATCAGTCTTGACCCTGTGCCCAATGGGAACAGTCCAGCCCGAACTGCCAGGCCAGGTCCTCCCTGGACTGGAAACAAGCATCCTAGGACCGGTTTTGGGGTCTCACCCCTCATCAGCCAGGATAGCTTGACTCCAGTGGCATGGAGAGCACGGGACCCACGTCTGGGCATACCTGTCCCACTCGGGGTGACAAATGCAAAAAGAACAATTGATGGACAGAATGCAGAACAATGTCATACATTCATCCCAGTACAGAGATCTGGGCCATCGTTTTTTTGCTCCCCATACGCACTGTTCCATGAGGCACAGGGTCAAGACTGATTTGCATATGGCTTGGTCTAAACTGGGGTGGCGTGGTGAGCAAAAGAACAATGGATTTAACCCAGATCTATTGACTGGGTTTGAATGTTTGATTTGCTCTGCATTCCGTCCATCATCTGTGTGTCTTTTGCTTTCTCGCCCTAAGTGCGCCCGGTATGCCCAGACGTGGGTCCCGGGCTCACTATGCCACTGGATTCAAGCTAGCCTGACTGATGAGGGGTGATGCCCCGAAACCGGTCCCAGGATGCTTGTTTCCGGTCCAGGGAGGACCTGGCTTGGCAGTCGGTCTGGACTGTTCCCATGAGGCACAGGGGGCCAGATGTACGACGCCCAAAATGGCGCCGCACAAATTGCGAGTTTTTTGCGACTCGCAATTTGCGAGGCACTATTTTGGATGTACAACAGTGTGTATCACACTGTTTGCGATTCCCAATGGGGTCGCAAATTGAGAGGCTCATGAATATTATGAGCCTCTCGCAATTTGCGACCCTATTGGGAATGGCAGGCCCTCCCAGGTATGGTAGCCTGCTGGGCTCAGCAGACCACCATGTCTGGGACTGCTTTTAAATAAAGCAGTTTTTTTTTTAATGCAGCCCGTTTTCCTTAAAGGAAAACGGGATGCATTTAAAAACGAAAAAATGAAGCGTTTTTGTTTCATTTTTTAAGGGCAGGTAGTGGTCCCTGGGACAACTGCCTGCCCTTAAAAAATATTTCCCCCTGCATTTGCAAAGGGGAAGGGGTCCCCTGGGGTCCCCTTCCCTTTTGCGAGTGCATTACCACCCTCTTGAAGAGGGTGGTAATATGCTAGTGTTTTGCGACCGCAATTGCGGTTGCAAAACATTCATACATGGGCTTGCGCTCGCTATTAGGAAAGGAACGCCCCTTCCTAATAGCAAGTCGCAAAACCTATTTAGCAATTGGCAAATAAATTGCGACTCGCTAAATAGGCTTTGTACATGGCCCATGCATTTTTTGCATGCGCAAACGGGTTTGCAAACCAGTTTGCGCATGCAAAAACGGTCGTACATCTGGCCCAGGGTCAAGACTGATTTGCATATGGCTGGGTCTAAACTGGGGTGGCATGGTGAGCAAAAGAACAATGGATTTAACCCAGATCTATTGACTGGGGGTGCATATTTGATTTGCTCTGCATTTCGTCCATCATCTGCGTATCTTTTGCTTTCTCGCCCTAAGTGCGTCCGGTATGCCCAGATATGGGTCCCGGGCTCTCTTTGCCACTGGATTCAAGCTAGCCTGACTGATGAGTGGTGATGCCCCGAAACCGGTCCTAGGATGCTTGTTTATGGTCCAGGGAGGACCTGGCTTGGCAGTTCGGTCTGGACTGTTCCCATGAGGCACAGGGTCAAGACTGATTTGCAAATGGCTGGGTCTAAACTGGGGTGGCATGGTGAGCAAAAAAATGATGGAGTTAACCCAGATCTACTGACTGGGGGTAAATGTTTGATTTGCTCTGCATTCCGTCCATCATCTGTGTGTCTTTTGCTATTTGACTTTCAGTCATATAAGCGTTCTAGAGAGCAGGCCATGAATCTCTGTTTGATAGCTCTGCGAGCGGCCCTCTTGTCAAGTCAGAATATTTTCTGTTTTTTTGTTGAAATGCATGTGTGGGCACGCATGTGCATGCATACGCCAAGACACAGCACCATTTTGACTTTTTGGCTCATTGTGATGACTTAATGCACACATAGGTCATGGTGTGGTGACATTTTGGATCAGTAAATTAAAAAACAGAATGCATGACATGCACATCTAGGTAACAGAGCCGCCCAGTAGCAAATTGCAGCTGCCGGGCTCTCCTAAAAAGGTAAAACATTGAATCAAAGAAAAAGGACGCACATGGGTTGGACAGTAATGAGAGGGAGTGAACAGGGAGGGCGAAAGCGGTCAGGTAAGCAATGGATGAGGTGCGAGCTTGTGGCTGGGAGAGCAAGACAGAGAATGTGGATGAGTGGGGAGATGAAAGAGACGCTAACACACAGGTGAGAAAGAGAGAGCAATAAAATGCATGCACTCCCAAAAAGTGCTGAAAACAAAAGAAAAAAAAATAGCCCTCTGGCTGTAAGCAGTCAAAGGATACAAGTCATCCAATCAAATGATGGCAAAGAAGTTATGCTCCAGAGGAAGGCCAAACACAAGAAGAGCAAAGGAAACCACTGTATAAGAAGCAAGCAAATGGGATTGACGAGAAAGCCAACCACTGAGATGACCCACAGTCCGCTGTATGTATTGATACTGTGCATAACAGGTCTTCCGACAACAGGCCGCTGAAGCAGTGTGAATGTAACACCTAAAAAGATCCGAATCAACACATTTCCTAAATGCTGATGGATTGATTCAATGATCGCTTAATAAACGCACGTCAGTCACTGTCTGCACTGATTAGTGCTGAGCACCAGTCTTCCCAGAACGTATTTGCATTTATAGGTCCAGTCATAAAGTTGCCAGTCACGACGCATGAATAACGACAACACATCGATAGGTGTGAGAAGGGAGACGGTGAACTGATGTGCATATAAGCCATTCACATAAAAAGTGCCCCTCTGCTTTAGAGTGATGCCATGCTTTTGATAAAGGTAGATGTCACTGAGCAGAAACAATTAGATTTTGACTAATTTCAGAAAATGCAAAAATGTTGTCAAGTCTTGACAAACACTAACGCGAGACAGTGTCAGAGAAAAAAACTACGTAGTTTACAAAATTATTCACACGGAGGTATCTTTTTTCAATGTCTGTTTGAAGAAAATTCAATAAATAATCAAAGGAAAACTTACCCTTTTGGTTTTACAAAACTATCCATCGAAACAAGGCGCATACCTTGCCAGACTGTTAACCATATGAGGTGGACTCGTGACTTCAGGAACAGAAATTCTCTCCACCTGGAAACAATGAAATTTAAAGACATGCCTGTGCGTCGGTCATGTACAGAAGATGGAACAAATATATGGAACTCATTACCTGTCAGTCTTCGTTCTCAACCCTATCATGCGCAGAGCTATTAAAAAACACACCGTTTTCGAATTCATCTGAACTGACTCTCATGCTATTTCTTTGTCTTCAGTGTGGTATTTTCAAGTATTTTTTGCTACTGCCTATTTTGTGTTCGATGTTCTCTATAAAATGTGCTAATAGCTTTCTGGTGCAACAGAGGTCTAGAAAACAGTTAAAAAGAATAAGACTGTTGTCCTATCCAAATATTACGTAAATCAAAAGTACCATTCAATAAATACATATATATATGTGCACCAAATACTTAAGCGTGCAACAATCCATACGCTTAATATACACTATTAACATGTGAAGTAACAGTATTCCAAATTATTAGGCAGTAGACCTGATTAAATAAATAACTTTAAAATAGGACTATCATTAGTAAGGTGATTTTATAGCTTGTTAAGTGTGAGTTGCAGCAGTTTATAGCTGAACAGAGGAGCCACTCTTAAATCCGCTCACTCCTATTAATAGGCGTATTTTGGTTGGATGGCTGTACGTGTCTTTCCACAATTGTCCTCACCCACTTCTTTTCTGAATTCTAATACATGAAATCAGTTATAAAGATATTTCTCGTATGCTTTGTGTTTTGCTTGAGTTCCCCATGTGAGAAGAGGGTGTGGCCTTGGAGGCGCCAGGGCCTCCTGCCAAGATGTACCTAAGATGCACTTTTGGGCCCTTCCCACAGCAAACCCCCCCTCCTCCTCCTCCCAAAAGAAAACTTGCTAAGACTGGTATGTTTTCACATGGCTTAATGGACATGGGCTGTTCAAAGCATCTAAAGATGAGCTGGATCCACTTCACTCTTTGTAGTGGTTTCCAGCTCGGTTTCCCTGCCACTGTGTGATATTGGCTCCTCACCGTGTGAGGGAGCCGATATCGTGTGACACAGGATGGCACCGTGTGAGTTGGCAGGTCTGGTTACAGATATCTGACCAATACAGGTGTCTATTGACATGTTTATGAAGCACCAAAGTCACTGATGTTTCCTTGATTCACCGTCTAATACCTCCTCCTCCATGATTTCTTGGTGTGTCTTACTGTTTCCTCTCACCATCATGCTGTGGGGAAGCGGATTCATCCACCAACCTACCTGTATAAACAGGGTTTTTCTTTAAAGTACAAAGTGCTTTTGAAATAATTTGGTAGAGAGTGAGACCAGAACAGGATGTGGATTTGCTATGCAACAGAGACCAGAATAGGAGGTGGATTTGCTATGCAGCAGTGAGTGAGACCAGAACAGGAGGTGAATTTGCTATGCAACAGGGACCAGAACAGGGGGTGAATTTGCTGTGCAACAGACACCAGAACAGGAGGTGGATTTGATATGCATCAGAGGCCAGCACAGAAGGTGGATTTGCTATGTAACAGAGACCAGCACAGGAGGTGGATTTGCTGTGCAACAGACACCAGAACAGGATGTGGATTTGCTATGCAACAGAGGCCAGCACAGGAGGTGGATTTGCTGTGCAACAGAGGCCAGCACAGGAGGTGGATTTGCTATGTAACAGAGACCAGCACAGGAGGTGGATTTCCTGTGCAACAGACACCAGAACAGGAGGTGGATTTGCTATGTAATGCAAATATCAAGGACCCCCTGCAATGGTTCTAGAACTCCTAGGGCAGGGCAATAATATAATTGTAAACAGAAACCCTAGGCAGTCATACGGTTCAATTAATCTAGGAACTCATCATCCCAACAACATCATTATATTAAGGACTCAGTGCGAATACAGTTTGGCTCTATTAAAACATATCTGAATTTTATTTGACTTATTTTAAAAAATATATATTAGACAATTCATAAATACAATACAACATGATTGCAATGTAACAAAAACCACAAAAATACCAAAGAACAAAATAGTTTGAAAAGGATAAAATGCAACATTAATTCATACATATATACATAATGAAGAGGTGGCTATGAGGTGGATCTTCTCTCAACGCGCGTTTCGGCACTAAAAGCGCCTTCATCAGGAGTGCCACGACTTTGCCCTACAAAATATAAATCTTATAAACATACAATTCTAAAAACACACTGAGTTCCATAATCTAGTACTGCGGATTTGCTATGTAACAGAGACCAGCACAGGAGGTGGATTTGCTGTGCAACAGACACCAGAACAGGAGGTGGATTTGCTATGCAACAGAGGCCAGCACAGGAGGTGGATTTGCTATGCAACAGAGACCAGAACAGGAGGTGGATTTGCTATGCAACAGAGACCAGCACAGGAGGTGGATTTGCTATGTAGCAGGCAGTGAGACCAGGTAGGAAGGTGGTTTGGATTTCCCTGCGTCACACCTCAATGCAACCAAAGTTGAACAGGAACATCGCCACACAGAGGCAGGTTCAAGTTGCATGGCACAAAGAGCAGCGAAGAGCTTGTGAAAAAAGAGTGAGCTATTCCTTGAGAAAGAGATTAATAGAAATTGGAGCTTGAGGGAAGGATCTCCCTCAAAGAGAGCTTAAAACAAATATCAGATGAATAGAAAAAATAAACTAAGAAAAAGGAAGCCAAAATATTATCTTTTGGAAAAGATTGCAGATATTTGTTTAGCAAAAGTAGTTCAAACAAGGAAAAATCGGCCAATATTAACACATTCACATTTAGTATTGGAGCTAATTTTCCTGCACCTTTGTTCCAGAGCCTCTGTCTGTCGAATGAGATATTTGAATGTTTCTGTCATATTTCATCCCAATAGAGAACTATACATATACACAGTGCTTAAATTATAAATTTATAAGTGCCAGGGCCCAAAGATGTTCTCAGTAACTCATGGCGAGCACTGCCCAATGTCAGGGTTGCCAGATATCAAGGCTGCTTAGTCTTGATTCCCCAACATGACTCTTTAATCCGCCACCAGACTCTCCCTTCCCCTTTATCTCACTAGTGTGGGTTCTTTTTAATCCTTGCTTTCTCGCTTTGTTTCTATTTGTGCATCTTTGTTTCCTTATTTACTCCCCTTTTGCCTTTCTCTCTCTTGTTCTGGGTCAAAGCTAAAGAAGAAAAATAAGTCCCGGTCCCAAAAAATGAGTCCCAGGGTCCCCACCTGTAAACACCGGCTCAAATTAAGCACTGCCTGTACAGTATTTTGTTTCTCATTTTAAGCAATGTTATTCAAAACTTTTAAAAAGTTTCGGCGTGGGCTAGGCTGTTAGCTTTGGTTTCCTAGCAGGGGTCGCTTTGGGCAAGGACTGTCGCGTGCGTAGATTGTTATCCATGTCCCAGTGGGGCTCTGCCAGCACGTGGCCTACACGCTCTTGGCAATGAAAATAAGCCGTGTGTTGTCTCTCAGTAGCCACCGGCCGGCCTCCCCCGTGGACCCTCGTATAATTCCAACCCGGTTTTAAAAACTCTCTGCTCCTGATTAATGAGGTGTGGACATGTCGCCCTGCCTTTGCTTTTTTTGTTGTGCGCTTGTTTGCTGCGCCTCAAGCCTGCGGATAGATACTTTCGGTGTGATAAATGTGAAGTTTGCATAAACCATGTAACAGCGGGACAGTCTATTATCAGAGAGCATTCTCCGTGGCTGTACAAACCTCTGTAGGCCGTATCATTGCTAATAGATCCGCAGAGAAACAGTCGTGCCTTTATGACTTTCTAAAATGGAAATTCGTGTTTGATAAATAGCTCTGCGAGGAAACAGACGCAAGGCACTTTAGCATCTTTTGAAAACAGAGAGGCGCAGTCGTATTTACCCTTCCGAGCGGCTGCTCTTTTTCTCAAAAGTAATTCTGGGACTTGATTTAAAGTTAGGAGGCAAGAGAGAATGATCAGATTTCTGCAGAAAGCGATAGCCACTTTTAGAGTTCGAGATAGGAACAGGGACATCTTAAGAATTTTGGGGGCCCTGGGCCAAACATATTTTGGGGGCCCCTGTTCAGAACAGCTTTGAATTTATGAACCAATTTCACATCTTTCATGCCTTCTTTAGCCAGGTCGCTCGCAGTGCACAGGCACACTCCAAATTCTAAATGTTTTTTATATATAATATTCAGGGATAGTGAGGCTTGTTTTCAATATTGTAACACAACAGCAGCTCACTAATATGATTGCAAATAATCACTAAGACATTCTCCCATTTCTCATATGTGAGTTCCTGTTTTGATCTAAAGAATTCTTTTATGGATGTAGCATGAAATATAAATACAACATTCCTCTGCAAAATGACTCTAATACTCTCACACAACACCCACATAAAAAATAAACTACAGGAAAACGTATTTAAAATAATCTGTTTAAGAATTATTCAAGATCATCAGGGCAAGACTCTCTCAGAACAGATCTGGCACTATCAGAGGCCTCCTGAAAGGCTGGAGCCCTGGGCCAGAGCCCACTTTGCCCTTGCCTTAAAACGTCTCTGGATAGGAGCACCTCGCTCATGAGGGCCAAACTCGTATTCAGGGGAACCACAAGGTGAACCACGAGGTTTCCAACATCTGACTCTCATCAGACTGCTAATGGAAACTCTTCACCTGACTGTCCATCTGCCACACTGCATAACACAGGCCTCTGTAGCCCTTGTGGCGTAGAGGGGTCCCCAACCCTTCAAAGGGCATCAACACTTCATGGGGCCTCCATTCAGCCAGTGAGACATGGGAGACTTAAGAGTCCCTCATCACATTCTACAAGGGGACAAATAATTGGGCATCACACCACTGGTCACAGCGACAGTCGTCCTGATATTTCGGACAGTGTGACAGTTGACTATTTTCTGCTCAATGCATGATGAACCCAAGCAATGAAAACTTATAAAGGCCCCATGCGTAGAGAGAAAGTTCCTGACACATAAGGGCCATTGATTCTTTTTTGTTTATCCAATAATATTTACATTTTTTTCAGCCCGTAGCAGGTGGATGTGGATCTTAGTAAAGGGCGAACTCAGCTTGAGATCCACTTGCATCTGCTGCGGAAAGAAAACAAATGCCCAACCCTCATTTTGATACTCAAGCAGAGGTAGCATCATGCACCAGGAGATACACCCTGATCCAAGCATACAGCCTTATCCTTTTTCACTGATAGTCCTGGTGAACCTAGAACGGTCCAGGTACTACATATATTTAAGATGCAAGCGATATGGGCACACTCTCATAAGGGTGGTTTTCAGCCTCATGTTCCTGTAAGTGAAAATGCATTGACCTGGAGTCTGATCAGTGCACAAGTAAAGCGGCGAGCATTTGGGGGTTCCTACGATCAATTGTGTGGACTGTGCTTACTTAAGGATGGAGTTGGGCTTTTATATGGTTTGTTTACAATATTTTCCTTACCTCCCTTTGCAGCACCTGTAGTTTTTTCTTGTTAAAAAGCGAGGCTCAGTGTGACCTGTAAGTATACAAGAGATACATTAGCCTACTGTTAGATCTGGTCTTTATACCTGGGTCTCCTTGGCTGAGAGGACTGGGGCTCCTATTGCTGGTAAACTCAGGCAAGAGTAAGGTAGTGAACGATTTTGTGAGAAAAAGGCTGTATGAAGAAGTAAATGTGATGTGAGTGTGGGGTGCACACTGAAAAACAAGGGGAAAGACAAGTCATCTTAGTGGTCTACAATATGGATCTATGCCGGGAACTTTCCACTTCTCCTGGAATCCTGATAGTGCCTTTTTAAAATGCCCACATTGTGATTTTGTGCTCCGCAATACTTGTATAACATCCCAAGCCCGTAATTTACGGCAGGTTTCACTACCGAGAATAGACACTGTGCTTTCTACCAATTCCACCCATCTCAAGTTTTTTAACCTCAGCTGTCACTCATCAGGGAAACACCAATCAGAACTCTTCAGCTTTGGTGCAGAGACAGAATATCGAGTAAAAAATATCGAGTTGCACAAATATCGAGTCATTAATATAGTGGTTCAGAAATATCGACAGCAAGAATATCGTGGTTAAGAATATCGACTTAAGGTAGGTAATATCGATTTTGAAAATATCGAAGTGTTTAATATCGTTTTCAAAAATATAGTTGTTAAAAATATCGTTTTTTTATCAGTTATGTATTTTAGTATATATTTCATATGTATGTGATGTATTTTTTTTGTATAAGAATTGTTTGTATTTTTAATATATGTGTTAAGTTTTTAGTAGTTATTTTTTTTAATTTGAATTTTGCATTTTTAGTTCCGTAGCGGGTTGCGGGTTTATAAGGGAATAGGGTGGGAAGTAATTTAATTATATTAAATGTATTGATTATTGTTTATTTATTAATATTTGTTTAATTGAGATGTTCTAATGTTAAATGTGTAAAGTAATTTATTATTAATTCATTAATAATTAGTTGTTAATTTTAATTAATTAATTGGTAATTAATTATGGTAATTGTGTAATTAATTTTAGGTGTGTGTTGTGGTGTTTATAGGTGTAAAGGGTGGGAAGTAATTTATTTTTAATTGATGAATTAATAATTGGATGTTAATTAATTTTGATTAATTAATTGGTAATTAATTATGGTAATTGTGTAAATAATTTTAGGTGTGTGTTGTGGTGTTTATAGGAGTAAAGGGAGGGAAGTAATTTGTATTTAATTAATGAATTAATAATTGGATGTTAATTAATTTTGATTAATTAATTGGTAATTAATTATGGTAATTGTGTAAATAATTTTAGGTGTGTGTTGTGGTGTTTATAGGAGTAAAGGGAGGGAAGTAATTTGTATTTAATTAATTAATATATTGTTGTTTATTAATGTTAGTTATTTGATATTTATTTTAGGTAATTGTTTATTTTTGTGTGTGTTGTTTTTACTTTTAAAGGGGTGAAGGGTGGGTATTAAATACATTTTAATTACTTTATTATTAGTTGTTAATAGTAATAGTTTTTAATTTAAAAATAAGTTTTAATTGGGTTTTATTATTTTATAGTTCAATTTAGGTGTGTGGTGGTCAATTAATGTTTATTAGTTTTTTTAATTAATAATATTTTTTACTTGATTATTAATTATGTTAATTATGTAAGTAAATTTAATTAAAAATGTTGAAGTGTTTTGTTATTGGTGTGGTGTTATAGGGGAAGAAATAAAATAAATACATTTATGTTTTAATGAATCTTTTTGTTTGTAAATATTTTCTAGTTTAAAGAATTAGTTTGTATAAATGTATTGATTATTTTATTTTATATATTATTTGTAGGTTTTTGTTATATGCTATTAATATTATAATATGTTTTCTTTTTATATTTATTATATTAGATTTTTTATTTTTGAGATATTGTTTATTTATTTTTATGATTTTTAATTTTTTAAAAATATTTTTAATTTTAGTTTTAGCTGTTTGAGTGTGAATAGTAATTTTTGTCTCTCCGATATCCAACACTTTCCCTAATGTTGCACTCACTGGAGTGGGAATAGTAGTTTTTACCTCTACGCTATCCAGCACTTTCCCTACTGTTGCACTCACCCGAGTGGGAATAGTAATTTTTACCCCTCCGCTATCCAACACTTTCCCTACTGTTGCACTCACTAGAGTTGGAATAGTAATTTTTACCCCTCCGCTATCCAACATTTTCTCTACTGTTGCACTCTCTGGAGTGGAAATAGTAATCTTTACCCCTCCGCTTTCCAACACTTTCCCTATTGTTGCACTCACTGGAGTTGGAATAGTAATTTTTACCCCTCCGCTATCCAACACTTTCCCTACTGTTGCACTCACTGGAGTGGGAATAGTAATTTTTACCCCTCCGCTATCCAACACTTATCCTACTGTTGCACTCACTGGAGTGGGTATAGTAATTTTTACCCACCGCTATCCAACACTTTCCCTACTGTTGCACTCTTTGGAGTGGGAATAGTAATTTTTACCCCTCCGCTATCCAACACTTTCCCTACTGTTGCATTCACCGGAGTGGGAATACATTTTTTTACCCCTCCTCTATCCAACATTTATCCTACTATTGCATTCAGTGGGGTGGGAATAGTAATTTTTACCCCCGCTATCCAACACTTTCTCTACTGTTGCACTCTTTGGAGTGGGAATAGCATTTTTACCACTCCGCTATCCAACACTTTCCCTGCTGTTGCTCTCACTGGAGTGGGAATAGTAAATTTTACCCCTTTGCTATCCAACACTTTCTTTATTGTTGCACTCACTGGAGTTGGAATAGTAATTTTTACCCTCTGCAATCCAACACTTTCCCTACTGTTGCACTCACTGGAGTGGGAATAGTAATTTTTACCCCTCCGTTATCCAGCACTTTACCTACTGTTGCACTCACTGGAGTGGGAATAGTAATTTTGACCCCTCTGCTATCCAACACTTCCCCTACTGTTGCACTCTTTGGAGTGGGAATAGTAATTTTTTCCCCTCCTCTATCCAACACTTTCCCTACTGTTGCTCTCACTGGAGTGGCAATAGTAATTTTTACCCCTCCGCTATCCAACGCTTTTCCTACTGTTGCACTCACTGGAGTTGGAATAGTAAATCTAATTCCTCTGCTATCCAACACTTACCCTACTTTTGCACTCACTGGAGTGGGAATAGTTAGTTTTACCCCTTTGCTATCCAACACTTTCCCTACAGTTGCACTGATTGTATTGTGAAATGTAAGTTTAAATATTTTTTAATAGTTTAACGTTTTAATGTATTATAGATTTTTGTTTTTTTATATTTTAAATCATTAATATATATTGTTATTTTTTATATTATTTTAAACTTTTAACATAAATTAAAATTAATAGTTTATTAATTGTTTTAAAGTAAATATGTATGTTGGGAGAGAAATGTATAGCTAGTTATTCAAATTATGCTATAGGCACAGCTATCATTCTTAGGAGGGGGCTCCCGTGGCGCACCCGCACCGTGCTATGCGACCCTCACGGGAGATATGTAATGGTTGCGAGGGTGCTGGGGGGACAACCGGTCAGGCTGATTTCGGTTTATGGCCCAGATGTGGATGATCCGCATTTCTTCAGTGGGGTTTGGCGGCTAGCTGAGTCTCTGGGCCCCAGAGCCATTCTGTGGGGGAGGGGGAATTTCAATGTTATATTTGATCCAGCCAAGGACAGATCAGCTGACTCCTGCTGGCCCCACCAGCGGGCGGGGGAGCAGTTGCAGGCCCTTATGGAGGACCATGAGCTGGTGGATGGATGGCATCACTGACACCTACACAACAGAGGGCACATGTGTATCTGCAGCGGGCCCCAACTGGTCCCGGATTGATTATTGGCTAACGTCACGGGACGTAGACACAAGGGTGCATACCACCACTCACCTTGCTCGAACCCTCTCAGATCACTCTCCGGTGCTGCTCGAACTCTAGCTGCCTGGGGCCCCAAACAGTGCCTTTAGCGGGAGACTCCCCTCCTGCGCACTTCGGGACCAAGTCTTCCGGGAGGTGATCCGATCTGACATAGTAGAGTATTTTGAGATAAACGTCGGGACGGTAGACTCCCCCTCCATGCTGTGGGAGGCCTTTAAATCTGTTATCAGAGGCAAGTGCATCGCCAAGCAGGCAGGTGTCCTGCGCTCGCTTAGAGGGGATCTCAAACGCCTTGAGGGGGAGATATGGGTGCTCAAGTCGGAGTACTTCGTGTCTAACCAATTAACAACCCTGGGATGAATTAAAGGCAAAATAGCGGAATTTGAGGAGGCAGCTCCCAGAGAGACACACTATTTGGGGAAATAAACGTGCGCTCGCCGATATGGCGAAGGAGATCGACCTGGGAAAACGCTGGCGGGCCTTCTTAAAAAACCATAGGCAAGTGAATACATTAGCGAGCTGCGCACCGGCGACGATGGAGTAGCTGCTGGACAGGAGGCTGTACAAGCAGAAATGCTCGCCTTCTATTCCTCACTCTACGCCGCACGCCAATCAGAAGGACACTCAGATCTGCTTCCCTTCCTTGAATCGATTGAACTGGTATGGCTAAGTGATGACCAGCGCAGATATATCGACGAGCCGTTCTCAGAGGAGGAGGTGATTGGTGTGATCCGGGCCATGCCCGGCGACAAAGCCCCCGGGCTGGACGGACTCACATCTGCGTTCTACAAGGAATACGCACCACTTCTCACACCCCACCTCCTAAACATGTACGAGGAATCACTAGTGCGGGGCACTCTCCCCCTCCTTCCTAGAGGCGCTAATTGTAACCATTCTCAAACCAGAAAAGGACCCACAGTTATGTGACTCCTATAGACCGTTATCGATGATTAACCTCAATAATAAAATTCTTGCAAAGCTGTTAGCCACCCGATTGATTCCTCTGCTGCCCACAGTGCTGAGGCCTGACCAATGCGGCTTCGTCCCTGGCAGGGGCACATCTCATCACATTACTTGTTATAAAGACAAAAGAAAATACATAAGAGAATCGATTTCAAACATTCATTATTCTAATTTAACTCACAAACATAATCTAATTTCAAAATGCAAATTGTTTATAATTAATCATTTTCTTGTTCTGAGGAAAAGTAAACATTCACAAAACATTTTCTGTAAGCATTTCCATTATTACTATATTTGTAAGTTTCTATTGCACATTAGTCAACTCTCTCTCATATTTCATGTGTTTTCATAAAAACCCATGTTTTCATTTGTTTTCTTCACTGTAATCATTGTAACTTTTGATTACTAAGTGTGTAGTGTTTTTCTTGCACATGTTTCACGTTAGTCTTGTAAAGTACCCATGTTAATAATTTTCACACTGTTCGCCATTATTTTGTTAATAACACACTTATGAGCAGATTTGATCAAGCAAGATTATTTCACAAATATCATGCTTCATCAGTGCAATATCCTGCATTAATAAAAAACTGTATGGAATCTCCATTTGCAACCAAAGATGAGGAGCCGCTGATCAATGTGTATCCTTACTTCTTTGTATACTGTTTCCATTTATATAAATAATTTGTTTGTTAGGATACTCCACATATCGCTAAAAGGATGCCGTGCAGTGGCTTCTGAGCCCTCTGAGACTCTGTAAGCATGCAGAATAGAGAATACAGACTGCTATTCACACAGACTCTTAGAGTAGAGTGGGTATCTACTAATGTACCCAGAGATGTGTCTCTTTTCACCTGCCTTTATATTTCTCCTTCTATGTATGACAGGATTCACAAATATGATACACATTTTGATACACTTGCACAAGGTCATGATTGCACTATACAAAGTAACTCCCTAAAAGGTCCTGACCTGCACGCACAACTGGCTTCTATATGAAGGTGAGGTGAATGAAAATAGGGTCAAATTCAGATGAGAGTTAGCTTCGGTATGAAGATCATTTGCGTACAAACTCCCTGACCTGGAGTCTGATCAATGTACAAATGCTGCAAGTAATCTTTGAGTGAATGTGTGGCTTTTGGGATGAAGAGGTTTCCCTGCATTTCCCTGGAGAGTCTGCAACCCTGCTTAAATTTACTGTAGCAAGCTGGAGCTTTTTGACACCTGCCTCAGCACGCTCACGTATCATGTGTGTATGTTTGAGGTACCTTTTGTGAAAAAGATAGAGAAGCAGAACAGGGCTCTGTGGCTGGCTGGGCACACCATGTGCATCCTCGTTTGGATTGGAGTTATTCCTATTAGCTCAGTGGGCTTCACACGATTGACTGTGGTGGCAGAAAATTAATTCCAGAGGCTAGACAGGCCTTTTTACCCATAATCCTCTAAGTGGAGTGGCCTACCAGCTTCTCCTGTGTTGTTAAATTAGTCTACCATTACTCTGCAACTGGGTCCCTTACCCATTTACCTGGTGCCTCGATGTTGAATGTGTACACCATTTAATGTTTGCAGTGGATGAATGCATTGAGTGTATGTGATGCAGATTGCCATAGCAACAATGGGATGCGTTTTTTATTTGTTACATTCTAGTGGCACCTAAGATGCTGGGTTGGAGGCAGAGTCCAGACAGTAGATGTAGATTTCAATAATCCCCCAAAACATTCAATGGATCTTTTGTAATAGGTCAGAAGGAGGAGTGTCAGGAAAGGACACAGAGGGCCCCTTTGAAGCAAGGGGGATTCCCCTGTCCTATTCTGGCAGATTGTTCTAAGAAAGGGCTGCCACCCACAGGTTAAGAAATAGTTGACCCATGCCTTTGTGCCCTTGTGAGCCTTTACTGAAAGGAGACTCGCAGTTCCATCCCACCATGCTGCTCACACTTTGTGACAAAAACTTTGGCTGGACCAGTCTGAGTTGAATAAGCAAAAGGGAAGAACTGTTCAGAAACCGATCTAAGAACTGGCTGTTGAAATGCACACCTACTCTCTGCAACATTAAGATAAAGTTGGGGAAGAACAATCCAGATACTGTGCCAAAATGTGTTTATCAGAAGCTGGTGCCCCACACTAGTGGTGATCAAGAAATACCTTTGTTCTCCAGAGTTGGAGTAACCACCACAAATTCCATTTACCAGGTTTGCACCCAGAACCTTAATAAGTTTGACAGCCTGCCATTAGAGGCTACCTCTGATCCTACCTTGGATGAATGAGGTAAGCAACTGATGAAAAATGGAATTGGAAGTCCCCTTGCATAAAGAAGACACTGTCTAGAAGAAGGAGAACAGTGAATGAGCCGAAGAGATGGCAAACTGTGATGGCCGCTGTAGCCAATAGAGGACCTGCACTGCTCACGATGATGATGATGATGTGGCTGACACAAGTCTATCTGCTACCTAACATCAAAGGGTTCTGGCTCTTATCAGTAAGGCTGAGCCCAATAATCAAAAAACAACAACCAACATGCTAATACTGATCATTCTTTCCTCAATAATTTATTTGGGCACAAGTGAATGACTCAATGTGACCCAGATACCTCTGTTTCAATGTGCTTTATTATATTTTTAGAAAAACTTTTTCCTCTTTCTTTTTCAACAACTGTACAATTTTCAATATAAATCATTACAAACACCACAGCCTAAACTTAGAAAGACACCTATATTACAACATCATCAATTTACACAAAAAATCCCAAAATGGCCAAAACATATGAAACATACAACATTGAATGACAAATTTTACACATAATCAGAGACAAAGACAATCCACTCAAAACATAAACTTCACAAGACAAACATGTCCAGACAGGTTTAACATCACTTACAAGTTTTTCCCCAACCTTATATTTAGGGCAAGACTCAAAAACAGTGTAATCCCTAATCTGTTTAAAAAATGGTTAAACTCAATTTACATCTATATTCCTACATTTGAAAACAATTAGGAATAATCACTTTCTATAACACTTGTTTGGATAAACCACGGTCGACGCGTTTCGAACCCCGCTTTCAAATCTTGGGGTTCTCTTCAGGACCAAAAGCTATTTTTTTTAGATCAGCTGATCTCATCAGTTCTAAAGCGAATCAGATACCATCTTCAATGTTCTAATCAACATGATACCAAATTTTATCCTTTGGGATGTCCATTCCTTCGGTCATTTAACATGCTTCTAATTCTTGGACATGTAACTTATTGATTCTTTGTTATCAAGATGGATGCTGCCGTGTGTGTTCAACGTGCGAATCTTTGTAAACGCAGTTCAAAGCGTAGCGGCGTCCTTTACTTCTAACCCGACATCCGTAGCTGCAGCTGTGTGTTCGTGTGCCCAAATAAATGATTGAGGAAAGAATTATCAGTATTGGCATGTTGGTTGTTGTTTTTTGACAAGTGTATCTGCAGCATGGTCTGTCCTGATGAATTAGCTGAAATTGAGAGGTTTTTCTGAAGATCAGCGAAGTGCTTACTGGGCAAAACAACGAGTGAAACCTAGTTCTTAGTGTAGCGTCCTACCCCAGCCCTGGTACCTGTAAATGATCATGCCACACATGGAGCTTGTTATTAAACGTCTTTATTCCTCAGTGTGTAACCCTTAACTGAACATTCTACATCATGAATTCTATCACCTACACCCAAGCATTTACATCACTGTTCTACGAAGACCGTCAGGTACCAAAAGGGCCCGTCATCTCTAACTCACAAGACACTACATCTTCGCCTTTGTTAAATGAAAAGTACCAATAATGCACACATACATTACAACTGTTAAATAAGTTGTTTTGGTACTTAAATCAATTGCGCAGATCTGGTCATGTGAGGCTGCCGCGATACCGGAGAAGTGTCCATGACTGGCAATGGTGACTGAGACATTGGTACAGTCATTGGGCTCTCTTGATTCCCAGGTGAATAAGTCTCATTCTTGACATTTGGAGTTGGCGAAGGTCGAGTCAGGTGCTTGAAATCCAAAGAATCTCATGTATTGGACTTTCCAGGACAGTGAACAGTCACCATGTGTCCTTTGCTAGTCACAAGCTTCAGTGGGTCATCATCAAAAGGAGCATCAGACTTGCGTTTCCATTTCTGCCTGACAATAACTTGGTCTCCTCTGTTCAACACAGTGCTCCGAGCACAGCAGAGTCTATCCGCATAAGTCTTCATTTGACGTTTGTAAGACGAGACCGTAGTGCGAAGTTTATCAATGTCAATAGATCTATCATTGGTCCATTGTGACACTTTGGTGCCTATGGCTCTCCCAAACATTAAGGTGGCAGGGCTTTCACCTGTGGTAGAATGAAGAGTTGACAGGTATGCACAAACCGTAGACTGAAGAACTGATTTGAGTTTAAGCTTTTCCAGTGAAGCGTGCTGAACGGTCTTTTGGAGGGTGCTCATAAATCTTTTGACCACACCATTTACCTGTGGCCAGAGAGGTTTGCTTTTCTGATGCTTAACATTTAGATGGGTGAGGAAATCTTTAAATTCTTGACTATTGAAAGGTGGGCCATTGTCAGATTTCAAAATCGAAGGAACACCCCATGTTGCAAAGATACTTTCTAATCTCCCAATGTCTCTGGCATGAGTAGTTGACAACAGATCTTCTACAAGGGGAAAACTGGAATATTCATCAACAATTACTAGCAGATGATGTCCATTGTCAAGGGGTCCAAGGAAATTAATTGCAGTCTTCTCCCATGCATGATTTTGAAGGTCAGCCATGTTTAACAGATGTGGGGTTATCTTGGATGACAAGCAGTTGCACAAATGACATGCCTTTAACTCTGCTTCAACTCTTTCATCAAGACAAGGAATGCACACTCAGTCCTTTAGAGCTCGTTTCATAGCAACAACTTCACGATGTTCCTCATGAGCCAGTTCAATAACTTGTTGTCTCAGACTCTTGGGTATGACAATTTTCAGCCCTCGTAAGGTGATGCCTTCTGGAGTAATTGAAAATTCTTCCTGTACATTTTTTAATTTCTGGAATTCAAGGTTATCATGAAGAGGTTGATTATATTTTCACCAGAATTGGTGTGTGATAGTGTCTTTGAGTATCAGTAAAGCCCTGTCAGTACTCGTGGCAGCAATGAATTGTTCCACTGATATGGCAGCTAGGGTTCAGGACTTCACAATGAAGTTAACATAAGCATCAGCCACTTTAGAAGTAGTGCCATGACACTGTATTGGCTCACGTGAGAAGTAGTCAGCAGGGTTTTGATCTTTTCCTGGAAGGTGCACAATTGTATAATCATACTCCTGCATTCGCAACCCCCACCTCTCAATGTGAGGGGGCATCTTGGCTTTACGATTGTCGATAATGGTGAGCAATGCTTGGTGATCGGTAACAACTATGAAATGCTTTCCATACAGGAACACATGAAAATGTTTCCAAGCCCACACCACAGCGAGGCTTTTTTTTTCAGGTTGTGAATAAGCACGTTCTGTTGATGACAAACTTCGGCTAGCATAATCCACAATGGGCCTTTGAGCATTAGGATGTCTAGTGTGCTGAGCAAGGATGGTAGCTAACTCCACTGGGCTTGCATCAACAACAACCTTTGTAATTTTGGATCGAAATGTGCCATTTCAGTGGCGTTCTCAATTGCATGCTTGATTTTCTTGAAGTTTTGCTCACATTCACTTGGCCATTGAAATGGGACATTTCGTTTTGTTATGTCTCTCAATGGGGCACTTACAGTGGCAAAGTCACGTATATACCTTGAACAATAACTGACCATACCAAGGAAGGATCTCAGCATAGTTACATCTCGTAGAGGAGAAGTGGATGACAAGGCCTGTACCTAATTTGGATCCAGAGTCATTCCCCCATCAGAAAAGATATGACCAAAGAACTTGAGTTTGGTTTGATGAAACTCACACTTTGCCACATTTAAAGTGAGACCTGCATCAGCAAGAATACAACACACTTATGCAAGAGCTTTATCATGTTCCTTTCACGTGGCCCCAAAAACTAGTATGTCATCACTGTAATTGAAAGCTTTTGTGACTGGCTGTATTATGCGATGAATGACATACTTAAAAAGTTCTGCAGCTGATGACACTCTGAAACTTAGGGGCCGATTCCGATTCGGGCCGGAAATCTCTCCGACCGAGCCGGACCCGGAGAGATTTCCGACCGAATTGGACTCCGTGCAGTCCGACCGAATGAGTACGATGCGCACGTATGCCATCGGACTCGATCGGTCGGACTCCCATTGAAGTCAATGGGAGCCTGTCGTACAACGCGCACGCGGGCTCCCATTGACTCAATGGGTGCGATGCGGACAAGTGCGCCCCCTACAGCGTGTACGCGGCGAAGCGATTCGCGCCGTACACGCACAGGTAGGGGGGACCCATGGGTCCCCCCTGTGTGCGACTCGCGCGGCTACGCATACAGGGGGGTCCGACACGGACCCCCAAAGTACGGCTCCGACAGCTCTTTCGAGCCGGAGTGCGCGGCTCGGTCGGACTGCTCGCGGCGCGCATCGTACTTACCCGGCCGGGGAACGTCTCCATTGCGCGGTGCGAGTCGTGTCCGTGCGAGTCGGTCGGTGCGGTTCGACCCGGGATCGAGTCGGTCGGAGCGGTCGGGACGCCCGGACGAGTCGGTCGGCGAATACGCATCGTACTCGCCGCCCGGACGCGCGTACGGATCGGTCGGGAAATAGGGCTCCGAATCGGATCCGGTTAAGCCGAATCCGATTCGGAGCCCTACCGGCCGAGATCGGAATCGGCCCCTTAGTCTTTTATATCTAAATAAACCAACATGTCCAAAAAACGTAGTAATAAACCTGCAATTCTCATCCAATTCAAGCTGGTGATATCCTTCGTTCAAATCAAAGCGGGAAAAGACTTTGGCTCCATGAAGCTGCGTAATCATGCCAGCAATGTGCAGACCTGAATATCTTTCTCTTTTAATCGCCTTGTTTGCTTGGTGCATATCCAGTCAGATTCGCATGGCTTCTCCACTATCCTTCTTTGGCACTACCACTATGGGTGATACCAATGGCATCGGACCAGTGGATCGCTCAATGATATCGTGCTTTAATAGCATGTCAAGTTCTTTCTCAACAGCCTCTTGTAAATGGGATGCAATTCGACAATGTCTTTGAGCAACAGGATGGATGTCCTTATTTATGTGAAGTTCTACTTTCATTGTCTTAAGTCCATGAAACAAAGATGGAAACTGATTCACTCTCTCATGATGGGCATTGACCATGTGGGTTACAGAAATCAGCCCCATGTCAGCAGCAGTACTGAAACTGAGTTAACATGCACTTGATGAAATGCCTGGCTAGACATGAATTGATGCTTGTACTTTTGTCTGTTTATGCTTCACAGTTGCTAAGAATGAACCTTGACTTTGCAGTGGTGTCGAAGCAAGCCCACATATACACTTTGGTTTTTGACTGAGTTAAATAGGGCACTGGAGACAGTTCATCGAACTTTTCTACTGGCATAATGTTTATCGACATGCTACTGTCTATGATAAAAGGTATGGAGCGTCCATTCACTTTCAGTGTGATCTTGGGGCACTTTCACTTGTCGACCTACCTTTGATAGGCATTCTTCCTTACATGAAGCTAATCCTACATGTGCACATCGGCCAGCAGTCAACATTGACATCGCACACCCATCTTTTTTACTTTCGCTCGACAAGGAAGGTGACAAACTCTAAGATAAAGAATTTGATGACAATCAACGTCGTTCAGTTTCTACTTAAGTCAGCTGATGTTGCCGCTTGGGCCTGCGTCGAGTGTCACGTCTGGAACTTTTTGGCATTCATTTTGTTTCCTTGACTTGATGCACTTGATCTTGCTTCCATTGCGTTTTCTCGACGTGACGCACTTGATCTGTCCCTTGCTTTGCAAACCGTTACAAAATGGTTCTCTTTCCCACAGCCTTTGCTTATCTAATCAATAGCGGGACATTTATCTTCATGTGGAAAGGAAAATCCACATCGAAAACACAGCTTCTTTTTCTTTGGAGACATTACTTTATGGCCTTCTACCTTGTATTTCAAATTATTTTTCACACTCAACCCTGATTCATTTTGGACCATTCCAGCCTCCATGTTAGCTGCTTGTCTGTCAGCTCTTTCTTCCGCTTTCTTCCATCCTGGCAGTCATGAGTACTTAATGCTGAGTGTCTCTTTCAGCATTCATCATCTGAAGGAATCAGAGAGGCAACAATCCATTACCCTGAGACACCTGGCCTCTTCATCGTTGAACTCATTGAACTTGCGATGCTTTATGACTGAATCAAGCCTTCCTACAAACTCATCCATTGTTTCACCTGCTCTCTGCCTTTCCTGACCGATAATGTACCTTTCATAGTCAACATTCGGCATTGGATTGAATTTGGTGCTTAACGCTTCTTTGATATAACGGTACGTCACTTCATTACCTTGTGGTATTTTATTTATCACTTCCTTTACTCCTTCACCGGCTAAATTCTTTCGATATTTAATTATCTTTTTGCAATTTCCTTCTTCCAGTGCATCAATGAAATCATCGAAGGTTTCGATCCAGGCAGTCCATCTGTCACCAATATTTTGCTTTTTGGCAGTATCGAAGGGAAGCGGTTTTGTAAGGGAGGCGGCAGCATCATAACGTGTGGAACTTTCTGCTACCGGGAGCAGAGCTTGCTCTCATGGCATCTGCTGCCCGCCTGTACCGGCACCTTAGTCACGCACTAGCTGTGTGCTGACATTTGGGTCGTTGTGCCCGCTTTCTTGTTGTAAGGCGCTGTCTTCGGGAAACATCCATTACAACGCAGTCATTACATCGCACTGCTTTTACAACGCAACTGTTACAACGCAACTGCATTTACATTGCATGCCATTACAACACATGCATTACATCGCATGTCACTACAACGCATGCCATTACAACGCATACCATTACAACACATTATAAGGTAAGTAATGGAGATTTACCCCTACACTATCCAACACTTAACCCTACTGTTGCACTCACTGGAGTGGGAATAGTAATTTTTACCCCTACACTATCTAACACTTACCCTACTGTTGCACTCACTGGAGTGGGAATAGTCATTTTTACCCCTACACTATCCAGCACTTACCCTACTGTTGCACTAAAAGTATTATGCATTGTAATGGTGTGCGTTGTGATGGTATGCATTGTAATGGAATGCGTTGTAATGGTAGTTTTAAAAATGTGTTGTAATGGCATGCGTTGTAAAAACATGCGATGTAATGGTAGTTGCAATGTAAAAACCGTGTTGTAAAAGCATGCGTTGTAATTGTTTGCGTTGTAACGTCATATATTCGCCTCCTTCTTTGGCAGTGAGTAGCGACTTTGTTTCTTGTATAGGTTCTTCACCCTTCTCAGCGCTTTGCATTGTATCGGGTTTCTACTGCCTTTAGCGTTTCTTTGCATCAGCAATGTTTCCACTTTTAGTGCGTGTCTTGCATTTGGCTATCACGGCCTTTAGTGCTTCTCTGTACCTGGTTATCATTGCCTTTAGTGTTGTCGTACTGTATGAATGACAGCTCTGTGTAACGTTGCGGCACAGTATCTTATCTCGACTTTATCAGCAAATGTCTAGCCGACGACAAACAAACTTTCAGTAAGGCCTTTACTTTCTTCACAAGCCTTGCACTGGCTAGAGTGGCGCTTTGACTCCATATAGCCAACTATTGATTTTCACAAGTGGCATGCACGAGCAGTTTGCTGAGCCACAATAAACTCTCCGGGAGAGCACTCTCAGTTCTTCGGATCACTGGGTTTAAGTACACCCTATCTTGTCGCCAGTTGTAGCCTCCTACCCCAGCCCGGGTACATCAAATTATCACACCACATACGGTATTACATGTCTTTATTCCTCAGCATGTAACAGTTAGCCGAACATTCTACATCATGAATTCTATCACCCACACTCACGCACTTACGTCACTATTCTACGGAGTCCGTCACTAACCAAAAGGGTCCCATCATTTCTAACTCACAAATCACTACACCTAGAAACATAAGACACTCATCAACCTGCGACTGTAGTCTGCATTTGTGCCAGATGAAATTGTACCAAGTAGGAGGTCATCGAACTTCATCTGAATTAACATTACAACTAGTGTGGGATCCTAGCTTTTTTGGATGGGGGTCTTGTGTCCAAACTTGAGGAAGAACCCAATAAACAAGTCTCACCCAACCACAAGCACCTCAACTACTGCACAGTGCTCCTTTGCTAGTACTGGTGGTGCCCTCACTCATCCAAATGAGGGCATCCCAATGAGTCTGCCATTGACTGAAACCAAAGCTGGCTAGGTCAGAGAGAAAAGCATGGAATTCCTCCTTGGTGGACCGTGTGCTGTACACACCTTCCTGGAGCAGCAGGCCCACCCTGCATGAACTGACATCCGACAGAAAGGTAAAGTAACATTGTAACCCCAGAAGAGAGCTAGAAACAACCATCATAGTAGGGGCATCTTTTCATATGTTACCATTTTTAAAAAAAAGAACTGATTAGAGTCAGCAAACTGTTTGCTGAATCTGATCAGTTCTTTTAAGAAGAAGTGTATAAATTGTGAAATGCTATGAATAATTGTATCATGATGGCAGTTTTAAAATGTGTGATATGTAATGCTTTAATAAGTTTTTTTTGTTATATAAGATTCTCGGTCTGCATTATGATTAATGTTTGTTTGACATATTAAATTGCATATTTGTGATATATATGATAAATGAGTTATTTGTAATGTGCAGCTGAATAGGGGTTTTCAATAAAAATGCCTTGTGGGTATTGAAATGTGGTCAAACTAATGCAACCATTGAGAGAGGGTTCCATCACCAATAGCATAGCAAACCCCACCTATGGATGCATGAGAGGTACAGGGATCCCCAATCAGGGATCTCTGATTATGGTGGGCATCCCTTCACCAGGGAAGTGGAGATCAGGATCTCTGCAGACCATGCTGCCTGCTGTAGCCTAAATGTGGTTCTTAATTACAACTATCAAGTTGTTTCCATCTTTTGAAAATAAGTTAAAGAACATCCTGTCATAACCAAATGTGAATGGTTATCTTATTTGATTTGTAGAAATTACGTTTGTCTTATGGTTACAGTGTGAAGTGACAACTGATGCTTCTTGTATTTTATTTTAGGGTGCATAAGGAGTTGTTTATGGTCTCCTGGATGGCCAGGTCATGGAATATGTTGTACTTGTGTGAACTAATCGTGGGTTTCAGTGGCTATAATGTTTTCTTTTTTACTTTTTATCAATACCTCATCATGCATTTTACTAGTTTTTATAAATGTTGGAGCAACAGCATGCACGTTTCAGTTTCAAGACAGTCCATTTCAGGTTGGAACGCCCTATGCTTTAATATGTGATGATTGTACTGACTCAGAATTTTTGTTTTCTTCATTTTAAGTGTGAGTGGGCTATGGAACGTAATTGTTTTTGGAAGAAGAAACCATGCAACAGAGCCCCTGGGTTAATGGCATTTCGCAACCATGCTTGACTCTGCTGGAGATATCTTGATACTTGGACATTCTTCAGTGGCAAAATGAAAAAAAAACATGATGGGGACCCTGCAAAATCTGGAGAGAAGCCCTCCATTTTCACAAAGGCTGGACACCTCAGCGATAGATAAAGACAATTGGCAAAGACCATTGGCTGAACGTGAGCCCCTCAGGGGGAGTGGCCGTATGCACAACACAGTGTTCAGGTGCCAACACTATTTCCCTCAGAAAAAAGAGACAAGGGCACCGTTGTAATCAAAAGGGACCAAGGGTAATGGTAACTTCTAAGAGACCCAATCTTGATTGTAATTTTGTGGCTATTTATGTTAACTGATGTTATAAGGGACCACTGTCTCTTAACACTATTTCCCTGGCAGGCTTACTAATTTTTGTGTCTCTCCTAATGGTATCTGGTGAAACCAGGCATACATAGTATTTCAGGTGGTAAAGTTGCTACATGGAAGATTGATAAGGTTTGGGAGAGCCATGACTGGTGGGTGCAGTTCTTCCTAGCATTGCTTCTGGACAAATAGCATCTTTGCCTCCTGATGTTGCTGCCCTGGAAGCGTAGAAGTGCGCATGTCAGAGCAATGTCCATTTGAAAGTTTGATCACCAGTCAAGAAAGGAGTGGTCAACCTTGTTCAATTTTTCAATGAAAGAGGCCCAAACATTCTGATTCCAGCTCACACTCTGCCTTCAAATGAATCAGCTACCCCTTGCTTTCCCTATCCCCGGACTCAGGGCCCATTAAGTAAGCCTTAAGAAGAGATTTCTGCAGGAGCCCACTTTCTTCTAGGGTTTCCACTCTTTGGCATTTGGCTCCTATATCAGCAGATGCTTTCGAAGGACTCGGTGGGAAACAACAGGTTAACTCTCTTAAGTCATTGAGTGGCAAAGGGTAAATGTTGTCAATTCCCACTAGCAGATGCGACTTCCGACTAACCCTGGCAGTTTGTGGATTTAACTTCCAAGTGCCTTCACAAGCTAAACTTGTTTAAGAGCATAGCCAACACAAAATCTAAATGTTTAACAGAAGGACTTGTACTTGAAAATCTACATAAAGGCATCACAAGAAAACGCCTAGGCAATTTCTGCCTAGAGGCCCAAACTACTTCACCTCATTGCTTACCTTATAGCCATACTTTGATCATGTCTCTTCCAATGTGCTTTTAATTTGGCAACCCTACCAACTATTTGTGTTTTTCCCTGATCCTGCAAATGCCTCCATGCCCTCAACTGTTCGGTGTCTTTAGACAACACCAGCCCCAAAGGAATAGGTGGCTTGACAAGCTTACTCTTTGATCCCAGTGGACCCCTCTCCCCCATCCGCCCCGCCCCCTTCCCTCCCTCATCCCCTCCAGCCCCCAGACACACCTACCTGTCAGGAGACTCTTCTTCATGCAAATGATGCCTGTGCTGCTGAAATATGGTCAGAATCATAACGCGCCGCTGCTTGGTATGTCAGTCACACAACATTGAGTCTGTGCAGCACTTAAATAAATAATCATAAATATGTTAGCATGCATTCTTCGTGTCACAGACTGCCTTCCCGCCCTTGTCCTGTCTCAGGATTCCCCCAGAGACTCCGGGTTTGACGTCTTCATTTCTCCGCAGCATCCTTTAATGGGCACAGCAGGCCTGGCATAGGCTGCACGGAGCTGACATTAATTCTTGTGACACAGTTCCATCGAAACATACTGAAATATGCTGCACATTATTTGCATACAGGCGCCACTTCCATTTTAAGCTTTACCTGGATACATTCCCTCGGAATAATAAAATGTGGAATGTAATGCATCTCATAAAAGGGTCGTTCCGTAAAAAGAGCAGCTCTAAAAGGAATGAAAAACGTGTCATTTTCAAAATGTGCAGGGAACTAGGACAGCCATAAACCAATCTGAAAAAACAGCCAAGCAATGTCATACACTAGGTCTGGTTATCGCCGAATAGATGATATTTGTATTCACGTTAGAATAACACATCAATGTTTCTTACAGTGCCAAGCAGAACATATAGCCTTTGCTTGAACCCAAACCCCTTTCCATCGGTGATAATCCTTTGCATCTCAAGCATAGAAAAAAAATATTTCCATGTGTTATCAAATATGTTTCAAAGGTTATCGAGGAGTGTTAACGCCTAGCATGCAGTTCTTTCTTCTGCTGCTTAAAGCACACTATCTATCTATCTATCTAGCTGTCTGTTTGTCTGTCTGTCTGGTCTATCACGATAGCCAGCTTTCTCGCTCTCTTTTATCTGCTGATGCCTTTCTTTCTAGCTCATCGTCTTTCTCTATTTGTTTCTCTTTCTTGTGTGTGAATCTTGTGTGTTTGTTTCACTGATTAGCCTCTCCTTTTCTCTATTTCTCTCTGTCTGTCCCTCATTCTCTCTCACTCTCTCTCCCTCTCCGCCAACAATGACCATGCCAGTTTATGTGTCTGCTGCCTATTTGTACCCTATGCTTAATTGTGGTTCTACACAGGGTACATACAGAGTATAACATAATCTGTACATTAAAACTGCACTATGCATTGTGGGGTAAGGACTGACTAATTAGAGGGAAGACTAAAGCACAATTATTCCAGATAGTTGGCAATAATTGGAAACACTCTCTGCCCCATCTTTTCTTAACATGTTTGTATGCATGGGACTTAAGAATTAATTAATTTCGAAGTTCTTACAGTATTTCACATGGATGTAATACAAGAGTTGTTACATGTCATTTTTGGTAGCAACATCATTTTCATTAAGTACTATTTGACCCACAGTCTTTCAATTATCTGCTTTAAACATCCTTAAAAGAGTCCTATTTTCTTCTCTACCATTTTCACCTTTTTTTGAATAATTTTAATACCAAGAGAAGTTATTTCACAATCCACACAAATAAAAAGGCTATTTTGCACCCAGTAAAATGTGCATTTTTTTGATTGTCATCCCGATGTTTACATCCAGTTTAGTGTGGAGTCTGAAATCTCAACACGCTTTGCTGGTATGAACATAATGACGATTGCATAAGTGCGGGGTGATGAGACTAACAGGAGCACATACTGCACCTGTAGCAGGGTTGTAGAATTGTCACCTACATTAAGCATTCCCTTAGACACAGTAACCTGCTTTTAATACAAAGGATTTAAGTGGAAAATTGAATAGAAGCAGGACATGAAGCAAGCCTGTTGAGTTTCTTTCTGCATACTGAAATAACCTGACCATTGACATCCTTTACAAGCACATGAAACATAATACATTTAGTTGGTGTGCAGCAGAAGGTAAGTCCCTGACTTTAGATTATTGCTAGAGAGAAATATGCAGGGTCCCTCTATAGTTTGGTAGGATGAGCCCCTTGTTCAAAATACAAGCAGTGTCCTCGGACACATTTAGAGTCATCTCCAGAATTACTGGTGGCTGAAGGTACCTGCCTCCTCATGAGCGTATCTCAAGAGAAGGCAAGTCCTGCTTTTGTATTTGTAAATACTTTTAGCAGTGGTAGACTGGGCCCCAGAGAATTATGGGGCCTGGGGCAAACAGCTCCAGCTGATTCTCATTGTGACGACCCTGTAAACTAGCATCCATCATCAAATTGGGCACTAGCGTAACGAAACTTGAGGGGAAGGCCCTACAAACTACATGGAGGGTCCACCCTCTGGACTCAGTCAGGAGCTCTCAGGCCAGGGTACTGTGCTGAGAGGGCCCCCTGGAGCTCGGGGCCCCGCATCGCCGGGGCTGCGGGCTCCTATGTTATACCACTGGACTTGGGCCCTTGAAGAAATCCTAAAACAAAATGTATAAACCCTATTCAATTTCGTAAAATGTATCTACTTAACAAGGGCACTGTTGTCACGACCTATCCCTGAGAAATAGTTAAACGCACTCTCTGTGGGGACTTAGGGACGTATTATGTAAACAGCGCACTGCTATGGTCTGCACTGAGATGCACCTTTAAATGAATGCCTGGGTGCAGACGGGCTCAGTGCACCAGATTACCGTTAATGCGCAGCCCTGGGGCCAGCTGCAAACTCACACTTGCCTTTGGGCAGCACATTAGTGGAAGGAGGACCGGCTGTTTGGAGCACCTCGTGCAGCTTTCATTTGAAGATGGCGACATGGCCTGACTTTCAAAGGGGGACAGAGATCCGCCTGAAAGGTGGATGCAGTGAGTGGCTGCACCCACCTGCAGAAGAATGTCTGGGTGGTCCTTGAGACTGACTTTCAAATGTCACCCGTGGGGGGGGGGGGGGGCAGTGCTCTGAATGCGCGCTGCCTCTTTTTGGTGCATAGTCAGTGCTCCCCTGACAACTCATTTGCCTTTATGACTGCGCATATAAAACAACACGGGCGCAGAGGCAAAATGTTCTCTCATTTGCATTGGACCTCACTTTTATGCAAATGAGGGAACGTGCGCTTGAGATTGCACGAGTGCCAATGTTGCAGCAGCGTGATCTGCCCTAAAGAAGGGACTGCACAAGCGTCTGCAGCACCTTCTGTAATACCAAAGTCACCTGAAGGTGCACAAAGTGTGTGCATACACCCATTCCACCGCAGGGCACTGAGTTTAATACGACCTCTTGATGTTCATAAATAGGAGGGGTTTTGTAACAACATAATTCAAACACCTAAAGAAAACACAAATGCTCTCATTTGTCAAGGGGCCTGTAATCCCATTTAAGGAGCAAACAAAGGTTTGTACTGAATCACGATTGAAACTTGTGTAGTAATACTGCACTTTTTTCCCCACACAAATTTTACCAAGTAAAACCTAGCAGAATTTGTGCTGGACAAATGCCGCACTTTCTGCTTTTTTTCAGTTTGGAAGCAGGGAAACCATCTAGTTGTGCAACATTATGCCCCACTGCGCAGGGCGCAACTCGGAAGGTAGGAAATACCACATGAGTAAAGTCTGCATCCCGTGGTTTTGGTATTTACAAGGCTGCGATGTTACCATCTTGAATACTGGAGCACTCAAAATGAGGCCCATTCCATTAACGATACAAAAATGACGGCATTGGGTGAGTGATACAAAACAGATCCGCTAGAGCTAAAGACTAGAAATATGGCGTGGCAAATGTCCCAACGTCAGGAGGGCTTATTAATCTCAACCTAAGAAGCACTATCACAAGCAATGGTAATATCTACTGAGGAGAAGGTAATGAAGATCTAAGCACAGAAGGACCAACTGTATTGGGGTAATGAAGATATGCTCAAAACAAAAGGATAATGCCACAAAATAAACACCAAGGGACAGGTACTGGAAAAAAGACCAAAAGATGTTTTAGATAAAGTACAAAGTGTTTAAAGCAGTGATTTGCAGACTTTCAATGCCATACCACCCCACCATTGTAAAACTTTCAATCAGTCCCTCCAGAATGACAAGCATATTTTACACAATTATTTTATAAAATTGTCAGCTCTAAACCTATTTAATAGTTCAAACATTGGAGTTATACTCAGCATCCTTTTTAAAAATGCAATCAAATACATGATTATCCAAAAGTGATGGACAGAATGAGCCCCTACTAGGATCGCCTACCCCAAGCCAGGAAATGACTGACAGACGATCATTCTGATGGCTCATTAGAGAGTGGCTCACTGCCAGTCTCTTTTCCCCCCACAAAAAATACAGCAATGTTTTTAGCATGATGATCATTTTGGCCAGTGACTGGCCTCACTCATATGATCAATTCAGACCCTCTAATATGGCCGCCCGCAGTCTGAAGATCTCTGTGGTAAAAGTAAGAAACAAAAAAAGGTGCATCACACCACACCTATGAGAAGTGCTGACAAATAGTGTGTACGACCCCAAGGATTACAACGAAGGCAGAGAAGCGTCTGCAAAAGTTGGTGCCTCCCTACTGCGCCTACTCAGCAGTTCGAGAAAAAGAGCAAGAGGGGTGAAAGCAGCCATTGAGTAACCAGGAGAGACCAGCAATGCAGGGTGTACATTTTAGAGCGCAAAGCACCGGAACAAGCATGGAAACAATCTCAAGATGGGCACAAATAAAAAAAATATATATATCAGATGCTTTTCCTGAATGTGACCAATAACAGGGAGGGCAAATCGAACCTCCGATGTGAATTAGGAAGATGGTGCGACCACACTACAGACAATAAGAAGTGAATGCCAATCAGTAAAAATGACATAAATGCAACAAATGACCACATGCAAGACATTCATAAACAGATTTTGACCATGAAAGCAGAAATGATTGGCCACGCGTAGTGGCTGTAAGAAATAGTAGAGCTGTAGTAATAGAAGCATCTACTGACCATAAATATGATATTTAAAGACTGATATTGGAATTAGTAGCTGTGAATAACGAATTACAAGATTTTAGCAGTATTCGCTTCTTTGTAAAATTAGAAAAGATGGTTGATAATGACCCACTGTCTTCTCTTGAGAAATACTTACTGATGCTTAGGCCTATTAAACCAAGAATTTCATTTACCACTGAGATGCAATGAGAGTACAAGATGAGACAGAGAAAATGAGGATAAATAGATATTCTGTGGCCATTTATAGTCTGTTTCATGAGGCAGCAACTGGCAAGACAAGCACTCAAGCATCCAAGGAAAAGAGTCACTTTTTAACAGATAGAAACAAGGTGCACATCTCAGGACAGTTTAAAATTACACTTCAGCCAGGATGATGTGGTTCTTAGAAACCAGGGTTGCAATGAAGAACTGGGGCATCAAAAATTATCTGTCACTCTCTCCTCAAAATGTGACCATTAAAGATCCTAAGTCTAAAGATTAACAAGACCTGTCAGAGAAGTAGAATTTTACCCTGGAGCGAAAAGAAATGCAAAGGACACAACACGAGAGCACTAAATACAAGAAAGATCCATGCAGGACCTAAGCAGACAGCCACCTGAAAAGAGGTGACAGTTGGATGCAAACGTGATTGGAGGCCGTTAGTACGTTATGTACTTCTCAGAGGAAATGTGCCGCCATCATGCACTGCTTTTGATCTCACATATCAGATCTCTCATGACCTGTTAAATGAAAACATTGAAGACATTACTGATGACATCTCAAATTACATCAATGATGACATTATCCAGTCATTGTGACAGCATTCTATGTGGTTTGTGGACTGGAAGTAATTCAACAAGCTACACTTGTGCCCAATTTTCTATCACAAATCAAATACTCATGGACATAACCTTTGACCATATGCTGAACACATATTATTTCTGTTGAGTCACCCACACTCGGTGGATGTTACCCTCTTTATACTGGTATTCATCCAGCTATCAAACAAAATGCCTCCATAGACTTTAATGATGTCACACCCTTTTATACCTTGAATAACCTCCAAGAAAGAGTTTGTATTCTCTTCACCTTGACGGAATCATCGTTTTAATGACTTCACATGAACTGCAATTTTAAGTCAAGAGGTTGACAGGCATGCATTTACACACCTCTGCCAGGCCCTATGGACAACCCTCCGTAGTTTGGTAAAATACACCACACACAATCCTTAGATGAGCACAATGGTATACAAAGTTGCAGCCATGCTTATAACCCCGAGTGAGTTAAACCACCTTTAAGTGGGTCTGCTCTACATTCTTCACCATTCAACAATGTGTAATGTCTCAAAATCTCCAGCGAAGTCCTGGAAGTAAATCTCCACACTTTCTAAACAATGGTATTACATAGAAATTGTCTATAGCACTGTATTACAACTATTTAACATGGGCACGTACCCAGGCATTCACTGGTGGATAATTACACTATTTCCAGTCTATACACCCACACCTGTATGCACAGCAACTCTATGCTGTACATGATTATAGGCCGTTTACTAACAATTTTCTTTTACGAAATCATGTGTATGGAGAATTGTGAACAGCATTAATATGTATGATGTAAGTTGATTTATCATCAGTGCTGTCATCAGTGATGTCATCAATGATGACATTTAGCTTATCATGAGTGGTGTAATGTGGGAAGTCATCAGCAGTCTATGGTGGGGTGCAAGCTACAGTTAATTCAGTAAACTGTAACTGGCATTTTTAATCTATAGTTCTTATCTCATTTCAACACCTAACTATAACATCACTTTAACCCTTGTTTTTTTCAGTGAATATCTTTTTAAAAAAAATCATAATCTAAGACCTTCTAAATCTGAGCATATCTGGACATAAATGGACGAGATATATTTAACTTTATACCAGCGTTAACCCCTACATGCCCACACAAGCACCTTTTTCAATTCTAATTTCTCGAAAACAGTGGGATGGATTTACATCAAATCATACAAAACAAGCTTTCTGAGAAAAGTTTTAACTTTTTGACATATTTCAGTTTACCCATTTTTTGCTAAATCAGAAAGCAGAGTTTCCTATGGGAAACGTTACCTGCCTCCTCATGAACATATCTCCATGGGAAAAGGCTTTTCTTGTGTAACCTGACCTAACTATAGCCAGGGCCACTGGAATTATGTGGCAGGGGAGGGTCAAATTATTTGGCAAGGTTGAGTAAATTATGCGGCAAGAAAGGGCAAATTATGCAGCGTAATGCGGCACATTTCATTATTTTGTCATTTGTACATTTGTAACACTGTCTTGGCATTGGTTGCACCTCATTAGTATCAGATTAACTCCCAAATATCGCAATAAACAACAGAAATGTGACCAGCTAACTTTTGCAAAGGGCCTTCCACTGCGCCCGAATGCATGTTGCTTCGTTTTTAGTAACTTTTGAACTGTTTGAGCTAGAAAACAAATGTTGTTTCATTAGATAGATAATCTTGTTTTATGCATTCAAACTGTAGTTTTGAAGAATGCAGCCAACGTGTTTCGTTGAGGTGTCAAGGGGAAGACAACTGCTCAGTCGCACCCCCATACAAAAGGGCAAGAAACTAAACCCTTGCAGGAATGCTGCACTAGTCCTGTTTAAATTTAAGAGGCTACCCAATTAAAAGTAAAGGAAATAGTACATGGATAATCTTTTAAGTTGCTAAGGGCCTTATTTGGAATTTGGCAGATGGGATATTCCTTCAAACCGTGACAGATATTTCGTCCATCGTAGTAGAAGTGCTATAGACTATAATGTACTTATAACATGGCAGACGGGACATCCTCCACATTTATGATGGAGCATCCCATCTGCAAAACTCTAAATAAGGCCCCAAGTCTCACAAGCTGTCTAAAAATGGAAAGATCAGTGTGCAGGAAAAGCCTAACAAGTGGGCTCCAAACACCTCATGGGAACCCCATGTGGGATGACTGTATAACAATGTGACAGACTCCTAGACTGCTCATGATTAGTGTACTTCACCAACAAGAGACAGGGGAATGGGAAATACAGACATAAATATATATGGAGGAGCCCTACTTGTGTAGACTGATTTTTCCCTCTTGCTTGTGTCTATCGCTATCCGTGTCTCACCACTGAATAGTGGTGTTGCTGCCTTATACTCAATCCCTATCTATGCTCATCATACACTAAAGTGAGAGTCCGTAGGCTAACTGTTTGAGCTCTAAAAGAACGGTGTCAGCAATCAGTGGCGGCTCCTCCGCTAAGGTGGAGGAGCGTCGCCCCACTGCTTTTAAGCAGTGTGACAAAATAAAAAATAAAATGATAATATCATTTTATTTGTTCCAGCTGCTTTGCGAGTGGGCAGGCGGGGAGGGAGTGGTGGGCACACTGAAGTGCGCATGAATCTTTGGCCGGCCCTCTGGTGCCGGCCAAACAGTCATGCTCACTTTCCATGTTTTCCATCCAGACTGCATTACAGACTGGGTGGAGAACATGCCCAGGCTCCCAGACCCTGTCTGAGCGCCGAACCACGGCGCTCAAACCAATCACAGTGCTGCACTGCAGCATTGTGATTGGTCAGGGGAGCCTGGGTGTGCTTCCAGGTTCCTGTTCCAACCCGAAGGAGAGACAGAGCAGAGACATGGGACGAGGCGATAAGGAAAGTGGTTTTTATTTTTTTACATTCATCTTCCTCCTGCCCCCCTCCTCAACTCAGATATGTACTGTGATATTATTTATGTGAGTCGTATTATTGCGGTTAGCTTTATTTTTTGTTAATTGTGTGTTTTATTTCTGTTGCTGTTCTCTACTCATGAGTTCTGTCTGCTCTTAACAACATCGCTGTGTTGCAGACTTTCTCTAACCCTCGCTGAACCTCAAAGACCCTCCCAGAAACTCAGAGACCCTATCATACCATCGCTGACTTTCACAGACTCTCTCAACCCCTCGCATACCCTCACAGTCCATCTCATGCCCTCGCTGACTTTCACAGACCCATTCTAACCCTCTCAGACCCTCACAGCCTATCGCAAGTTCTTGTTGACTTTAACAGACCCTCTCTAACCCTCGCTGAACCTCAACGACCCTTGCAGACACTCCGAGACTCTATCATACCTTGCTGACTTTCAGAGACCCTCTCAAAGACTTGCACGCAGAACCTCACAGTCCTACTCAGGTCCTCGCTGACTTTTCACAGACCCCCTCAAGCCCTCGCAGACCCTCACTGTCCCTCTCAGGCCCTCGCTTACTTTCACAGACCCTCTCAAACCCTCGTTGAACCTCAAAGACCCTCACAGAAACTCCTACATACCATCTCTGACTTTCACAGACTCTCTCAACCCCTCGCAAACCCTCACTGTCCATCTCAGATACTCAGAGAAGCGAACAACCAAACATTGGCGTCCGAAAAAAAGCTCTTAATTAATAGGTCGGTTCAATTGGTCAATCCTGTTTTCATGTCTTAAAAAATAAAACTTACTGTACATAGCACCCCCGATCCTCCACCAACCACCTTCTCCCCAAATACACACACACACACACAAATGGGCAATGTGTGCGCCTCACATGCAACAGCTCACTGCAGGGCCTGTTGGATTCATAGGGTGTAGGAAGTGATGGGTGTTTGTTCCTTCAGAGCTCATTGGGGTGCAATATGCCCCACCTCCTCCCCATACTAACCCCCAACTTTGAATGTGGGGAACCAGGTTCGAGTCTGGCGGGAGGCTTAAAAATTCCTGTGATTCTGGGCAAATTAGTTAATCTCCCCATGCCTAGAAAAAATCAATGTGTCCACCTGTAACGCAACTGGTGCTCATGTAAAGCGCTCTGATACCTTCGGGTCGAGTTTGAGCTATATAAAATTGTGAAAAAAACAAGACAGTGTGGGGATTGCAGCCGTTCCGGTTCCTGTGCTGATGGTGAACAGCACCGCCCCTCTACCACGACACTCAGGCTTTCTCGACGGATGAGGAAGGGCCACAGAAGGGCCCTGCCCAACGCAGGGACTCCCAGTCCAAGGGCTTGTGTGGTAAAGTAGGGGTCATTCCGTGATTTGCATGTTCCTGTGCTGATGGCGAACAGCTCCACAGCACCTCCCCTCGATCACGACACACTCAGGCCTTCTCAGTATATGAGGAAGGGCCACAGCAGGGCCCTGGCCCCCGCAGGGTCCCCCAGTCAAAGAGCTTGTGTGTTAAAGTAGGATTCATTCCATGATTTGTATGTTCCTGTGCTGATGGTGAACAGCTCCGCAGCACTGTCTCTCTACCAAGATCTGCGCAGACATCCAGGACAGAGCACCGGCCCCACAGGACCCCAGCCAAAGCTCTCTGCGTGTGGCTGAATAAAGCGCTCTCTGCTCTTGAGTTTTAAATGCGCTTCTGTCGGCGCTTCTCGGGACACGCCCCTGGGGTGGGAAGACAGGAACTTTCCAAATCTATCAAATGTTATTTTTTATTCTAGTGTACGAGGTACGGATCCATTCATTACCTCAGCAGGCCATGGGGGTGTGGGGGGCGTGGGGGCCAGGCTATGTAAAGTCTAAAGAAATACTGAACGCTTGTTTCATGCACGGGAGAATTGTTTTCCTACATAACTATATTTTTTTCCTTTAATTAATAAAGGAAACACACAGCCACACATTGTTGAACAGCTGTCTCAGACCAATACACATTACTTTATGGAATTTGTACAAGGATTGCCAATACCTAAACTGCTTTAACTCCTGTACAAAGGAGAGCCGGATCATATGTAGTACACTACATGCCACATAAAACATATTTTTAGGAGAATGTGTCAATGTATGCAGTCTTGAGGAAACCACCATCACCATGCCTTCTTCTCGAGAACAAGCAGACAACAAGAATGCCTTAGTTTTCGGCATTTCGGCAAATGCAGTTTATATTAATCAACACATCCTAAGTCAGTCGTCAGCTCGAATGTTGGAAAAAAGCATGTCATTGAGGCTGCACGGTTAACGCACCAGCTATCTTCAGACCCCTCCAAGGAAGGTTTATGAGAAGGAGACTGTGGTACAAAGTGGAAGGCTAGGGTTAGTTATTGGTGACTTGGGGCTGCATTTAGAGTGTCTGGCTTCAGTGCGCTACAACGAGGATGACCATTACCACTTAAAAACGAGTGTTTCAAAGACTATCGGTTTTTAGTCTTCAGTATGTGCTATCAACATGTGTATATTTCCTAACGCTAAAACGTCCTCACACCTTGTCTCCCCTTCACTCACACACACTTGCACACAATAACACACTTACCCACACACCCTAAAAAATCCTCAAACTTACACACTCAACCACTAGTCACTCAGGAGCAGTTCTTTTCACTCCTTACATATATTGGCTCGCACACTCCATCCGACTTAATTGGTGAGGAAGCGCATTCGGGAGTCAGTGAAAAGAAGCTGTGGAAGATAAGATATGCATATGGATGAGATATGGCTGTACATGTCTAGCGTGGAATGAACATAACGGGCATGATGGAGACACTTTGAAGCCACTACCCCTTCCCCTGGCCTCAGTAATGTTTAATTCAGTCTCACAATTTCAGAACTGAAACATATTTTTGATATTATCTACAACAAAATCACTGTTACTCTCCATTGACAAAGCCAAAAGTCCTGTCTGGTTTAAAATGTATGTCATTTGCTCGGTTATATATCTGGATGCAAACGCTTTAACAACTGCTTTATCAATCTTCTTGCTTTCTCAAATATGCTTTCAAATGCAGCATTTGCCCACTATTTTTTCAAAATTTTCTCAGGGGAAGAACCCCCTCCCCCCCGAACCCATTTATGATGGAGTGCTAGCTCACTACGCTCGCTTGCCACCAGCCACCCACGCAACCTGGATCACTGACAGAAAATCGACAACAAAAGTGTGGAGGCACAAAAATATCGGGAAAAAAAATATCGTTGTCCAGAATATCGAAGTCCTATCTACATAATGATAAGTACAAAAATATCGAGAGAAAAAATATCATTTTTTTAAATGCTTAAAAAATAATGTAAAATAAAGTAAATAATACATATAATTAAAAAAACATAGTTAGAATTATTAGAAAATGTTTAAAATAATAAATAATAAATATAATGTTAAAAATAATTAAACATACATATATATAAAATATAATATATACATTTACTTAATATTTATAAATAATTATTATAATAAATTATAAAATGTTAGAAACATTCTAAAAATTATAAATACATATATATATACATATACCAGTAAAATGAAAATAAAAATAAAATATATATATAATAATTTAAAATATTAAACTATTATAATCTTTTACAATTACATTTGACACTACATTAACAGCAACAGTAGGGAATATGTTGGATAGCGGTGGGGATAACATTACTATTCCCACTCCAGGGAGTGCAACAGTAGGGAAAGTGTTGGATAGCGGAGCGGAATAATTTACTTTTCCCACTCCACGGAGTGCAACAGTAAGAAAAGTGTTGGATAGTGGAGGGGAATAATTTACTATTCCCACTCCAGCAAGTACAACAGTAGGGAAAGTGTTGGATACCGTAGGGGAATAATTTACTATTCCCACTTCAGGGAGTGCAACATTAAGGAAAGTGTTGGATAGCGTAGGGGTAAATATTACTATTCCTACTCCAGAGATAGCAACAGTAGGGAAAGTGTTGGATAGCATAGGGGTAAAAATTACTATTCCCACTCCCGAGAGTGCAACAGTAGGGAGTGTGTTGGATAGCGGAGTGGATAAAATTACTATTCCCACTCCAGCGAGTGCAACAGTAGGGAAAGTGTTGGATAGCGTAGGGGTAAAAATTACTATTCCCACTCCAGCAAGTGCAACAGTTGGGAAAGTGTTGGATAGCGTAGGGGTAAAAATTACTATTTCCACTCCAGCAATAGCAACAGTAGGGAAAGTGTTGGATAGCGGAGAGGACTAATTTACTATTCCCACTCCAGCAAATGCAACAGTAGGGAAAGTGTTGGATTGCATAGGTGAATAGTTTACTATTCCCACTCAAGCAAAATAATTAAAATTAATTATCAAACAATTAATTAATTTAAAAAAATTAACTCCCACCATGTTCCCCTATAAATGGCACCACCAATATTGTAAAACATAACACTATTAACATAATTAATTAATAATTAATTAATTAATTAAGTAAAATTAACAAGCAATTTAAAAGCAATCAATAATAAATTAATTCACACTATTAACACTATAAAAACTTAAAACAAATATTCTAATAAAAAATTTAATAAAATATATTATAATTAAATTACTTCCCAGCCTACTCCCCTATCAACCCACAACCCACTCTTAAAAAAATGACACAAATAACATTATCAATAATTAATTAATAATGATTAATAACCAATTAATAAATAATCAACAATAAATTATTTATCACAATTAACAATATAAAATTTTAAATGCATAAATATCAAATAATTAAAAATATGAATTAATTAATAATTATTAAATTGCTTCCCACCCTACTCCCCTATAAACCCACAACCTGCTCCTAAAAAAATAACGCAATTAAGATATGTACCAATTAATTATTAATAATTAACAACCAATTAATAACTAATTAATAATTAATTAATTACCACAATTAACAATATAAAATATTAAATACATAAATATTAATTAATCAAATTTATTAATTAATTAATTATAATTAAATTACTTCCCACCCTATTCTCCTATAAACCCACAACCCGCTACGGAACAAAAACGCAAAAATTAATTAAAATAAATTAATACCTTATAAAAATTATATTAAATTTGTTATAATTAAATTACTTCCCACCCTATTCCCCTATAAACCCACAACCCGCTACGGAACTAAAACGCAAAATTTACTTAAAAAAAATTATTAACTTCTAAAAATTTAACACATATATTAAAAAACAAATGCAATACTTACACAAAAAAATAGAACACATACATATAAAATACACACTAAAATACATAACACTAAATAAAACAACGATATTTTTAACAACAATATTTTTGCTAACGATATTAATTACTTCGATATTTTAAAAACGATATTACTTACCTTCAACTCGATATTCTTGACAACGATATTCTGTCGATATTTTTGTAGTCCGAGATTTTGGACTCGATATTACTGCTACTCGATAGTTCCAACTCGATATTATGTCTGTTCACCACGCAACCTTTTACCCCCTACCACTTTCAAATGTCACCAGCCGCCACTGTCAGCAATTAAAAGCATAACTTTATTTAGAATTCTGACACAAACATTAAAAACCATACCAAAGAATTTCTGTTTGAAATGTTGACATGTTTCACTACTTTCATAATATTTCAGCATATTCAGCAGGACTTAAAACCATAAGAAGGACTTGATATACTCAAGAACTTAACTATGTCATAAGTTGATATCCACAAAACAGTGGAAGAATGAACTCTAATTTGAAGAGTTAAATCACGAAAGATAGTCTTCAAATGTTTTGAAGGGCTTCTTAGATCCATTGGTTCTTTTATTCAATTTCATTCTATGAAGAGTTGGTTCCCCTATCGATCTGAGCACTGCAAGATTCACTGCTTGGGTAATAAATTTCTGCCGGTCACCATGGATGATTTCACTCGTGAACCTGGTCACACAGCTAACACAGTGAGTTCTTCCACTGTTTTGTGGGTATCATCTGCTGATGTTCCTCTATGGATCATCCTTCCACTCCGGAGCCAGAAACAGCCTTTCCAGAGAAGCAGCTGTCTATAAGCATCTCAACGTACCTTATTGACAGTGTCAGGTCCAAATAGGAGCAGTTTATGGGCTCAGTGCCTACACATGTGCCTGTTGGGGCCTGTTCTGTCCTTGTGAGGGCATATAGGCAAAGAGGACTTTTGGTTTTGCCTCAGAAAACATTAGTAAGCAGCCTTAGAGGACAGAGGAGGGAACATTGTTATTTATTGCACGCGCCTCTATTTTACAATGCAGCAAAGGAAGGAGCATTGTCCCTTATCAATTGCTAGCAGGAACTGGGAATTTTTAAACTTTACTTGCCTGCTGAGCAAGGGTAGAAACATTGGGGCCGATTCCGATTCGGGCCGGAAATCTCTTCGACCGAGCCGGACCCGGAGAGATTTCCGACCGAATCGGACCCTAGCAGTCCGACCGAACGAGTACGATGCGTTCGCATGCTATCAGACTCGATTCGGTCGGACTCCCATTGAAGTCAATGGGAGCCGGTCGTACAACGCGTACGCGGGCTCCCATTGACTCAATGGGTGCGAGGCGAACAAGGGCGCCCCCTACAGCGGGTACGCGTCAACGCGAATCGTGCCGTACATGCACAGGTAGGGGGGACCCATGGGTCCCCCCTGTGTGCGACTCGCGCGGCTACGCATAGAGGGGGGTCGGACACGGACCCCCAAAGAGCGGCTCCGACTGCTCTTTCGAGCCGGACGGCGCGAGTCGGTCGGACTGCTCGCGGCGCGCATCGTACTTACCCGGCCGGGGAACGTCTCCATTGCGCGGTGCGAGTCGTGTCCGAGCGAGTCGGTCGGAGCGATTGAGTCCCGCGAATGAGTCGGTCGGCGATTTCGCGTCCGCTCGCATCGTACTCGCTCGCCCGGACGCACGTCCGACTCGGTCGGGAAACTGGGCTCCGAATCGGATCCGGTAATGCCGAGTCCGATTCGGAGCCCTACCGGCCGAGATCGGAATCAACCCCATTGTCTTTAACAGAATGGTAAAATGGAGTAACCAGGATGTGTTTTTTTGTCATTGGCTAAGTACCTCGAGTTAGCCATCTTGACCCTGGAAAGAGCTGATGTGAGGTGAAATCAGTCAGAAATGGGAGCAATAAAAGAACAGGGTTTCAGAAAACCACAGGCGGCATGTTTAGGAATTAAAGTCTGGAAAGCATAGAAAGCAGTAGGCAGGGTACTGGATGAGTGTGATAATTCAGTTACTCTCTCAATGTCCAGACTTTGTCATTTGTTCACGATTTTGAATTTCAGAGAGGGAAGGATCCTGTTACATCAAGATCCTCAATTCACATGACCTTGCTCACTCTGGGAACACCTGAAACCACTAGTATCCTTTGTATGCGCAGCTTGGAGTCCATGTGTTCATGGTTCACTCAAGGTTCCTTAAAGCAAATGTGTGGAAATTGAACGCCTATGAATCATTTCCTAAGCCAAGGTACTAAAGGTAAACAAGGGTACAATCTGTATCTGTATGTGGATCAATTATAGATAATTAATAACTCAAAAGAACGGTTCAGAAAACTTTCCATAACAATGCTGTGGATGTAATGATATTGAATTAGACAAAGCTCAGCCCAAACCAAAATGATTTTGAGATCTTTTATAGGAGTCTAAAGTTGCAAAGGTGAATTGATAACCAAACAGCAATACTTGAGCACCACCGTTTAAAGGTTTGTCAGCTACTGAGCCATCTCTCTTCTGCTACTTTATCACATCCAACGGAAATTAGTAGACTGTGAATGTTAATTTTGTGCTGTCTGTCTCCCGTTAATGCAACCTAATGCTATAAATTGCATTTTATGAGGGACCACCATATGGGATCAAGACACTCAGATGAGGAAAGCCTTGAGTCAGTGGGCAACACTAGAGTTAGGAGTCATTTAGAGTTTAACAGAGTGGTAGTCCCAGTGAAGGATACACTGAAGGCAGAACTAGAGGAACCTCCAGGTTTCTGATGGTGTAACCTCAGTTTGAACCACCATTAGAAACCTATGAGTCTGCAGTTGATACATCACATGACTGCTGGGTCAGCATGTCGGAGAGCCCACCCTCAGTAGGGCAGGTCTGAAGTACATTTTACCTGCCTGGGACCACATGTCTGTCTCAGGCAGACTCAATAATCAATATCCCAGCAAAGAGGGAGAAATATTCCAACTTGTCCTGACACCATCATTTTATTTTTATTTAAGAAATAAACCCCTGCTTAAGGGGTTTGTTAGAGAAGTTGGAAAATTGTTGACATAGCTTTGATGAAAGTACTCCTGCTGAGTGGGCAGGAACACTTTAATCCAAAAAATCCCCATCAATATGGCAGGGCTCTATTATTATGGTGAGTGGTCCTACATCATGCATTTCGAGGGGAGGGCCTCCACTACATCCGCTGTGTGGTGGGTCATCCACCAAACAATAAATGACTCCCTTAGGATTTAAGTAGACATGTTTCAGAGCTGCTCACCAAGCGGCACATTAGACGAGGTCCTTATTGTGGGACTTCATATCACTCAAGGTACCGACCATCACAGTGACTGGTCCAACCTTCATGTATCGTTATTCCAGCGAAACTCAATCCCGAACTTTGCAAAGCCAGCAAAACAATTGCTACCACGTACTTCAAATATAAAGCTCTTCCTTGACAAGCTTAGGAATACTTTTGCTAAAGAAAAGGCTAATTGGCCATAGAATGGAGATATACACCAAATGGATGAGTGTTAGTACACCATACTCTCTGTCAATAGAATGCATATATAATTTATGAAAGAACTAACTCCAAATGAGTCTGAGAAAATAACCTCTCTAAAAGGTAATTTACCAACATGTAGGGAAGCCAGACAACACTATAAAAATACATTATGGAAAATAAGAATATTTTCAGACATTAACCCCTTCGCTGCGGGGGTAATTCCCCCGCGGGTGCGGGGGAGCGGGGGGGTGAATGCGGCGCTGCGGTGCTCGTGACGAGACCAGCTCGTCATGAGTCACAGTGGAGCTGTGCTCATGACGAGCTGGTCTCGTCACAAACCCGCCCACTTATTAATTCTCCCGCACAGGCGGGGAATTAATCACGCGTGGGCGGTGCGCACCTGTTATGACGAGACCAGCTCGTCATGAGCACAGCTCCACTGTGACTCATGATGAGCTGGTCTCGTCATAAGCACCGAAGGGGTTAAAAATATTGCGGCAAGGATGTTTTTCCTGAGAGGCGCTAGAGGGCGCCAGGCAATATGGCCGCACATTAGTGCTGCTCCGCCCGGCTGATCGATTATCCGCCCAGTATCCGCATTAAAATCACGCATCCATCACAGAAAAGCGATCGCACTGAAGGGCACGAAACCCCTGCCTCCGGTGAAGACCTCGCGGACGTCGGGGACCGCTGCAGCGATCGACTGTGACGAGGAATAGTCCCTCCAGCCGGCGAGCAACATGGTGGCAGCCGTGGCCCGGAGTTAATTCGGCCGTCTGGCCGAAGAACACGAGGCCGGAGACGGGCTGCAGTGGTCGCATGGAGTTGCAGGGCGGGCTGTAGGACTGCGGCTGCCTGCTTGTGATCCACAAGTGCCGGTGGAGGGTGAGAGCGCCCGGCTGGAGGCCCCGCCGAACTGCCGCTGGCGCCTGAGCACGTTGGTGTCCGGCGGAGTGCGGGTTGTGCATAATCCGAATTGGAGAGCTGCCAGCGGACCCGGAGGTGGTGATTGGCGGCTGGTGACAGCGCTGATCGGATCAAGAGGCAGGCCCTGAGAACTCAACTGCCCGGCGGGGTGGCGCCCCACGAGTAGTGGACATATCGGCCCCCACATCAGAAGTAAGGCGAGGAGGTACTGGGCTGCCGCTGAACCCCCGGAGGGGTTGGATCATCGCCCTGGTGGCTGCTGGCGCCTGCTGAGGGCTGTGGTGAGTGGGGTGCGGCCTTGCTCTGGCCTACGGTTGCGGCGGCAGGTGTGGGCCTGGGCGCGGGGCCATGCGCTGCGAGCTGCGGCCTGCTGGGGGCGCGGGTGGCGGAAAGGGACGCATCCCATCGGGCGCTTGCAGAGGGGACCTGCACCAGCATATTCGGGAGGCCTGCCCACATTGGCCGTGCGCACCCATTACACTACGGACTGTGGGACTGTGGAGGCTGCACTGAGGCACGCAGCAGTCAACCAAGCGGCCAACACCGGCGAGGGTGTGTGGTCGGGGCCTTCCTCCCGCTTGGATCAGCACATCAGCGTGGGGTCCCCTCTGGCGGGGGCCTCCCCTACATAAGCACGGGCAGTGGATAGGAGCTTGTGCCCATGGGCGGCGACGCGGCGTGAGGGCCAATCTTGTAGCAAGCAGATGCCTGTAATGCTCCAGAGACCTGGGCACCCTGAGGGACTGCTGCGTAGAACCCTGGTGCCACGACACTACTTGCTTGCTGGGGCTAGTTCATAGCATAGGGCCTGAGACTTTTGCATTATTGCCGCACCACATCACAGCCTGCTACTGGATGCCCCGCCTTGAATACTGAGCACCATGGGGAAAACAGACAGGACTCAGCCTCGCCTCACGTTTGAGGTGCGTAAAACTGCTAAAGCGCATCAAAAAGCGGCATCAGACTCTGAAGCGGACATACAGGGAGAAGGCCCCTCCACGCTAGAGACAACACTAATTGCCATGCAGAAAAGTCTGCAAGCTATTGAAGGGAACATGTCCGCCATAAACCACAGGCTTGACCATATGTCATCCCAGCTAGAAAAGCAAAATGTACGCATGGGGGAGATGGAGCAGAGGGTCTCCACCAACTAGGATGGTCTCAGCGAGGTAGCGATTAAGGCGCACGACATAGAAAAGGTACTGGCGCTCATCCAAGCTAAGAATGAAGATTTAGAGGCCCGCTCCCGCCGCAATAACATCAGAATTACGGGCCTGCCGGAGTCCCCCAATACTGGCACAATGGATACCTTCATTGAGATTCTGATCAAGGATACCCTTGGCACAGAGAATTTGTCCACTATGTTTATATTCGAGCGGGCCAGTTCCGGGCACTCCACCTCGTCCTATTATAGCCCGGCTATTAAATTTCCGGGACCGGGATACTGTATTGAGACTCGCCAGGGAAAAGGGCACTATCACCCACCAGGGGAACTCACTGTCTTTCTTTCCGGATTTCAGTGTTGCCGTCCAGGCGGCACGTCAGGAGTTTGGCGCTGTAAAGAAACTCCTGCAATCCGAGGGCATCCCTTACGCCATGCTGTACCCTGCCCGCCTACGGATAGGTCCACAGGGACATTTCAAGATTTTCACCACCCCCAAGGCAGCGATAGAGCATGTGAAAAAGCAGAAGAGACGGCGCCGCGAGACCCAGGCAGAGACGGACGAGGAAGAGCAGTAGATGCGACGAACTATGTTGTTGTCCGAGTACTGCACTATGGGTCCTGTCCAGTAACACAGTAGTAATGTTGGTCCCTGTCCCATCTGTACACTTGGCCCTAGTCGTAGGGCCGAGCTGAGACGAACGAGGAAGAGCAGTAGCTGACCGAGTGGTGAAGACTTGTATAGTTATCTAATCTCTGCAATGTGGGTTGTGTTTTGATCTTATGTACTGTGAGCCATTGTACATTGCTGGGGGCTGGGTGTAGCTGAGTGGCCTATTTTAGGACAAATGCTTTTATGGCACTCCTTCTATAGCTATACGCCCGTATTAGAGCACAAGACCCCGATGTTTGAGCGGCGACGTACTGTATTAATGTCTCTGGCCTCATTCACGTGCTCTGCCCTGGACTCATGATCTATGGCACAAGGCATCCTCCAGAGGGTGGTTGCAATGGAACTGGTTACTTCTAGGCAGAAGGTTAGGATGCACTATGTATCTATGTATGTTCCGTAATTCTCAAGTGGGCACTTGCAATATGTCGCCGGCTAGCCGGGGGGTGATAAGCTGCATCTCCTGATGTATTGTACTACTTGCAGGGGATGCCCCGAACTTATGTTTAACCTTTCATGATTACACAAGGTGGTTTGATTGCTGTGGCACTGTTCTACTGGGCCTCAATGCGCTGGATAAGTGGTGTGTTGATCCATAAGTTTCTATATCCTGCACAGTAATTGGACCTGATCAGCCACCTCCTACTTGTGGGAGGCTAGTAGCTCTCTAGTGCTCCCCGTATGGGAATACCCCACATGCAATATAAGTTTTGGTTTGGGTATGGGGACTTGTTTTCTCAGGGAGGGGATGGCTTTGGCAAGTTGGGGCCGCTGAAGTGGGTGGGGGGTTGGGGACTGTTTTGCCTTTCTTGGGATGGCTTTAGCACGTTGGGCATGCTGAAGTCGGTGGGGGAATGGGAGGGGAGGGCAAGTTGGAGGGTGTCGGCACTTGTGAACTGTATCTTATATGAGCCTGGAAGAAATGTTCTAAGGGTCAGATCTCAAATTGATATCACTTGGCTGGCTCACATGCAACATGGGTAGTGAGTTCCGGTTTGTAACCTGGAATGTACGCGGCCTCAACAGTCCAAAGAAAATTCATACTGTATTAGCGTCTCTGGATAGGTGGAATGTTCAAGTGGCTTTATTGCAGGAGACGCATCTGACTCCGCTGTCTGAGAAAAATGTAGGTACCCGATGGGCTGAAGTTAGAATGACCTCTTCTTATTCATCCTATTCCCGGGGGGTGATGACTCTTGTCAAGAGGGGCACACAGTTCCAGGTTCATGGCACGGACCGGGATGAGCAGGGTCGGCTGGCGATTGTACACGGTACGCTTGGTGGTACGATGATCTGGCGCCGCAGCTGCTGGAGGTATTTGCTGAGGCGTATGAATATGGCAAGCTGCCTCCCTCCCTTACGGAAGCCTTAATTGTAATGCTTTGGAAGCCTGATAAAGCGGCGAATGCCTGTGATTCCTATAGACCCCTCTCTATTATTAATATAGATGCCAACATTTTGGCAAAAATGATTGCCACTAGGCTCCAGCCCCTGGTCCCTAAATTGGTCCTGCCGGACTAGTCGGGCTTCGTGCCCTCCAGATCCACGACACACAACCTCCGTACTATTTTTTCCATTTTGCATTATTTCGACCGGGATTTTCAGGCGGTGGCTGTGCTGCTTGATGCAGGGAAGGCGTTTGACTCCCTTCAATGGGAGTACATGTTCACCGTCTTGCTGCGAATGGGCTTACCTCCGTTCTTCTTAAAATGGGTACACCTCCTATATGATGCCCTGGTGGCGCGGATTCGTGTTAATGGCTGGGTCTCTGAGGCATTTTCCATCAGACGCGGTACGCGACAGGGATGCCCGCTGTCGCCAATGCTTTTTGCGCTGGCATTGGAACCGTTGGCCTGTAAGCTGCGGCAGCGACACGCCCAAGCGGCGTTATGGTTCCGTCAGCGACCCTTAATGGTGTCATTATATTCTGATGATATGATGCTATATGTGCGCGAGCCCGCCACATACTTGCCGGAACTACTGAGAGAATATGTCCGGTTTGAGCGCTTTTCGGGTCTAGGCATTAACTGGGCTAAATCCACTGTGTTCCCACTGACGGCCGGTACCCAGGAGATTGAGATGGATTTTCCCTTGCAATGGTCAAATGACCCGGTGAAATATTTGGGCATATGGCTACATAGAGACCCTGCGGTAGTCATCTCTGCTAATTACGGTCGCGCCGTCGATAAGATTACGGACCAAGCTGCACGCTGGGCTAAGCTACCTCTCTCACTTGCGGATCGCATTGCGATCATAAAAATGACATTCTTGCCCAAACTGTTGTACCTGTTTATACCAATACCAATACAAAAAGCTTTATTCGACGTTTTAGGTCATAAAAGCGCACAATTATACATAAAACATTTAAAACAACACAGATAAAATATCCACTAAGGGATACATAAAAATACCGTAAAATGCTATTTACAGTTAAAATTCATAACATTTCTTCATTTTTAAAAGGGAAACACCCAGGGCACGTGCCGTGTATTTCGGGACACAAAGCTTTTTCTATTGTAAAGGCTACAGTTAATGAGTTGGTTACCTGCAATCTTAGATTTGATGTCAACCGACTATTAGATTCATAATACTATTTGGGCAGCACGACTTGAAAAAGACTATGCAATTCACCCTATGTGTCTACCAGTTCAAGGTCTTTTACTAGATCTCCTGCTTACACTCATTAATTTATTTCTGTGAGCGTGCCCTAATTGTCCATGCCCACCCCAGAAATTTAGCCATCGCTATGGCTAATACTTCCTTGGTATCACTTCTTAGAATTCTTAGAGCTTCGATCACACATCTTGTTCCCAGAAGCTTACATATGGGGCTTAACCAGACCCGACGTGGGGCATGGTAGCCTGTGCATTCGAACAGTAAATGACCCACTGATTCCTTTTTGATCAGACATACTGGACACAGCTCAATATGTGTATTAGACCATTTACTTGTAAAAACTCTTGTTGGCAATGTGCCTATCCTGAACTGAAAATACAATTTCCGCTCGTAAGGTTTGGAAATGACATCCCAATAATGTTCCAGCTTGGGCGTGGGTTTATGCTCTAAAAAAAGCCCTGTTAGTGATGAGGGGTCATACATAGTTTCCATACAGTTTAGGACCTTTTCCCAATATTTAAACTTCAGAATCTTTTTAGATGGGAAAGCATTATTTTTCGGGTCCTCCCATAGTTGGCTCATGCCAAGTTCCAATAATGTTGCCTTTAGCTCCCTCAACCATTTTATCTGATGCTGCGTGTCTACCCGGATTATATCTAGAAAGCCAGCAGCATAATCTGCTAGTTCTGGGGTTGTCCACAGCCTACGCCAATACAGGAGAGGGCGAATTTTGGCTGAAGCTGCTATTGGCTTCCTCCCCAGATCATACAACAGTGGATATGTTGGTGTACTTTGTGGTAGGCGAATAATATGCCTAAAAAACTTATTTTCAGAGATTGAGAGTTTAGTTAAATCCTCATACCCCCAAAGCTCTGCGCCGTACAGTGCAGAGCCAATCACCTTCATGTTGTATATCTCTAAAACTGGGCTTAATGTCTTCTGAAATGAGGAATTAAATTCTCTTTGGAGTGCCCCTGTTAATTGTCGATGTTTTAGGGTTGAAATGACAAGTTGGTGCACCCATTTTAGCCCTTCCTGTATATTCACCCCCAGGTAAGTAAACTCCTTAACTTGTTCTATTAGGAGATTGTTCATATGTATACCACCCTTGAAGACCCTATGCGGATTAAAGGCCATCAACTTTGTTTTTGACACATTGACCTCCAAGCCACGCCTTAGGCAGAACTCCTCGAAGATGGTTAGTGCTCTTTGGAGTCCGCTTGGTGTCTTTGAAATGATCAATGTGTCATCCGCAAACATTAGTATCAGCACTTTTACTCCTGCTAAAGTAGGGGCATCAGTTGGGGTCGACATCATAAGGTCCACTATGCCATTAATATATAGGCTAAATAGTGTCGGGGCCATCACACATCCTTGCCGAACACCCTTCCCAACTGGGAAAGGTTCTGTAAGCTCTCCCTGTTTTCCCCATCGGATCTTAGCGGTATTATCCTCATGTAACCTGGCAACTAGTGTCAATAGGTCTAAAGGTAGGCCCATCTCCTGCAGCACCTGCCAAAGTTTGCCACGCGGAACAAGGTCAAATGCCGACCTAAGGTCGACAAAGACTGCATACAGACTTCCTTTGCCCAATATAACCGTCTTCCAGAAAAGCAGGGTAAATCTGAATACTTGGTCTATTGTGCTGGTGGATGATCGAAACCCGGCTTGGAAGGGGGATAGAATACTGAATTCATCGATCCAGCACTGTATCTTGTTAAGGACCAACCTGCCCATTATTTTTTGAGAGGCGTCAATCAAGCTGATTGGCCTATAATTACCTGGGCACGCTCTATCCCCTTTCTTAAAGACTGGTATAATTTCTGCTCCTGCCCAGGAATCTGGAACAGCAGCACCCCGGGCTATGGAGTTTGACAGCAGGTGAATGTACGTACCCCAGCTCTCCTTATCCTAAAGGAATACATCTCCCGGTATACAATCCGGGCCCGGTGCCTTTCCAGATTGGATAGATTTGAGCACTTGCTCAACGTCTTGTATGGTAAAAATTGTCTCCTGAAAAAAATATTTAGCAAAGCAGCACTCTAATTCACTCACTTCAGCAGCATACTGTGGCTTAAAATAGTTAACCCAGTCTTGCTGGGCAACATAATTCAAGGGTTGGGTGGCCTGCCCCCCACTGCCCCATTTGTAGACATCCCAAAACTGTTTAGCATTTCTTCCTACGCAAGCGGCCCTTAGTTCCTCCCATCGTTTGTTGTCCTATTCCTTTTTAGCCTTAGCTATTACTATTCGATAACTGGCCCTTGCCTCTCGAACTGTCGATAACGCACCTGCTTTTATCGCCCACCCTAGTGCTACGCGTGCCTCTTTGCAGTCCTTGTTATACCATTTATGAGATTTATGATTAGATGCCTTATTAACATTGCCTCCCTTAATAAAGTATGTGCGTAACTGGTTAAAAAAATTGGTGTGTATATGGGTGGGTTGATCAAGCTCCCCCGGGTTCTCAGCACTCGCCCCCAGCTTATTGAGGGCACTAGCTAAATCTTTACCAATGCTAGCTAATACTTCTGGTGACTTTGATATGTTAGCCCACTTAAGGCGCTTCAAGTCATTCGACTGAATAACCTCGGCGGTAGCATAAATCAGATGTGGTTTGTGCCCATCCTTGGACCCTATTAGGTCCCAATCCATACATAGCGGGTTATGGTCACTTTCAATTCTGGCCTGGACCCGCATATCCTTTATCTTGCGCCATAGTGATACGCTTACCAGCACATAATCTATCCTACTGCTACAATACCCATTGTCATAGGTATTAGTCCCCATTTTATCTGATAGCATACGACCGTTTACAGCCCGTAGACCCTTCTCTATACAAATAGTGTTAATTTGAATCACTACTTCGGTCCATCTATTTATTGGTTCTAACTCTAACCTCGGTATACCCCACTTAATGTCTTCCTCATCCACAAAGTTGCCTTCCTCCCGTAAGAGGGGCTCAAACGTCACATTCAGGTCCCCCCCTATCACAGTGTTAGACGTCATCCTACTGTCCTCAAGGAGGGTATCCAGGGCGGCAAGAGCACCTGACCTTTTCCCCCTGGTACCAAGTATATAGATATTAAATAAAGTCAGAATTACCTTTTTCCCTCTTGACAATTGCACCATCTGAATATCCTTGTTAAGTGTGGGTATGTCTTCGACGTCTAGCCCTAGGTTCTGCTTTACCCATATTGTCAAGCCCCCTGACGGTCTCCCCTTTGGCCCTTTAATTGCTGGGATGAAAAAGTTTAGGAAACCTGAACAAAAAAGTGGGCCTTCTGCCCAAGTCTCCTGAAAGAGACAAATCTCAAAACCTTCGATAAAACTGTGCCAGTCTGGGGAGCCCAATTTGGATCCTAGTCCTGCAATATTCCAGGACAATAATGATCCCTTCGAACCTTCATACTGAAATTTGCCACACGTTACTTGATCTTTACCTATCGTGTCCGTATCATGTGCTTTAGGTACCCCAGCCAAGACATATGAATCATCATTCGTTATGTATACTGGTAGTGATGAGAGCCCATTATTCTCCACTAAATTTGGAGGTACTACCTGTAATCTACCTTCCCTTGAGGGGTTTATTGAGAGGTGGACCTTGTCGATATGATCCTGTTCGGCCTGTGGTAGTCAATCGCACGCTTCCATGTCGGAAAGAGGGGCAAATCTATTAACACAGCTTAGATTATAGGCCATGGGTGTACATCTTGGGTCCCCCCATGGCTGTCTCCTTGGCCTCATACATAACTGTGTTGGCCCTAACATTTTGAAAAGTGGTGGCCTGTAAAAGAAGCCCAAGGGTAAAACTATGATCTTATGTATGCTAGTATTGGAAGTACTGCCCAAGGTCTCCAATAGATATTTTACAGTAGATTCGTTGTTAAAGTTTAGGACCACACAATCACCGTCCAATTCTTTCTCTGTTGCCCCTAACCAGGTAACTCTCCTCGCCATAATAAGTTGGTTTTTAGCTATCCTATCCCAAGCTCCCGCCTCCCTCAGATTCTGGTCCAACCAGTACATAGCTTTGTGCATCAATTGGGCAGTTGATTCCACCTGCCCCTCCCTTAGTAATGGCACATTTCCCAGCACCACCACCAGGGGAGCGGCTGCCGGAGGCAACTGCAGGGGCCTACTCAGTTTCCCTATACCTTTTCCACCTCTATAAGACCCTTCCATCTTCCTGTTAGCACCTTTAATTCCTTGACTAGGTGATGATATTCCTAGTCCTTTTGAGTCATTACCAATATTGGCAATGGTTGGTGTTGGGTTATTTGCATCTACCCTGTTATTGATTTTAATAGGCCCAGTTGGGCTCATAAAGTCTTGGGCAAATTCTCCTGAGGTGTCAACTAGGGAGGTTAATTCCCTACTCTTGGCTGGGTTACTATTTTGCACTGATACCCAACTTATAGCGACAGGCCGAGGGCACCGGAGACCATCACCCTGGGTCATCTTTTTAGGTGGTATTGGATTGGCAGCAGGTGCCCCTACATCACCATGGGTCATCTTTTTAGGTAGTATAGAATTGGCAACAAATGCCCTTTCAGAACTCTCTGTATTGTCATTAGGGGGGTAAAGGGGCTTGTTTTTAATTATTAGCGCTTCTAAAGTTCGAAAATTGGTTTTCGATTGTGACTCAAGGCCTTTAAGCCTATCCTCGATGTAAGCCAGTCTCGTGATAAGCGGATTTAGTATGGTTAACATCAGGGTTTTTAGCCTCTGCCATGAGGCTTCATCGTAAAATAGGCTTACAGAATGGGGGATGTAAACGTTTGGAGTTTTGACCTGGTCTACTACTCCTTTATTTATACCTTCCCTCTCCTTTTTAGACTGTTTCACGATTTTGGCAGGGTTTGGTCTCTGTGGGCCCTCCCCCCTCTTTCTCTTCACCACGGGGATGGGGATTAGGTCAGAGACTGGGGCTGAATCAGGGCTTGCGGTAAAGGTTGGCTTTAATACCCTATTAAAGGATCTTTTAGTATTATGAGTCATGTCTACCTCCGATACAGCACTGCATGGGTTACATGGACTACTAGTTATCGGCCCAATTATCAAAGCGGGACCACAATCAGAAGATGTTATCACGTCTACGTCCATGACCCCCATTGAGGGTCCTTTGTTACTTATAGGTTCCATGGATAGGCGCCGCTCCGCCATCACAATTTCGTGTTCAAGGACAGAGGTGGCTCTTATTAGAAATTGATCCAGGGTTCCAGCAATGGTCCCAGTCCCTGTAGCTCCGGCCAGCTGGGCACCTTTCCCCTTCCCATCGCGTCTACTCATCTTAATAAAAAGCGCTTTGTCAGTAACTCCCAACAGAAAACCCGATCATGCAACACCTAATCTAAGGATGAACCACAGTACTTTTTTTTCCCACTAGGCTTCAGGGGGGTGGCCCAGTCCAGTCTCCTCCGGTCTTTGACGGGCGCGGACGGGCCCGCCCGCGCGCGTCCCACGCTGCGGGAATGCTGCAGCGCTTTTGTGCTGATGGGGACGCTAGTTGATGACATCGGTGCCCTGCGCCGGGCAGGGGCTGCTGGGGGTTGTATGCCGCTCCCCTCACGGCCAGGAATAATAGGGTGAAGCCGTTCCCCTCACGGCTGTACACGGTGTGCAATCTCTCGGGCCGTTCACCTCACGGCTGGAACAGGTAAAAGCAAATAGAAGTGTCAATGGTAAGTGTTTCCCGGGCTGCGGAGATGCTGCAGCGCTTTTGTGCTGATGGGGACGCTAGTTGATGACGTCGGTGCCCTGCGCCGGGCAGGGGCTGCTGGGGGTTGTATGCAGCTCCCCTCACGGCCAGGAATAATAGGGTGAAGCCGTTCCCCTCACGGCTGTACACGGTGTGCAATCTCTCGGGCCGTTCACCTCACAGCTATCGGAAGTGCAGCCCCAAGCTTGGCCAGTCATCCGCCATTGGCTGCTTGGCACGCGTTCCTCCCCGCGGATACCTGTTTATAAACATCCCTATCCGATTGAATGTTGCGCTTTTTAACACGTTGCAGTCGGTCCTGCTCGCGTTCGTTTGGGGGGGTGGGAAACCCCAGTGCAGCTGGAAGTTTCTGACGCTGCCGTTCGAGCGAGGTGGATTTGAGGCCCCAGATTTCCGTTTATATTACTTATGCGCTCAGGCGCAACATGCGCACTTCTGGTACTTTCCACAGAGGTTTCAACCACACACGGCAATTGAGGCGGATTCGGTCCTTCCGGTGCCCCTGGCTGCAGCTGCCCTGATGGGGGGGGGGGGAACCACGGGGTGAAATCAGCCCGGTTCATTGTAAAGGCATGGGCGTGGAATGCACTCGCTAAGAGGGCGGGGTGGACTACCTATATGCTCCCAAACTGCCGATCGCAGTGCATCCTGATATATCGGCTGCACGGGAACAAACCGCCTTGCAAGCGCTGGGTAAGGTAGGGATCACTCGCCTTGGGGATCTGTACACTCAGGGCCAGTTTCAGGCGCTTTCGGATTTGCAGAGTCATCATGGCGCAGGCCTGATTCTGGGATTCACCTATGTGCGGGTGCGACAAGCAATCCGTGATATCTACCCAGAATTCCCGGCCAAACCACGTACTCTGCGGGCACTGCAGGCGGTGCTGGCAGGGGAAGAGCGAGGGGGCCTGATCACAAAATTATACAATGCATCTCTTAGGGAGACTGAACTAGCGGAGTCCCCCTCATATACCAAATGGGCGGCGGTAGCGGGTACCTCTATGTCACTGGTTGAATGGAAATTTTGTTGTGAATTGACAGGACGGCTAACGGCGAATTGTAATCTCTGAATAATCCATTTCAAATATCTACATCAACTCTATTATACCCCACTTCAGCTACGACGTTTCGGACTAAGGGACAGTGCGCGCTGTGTGCGTTGTGGACAGGATGACGCAGATTTCCTACACCTGGCCTGGTACTGTGCAGGTAGCGCCGAATTTTGGGCAAAGGTCACGCAAGTGCTCACGGAGGTTGTAATGGAGCCTGTTGCATGTTTGCCTGCTGTATGTCTGTTTGGATGGGTGCGTAAGCTTGAACCATGTAACAGGAGATTAGTTCATTGTTCATGTTGGGTTGGGTTCTATAACTGTAAAACGGCTTGTACTGATATCCTGTGATGGACAAACAATAATGGAATGCTGCACCCCATGTTGGGGTGTCTTATGTCTTTACTGCCTACAAGCTGATCAATAGAGATATTTTTAAAAAAATTAAAAAAGGATGTTTTTCCCCCTGACAAAAATTGTAACAGCATTGCCCAGTGGTACCATCTCGAAATTGCCAAAAACTGGTGCAATACCATCCAGTCCAAACTGGACCAGGGTGGATCCACAATTCCTAATTACACATCCAGGGAAATGACTTCACAAGCAATTGTTTTCCATGAAATTTCACTAGAGGAGAAGATCGCCTTAATCAAATCTATTAAACCCACAGTTTCCAGGGTGCCCTATTTCCCTCAAATTTAATCAAGCAAACAGATGATGAAAACGTCTCTGAGAACCAAGGGAAGACCAGTACCAACCTGCTCATCTATCCGCCCAAGGTGAATCGCCGATCAGTCTGACTTCTCAGCTGCTCCTGCTACATTCTTCTCCGCCGCAGCGGTTCAGCAGTCTTTTGCCAAAGGGAAATCCAGACTCCTGGAACTCTCGTTGCCTACAGCCTCTTGCCCCGTCCTGCTGGAGGTTTTGGGCTTCTATCAAAAGGACTACGTCCGAACGTAGAAATCTTCACCACAGCTTTGTCCCGCGACTCCCCGACTCCAACGCTCCCTCCTCGGATACCACCTGGAGCCTTGCCCCGCTAAACTTTACCTTCTCAGAAATTTTTCACCAGATTTTCTTTTAAATCCAAAGGTAAGTACCAACTAGGACCCATCCACTTCTTCTATCCGACCCGTACTCCATTGCGGTCAGCCATATTTTTTCACTTTGACCCAGTTTCACACGAGTAGATGCACTTTGATCTTTTAGGGACTAGTTTTGACTAAAAACTTCAAAAATACATAACTCCTGTTCTACTGGTTGGATGTTTGTCATCTTGCTATCAAGTAATTCATTTAAAATTACTCTATTTGTCTACATTGTTGTGGGATTTTTTTTGTGTCGAGTTTTCACGTTGTTACTGTTACTGCATAAATAGTATAAATACTTTACACATTGCCTCTAAGTTAAGCCTGACAGCTTTTTATGTCAAGCTACGCAGGTTAAAGCACAGGTTAATTTAGTGTCTTTTTGTGGTTCACCCTGTCAGGGATTGTGGCTGTTGCTTGACCAGGGCTCACAACCCAGTCAACCAACAACCCAATTTCTCACAACCTGTTATTGCTCATTTCAGGTAGATGACACCAATGATCCATCGCGATATTTGCAAACAGCATTCATACACAAAACACTCACTTGGGCCCATACATTCATACTACGCTAATACTTACGCTGGGGTGTCAGTTGTACTCTTTATCAAAATCCCTGCTACCAATTACCTTCTGATTGAAGAGTAATGACTTACCAATGAATCCTTTGCTAATTGGGAAATTTAAAATGAGTGACATTCATTACAGTACATAATTCTGAAATAACCACCGAGTCCGGAAGTTTTAAAATGTTTATCTAAAATTTAGCAGAGTAAAATACAGAACCACACGGTACTTAATCGCATACCCAAGATGAAGTATAGAATAATTGTTACTAATCAATGACGGGCCCTAAGGAAAGGAGAGGATAGAGACAGCAGCGCAACTAAAGGTTGCATTATATTTACCTAAGTGCGAGAACCAAACCCTTGGCCAAGGAGTTGGAAAGAATAGGACCCAGGAAGGATGAAGAGCAAAGACTTCCTCCAGGATCAGGACAGGACCGGTGACCTCTCTACAACGACGCCTGCGTCGTTCCCCTCTCTGATACTTGACTTCTCCTCGATTCTCCCGTGCCTTCCTTCTACTGGACTCCACTGCCCCCTCCTCAGGACCTCTCTGGACAGCGGTTCAGTCTGCAATCGATCAGCTTGACAGTCTGGAGCTAGAAGCGCTAACTAATTTGCTAATTCTATATCTATTATACCCTTCTACGCCCATGTACCTCCCATTAATGTTGCTAAAATATGGGACCACTACTTCTGATTGGACAGGGATAGGGGGTGGATTCTCACACCATATTGATTTGTCTTGTATTTCTGAGGCCTATTGTTTTTAAACTACCGCCCCTTCAATTTAATACATTTGCTTTATTTCCCACCCGTCTCATGACAAAATTTACAATTTATTCATATAAAATGTTTCTTTCGGCGAGAACATCTTGGAATGTAGTGGTGTCGGCCAGCAGGTCATGGCCTTGGGTGATGTCCAAGTTGACTTCATCTTTTTCTATCTGGTCTGCCACTGTAGGGCGCATGTGCGGAATCTTTGTCACACGAGCTTTCAGTGCACCAAACCCCGGGCCCAAGTTTACAAACTAATAAAAGTCAAAGAAGAAAATATTAAAATCACAAATAAAATGTTTCACTGTATGCCCATTCTTTCTACTCTATTCCCATTTAATTATAAATTCTATCCCGCATTAGTAGCATTAGACAAACGACAATTTAATAATGACATGGGAGCAAGCTGAAGCATGTGAAAACATCAAGCAGCCATTTTAATGCACACTGCGCAGAAGCAGAAGTTTCCCACCAAGCAAAGAGAGACGTCACAACACTTGATATCGTTGAGACATGCGCAGATAGTTTCCCACGCTTTAGCGGCCATTTTGGATTACGGACAAGCGTTATTCATTAGTAAAACACATAGGCAAGCATCCTTTCTATTCGTGTAGTGTATGCAGTGATTAATAGAGACAATACAAGTTTAATAAATTAATACTATGAGGAGATTGCGTACGAGCAAGTCTCATTTATGAGTCCTTGCTCCATCAATCCCCTCTCTGAAGGCATTTCTGAGCCATCAAAATACTACCCACAATCAGATGCCAACTTCTAGCAAATCGCTTCATTCTCATTTTTACACTTTCTATTTTTCCCATCCCCTTTCAACCTTTTGTATAATTCACTTCTCCATTCTTCAAGTTCTATTTCATCTAGTTTTCTCTTCTTTCCTTTTCCTGTCACATTATATGAGCCATTCCTTCTACAGCATTTTCACCATATTGTTATTGTCAGTACTATTATTGCTATCCCTGCTAAGGGTACTAATATTTGACCTATAAGTCCTTTTCCTACATTAGCAAACCAGGTACCAATTGACGAGATACTATTTGTCAATCTTTCCCATACACTATCAACTTCCAGTGGTTGAAGTTCCTTCTCAAGTTTAGTTATATTCTGTATATACGTTCCAATTTCTGCACTCTTATCAGGAATATAAGTGCAACAATGTTTCGTCTTCAATAATTTACAGACTCCGCCCTCTTTTGCCAATATAATATCAAGAGCAAGTCAATTTTGCATCAGCATAGATCTAATCGCAATCATTTCCGCATTAATCATTAGAAAACCTCCAGCAGTATCCGTTGATAAACGATCAACCACTGTAGACAATTTACATATTTTCCTTGAGTTCAGAATTATTCCCACCGAAGGTATCAATGCACCAAATATATCACCTACAATTTCTGAAAAACTAGCTCTTTTACTACGTATTAATTCACTATTGTTTTCATTGCTCCCAGTGTTTCTTTTTACGTGATATATCTTTGGAAATACTATTCCAAAATAACAACTTCCATACCACCGAGCAGGAAGCCTAAAGTAAGCCTTATTCCCACACACATAATAGATTCCAGGAAAAACTGAATCTGTTCCTCCTTTGATTCCCCAACCTCCAAGAATTAAGAAATTGTGTTCACATTCACTGGTACCGATGAAAACATTGTTATAATCAGTTTTTAACCTATGAAGACAAATTTTCCCTGTCTTTTAAAAATCCAGAGCCATAGCAGCTTGAGCCTTGCCAGATGTGTAACTCCCTTCTTTTTCTGCCCAAGGTGGTAAATGAGCCTTATGCTCAGAAGCTTTCCTTTGAAAATCTTGTCTTCTATCTTTTACTAAATTCAAAAATATCTTTTCTTCTTCATGTAAAGAACATGTTAGATTGTGTCTATGTGCATGTGTTATGTCTATTGATTTCATTGTTAAGAAAAATTCTCCCATAAACTGTGCGTCTTGACTACTAAGCACTGGGTTCATACTCTTGCGAATCGGAACCTCAGAAAATATCACATCTAGGTTTGAATAATAATACTGAAGTCTCCCTGTTCTATAAAATAAACTAGACAAAACACTACATGATATGCCATATGTCAATGGTAAGTGATGGTATGTTAATCCTTCTGCTACTGATTCAGGTAACTTCATAAAGACATAACAATTACTAATTTCCATGGTGTCTACATATTGAAACAATAACTTTGTGAAAACGTTTAAACTAGTGTCGTTGTCAGCTATTTCATGATGAATTTCTGGTTCATTCTCTGCCATTAGTTCTACTCTATTGCCCTTCATGTTTGCTGTCCTCTCCTTAGTTTCATTATTAATCATTTTATCCATTATCATAAGGTAAGGAACTGCTACAATCAGGACTAACCATACTACAAGCACCATTACTAGACTACATATGCATATTGCACAGCATCTTCTACAACATCTCTGTTTTGGTCTCCCAGCAACTCTATCGTCAGGCATTTTCGACAAGGAAGATCGCTCTTCTTATCTATTTCCTCTTTTTCTTTATATGTCTCTTTTGCTTAGTCAAGGTGGTCTTGTTTCTTTTTTCGTACGTCAGTTCTGCACTTGTTCCTTCGTCACCACTTTCACTTGACTCTGAACTTTTGTAATCTTCAAGAATGATGTAAGTCCAATCAGGACCCTTGAATTTGTTATTCACAAGTTTCAGTCTTTTACTTCTTCTTTTCTCAGTTTTATTTTCTTGTTCAGTTTGACTTGTTACTTCATTCACTTGATCTGGATCTTCACTTCTGGTTGTTATGTGGTATTTTACTCTTTTAATGACACTCGGCCAATGATCTCCTTTTCTTGTTTTCTTTGTTTGCACTGTTTCTTTATCTTTGTCTTCAGAAATCTTTTTATTTTCACTGCTTAGTACTGTTTCGTGTTCTGCAATTACTGTGTTTCTTGTTTGCTCTTTTTCAGGTCTGATTGGTTTCTCTTCAGCAGCTCCACTGTGAGTTTCCAATAAGTGATCTTGTTCTTGATTTATTTCTTCATGTTCATGATTTTCATGATCTTCTTCTTCTGCACTCTTCTCTGGATCTAACTGATTCTGATCAGGGCTTATTGCACTGTGTACTTCTGCAGCCTGACCGGATTCTTCTAAACCTGTCTGTCCCTGCTCAAAATTTATTAGATCTTCGTTGTTTTGAGCCCAGTTTTCTTTCCCTAACTGACCTTGCTCAGGTTCTCTTATTGTCTCTTTTTCTTTTCCCTGAGCTGCTTCTTCTTCACCTATCTGATCTTCTTCAATTTCTTCCAATCTTGTTTGACTTCTTGTTCTGTGGTAAACTTCAGGAACTTCTACCACCGGTATCCAGTCCTGACTTGTGCTCGGTTGTTCTTCTTCAGCTTCTCTTGAATCTCGAGCCTGAGATTCCTCAGCTGGGCAACCTTCAGCTCCCTCAGTGATTGATGCTGTCTGAGGATTTTCTTCTTCAGGATCTGGTACTCTTTTGGTGTGGCTTACGTGAATCCAATTAGGAAATCCTGCACACTTCACTGCTGTGTTTGTGGTCAGTATGACTTGACAAGGACTGCCCCATCTGGGTGATAGACTCGTTTCTCTGGTGTGATTCTTCACTACCACCCAGTCACCAGGATTCAGATCATGTTCTTGTTCAGGCTGCCTGGAAACTGCGTCTTCTCCAACCTGATGAGAGACAGAACGCACTAGGTCATCCAGTCCTTTACAATAGTCCAGAACCATATCATCAGATATATTCAGTAGTTTGTTTGTGGGAACATGTGTCTGTCTCATTGCTCTTCCCATCATTATTTCGTGTGGGCTCAATCCTGTGTTTCTGTCAGGTATGCTTCTGAGTCCCATTAAGACAAGTGGCAATGCATCTGGCCATTCTAATGATGTTGATGCACACATTTTTCCCAATCTTGACTTTATAGTGCCATTCAATTGTTCAACCACTCCAGAAGCCTCTGGACGATACGCACAGTGCAGTTTCTGTTTAATTTGGAATGCTTCACAGATTATTTGGATTACTTCACTGTTAAAATGTTTTCCTCTATCTGATTCCAAAGTTACTGGGAAACCAAACCTAGAAATGAGCTCTCGTAGCAACAGTTTTGCGACTGTAATGCTGTAATTTCTCCTGGTAGGGTAAGCCTCCACCCACTTTGAAAACAGACATACTATGACCAGTACATATTTCAGCCCTCTGCATGGTGGCAGTTGAATGAAATCAAATTGGAGTCTTATAAATGGACCCTCTGCCTTTCCAATTTTCCCAAATCCAATTATTGTCTTCCTCCCTGGATTGTGCATCTGGCAAGTTAAACACCTTTGGCAAAGACTCTCTGCAACAGCCCTGAACTTAGAATTATACCAGTTTTGTCTGAAGAGCCTAATCATTGCGTCTCTCCCTATATGTGTGTCTCCATGATACATTCTGGCCATTTGTGAGAGTAAACAGTCTGGCATGACTGGTCTGCCATCAGCACTGATCCATACTTCATCATCTCTTCTTTGGGAACAACCTACTTTGATCCACAAATTCTTTTCATTTTCATCAACATCATCTTGTAATCTCTTTACATCATTCCAAGTTTCAGGTGGCATATACAGCATAAGTTGGCAGCTGATTCCCATTCTTTCCACCCTCTTATTGACTGACAATCTATTTTTGGCACAATGTTGAGCCACCAGATCTGCATATCTGTTGCCGACTACCACCCAGTTATCTCCTGATTGATGTGCGGCACATTTCACCACAGCCAATTCTTTTGGTGATTGTATTGCTTCCAGCAATTCTTTTACAAACTGTCCATTTTTAATGGGGGATCCTGAAGAAGTCATGAAATCCCTCTGCATCCATAGTTGGCCAAAATCATGCACAACCCCGTAACCATATTGACTATCGGTAAATATAGTTACTTTTTGATTCCTCCCAATTTTGCAAGCTTTTATCAACGAAATCAATTCAGCTACTTGTGCAGATTTGACTCCTGGTAAATAGGATGCTTCAACTATTCCAGTTAATTCACATACCGCATAGGCAGCAGTTAGTTTACCGTCTTCATGTCTTTGACATGAACCATCAACAAATAGCTCCCTGTCTGGCTTTCTGAGGGGCTGTTCCTCAATATTGGGGCGAGGTTTCGTACATAACTCTGTAACCTGTAAACAATCATGTTCATCTTCTTCGTCATCTTTGATTCTCTCATGATATGGGTCTGGTAGTAAGGTTGCTGGATTTATTATAGTACACCTCACCATGGTTACATATTCAGCACCCATTATTATTCTTTCATATTTAGTCAGCCGACTAGGAGTAAGATGCTGAGTTCGTGTTCTTGTCAACAGAATCACAACCGCATGTGGAACATACACTTTTACAGGATGTCCCATCACAATTGACTCACTTTGTTCAATGCTCAAACAAGTAGCCGCCACTGCTTTTAAGCATCCTGGCAACGCGGCTGCTACTGGGTCCAATGTAGCAGAAAAATATGCTATAGGACGTCTGTCTAATCCGTGTCTTTGAGTTAGGACAGAAAGTGCACAATTTTCTCTTTCATGACAGAATAATGCAAATTCTCTTTTATAATCAGGCATGCCTAAGGCAGGTGCTGAACATAGGGCATTTCTCAATTTTACAAAAGCTCCTACACTTTCATCATCCCACTCAACAGGATCCTTTGCTTTCTTTTTCGTCATGTTAATTAAGGATTTAGCTAGTAGGGAAAATCCTTTGCCGACAGTAACCTACTATTCCTAGGAACATTCTTACTTGTCTTTGGGTTACAGGCATTTGCATTTTCTTTATTAATTTTACCCTTTCAGAGGTTACTCTTCTTTTTCCCCTCTCAATTTGGTGTCCCAGATATTTAACCGCTGTTGTACAAAACTGCAACTTTTCAGGTGAGACTTTATGCCCTTCTTCGGCCAAAAGATTTAATAGTGCTATTGAATCAACAACACAGTCCTCTCTGGTGTTCGATGCCACCAATAAGTCGTCGATATACTGCACTAGGACTGAGCTTCCTGGCATCACTAGTTTCTCAAGGCACTTTTTCAATATCTGATTGAAAATGGAAGGACTTTCCGTGTACCCCTGAGGAATACGATTCCATACATAGACTTTGTTCTCAAATTTAAATGAGAAAAGATACTGGCTATCCGGATGCAATGGTATTGAAAAGAACGCTTGACATAAATCAATTACTGTGAACCATCCTGCACTCCAAGGAATTTGGTATAGAATTACTGCAGGATTTGGCACTATAGGACAACATGGTTCCACTATTTTATTTATTTTTCGCAGGTCCTGAACAATCCTATATTTTCCACTAGGTTTCTTTAGTCCCATGATTGGTGAATTACATGGGCTACTCATTACTTCTTTTAGTATGTTTTGTTCAACCATTCGATTAATTTCTTCAATGACTCCTGCTTTTACTTCTGCACTCATTTTGTACTGTCTGGTATTTGGGAAAATCGCACCTTCTTTTACAGTAATTTTAACTGGGTCTATTTTAGCCATAAGTCCTTACTTCTTTTCCTGTGAAATCCCATACTATGGGGTTTACTGTAGTTTTTAACTCTTCTGGCAGCTCATCTTTTGTTATTAACGAAAACATTTCATCTACTTCTGTACCCTGTTTTGCAATCATAATATTATATACATGGTCTTCATCTGGTGTCTGAACTGCCACACCATCCAGTGTGAAAAAAATGGTGCAGTTCATTTTGCACAATAAATCCCTGCCTAATAAGTTTACTGGGCTAGAATCGCATACTACAAATTGATGCATTTCTCTGAAGTTTCCCATTTTAACTTCCATTGGTTCAGTAAGAGGTGTTCTAATCCTCTGATTAGCTACCCCCACTACTTGGATATTTTCACCAGAGAGAGGAAGGTCTGGAATGTTTGCTGTTCTTACAGTCGACTGGGTAGCATCAGTGTCCAAAAGAAAAGTAATATCATTACCTTTCACATTTCCTTCAACATATGGACCTGACTGGTCTACCGGTAAGGATGCGCCAAGTACGCATTCCTTCTCCCCCTCTCCTAGGCACCGTCATGAACTGTATTGACAGAAATCGTCCTGTAAAAGAAACTGTGATGTTATATAATCATTCTTACCACTTCCTCCTTGATATCCGATGTCTGTACCGTGTTTTGCTCTGCTTATATTACCCTGAATAGGTGCAGGTGGCAACTGACTCTGAGGATTTACACCCTGCTGTGAGTCATTCTGCGTCTGTGGATTTAAATTTTGATTTGGGCCATTATTATTCCGGATCTTTTTACATTCATCCTTCCAATGCCCCAATTTTCCGCATCCATGACAAGGAAATTTCTTTTTAGCTTCTTCTATACTCATTCGTCCTCTAAATTTTCCACCATTCCCAGTATCACCACTCGTTCCAGAATCTTTTCCTTGATTTTCACTCGGATTTTCCAAATTAATTCCCTGTTTCTCAGCCATTTTCAAGTGTGCCCACATTACCTTCTCCTGTAATTTCTTATGCCTATCCTCAATATCATCTCCACAATATTTGGCATATTTCAAAATCTCATCAATGGGCTTCCCCTGCCAACACAGCATGTGTTGTTTAATCATCTGACAAATCTCTGGTTTCAAACCGTAAACAAATCGATACACAAACTGACTCATGTTCTTGTCTCCAATGTCCTCAAATCCACTATACTGTTTAAATACCTGCAATAGCCGCTCATAATAGGAGTGTACCGATTCACTAGCTTCTTGGGTAGTCCGGTCTATTTTCACCCAATCTGTTTCTTTCGGTGGTATTTTCCCTTTCAAATAAGTTATCACCTGCTGATACTTTTTCATCACATCATTTGACGGGGCACCTGTCTTTGGATCTCTAGGATATTCTTCGCTTGGCCAGTCTACTGTGATTTTGCAATCTGTCCATAAATCGGCAGGTACCACTATGTCAAACAAACCATCCAAATCCTTCAACAATACCTTTGACACCTTCACAAACCTGTCAACCTGCTTGTACCATTCAATTGGTTTTTCTCTCAACTTTGGAAAATCATTCGTAAATGACAAAATATCCTGTCTGCTCCATGGAACATGTACATATCCTCCTCCCGCAACTTCTCGCATTGGGTACATTTGGTCTGCTTTCCCTGTTTCCTTCATCACATATTCAGATGCTGTCCTACTTGATCGTGCTTCTTCCTTTTTCTTGGCCCACCTAGTTCTCCATTTATCTAGGTCTCCCCATTTTTGTAAAACTATCATTAATTCCCTTACTTGTAATTTTCTTCCAGAGGCATTCATGTTTTCTAAATCTTTTTCTGAAAATTCTGCTCTATAGGGTTTCTGCAACACCTTTGATCTCCCTATTTCTATTCCCATCTGTAGTGCTAAATTGGATACTTTTTCATGGAATATTCTTACATTTCTTGTGATACTCCTGCACATGAATAATAATTCTTCATCATCATAGGTGTTCAAGCGATCTAGTCCTATATTTCCTGCTATTATTTCTTCTAATTCAACTTTCAATTTATGAATGTCCATTATTTTCGGAGGTGTGCACTGTTTAACTGATTCTTGTGCCCACCTTTCTAAATCTTCAGGGGTGACTATTGTGGCACTTTTTTCTCCTGATGAAGTTACTAGACTTATATCTTTTGAACACCCAGGTGTAGTCCTCTTGGGAGTAATATTGACAGAATCTCGAATGGGTAAATCCATCAATGATATTGTGGATTCGCTGTCACTAAAGTGATCTTCAACCATTACTACTGCTTCAGGGTTTGTAGCGTTTACAGGAGTAGGTGCAAGTATCGGTGGAGGACAGTTTCCCTGAGTACCATATAATGGAACTACTGGACCAATTGTTACAGGTATGGTCAATGAATCAGGATGTACTTTTATCTGTGTTATTTTCTGTATTAATTCTGCTCTGGTTTTCTCTAGGGCTTCCCTCTCTTTGTCGTGAAGTATTCTACTAGGGGTGAATTCATGCATTACCTGTGGTACTAATGGAGTTTTTATCGGTGGTGCACTTGGGGTGCATCCACTTGTCCCTTCCTGATATGGTGGGGGGTTCCTTAACATTTCCTCCATAAATTCGTCTTTAGAGTCGTCACTTCTCATTAAATGTTTTGTCTTTTCTGTGCATTTACTTCCTAATTTCTCCTCTGCTGTTAACAATGGATATAATCCTTCTGTAACCATTGCCCTTCTCCATTGTTTCATCTGACTGTCCCTAGATTCATGTTGGTTCCTGGGAAAGAATCCTCCATAACCCCTGTTACTCCTGAATCGGTCACTCTCAAATGCTTCAGTTTCCCATTCTTCTAGGGCTTCGTATTGAGTTAATCTAGGTCTGGGTTCTAAGTCATTCATCCTCAATCTCAAGTTTTGCAGAATTCGCCCATTGAACGTGCCATTCTCGGGAAATGCTAGTATTCCATCATTTTTGGTATATTCTATCCAATTCTCCATCCATACACAAGTATGATAACCTCTCTCCATCATCATAAATGAAGCGGGTGTTTTAGCTGGTGGAATGATAATTCCTTCTCTAGTTTGGATTGGTTTGTCCTTTTTAAAATAATTCTTAACCTTTTGTAAAAATGACATTTTTCTCTTTTCTCCGTACATCTTGGGTAAGTATCGATGTATAAAATTATATTCTGCAAAGCCTAAATATCTCCTATCCGGACGAGTTCCTGTTAAAGTCGGATCGCGTTTTAACATGCAATCCTTTATCCACTAAGAATTTCGCTTCTATAATTTCGACCAATCAAATGTCTGCTATTTTTTATTTCCGAGCCAATCCTTGCGCGGCCTTTTGGTGACGTTTGTCTGTCAACCCCTCCTTTAAAATCTGCATTTTTCTGTCCTTCGCTGATTTAACCAATCCCAGCGCGGCACCTGTGACGTCAGTATTGCTCCTGACTACTGACCCCTCCTTTACAAGAGTCTCTCCACACCCGCTGATTCAACCAATCCCAGCGCGGCGTTTTGTGATGTCAGCTCCCTCTCCGGCAACTGACCCTCCCTTTACAAAAATGTACGCAAACTTATTTTCTCTACAATTCTTAATTTCAGTAACAACATAAAACATTCGCTATCGTGCCAGTTTCTCTACATTCGAAAAAGATAGTTTCTCTCACACTTAGTAAAACCCTTTCCGTTTACTAACATACACTACGAGTAAAACCCTTCCGTTTACTCTTCAAACAAGCTCCAGAAGTACCTGTTACTTCTTCAATGTTACCCTTTCTAGGTGATATAACATCAAATTTTCACCAGCGTACTCTTTTACTATTACTCACACGCATAGAGTCCCTAACGAGTACTGATAGTCCTGCTTAATTTTTCAGTACTATTTCTGCCTGGCAGATAACCTCACTGCAGTATGGCTTCCACTTACCAACCGCTATTCTTTTTACCCCGGGGAATTCTAGACAACATAAAACAAACTTTGAATACACAGATGTTAGTTCATAAAAATTAAATTCTCATTACCCAATTAACAAAGAGTAACCATCCTCTGATTACCAGAAAACTGATCCAGCGCGATATTTGCAAACAGCATTCATACACAAAACACTCACTTATGCCCATACATTCATACTACGCTAATACTTACGCTGGGGTGTCAGTTGTACTCTTTATCAAAATCCCTGCTACCAATTACCTTCTGATTGAAGAGTAATGACTTACCAATGAATCCTTTGCTAATTGGGAAATTTAAAATGAGTGACATTCATTACAGTACATAATTCTGAAATAACCACTGAGTCCGGAAGTTTTAAAATGTTTATCTAAAATTTAGCAGAGTAAAATACAGAACCACACGGTACTTGATCGCATACCCAAGATGAAGTATAGAATAATTGTTACTAATCAATGACGGTCCCTAAGGAAAGGAGAGGATAGAGACAGCAGCGCAACTAAAGGTTGCATTATATTTACCTAAGTGCGAGAACCAAACCCTTGGCCAAGGAGTTGGAAAGAATAGGACCCAGGAAGGATGAAGAGCAAAGACTTCCTCCAGGATCAGGACAGGACCGGTGACCTCTCTACAACGACGCCTGCGTCGTTCCCCTCTCTGATACTTGACTTCTCCTCGATTCTCCCGTGCCTTCCTTCTACTGGACTCCACCGCCCCCTCCTCAGGACCTCTCTGGACAGCGGTTCAGTCTGCAATCGATCAGCTTGACGGTCTGGAGCTAGAAGCGCTAACTAATTTGCTAATTCTATATCTATTATACCCTTCTACGCCCATGTACCTCCCATTAATGTTGCTAAAATATGGGACCACTACTTCTGATTGGACAGGGATAGGGGTGGATTCTCACACCATATTGATTTGTCTTGTATTTCTGAGGCCTATTGTTTTTAATCTACCGCCCCTTCAATTTAATACATTTGCTTTATTTCCCACCCGTCTCATGACAAAATTTACAATTTATTCATATAAAATGTTTCTTTTGGCGAGAACATCTTGGATTGTAGCGGTGTCGGCCAGCAGGTCATGGCCTTGGGTGATGTCCAAGTTGACTTAATCTTTTTCTATCTGGTCTGCCACTGCAAGGCGCATGTGCGGAATCTTTGTCACACGAGCTTTCAGTGCACCAAACCCCAGGCCCAAGTTTACGAACTAATAAAAGTCAAAGAAGAAAATATTAAAATCACAAATAAAATGTTTCACTGTATGCCCATTCTTTCTACTCTATTCCCATTTAATTATAAATTCTATCCTGCATTAGTAGCATTAGACAAACGACAATTTAATAATTACATGGGAGCAAGCTGAAGCATGTGAAAACATCAAGCAGCCATTTTAATGCACACTGCGCAGAAGTTTCCCACCAAGCAAAGAGAGACGTCAAAACACGTGGTATGGTTGAGACATGCGCAGATAGTTTCCCACGCTTTAGCGGCCATTTTGGATTACGGACAAGCGTTATTCATTAGTAAAACACATAGGCAAGCATCCTTTCTAATCGTGTAGTGTATGCAATGATTAATAGAGACAATACAAGTTTAATAAATTAATACTATGAGGAGATTGCGTACGAGCAAGTCTCATTTATGAGTCTTTGCTCCATCACCAACATCACTGTAAGAATACTTGGGGTAATTTTGAATCCTGACTCTCCGTGAACATTCATGCTAACTATATTATAACAACTTCAAACGACCATCTTATGTAGCTTTGGAGGAATAACTATTTTCTCTCTGAGGATAGGGCGATGGTTAATTGCCATTCCAGTCTTTAGAGATGTATAAGCATGCAACCTGACTGACTTATTGATTCCTCTCACACTGGGTACTAAGAACATACCTATGTTCTTTTCAAGACTGGATGATGTTCTGGAATTGTTTATAGCCCAAAGGTTTTTTGTCTGCTCTGCAATCTGGCTAATTAATTACATTGATTGATTGATCCCTCTGACACAGGGTGCCTACAATGTAACTAGGTTACTTTCAAGACTGGATGCGCTCATTGGCGGCCGGTGCAGGTAAGTGCGGTGGGGCGGGGGGGGCAGGGCCGGAGGGGGGGAAGTCGGCGGACGACGGAATAGGGAAAATTAAATAAATAAATCCTATTCCGTCGTCTGTCGACTCCCCCCCCGCCCCACTGCCTCACCGCGCTTACCTGCACCGGCCGCCGCTGGATGCACTGCTTCTCTGTCCAGTTAAAATTTCACTATGATGGAGTAGTTCTTTTATTTCACCAAATATAGCCCTATAACAGTGCTGTTCTTCTTTGAAAATATCTTGTTTTGGTATTTCCCAACACTTTCATTCTTGTCCTTTATGTAAAGTGCTATAATTTCTCCTCAATTAGCAAACAATCTAGTCCCCAATTGCCAGCACATCCCTATCTGCTTGAAATCAACTCCACATCCTTAATAAAAATGAAACACATCATTCCTGAACCTGACTTCAGAACACAACTCAGTTGTAAAGAATTTATCGATATTAGAAAAGAAAGGATTGAGATATGCTACCCAAAAGGATATCCTGGTGCTGAGGAAAAATGTAAGTTCAAATCGAATGTGAATCCAAGAACAAGTCTAATTCAAATAGGGAGGCTTTTAGGTGAATTAATTGGTGAATGAATTGTAGGTGATTTCCGACAGCCATAAGGGAACTAGGAAAAAAGTTTGATGTCAGCAGGCAAAAGGAGTTAAACACAAAATGATTAAAACGCATACTTTACAGGTTACTTGCAGTTGCTCCAAGCAGATGTATAACCCACAGAGCTACTTTACCAAGATTGGAGCTTTTGACCTACAATTTGCACAAAGATGTCTGCAGAAACACGTTAACTAAGAGAGCTTTCTTACTAGGAAATGAACCCATGAGTTGCAGTTTACACACAGGGCTTTGCAGCAGGCACATGAATGCTCTAAGCTATTTAGAGAGAAAATTGAACTTGTGATCAATATTTTACACACAAATCTCTGAAGCTAGTGCATTAACCACTTTAACTAACTTCTTTTTATTTTATGATGAGATTTTCTGGATACACAGAAATATCTGTAGCAAATGCCTTAACCCTGCCACTCCTAAGCTATCTCAAATGTATTCTATTTGTTTACGATAAATAAATCAGAATGCCTGTAGGATTACATTTCTTCTTCCTTAGACAGCAGAAGTTGTAAAAAAATGTATTGCTGCAATCAGACCATAGTCTGACTTTTTTAATCTCAGCAGCTTAAGTCTCCGCCCTTCTTAATCAAACTCTTTTATTCTTTTGCCCTGCCCCAATTTGCGGCTAACCAGAATCGTTTTTTCCATTTTCAGAAAAGAAACATTGTCCCAAATCTTGTTACAAACAAATACAATAAGACGCTGTGTTGAGGTATCACAAATAAAATGGGTACCAGTAGTGTGACACAACAGAGGAACCTCTTGAGGTACACTGCCATATTACCACACAGGGATTTTTTTGCAGAAACCCCACAAGAGGTAAATTAACCATCTGCCAAGATTACAATTCTGCAGAGGGTATTTATTGAGAAATTAATGCCTACAGCATGATATATTGGGCGATTTCCCTCTGCCCTTAGTGCCCAACTGCATGTATAGCTGGTATACTGACCAGTGCTTAATATGTAAAATAATGAGTGCCAGTGCCCACAGCTCTGCTAAGCCCGAAGCTGGAGCTATGAAATGTCAACGCGCTGAATACCAAAACTGCTAGTCTTAAACTGCCTCATGTCTCTTTAATCCACTACCAGACACTCCCTGCCCCTGTATCTCTCTCTTGCTGGCAGTAGCGGCTCCTGGAGGGAGTGCTGCGGGGCGGTGGGGTGGGGGAGGGGCAGTGTGGGGGTAGTAAACTCCGGCTTACGGCCGAACTGAGTTAAGTACATAAATTAATAAATAAACGAATTACATTGCGTGCGCTGCATCGCAATCGGCGATGCAGCGCGCGCAATGTAATTCGTTTTATTTATTAATTTATGTACTTAACTCAGTTTGGCCGTAAGCCGGAGTTTACTAGCCCCCGCCACACCGCCCCGCAGCACTCCCTCCAGGAGCCGCTACTGCTTGCTGGTTCCTGCTCTCTCTCTGTCCATTTGTGACAGTTTTTCCATCTTTCTCTTCCTCTGTCTTTCCGCTTTGTTCATTTTTCCGTCTTTTGCCCTCTGTAAATGTCTGCTGTAAAAAACATAAGTGCGGGTTCCCAAAATGAGTGATGTCTGATGTAGGAAAAAAAGTGTGTGTTCCCAAAAATGAGTGCCGGTGGCCCCCACAGGCTCAAATGAAACACTGATCCTGACATTCATTTTGCTCTGGTGTCACATTAATCTAGTGTGTACGCAGAACCGTAGTTCTATCCCTGACTATGTGGGATCCTGGAACTGTTCTGAGACCTGCAGGGGTGCACCAAGTGTGCCCTCATTGTTGACAGTCGACTACTGTCCCAGTTGATGACAAGGGAAGGGAGTGCACGACAGAATATTCAAAGGACTGCTGTACTAGTAAGGATGGTGTCTTCTTGACATCCAATCCCCTAGAGATGAGGGAACATCGATGAAGTCTACACTGCTGGAGGAGCTGTGGCTCTTTCCTGAAGAATCTAGAAGCCTGCCTTCCTGCTAACAGATGGAAGGAGTCTGTCTGGACCTGCATGAAGAGAGACTGTCTAGGATGAAAGTGGACCAGCGTGTCCCAGTGGCTCTGGGGCATCCACAGAAAGCTGACTGCACCAGAGCAAACTAGGGAAGACTTGTGTGACAAATGGTTTCCCTGGTCTCACATCCCGGTATCTGGTTGGAACCACAATCTCCTTGATCATCGTACACCCATTCTGGTTTGCAACTGTGTGGTTGTCGTGGACCCAGTCAGGGTGAAACTGCATGATCATCGTGGGCCTCGACGGGGTCTGTGCCTGAAGTGATCATCAGAAGCCCTGTCAGGGTTGCAACTGTTTGATTGGCATAGGCCCGAACTGGGCTGGGACTGTCCTTGTCTCACAAGGGGTCTACAGGACTCTGCCTGCACCCCACTCCCCCTTGAATCCCTTACCACAAAACTCAAACAAAGGTTTCTGATGCTGCCTCCCATGACCTGGGAAGGTTGTTAAGCCTGTTATGGCCATCAACCTTGCAGATTTGGAGACATTCTCTGCAGGGTTTCTAGCTCAGTACGTGATTTCAACTCGAAAATCCTCAATGTGTGTATCATATGACACATAGTGGCAGTAGCGTGAGTTAGCAGGTCTCTTTATTGCAGGGCTTGACTTCCTGTTATTTCACTAGGGGACATTTGCTGTTCCTGTGGCTTTGGTAAAATGTTGCCATTGAATAAACGCCCACCCAGCGCAGGTCCATCGCAGCCACAATCCTATGTAAGTTGAAAGCACTTACTATAGCCTTAGATCCCGCCGTAGCGGGCTCTACTGGCCAGTAAAGTCCCGCTCCAGCCTTTAACAAGGGAGCGGGCCTTTAATGGCCAGTAGAGCCCAGACGGAGGGCCCTAAGGCTATTAGAACATTCCTCCCCTAGAGGGCAGAATGTTCTAATTTGTAAAACAAAGACCTCACAGAGCCGGAGGGGGTTGAAATCTCCTCAGGATCCGTGAGGCATTTGTTCCCAGCAGTTGCTGTGAACAAACATTGGAATGTTGATGCTCCAGGCTTTCTACCGCCCATTAGAAGCCCGGAGCACATTGTTTTCAATGGAGCGCTCAACATTCCAATGTTCTAATATCCTATATTACCTTCATATTTCATTTCACAAGTGAAAGAAGAAACTGAGGGCAAACGAGAAAAGAATGTGTAGCCTAACATGGAGTTTAATGTCTGATTTTGAAATGAAATAAAAGGACACCGGCCATTCTAGCAGCAGTATTTTTGAGTCTCCGCTTTTAGTACAAGTGCCATATGCTAAAGGTCTCAGACTGAAGCAAGGGGACCATCGCGCGGTGCTCCATCTGCCAATGTTTCTTAAACAGGAAGGCAAGATTTGGCAATAAACTAATTAAGTCCTCCTAAAAGTGACAGTTTGCTTGAATTAATTGGCAGGTGGAACAGGAAATGAAGGAGAGATTATTCACCAGGAACTCTTCATTCCTGACAGGGAAGTGAAAGATGTGGCATCAACAGCCTCAAATAGCTTGCACTGGTTCCTGCAGGTATGTTTGTCTTGAAGGCGATTAACACGAATAGAACAGCGGAGATAATAAGATATCCAGATGATATTGTAAGCATGAATGTATCACCGAACTCCCCCAGGGTCACTATTAGGAAAATAATAAATTTTTGATGTATCTCATTATGTCTGCATATGTTCCTCGATGAATGGACAAGAAATCTGGGAGGAATTGTGGCCTAAAGGCCAGAGCTGCCAATTTTAGAATAGAGAACCAGGTTCTAATCCCAGCGTCTACTCAACACCCTGTGATTCTAGGCACATATCTTAATCTCTTTATGCCAAAAAAACAAATCTGACATAGTGTAGTGTTATCATGCTCACGTAAAGTGCTCTATTACCCTTGGCTCAAGTTCGCGCTATATAAATTAAAACTGCAAAAAAAAAAAGGGTGTAGTATTTCGTATAATATATCACTGTTTAAATATACGTTTATACATGCTGCGCTCTGAGGCTGATGCCTTATCTGAGTGTAGGAAGTTACAGATGTTCAATAAGAAATATAAATTGTACACACAACACAGATAGGGCTATAGTGGTATGAAGGGCAGGTTCGATCCCTGGAGGAGAATGTTATACCATTTTCTGCAGAATGAATGGGTAAATTTAGCGACAAGGGGCCAAATGTACCAAGCATTTTTTAGGTTGCAAATGCTCCGTTTTGAGGTTTGCAGCAGTAATGAAAAGTTACAGAGACTTCAAAGGAAGTGGTAAACGTTTTACAAACTTTGTGAATGAAAAAAAAAAGTTTGTTGAAGAACAGTTTCCTCGAGCAGCATTGCTAACTCTTAAACAAATTCTCAAAAAAGAGAAAACTTTTTTTTCAGACTGCCTGTTTCCTTTAATGAGAACGGGGCTGTGTTTAATATAACGTTTGCTTTATTTAAAAGCAGTCACAGACTTGGAGTGCTCTGCTGCCCCAAGCAGGCCACCATCCCTGTAATGGCTTTCAATTGTAATGAGTCACAATTTGCAAACTACCTCATTAAAATTTATGAGGTAGGTCGGGGTGTGACCTAAGTACATAGGTCGCTTCTTTAAAATATTTACTGGTTGCAATTTGCAACCAGTATTTCACGACCAGATATTCGTACATCTGGCCCCTACTTTCCAAGCCAAGTTCATTCAACCACACAAAGGCTTTAGGACACAATTAAACTTTTAAGAGTCCAACTACTAGGTTTCAGTATGTGGTGGCAATGGTCCTTAAGTCTATTAGCGTCCGTAGACATGTTTTTAGTGCCCATTATGGCTAATTCTGAACTCAAGTATGGTGCAGGGATATGCTTAACTTCCTTACTGAAAAATCCTTCATGACCAACACACAGTTCTTTGAATCTATGTCCTCTCTCATGAGTGCAACAGTGGGGGGTGCAATATTTATCGCACCCATTCTAATCTGATATTACGGTCTTCAGATTTTTACGTGTGAGATATATATCGCCTATTACCTCTTCAGATCTCAAACATGGGGCATAATATGCGGAGTTTGGTGCTTTCTGCATCGAAATCTGCTTGTCCACGTATTTACTGGGCCTTATACCTAATTAAATGTCATCATGTTTCACCTTTTGAAACTAAATAGGGGAATTATCCAAAGGTTTGATCTTTATCATACCCAGTAATTACCAGGTCTGGTAAACATTGCACCACATGTAATTGCAATCTTATTCAAACAGGTGTGTGCACATTGAGGCAATTGTATTTGAGGCATAAGATTATAATTATACCTTAATATGGTTTGTTTTCTAGGTGTGGTTATACACTTTTTGATTGGTACCAGAAGTGGCATTAGAACTGGTTGTGTATGCCATGGAAAATGCAAGCTGGTACAGGAAGGACTAGTGGGGAATCCTGTGGTGAAATTAAAACCTGAAACACGATGATAATTAATACTTTGTGCATTTTAGTAAAGAAACAGTTCAGAATCTCTACTGTATGACATTTACAATGTAAGTTTTAGGGTTGGGCAAAACTTGTGGAGTTTTACTCAGTGGAATTCCACAGAGTTACATAAAAACTCTGTGAGATTCCGCAGAGTTCCGTGAACAGGCAGAAAATATGCATGTTGCACTGCTCACGCTGCAATTTAATGACAGTAGCATGAGCAGCACTGAAAAAGCAATGCGAACGGCACCATGCAGTGCGCAAGAGCACACAGCCATTCGAGTTGATTTTGTGTCGCTCTAGTAGAAAATCTACTCGAGCAGCAGCAAATCTACTAGAGAAGCAGCACTCTGAACGCAACTGCTCATGACCGGCCTTGACCGCCCATGTTAGAAAATTGAGCTAGGAGACACCAAATCTCGCTCGCGCTTGCATTTCTGGAGCCTTGTGAGAAAAAATTCCGCCACACGGTGATTGCCAGAATTTGTCCAGAACATGTAATGCAGAGTCTCCAAATTCCACCACTTCCGCGGGTGGAATGAAACATTCTGCCCACCCCTGGTAAGTTTCTGTTAAAAGCTGATTACAGCGTAAACCTTTCACTAAACTAACCTGCAGGGGCGGCTCCTCCGCTAAGGCGGAGGAGCGTCGCCCCACTGCTCTGTGAGCATGTGAAAAAGGAAAAATAAAATGATAATAACACATTGTTATTATAATTTTATTTTTCCGTCCTTGCTCAGCTGGTTGGGGCGGGGCTGGGCTGTGCCAGAGGAGCAGGGGGAGGAGTAGTGGCACTCTGTAAGTGCTCATGACAGTTTGGCCAGCCGTCTTGGGCATGCCAAACAGTCATGCGCACTTAGCATGTTCTCCACCGGGCTGTGTTGCACAGCCTGGGTGGAGAACATACACCTCCTCCCAGTCCCTCTCTGAGCGCCCAACCACAGTGCTCGGACCAATTACAATGCTGCTATCAGCAGCGTCGTGATTGGCTAGGAGAGTCTGGAAGTGTGGGTGCTTCCTGTTCCTGCTTCCTGTCCCTGGAGTCCGGGAAGTGGGTGAAGAGGACCGAGAGGTGGCGGCTGACATGTAAGTAATATTTTATTATTTTTTTCCATTTCCTCCCCCCGCGACCCTGCCCCCCTCCGCCGTTAAGTAGCAGCCGCTACTGCTAACCTGACATTGTGATCAGCCAGATTTCTATACAACTTCCTTACATTCTTCTTCTCTATGTCCCAGATTGCTCCACATCACATCCAGAGCAAAGTAGATAGCCATGCTATTTCCTTAACGCCCACCGATTCCATCAGCCTCACAAGAATAAAGTGCTTTCTGTGAATTTTTACTTTTTCTTTAGCTACTTTCATAGGTTGAGGAGTTTCGGAAACCCTGACCACTGAAATCAACCTTCAATAGACATACGAACTCCAAAGATGAGTTAATGCTATTTATTCAGGGATTCTTTGATTATTCAAAATTCTGTGGCTCTAGCCCACATTGACCAATAGGGATGCAGCTCGCTTGTTTTACATTTCAACCTATGTTTTATTCATGTTATTGACTCAAGTACAACTGCACCTCCCATTAATGAGTTCCAATGCCCTTTACAAAGGCACAAAATATCTGTTAAAATTGTTAAAGCAATAACTCAACCAACGAATGCACTCTTTTAAGGGAATGCCAAATAGAACAGTGAGTCTTGCATCCATCATGCATCACTTTGATGTTGACGGAGATATGAACACAAGAGGATACTTCACGCACTAGGAGTTGCACTCAAGGATGCTCGTCTCCCTCACTAAAATGTAAAATGTTTGGACATAACAGGAAAACAAGCTAAAAAAATCTCATGCTGTAACCTTTGCACTTTGGCTAGCCAATTGAGTATGGTCTATAGAGTGGCAAATCCAAGCTCTCAACTCGGATACTATGGTTCCTTTGACGGAGGGGCAGAATTATTTGTAAATGCAGATTATTCTAGAGAGTAAATCTATACTCCTCAAGGAACCCTTGAATAAGAGAAGGGTTCTTTATCATATATTTGACTCGAGCAGTCCTAAATTAAATTAATGTGCACTTAGACTGAAAAGATGAGCTCCCGGGAGCAGGGAATGCTGGGAGGTCAGCTAGGCTTCCTTTTGTGCAATGGAACACAGAAACTAGGAAGAGGGCTAATAGATTTTGAGGGGCCTATGGGGCCTTGACACCCGTCCCTACCTTACCTTTACTCTGGGCTGTAAATTTGCTTGAGGCTTACCTAGAGGGAGCATACGTGTCCCCACCCTCCAGGGCACCTTTTCCCCTTCTATCCCCTACCTTTCCATCCATCCTTCCTCCACCTCCAAACCGCAGAGAAGCCACTGCTCCCATTTACCACCTCCAAAGATTATGGGGTAAATGAGAGTGTTAAAAAAACTTGGATTAGGGAATAATGTGAAATTTTACACAGTAATTCTGTGGCCGCATATGTATTCCTCATTCCAAAGGATCTAATTTCGAATTGGTGGATTTCCATGTGGAGATACTGGCCAGTAACACTAATTCTGGCTGCCAAGACTCTCCGCATCCATTCCGACCTACTGATAACTGGGGCCTTAGGAGTTAACAAGTTGTTTTTTTCTCAGTTAGAGAGAGACATTCTTTCTTTAGTCTCCTTGTACTGACATTCTATTACTTTGTAGGTATGTTAATACGCCTCTTTTAGAAGTAGCAGACTTAGCTATACATAGAAAATGCTGATGACTTGATGGAAGGCACCCTTTTCATCTGAAGGATGTATCAGCAGAAAAATATCAGCCCGGCAGGTCCTGGTGTGGTGCACCCCTGCAGTGGTGGCCTATCATGTCCTGGTGTGGTGGAACCCTGCAAGGATGGCCCATAATGTCCTGGTGTGGTGGACCCCTGCAAGAGTGGCCCATCATGTCCTGGTGTGGTGGACCCCTGCAAGGGTAGCCCATCATGTCCTGTCCTGGTGTGGTGGACCCCTGCAGTGGTGGCCCATCATTACGTGCTCCAGGGCTCTACCCCCTTCCTTTTTCAAAGCATAATGGTGTCTGTCAGACTGAGAGAAGGTCGGCCTGACACTCACCATATCAGGGTCAAGCAGCTCAGCATTTACATGTGCTAATGTGTAGGTGCCTGGCAGCCTCAGCCAAGTTTTACCAGGCTGAAATCTCAAAGCTTTGAGGGCAGCAACCTCATCAATCTGGCAAAGCCCTGGCAGGTCCGCCCCATCATGAAGAAACAGACCGTCACCAATAGAGTCAGCGCATGCCACTTCAGGCTTTAGCCCTGAAGTGCCCAGGGCTGTCTGTCTGTCGATGATGCCTTGTCACAGAGAGGGGTGAGGTCAGCAAGTCTCACTGACTGCACTCCAATCTGTAACAAGTTAGGGACGGTCCATTTTTTATTGGCTGGCCCATGACAAGGTAAGCCAAAGTTTCCCTTCCCTCCAGGAAGCCTCCAGCTCCTTCCGGTGCCTTTGTGCTTCTCCCACCAGCCACCCACTGGTCCTGCCATAACTGCCACGACCATGCAAGTTCTTATTGAATGATTGGGTGCCTGCATGTATGTATGAATGTATGCATATGTATGCTCCTGTGAGTGGGTGTGTGCAACTGTGTGCATGTATATGCTTGTGGATGGTGAATATTAGTGTGCATACGTGTTTGTGAATGAATGGGTGTGAGTGTGTGTGCTTGTAAATGGATGGCTATGAGTGTGCTTGTGGATGGGAGATTATGAGTATATATGCGTGCTTGTGAGTGGAATGACAAAGGTGAGTGTGCACATGTGTGTCAGCTCATTCCCGTCCCACTATTTCTACTAATTAAGACCCGCCACTGCACCTCCAAACTTGAAGCAATCGTTCAGCCGTGTGGCTGAAGCAATAGTGTAGCAATACCTCTCACCTGCTTATTAAGATTAAAGCACAACACAGCGAAAAAATGTGGAAATTGTTTAAGACTACATACAACAAACTGTATGCGCAGTTACATATTTTCACATGTGTGTTGGGTTGGCGCCTTACTGCATTATCACCATCACTTGCTCACGCCAGTCTGACGTGATTTTATAGACCTGCAGGTTTCCTGCCCCAAGCTGCCTTTAGTCCAAGGCAATTTGAATGTACTAATGGAACCTGCACAATAAACTAAGGCTTAATGTCCTGTGCATCCTCCCACACCACATGTAAAATGCCTCTTGCTAATCTAGGCTGCCACTGAGATGTTTTAGTGGACAGTATAAAAAATGGTTCCCTCCTCTTCCTCTACAAATCTCCTCTACAGTGGTGCCTGGGATGGAGCTCGCTGAATGGCGGAGAATTAATGTCTTTGTCTTGAGAAGACTGGGGATGCAGCTAATGGATATTTGCTAGCTCAATTTAAATGGTGTGTTACTTTCTAATTATATTTCGTTATCCACTAGATAATTGACTATATACACTGCAATACATTGCAAATGTTATCCAAAAAATATATATTTTCTTTTAGGACTTTCTTACAGTCTGGGTTTTGCTAATCACCAAATTATCTTGTTCTGGGAAAGGGAATTATGAAAACAGGTACTCTGAGAATGACAAACCAGTCTAAGCAGCTATGCAATAACTGTGTCGGTATCAGAGACAAATGAGATATCAGTATGAACCGTGCAGGGATTATCGGCGCCTCAGACACAAATGTATATTGCCTGTGCGGGCAATCCCAGAGCAAAATGGCGTATTTTGCAGCTCCCAATTGCAATATGGCTCTCTCTCTTACACCCTGCTGCTGGTTCCACAAGGCAGTTCTTTACCTTCTCTGAGACGCCAACTCTGGATGTCACAGCTTTTCAATGATACATGAGTATTTGAGCTACATAATGAGTACATTACTACACAAATTATTTTCAGTTGGTTAGAATATTGTGTTTTTAATTTTACTTTGCATTTTTCTTACCAATAATCTGATTTCATTATATGGACGAAACAACCTCTAAAATAGCTATCCTTCTATGTATTTCTAGGTCATAATCCACAGCTATTATTTCAAAGGAAAGTCAGCCTGAATCTATCGCTCATATGCAGCTTAGGGCAGAGAGTGAACTAATTTCTGCTTCAGAACAGTCATCAATCAATCAATAAATCAGGGGCTTGTAAAGCGCGGCTACTCACCCGTGAGGGTCATCAAGCTGAGATAGACATGAACATTACAACGATGTGTGCACTCAGACAATGCAAGTATTCGAGTTACTAGACTGAGAACAGTGGAAAACCATAGATGGACAGAATAGTATTCTCGAATGCCTTTTGTGTCCCTCACACATTATTGGGAGAGCAATGACATGCCTTTCAACTGTGACTGACCTCTAACTACTTGACAGAGGGAAACCAGGATTGCCAGTTGACTACCTCCAAGGCACCAAGGACACCATATTCCAATTCAGTTTTGCCTTCTACGGATGACTGTGGTCTATATTTCCAGTCCAATTGAAGTGAACCAGGACCGCCACTCACAGAGGTTTTAAATGAAGACCCATGACTGGAACATGGAGTTCCTCATGATACAGGTAATCTGACAAACTTAATTATGGTAGATAGAAATTTCTGCCACCAACTTATTCATTATACACAAACAAACACGGATCAGCTTTTATTCTCTTTTACATTACTGGGGTCAACGGTTTAAAACTTTAGCAAAGAATAAACTAATATAAGGTGATTGAATGTCAGTAGAGTGATAAAGATGATGCATGTGGTTTGAAGAAGGTTTTCAGATGCTATGAATGTTTGGAACTTTTAATTTTCATATCTGGTCCCTTCGAGGTAGATTCTCAGTTTTATCATGTGACTGAGATTCTTTTTTGAGGGGACGGCGTGGACAAAGAAAGGGAGTGTAAGGTATCACTAATTTGCCCTATTTTTTCATTGGTTTCTTTGGTGAACCAGCCCTAACCAAACTGCGAGTCGGAAGAGGGTGTTTGGTCGCTCTCATTGCTTCCTCACTTAGAGTCCTCCAGGTGTTAATTTGCACCTTATCATCTTGAAGGTTAACCAACCAGGTCGAACATGTGAGACTCTGACTTCCTGGAGACCACTATGGTTACCTTTCCCGCCTCTCAGACTCCATGTTTTGTAGGAGACATGTCCTGAGTCTTTAGTTTTTTAGGGGCTGAACTATTGGTAAATTTGTGCAACAGTCCACTTCGGGGGGCAGAGGGCATGGATTGGATGGACGTACTTTTTGGAGCACAGAAACCAATAACATGAAAGACATTTATGGCCTATCAGGGGTTAGATCTTTGACTCCTATGCCCTATCTCGTGACAGAAAGAGAGCAGGCACTGAGATTTTAAAACTATCCCTCTCTGCAGGCAGTTGCTAGCCTGTGTCACTTCTTTATACCCATAGGAATACCCCTATTGCCTGAACTGCAGCCTATGATGAGAAAATGAATTGGTACTGCCACTCTAGCCACCATAACACCATGCCATTTGAAGCAAGACAGAATAATAGTGGAAGGAGTGTGATTGCTACCTCCTTGACCCACAGTAGGGGCCTCCATAGCATTTCCCAGCCTACGGTATTTCCAACCACTCATAAAGGAAGTCATGGGCATCAATCTTTAGTCCATTCAGGATATTGACTTGAAGTTGCAAGGTGAGGGATCTGGGGGAAAGAGACGCTCTGATATTACTGCACACCACAAACATGCGGAGCAGCCTTCTTAGCTTCTTGGCTAGCACCCAGGGATATTGAGGATCAGGAGCATTGTGACACATTTAGTAGACTCCTGCCATGTTGTGTAATTTATAAGGGATAAAGTACCCCCTGCCGTACATTATCAGGATATTGCCAGTCACAGAGGAGTTCCAGATCCACATAGAAGAATGAGGCCAAAGGCCAAGGGCTTGATTTAAATCTTGGCAGATGGGTTACTCCGTCACAACATTGACGGCTATCCCGTCCGCCAAAATATAAATCCCAATATATCCTATGGGATTTATATTTCAGCGGGCGGGATATCCGTCACAGTTGTGACAGAGTAACCCATCCGCCAAGATCGAAATTAGGTCCCAAGTTCCTTTACAAGGTTATGGAACTCCAAGGTGACTTGCAATATCCTTATCATGTACGCCAGGGGGTATTCTATCCCATATAATACACGGTCCCTCCATCACTTTTCCCAAAAACTACTTAAAACCTTGGTGCATACCTCTTTCATATGAAAGAACAAGCATGTTTGCAAACATGAAAAATAAAAATAAAACCTCTAGTGCAAAATTAAACACATCATAAACCTGTTAGTTATTTGTTGCAAACAGATATTAGAAACAGTTCAATAGAAGTCAGTGTAAAAAAAAAGCCCTACTAGCTATGAATGTCTAGAATTCAAGAAATAAACATGTTCTCTCTGCTTGTCATTGTAAGCTAAAAAAACATATAGCCGAACACAGAAAAGCAACATTCTGTTTTCGTTGCTTTAAACAGCTGCTTCAATTATTCTCCGTTACCTGACCTGCCTTTCACCTCAGCTGCTGGCTCTGGCAGCAGGCATTGTGACATCAGAACTCGACTTTAATAACTTGTAATAGTCAAGCTCCGACGTCTTTTCTTTATAATCAGCGACTGAATGCGTCACAAGTCGCCTATTATAAAGAAATTAGAGGCTGGCATTTATACAAGTATTGCAGAATCCAGTGTATTATATGGGCATAATGAGTAGCACCATGATGTTACTGGAGTATCATGCCATATTGAGCAGCATTCTAATATCCTGGTGGTACACAGGCAGAGTGTGTATGCACTGGCACATGGCACAGCACTCGTAGCATATAGGCAAATCACTTCAACCCTGTTTGTATTTGCTTAACTTAAGAAAGAATATGACTGGGCTAAATTTCATTTTGCAAGTGTCATGATGTTTAAATGAACTAGTGCTATTTTATGTTCCATCATGCTTCATCCTCTCTTTTTGTATGATACAGAGATCCTAAGTGTCTAGTCCTTTGACACATCAAAGATGGCAGCCCATGCATTACACTGGGCGTTCTCTATATTTATGCAGAATGTTTCCCTCTGCCATCTTGATTGCGGTTCACAACAACTGCCTAGGGCTGTATGTGAGGGATATGTACCACAACACATTACTTTGCTTGGCTAGATAACTGCACAAGCCAAGGTTAGATGTACCCATGATGAATTCTTTGAGCCTCCCACTGTATATAAAGATGAAAACGAACATTTTTTATACACTCCTTTTTCTGCCTTCACCACATATAGGTCTACAATATTTTATGGATCTCCATAGATATGGATGTGTGATCCCCCCCCCTCCCCTACAACTTTGGTAAGCTACATATTAGCCATCACTGTTTTTTTTTCATTGGTGTTGATTAAGTTCCAGAGTAGTGTGCTACTTGCCTAAAAGCGCTTCAACACCACATCAGGGGTAGCAAACGCTATGTAATGCTAACCTTTTCCCCTCTTATATCCCTCCATTATCCTTCTCAACACAAATAACAGACTAACATATCCACCGCTCAAATTATTTTCATATTTCACTATACTAATTCACCACTAATCCTTTATGGGTTCTGGAGTAGCGTGCTACTCGCCCAAAAAGCGCTTCGACGCCTCATCAGGGGTAGTAAGCGCTATATAAATGCAACTACAATACAATACAATATAAAGACCACAGGCATAGTGAGCAGTGCTGCGATGTTGCTAGCAGTATCTTTGGCACCATTTGTTTATGAAGTGCTGCAGGACATCCAAAGGGTAGCTCCAAAGACACTGGCAACAAGTAGGCTGTGTCAATTTCTAAGGTGACGCATTTTTCCTGTTCATCCAGTATTTCTTCAGGACACTCACATTTGTTATGGACATATGAATATAGTATCACACCTTTGTTTGCATATAGATTTTAAACTCCCACAAATCAGGGTTGACTGTCGCCCTTAAATTTCAAATGAACAATGTTAAAGGGTACAATGTCAAATCTTTCAGAACTAAAATTTCTCATAATGCCGCATGTTTTATTGGCCCTCTTGATCAGGGGCTTTTGGTGCATAGACAGAGCAAAACGGAAAAGATTGCATTCACACTGCATATCCTTAACCATCCTTATGGTTTTGTTCATGTTAATTACTTGTTTTTTTTAGCACTGTGCAGTACAATTATAACCTTTGCTAAACACAATCCACCTCTGTTTATCAACCCCTGAAGATGAAAATCTGATTCAGCTTTGCTGGGATTTGAACCCATGATTGGCAAGCTGCATACACATCACAAAGCAAGTACTTAACTCAATGGATTTTAACACACATGCTAACATACACAAGTCACTTATAATTAGGGCTCCCAGTTTTACGGCATTTACTTGTCTGGACAATTGAATCGGTATTTAACTATGCTTATTTGTTTTATGCTTTTTGTAGTATTTAGTCACAGTTATTCTGTGTTCCATAAAATAATATTTGTAGCTAATGTTTTCCACATTTTTTTATACAAATAATTACACTTGTGCTAGGATGCCTGCAGGGTTTTGGTTTTATTGAGAAGACATATACAATATAATTAATTTTTTTGCAGTTTTGTTAAACACACATCTTAATGTTTCGCAAATGCATATAACTCTTAAAACTTTAGATCTCCAAGCACAGAAATCTATTAGATAAAGAACACCAGAAACTGAAGAATGCAAAATGCACACCAGTATGCAGAGATACGACACGTGGGAGAAAAAAGGAGTAAGGTTATTCCTCTGCCAAACTTTCCACTCACCGTGCTCCTGATAGTAACACAATCAGGAAGATCATATTCTCATGTTAAGACCAATAGTTGTAATTTACAATCAAACACTGAGCAGGCCTTCTGCTCAGGGGAATGAGGTTTTTGTTACCCAGACCTTGAATTCCTGCTGAGCCAAGTTGCATGTGAGGGCACCATTCTTTTTGTCAGTCTCCATTAGCCAATATGCTCAGGCAAGGTCATCATCATAAAAATCTTTAATCGGTTGCAACAACAGCCATAAAAAAACTAAAAACACAGCACATACAGTCATACAACTATAACACACATGCATAAAATACAAATAATTAAAATTAATTACCAAGCGGCAATAAAACCAGATAAAAAAGCACCCTATTAGCTACAATACATTGGTCAGTTGGGTCTAGAAAGCCTCGACATCAGTGCAACTCATAAAAAACAAGAGACAGCATATAAAACATGCTCATTGGGGAGCATCTGCAGGTACATAAGTGCGGGCGTACTTGGGTAAAATTCAAGGGCTTCAGCAGCGGGACAATAAACTGCTGTTTAGGCATACTAAAATATTTGCAGAACATTACAAAGTGTAAAGTGTCCTGTGGAGACCTATTGTCGCATCTGCAGGGCAACATGGAACCTGGATGGGCCCAGCCGCTTGGTGGGGCCAAGAGGTGATGTAGCAGGCTAAATCTAAACTTGGGCAAAATAAATCTGTCCTTCAAATTGGGTACCTGTGCTCCATACCCTGGACTTTTCGAGAGCATGTGTCCCCTCACTGTGGTTTTCATCCAGGGGCAACTGGTGTTCATGGGCAAAAGAGACGTTGCCCTGGCACCCTCGGGGAATAGGGAAAATAAACACAGAGCAGCTGAAAAGAAATTACTGCTCTGAGGCGGTGTGCTTAATCTCCTGGATAAACTCTGTGAACTTTGCGGATGTCCTACTACGGAAGCGCCACCCGGGCGAGGTTTTCTTCGACCTGCAGGCACAAGCTACAGCAGTGACATCACATGAGAGGGAGTGCTGAATTAGAATGCCATGGATCCGGCTGCTTTTGGGGCCCATGAACAGTGGCCCTGGGAGGAGTTAGAAAACTCCATGCACTTCAATGGCTGGGGGTGGGTCAGGCCGATGAGGACAAGGAGGGAGTGGGTGGCAACAATTTGTTGATTATCACAGTGGGGCAGGCTGTAGGAGGGGTGCAGGGGGTTGTTCTCCTGGCAGTAACACGTGGTTAGTACTACATTTGGTCTCCCTATGAAAAAAACATTATAGAGCTGAGCACACAGAGTGCTTCTTATCTCAACTCCGTTGAGGCCCAAGAGAAGAAAGGAACCATCTGTGGACAACAATTGCACTAGTGGACTAAGAGGTAAGTGTGCAATTAAGCCTCAGTACCAGGGACATCTTCTACCTCCCACCCCCACCCCACCTTGCTCCCTGCTTTTGCAGCTACAGAGGGAGTGGGGTTCTTGATGGGCCTCTTCTGTCTGCAGCTTGGCAGACAAAGGCTCATAATGAACCTGGAAGAGTAAGTGAAAGGAAGGAAGGAAGGGTGGATGGATGGATGGATGGATGAAATGGTGGGTGGTAGGTGCATGGATGAATGAGTGAAAGGATGGTTGTAAGAATGGAAGAGCAAAAGGGAGAGAGGGTGTATGAGTGAAAGGGAGGGTGGATGGATGGATTGATAGGTGAAAGGGTGAATGGAAGAATGAGTGAAAGTATGGATGGATGAGTGTAAAAGAATGAATGAGTGGATGAATGGATGGAGTGAAAATATGGATGGATGAGTGAAAGGGTGTATGTAAAGTTGGATGAGTAAAACAATGGATGGATGAGTGAAAGGCAGGGTAGATGGATGTCTGGATGAAAGGATGGATGGATGAGTGAAAGGGTGAACTGATGGATGAATGAATAGATGTATAGATGGATGAGTGAGTGAAAGGATGGATATCTGATAGAAAGGGTAAATGGAGGGATGTATGAGTGGATGGATGGATAAATGGATGGCTGCATGGATGGATGGATGTTATGTTATGTTATCAGGAATTTATAAAGCGCGTGGCTACTCCCAAGAGTGTCCCGGCGCTGAGATAAAAGACCACCATAACAACCGACAGAGATCCACCCAAGCCACAGAAACGGAAAGGCCTAGAGCTGGAAAAGCCACATCTTCAGATTCCGCCTAAAAGTTAAGAGGTCCGGGATCTGTCGCAGTGGGGGAGGAAGGCTGTTCCAAAGACGAGATGCTACTGCTTGAAAAGATCTTCCCCCTACCCGGTAGAGCATGACCTTCGGAGTCGAGATTAGACGCTGGGTAGAGGACCTCAAAGTACGTGGAGGAATGTAAGGCTGAAATCTTTCTCTTAGATAGGGGGCACCAATCTTATGGAAAACTTTGAAAACCAGGACTAGAGCTTTAAAGTGAATTCTTTTTCACACCGGAAGCCAAGTGCAGACTGGAGATGAGACGTATGCGTCCTGGGTCTGGTCAAAAAGATGGCCCTGGCCGCCATATTCTGAATAATCTGTAGTCAGCCGAGTAGGTACTCTGGAAGTCCCAAGTACAAAGAATTTACGTAGTCCAGTCTCGACATCACGAGGCCTGGAAACTGTTTTCCGGTGGGAGACTGGGAGTAGGGGGAGAAAATTCTTCAGCATTCTCAACATCCCAAAACAGGTGCCTGCCACTGATTGGACTTGCGCCTTCATGGAAAGTGCAGCATCCAATTTGACCCCCAGGTTTTTCGCAGTAGTGACCTCAGACGAGGGGGGGACATGTCCTGCGGCCACCAGGTATGCCATGCTTCAAATGGACGAGGGCCAAAGAAAATAATCTCTGACTTATCAGAGTTACACTTCAAGTGGTTACGACTGAACCAAGAAAAAACCTCAGAGAGGCAGTTATTTATCCTGGTCCCATTGAATTCAAAGCCCATCTCGCACGTGAACAACAGTTGAGTGTCGTCCGCGTATGACACTATTTTGGTGCCATGCTTCTCGGCGAGAAGGGCAAGGGGGGCCATATACAAATTAAATAATGTGGGACTCAGAATTGATCCCTGATGGAACGATGAATGGATGGATGGATGGGTGGATGGGTGGATGGGATGAAGGGTGGATGGATTGGTGTAAGGATGGATGGCTGAGTGAAAGGGTGGATAGATGGATGAGCCAAAGGGAGGATGACGGATGGATGGGGTGAAAAGATGGATGGGTGGAGTGAAAGGATGGCTAGATGGAGCAAAACAGTGGATGGATAATCGAAAAGATGGATGGATGATTGAAAGGACGGGTGAATGGATGAATGAAAGGGGTTGATAAGTGAAAGGATGGATGACTGAGTGGATGGATTGGTTTGATGGATGGGTGTCCCTGGGCCAGTGGCGGCTCTCTTTTATGGGCTCCACAGCTACACTACACCCTCCTTGTTTTGTGGTCCATTTTTATTGTATCAAGAGTGAATAATTATTCATTCTTGGTACATTAAAAATAAAATGCAGACCCGCTTCAGGTCCAGCAAAAAAACTGAGGCAGCTAGTGACATTGTTTGATTACTGACATAGGTGCATGAAGGTGCCTGCAACATTCCAGCACTGTGAGCATGTCTGTGTGACTATGCGGGTAAGTTAATGTGAGAGAGAGTCAGTGAAGGAGTACGTCAGAGTGAGTGAGAATGAGTGACAGCAAGGATGAGTATGTGTGAGAATGAAAGTGAGTGCGGGAGAATGACAGTGAGTGTAACTGAGTGTTACTGTGTGTGAGGCACAGTAATACTGAGTAATTCAGCATGAGTGAGAATGAGTGGGACTGAGTGAGACAGAGTGGGTCAGAGTAGAATGATTGAGACTGCGTGAAATAGTGATATATAAACAGAAACAGTGGTTCCTGTGGACAATGTAATTAATAAACAATGAGAGTACACACAATGGCAATAGGAAAGGGTTAAGTGGATATCCGAGAGAGATGAAAGACCATATACCACAGAATACTTGTAAATTCAAAAAGTTTATATACATAAAGCTTCATACCTGTATTCAACAAGGTGCATAATGTCCCCAGTGAACATGGAACCTACATAAATTGTGACATAAAAAAAGTGGTTTCCAAAATAACTAAATTAGTGAGACAGAGTAAGACTGAGTGAGTCAAAGTGAGAAAGTAAACTTAGGGGGTTATTTACAAGAGGCCTGCACCGCCGGAGCATCACTTTTTTAGACGCTCCGGTGGCACAGGCCTCTCAAGCATATCTAAGAGGTGACGCAAAGCCACCCTGCATGGTTTTGAATGGCCTCATAGATATGGAGTAAGACAAGACAGCGCAAAGCGCTGCATGCCTTACTTTGTGTCAAGGAGGCGTTCCATGGGCATTGCTGTTGGTGTTCCCCCACAACACCCATGGATTTTGACTCTGCCCCAGATTTACAAAGTCACGTAAAATTGGGGCAGCGCCAAAACCTTATGCCTCCCCAAAGCAGGTGTAATGAGAAGAAATGTTTTCATTTCTCCTAGTTTTTTCCTCTTCCCATGTGTGATGCATTCTGCAGCACACATAGAACGAGGACAACACCTCCATGGATTGTTTTTGTGCAGGAAGTATTCCCTTCCTGCACAAAAACAATCCTGCCAACAACGCAGAACAAGGGTGCCTGTGTTGGCGCTAGGCGCAAAATTGTGCGCAGGCTGAAAGGACAGGAATGCACCATATCTCATAGATATGGTGCATTCCTGTCCTTTTATTTGCATCGCTGCCTTATGCCAAATCTTTGGTAATGAGGCCCTTAGTCCAAGAAAGTGTGAAAGAACCCTTCAAGAAGCTCATTGAAATTTGAATGAAGGATTACATTCCACCACTTTTAAAGGTCACCATCAACTCTGCCTGTTCTCTAGCCAACACAGTCTGCTCTAGAAACAGATCCTTTACCCTTTTCAGTTCTAAGAGTGACAGTGACAGGTGATTAAGAAATATGTCCGCTCTACCTAGAATGGAAAAAGCTGCCTTCACATAAGCAATCCAGGGGATTCTGAGCTCGTGATCAAGGGACAGGCTGTCCGAAAGAATCTATCTGTTTAATTTAAGTCTCTCCCTGATCCAAATCTTAACCCAACACAACAGAGGTCTAAGGGCAACTATATCAAATAGGTAACTGGTTCCAAAATCAGCATGGATTGAAAAGGCTGGGGTACTTTGGGGACCTGCAGCAACTATCTTAAGAAATGTTTTTCACCAAGGCGTTGAAGGCTTAGTGACCGGGTTGGGAGCTCATTATAGAGCATGGGTTTTGGTTTGCTTTGAACTTTCATAAATAAATATAGACAAGCATTAGATTGTTTGTGAATACATTTATATGTAAAAATCAGAAAAAACGGAAATCTGAGAGCCTTTTGTATAATACTGAGGTAGAATATACATTTTATTTTCAAGCAATGATTAAAGGAGTAGTAGATCTCGAAGTTGGGGGCCTCAAACCTGCCCCTACTATGAGGCAAAATCAATTTATGCCAGGATATTCTAGGTTGGCGACCTGCCAAACGCACCATCAATGAGTATAAGTGGTCGAAGAAGGCACAAATTAGTGGGATTGGAATATTTTGAAAAAGGTATAAAAGTTTTGAAAGAATGACCATTTTGATTAATGAGATTCTACCCACAACAGATAGCAGTAGTTTGATCCATCTCTCTACTGGCTGAGGTATAGTGGTCATTTTCCGCCCATAGTTTTCTCTCACAGGTGCTAATTGTCATTTTAGTGGAATAGTAGAACCAGTTTTTTGGTGCATCTGGTCAATGGGAGCATCACTGACTTCGACCAATTTATACTTAAACCAGATTTGCTGACAAACAGTATTATCTTTTCTATGATAGGGGTAAAATTATTTTTAGACTCTGGAACCAACAAGAGAATGTCCTCAGCATACATCAAGGTTACAATTTTACGGCATCCACATTCAATACACCTCTGGTGATGGTATTCCCTAAAGGAGCTAGCAAGAAGTTCAATCATCAGGGCAAATAGTATGGGTAATAGGGGGATGTCTGTTGTCCATTCGTATAGGGATAAGGTGGGGGGCAACAGACCATTAATCCTAACTTTAGCACTGGGCTCGAGGGAAAGCATTCGATTTGGTCTTAGCTTTACCCTTACCCATTCCTTCAATTACAGTCATAAAGAAGGGACAATTCCATGGAATCAAATGCCTTGGTAGCGTCTAAAACAGTGGCTACCACCTTCACCTCTGTATCTATCTGGTGAGCGACCGCCAACAAAGTTTGAAAATGATCCGCAGTAGAGCAACCTTGGATGAATCCAAGTTGGCCCGGTCATACCAACTACAGGAGCAGCAGGAGCAATCTGTAGTCTAGCAGTTTAGCTAACATTTTATTGTCAACATTTATGAGTGTCATAGATCGGTATGTGCCACATTTCTGTGGCGAGTTGGTGAGTTTTAGTAAAGTAATTACAATCGCCTCTTCTATAGTCGAAGGCATCACCTCAGAGTCAAAGGACTCATTTTATACTGTATGTAGGAAGGGAGCAAGAAGATCTATATATTCTTTATACAATTCGGTCGGTAATACATCTCTCCCAAGGGCCGAGCCATCTTTCATCTTTTATTACTGCTTTAATTAACTCTAGAATTATTGGGGCACAACGCCAGTTTTTTAGTGATTTACAAGCCATGCCAGGGTTGCCTGGTTTAAATAGTCATTAGGAATTGGAGACATCAATTTAATCTTAGAAGAATATAAGTCTGTGTAGAACTGAATGAATATATGCAACATATCAGCATTGGTTTTATAGAGCTCCCCAAACTGGCCATCTCTTTGGACAATATCTGAGGAGGCACAAGCAGGATGGATTACCCCAGCCAGGGTGCCACTTGGTCTATTACCTTCTCCATATCTGCGAGCTGGAGCGCACTTGCCCAAAAATGTAATCTCCCTTTTCACAGTGTCGCAAAAGTCCAATCACATTTCATTTAGTATTGGCCTGGCTAGCCATATCTGATTGAGTGGAATGATTACATTCTAGTGTTAGTATTTCTAATTCCATGTTGATTGTGTAACATCCTATGTATCCTGTGTCCTTTTTGATATGCATTCTTCTCTTACTTTAGATTTAAATGCCTCCCAAGGTGTTGCATATGTGGCCATCAATCCCTGATTCTGGTCAAAATATGCTTGTGTTACTGGTAGTATATCCGTTTTAAAGACAGAATTTAATAATTCAGTGGGTTGTAACCGCCATGTTCTGCAGAGGCAAGTGCTATTATGAATAGTGCAAGAGAGGATCAAAGGAGAACAAGCCAACACATTTCTAGGGTAATGTGAAATATCCATTACCAGTGCCTGTGTTGTCCAGCCCTTGCCATAGGGTTTGCTAAATTGAGTGTTTCTCCAATGTCAGTGAAGAAGGTACAGCCGTCAAAGTTTGGGCCATACCTTTTTATAATATAGATGTGTGGACAAAAGAAGACCCCGTATGAGCTGAAACTTGCCCTCTGCATTTGCTACTACGCCCATGGGCCCAAACTTTCCTCACCAGGATATATATGCCTATAGAGAAAGAGGAGAAGTACCTAGAGGATGCTCATCTTTGTGCAAACTGGTTGCCACTCACAGGCATCATGTGGGCTTCTTGAAGTCATACAATACCAATTTTATGTCTGTTGATGTATGTAATAACCTATCTAGCTTTACAAAAGTTATTTATATCTTTGACATCCCATGTCATCAATCTGATTGCATGATCAGCCTTAGTATAGTGTATGTTTATCAGAATGCATTGCAATCATGTCTACTTCACTACTGGCCAGAATAGGTGTAAATAAATCTGTGTCACCTTTGTGCATTGTCTTGCTATTGCATAGTATTGTCACCTTAAAATGCCCCCATTCTCTCCAACACCTACATCGAGTCCAAACTCTTCGACGATTCCATGTAAGATAACTCTGCTATGGAAAAAACATGAGCTAAACAGGTAACAATGTATAGTAATCTGCCATGCCAGAGCCTTGATCCTGCCTGAAGATAACATGGTTGCCTGTGCCAAACCACCCAGAGTGGCAAGTTCTGTTGACACAGCTCTTACTGCCAAACCACATTTTTTACAATGTGATCTCGAGACCACCCTAGACCTCATTTAGCATATGCTCTAGCGCATAAATCAAAGATGCTGGTATGTCAGCATGCACTTTTCACAATCTTGCTCTAGTGATCCTCTCTGCTCCACTGCCTGGCATGGGCTTCTGATTACATCTGTTGCCAGTAGTGTATTTTGCCATGCCTAAATCAAAAGGAGGCAAGTGGCCATAGAATCAAAAGTACAGAACACAATACTGTGAGAAACCACTAAATATTTCAGTGACTGACCAGCAGGTTACATGTATTTCTTTAAGAGAACCATACTTAGAACCCATTAATTCCTTCCTCAGCTGACCCCTACTAACCACGTATTGAATGGACATGCCCAAAGCATCCACATGCAGTCCTCCAAATCATTGTACTGCACGTCCAAAATTAAAGACCGCTCACAGCAATTGAAATCACTGTAGTGATTCACTATAATTGCGTATGTTTTTTGGTTCTGTAACATTTGTGTGGTGCTGTATTTTTCTCAATCAAATATTTATAGTAATTTTTGTTGCTATCTAATATGTTCCTCAAAGATATGTTAATGCTGAACCTTAGTGTCAACCACTGTCCAATTTGCATGACTTCTTATGGAATGATGGCTGACCATTCTGTGATCTGCACTTGCTTTAGGGAAGTTCATCTCTCGGACATTACATTATAAAAATGAAGAAAGTATTGCTATTGATTATTTGTATCCTCTTTTTGTCACACTAATTATAAAATTTAATTCTATGTGTTTTGATCAATGTTCCATGTTTCCTAAGTCAATAAATCCATGGAATCATACAATGAAAGTTCTTTTCATTGTTTTTCCATCAACATTTATGATTTTATTGTGGTTCACAGAATGATGGATAATATTGTTGGGTAAAATACATGTTCCTTCCATCAGTCAATACATGTCTGAACTAGTGTACTTCTTCTTCAGGATCCAAAATCGCAATATTAATATAATTGTATAATTGCTTGTTCAATTGATCCTTCATACATAAATCATTCTTTGATTACACAGAATAATTTCCAATTGTATTGTGTTTCTCTCATCAAAGATTACAATTGTTTATCATTTTGTGTGTTGTTTTCATATCTGTCAATATAAAGAAAAGGGATCAGCCAGTTGTCAATCAATAGTAGATGAGGTTTCTTGTAATTCAGTAAATAAATAAATATGTATCTGTTACATAATCAATGTTTGCTTGCATTCATCATTATTTGGGTCATCATCTCATGAACTGTTCATCATCATTCCATAAATGACAAAAGCTCTGATGGAAAAAAAAAATGTGAAAAAAAGTTCTGTGTTGTCTAACTTCTTACTGTGATTTATATTCAAGCACCCCTCTACAACCACATTAGTGATGCTTTTCCTCCACCACTTTATGCCTTCAAGTGACTATCTACGCTGACTCCTTTGATGATAGTGGAACTAAAGCTCTAGTGAGTCCTACTTATAGCACTAACTTTGTTCCCATATGTAGTTAACCACCATGTTTTGTATGACTGTTGAGCCTTTGCAAATACTTATGATTATAAAAATTCAGCTTTCCATTGACGTGTTGAATACTGACAATTTTTCTGCTTCATCTATCCTCAATTTTCTGTGAGCTCAAAAAAGATTATTTGTATTAAAATAGGTTATCAATTCCTAATTTATTTTGTTGCAAATCATGATATGAAACTTTTGAAATATTCCTTTTTGACCAGTTTTACTATTTGCACTCTGTAGTGCATACACATTAATCCATTTTTGATGTTAAATATTAATTCAAAACACAAAACATTTCTGAGAAGGGAATAGTATTGATTTCAAATATTTAGGTAAAAGGACTCTTTAGAAGAAATTCTAGCAGAAGTTACTAAAAAGCCTCTCAAATAGCATTAAACATATACTCATTACCAGATTCAAGGCATAGGCAAGAAGGATGATATGTTTATCCATGAGGTTATCTTTCTAGACTCATAAAATGGGCTTATGTCAAACACTGGAAATTAGATGTGAAAGATAAGAAGCTACAAAAGCTTTCCTTTAAGCTCTAATTTCTATTTATCTCAGAGGACTAAACTGTAAATATTACTTAATAAAAACAGAACAACCTACAGCTACATTTCAAAAGGGTATCATTAAGACAAAAAGAGGGACATGTAGTAACATGTCTTTGTTTGAATTGCAACCATTGTGACAACCTAATGAAGGGAGTATAAAATATCCATACGATGGTAAAGGTATAACATTAAAAGGCTTTGCAAGAATGTATTCTTCATACACAATTTACCATATAAAATGCCCAGGCAGAATGTAGTATTTAGGACAGATAAAGAAAAAGTAAAGCTAATCCAAATCCAACATTCAAACAAAAGATTTGAAATCAACTTCAGTGTGGCATGTTAAGCAATATCAACAAACAATGAGCCACATGAATATCTTTACACATTTGGCTCATTGTTTGCTGTTGCTATTGTTACAATATCAACTATGTCCTTTAATGGTGATTAACCTTTAGCCCATAAATTGTTTTGAATATACGAATTGGCCGTATGCAGAACAATTTGGTCACAAATTATTTCATCATGCAAGTTTCCTAAACGACAAGTAAGTGCTAAATTCTTGAGTGCAGCAACATAATCCTCAACAGATTAGTTTTTCCTTGTTTTCTATGATAACATTTATATCTATGGATGGCAACACATACTGTTGGACTAAAGTAAGCATCCAGATCCTCCAGAGCATTAGAGAACACATCCCCCTGATCAGCCGGTCTGATTTTGTTTTCTATACGATTATATGTTTTCAAACCACCAGGACATAAACAATGTAAAATACGTTTATTTTTCTTTTCAGGCGGTAGCTCCTCATGATCCTCAAAAGTGGAAATATAAATGCTGTAATATTCATTCCATTCATCCCACTTCATTGTAGACTCCCATGATGCTGGAAAGGCTTGGGGAGGACTAAGATTCAATACATTACTAAATGCCAACATACTCTTTTGTGAATACTTGATGAGAAGACTAAATATATAAGTTAAATATATAGTTCAAGTTAGAAAAAAGTGATAGTTAAATCTCACCTCATTTGAGTCCCACAGGAAAATACTCCATAAGTTCTGACTTGAAATGTAGCAGGGAAGGAGAAAATTAAGCAAAACTATGTTACAATCAAGCATGCACTTTCTCTATATAAATATCCTGAATCAGTGCACAATTGGAGAATATGTGTAACCACACAATAGCAGTTTGTTTTTAAATCAATCAATCAATCAATCAGGGAATTTTAAGCGCGCTACTCACCCATGAGGGTCTCAAGGCGCTGGGGGGGGGGGGGAGGGGGTAAAAGCAGCTCCGCTCAGTCGAAGAGCCAGGTCTTGAGTGTCTTCCTGAAGATGTTCAGGGATGGGGCGCGTCTGATGTCGATCGGGAGCTCGTTCCAGGTCTTGGCCGCGATGTAGGAGAAGGCTCTTCCACCTGTTCTGGCTCTGCAGATGTGCGGAGTTTCGGCGAGAGCGAGGTCGGCAGATCGGAGGTTTCTTTTGGGTACGTGGAATGTGATTCTCTCGTTGAGGTATTGGGGTCTGCTGTTGTGGAGGCACTTGTAGGCATGGGTGAGTATCTTGAAGGTTACTCTCTTCTCAACGGGGAGCCAATGGAGGTTCCGCAGGTGTTGGGTGATGTGTTCGTGTCGAGGGATGCCGAGGACGAGTCTGGCTGCGGTGTTCTGTATGATCTGGAGTTTGCAGAGCAGGGACTTGTTGATTCCGGCGTAGAGGGCATTTCCGTAGTCCAATCTGCTGGTTATGAGTGCGTGGGTGACGTTCTTCCTTGATTCGGGGGGATCCATTTGAAGGTCTTTCGGAGGATGCAGAGGGTGTTGAAGCAGCTGGAGGTGACGGCGGTGATCTGTTGGGTCATGGAGAGGGAGGAGTCGAGTACGATGCCGAGGTTTCGGGCGTGGTCCGTTTGGGTAGCAGGGCTGCCGAGGGCGGTGGGCCACCAGGTGTTGTCCCATGCAGAGGGGGAGGGTCCGAGGATGAGAATCTCTGTCTTTTCTGAGTTGAGCTTCAGGCAGCTTCTGCTCATCCAGGATGCGACGTCCTTCAGTCCTTCCTGGAAATTGAGTCTGGTTGTGACGGGGTCCTTGGTGAGGGAGAGGATGAGTTGGGTGTCGTCGTTGTAGGATACTGTGCTGAGTCCGTGCTGTCTGACGATGGCGGCGAAGGGGGCCATGTAGATGTTGAAGAGCGTGGGGCTGAGCGACGATCCTTGGGGTAGTCCGCAGTTGATTTCCGTGGGTTCGGAGAAGAAGGGTGGCAGACTGATCCTTTGGGTTCTGCCTGTGAGGAAGGAGCGGAGCCAGTCGAGTGCGGTTCCCCGTATGCCGGCATCGTGGAGTCTGGCGGTGAGTGTGCAGTGGGAACCGGTGTCGAATGCTGCAGAGAGGTCGAGTAGGATCAGGGCCGCAGTGTGTCCTTGGTCGAGGAGGGTGCGGATGTCGTCTGTGGCAGCGAGTAGAGCGGTCTCGGTGCTGTGGTTGCTGAGGAATCCGGATTGGGAGGGGTTGAGGATGGAGTTTTCTTCGATGAATTTTGTTAGCTGGGCATTGACTATCCTCTCCGTGACTTTGGCTGCGAAGGGGAGGAGGGAGATGGGTCGGTAGTTCTTGAGGTCTGTGGGGTATGCTGAGGGCTTCTTGAACAGGGGTCTGACTTCTGGCGTTTCCAGTCATTGGGAAAGGTGCTGGTCTTCAAGGTGGTGTTGATGGTGCGTCGTAGTTCTGGGGCGATGGCGGTGATGGCTCTGTGGTAGATGTGTGGCGGGCATGGGTCCGTGGGGGCCCCTGAGTGGATGCCTTTCATGGTGAAGGTGGTGTCTTCGGTGGTGACTGGGGTCCAGGCGGAGATGGTGGGCTGGCTGTCGTTGCTGGAGGGGGGGGGGTTTGGGTTCGGAGTCAGGTGTCTGGTCGCTGAAGTGGTCGTAGAGGCCCTTGATTTTCAGGTGGAAGTAGGCTCCGAGCTTGTCGCAGAGGTGGGAGGGGGTGATGTCCGTGGTTTCGCTGTGGGGCTTGGTGAATTCGTGGATGATGCTGAAGAGTTCCTTGGAGTTGCTGGAGTTGGCGAGGATCTTCTTTTGGATGAAGGTCCTTTTGGTGGATCTGATGCATTGGTGGTATTCCGTCATGGCGTTCTTGTAGGTGGTGCGATTTTCTGGCGTTTTGCTAGTTCTCCAGTTTTTCTCGAGGCGCCTGCAAATGCGTCTGGATTCTTGGAGGTTGGTGGTGAATCAGGTGGCCTTCCTGGGGCGCTGTCTGTCGGGGTTCCGTAGGGGTGCGAGCTCGTCTGCGCAGTTGGAGATCCATCTGTGGAGTTCTTTGGCTGCGAGGTTGGCGTCGGTCGAGGTGGTAGGGGCGTCGCGGTTGAGGACGGAGTTGAGCTATTCTTCAGTGATTTTGCTCCAGTTCCTTCTTGGAGGGCGCGGTGCAGGTTTGGGGGTGGTGGGTGTGTCGACATTGAAGTGTATGCAGTGGTGGTACATCCATGGGGGTTGCATGGTGTGGCTGAAATGGACGTTGTTACCTCCTGCGAAGATTGGGTCGAGGGTGTTTCCTGCCTTGTGGGTGTGCATGGTGATGAGCTGTTTCAGGCCGATGTTGGCGAGGTTGTCCAGGAGGGTGGTGGTGTTGGGGTCGCTGGGGTTGTCGATGTGGAAGTTCAGGTCTCCGATGAGTATGTAGTCCATGGCGGCGATGGCGTGGGGTGCGATGAGGTCGGTGATGGTGGTGGCGAACGAGGCGCGAGGTCCGGGCGGTCTGTAAGCGAGGGTGCCACGAAGTGTGGTTTTGGGACTGGTCTGGATCTGGAAATGAAGGTGTTCGGTGGTGGAGAGGGAGTCATTCGTGGTGGAGGTGGAGAGTCGGAGGCAGCTCTTGTGTGCGATGGCGAGTCCTCCACCTGGGCGGTTGGGGCGGTCTTTCCTCTGGATCTTGTATCCGTCGGGTATGGCGGTGGCGATGTTGGGGGCGGAGGAGGCATTTGTCCAGGTTTCCGTAAAGAAGGCGACGTCTGGAGAGAGGGTGTCGAGGAGGTCCCAGATCTCAACGGCATGTCTGTGCAGGGAGCGCACGTTGAGTAGGATGCACTTCAGGGTGTTGGATGTGTTGGCGTTCGGTGCGGGGGTGGTGGCTGTGGGGGTGCTGGTGGTGTTGAAGGTCTGGTGGCAGTGACGGCAGGAGAACTGCCCGTGAGTGGTGCTTGGTGTGGATAGCTGGCAGTGGTTGTTTCTCCCAGGGTTGAGTGCGAGGAGGGTAGCTGAGTCGTAGCGGTGGATGGTTGGAGATCCAGGGTTCCTGGCGCTGGTCGCGGTCGGGTCACGGACGGGCGCAGGCGGGCTTGCCTTAGGTGCGCCTTCGGCGCGCCAGTGGCGCACCCGCTTCGCACGTCAGCACAGCAGCTGCCATTAAATAGGGGGAGGAGGAAGGGAAGAGCAGCTGGTTGGCATGAGCGGGAAGATGGTGGGGGGAGGGGCCGCGGGGGCAGCAGCGGCGAAGAACGGGTGGGAACCGGGCTCGGGGATAAAGAAGGTAGGGCAAGAAAAGGGCAAGAATAGATGATCAGGCAGAGAACACGGAGTCAAAAAAGGCAGAAATTAAAATAGGCAGAAATTAAAAGAAACACGGAAACTTAACAGACAGTGCACAGGGAGAATGGCGAGTGTCACAGGGAGCAATCACCTCAGAGAGACTGGAACCTCTGACAGGCGCAGAGGTGGAGGCACAGCAGCAGGGAGGCTGAGTCAGCGGAGCTGCACGGGCGGAGGGTTGGGTCTATGACCAGAAGGTCATAGACCCAAAATGACTTCACATTCCTTGCATGTTCTTTGTATTTAGTTTCTTCAACTATTATAGTGCAGCAATGTATTGCTATCCCGATTTAAGATGGTAGATTGTTGCGTGACCAGTCGTCACCTTGCAACGTAACAAGCTCCTTTACTGTCGTGCAATACCCTTTGTTTAGTGGGCCAGTGGCAGCGTTGATGCATTCCATTGATGCGATGGAACCACAGAGGATTAAAATTCAATGGTAAAAAAAAAACTTCAAGTTTACTTGTCATTGAGCAGATCATACAAAACAGATTAAATGTACAGATTGTACTCAAGGCAGATTAAAAATAGCTTGAGAAAGTCGTGAATTATTTCCAAAGGTTATCATGTGATACATGACACTGCAGTATAATTATTTCGCATCCTTGAAATTCCATATGTGCCACAGAGCAATTTATGTCACGATGAGTTCAGGTACCAGGACTCATTGCCAAATCTGTAAATTTGTGCACTCTGGTCTTCTTTCAAGTCAAGATTTGTTGTACACAAATTCCGAGTACCATACACTTACAGGAGCTCAACTGTCCCACTGTCTCCTTAGCTTCTCCTCGATCACAATGCTCTCTCCTCACTACATTTTAAAATTACATCACAACTTTACTTAACTATGGCCATTGTCCACCAAGGTACAATAAAGTATAACATTTATAAAAACTAATATTTAGCATATTATCAACACAACAAAATGTGTCTACAAATGCTGGATTAGATTAGATACCGCAGTAGACCTGAGGTGGAGAAAGACAAAAACCACCGTCACAAAGAGAGTCTATAATGGATTGAACAATTGCAGTGGATGAATTAATATAAGGATGTAATCTGCTTTTTATGACTCATTAAACATGCAAATAATCATTACGATACAAATGAACAAAATAGTGATACTTCATGACTTTCATACATAGGACATGATGACCCAATCTGATATATTATTCTTTGTTAGATCACAGAGCAAAGTGAATAAATATATCCAACACTGAATGGAAATACTCCAAAGATCTATTTTCTGAATCACAAAATGTAGGCATGGATTGATGTCAGAATTTAAAACATAAATTTACACAAACCTTTGTGGCTGTTTACTTCTGAAAGTAATGTTACCATTCTAGACCCAAGAGCACAAGAATAAGCCCCACAAATCAACATTTCGAGACACAAGATGAAGGAAAAATGACAGTACTAATGTGCATGAAGAACAGTGCTTGAATTACAGTATAAAGTTAAACAATACAAAATGTTTCTTTACTGTTTTTGCTAAAAGAATGAAACATTTGAACAACTACACCTGAAACATTATTCACAACGTTTGCAAATTAAAATGAACAATTGATGAGATGACAAGAAAACTAATTTGAATGTGGCGAAAAACTCAATTAATCAAGGATGATGATTTTATACTATAAGAAACATATCTACATACATGCAACTGATATGAAAGTTGTTTTGTACGAGAGAGCTAATATACAATTGAATCACAAAAGACTAATTGATCTTCTTTATTTTGACAATAATAAAAACAACACTCAAAGCAATAAACAGTTTTAAACTTTGAGAGAGAACCACAGTACAATTGTAAATCAATGAAGCATTGTTATGTGATGCATTAACTGAACAAAAAAATTAAAGTAAGTTAACATTGTTTTAGATGTGAACGGTTACTCATGAAGAAGGAATATACCTGTTCTTAAACACATTCAGTGATTGAAGGAGCAAGTAACTTGTCGTACAGCATGTCTTTTTACTGTTTGAACCAAAACAACCTCAAAAAATATATTTAAAAAACTTTGACATTTATTGATTTTGAAAAATGAAACTTTGCTCAGAAATCATTGATGTGAGTGATTAGATGAATTTTAGTTATTCATGACATTAACTGGTATAAGTGACATGATTATGTAACAGAAATAATCTATAATAAAAGGAAACAAGTTTTTCATTGTTATAATGTAATGAGTAATGAGGGAATATCCTTAGGTCCTTTATGGATCACAGAATGATAACCCACAACTCAATATGAATTACACACAGAGTGGACCTCCTCATTGATGACATTACCTGTTCCAGGAGGCGGAAAGAAATACAATCCAGTGCCTTGCCACAACACTGTGCAAGCACCTTGAATGAATATACTATGAGGAACACATGGAATCCCCACTGCTCTAGCACACAGTAGAACTCTCCCTCAGTTGCTCATCATGAAAATACTTAAAATCAAAGGCAAAATCCTTCACAAAACCCACACCACCCACAAAACAATTTAATAGACTGCCACAAGGTATCAGGTACTGACCTGGAAATGAAAAGCCAGCATACAGTCTCTAGCAAATCAAAAATCAGGCTAACATCTAGACCTTCATAAAATAAAAATGTCTGCAAGTGGCCTCCCACAATGAAGTTGTGCCCATGTGCTATTACAAACAAATGTAACAGGTCCACACATGGTTTCCCTGAAATTGAAGCATTCAAATAGATGGCTTTCTCTGAAAGGGGGCCTCCAGTGAAACTCAAAGAGGGTCATCATGTAGCCTCTACTGACAAGGAAAATACATAAACCACGTGACCTCACAGCAAGATAACATTTACCCCACTCAACACAAGATGTAAACCTGAATCCCACCCGGTACAGTAAGCAAAGCTTGCTCTAGGCAGTCATGCCAGGATGCATTGAGTCCTCCAGACCAGAAGATGGGCTCATACCACGTCCCCCACACAAGTAAACTCAGCCAATCACAGCTAGTTGCACATTTCAATGAATTATCACAACACTGTGTCCACTGTGCAACACGTGATACTTACTAATTCATCATGGCAATTGCCCCTATTTCAATCAATCAAGAGTTCCCAGAATTCGTCCCCAAACCAGCTCTTATGCATCCAGCCATTTCTGTAGAGAACGTATGAGTCACCACCCCAACATGGTGGAATGGGAGCACTGTGTAAGCACAATCAGTCACCATAAAAACATATATATTAACTCCTAACTGACTGAAAAATTATCATCAGGGCATCATGCAGTGTGGCACATGTAAGGGCCTGAACAATCTACCACAAGGAAAAAGATGACATGCAAAGCACGCCACACCAAAATGCTCACATTTTGCCTTCATGAACTCTAGTGTGCATGCATACACCGTAAGCATGGCTGTTGTTATACGTAGAGGCAAATACCCACCAGATTTCAGTCTTCTCGAGTACCCACTGCCCAGCATGCACATCTCCTTCCTTGTGCACTTTGCCTTGCATTACACAGTACAGAGTACCGCAACATCACAGCTGCCATCACTGCAAAGTGCCCTATATACATGTATAAACTATACTCAGAGTTGTCACTCTTCCTATAATTTAGACAGCTTTTTAACATTTGATGGTGCTAATTTTAAAACACTAATTTTGGACATAGATATAAAATAATTCCCCTTTTCGAAATTTAGACAAGGTTTTTACTGGAGCGGAAACAGACTGAGCAATGCACATTTGTAGTGTTTAAATTAACTCTACCCATTACATTTCTACCCCAGACTTGTAAACAGGAAGTAAAAGACTGTAAGGTTACTTCATGACTTATTAATAGCAAATTCTGCAGTTGTCTCAGGAAGGATGTGAATTAGAGCCTTGCATGGATAAAGACATAACTGCTCAGTTGTGCCAGACTCTGCACCAGTTTTGCATCCCTATGCCGATTAAAATATGCAAATAATGAATAAACATTCCACTCTTACTGACTTTTACACCTCAGCAAAGTTTGACATCTAATAAAACCGCAGAATGAACTAACAATATATGGAGAACATTTTTTAAAAAGTTGGCCATTGAAGGAATAAGAAGACAAGCGAACACTTGGCTAAATGCAGAGTTAACCCTGCTGTTAGGCGTCTAATCATTATTAATTGCCTCCGCTGGCGGACATTAATTTCCCTACTGCTTGAACATGTATCTTGAGTTGGAGAATATCCTCATACATCAAGCGGGACAGGTGATATAACTCAGTTGGTCACAGTTGGAAAGAAGACAGCCACCCACATGCAGGCCGTCTGTCAACTTCATTTACAGAGCAGCGTCTGCTGGGACTTCCGCAGCAGCACTGTGCATTCATCTCCACGGACAAGGCGCCAGGTGGGGCAGCAGGAACAGCTCGTTCCTTTGAATCACCAGCCCAAGAGGCGCAGGCGGACTATCACTTGATTCATTCTTCTTCAAGGGGGAAGAAAGAAGAAGCAAAACGAAAATGAATCCTGAATATAGTTTACCTAAGCCTGTAAATACGTATCTGATGAGGATTTGTTACAGTGCAGCCCTGGCTTTGCTTGATGGTCACATCAGTCAATGTGAAGATCTGTTTGCCTTAGTGTGAATGATCAGTGATGAGAGTACTGGGCTGCTGCTTGTACGTGATTGCTATCTGTATGTTTCCCCTCTTTTCTTTTGGTGATCTGCAGTCAATTCACCTCAAGTGACCACTGAAAGTGCTAATTTAAGGTGCCACATTTTTGAGTTGACAGCAGGGGTGGCTCATCCATTTGAGCTGAGGAGCGTCGCTCCACAAACAAAAGCCACAGGGCGGAGTCGAAAAATAAAATGGTAATAACATTTATTTATTACCATTTTATTTTTCAGCAACCGACCCTTCCTGAACTGAGCATCAGAACGGGGCGGGGCCATTGCTGCTGAGTGGCAGCAGGGAGCTTTGTGCTCTCGAGTTTAAAATGCACACGTCTCTTTGGCCGGCCTTCTTGCGACGGCCAGCCAGGCAGGCACATTTTAAACCTCTCTAGCCCAGCTTTCTTGAGACAGCTGGGTTAGAGAAAGCAAAGGCCTCTAGTGCTCTTGCGAGCACTGATAGAGGCAGTTCCCACCAATCCTAGTGCTGCTCTCATGCTGCATGAGGCTGTGCACCTCAGGCAATCCGCGCTGGTGATCCAATTCAAGAAGGACCACAAGACCTGGCTTTTCGAATGACCCTACCCCCAGAGGGATCAGGACCCCTCCCCCCCAGCGCCTTGAGACCCTCACGGGTGAGTAGCCGCACTTTTCCAGACCCTGATTGATTGATTGATTGAACAGCGCCAGGATTGGCTTGGGAGTCGGGTGCCTGCCTGCCTCGAGAAGAGAAGGATCGAGGAGACCATCACACTCATAGAAAAGGTAAGTGCCTTTTATTTTTTTTATGTCCCCTGCCGCACCACCCTTGGGACATGCCAACCGCCACTGGTTGACAGATGTCTTTAGTAGTTGATGAGCTTGAGCAGTTGTATCTCACTGCTGCTTGTTGCCATCACTTTAAAGGAATTTCTTGCTTTTGGTGGGAAGTGTAGCAGCATTTGTTGTCATGTCATCTCTACAGAAACTAGGCAGCACAGCACAACACAAAACAGAATGCAACAGAGCAATCACAATACAACAGCAACACAATGCACACAACATAAAAAAGAACACAAATGCAATAACACAGAACCACAGTACACCATGACACTGCAACACAATCTAAACACATAAAGCAGCACAACAACATAACAGTGCACAGAATAGCATCAAAACAGATCACAGTAACACAGCAAATACACTAACACAATACACCACAACAACACAATAGAACACTTTTACAGCAGTACACCAATGTGTAACAAAGCAACTCACCACAACAAAACAGAACAAAAGCACAACATAAAACCGCAACAAAACACCTAAAAATAATTGCAAACGTGCTGTTGTGTTGTTTTAAGTTGGTGGGTCCTTGTGTTTTGCTGGTTTGTTGCATTAGTATGCTGTGTGGAATTTTTGAGCTGTGTAGTTTTGTGTGTTGTCATTTTCTTGCATTTTTTTGGTGTGATGTGATGTGTGGCGTTGTATATTTTTTGTGTGATGCTGTTTTGTTGGGTGACATTGTTTTTATTAGAGGATATAATATGGTATTGCGTTGTTGTGATGTTGCTGTATCTCAACTGCAGGCTAACTGCTTAAATACACACACATATTCTGGTAAAATATTACCACCTCCATTAATCTATTGTTATGATATGATGGTGAAAAATCAGGCTCCAAGCACTGTCTCAACACCAAGGACATGTAACAGCGCCAGACAAAAATGCTTTGTGATCTGACCCGAGATGTCTGTGCCTATGCAGAAAGTATTCCCTGAAAATGGAAATGAGGGAATATGGTACATTTTGGATCCTGCAGCGTTTTCTGTGTGGATTGAACCCGAAAAGAAATGTCTCTAATATTTTTCATTAAAACCGTTAATGTTCTGGTATAAACAAAGTTTCTGCAAAACAGTTCCATCTGCAATACGATTTCTTCTCCAATAAAGGCAAAGACGCAAAGCTTTACAAATATTGAACAATGAGACACCAAATCAATGTGAAAGACTTTACGGGACGGAAACAATGACCTAGCTATAAATGTTTCTAATGACAATTGGAAAACAAATCTCCATAGGACCCATAAATTGGGTCTTGGCTTAAACCTCATCTATATGCAAGAAAGGCTCTAACAATGGTTATATTGGTCTCCACTGAAAATAAGGAAATTAGGTCTCAGAATCAGATAGATGCAGGAGAGACAAATGCTGCCTTGGTGGTTATAGTCACAGGATTATATTCTGCACAATTTATCTGGCCCAAACGTGTAGCAAGAGGCATTTCTCAAAGTGGTCATCTCAACTGCATTGGCTTACAGTTGGTTTATACCCAGGAGGACCTGCTGGTGGGGGCCGAGGGGCTTGAACATATCAATCGATAATGCAATGGACAGACTGAACTAACGCTATGATGGCGGAGGTTCGGCCTCTGTGCAATTCAGGAAGTGCTTGATGAGATTGGGCTGGTGGATGCATGGAGGGATATGCACTATAGCAATAAAGATGAGGTGTTCTACTCCTTGGCTCATAAACTGAATGCACATTTGGACCACTTCTTGGTGCGGGCTAAGTTGAGAGGGGCACTAGCAAACATAGAAATAGGACGCATGGCTCCCTCTCTGACTATGCACCCATCATCGTCACATAAACATATACTCCCACCCCAACAAACATCCACCCCAGTGCCTTAACAAATACTTACTGCACGATACAGCATTTAGGGCTTAGGTGGGGAGGAGATATTGAGGTTTCTACAGGAAAAAGATACACCACATACCTCTTCTTTCACTTATATTCGTGGCATCCCTATCATGGCAGCAGTGAGGTGTAAGAGAGCAAGAGCCACCACAAACCTTTCTGTAGAATCCTTACTGGCGCAGGAGTAGCCTAAGAAAGCCCCTTTGAACAAACTTTGGCGCAATGTTGTGGCGCTCAGGACCCAGACTTAAGCACTAGATTGGGACAAAACAGAACTAAACAGAGGTACTACTCCTCAGCCTACAAAGCAGGGAGACTCTTCGCAGCACAGTTAAATGCTAAGAGTACATACTGATAGGGTCCAAAAGAGATTCAGCCATTCAAGAGAAATAAGGGCATATTTATCAAGCAGTTGTGTCACCCTTGCGCCACGCAATGAGGCGCAAGGGTGACACAACTACTAAGTAAGATTTATCAAGCAACGCAAGGCCACCTTGTGGGGCCCTGAGTGGCTTGATAAATCTGGAGTAACACAACACAGCGCATCGCAAATTGCTGCGTTGTGTTACTCTGCACCAGGGAGGCATTCCATGAGTGGAGCGTGGGTGTTCCCACACATCCACCCATGGAATATGGTGCAGTCCCAGATTTACTATTACTGGTAGACCTGGGAATGTGTCAAAATGCTACGCCTTCCCAGGTGAGGCATAACGGGAGAAATATCTTTATTTCTCCCTTTTTTTCCTTTTTCTAGGTATTTTGCATTCTGCTTTCAACATAGAAAGAAGGAAATGCCTCAGGGGATTGTTTTTGTGCATGAAGGTGTCCCTTCCTGCACACAAACAATCCTGCTTACAACGCAGGCACCCTAGCACCATGGTGCAAGAGTGCCTTCATTGGCTCTAGGCAGCACATTGTGCGCCAGCGCAGGGACAAGACAAGAATGCGCCGTATAATGTTAAATGCAGTAATTCCTGCGCAGCACAGCAAGGTGGCTTGCTGCACTGCATGATTGTTTGATAGATATGCCCCATAATCCTTGACAATGAGACTATTGCAGACTCTTTCTGTACCTTTTATCAACACCTATGTTCCAAAAAATAGGCACCTTGTGTGGTGGTATCACAATATCTCCACGGTCATCTAAGTTATTTGTTCCATTAGAACTGGTGGAAAGCATTAGTTGAGCCTATCACAACAGAGGAAGTCACTGTACTTTTACTAGGCTTTAATCAGGGAAATATGTAGTCCTAGAGGGCTTTACAGATAACTTTTACAAGTTATACTGCACTATGATTTCTCCAGTCCTAACACGGCAGTTTAATGACATTGGCAGGGCAGCATACTAACAGATACAATGTGCGATGTGGCAATAGTAGTTATTCCTAAGCTGAGTAAAGATCCTGCATAGTGCTCCTTGTACAGGCCTATTTCTCTTCTAAATATGGATGTAAAGCTCACCAGGATTTTGACGGTAATGCTGGAGGACCTTCTCCCAGAGATAGTCAGTGCAGACCAGTCTAGATTTATTCTGGGTCAACAATGCGGGGACAACACTAAATCCTGGAAAACACCTAAGGGAAATAGCAGCATGTCCTTTTGTTCTTGGTGTCTGAGAGGGTTGGTTGGACTTACATAACAGGGGTGTTACAGAAATTAGAACTGGGACCACTTCCTTAGCAGGACCATGGCAAGCTTGAAGACATCTAGAGCCGGGTCAGAGTGAACCTACTTAACAACCTACTGTAATTAAACAGGGCACCAGGCAAAATTGACCCTTATGGCCACTCATCTTTGCACTCACACTTGAAATCTGTGAGAAATAGGGTTGTTGGTTAAAGGGAGTGTAACTCTACTCAAGCAACAGCCACAATCCCTGGCAGGGTGAACCACAAAAAGTCACTAAATTAACCTGTGCTTAACCCTCTGGTAACATGGCAGAAAAGTAGTCAGGCTTAAATTAGAGGCAATGTGTAAAGTATTTTTGCAGCAAACAAACAGTAATAATATGAAAACACAACACAAGAAAATTCCCACACCGATTTAGAAACATAGAGTAAAATTTAATAAATTATTTGACACCAAAACAACAAAAATCTAATCAATAGAACCAGAGATATGCAATTTAAAAGATTTAAGTTAAGTATCGCGCCTAAAAACGCAAAGCAGCACTCACAGTTATCTGGTTGTGTTAGACCAGGTGAAAATCAAATGTTCAGGCTGACTGCGATTGAGTGTGGGGCAGATACAGGGACCAGGTTAGTTCCACTGAAAAAGTTACCTTCTAAAGTCCAGTGTGAAGAGTTCCGTTCACAGTGGAGTTGGCCGAGAGGAGCAGGGAGAGCGTTGTGGATGGTCGTCGCTGAAGCGCAAGAGCATGCCGGGCATTGCGGAAGGTTGTCGCTGTAGTGCAATGATCCTGTCTGGGATGCTCGTTGCTGGAGATTCACGTTGGCGGTCACCGCGGGCTGTCAATGCTATAGCACGAAGTGCAGATCGCGCGTTGCCGGTCGCCGTTGTCCGTTTCTAAAGATTGAAGAGTTGGTTTCACTGGAGCATCACGTTGGTGGTCGACGCGGGTGGCAAGAACTGGGTGCGAATGGGCCTGCTTGAGGTCACAAAGAGCCCAAAACTTCAGGATTTCTTCTTTTCTGTGAGGAGGAGCTCAACTGATGCCAGGACATGGGAGGCACCTCTTGGCTATCAGGAACTCACTCCAGCAGAGGCCAGAAGGGCTCAGGCAGGTCCAGTTGCAGGTTCAGACAGATCAAGTTGCAGCAAGTCAGATGGGCGGTTGCAGAGAGGCCTCTGTGGTTTGTTATGTTTCTGTAGTTCAGAACAGGAGGTCATTCAGAAGACCCTTGGAGTCACTTCAGCCTGGGATAAAGGGTGCAGGTCCAGTCCTCCTTCTCAGTAAGCAGGGCAGGCCTCAAGAAGCAGGACAGCAGGGCATCATTCTTCTGTAGTATCCACAGGTCCAAGCGTGCACTAAAGAGGGGGTTTGAGTATCCCCTTTTTAGGTCGAGCCTAGAGCCAGCACGCATGCGCTGCTCTGCGAGGCTTATTGTAGAGGAGTAGGTGAATAGAAGCTTTGCCCACTCTCCACCCATATTTGCGATTGGCTTGTGTCATTGTCTGTCCTAAATGCTGGTTTCTTATTCGTCGATAGGCTTGTTAGCCCCCCGTTAGTACCTCCTCCTCTTCATTTGTCACCTCCCATGGCGACTGGCCCCTTTACTTCGAGTGTTACACAGTACGTGTTATTTAGACTGTGAGCACTATTTTCGTTAATGAGGTTCTCCTACTGCAGGCACAACGTGCTTTGGTGCCTTATTCCCCCCCCGCCCGCCCGCCCTCCCTCCCGTAGTTCGTGCCTTCTCCCCCGGTTGTCCGTGCCTTCTCCCTTCCGCCCACCCTCCCTCCCGTTGTCGTGATGCCAATCATTTGCAATGCAATAGGTCTCGCGTAAATGCGAGACCTATTGCATTGCAAATGCTTGTGTTTTTCTACATCTGGTCACCCATAGAGGTTGCAGGTCCTGTGCATTCTAGAAATCGGCATTCACCGCTGGGCTCCAGAACCACTTCTGGAGCAATGGAGGGAGGCCAAAGATGGCGCAGTAGAAAGCTTCTCACAGATCCAGACTCATTTAATTAAGAAATGTGACGAGGAAGGGATCAGGAGGTACCTTGTATTTGAACAGATGATCAAGCAGCCCTGGTGCCCCGCTGGTATAATGTGCATACAAGGGTGAAAGACCAGCCCGCTACTGAAAGGGCTGAAAAAAACGTTATGTGGCAAACCAACATGGTGGCGAGCCTAAGCAGCCCTGCCACGTAACACCACCATGTCAGGCACTAGCAACCCTGCAGCTGCCCGGCCTGCCGCCCAGGATGAAGCTTGCTAATGCAAGGCAGCCCTGTGCTCATGGTTCCACAGCACCACCCACTCCACCCGGGGCCCTGGAGCGGGCCAGACCACAGTAACCATGCTGTGCAAAACACTGCCTTCTAAGCACAGCAGGGTTTGGAAAAAAATGCAATAAAACTCTTGAAATCAGAGCTTTGTTTCATGGTGAGATAGAAAAAGCAGGTGATGCTGTGGCAAACAGTCTTTCTTATGAATAAGGGGTGGAAGCGAAATATAAAAAGGGAAAACAAGCTATCCAATATTTGAAAATGCCTTCTTTCCCATCATGGAATACAGGGTTATTTATATGCCTCAGAATGAGGACTCACCTCACATAATCAATGACTGGGATGAGGGAGACGAACAAGGTGCCTTATAATCGTGACAGATTACCAAGCTGTGATTTTACCAGATATCGATCTTTATAGCCAATAGGTAAGGTCATTCAATATGACCCACCTCCAGACCGGAAGAGAAGCCTGCAGGCTGGAATGTCTTTTACTGCTGCCAGACCACGTGTTTGTTTTCTATTCGTCTCTGTTTCCTTCCTGTCATTGTTTGTTTATTAACCAGATAAAACATCTATTATATTAGATTTGCCGAGTTCTGCATTGCATCAAAGCTTAATAACTTTCTTCAGAGCAATAGTCCTAAAATTATACTGATGTTAGGTCGTCTAAATTTAAGGAAATATAAATGCGTTGTCTACAACTATAGATGTCAGAAAGAATGGATCACTCTTGTTTGACATCACTTCCCTTCAAGTGATAATCTCTGGCCTGGGAAGTAAAGCTAATTAAGAGCCTCATTTAGAGTATGGCCTGGTGTCCATCAGGGTGGGGGAGGTAATTACCCTGGCCGGACTAAAGCCCTGCCGGCATCTCTGTGCCTTCAGAGAAGCCACCGCCACAGCGGCTCCTCTGAACGCACTGAAAGGTTGTTGAGCTAACGCCATGTGATACCCCAAAACCGGTCCCAGGATGCTTGTTTCTAGTCCAGGGCGGACCTGGCTTGGCAGTTCGGTAGGACTGTTACCATGAGGCACAGGGTCAAAACTGATTTGCATATGGCTGGTTCTAAACTGGGGTGGCATGGTGAGTAAAAGAACGATGGATCTAACCGAGATCTTTTGACTGTGAGTGAATGTTTGATTTGTTCTGCATTCCGTCCATCATTTGTGTGTCTTTTGCTTTCTCGCCCTAAGTGTGCCAGGTATGCCCAGCTGTGGGTCCCGGGCTCACTGTGCCGCTGGATTTAAGCTAACCTGGGTGATACCCCAAAACTGGTCCCAGGATGCCTGTTTCTGGTCCAGGGAGGACTTGGCTTGGCAGTTCAGGCTGGACTGTTCCCATGAGGAGCAGGGTCAAGACTGATTTTCATATGGCTGGGTCTAAACTGGGGTGGTATAGTGAGCAAAGTTTCATGGACTTAACCCAGATATCTTGACTGTGAGTGAATGCTTGATTTGTTCTGCATTCCGGCCATCATTTGTGTGTATTTTGCTTTCTCTCCCTAAGTGTACCGGGTAGGCCCAGGCATGGGTCCCGGGCTCACTGTGCCACTGGATTCAAGCTAGCCTGGCTGATTAGGGGTGATACTCCAAAACCGGTCCCAAGATGCTTGTTTCTAGTCCAGGGAGGAGCTGGCTTGGCAGTTCGGGCTGGACTATTCCCATGAGGAGCAGGGCCAAGACTGGTTTGCATATGGCTGGGTCTAAACTGGGGTGGCGTGGTGAGCAAAAGAGCAATGGATTTAACTCAGATCTCTTAACAGGGGGTGAATGTTTGATTTGTTCTGCATTCCATTCATCATTTGTGTGTCTTCTGCTTCCTTGTCATGTTTCAGTCAGCCGCTCTGACAACTTTTTTGTTTTTTGAAAACAAACTCCCAACGCAAAACAAAAAACTGGCATCCTGGGCGTTTTCACACCGAGTGTGGGGATCATTAGGTCAAGCCTGCAGGCAGCGTGCATGTGCTATCACTTGGTGACCTATTGAATATTTTAAAAGAATCCTAAAAGAGGCTTTTAGCCCCCCCACTACTTACCATTCATTGGCATCATTATCACCCAAAGATATTGGAGCTCTTTAATTGGACACCAGTTACATTACACGAGTTTACCTAAATTTTTTTAGGCATGGGATATTAAGTGATTTGCCCAGAATTACAGGATATAGCTGACACTAAGGCTCGGACCTGGTTCCCCAGTTCCAATGTTGGCAGTTCTGGCCGTAGTGACACATCCATCTTTCCATTCACTCATTCGCCATTTTGCTTCGAGCACCTCACCCGAGGGAAGTAGAGACAGAAGTACACATACACGAAGGAGGCTTCTAATTCTTCTGGCGGATTTTTGTGTTTTTCTTTAAAGGGTACAAGGCTACTTCCTTTATTTTATCAACATAAAGCCTAATAAGTAACCAAGTCACTGATTCTCAGCATTACAACAAGCTATGTTCAGCATGGCTAAAAGTAAAAAAAAATAGTGCTATGACACGATCAACACTGGTTGCTTCATAGCGCTTTTTTTTTAACTTTCAACCAGCCACGCAGCTGTACAACATGGCAAAGAAAATATTAACAAAGTCAAATAGCTTTACTTTTTGGCTTTTCAATGTTTTTAAAGCCACGTTGTACATCTGCGTGCCTGCTGTGTAGCATGATGGAAAGTTAGAAAAAAAGCTCTATAATGCGTAACGTGACTATCGTTGACTGAGTCATAGCACTTTATTTTTTACACTTTCAATCATGCCGCACAGCAGATGTACTGCTGCAGAACATGGCTAAAAACATTGACAAAGCCAATAGATCCCACATATGCGAGACCTATTTGCCAATGCTTGTTATACCTGGTGCCCACTTTGAAGTGGGAGAAGCTTATGGAGTTCCCTCCTGCCCTGGTTCCAGTCTGACTGGGGCTACAATAGGCTAGTGTGAAGTCGTTTGTGTGTGTGCTAAGACAGCCCCATTGAACTGCAAGTGTGGTAGGGGAGAGCTTTACCCCCTCATCCTACAAGAGATGGCCCATCCGGCTAACACCCAGACTCTTTATTATGTGGCTGTCTAGGAGGAATGCACAAAGGCCAACTGCCAACTGCATCTAGTCATGTGACCCAGGAACAGGCTGCAGTCACCAAATGGTTAGGACAAGAAAGCTTTCTGAAAGTGGCATTTTCAGAATTGTGACTTAAAATCTGACTTTACCATTAAAGAGGGTTTTAAATTACAATTCCTCAGACACCAAACATGACATTCCTACCTGCTCCCTCACAAAACTTAACACTATTAAATGTAATAAGGTAACTCAATGTTATCCTATGGGAGAGGTAGGCCTTGCAGTACTGAAAAACTATTTTAGGCGTTTTTCACTACCAGGACATGTAAAATGTAAATGTGCATTTTCAACTTTTTAAATACAATGCACCCTGCCCTATGGGCTGTTTAGGGCCTACCCTAGGGGTGACTTATATGTATTAAAAAGGAAGGTTTCGGCCTGGTAAAAGGTTTATTTCGCAAGAACGAAATGACAGTTTGAAATTGCACACACAGGCTGAAAGGACAAGCCTGAGACATGTTTAAAAAGGCTACTTAAGTGGGTGGCGCAATGAGTGCTGCAGACCCACAAGTAGTATTTAATTTACAGGCCCTGGGTATCTACAGTACCACTTTACTAGGGACTTACACATAGATTAAACATGCCAATTTGGTGTAAGCCTATTTTACCATGTTTAAAGGAGAGATCACAAGCACTTTAGCACTGGTTAGCAGTGGTAAAGTGCACAAAGTCCTAAAAGCCAATGAAAAAGGGGTTCAGAAAACAGGACGGGGTACTGATAGAACATACTGCCCCTCATGTTGTGACATTGAACTACTCTGAACTTATCAGAGATATACAGCAGGACGTCCAGCGATGGTACACAAAACTATTCTCCTGGCTAGGTAGGATTGTGGTAGTTAAGATGAGAATTATTCCACAGATCTTTTATCTATTCCAAACAATTGCTCTTCTGGTCCCTTCTTTAATTCTCAAGCAACTTCAGGAGTTGATAAACTCCTTTATATGACAGGGTAAAGCCTTGTGCATTGCCAACAAGATTTTCTACCACTCAACCTCAATGGAGGACTAGCAATCCTGCACACAACATCCTATTTCCAGGTTGCCAACTTACATTTATAGTGCAGTGGTAAATGAAAGAAACAGCTAAGCAGTGATGTGTTAGAGATCATCTTATAGTTGGGGTGCCCCTCCACCAGGTACCCAGGATGTGGAAAATGCAAAGGAGCTGGGGCTTACACACCCTGCCAGTTACCAGAGTCACAATGGCAGTATGAGATAAAGATTTCCTGAGACCAGGCTCATTGTCCTTCCCTTTCCCATTCACTCCTATTTCATACAACTAAGATTTCACACCAGCTAAGGAGAAAATGAGCTTTCAAGTTTGGAAGGAAAAGAGATGCCTCATGGGGGATCGCCCCTTTTCTAAAAAAAAAACAAATTAAATCCTTTGAGGACCTTAGAAACCAGTTTGGTGTCCTGGAGAATGAGAGATTTGCCTACACACAGGTCAGACATTGTGTTCTATATCCCGCAATGATTAACAGGACTTCACGTCCCTTTAAATCGTTCGAGAAATGGCTTAAGGATGGTCCCCATGATAGAGGCTTAAGCATGACCTTTTATTGATTCCTCCCAGATTTTAATCAACAGGACAAAAGAGGTGGAAGAAGGATCTGAGAGTGGATTTTCTGCACAAGGAGCGGGAGAAAATCTATGATAGGGTGCGTTTTATTTTGTACTAGGCATTCCGCTGTAGGAAGATCAATGAAAAATCCTGACTCATTGGTACAGGAAGTCCAAGGGAATCGGGAAGTAGGATTTAGCTAAAGGTAATTTGTGCTGCAGAGGATTTGTGGTGATGGGCACCTTATTACATCTCTTGTGGAATTGTCCCAAGTTGGGTAGATACTGGGAGAAGGTGATAACGGAAGTTAACATAGCGTCTGAAATCAAGATACCAAAGGACCTGAGTGTAGTCCTACAGGATAGACCTTTTCCATCCAGGAGAACCATGAGATCGCCCAGAGGAAAACAGCTGGCTATGGCACTGGCGGCAGCGATGAAAGTAATACTGGCGCTCTAGGGGAAGGCTTTACCCCAGTGATTTCAGTCTATATTAATAAGTTGTGGGACTTACTGCCCATGGAAAATTACATTGCTTCTCGATAGCAGACATAAATCCTATGAAACAAGCTGGCACCCTTTTATGCTACTTTTAGCTCACAACTACAGGGAGCTATCCTATCCAAGGTATCGTAAAGTATTACAACTCCTATGGGTTGTCATTTCCCAACTCTTGCCATGTCATAGATCTCAGGGACCTCCTTGGCTCCTTTGTCCCACACGGGGAGGATATAAAAAGATATTGGTGCTCTATAGCTGGGATTGCCCTCTTTAACCACAAGATGTGCAGAGAGATTGACCTAGTGACAGGGCGGTTGAAATATATAAAATGTTTTATTTACATCTGACATAACTTCTCGCTGGCCGGGTGGTTATAAGCAGTGATAGGTGTAGCTGAATACGGAATAAATACAGTTAAAGGTAAAACTCAATGAAATAATATTATACTCAACAAGACAAGTAACTGACGAGAACATGGCGGCCGCGTAGCGCGCAGGTCGCAAGCTCCGGAGGCTCCTAGCCGTTTGTAACCGTGGATACCACATCTACCATTACCTTTACCTCCTAAACGCCGCTCACATTACCTCGAAGCTCTAGGCCCTCGATGTGCTTCACCACCGATATTATCTCGGTGCTGCCGACTCCAGGCTGACAAATCCGTCTCTCGAAATCGGACATCGGTCCGCTCTGTGTTACGGCCGCCCTGGAGCTCAGGAAGAGCCACAGGGCAGCAGCGCGAGGCTACCTCCGGGCGAGTGGTGGCAGCGTCAGCACATACGCTGCGGCCACATGCTCGGGTGGTTTGGAGACTGCAAGCCCATCGGGGAAGAGCAGCCAGCCGCCATTAGCGACGGAGGACGCCAGGACTTGAGAGGTAGGGAGGCCATTGCAAGGGTTTTTCTTTGCAGGCCAAAAGGGCAGGTTTTAGTGGGGCCCCAAGCTGAAATAGAGGAGAAGTCCGTGGACATAGAAAGGCAGACTCCCTCCCTTGACTTAGTTGCTCTGTCCGGCTCAGCTTCCCCAGCAAGCTCTCATAAGGGTCTACCCAGAGAAAAACCGAGGCGAGAAGTAAAAAACAAAGGTAAAAAACAAAGGAAAAAAGAAGAGTTAGCAGATCCTAAGCTTAGGATTACACCATCTCTGCGTTTTTTTTTCAAAGTACAACAATCAGTGCTTACACTAAAAAGACCACCACAAGCTGAATTAGAGGGTCCTAGAGCCACTCGGGGGTTTATAGCTATTACAGATACCCTAGCCCCAGTTATGGAGAGTGGTGAGAGTGGTGAGCAATCCGGTTAGGGCAGTGCCGAAAAGAGTACTAAAGCTGTTACTCCTGACGGAATAAAAAACTACAATGGCCGTATGGACGATAACACCCAGGACAAAGGAGATAATGATTATGGTGGGCATACACCAGATACGAATACAATAACCCTTGACAATAGGAATCTGGGCGGACCATCGGTCAGCTCCCTAGAGGCGATGATGGGAACTCTAACGGCAGACATCAGGAATGGTTTCTCAGTATCAGAGGCAAATCAGCGTGAGATTCTTGGGTTTTGCGAGACATTGGAAAAAAAATTAGATACGCTATCCGACAGGACAGAAATCCTCGAAAATACAGTGGAGGAATTAGAAAAAGACCTTGCCAGTAGTAGAAAGGACCTCCAGGCGTTGCGTAGGGATGAGCAGGGCCTTCAGGAAAAGTTGGAGCAGTTAGAAAATAATTCCAGACGGAATAACCTGAGGGTATTAAATGTACCTGAAGCTAAAGAGAGGGATGATTTAAAATCATTTGTGGTAGCTCTCATAAAAGCCTCAGTTCAAGTAGAGGAAAGTGAAGTGGACATTGCAAAGGACATACAAAGACTACACCGGGATCCCTTCAGGAAAAACCCGGGTAGAACAAAACCCAGAAAGATTCTTATTAATTTTCAGACTTATGCGTTAAAAGAAAAAATTCTAGTATCTGCACTAAAAATAAAAACCCTGAAAGGCCCTGACTTTTCTTTTGAAATAAGATCAGACTCATCACGAGCCACTCTAGATAGACAGTGGGAGCTGGGTAAACGCATGGATGATTTTCAAAAATTTGGGGCAACTGTACAACTTAAATTTCCTACTTCACTGCGAATAATGTACAATAATAAAATGCACATGATCAGGAACACAAGGGAAGCAGATGATTTATTAGAAAGTATTAAGGGAGGTAGAGGGGGTAGTTGAGGAGGTAGGTGTTGCAAGATAATGAGCTGATATCCACTTGACACGTACACAGAATTTATAGTTATTTTTTAATGGGGCTGGGAGTTAACGGAGCAAAAGACTAACTTGGACCAACATCATGTCCAAGTAGAAGAAGCAGGGGTGGGTTCTCCAGGGTAAGGTGGGAGGGGGTGATATAAGGGTGTCACAGGGTGGGGAGCATATGGGAATTTTTTTTTTAAATCCTCAAATACCTCAGTATTAGTAAGTAGAACTAGTATAGCAAAGACATGTCCATACAGATCTTAACTTGGAATGTTAATGGGCTACGTGTGAAGGGGCGTAGAGACAGGCTACTTCAATATCTTAGAGATTCCCCCGCACAAATTTTGGTTCTACAGGAGACTCACTTGTTGAAAAAGGAATGTGTTGATCTCTTTGAAAAACAAAGATGGGTACAACAAGTTTTATGTACAGATCAGAGTGGGAATGTCAGAGGGGTTGCAATAATTGTGAAAAAACAAGCAAAAATATGGGTGACACAAACGAAGGCTGATAAAGGGGGTAGGTGGATTATAGCTGACGCCAAAGTAGATGAAAGGCCATTAACGCTAGTAGGCTATTATGGCCCAAACCATGATGATTGCGAACCATTAAAAAATCTCTTTGCCAATCTATTAGATTCCCCTGGCCCAATAATTATGGGAGAGGATTTTAATGTTGTATTAGACCTAAAATTAGATAAATCAAATAGAACTAGAGCAACACCGACGCCCAATTCACGAGCATTACTAAAAACTATGATGGCTCTGGAGAGAAAGAGCGGGAACTTTACAGGGTACATCCTTTCACAACAAGAAATATGGGAGCAGGTCTAGAATAGACTACTTCCTAGTAGATTGGAGTCTTAGAGAAGATATCTCGGACATTGAATATAAGGCGGCTCACCTATCAGATCACTCAGCAGTCCTCTTAACACTCAAAAACAGCATCAGGTGGGAAGAGAGAAGGTGGACTTTGGACCGCACCATACTGGCAGACAGTGAAGCAATGGATAGCCTCAAGGAAGAAGTTAGAGAGTTTATTGAGGTCAACAGCGGCTCAGCCTCAAATGGAATAGTGTGGGACACTCTAAAGGCTTTTGTTAGAGGTAAGATCACCAGTGTAACCTGCCATAGGAATAAGTTGTACAGAGGAGAAATCTCACGATTAGAGGATGAGATGGAGCGAATAGATATGGAAATAAAAAGATCAGATCTGGAGGAGAATAAAGTGGAATTAGAAAAGAAACAGCTCCTAATGAAGAATCAACTATCAGAGATCCTCCAAATAAGGATTAGAAAAAGGTGGGATGCTAGCAAGCTAGCGCATTTCGAGTATGGAGAGGGAGCAGGTAAACTCCTAGCCTGGAAGGTTAAGACAGAACGGAATAAGAACAGGATTAAGGAGATCAAGGAAGACCGGTCTGGAAATATCTTGAGTGGTGAGACCGAGATAAAAGAGGCCTTTAAGGAGTTCTTTAGTATTTTATACATGGAAGAGAAGGAAGAAATGGTAGATACCGAGATAGAGGGCTGGCTTGCTGAATCCATTCAACCCATAGACGCTAACCAACAAAAGATCCTAAATCAAGAGATTACCAAGGAGGAAGTAGTTAGGGCCATTCAAACTAGTAAAGGGGGTAAAGCGGCAGGGCCTGATGGCATACCTATGGAGCTGTATAAAATCTTGGCAGAGGTGGTAGCCGCTCTTTTGACATTAGTGATGGGTGAGGTACTAGGTCATGGAACACAGTTACCAAAATCATGGAATGAGGCCACGGTCACCCTCATCTTGAAACCGGGTAAAGATCCAGCATTATGTGAGTCGTATTGACCAATATCTCTTTTAAATTCAGATTATAAAATCTTCACAAAAATTTTAGCAAGTAGACTAGCCAAAATTGCGGGCTATACAATCCATGAAGATCAGAGAGGCTTTTTGAAAGGGAGATATCTACACGAGCTTACTTATGAGCTTATCGGGGCTATCGACTTTGCTACAACCTTTGACACCCCTTTAGCTATAACAACATTGGATGCCCCTAAAGCATTTGATAAGGTGAGATGGTCTTATCTATTTTCAGTACTGAAGAGATATAATCTGGGAGACAATTTTTGTAGAGCTATAAAGTTAATATACCAAGAACCTGTAGCAAGAGTCCTGGTGAACGGAAAGCTATCCTCACCCTTCACAATACTTAGGGGTACGAGACAGGGCTGCCCTCTCTCCCGTTTAATTTTTACATGGAGCCCTTGGCCTTTAGAATTAGACATTAAACTGACATTCCCCCCTTTTATCTGGGAGATTGGTTCAGGAAAGTCGCGCTATATGCAGACGACCTTATGGTATACTCATCTGACCTGGATGCTGCTCTACCAATAATTCTACGCATAGCAACAGAATTTGGAGAAGTGTCGGGGTACTCAGTGAATGAGCACAAGACAGAAGTGATGATATGGAATCAAGTAAGCAGTAATCCACTAATTAAAAGGGAGATGCGATATCTTGGTTTAAGAATAGTTCAAGATATCAATGCAATCGCAGAAATTAACTTAAGGAGGGTGTTTAAAGAGATTGTCCAATTAATGAAGAGCTGGGTACACCTCCCATTAACGATCTTAGGGAGAGTTAGTTTGGTTAGGATGACTATTCTGCCAAAGATTACTTTCATATTCAATTCCTTACCACTACACTACGATAAAATCACCATATACAAAATACAGCAGGCAATAAATTTGTTTATCTGGGCTAACAAAGGGGTTAGGATCTCATGGAGGAAGCTACGGAGGAGGAGGGAGAAGGGAGGCCTGTCCTTGCCAGACATACAATATTATGTGTGGGTTTCCAAATAAAAAATTCTAGAATGCTCGCAAAGATACCTGATGGATCCATAATAGGTTTAATGTTCTCAGCAATGCTAAAAGAGTGTAAAATAGATACAGATGGTTTTCTCTTCAAATTTGGAGATCCTAAATTTTTTAAGAAATTAAAATTGAAGGTGCTACAGTCGATGGCAATAATGTGGTATCACATTAGACGCCTTTCGAAAATGGACTATTACTCCCACTTTGCCCCGATTTGGGATTCACCAGGGACCCCAGAATGCCTCAATGACAAGCTGACGATACCCATCAAAGATGCGGGCCTAAAGATCTGGGGAGATTTGACCAGAGAAGGAAATCGGTTACCCTGGTACGATCTAAATGGGCTGATGAAGGGTACCCTCTCAAAGTTTAAATATCTACAACTAAAACGTTGGGTGCAAAGTAGAAAATTGACATTGGGCGTAGGTAACAGCTTAGAAGATCAACTGGTAACAAAATCACCAGGAAATAAGGAAGTAGCACTTTGGTACTGGCATCTTCAAGATACCATGGATGGAGAGTTCACGCTGGCTGAGGAACTGTGGGGAAACTACTTGCCGAGAGAGCAGCTGCAGAATATTTGGCAAGTATCTATGCGCACACTTTACCTCATTGTTAAACCTGCTTTTTTAAGAAGAAACCACCTTTTCTCACTTCATAGGGCATATATATCACCCGAAAAATTATCTAAGATGGGGAAAGGAAGCCGAACCAGCTGTGCTAAATGTGGGTTGGAAAAAGCAACAGACGTGCATATGTTTTATCAATGTCCCACAATCAGCGAGTTCTGGAACATAGTGGAAACAACAATGTCAGGCATTTTGGGTCAGCAAATAAAGGTAAGCCTTTCATTGGTTATCTTTGGGGTGGTTGACGACCTTGTGAGCAGCGTTAGAGATTTGCTGTTTTATGCAATACTATTAGCCAGAAGAGAAATTTGTCGTAAATGGGTGAGTAGTACACCACCACAACATTCGGAATGGTTGGAATCCCTCATATATATGTCTAGGATGGATCTATCGGGGAAAAAGTCTAAGAAGAAAGCTTTCTGGAACTTGCTATTAGAATGGATGGCGAGCCTGGAAGGGTTGTTGTAAAGTTTGAAGGATAATGTCGATATAAGATCATAACTATGTCCAATGATTACACCGGCTAACACTCTTGGACTGCTATTGGGCCCTTCCACAGTTCGAATATTAAAGCAGTACCGGTGTTCACACCATGTGAGAGAGACAGCCGCAGAAAGGTTGGTGCCCATTGTAGTAAGCCCGTCTGCGGTCAGTATCTCCCTCGATAATAAGGGCAGAAAAAAATGGACATTATATCTGAGGTGAATGAGGACAAAAAAAAAAAAAAGACAAGTAACTGATCTGAGTTCCAAACTATGTGATTTAATGGATCTTTATTTTCATGTATTGCAAGTCAAATAATACCTCTAAAATGGAAAAGTGGTCCATGTATCTCTCAATCTAACTTCACGTAAGCATAAACTTCAATGCCATGGATCATAAGCAGTGACAACTGGCAATCTTTGAAAGAGGTAGGTTCATAAATATCCAGCCTGAATTGCACCAAACAATGGAACTGCCAGAGACCAGAGACCAGTGTGAAATTCTTGAACTGTTCTGGTGTAATAGGTGCAGAGCACACGGCATGACTGGAGGCCACTTCCTGCGTAAGGGTTTGTTTATTTTTTGTTTTATGTTTTGTTTATTTATTTAGTTATGGTTGATCACCCAGAAGAGAAAAACATTTATTGTAAATGAAAAAACAAGACATTCGCCTCTGAAGCTTCTCTTGAAGGGCTGTTATGTTTACAGTGTAAAACCTAAAACAAAATTACCCAGTTATGGTGAGCAATGCCACCGTATATAGATAGGCTCATGAATGCACAGCCCAGTACCTGACATATGATGGAACAAACTGGGCATGTCCAGTCACCTCACAGGGTTCAATCAGTGATGCAGTCTTTTGATTGTAAAATCATTATAGTCCGATTGCTAGAAGTTGTCTACAGCATTTCGACCCATATGAAATGACTGAGACAGGATCTTCTTCAGAAAAAACTCTGGACACACTTACTATACCAACCCTTCCTAAGGGCCTAGAATTCATCCATAATGGTCTGAAAAGCAGGATCTATAGAAAAAACAGGTCAAACGCTGCCAGCCGGTCTGTCTCTACACAATATTGTTTGACAGGAATTGCGTCCAACTAGCTTCAAGTGAATATCCGACAACTCTGGGGGAGAATTTGACAAAAGGGTTTATATTTTAATTCATTGCGCAAGCTCTTTACCGCTTTGCAGTTTCAGAAGGCATACATTTTTTGTATAAGTTCTCCCAATCTTGTTTTCCCAAATAGTTGTTTGCATCTCACCACTAGGATTAAGAGGAACAATGGCCTAAATTTACAAACGCTCTGTGTTGGGTTTGCATTACGTTTGTAATGGAAACCCTGATACAGAATGTTCATGTGGTATTTACTATCCAACGTAAATCGTGTTATGCGTTGGATAGTAACCTAAAGCAACGCAAAGTTACGCAAAGCTCTGCATCAAGGTGGCGTTTTATGGTTGATGCATGGGTTTTCTCCTGCAACCACCCATATTTTTGAGGTAAACCCCTAGCTATAAAAAACTGTAGACAGGGATTTGTGCCCAAATCCTACACCTCCTTGAGACAGCCATATCGAGGAGAAATGTTTTCATTTCTCCTCTTTATTCTCCTTTGCATGTGTGCTGCATTGTACAGCACACATACAATGTGGGAAAAGCCTTAAAGCATACATTTTGTACTAGAAGGGACCCTTTCCAGTACAAAACCTATGCTTCAGACAACTTAGACATCCTTGTACTAGAGTACAAATGTGTCTGCATTGGTGAATGGCTGGCTAAAGTGCGCCAGCGCAGAGAGAGCAGAAGAGCCCCACATCCAGTCGCGGCTGGCATGCTCACTGGTGGCGGGGCGGGCGGGTCGCAAAGAGGGGAGTTGAAGGGTCACGCGTGTTTTTAAAAAAAAAGAAACTCTTCCTGTTGTGCCGGGTCCCGCGTCTTCACTGCTGCTCTTCGTCGGACGGAAGCACAGCCAGGCCCTACTAACCAATCACAACGCTGCAATGCAGCATTGTGGTTGGTAGGCACCCACGCTCCCCTGACCCATCACTATACTGCAATGCAGCGTTGTGATTGGTTGTGAGCGTCCTGGTTGGATGCTCAACCAGGGAATGGGGGCCTGGGCTTGTTCTCCACGCAGGCTGTAATGCAGCCTGCATGGAGAACGGGGAAAGTGTGCATGACTGCTTTGGGCTGCCCGAGAGGGCCGACCAAACAGTCATTGCATACTTAGGAGTGGGCAAACCACTCCTCCCCTGCCCTGCTCCGTGAGCAGAGCAGCTCCGCCCACCTGCCTGCCTGCAAAGCAGCAGAACACGTCACGAAGCATAAAATGATAATAACTTGAAGTTATTATCATTTTATGCTTCTTTGCACTGCTTAAAAGCAGTGGGTGGGGGGTGACCCTCCTCCTCCATAGCGGAGGAGCTGCCACTGCCCACATCTTAGTAGAGAGGGTGATGTTCTGCTCTCTCCCTTTCACACAAGGAAGTGCTGACCTGAGTTGCATGACTTCTTGATAAATCTGGGCCTATATGTATTGCCTTGCCCTATATTATTGCTAATGTTGTTTCTATGAAAGGCAAGATGGGCATATGCTGTCATTTTATTCTGCCCACAGTCCTCTCTAATTTTAGCCCATCTACTCTTTCTGGAAAACCTCTATCCATTTATTGAGACATCTTCACCAATGTAGTAGCATTTTAATGTTTAAATCACTATTTCTAAAGTCTCCTAGAGGCACCCTTATTTTAGAAATGGGCCAGAATACAGGCCTAAGGCAACACCATCATCCGTAATGTCTATCTTAAGGCGTCAGTGTAGCTGAGGCCTGCCTACCATGAATCACCCAGTGACTCACAACAGTTGCATGGAAGAAAATGATAGAACTATGAAAGCACTCCCTCTTACCCCCAAGAACTGCACTATGGAGGGGCAGGAACACAACTGGAATGCATGTGACTCATCCTTATCTAGAGTGAAAGAGTGTGCAAAAAAAGCAATGGACTGGACTGCAACTAAAGCAATTGCCAGCAGCTGCGGTCTTTGCAAGAATTCCACCCATTCCCTTCACGTTTCGGTGTGAAGCCCTCAATGCAGCTGGTATGTTATGACTTGGGTTCCATGCTCACTGAGCCACATGAGAACAGTTCACAGTTCTCATGCTCACTGAGGCCCAACAAGGCTGAATCCGTTTGGGGGTTTGCTTGTGTTCCTGTACAGAGATCCCGTGGACTAGCTGTTTGGGATGAAGTGTTCCCAGTCAGAGAGGACCGAGACTCGCTTGCCCATGGCTGGTCCCTGTCTGGAGTGGCATAGTGGGCAAAAATATGATGGATCAAAATGTGGCCCAAGTGAGGGGCAGTGGCTATGTCTTTTGCAAGCATTCTACCCATCAAATTTGTGTTTCAAAGTTACAGAGGGGTGTCAAGAAACTACCACACTGCTGTTGAATATGTGTATAGGGAAAGGTGCCAGATGTAGTGCCCTGGGATAACACTATCACTCACAATGACAATTCAAGAGCCCGGAGAGCACTCTGCTTTAGCCTAGTTGTGGTCTGCTACTATGATTCGCCCAATCCTCCAACAGTCATAGGAAGAAAATGCAAACCTATGATGTCATGTCCCCTTGCTCCCAAGAACTGTGGCGTTCCATTGTACTTCAACCCAGATGAATAGCAAAATCAGCTCATCATTCAGTCCTAAATCCTGCATTGAGTGAGATCTACTCAGCAAAATATGTCCAGCCCCTGTTATTGCACTCAACCCACATTGCCAGTACAAAAATTTTCAAAGCCTTGGTAAAATCCTATTTTACCATTTGAGTGTTCACTTTCACCTTGGAATAAGGCACTTATTGAGGTCATTTATTTCTATCTGCCCCCTCTTGTGGTTATTGGTAGTGACCTCATAATTCAGCTACCTACACGGGCTGTAATATAGCACTGACGCCATAGACACACTGGGGCCTTTTCAAAGAGAAAAACCTAAAAGTATGGGCAGAGATTTATAACCCCATCTGAACGTACTTTCATGTTTTTTCTTATTTAGGAACATTCTCAGTAGTAAGCCTGGAACTCTTCACCAGGTGCAGATTTCCGGGTACATTACTGGTAATGTCTTGTGATATGTCACAGAGGGTCCTATTCCACTTGTGCAGTGGTCTCCCTAATATAGATCTCTGAAGAGGGGGAATGGAACTTCCTATGCACATGCACATATTATTTCTGCCCAGAGGAAACATATTTTCTCCTGGAGATAGCTTTTCCACTATCCCCCACCCCCTCCACCCCCTCTAATTCTTGGGATGAGCAGTTCATCATTTCCTTCTCCCCTGTGGAAACTGAGCTCTTCTTCCCCTTGCCTGGAGTAGAATTCTAAGCAAAATACACACAATTGATGGACGGAATGCAGAACAAATCAAAACATTCACCCCAGTCAGGAGATCTGGGTTAAATTCATCATTCTTTTGCTCACCATGCCACCCCAGTTTAGACCTGGCCATATGCAAATCAGTCTTGACCCTGTGCCTCATGGGAACAGTCCAGCCCGAACTGCCAAGCCAGGTCCTCCCTGGACCGGAAACAAGCATCCTAGGACCGGTTTCGGGGTTTCACCCCTCATCAGTCAGGATAGCTTGATTCCAGTGGCACAGTGAGCCCGGGACCCACTTCTGGGCATACCCGGCCCACTTAGGGCGAGAAAGCAAAAAACACACAATTGATGGGCGGAATGCAGAACAAATCAAAACATTCACCCCCAGTCAAGAGATCTGGGTTAAATCCATCATTCTTTTGCTAACCATGCCACCCCAGTTTAGACCTGGCCATATGCAAATCAGTCTTGACCCTGTGCCTGTAGAATTCTGGCAATTACCAGGGTGGGAAAAAGTCAGATTGGAGTTCGGGAATGCCCACAAATGTACAAATCTGTGGGCATTCCCAGACTTTCAAGGCAAATCACACCTTGGAATGCCCATTCCCAGTCACTGAGTGGGATTTAATACACTTGACTTCTCCACCCTCATGATGGAGAAATCTGCAGTAATAAAGACTTTTATGACTGCCAGGAATTCCTTTGTGAGTTTCTGACATGCGTGAATGCGGTAATTTTGGCCGCAATATTAAATTTAGTGCTGAAAATATGTTTAGGAATAAGACCCTTTCTAGAAGAGCCTTCTTTTCTTTGGCCCCCTGCTTTGGAATTACAAGCTGCTTGTAACAAGTAATCATGTCAGTATCTTTTGCTTCTGTATTCCTGTTAAATTAGGGCCTGATTTAGATTTTGGCGCATGGGTTACTCAATCACAAATGTGACGGATATCCTGTCGGCCTCATTACAAGTGCACTATATCCGATGGCACTTTAAAAAGGCGGACGGGACGTCCATCAAGTTGTCACCAAGCAACCAATGGCCCAAACCCTAAATCAGGCCCTAATATGTGTTAACTTTTCCATCATTGAATTCCACTTCCAGTTTTAACGAATTGTTCATTTTCTGGATTTGTTTTCTTCTGCGATGTAAATTTAAGGGTTCTTCAGTGAGGGTAGAATGCACAATAATTGTGAGGAAAACAGATAGAAATAATAAGCTGCGTCTAGAGTTGTGAAGATATGTCGATTAAGCTCTGTAATACTATATGATTAAAGATTCTGACTACACCTCTGACCTGGAAGGAGCAGAGAATGAGTGAAACTGTGGCCTGTGTAGGTTCACACCAATATTAAAAACTATTTATGTTTTTATATAGTGTTTCATATCACACCCCTGTCTTTTATAAACGCATCAAGTATTAACTATCCCCGATTTTGATGGTAGTCAATTTAACAATCTCAAAAGGATGGACGGCAGAATTTGCCTGGTCAGGACTCAAGACTGTGACATGAAGACCACAACAGATAGTGTAATTTATTGAACTAACTGAGCCATTTGTCCTAAGAGAAGCAAACCTTGCCTCAATAAAGAAGGTGTCTGCAGGATAAACTGTAAAAACTCTCTTAGAACCATCTAGGTGATATATAAAGGTGCCATGGGCCTTCAAGGGAAATTGAGTTTGTGACCTTCAGTTACTTGCAGAGTACACTAACCACGCTGGCCATGGAATATATGTGTCAGGCAATCATAAATTTCACCTCTCATGGTGGGAAACTGTGCATACAGGAGAGATACAGACAGACAGCACAAGCTCTTGATAGGTCCCTAGAAACTGGATATTTTAGCTTCTAAAAGCATCTCCAGAAATGAACAATAACAAAATCAGAATCTATTCATAAAATTTAGTGTGACACAAAAATTAGTGCCTGTAAGGAAGTCAGGGGCAAAACGGCTTGGTGAGCTAAACACTCGTCACTATCATCTGCAGATTGCGAAGGCAATCGCAATCCCTTTGAATTCCGTAAATTGAGTACCATTAATTTGGGTAACAGTGCCAGCTGCAATATGCAGCATTTAGAAACAGCAGATGAGCAGGATCTCCATGGTACTTTTGCCTCTACTGAGCCCATGTCTTGGCCTCCGTTTTTAAACCCAAAAACTCTATGGCGTGGCATCTTGCCCCTGGGCAGATGTTAGTATCCTTGGGTTCAATCTCACAGTGTGTGATACAGACTTTTTATTTTATTATAGCTGAATGCTAATATTATTTTTCTCCATTGAATTACATTTTACTGCTATAGTTTTTATTTGTATCAACTCAGCACCCAAAGTCAATGAAACTATGGAAAGGCTCTTAGTGAGCTAAACGATCAGTGCAAGCCTTTGATCCTTATGAATTGGCAAATTGAGTACCATTCATTGAGTAATATTAACAAATAGGCCTTGACCGTGAGTACTCAGATGCGACAATTATCAGACTTTATAAAATCAGAAACTGAGTTGTTCAGAATTTATAGGGTATGATAAATATCACCTATCCGAGTATAGCTCTCAAAAAGGGACATAATATAGAGATTTTGGTACTTTCCACACCAAGCCCAGTATTTACCAGACCTTTTTTCCCCATTAGTATCCAGCTGGATTGACCTAGCCTAGTAGTTCTTAACCTGTGGTCAGAGGACCACTGGGGGTCTGCAAGGCCTACTCAGGGGGCCCTCAACTGTTTTACAAAATTAAATAATATTAAATGTCAGACAATGTGGCTCCCTGTCTGCTAAGCACTGCACTATACTTACCTGTTCGCCATCATCGTGCAGTGGTAGATACACTGCCTGCGCAATTTGGGTGTGGTACAGGTTGCGTACATGCACTCACCTGACCTGCCTGTATTCATCCGATATTCCCCTTAATGGTCATCCGCAGCTCCCATCGGTGGTGGACGATGGAACGCGTCCTTGGCTTACTCGTCTACGGCTACACATGATGGGCTACCTTTACCCAGCGGAACAATTTATCTTGATGCAACACATTCTTGCTCTTTCCCCAACACACCCTGTTCGATGTTTTTACATATTTCAGATTCGGAGCTTCCCTCCGGGTGCTGCATGATACTTTCTCTGCTGCCCCCTCCCCTCCCCCCCACGCTTCCTGCCCTAGACAAGCTACAAACCAATTCTTCCCCGTGCAAATTGATTACACGTTTCTATGCGAGCATGCAGGGTAACTCTCCTGTTTGCACACCCAAGGCCTATCTCAGCTGGGAACATGAACTTGATCCACCACTTACTGCGGCCAAGTGGCAGTACTGTTGCTGACTTACCAAAGCTCTCTCTCCTAATTATAAGCTAGGCCTGCTACATGTGAAGTTTCTTCACAGAATGTACCGCACTCCTGCCCAGATGTACCGTATGGGCCTATATAGCAATGCACGGTGCTGCAGATGCGGGATCGATAATGCCAATATTCTCCACTTAGCGTGAAAGTGCCCTGAAATAAACCACTTTTGGACGACTGTCTATGAGACCATTGCCTCAATTACTGATTTCTGCCCTCCCAGGATCCCACTGATCGCCCTTTTGGGCTATATTAAGGATGTCCCCTACTGGGTTGGATGCCTCATTGCAATGTGTCTACTCATGGCCAAGTATAGGGTTGTGGCTCATTGGGGGCGTCGCCCTGTGCCATGTCTAGGGTGACCAACTGGCATGGGTGTGAATTCAGGACGGGGAGTGTAAAAATTCAGGACAAAGGGTCAAAATTCAGGACAAAAATTCAGGACGGAGGGTCAAAATTCAGGACAAAAATTCGGGACAAAGGGCAAGTTTTACCGACACTACAAATTAGGTTGTGCAATAGTATGTAAGTAAATAGACAACAAACATAAGTACAAGTCAAAATAAGTTATTAGGTTAAAAAGTAGTACAGCACACCAAGCGAAATTTGACCAAGGAAATAGCAGAGTTTTGACACCGGTAATATGGGTTTTGGTGCTAGTGTTTGAAATTATATTTTTCTCTGAACTAGCACACTTCAGAAGTTCTTTGTTCTTAAGAGCTAATTGGTAGAAGTCAGCACACGAATGTTTCATGTTCGCCTGGATCTGCAATTCTGCCTTAACAAGATCCACATCACACCTATTTCGTGTGTCAGTCCAGGTGAACTTCAACTGAGAAAAAATCCTTTCAGTAGGTGCATTACTGCCTGGCAAGCTAAGTATAAATGATATTAGAAAAACTCTTTCAACTCCGCTGTCCGCTTTGCGGAAGAAGAGAAATGACTGTAGACTTTTAGAACAAAGGATTCTACATCCATTGAAAGTCCATTAATAGCATGTTTAGCACAGTTATGCAGGATATGGGCAGAACAGTTTGCAGGCAGAATGTCTCCATTTGCTCCGTTCAAGAGCTGGAACACAGAATGATGTCGTCCATAGTTGACACTTGCGTTGTCCCCACAGTATGCTGCGACGTGCTCCATTTTCAAACCATGGTTATTTAATTTTGTGGTGATCTGCTGTGCAATAGCTGTAGCAGTCTCTGCTGCATCCTCGTAGAAATCCAGCAGAGTGTAGGCCACACCGGAGGTGAAATTAAAGTGCCGCAACAAAAGTGGGTAGAGTTTAATGTTACCTTTGTTTGAGGCATCACTGCAAGCGGAAAAATAACCATCTTTTAAGTCTTCTTGTACTTGCTGCAACGATAGAGGTGCAAGCACATTCACAGTGATGCTCGATGCCTTTGTGCGGCCACAGGATGCTTTCATCGCAATGGATGAGTCGGGATACATTACTTTGCTTAGCTTGATACCACAATCCAGGGAGCGGTAGGAGATGTGATGCTTCACAGCATGGTACACCTGAGTCACCTCAGCAGCTGTGACCTAAAATGTAAAAAAGAATACACAAAGGTATAAGTACACAAAGAAAATCTCCTTTGATGAAGAAAACAGTGGCCACAATGGCGCTTAGAACTGCAAATTTAAACTAAAGTGTCAGCTGGTAACCCAAAAGCAATTATGAGGTGCTCTTAATATAAACCTATGTCACATTATGATGAAGCAAGCAATGACTTACTTTGGATACTTCTGGCTGGAAGCTTGGTTGCAGGTAAGCTGAAATTGAGGCCATCTTCACCCTGCCTGAGGCATTTTTCCTATGCTGTGCTCCTGCCTCATGGGTTTTGATATCACGCTCTCCTCCATGGGCAATGGAAAAGTCTTTATTGCAGAGGTTGCACCTGGCCTTGTACACATCTTCTGACACCTTGCGGATGTTGCGGTGTGAAAGTTCCCATTCTGGTCTGTACTTCACAAAGCGCTTTTTGCTCGTTTCTTGGGTGGCTCTTGCATGGAGTTTGCCTGCGATGTAGATGTTGCATCCGAATATTGCTCGCTATCCGATGTGAAGAATTCCTCTGCAGCACCTTCGACTGACTCATAATCAGACATTGCGTTTTTCCCTTAAAGTACTCTGTAAAATACCCAACACATTTGCTTGTATATTCATACTGTATTCAATGAAGAAAATAAAACTTATCAGGCGCTTACTTTCCTCTCACTCACTGGACTGCCCCCTCACCAATCCTGGCCATAGTGGAATAGAAGGACTTCTATGAAGCCCAATAAGTCTTAAAGGCTCAGTCTAACCAGGCCCAGTGTTAAGTTGAAAGCTCAAGTGAAAACACACATGCATTAGGGTAAACTATATAAAAGGGTGCACTTACATTTGGCATGACCTACCCCATAAATACCTAGTAGATTATAGGGTAGGGGTGTTGAACCTACCTATAAGTCCCTAGTATATAATAGGGCCTGCATTAGGGTAAACTATATAAAAGGGTGCAGTTACATTTGGCATGACCTACCCCATAAATCCCTAGTAGATTATAGGGTAGGGGTGTTAAACCTACCTATAAGTCCCTAGTATGTAATAGGGCCTGCATTAGGGTAAACTATATAAAAGGGTGCACTTACATTTGGCATGACCTACCCCATAAATCCCTAGTAGATTATAGGGTAGGGGTATTAAACCGACCTATAAGTCCTTAGTATAAAATAGGGCCTGGCTGTTTTGAGGCCAGCAGCCCTTTCTGCACTTGCTTGTGTGCACTGCTGAGTGCCTGAGGCCAACGTACTACTGCACTTTTCATAACTCGCCACCCCCCCAAAAAACACCCCACAAACGTCCACCTTGCAGGCTCCGTTAATCAGATGGGTCTCCTGCTCACTGCATCACCTTTTGTGGACCAGATTTAGTCAATGGCATGAAATAAATTGAGCGAATGGAAAAACTGACTGCAGCCCCATGTTTACATCAAGTCCACAATAAAAAATATTGTGTGATGCTATGCACTGAAGTTTGAAGGGAATCACAGTGGTTAAGGTGAGGTCGACAAGCAGCAGAAAGAAAAACATCCTTAGATATAAGTAAGAAGAGTTCAGGGCAAGACTCAGTACTACGCAAAGGAAGAGCATGCTCTCCCACAATACACCTTTGAGATCCAAAAATGCAACTTTCTGAAAGCTTAGCAATCCAAAAATAACATCCACTTGTAGTGCACCTCACCATAGGAGTATGTATGTTGGGTTTACAGCAAATAAATTAAGGCATTCAGGACACAGTGTAACACTGGGTTGCAAGTGGCATGTTCATATGTAACATTAGTGACCCGCTGCTGAATTATAATATTGAAACGCACTATCCTGGCCTGAACAGTAGCTGTAAACTCATTTACAATTTGTACCAGCCTGCCTGTTTCAGTGACCTCGCCAAATAGGGCATCAAAGAGCTGAAATTGATAATAAATTCAAAGGTGTTGTGAAGAGTGGCCCCCAAAATCCTTAAGATGTGACTTGGAATTGCAAAAGGGAGAATATAGTATGACAGCATATGAAAATAAAAATAATCTCAACCAAACGTATTGTAACTCAACCTAAGTAAATAAAAAATAGAATTAAACATCACCAACAACGTTCAACATGTCACCTCAACCAAAAATAACTCCACATACTGAGTGCCTAAAGTAATGCAACTTAGCACTCTAGTGAGAACAATGTAATGAGTTTGATACAGCCATGCTATGCTATATTAAACTCATTACATTGCGCTGACTAGAGTGCTGAGTTGCCTACTAGGCACTCAGTATGTGGAGTTATTTTTGGTTGAGATGACAACTTGTGCATGCTACTATCACGCAACATGATTAGGCCTAAACATAATACTGTGACCGGAGACTCAGCCATTTTTAGGCTGATCTGGTCACCGGAGACTGAGGCATAGGGGAATCACAGCATTTGTAAAACTGAAATGTTTAAACAAACTTAAACAAACGTGGGATAAGAAGTCAGAGGCGGACTTGCCTACAGGGATTTTTTTGTTTTCACCTTAATTGTGCCAGTATCTTAAAATATTCTTAATTGAACACTGCCTCCGCTATTTATAAAACCTGCCCGAGTTCTGCATACATTGTCTGATCCTGATCCTGGGCATGTGCAATTTCTTTTTGTTTTTGTGACTTAGTGCAGGTACAGGCAGTGCTTTTCCCATACTCAGTGGTAACACAGATTGGATAAAACCTCTGTGTTATCAGCCTCCTAGCATTTAAATAATAAGACAAATATGAATAGGAGGAATTTACTAAAAATGTTGAGGGGGGCTGGTTCTCGTTCTTTAGTGAGTAGACCTTTTAAGGACACAGCCTATAAAATGGTGTTGTCCTAATCACACATATTACTGCTTTGCAAGTTACGTAATTGAGAGCAACCCATTAACATTGTGGCAATGCATGAGTCCATTTCACCTGCAGGATGGACCTGTGTCTTTTATTCATTTTGTTCCAAACATATCTTCTCTTAAATATTTATACCACGAGGGGCACTTTAATCTCTGTAGAAGGGTTGTGTATTTATAAAGTGATCTGCACCAGGGACTTCTCATTTACAACATGCAGCTAGGCAGTGGAGCAGTAAAAATGAGTGGTAATCGGGTTTCCTCTCTTTGTAACCTCTGTGCCGTTTACTGAAGGTAAATTCTGTTTAGCTGCAATGTCATTTTCAGGGACCAGGACTTATTATTCATCATCAGACTTTGTGCCAGAGCAAGAGAGAGAAGCAGAAAAGGGGGAAGAAGAAGGAAGAGAAAAACAGGAAAGCAGTGACAAAGGGAGAAAGCAGGGATTAAAAAGAATATTCAAGTGTGAGTAGACAGGAAGTGTAGGGGGTGGAAGAAAGAGGCAGGAGGTGGAATCAAGACTAGCAGCTTGGTATTCTGCAACCACAGCATTGGGCAGTGCTAGCAGTGGGCCCCTTATAAAAAAAAAAAAACCTTGCACTTCAAATTTTTTTATGAAACACTATGTCCACTTCAGTTGCACTCTGCAAAGACGTGCCTGACTTGGTCAATCATATATTCTTTATTTGATTTCCGTGTAAACTTCTGTATGATTACAGTACAGCCAATTCTAGCAATTGCTTTTTCTTATTTATGCATCAAATAACGTTGAGTATTTTAGACATCTGTGTCATGATTCTTCTTTGCTCATATCGCTTCCATTCCTCATACCTCGCTTCCATCTCTGTATGGATAATATTCAGTATTTCCCACTTTCAACACAAATACAATTCTCATTCCTACCATTATTTTCTCTCATATAAGTTAAAGCTCTTCTTTTCGACCTAAAGCCCATGGAATTGAGAGATGCTGTGCACACTCGGATTTACCAGGTGGAAATCTGCATGGAAATTTAATTACATAGGGCTACAGCGGCAGCCTCGTTCCCCTGCACGCCTGACTCTCTAAAAAGGCCCAGGGAACATGTCAAGCTCCATGTGGCAGCATCCTCCCTTTCACTCAATCATTCCTCTCAACCCCATTCATCCCAGCCCCCTCCACAGAGTTACCACCTGCAGGGCAGGTTGTGAAGGTGTGCATTAAGCTCCAAGGCATTAGAAGTTTACCAACTGGATTCCATCCCCTTGGAAAACAAGTGTGGGAAAACCAGCCCACTTTTATTTGAGGAGAGCAGATTTCCACTGGATATATGCTACATTCCTATTGTAATCCGGGCCTTTGGCTTCCTTCAAACTCTCTTGTTTCCCTTCAGTCTTTTTTTTAAATCTTATACTCCAGTTCTTTTCCACCTAGCTCTCACGTCTAAGATCACCGCCTCCTTGGTTTCTCACTGCGGATTTCCCTTTACTCTTTCCATCATCTTTCCTTTCTAGTGTATTCTCTTTACAAGATTGCATGTACCCGTCGCCTAGTTTCCCTGCCCACTCATTATTGTTTCAGATATTCAGTGCTGTGATCTCCACACAGCCTCACATATCCTACTCGATTCCCCTCTTTCTTCTTGTTCAAAATCTGTTACACATCCCTTTTCGATTCGTTTCAAACTAAAATTCAGATGCATGTTATTTCTGTGCAGTTTTTGTTTCATCTGTTCATGGATAAAGCAATAGAACTAAATTGAAAAATGAAAATAAATATCAAGACAGGAACTTCCGGTATGTTGTCTGTATACCTGGGACTCGAAAAATAATTTCCTGACGTTTTATAGAACATGTATTAACTCAAACAAGTGTTTGAACTTACCGATCACCAAATCAGAATGCGGTGGTGTTTGCTGGGTAACGGCAGGTCCGCGGTAGACTGGTGATTCCGGTCCGGGTCTTCCTCCTCTGGCAGACTAGCAGTAGCAGCACACAGGAGCCTACAGGTCAGGGGTCGAGTCCTGGTCCCGAAAAATTTAAAAAGGCAAAAGCTCGAAAGGTGTTCTGCACGTCCAGAAGTACCGTGGCTGGGTACCTTAAAGCTGTTCTCATTGGCCCTGAATCAGGGCCAATGAGAACACTCCTGCAGTGTACCAGCGAGCTCTAGGATTGGCTGATGGCTTTCAAGCCAATCCTAGATCGCTTTGTTTGTTCTCCACAGAAAACATTGGAGCACCAGTTGGCGAAGAAAGGCACATGATTGGCTGTCACCCAACAGCAGGTAAAATTACGGACAAATGGCGTCCGTTAAAGAAACCTTCACGGACAACGGACAGACGGCCGAAATTACGGACTGTCCGTGAAATTTACGGACGGTTGGTCACCCTAGCCATGTCTGGATAGGTGACTGAGAGATGTGACCTGCTGCCAGGAACAACTCGCTGCACACTGGGAGCTGCTGTCCCATGGCTCCCGCCCAGTAAACATTTGGCAATTCTTCACCTCTTATCTCTCCTCACTCAGTGTACCCAGCAACGCTTAGGTCCCTCCTTCTTCCCCCCACAAGAGGAGCCGTTCCCCCCTGAATTCTGACCAGTACACCCTTCGCGGACTGTTTGTCTATATTTGGGGTTCATGGGGCATTGTGCACCCTGAGTATCTCGGGGTCCCTGGGCAGCCTAGCTTCAGTGGCTTGATGTACATGTACATTCAACATATTGCAGAAATGCTGTTTCACAATTTCCACCTGCGGATGGGTTTACTGCGATACTGTTCTCTCCTGCTTCTTGTATGGGATTGAATGCCATTCTTTGACTCTCTTTGACTCTCTCTGCCTGTTCCCGTCTCTGTTTTTCCGTTTTTGGGACATGTTTTCCATTTATGTTTATATGGAGCACTGAATCTTGCTCTGTTTGCTGTAATATGGGCACATCACTGTAAAATCTCAATAATGAAAAATCTTTTAAAAAAAATAAGAAAGTATATACAAATAAAGGATCAAAATTGGAAATGTGAAAACTTTTTCTTTATTTAAAAATGAATTACACAAATCATTTCAATATTTCAGCATTTATTTGGCGTATACCTGTTTTGTATTTTTGTGTACTGTTTTGAGGTATAAATTTCTTAGGCCCGGAGTCCCCGGCTTCCAATAATTACTTCGCTGACTGCTGACATAGGCTTTAGCATTTACAGTGCTTATAGATAGTAATTAGCAAGATAGAAAATGTCTGTTATAGATAGCAAAGGTCTGTTTTTAATATTTATTAATAGTTCTAGTAAAGAAAGCTGTATTCACATTTTATGGGCTTGCTTCTTCATTTTACTGAACACTGTGTATCAAAACTGCTGGTGTTGTACACGTGCGGCAGATTGTGAACAGTTCTGTTTTGATTAATGGAAAATAATTAAAATAATTAAAAACAAATGCTGCAATTTTTTCCTAGTAATACTATTTTTCTTTTAACGTCATAATTACATCACAAACTACTGAGACTTATTTTGTGGCATAGCATTGTTGTAAATGTATTATTACAAATCTTTTTTGGGAACGAACTTCACACTCAGCCCTCGTTTGCTATGACAACAAGTTAAATAGGTGTGATGAATTTTACGAAACATTTTGTGGTTCCACAGGGCAGATTTACAAGCCCCCTGTGCCACCAGTACGTCACTTTTTGTGACGTACTGGTGGCGTATTTCTCTGCCCCATATTTACAAGGACAGGAAAAGCCACCCTGCGTGGTTTTTCCTGTCCTTGTAAATATGGCCCCTTCACAGGCAGCACTTTGCGTGAAAGGGGAGTTCCATGGGTGTTGCTGTGGGTGTTCCCACGCAACACCCATGGAACAAGGCACATTTCCAGATTTACGAGGAATCGTAAATCTGGAAATGCGTGTGAATGCTACGCCTCCCCAGCGTAGGGAGGTGCAACGAGGAGAAATGTTTTCATTTCTCCTCGTTTTTTCCTCTTTCAATGCGTGCTGCATTCTACAGCACACATTGACAGAGGAAAATGCCTATAGTGATTGTTTTTGTGCAGGAAGGTGCCCCTTCCTGCACAAAAACAATCTCCCATGACACAGGCATCCATGCACCCTGGGTCAAGGGTGCCTGCGCCGGCGCATGCCAGCTGTTTGTGCGCCAGCGCAGGGGAGAGCACAGGAATGCGACATATTATTGTAAATATGTCGCATTCCTGTGCTTTAGAAGTGCCGCAGTGTGGCGCAGCCAAACGGCTTGCGTTGCCGCGCTGCGGCACTTCCTCGTAAATCTGCCCCCTCGTTTTTAACGGTTACCCTAAAAAAGGCATTTCTTCACATAGATGGGCCAAAACTTTTGTGCTCGTAGTGCAATTTACTACTGCACAAAGTTGCATTTGTGGTCGGAATTGGAATTTGCTAATTTATTTGATGGACATGCCTCTTCCGCTCGGGAAAATCTGCAATTTATGGCTGTTATTTCAAAGTCTTATGTACAGGGTTAGGGATGGGAACATGGATGTTCTCACTGGAGTATCAGGAGTGGTCAGTGGGAATGGGGTGAACAAACCCAATTTTTTTTACTTTGTCGGAGTACACAGACCTTTTCAATTTATCTACCACCCTATTTTCACACACATCGTCATTCCCACGAAGGTTCGCGAACCCATAGGATTGAAAAGTTCTCCAAACATTCCTACACATTACGGTGAAACACCCATAGAAATTAACTATTCATGAGATTTGCAAGTATGTTTCTGTGGATTTTTGTGATTCCACAAATACGCAGAAATCTACATAGGATTCAATGATTTTGTATATCTTGTGACTAAGGTTCATATTTCTTTGTGCATTGTTATGTTTTACATTGTTACACTTCGATACAACACTTTCCAGTTCTTTATGGATTTTGCTGAAACATGCTTTTGCATTTTCCAGGTCTCATTATATATGTAATAGAAGTACCTGTAAGAAACGTTAATTGAGAAACGAAGCTATCATTAATGATGCAGGAACAGGTACAACGAGCCCCAGAGCAGTGAGGGGTCCTCTGCACCCCACTGTTGGCTGCATTTTACTATTGCAGCGAAGAAATCTGCCCATGTTCCCTAATTAAATTAGTGCCTCTCCCTTATAAGGCCCAATGCGGTTTCTGGGTGAGTGTACAACGTATTCTGCTCTCTGTTGCTCTTGTATGAAATATTGCATAAGGAAGGTGTCATTTATCAGTCATCAGCAATTGATATTAGTATCCTGGAAAGAACGAAATTCCTCATGCTATTGATTAATTGAGGAGCAATGAAATTAGCTTATTAAGTTCTCAGCAGAACCTGCTAAAAAGTGGGAATAAGATAATTTGTCCAGTACAAAAGGAGCGTTAATCTGTCACTGTCTCCCCAAGAACAAACCCTTCCCATATGAATAGGATCTGATATTGTATTGATAGATTTTTTTTTAGTGGAATGCACATATTAACCAAATATTAGTGGGCAATGGTATCCGTGCAGTATTTGACACTGTATAATAAATTATGATATCTTCTATGTGTGTCTCTATGTATGTGTGTGTGTTTGTGCGTGTGTGTATGTGCGCACCTGTGATGGTGTATGAGAGCAGAGTGGGGTCCCACAGGGAACTCAGTCACCACTCCATATCGGCAACATTTACAGAAATTATGGACAGCCAGAGAGAAAGAGCTTCAGAACTGTAACACGTGTTTCAGGTTTCTGGGTCCCCCAGGACAAAAATAAGTCTATACCATGTCTTCCTTCTTTGATATGTTGGCCCTCGACAAGGCTACACATTTTTCATCATGGAGAGGAGAATAAGAAGAAAGGTGCCTTCAGAAGAGCTTGTTTTGCAACTGTCAGGTCTTAGACAGGAATCAGAAAGACCTCCTTTGGTTCAATATTGGGTTCGGCAGTGTGGCAATGGACAGTGCCCCAGATTTATCAAGGGCTTACGTAGTACTTGCATCGCGCAAGCCCTTAAGCCAACTTGTGTGCTAGGCTTCACTTAGTAAATGTGGAGTATCCCAAGGCAGGACAAGTTGATACCTTGCATCACACTGTGTTGGGAAGGCGTTCCATGAGTGGAGTGTGAATGTTCCCACGCATCGGCCCACAGTTTTTGGCTCATTCCCAGATTTCTTAAGGCTAGTAAACCTGGGAATGCGTCAAAATAGTATGTCTTACGAACAGAAGGGTAACGAGGAGAAATACATTTATTTCTCCTTGTTAGTTCCTCTTTATGTGTGTGCTGCATCTTGCAGCACACACAGAAAGAGGAAATAGGCTCTGAGGATTGTTTTTGTGCATAAAGGTGTTCCATACTGCACAAAAACAAACCTGGCTGCAACACAGGCAGCCTTACACTATGGCGCAAGAGTATCTGCGTTGGCGCTTGGCAGGCACAGTGCATCAGTGCAGACAGAGAGAGCACGAATGCTCCATATGTTATTAAATATGGTGAATTCCTGCCCCCCCCCCCCATTTGACACAGCACAGCGCAGCAAGTTGTCTTGCTGTGTTGTGCTGCACCAAATGTTGATACATTTGCCCCATTGAATCCATGTCAGAGAGTTATGGAGTTGGAGGATCTAGCACCTGGTTCTGGGATGATGGTGGAGCGATTCTTTGGGTTGTATTCACTTGAAACCTGTTTTAAGGTGGAGGCCTCCTTTTTATAATTCAAAGTCTAGACCTGGAATCATCTCATTTCAATCTGGTACCCACAAACATGGATCTGCCACTCTCCTTCCTGTTCAGGCTCATGAGTGACAGTGAAAAAGACCAGAGCTAGAGAAGCACACTCCCTAGCAACATTGCTTGTTGGTAGGTTTGAAGTTCTTTTGTGCAGCTCATCACGCTGCTCGCCCTTAAGTACTTTGTTGTTTTCCCCGTATCCTGTTACTCAGTTTAGTCCTGGCTAGGATTAGTCCATGTGTTTTGGTGTTTCTGCTTTATTTATGTTACCAGTTAGGACAGTCTCCTTCACTTTCTCTGGGGCAGCAGGCCCTAGGCCATGTAGGAGGTGAGCAGTTTTCAAATGCCTTTTTCTAGGATTATTGTAGTTCGTTTAAGGTCTCGGCTAGACAGCGCATGCGCTGTCTCGAAGAGACATGTTGTCCTCTATCCCTCGGCTTACATGCCACCCATCTTCTACATTGGTAAAGTTCAGCATCTCTCTCCCTTTCTTTGATGCCATTCGTCATGGCATGCGGGCATCATGCCCTCTTCTTTTGTTTGGCCCTCCCATAGCGCATGGACCAAGTATATGTCTCCTTACACTGTTCCCGGTCTGGGGAGCTGTTTTTTGTTTTGTTTTAAAGCATTCCATAGGAGTACTTGTGTTTGCAGGCCGTCTCCCTTGCACACATACCACTAACATGCATGCACATGTGCATAAATAAATGCATTTCTTAAAAAGTTGTTAAACCACGAACAGCACTTGTTTATTTTTTTTTGCACGTTCCGATGGTATTGGAGTGCTTACTACGGAGTCCGTCTTGCCATAGAGCAAACACAAACCAATGGTATTGGAGCACTTTAAGTGCTCACCAGTTACGTTACACAATGACACATTCATTTTTGTCGCTGATCCTAGTTTTTTTCCCGGTGTTGCTTGCCAATTCCCCCATCCCTTCCTGCTTCCCTGCTTGACCCGTTCTCCCACTACCTCCCTTATCGCTGCTGCTTTAATTTTTTGTTTTTTGCATGATCTTATGGCATTGGAGAACTTTTTCTGACCTCCATCTTGCCATAGTGCTAAAACCAGCTGATGGTATTGGAGTGCTTTAAGTGCTCACCAATTACATTACATAATGACAGATTCATAGGCAGCGGAAAGCGTAAGTGATTTGCCCAGAATCACAAATTGTTCAGAGATTCAAACCTGGTTCCCCAGTTCCCCTGTCGGCTGCTCTGGCTGTTACGCCACATCCTCACTTCACTTTAAAGCTCCTTAACTGTTTCTCACTATCCCTTCCACATTTGTTCAGCAAGACCCTGGCAACACCGAATAAGCCTTGGCAAAGCCAATAGATCTCGACAATGCCCGAGCTACTAGCCATGTCAATGTGAATGTCTTTTAGCCATGTTAATACTAATACTTATGGGTTCCAGAGTAGCGTGCTACTTGTGCTTCAAAACCCCATCAGGGGTAGCAAGCACTATATAAATACAAACCTCTTTCCCTCTTCTATCCCGCCACCTACCCTTCTCTACCCAAATAACTGAATAACATATCCACTACTCAAATTACTTCTTTTTTTACTATACTAATTTTCAACACTAATCCTTAATGGGTTCCGGAGTGGCGTGCTACTCGCCAGAAAGGCGCTTCAACACCCATCAGGGGTAACAAGTGCTATATGAATGCAAACCTTTCTTCCCTTTTTATCCCTCCGCTATCCTTCTCACTCCAAATAACTGACTAATATCCACCACTGAAACTACTTTCATATTTCACCATATTAATTCACCACTAATCCTTTATGGGCTTCCGGAGTAGCGTGCTTCAACACCCCATCAGGGGTAACAAGCGCTATATAAATACAAACCTTTTTTTCCTCCTCTATCCTTCTGCTATCATTCCAAATCCAAATAACTGACTAACCTATCCACCACTTAAAATGTACTTGCATGTTTCACGATACTAATTCAACACTAATCCTCTATGGGTCCCGGAGTAGCGTGCTACTCGCCGAAAAAGCGCTTCGACGCCTCGTCAGGGGTAGTAAGCACTATATAAATGCAATTACAATACAATACAATACAATACAATACAATGTTGTCTGTTCAGCATGAGAGAAGAAGTGTGAGCCACAGACCAGCAAAGCAAACACATTCTGGCTATGCCAGTTTAGGCAAATCACAATGAAGGTGTGAGCAAACGTATGGGCACAGTAAGCAGGCAATAGTCCTGGAAGCAAGGAGATAAGTGTGAGGCAGAGGGACCTTATAAGACAAGGTCTGCGACTGAAGATGGATGTAACAGACAAGATGTAATAGCAAAGAGACTCTGCTGTGCCCTCTATAGTGGTAGAGAAAAAAACAAAACAATATTAACTTTCCAGTTGCCCTCTGCTAAGATGGTTCAGCGAATGCTGATGACAAGGGATGTGGTTGGGTATAAGTTGTCTCTAGGTTCATAGCACTAAGGGAGCATCATCACATGGAGAAATGTGCTTCTAGAGAGGTCCATTGTGCTGCTGAAACCCTGCTGGATATCTAACCCACTGCATATGGTGGGTCTAGCCAAGCCTTGCATACTCAGTTGCAACAGCTTTCCTTCGGTCTTCATTCCAGATGCACCTGCAAAAGACGGGAGAGAGTCTATAGCTAGAGGTCATTACATACCTTGTTCTCCCAGGGATGGATGTCACCGCAGTCAGTCTCAAGGAAAGACAATAGCTTTACAACTGAAGGGAGTTTTAACACTGCTCACTGTTCCTTTCCAAAAGATTACAGTCAGCGGACTCTGGAGTTGAGTGATCCTACTTTGCTCTGGTGCAATTCACTGCTGTCACTAGAACACCTGTGTCCAGTGTCCAATCCAGACCAATCAGAAGAGCCTCCTCCTCTGTCCATTCACAGAACTAGATGAGCCTTAACAGTCATTGTGTAGTCCAGTAAGCAAGTGTCTTTCCTAGAACTGTGGCCCATTCAGTAAGCACTCCTTCAGATTTGTGCACTCTGTTCTCTGTGGTACAGAACTAGGATGGTACTTGAACTACGTGGATCCTTTGCTCTTCCAGTGACCAAAACCCTCCAGCCCATCACAGTTCTGCCTTCACTAGGAAAGGGAATTCCAGATGACAATGGAGAGCAACCCCAGTGCAATCAGCAGGCTGAAAACCAGGGTAAATGTGGCAGTTTGATACTCAATGAGAGATGCTATCTATTGGTACAACAGGTAAGGCAATCCCTCTATGGACCCCTAAGGTCCTCTTTCTGAACTGTATTGATGATGCCCAACTGAGGGACATCAGCAATGGTTCTAACCTACCCAATGGGACTCTAACTTCCACTCATTTCTTTTTATTCATTCATTTTCTGGTACAAGTTTCTCTTCTGTACTATCATATGCTCTCTGAATTAGCATAATAGACACATAAAGCACTTAAAGAGAGTCAATACATAAATATGCACTTTTCAGTATTTTATGCTGACACATAATTATGCTAAATATGTTGAGACTTTGAAATGCTACCTATCTTTCAAGTCATTATCCATCATAGAGTTGTAATAGTTTGGCCTAGGCTTATTGCATCTGCTTATGGCGAGGTAGTGAGCAATTCCCCCATAAAGTCTGACTCATATGGTGTATGGAACTTTTATTCCATATGCAACAAAATCACTTTAATCGCAGATTACCTTGACTATCACCCCTGTGCCTCTTTTCTGTTTGTGAATCTTGGATGAGCCGAAGAGTGTCGGCTACTCTACCTTACACTTCTTGTCGCTCTTATTCTGACAAAAAAGTGTAATCCGAGTTCCGCACTGAGTATTTTTACCAAAAACAACAAAACAACAACGTGCTAGACAAGCAATGAAAGGAGAGCTGGCAGTGGTTGCTCAACAACACAAACATTTAGAAGGGAATAGCACGATTTTTTTCATTTATTTTTGTGTTATATTATTTTAGATTTAACAATAATTTTCATTTACAACTGTCAGGAACAGCTTTGGGATTCAGCGTGGTCTCCTTAAATGCCTACATATATAATATATATAGATACAAGTGTGTGTGTGTGTGTTTGTGTGTACTTTTTTTATACAGGTATGGGGTTCAACATAGCCCCTACTTATCCCAAAATATGTATGCACCTTTTTTAAAAGAAGTGCAATTATTATGATGGGGATGGTTAATTTATGCTATTCTTTTGTAAGTAAAAAGGCAGTACACTAGAAATAATGAAATGTTTTAAAAAATTAAACCAAATGTCCAATGTGTTTTGCTCCACAAATCCCAGTAAAAACCCCTCCAATACAATCAGAACATAGGCAAACAGTTTCACCAAAAACAATATTTAATCAAGAGCAAAAATGACTGTTATAACAATTTCTGCAGAGAAACTAAAAACAACAGTCTCTAGATAATGCAGTGAATTAAACCAAACTCAACATCTGAAGCGGGTTGCTACAAAAATTCCAAAGAAAAAATACATGGAGTGAGTAACCTTTGTTAACAATTACCTAATACATTAGGTCAAGATTGTCTACATTGACAAAGGACATGCAACTGCAAAAATTATTTCCAAATGCTCCATTAATTGTACTTCAATAAGGATGCAATTTGAAGGACCGTTTGATCAGAGTAGTGAGTACACAACTGAAAATATAACCGAAGAACTGTGAGACATCTGTTTGCTACACTCCAATAAATGTAACTTTTTGCTTAGTAGGAACATTATTTATTGCCTTCACATAGGGAACTATTTAAGAGTTTTTCACATGTGACAGCACATTTGTCATTTAGAGAAGTCTAAGTCAGAGCATGTTTACATTACGTGGTAATAGGCATATTAAAATGGCAGACAGACACTTCCAGGTTACCAAAGGCAGGATAGCAGTAGCACTGATACAAAAATGCAGATTCTAAAAACATAATCTAATGGTGTTGTTATAGTTAGAGAGGAAATGGGTAACAGCAGGGTTACAAGATTGCTTGTCTAAAGCCTTTAAATCAGGCCTGTTATATGGACTTTAATAAGCACAGACTAAAGTATTTTTCTCTTATATACGATTCCATTAATCTTTTGCTTGCCATACTTTTGGAGCTGGTTTGGATCTTTATCATACAGAGAAGGTTCAATCACAAATTAGTTGTAAAATGTATGATTCTATTTAAATACGAAGTAATGTACACATTCCACTTTTATTTGCAGAATGTTTTTGAGAATTATTTGTATTTGTATTGAATGTTTATCCTGAAAAAGGAGTCAAGTAAGTCAGAATGCATAGATTCTGATTACCAGATACATACTGGTAGATATAAGGGCCTGGCTGCATTTAATTGACATGGTTGTACTAACCAGGTATGACAGTGGCCACAATGCCCTGATTCTTGTTGTTGACCTCCCCGCCTGCTCAAAGCAAGTTAGCGCTGCTGAACCCTTTGAATGAAGATTGCAAGTAACTAGCAACAGGTGTAGAGTAAAGTGGCCCACCATGGCTCACTCCCAGGAGTTGGTCGGGGCAGCATATGATTTAGTAGCAGAAAGCATTGAGAGACTCCTTCTACTGGATTGGGCCCAAGGCCAGGGAGAAAAATTGGAAAAGATTAGTATCATTAACAATAACTTGTATGAGGGACTAAAAAATCATTTTTATATGGAACCTAAAAGGGTCGCCAAGAGGAGCAGCCCCAGGCTTGGTACATGCAAGCCCGTAAGAAAGCAAGGTCAGCCCTTATGGCCACCATCAAACAGTAAGATGGGAGCATGATAAACGTATTTAGGAAGGTTTGTAGGAAGGCTACTAAAGATGCTAAAAGGGATTGGGAAGAAGGAAAGTGGGAAGGACTGTTGGATGCGGTTAGGATCGGTGATCAGTGTGCCTTTTGGAACCTGGTGTCTACAGGGTGCCAAGAGGGGTACCACCCCATTGAGACTAATGTCCCCACTGTGGGTTGGGTCGCCCATTTCTCCATTCTCTAGTCTGTGAAGGGAGCAGATAGTGTCACATCTCCTACCTCATGGGTCAACAAATTAGCTGACGGGTGGAAAGGGAGCACCAGTGATGGATTTCCACCCATTACGACACAGGGAGTAAAATCCGCAATTAATAAGATCGTTCCAATCAAAGCCCCAGGGCTGGACAAGATCCCAGGAGATCTGTATATAAGCGAGATTGCTGTCTGGAGCCCCTACTTCGCACTTTTCTTTAATGCCATTATGACAGGGGCACCTATTCCACCAACCTGGGCGGGGCCAAGATAATGCCAATCGATAAAAAATGTCCCCCATTGCAGCCGTCAACCTATGAGCCGATAAGCCAAATTGACAGCTCTTAGAAGCTGTTTAGTAGAATTCTTTTAGAAAGGTTACAGGAATGGTTGGCCGGTAGAGAGATTCTTACACCATTACAGGGGGGCTTCCAGGAATGTACCAACATTGTGGACCAGGTTTTTCAATTACAATTAATATTTTGGAAAACAGTGGTTCTGGGGGGCGGTCGGCTCTATGTTGTGTTTGTTGACCTACGGTCTGTGTTCAACTTGGTCCCCAGGTCCATGCTCTGGCAGGTATTGGCAGACATGGGAGTCCCCAATGATCTCCTGGCCATCTTAATGAAGCTTAATGTTGCCCAGGTTCGATGTGGACAACTGGGTGAGCTGACTGAGCCATTCCTTGTGAACAGAGGGGTAAGACAGGGCTGTGCTCTTGCTCCTACTCTCTTTACTCTCTATGTCAGTGGCTTGAACTTATACCTGAATCAATGTGATGGTGATGCCTCATGTTTGGCAAACATTAAGGCTCCCACCTTGATGTTTCCTGACGATGCACTTCTATTGTCCAAATCACCTTTGTGGCTACAGAAAATTCTAGACCGTTTTGAGAACTTTTGCAAACAAAGGGGCCTGGAAATTAATGTGGTGAAAACTAATACATGGTCCTAAACCCTTGCCATTCCACCAGATCTCACCCCAAACTCAAAAGGTCCCCCCTGGAACGTGTACACACCTTCAAATATCTTTGGTTGACCCTTACAGAATAGCAAGATTGGCTGTGCCATATTGAAAGGAGTAGGCTTAAATTAGAGCAACACATTGGGGGATTGTCTAAAGTGCAACAAGGATCTGATTTTCACCCAATTTCACCAATGATCCAAATTTACAAACAGCAGGAACTGGGAGCAGCCCTCTATAGAGCAGAGCTTTGGGGTCACATGGACATGGCTAAAATGGCAGTTGTGGAAAATCGATTCCTGTGACAGTTGACAAATTTACCTACCAGCACCTCACTGCTCCCCCTCGGGCTAGACATGGTGCTCAGATCCATGCCAAACGGGGTAGGAGTGAGACCAATTCTATACTGAAGACTTAACTGGGCTACCCCCGAACTCCACTCTTATCGCGAGGGGCTGGAGGAAGTCCTAAACATCTCTGGTTCAGGTAGTGTACCTTGAATCAAGTATGTTAGAGAGACCCTGAAAAGATGGGGAGTGGGAACCTGTGGGATGATCTGCAGAAAGCTGCATCAATTAATAAAAGAATCATAAAGGGAAATTATCGGCAATATAAAACAAGTCAAATGCAGGCTCAACGCACCTTTGGCACCCTGACCGATTCCTTCCTTCTGTTGAAGAATGAATTTAAATTAGAACAGTTCCTTGATGAAATTGAACCTCCAACAGCCAGAAAGCTGTACCTTCAATTTCGGTACAGTACATTACCGCTGGCCTCTTTCACTGCTAAAATGGCTCGCACGCCTGAGTCAATTAGGTGGATTTGCCCCTCTTGTGGGAACTTTAAGGAAACGGAGGAGCACACCCTGTTCTTCTGCCCAGCCTATCTGAACGGGAGGAGAAAATGGCTAGCTCCAGTTTGTCGGAACATAGGTGTTAGGAAATATGCAGAGGCCCTTCGAATCTTGAAATCTGACATAAGGTAAAGACTGGTCTCCGCTGTCTCACGTTATCTGTTATTTATGTGGAGGACTAGGCAAAAGATGAGCCCGCGACCAATCAGCCCAGTTATTCTGGTGGCATTGTGCCCTCCCTGATCCTGACCCTCTAAAAGCACTCAGCACTTTATTTGTTAGGGGTGGACAGAATACATTGATTTTATGGATTGAATGATATTGTATTATTACGATTGAGATGGATTTTAACAACTGTTTTAATGTGTTAACTATTTGCTATAATATCCTTTGCTTGTATTAATTTTATTAGAATGTGTATTTTAACTGTGCTTTTATGGCATGTTGCCAAAATAAAGATTCTATAAGAATAAGATTACCAGATACCTTCTAAAGTTCAAACCCAGTGCTTTCAATGCAAGATGAAATTAATGTGAATGGTAAAACCAGATCACTAAATGTTTTGGGCAAAATAATGTACCGATTTATAAATTCATACATTTATGAACAAACCATATCTTCGAATTGTATTTTTTAATTACCATCCCACAGAAAATGGAGATCTGTAGCTGAACGGACCAATATAGTTGTTAATCATGACAAGAATCTTTATCTTCTGGCCCTAGAAAAGCCTCAGAGGCCGTGGTTTCGGACTCCTTCATAAGAAAGTCATCAGCTTTACACCCTCCCTCTTGTTGACCAATTATAACCCCATTGAAGGTACCAGTTGTCGGACTGTATCCCCATGTTAAAACTAATAGCTTTTTCAAAGACTAACTCAAACTTAGTTTCTTCTCCTCCATCCACCACCTGATGAGCTGAAATGTAAACAGATTAGAACTACATGAGAAAATGTGTCCATGAGGCAGCTTTTTTATGTGTGAGGTAAGGGGTATTGTGGGTGGTATATTGAAATACGTCAGCACTGCACATCTAACCTGCCCGCCTCAATCCCATGTTCCACCCCCTGCTTCCCGATCATGTGACCCATTGCCCACCTAGTTGAGGGTGCTGGATCATGCTGTGACTGGGATGCCCATGCAACCAATACGTGTAAAACTCTGTCATTTAAATTGTTGCCCTGTGCCAGGAGTGCCTGAGTTTTTATGTGGGTCACATGCTGAAGGAAAATCTACATATTCCTATGAGAGCAAAGGTATCATTTAGGATGATTTATGATGATTGGCTCTACCAAACCTGAAGTTCTCCAGCCCCATTTAGAGGTGGTGGAACTGCTGAATTCCTAAAGGTGACTCTGCAATTGTAAACTTCTAGTTGGAAGCCTATTCATCACAGAGCTGCTGACCCGTCAGTATCACAAGGACTTCCCTATTTAGGGTGTGGCAGTTCTCAGCAGGAAACAGCGGAAATGTCCCTGATGCACATGGAGAAATTTTCCTGTGCATCAAGGACAGACACCTGCTGTGGTGATTTGCCCTAAAAAAAAAAATACTGAGTGAGCCATCATTAAATGGCTGATCACCAACATTGCAATTTTGCCAAACGTGCTCACGTTGTTTCTGCAAATAGGCTGCTATGTAACTAATTGTAAAGTCAAGTAGACGATAGAAGGCAAGCTTTAAGGCTAATGTTTATCTTTGTTTTTTTGTTATGTGTTGCTTACATATGACTGTACACTAAGGCTGGGTGATTACTTTAATATGGAGATGTGAATCACAGCACAATTACTGAGAAATTCACCATATCAGCGTCAGCGTACGATGTCCAAAAATAAGGACTGTTGAGTACCTTTCTTGATTTCCAGAGGAAAGGGCAACTCCTTCCAGTAGCCATGGTGCCACCCTGCACAGAATAGTTTACACAAAAGGCAGCAAGTAACTCCTTAAGAGGGTCTCAGTTAGCAGGGAAAAACCACAAAGGGTAACAAATCTCCTTGGCAATCTTATGGCACTTGATGGGATTTTTTATGACTTGTTTTGATAATAAATATGGCCAGAGAAGTTATTCTCTAACCAAAAAGAATATTGTAGCACCTTCTCTGCGGGGAATTAAATTTACTGCATGTGTTGGGGGGGCCCATCAATTGCCTCTTAAACTGAGAATTTCTTAGAGTAGAAGTTTGGCCACCATGCAGGATTTATATGTGCAAAAGGGTGGAAAAGGGTTCGGGCCCAACACATCGGGGAGCCATTCGGCGGGGGTGGGAGGTATGGGGCGGTAGAACTTCTCCTGGTGGGCCAGCAGGTAATAGAGTGGGGAGAAGAGGGAGCAGGAATAAAAGGTCGAGGCAGTGGAGTTTACATATATAGGGGTGACAAAGCCCTTGGGAGCACACTTAATGTTGGCAACCAAGGAGAAAATATGGAAAGGGGAGTGTGTGGAGATGTTTTAAAAAACTACATAGAGAATTAAGGGTGAAAGAAGGGTAGAAAGAGGAAGAATTTGAATTGTTCAAACGGCCTAGGATGCCAACGACAATAGAAAATTGGTCGGCGGCATTCCTTATTTTTGCTAGTGTATACTGAGAAAAATACCCATAGAGGTGTGACTCCTTATCAAATACATGGATGTGATCAGAAGAGCACAGATCACGTATGGAGGTATGCTTGGTCACATTATGATGAAGAAGTCCGGACGCGCTTAGCATGGGACCCAGAAGCAAAATGGGGGGAGATTGATAAAGACTTATATCAACAGGCAATGGGTTCAGTGAAGTTCGGGAAGACAACATTTACTGCAAGCGGCCTTCCGTTAGTGTACCGCCCTTTTCAAACCAGTTCCACCCGCGAGGGGTGGGGACCAGTCCAGTCCAAGGAACCAGGGAAGTGTGCAGGGGACATGCTGAGATTTTAATAAAGGTCTCTGCACCAGAGAATATTGTAGATTCCGGCACAAGTGCTTTAAGTGCGTGGTAAGACATCGCCTTGTGCAGTGCTTTGGGGCTGGGACTAGTGGTCACGGTCAGCAGACAGGGCAATGGAACCAGCACAACAACACGTGCAGCGGCCAGAAAGGGAACCAGACAGCAGGGGGCAGGGGACGACTTGGGGCACATGGGAAAATGGGCAAAGCCTCATACACTAATTAATACACACTGTTTAGATACATGATTGGCGCACTACCCCATCAGAGAGGATGCACAATTGTTAAGCGACGGTTTCGGTAGGGTTTCAGGATAGGGTACGAGGGACCTGGGTGCAGGAGGTGGGCAGAGAGCTTAAGGTCAGTGCAATCATATAAACGGGTGGTGCAGGGTAAACTGTTAAAGGAAGTACAGGAGGGTAGGATGTCCAATGCCAGATCTGATTGTCACACCCATCGGGGAGGTACCGAAGAAGAAGGGTCAATTTCGCCTCATACAACACTTGTCTTGGCCAGAGGGAGCTTCTGTCAATGATTTTATATGTGGGTAGGTAACTTCAGTTACATATTCATCAGTGAGCGTTGCCAGGGCACTGGTAGAAAAGGTGGGAAATGGGGCACAGATGGCAAAATGCAACATAAAGTCAGCTTTTAGCTGTTGCGGTGCATCCGGAAGACTTTCAGTTGTTGGAGATTCAATTCAACGGACAGTGGTTTGTTGATAAATCACTACCCATGGGGTGTTCCATCTTTTGTGCCCTGCTTGAGCGCTTCAGCTCTTTTTTTTTAGAGAAGCCTTAGGATGAGGTGAAGACACTTGTGCCGGCAGGCTTGTGGACCATAGGCGAGAAAGGATGCTGCAGTTGGTGGTAGGGTATCTGGTGGAATCCACTAGGAAATCGTACATGCAGGCTTGGTATGAGTTTTTCTTGTGAATGGGACTAAGCGTAGGTGGGAAGTTTGGGCCTGGGAAGAAGATGTTATGTAATATAGCCTGGTGTTGATCAAAAAGGAGTTTTCTCGGATTACGATTACAGGGAAATTAGCAATGGTTGCCTTCATGGGCAAGCTGATTTGGGGTTATGCACCATCGGCCAGGGAACTAGGGAGATGTAGGCTGGAAGGATGGGCAAGGGAAGCAGGTAGTCAGGCGTGGGTTAGGAGGCCAGCGTTGAGGGAACTTTTAGGCAACATATTAAGATTACTGCTGGACATATGCAGAGGGAGGAGGGAGACAGTTTTGTCCTCGATATTGATGTCCTGGATGTTCTCTGGGGATTTTAGGGTGTCTGAGCTATTGGGGAGGAAAGGAGTTCCAGGGTTGGAATGAATAGAGATGGGGGTAGGAGAGGGGAGTAGGGTAGCTTAGAGTTGTGACTTCGACAATCTAAGACAGAGCAAAGATCTAAGGGGAAGACAGTTTGGTTATGTGCTTTCCCAGGTGTGGGCCTGTGCCCAGTCCAGAGGGAAGTTAAGCTGAACGCAATCAGTGGTGACAAGCATGGCACAGTTTTTTGTTGAGATAATGGGAAAGTGGTGACCTCTTGCCAGTTACTCTGGGTTATGTGAAAGGCGCTGGCTAAACTGAGGGAAGCCCAAGGAGATTTCGGGACACACTCGTTCAGGATTGGGGTGGCCACAGAGGCAGCGCAGCACGGTTGGGACAGGGACAGCATCAGGCAGCTGGGTCGTTGGCTGTCGGAATGCTTTCGCCTGTATGCCCGGCTGAGAAAACACGGGTGTTGAGAGGGATGTCAATTGTTGGTTCTCATATATGTTGTTCTTTTCAGGTGCAGTGGTGGGGCCGGAAGCGGTTGAATTGTCTATTTGGATCATAGGACACTCGTTCGTGGAATGGGCCAAAAGGTATGACATTCAGAAGGGTCAAGGTTTACACCTCGAACTCGACAAGCATTTGTTTAAGGCCACATGGCATGGCAAAGGTGCGATGAGATGGCGGGAATTGTTGGAATGTTTAATCAAATTGTTGAAGCGACACACATGCCCGGATATGTTAGTTTTACACTTAGGGGAAAATGACTTGCTGGTATGTAAAGGTTTAGCTGTCTTAAAACAGATGAAGAGGGACTTAATGGAAATCAGGCAACAGTGGTCCAGATGCTTCATCCTGTGGACGGAATGTATCCCAAGGAGACAGTGGAGGGGGCAGGGAGGCCTGCCACCATTGATAAAGCTAAGCGAAAAATTAACAGAGATATGCGGGTGTTGTGCAGGGACAAGGGTTTTGGTCGGGTGGAACACCCAGAGTTGAAGTAGGAGGCGGTCGATTTTTTCAGGGGAGACCGGGTTCATTTGTCTCACTGCAGGATGAATTTTTATTTGATACAAGTGAAGGAAGCTCAGTACAGGAACTTTAACATCAGAAGGTACAATAGCGGTGCCTAAATGGGGGGGGTCAGAAAAGTCTGAGAGAAGGGGAAGGCCTTTTCTGAGTGGCAGTTGGCAGCTACTTTTGACATGGTTACAGTTTAAGATCAGGGTTGTGAACAGAGGTGAAGCACGAAAAGGGGCGGGTGGCAGGATGGTTACACTGGGTGGAAGCAATAACTTAGAAGTTAAGATGTAGGATACTTAGATAGTTAGATGCTTATAGAAGTAGGGTATAGGTTACAGGAGTTCAAAGGTCAATAGTTAAATACAGAGTAGGAGTTAAACAGTTGCAAGGAAAGGATGTAAAGGTGGTGGGAATGTTTGGGGTGGGGATAAATGAAAGTAGGTGAATAAATGTATAGTGAGGCTTAGTTTTGTAAGGCAAAGGCCTAGGGTATTTTGTGATGTGCACCTGTCTTCAATAAAGTGGCCTTTTTCACACAAAGGAGCGTGTTTGTGGTCCGTGCTGCTCCCCTTTGGCCCAATGATTACAGTGAGTTACAGAGAGAATTTTGAATCATTTATCAGCCCCCCTCTGTAACTGTATGACAACTGCAATTAGACTCAAAATTCTGCCATCTTTTTTCACTGAAGCACTCTGCTTCTAAGTGCTTCCGTGTCTTTTACTCATTTCAAATGCCTAAATTACCCGTCGTAGGTTCAGTCTCTTGAAGAAACGGACAAACCTTGGTTCCAAATATTGCAGCTCTATAGTATTTGGGGCTGCATTTCTATCAAATGTTTTTTAATGAAATTCCTCTTTTCTTGACACGACGTTCAAGTTCTGAAGCTATACTATTTCTGCTTGCCCTGGAGGCATTCTTTCATTTCTCTACAGGAATTAAATGCAGGATTTACGAGATGCGTCTAAAAAGTCCCATGAGGAAAGGAAACGCCGTTGACAGACAGCGTGTTATCTACAAGGCTGTGTTCCGCTTTGACTGTCATATTGTCGCAGGTTTGCTGTGAAGTCTTTTGTAGCCTGATCACTATCAAGGGAAAAAGCAAATGGTACCTGTTTGGACTGCACCGCCGCCATCAGTGGCTCACAATGGCAGGGCCGCACGCGACAGGGATAATGAAAAACCTGCATGTTTGATTGGTTCCCATGTGGTAAGCAGTGGCGGCCAGCATGGCTCGCGGGTGGCGGGGTAGGCGGGTCGCAGGTCACGTGGGGGGGTCACGTGGAGGGTGTTGTTCATATTTTTAAAAAAAATACAAAAAAAATAAAATAAACTTACCGTTGCGCCGGGCCCTGTGTCTCTGCTCCTGCTCTTCTCCATCTCGGACGGAAGCACAGTCAGGCCCCACTGACAGCGCTGTGATTGGTAGGCACCCAGGCTCCCCTGACCAATCACAATGCTGCAATGCAGCATTGTGATTGGTTTTGATCGTCCTGGTTGGACGCTCAACCAGGGAATGGGAGCCTGGGCTTGTTCTCCATGCAGCCTGTAATGCAGCCTGCATGGAGAACGGGGAAAGTGTGAATTGCTGGTTTGGGTGGCCCGAGAGGGCCGACAAAACAGTCATTGCGCACTTAGGAATGGGCAAACCACTCCTCCCCTGCCCTGCTCCGAGAGCAGACCAGCCCGGCCCACCCACCATTCCGCAAAGCAGAAAGAAGCATAAAATGATGATAACTTAAAGTTATTATCATTTTATGCGTCTTCTTCGCACTGCTTAAAAGCGGTGGGTGACGCTCCTCCACCATAGTGGAGGAGCCACCACTGGTGGTAAGTATGTTTAACTCTTCAGAGAGAGCCTTTTGGTGCAGCAGTATGTTTAAAAACTCCATATTGATTTAGGGACGTGTTATATTGATCAACTGGACATTCGAGTCGTCCGCGGTCCCTCCTAGGAGCTAATTCTGATAATGCAGCCGGCTACTTTTAAGGGTACCACCCCTTGGCTTCCGGGAGAGGAGGTGGCAGTTCAGTCTCCCTTGAACGGATAGCTGCGGACGTGGGCCTGGGGTCTGGAAGTTACCTTCTCGCAGTGCTGATCTCAGACCCACCCTGATGCACAGAGAGCCATCCCACGAGATATAGTTAGCAGTGCTGAGAGGAAGAAAACCACTTCTGTATTAGGGCAACGCAACAATTTTTCCCTCCTCAATTCTACCCAATACATACACACACTTTACACAAATATTTCTCTCACAAATAAGGACGGGGATTGGGGGAGGGGTGACATATCTGTGTTTTTCATAAGGTAAAGAAGATAACTCATCAACATCATATATGACTTTTGGTACATGGGTGAGTTTTGGACTTGGGAGATGACTTCTTTTTGCTCCAACAAATTAAAAAAATTGATGCAACCAGTTGACTTTTAGTATGGCAGTATATGGAATGTGTATTTTTGAACTCTTTGAAAAGAAGCGTTTTTGCATCATTGGTGTTTAAGAACATTCCTGATTATTTGGTCAGATGTCACATTTATCAACTTGACCTTCAAATTGTGTTTCGCTCCTTAGTTTTAACGCTGGCAGCAACAACCATCTGAGTTTAGTACTGTCTCTCGGCTTCCTTGGGAGGAGGTAGTACTTCTGCCTCATGAATAGATGGCCTTTAAAGCCGGTCTTCTGGCAGGAACTTACCTGGTGGTAAACTAAAGGGTATGCCTAATCGTATATATCTGTTTCTTCTGATGAACAGATATGTTAGCCATGCAAACCTACAAATTATTTGGGGGGTTTCCTTTTCCTGCTCATCATGTCTGTGACTGTTGTGGCTGGTGTTGTCTATGCATTCATGTGCCTCCGTGCCATGCAGAGGCTGGGGTGTGCAATGTTTTTATTACAAGGGCCTAGGTTTGCGTCTTTCTGATTATTGGCCTTCTAATAATTCGTGCAATTTCCAGTTTTCTCTTTCCCTAGGTCCAAACATAGTTTTTTTTCCACTGCACTATACTTTGCTTCTTTCCTCTCAAGAAATAGCACTATGCAATAAATCCTGCCCCAAATAAAAATAATTTTTTATTGCTCTCTTTCCCATCTGTTCTTAAGCTATGCAGAAGAAAGTTTGAAAACTAGTGTTTTGTGTGAAAGTGCAAACCGTGTTTACCTAAAACCCAATTGCATAGAACTTTGTGGCTTTTGCATATCTTTTATAGTTTTGCAAGAAATTTTTGAGAATCATGAGACACAAATGTTCCTCTTTGCCAAAACGTAATGATGGACCTATTGGATTAAGATGGCATTGACGAGTTAGTGCTTTGTTGCCTTACAGTATAAGGGAATGTAGATTGTTTTTCCGCCGGGTTTCAAACTGTGCTAGCATGTGCTGTGTGTTGTAGCAAAATCTGTCTTTTTAGCATCACCTGGTCCACTTTCCATAGTTGAATGCTACCAGCGATATAGAATTCCAAAACCTATAGTAGGGGTTGAGAGGGGATTGGGTGGTTCAGCACATGTCCTCCCTTCTAAATGAACAATGAACTATAAAGGTATGCTGTTCCGATAAGCATTAAACACTTCTGTGGTGTTGTACTGAGTACAAGTCAGTCAGGCAGCGGCGACTCCTCCATTAGGGCGGAGGAGCGCCGCCCCACTGCTTTCTCGCAGTGCGAGAAGCAGAAAATAAAATGGTATTTTAAATACCATTTTATTTTCTGCTTCTCGTGCTGCGAGAAAGCAGAATGCAGGGGTATGGCTGGTTGGGGGCGGGCGGGAGGGTATGCCTGGTTGGGGGCGGGCGGGTTGGCGGGTCGGGGAGGAGTGGCTTGCACCACTCTGAGTGCCCTGACTGTTTGGTCGGCCCTGGGGCCGACCAAAGCAGTCATGCGCATTCTACATTTTCTCTATGTAGGCTGCATGCAGCCTACATAGAGAAAATGGCCTCCCTACAGGTGCCCGGCTGGGCGCTGTCCCCGACTCTGTACCAATCACAACGCTGCCATTGCAGTGTTGTCATTGGCTTACAGGAAGGCAGGGAGCATGCCTGTTCCTGTTAGGAGCAGGAAAACGCGGACCCGGACCAGGAGCAGAGGCGCGCGGGACCCGGTCAGGTAAGTTTAAATTTTATTTTTCTTCAACCCCCCACCCCCCGCGGTACCCCCGCGCGATAACCCCCGCACGACCCCCTAACCCCCACCCCCGAGTATTGCGAGCCGCGACTGCAAAGGAATGCCCTGTACAAAGAGTTCTTGGCACTCTGTCAGGTTAAGTGTCCCATATGTCTCATGTATGTTAAATCATTACGTAATATGAATACATCGTGCAAGACAGCTCATTGCGCTGCTTTTTTATTCTCTATGATTTTGCATCTCGCGCTTCTCAGTGTTCGGACACTTCCGTTATTGAGCCTGGTGTTCCCATTGCCTCGCTAGGACAAGCCTTAATATACACTTTATTCAACTTACTATAATGACCTTAAAAGTTACGGCCTAACTCATTGGAACACTAGTCTCTCACAATAAAGCGTATAGCCCTGATGCGGATGGTGTCATTTCAGTTTTAGGAACAGCAACGGTGACGTCATTTTCTTTGAGTTGGCCATGCAGTTGGAATGTGAGCATGCCATGATGGACCTGTAGGTAATCTAGGGCAGAGTTTCAAATACGTAGAGGAACAATGTGCCTAACTCCTTGCAAGATTAGACCATCATTGAGCTGGGTAACCACTTATTGTAGCGTTTGAGTCCTACACGTTTAAAGCGCTATATGAAAAAAACAGTTCTTATTATCCGTACTCTCAAGTCATCAGTGCTTGCAATGGGAAACATTAAGCCAGTGAACTGGCAAATGGATGGAGGTTGGGCGACCGGAGTCATAAGTAGTGCAGCCACGAGAACAATCAGCCTGTAGACTTCAGTGTCTATTTAATATCTTTGCTAACTCTGCAAAGTTGACAAGGAAAAAAAAACTATAGTACCGCTGTTCCGACTTACTTAATTGGTCACATTGCTCCTGTGACTCAGCTGAGCGCGTAGTGTCTGCGACACGATGGTGTCATGCCTGTGACTTATGGACGCTTTTCTCAGGATTTCGTACTCAAGTTGGGATATTAAGGCAGTCATTATGAGTTTTGTAGTAAATACTGGTAGTTCAGACCTGATTATATTTATTAGAGGGGGAAATGGCCAGTAAATAGTGCACTAAAATCGGCGTGTTTTTTCTGAAAAAAAAAATGTGGGAGGCAATAACAATTGTTCGTGGTAAATACCTAACACCTTGGTGTCAGTTTTAATTGTTTGTGACAATTATTGCACCCGAAAGCGTTCAGCTCAAAATGAAGGGCTTAGCTTTTAAGCTGTACCTGTCAATGGGGCTCAGTATTAGTTCTGCAGGAATGTCACAGAGATGCGTATTTCACATTTTATGTCAGAAATATATTTTCCATCCCATTCCCAGGACTATCTGCTGATATTAAAGATCGTATTACATAGTGACGGACCTGATCCTCAAAGTTGTTTGAGCTTGTAAGCCAACCTCTTTCTAAATCCCCCTACCCCTGACTCTCTCTTGCTCTCTCTACCTATCCTTACTTTACCACACCACTCTCTTTCCTTTGCCTGCGTCTCTATCCTTTTCCCCGAAACTCTCTACATGTGTATCTCCCCCTTCCCTCACCTCTTTCTCAGCCATCTTTCTGTACCTACCCTCACCAATATTTACCTCTGTCTACCTCCAATAACTTACTCTTCACATTATCTCCCTCTACCTTGGCTCTCTCTCATCTTTCTACCTCACTTCTTTCTACCTCTCGATATTGTAGTATCTTATCCCTCTATCTCACAATAAATAAATTGCAGCTCTTATCTATCTACCTCTAACTCTGTCACCTCTCTGTACCACCCTCTAGCCCCCCTTCTCTGCTTCACCGATCTCTGTCTCATGCCTCTGTCCTTACTTTGCCTCATGTCTTCTAACCCACGCCCTCTACATCTTGATGTTCCCACTCCCATCTCACCTCTGTCTGTCTCACATCTCTACAGCACCCCTCACCTCTCGCAGGTACACTTCTATGTACCTGACTTCTCTGTCACTCACTATCATGACCTCACCGTGTCACTATTCTCTTTGCACCTCAGCGCACTGTTCCCATCTCACTGCCTCACCTCTCTCTCAACCTCATCTTTTCCTTCAACTCTCCTCTTTTCATCTCATTTTACCTCACCTCTCGACACCCTTCTTTCCCCACACTTTCACTCACCACCTCCATCTCATTTCTCTCTCTCCCTCACCTCAAACACTCTCATCTTTGTACCCCACCTCACTCACAAGCTAACCTCTCAATTTGCCTAACATTTATTCACGGCCTTACCTCTCCACCTCCCTTCTTTCTCCTCGTTGGTTCCTCCTAACTCGCCTCTCACTACCTTCCTCCTCTGTTGCTACCTCTTTCTCTACAGCAACCCTTTATTCAGTCTGTCATTCTCTTTTCACTCCACTTTCTCTGTACCCCTCTGTTTCAGTCCATCCTCTCTACTTCGCTCTCTACCCCTTCATCCATTGTTGTACCTCACTCTCTCTCTACTTTCCTCTCATACTCTACTTCACCTGTCTATCTACTTCATCTTTTCCCTCTACAAATCATCTTTCAGTTCTTCATCCCTCTTGCTCTATGCTTCTACTCGCTTTACCTAACCTGTCTTTCTGCACCTCACTTCTCATTTTGTCACCACTCCACCTCTGCTTTTCATCTCCTTATACTTTTGGAAAACGATACATGGGAAGCCTTTGCTGTTACATGCAGGCATTTTTTACACAGAGTACTACTTGAAATGCATTCATATTTTCTGCACTTTTTTTTAAAATGGCGTTTCTTGCATGAAAACAGAAAATTAATTTAAGGAAACAGTGTCATCATATTGATGTACAGCACTGCACAGTCAATGAATGTATTTATTGTATTGTTAAAACCATTACAAGTGTATCAGTGTGTTCAAAAGTTAATATGGGCAAATGATAACATCAGCATACGCAAAGATTGTCCTCTATAGCTCATAAAAACTGTCAATTCCTTAAATGATAAATAATTCAATCTTATTGCTTTATTAACCTTCCTGCTTCCTCAAATTTGCTTGAAAATGCACCATTTGTCCACTCTTTTTTCAAACATTTTTCGGGGAGAACCCCCGAATCCCCTGTAGGTTGTTCGGGCGCGCGAGCGTAGCAATACGACAATAACTTTACGCCTCACCACTTTCAAATGTCACCAGCCGCCACTGCAGTCAGGGGGGGCATCCCAGTTAGGATGCAAAAGCCCTCACCCACCTAAGTGGCATGCTTCATCATCGGTCCGTGCTCCTCACTAGGGCAGGAGCTGCAATGTCCAGCAGGCCCCTTTGCCGGAGATCTTTTGACTCGTGCTGCAGGTGGTAAGGAAGTGGAGTAATTCCCTGTGCCGATCTTGTGGGAGAGATAAGGTACATTGGGGGAGGTTACCAAATGCCCATCAATTATATTATTGCAGGAAACTAATGCCAAGTTTAAAAAACAGATAGAACCAGTAGGGAGAACAATGGGCCCTGGATTCTCAATGTCTTTGTTATTGTTGATTATTGACCAGTGATATAGATCCATAGGCTTCCCAAACTCACATGTACACTGTTAGATTTTTGTTTGCACATGTGTGAGCCTAATGGGTATGTTTGCACTGTTATTTGGTTCTATGAGTCATCATAGCTTTTATTTGGTTGTGGCTATGGAGCCATACCTATTGTGATGATCAATCTATTGGTTACTCTGTGGGCCTTGCGCTGGCCATTTTGAGGTCTGGCTTAAAGAACACCAGCCTTATGTAATAAAAATACAAATACATACCTATATACATACATATAGGGGCTTGGGTAAGCACTGCTCTTACATTGATCTGTTTAACTGTCATTCACATTTTGCTTCTGCCTATGACAGCTTCCAGTGTTGGGCAATGGGCCAGCCGCCTTTAGACACTGGTTCTCTTGCACTATGAGTGATGACATTTTGCCTGATAACATGTTCATGCATGTCAATCAACCTAAAAAGAAGGGTAGTTCTGTATCAATGCTAGTGAACTAGTACTCTACTCCTAATATTTTTAGGTCTCGCCTACGCAGTGCGCATGCGCTGCGTAGGCAAAAAGACCTTTTGCAATTGATTCGGCTTTTCAGCCAAAAACGTGCACGCGTTCCATTGCCTTCAATGGCAACGCGTGCACGTTTGGCGATTCACTTGCGGGAGCGAGCAGCTGGCGCCATATGGTAGCAATTATCGCTCCTGGCGCCGCTCGCTCCCGCAAGGGAATCGCACTCCCCCCACCCCTCCCACTTCTTTGACCCGGAGTACTGTTTCACTTTCGCGGCCGCACTTGTTTTTCAGTGCTTGTTTTCAAATTAAATTAAATTAAATTTATTTGATTCAGACCTCAACTTGTTTATATAGCACTTACCACCCCTGATCAGAGGTTTATCATTCCTAGCAGTAACTGCTGATTTCCGTATACTGACCAATCGACCACACACTCTTGCAGAAGCTATCCTGTTAAGGTGGGAGATTCTATTCTTCCTAGTTCGCTCATTTCTGGCTGCCCTGGCTGCCCTCAGATAAATGTGGAAACTTATCCACACCTAAACTTTTCAACAGCAAATTGTTTAGAGGCATATCTAGAACTGACTTTAGATCGAATGGTAGAGACCCTCGGTCAGTCACGTCACCAAACATACTCGAGCAGAAATATCTACTAAAAACCATGGACTGGGTTACATTAATTTAAAGATATTTAGCCACACGACAGGTGTTGTGTTTTTGACATAAACATAACAAGATTATTAGGGTTAACAATTGAAAGCTACGACAAGATCTGGCTTCCAAATATGCACCCATTATTTCTGTCTAGTCAGTCATTATTGTAGGCTGACTTTGGACAGCCAGTGCATTACAATGAAACAACTTTGAATCTGTGTCGCCGTTAAATCCCTTCAGATGAAAGACTGCGCGACCTTTCCAAATCTTATGTGCGAAATGCACTTCAAGCAAATCAGTCTCTGACACTGAGCCCATGCACGTCGAGAAGCAGGGCTGATGCAAACGCCACCGATTCCGATTTAAGGTGTGAATGTACAATCAAACCTAATCGCTTGCGTTCTACGAGGGCACAGTCTACGCGGAAACCATGGCAACTGGGGAGACGTATGTTGGTACCTCGCTGAGAAGTGATAACGCGGCATCTCCAGCAGGTTCTGCGCCTAGCAACCAACCCGTGCCAGCTGAGTTTTAATAGCACTTTGCCTCTCTCTACTATATTGAGGCCCGGTCATGAAACTGCCCTCCCAACAATAGACGCCCCGCCTTTACTAACCTACGGTGGTGCACGCGCTGCACGGCATTCGGAGCCTTAGGGCAGTAGACGAAATGTGCACTGCGGTCACGTGGCCGCGGCTTTGAAGCACCACAAAGCCGCAGGCCCCACCTGCAGCGCTGTTGTACAGTATGATTCACCCTGCACTAGAACGGGGGCTGTTCACTTTAATGTTCACAAAATGATTCTGGGGATGGTTGCGTGAAATGGCCAATTACACGGAGTCAGCCGCTGAGCACAGAAAAAGAAGCTTTTATTGCGTAAACATGTAAATCTGGGACACTCCAGAAGAACATGGGTGTTTTTTAAAAGGTGGACACTCCTTCTGTGATGGCTGTCTTCAGGAGAGCACCCGCTACCATTAGAGAAGCCCTAGAGACGTGGACTCGTCTTCTTAAGAATGTTTGCCATCCCAAAACTTTCCCCACAGTGCCCCATGCACCACCGAATGTTTAATACCGCTATCTCGACTTGTTAGGTACGTTACACTATCTATGGAGTATAGCTTAGATAAGAAACTGCCATAATGCCCATAGTCACCATAGATAACCTATTCCACTAGGCAGTAACAAATTGCATGCCTGGGCTACAGGCCCAAAAAGTTTATCAAACATGTGAAGCTATAAGCCCCAGAATACAATTATTGATGGCTTAATACGTAGGTCTGGCAAAAGAGGTCAAACACAGCAGCAGGGAAGGCAAATGGTGACACGGGCTATTCAGGTGCAAATGAACGAGTCAAGTGAACATAAATTAGCGTTTTGCAGCATTCAAAGTCCCCACGCTGAGCATTACACCACCACTCCTGGCAGGAGAAAAAAACACCGAACTAATTCTTTTGCTGTGTGGCAGTGACTCAAACAGCAATGTGAGAATTTAAATATATCACCGATAAAATGTCTTAACAGGTCTGTGTACCAGTCATGGTGGGGGAAAAAACCTGCGTTTTGAAGCCATATTAAAGAGGAAAATGCCAGCAAGTAACCAAATCACCCACAACCGACAGCACTTGTGTGTTATAAGTAAGTGCCTCCGCCTGACGAAAACTGACATGAACTATTCTTCTAAATTATAACTCACCTATCCAGTGTTCGAAGATATTTTCGCACTCAGCTATGACCTTCAATGTATTAGTATACTCGGAATCTAAAATAGGAATTCGTGACAGTAAAACACAAACCTCACGAAAACTATGTCTTAGGGAATAATGAACTGTTATCCTTGCTTTACTATGGGGTCTCTCCATACTGCTGGATTACTGACATCGCTAATGTGGCTGTAGCGTTATGTTGACTTGCTACATGAAATGGTGTTAGCAATTGGTGGGTATTTGGTGAAGACCCACACAAAGTGTACTGGAAATCAAAACCCCAGGCCCTCAAACATATTTTGCTTTTTAACCAATTAGTGACAGTCCGCCTGGGTCTCTATTCATTAGCTGCAATCTAAGAGTGTACGTATAATATCCAACCGGAATCCATCATTCACACAGTCCGAATCTCACCGTAAAACTCACATTTGTTGCCAAAACGGTAGCCCGGGTATACGCCAAGCCACCTTCAACTGCTGTGTGACCCAGAAAAAAAATGACAGTCAGTTCTGATGTAAGAGCATGCGCTGTAGAAATGCTAAAAATGTGAGGCGTCAAAAGCACTGCTGTTCTTGAATGCATGGATGCACAATATTACCACACTCCTTATCCCTGCTCAGGATATATGCTATTTTACTTGCCACAAAACAGCCATTTACTATATGCACTTTCCCTGATAAAACACACTGCTAGAAAAATTATTGGGGTAAGGGGCACGGTCACTTTTTGGAATGTTATAGCGTGCACAGATATGGAAAAAGGCATATGGTTGTGAACAGATGTATACAGAGACTCCTAGTGTCACAATATTGTGTTTGCTGGAGGTGATGCCCACACTAGCCTTCTCAGGCGTGTGTTGTACAAAGCGCACTATCACCGGCTTGTGAAAGATCCGAAATCAAAGCTCAGTTTCCACTGAACACAGCAGAGTCTAGTAACACTGTAGTGCTAAGCGCAACAGTGGACGCAGCCAGCATGCAGACAATATTGAGGAAACTCGTCTTTCTCAATGAGGATTTCCCCCAAAAACGATCCTCAGTCTAAATGAGCATTGAAACCAGCAACCCGGAGTTGGCTTCAGTTGCGGAAAGGAGAGCGGCGGGGCTGAAGCTCTGCAGCTGGCTGAGTGCAGATGTGAAAGCCTCCACTACGTTTATAAATGACACCTTATTTAAGGACTATTACGTGTTTCTGGACAAGCTTGTAACATTTACATGCACTGTCTTCGCATTTTAGGCATCCAGTAACAATGTTGCTGGTGAGTGCATTTTTATAGCCTATCTCAATACATCCACACCGGTTGTGAAAATTGCTTTTGTGCGCCCAGATCCGCCGCTGCTGCGCATCTTCCACCTCACCCACAGTAGAAGCCACGGATCTGACCCAAAGCACAAGGTACCCTGCCCACCCACCCACACAGAAAGCATGCATGCCTGGCTCACCTCGGCCACCCCTCTGCTCAGCTCTCGCCCGCATTCCTGCTCCGGGGGCAGGAGGCGGGAGACCCCCTGTTCGGCTCTGGCACGAACTCATGGTGGATGCGGGAGCATGCTGGTCCGCGCACCCGGGTGGAGGCTAAAGCCTGCGGGAGAACGCAGCCCAACTCCTTCTCCTCCACGCACAGCTCACACAGTCCTCCAGAATCGGTTCACATACCGCTGCGGGCGGAGACACAAGCTTAGCAGCATCTGCAGTGCCCGTGCGCGCTCCCCAGCCCTGTCCCGGCTGCCACTCTCAGCACAGCAGCCCGACGGCCATGATGGTTTGGGGGCACGTACTGCCAGGGCGACACCAGTAGCCATGATGGGAAAGGTATCGATTGCAGGCTTCGTTGTAAGGGCGGTAGCCATGATGAGTTGGGCAAGTGTGACTTCAGCAATAACTAAAGCTTAGGGCGTCTGCCGATAATAATAAACAAATAATAGCATGGTGAACCGATGAGGTTTAGTTCATTCCTTCCATTAACCTTTGAGCGATAATTCTTTGTACGAGTTTTCGTACAAAAGGTGTACCGTTTGCACACATGCTAAGAGTCAAACAACTTTTAAGTTTGAGAGGGGCGCAGGCAGTGAGCAGTTGGTTTATAATGGGCAGGTCAGGAATGGTTAGGAAACTACGGACCTGGAGCCCACACAGTGCGACCGATGATATTGTGTGTGGGGATGGGTAAAAGGAAGATAGAGTCGCTAGAGCATATCGTCTTATTGTGTGTGCATTGCTTTCACACGTACTGCCCCAAATAAATTCAAAAGAAACAAGCATTGGCATAGCCAATAGGTCTCGCTTTGGGACCTTATAAGTATTTAGTTATGCAGCACAATATCCTTGGTGCAACAACATGAACTGTTGCATGGTTAAACACTTATAAGGTCCCAAAGGCGAGACCTATTGGCTATGCCAATGCTTGTTTTCTTTTCATTCTTTATCCTTTTTAGGTTGAGCCTAGGCAATGCATGCGCTGTCTCTTTGAAACATGATGTAGTGACTCTATGGGCTTACAGCCTGTCCATTGCCTTTTTATTTGTTCCTTTGATTGTCCTTTAAAAAGGCTTGATTGCTAGTGGGTAATCGTTCCTCGTTGTCCCGCCTTGTGCTCATTTGTTTCCTCCCATGACGCTGCGCCTAGCTACTGATATTGTTCCACTTTGGTGCTTATCGCTTTGTGTCTGGGACTATTTTTTTCTTCTTTCCAGCAGCTTAAAGGCCTCATAAGCCTGAGAACGCGTCTCCACAGCACATGCCAGTTGAACATTGTCACCCTTACTGAGAACACACGCTGTGCAAGGCAGCCATGAAATGCGATTTCACTCGCCTTGCTTTAGGATGTCACTGAGGATGCTTTACCTACACGGTAAACAAAATCCCTCGGAGACCAAACCCAAGCAGAATAAAACTCCCATAAAGAAACTGAGCTTTAATCTATCACTCGACTCCCAATTGGCCACATGAAGCCAAGAGGCGTGGCACAATCTGAAATCATGAGTTGTTGTTGTTTTTTTATTTTGCATATAATATACCTTATGGTGGAAAGGACTTTTCAAAGCATGTTACTTAAGAGTCACCCTCTTGCCTTTTCAACTCGATTCCATCTTGCCGAAGACCAGCCAAACGCACCCTGATGTCAGAGGTGCTGTTCCCGCAGGGTGGGCTTGTTATTATTTATGTGTAGGCAAGAACACATTTCAAGATGGCTACACTGTTCTTTCCCAGATCATGTGACCTAAATGTTCCTTCTACCCTGGCACCAGCTGCAGCACAATATCCCAGACAAGGGGTGCAGTCCTAGTCTAAATAGTTCCCAGGGCTAGCGTGGAAATTGGACTGCACATACTCGGCAGCCAAGTCGGGTCGATGGAGAAAAGTTATTCCTTGGGCCAGCACGATCCTCACTCTTTGTGTTTCAGCAGAGAGAGCTCCCTTGCTTGTTTACCAGTAGGTGGTGGTGGGTCTCCTATTTAGAGGGGTAATGTTATTTATTTACTCGTTTGTAATGACTTGTCTAATTTGCAGTGCGAAATTTGAGTTTACCAGAGGTTTTCCCTGGGTTTGTGCACGTCTGTTGTTGATTCTACCAGGCAGCATTTTTTCAAAGTATTTTTCCAAGGTAAATTTCCCCTGGACTTTTTGATCATTATTGGGCACACTCCCAAGGTGCCAGTGTCACTTGCATGCCGGGGTAACTATACTCAATAGTAATAGTTGGTGCATTTTGTGTGTCCAAGGGAGAAGGCCCTACTCACCGGTCGGGATCAGCAAAGCATATAGAGATGGATGGCCTGTGTGGCATCATGGTGGCTAGTCATTTATCCCTGGTGGCAGACTCTCGAGTGGGGTGTGCAGGTCATGGTCATTACAATTGTGAGGCTAGTTTTAATATTTACGTAACCTGGTGGTGATATTTCCAAATCATGGAATGTTGCTTCTATAGTTTTGTAATTCAGTGGCAGCAAGCTATAATTACTTTGTGTGACTAATTAGTTTACTCCAAGGCATCATGCACGCAATGATCCTGCGGTATTCTATGGTGCTGGGAGCTTAGGTATTAGATACAATGTTCAGGTTTATTTGCACTGTTGTTCAGTTAATTTTGGTAACATTATTTTTTCAGGACAGCTGCTAAATCGCTAATGTTGGGCTAGCTATCTGTCATACTCTGTAAGTGCAGAGCCCCAGAGTAGAGCTTAGTTTATAGGTTTCAAATGCACTGCTTGATCGCGTTTCTATCTCTGCGATACATTCCTCAGTGAAGTTGTTTGTCATCTTATTGTGTTAAGCATAACTTGCCCCTGACGCTGACTCTTCAGTCTGTTCAATACTCTAGTGATGCAGTCGCACACAGAATGCTATAGTCAGTCCCTAATTTGTACAAAATAAATAAGTGCCAGGGCCCTCGTCAGGGGGCCAATTCAGCTTGCCCCGCCCATTGTCCCTGCCAGCACTGCCAATAACATTACAAACACACCTACTATCCATCACACTCCTACAAGTGTAAGAATACAGACTATTCCAGGCCACCAAAGGTATTAGAATAGCTTGGGTGGTGGGTTTTAGTCATTTTCAATGTATATTGAATTCTATGTCAGGACCGGAGGCTCAGATTATGCTTTTCTCTCTTTGCTTTATTCAACATACCAAATTTTCAGCAGCCAGAAAAGCATTATTTCACTATTTTTCAAATTTTATAGAAACATTAGTGAACAAGAACATAGAAAAAATCCGTCACAGGACCACAAATCCCATAATCCTTAGGGAAACCATGTACAACTGAGTCCTTCCACAATGTCTACGTCCTCTACAAAGACCCTCCATCTTGTCTGTTCGTCCTCTTTCTTCGCTGCTCGTGCAGCCAGTTAAGTGTTAATTTCTTTTGTGGTTATTCTTAATTGCCCCAGCGCGTCTCAGTCGGACAGCGCCTGGGGGGGGGGTGTGTTTGTATTTTGGCATTTTCTGACCCCAGATTCCTTTCCGGCCGCGGGAGCGAGACCGCTCCTTACGCGGCCGATGCCCACGATTCTTGCGGTGTTTGTTTGGACCGCTAGGGGCGCTCTCCCGTCTCGTTGCTCTTGCGGCGCGGTTCCCTCAGACGAGGAGCCGCGCGGCGAGAGTAAACAGCGTGAGAGCCTTGTCCCCTGAAAGCCGCCTCACCATACGCCCTCCGGGGTCTGTACTTTCCCGCATTTCTATTTATTCTACGCCCCGGCGGGGGTCCGTATTTGCGGTCTTAACCGCGTTGAGCGCCTGCGGGCGGATTGGTTGTTCAGCACTAATTGAGCGCGCTGGGAGGCGGGGAGAGCCCGGTCAGCTCTGCTGAGGGCGGTGCGCGCTAGGGACTGTGCTACCCTATC